>OY776099.1:8636258-11036258 GCA_963675205.1 Catocala nupta
GTGATTTTTTTTTATATCTTATATAATGATATCCCTTACGCAGATGGCCGGTCTCCGTGGCTACTGTCATCGGAATTCAGTAAGGACATACCGACACATCTCTGGTCAGGACTAAGGGCCCTTTGGAACCAGAATTAATCAAGCTTTTGATTTAAGGTATCAAAGTAAATATTATATAACTTAAATCTTAACTAATATTATGAATGTGAATGTGAATTTATTTGATTGTTTGTTACGATTTGCAAAGTGTTTTCCTTCACTGTTAAAGCGAGCGGTACCTAAGTAACTATTTAATACGCACTTAACTTTGAACAGTCGGTGATGCGCGCCTTGGGTTCAAGTTCGAGACTTCTGCGTGGATCCCCCACTAGGCTAATATAGGCAAAATAGATCGTTTTTTTGTCGTGACACGGCAATGTGATTTTAACTGACCTGATGGAAAGCCCAATTACAGTCCAGAGACAGTGACAACGAGGAGAAGATAGATGTCTTCTGGTCGTCGTCAGTGTCAAGCCGGTCTGACCAGATGCTTCTTCACACTACGTTTGAAGGACCCAATGTCATAGAAGGAAGGGAACACATGAGCCGGAAGACTGTTCCAAAGTTATAACTTGTGGTATGGCATAAAACGGAATTGCTGAACCTTTTGGTGCGAGACGGGATTGTGCTAACCGTCAATCGGTGATTACGAAGACCGGCATGTGTGGTTCTCAAAAGGAAGGGCGAAGGTGGGATGAGGTCAAATGACTCTTCAGAGCCATGATAGTCATACATGTCAGTCGATTATACGTACGGCATGACGGTGCAGTTTATCTAAGGCATCGAGTAGGTACTTAGCGGAACCATTCCGAAGGTGCGTACAGTACTCCATGCTGCTACGGACTTGGGCCACACTTTTGTAAACTCTATTTTGCCTATGTATCGCCTTATAAATATAGTAGCATAATCATGTACAGTGTCTTACAAGGTTTCGGTAAGAGCAAACAGTTTGACTTTGCAACATTCAGTACGCTAAATGAGACAGCTTTATAAAGGTAATGAATATTAACAATGTTTTTTTTGTTTTTATGGGTTTGGAGGCAAACGAACAAACGGATCGCCTGATGGTAAGCGATTACCGTCGCCCATGGACACTCAAAACACCAGAGGAGTTACAAGTGCGTTGCCGGCCTTTTAAAAAGGAGTACGCTCTTTTCTTAAAGATTTGTAGATCGTATTGGTCCGGAAATTCCGCAGGCGACAGTTTATTCCACAGTTCAGTTGTGCGAGGCAGAAAATTTCTGGAAAACGCATAGTTGTGGACTGCCAACTATCTAAATGATGGGGATGGAAATTTTGTCACGTAGGACGATGGCGAAAAGAGGCAGCAGGGATCAGTCCGAACAATTCCTCGGTGCACTCCCCATAGTAAAAGCGATAGAAGATGCATAGCGAGGTCACACCTCTACGCAGTGCCAAAGGGTCTAGCCGATTTGAAACTATTTGGCAGTCGACGACTCGAGTCGCTCTCCGTTGAATGCGGTCCAGAGGGAGAAGCTGGTACTGGGGTGCCCCTGCCCAACTATGAGAACAGTATTCCATGTGAGGCCGAACCTGCGCCTTGTAAAGTAGTAGGCGGTAGGCCGGCGTGAAATACTGTCTCGATCTATTGAGCACGCCAAACCTTTTCGAAGCTAAGTTTGCCTTATCCTCTAAATGGCCGCAGAACTGGACTTCACGCGATATGTCGACACCAAGTATTCTAATATTGGCTGAGGCAGTTATGGAGATGTGCTCAAAACGAGGAGAGACGACCAACGACAGTTTTTTATGTTAATAGAACTGTACTCGGTTTCTTGGCAGATTCCCTTATAAACCTTCCTTTACACCATGTATTACTATACATACACTTACGCTTGTGTTTCCACTAGGGTATAATAGGTAGGGATGAATTAGACCCTCTTTGCCACCTCGTATGTATAAGGTTCTACATAAATGCGGTGAGCCTACTGCCGGGTACCAGGTACATTCCTGAATACGCCCGGATACCACGACGCGGTTATGCATTTTGTTCGTTGCAAAGATACGAGTTCGGTATTGCAAAACTTTTCCTTGCAATCGTTAGCAATCAAGTTAAATAGTAGTAGTAATTAAATAGTTTCGTAATTATCTAAAAGTAGTTTTATTTTTCTAATAAACCGCGATATAATTCGTATAAAGTAATTGCATTTATTTTTTATTTAAATCGAATTTGTTAAGAGCTATTACTATCAACACTCCACAAACAGTAAAACAAGCATTAAATAAAATTTGAAACATCAAAACGCTTGCGAAATGCGTTTTGGTGGCTTTCATATGCCTTTGAGAACATTCTGGAGAACTGAAGACACATGCAACAGACATGATTTAATAAACTCTAAAACTCAAAGTATTGATGTTTCCAGCATGAATAAGCCCGATAGGCCGGGCAACTACCTTTTTACAGAATTTGCCGTTAAGTAGACATATACGTACCTACTGTTACCCTACTACTACTATTAAACTTTACTAATTTTTAATCTAAATAAATTATTAAAACTATTTATATTTAAGTTTACACTTTCCCCGACGTTTCGGTTGCTTTTCAGCAGCCATGGTCACGGGAAGACTAAGATGGTAGTTGTCTCAATGTTCCAATGTAGTTATTTCAAAGTACCCGAACATAATTTAATCATTGGTGTTTCTATTTACGCAGAATGAGCTCAAAGTATCATGAAGTCTAAGTATGGTTTGCTTCTTCTTGGGTTTGACTATTTGTATAACTGGATCCCAAGCTGGTGGTACATTCCAACCATCTTCTCTATTGAAATTAGGAGAAAGTGTAAACTTAAATATAAATAGTTTTAATAATTCAATTAGCTTAAAAATTAGTAAAGTTTAATAGTAATAGTAGTGTAACAGTTTCTAAATTATGTAATAAAGAGTCAAATAAACAACGCGATAAAATCCGTATACAGTAGTTTAATTACAATAAATAACATTCGTGTAAACAGAAGACAATATTAGGTACTGTTGCATTTCATTCAGCCAGTGAGAGCGCTTAAGGGTTCAAACCCCAAGCTCGATCCTTACGTCCGTCTCTTTCACCCCATCTCCTTCACATGGAATACGGTAACTGCAAGCAGAAGACTATGCGCTTGTATGTCAACACATATCACCACTCGCAGACAGGACCGGTACATCCAAAATACTGCTCGACGAAATCGTAACATGACCGCCATGATGCGAGGCTCCATAGCTCTTCAGGCTTGCTGATAAGCAACCAAACCATCTGAAATCGTTTACGTGAAGTGGGTCTGCGTTCCCGAAGGCTGCTGAGGGTTCCACCTATAGCACCCTGCAATCGTAGGTCCCGTTTGCAATAGGCTAGCGAACACAGAAATTGGGAGGAAGAAGACTGGCGTTGTGTTTGTTTTTCCGATGAATCTCGTTTCGGTGTGAGACCAGATACAAGAAGTACTCGGATTTGGAGGAATTCTGGGCGTCAAGAACGTTGGAAATTTTGTCAGGATGTTCATTCATATGGAGGTGGAACAATAATGGTTTGGGTCGGTATTTGGATCGGTGGAAGAACCGATCTCACTTGGATCAGGGACAACCTCAATGCTCAGATTTATGCGGAGAGAATTGTTTTAGGCGTGATTATCCCTTTGCGAAACTCGTTGGATGATTCATTTTAACTAATGCATGACAATGCACGTCCACACACGGCAAGAGTCGTAACATGTACTCTTGCCGATGCTCGTATCAACGTCCTGCCGTGGCCTGCTCAATCTCCAGACCTCAAGCCCATTGAAAACGCATGGGATATACACCAAAGAAGAGCTCTGCCGAGTAGGGATGCCGTACATACCCCACAACAACTTTTTGGTTTGTTAGAAAGAACCGCCTTTGGCCGCCCACCATTCCTCAGACTATTAAAGAAATACAGACTATTAATTTTTTAATCTTTAAAATAAATATTATAAAAGATCCTCATTTCTGCCTATTTTTCTCATTTACTTGAAGACATTAACTTGGGGTAATTTTTCACAATTTGTAAAAATTTCAAACTTTCTTAATTTTTACAAAATATAGGGTTATTTAATAACTTAAACATAGGAAGTAAAGTAAAAAGCTAGTCTGGAAGACTAGATTTGGCAAATATTAATTTGATAGTTTTTATTAACCGCCTTTTTGCTATTGCATAACTATCACCTAGTGCAATTTCCGGATTTCCTTTTAATGGAATGTTAACACAAAACCGTCCGTCATCAAGACGTGTCGTTGTTTGTGTGAAAATTGTCTCGCAGAATTGCTCATCTGAGCTTAATAATTTTGGTGGAATGGGGAATAATGTGGGAATCACCTCGATTTCCCAAAACTTTTAATGTTTCACGTATTTCTTGACTGAAATTACAGCGTGTAGTATGACCCGCTCATTGGTCCGCCTATCACCCAACCAAATGTAGTTTTTCTTAGTATGGGATTGTTTTGCCCTAATTTGATTTGATTGTGAGCATCTATTATTTGCCAAAATACTGCCCCAAGGAATATGTCTACTTCAGAGGGATGATAATAGGTTCGGTCGGCTAGTACAATATTAGGTGGCAAATTTAATCGCGCTAGGTTTATTGAAATACTAGGAATGTTGTTGTAACCGGTATTAACAATCAAACCTTTAATATACACGAACAGAGTGCAAATAAATAAAGATGTATGGGGTGAGAGGGAGGATGACCAGATTAAAGAATATTATAGGCTTTGCAATGAAAGGCTCCGGCATATTGATTACCCGCAGCATTTTGGAATGTGTAGTAATTCTCACTGTAACAACTTACAACATAGGGAGACGCTTGATGAAATGTATTCTACCATTGTAAACATTTTATCTGATGCCGCTCAAAGTACGCGTGTCGAGCGTCGGCGACATAATAAAAGACAAATAATAGGGTGGAACAGGCATGTGCGTGAGGCGCACAGGGTGGCTAGACTCAAATACCATATGTGGTTACTGCAAAATAAGCCGTCACATGGCAGTGTATACGAAGATATGAATTTAAGTCGTAAAATTTTTAAGAGCAAACTTAAATGGTGTCAATCGCACCAAGATAAAATTAAGCTAGATATTATGGCGTCGTATCATGCGGATCAAAAATTTAAGCAATTTTGGAAGGCCACCAACAAATTTAATGTTAAACCCAGCTTGCCAGACAATGTCGGAGATGCCCAAGAGCCGTCAGCAATCGCTAATATGTTTGTTAAGCATTTTAAGGTAGATGCATGTCTGAGCGTGTCTGGAGTGGTTGATGCGGGGGCTTGTTGTGATAGTGACTTAATTCGTTTTTCGTCTGCCCAAGTTACAAATGTTATTAAAAACATGACTAAGGGAAAATCACCTGGCCACGACGGTCTCAGCGTTGAGCACTTCCGGCACGCTGGACCTCATCTACCAAGAGTCTTGGCAATGTTTTATTCATTGTGTATGTGCCATTCATATCTTCCTGCTGACCTTATGCATACAATTGTTGTACCAATAATTAAAAACAAAACAGGAGATGTAACAGACAAATGTAACTATAGACCTATCTCCTTGGCCACGGTTGCAGCGAAGGTGCTCGACGGCCTGATGGGCGCTCGTCTTGAGGGTTATTTACACTTACATGATGCACAGTTTGGCTTCCGGTCAGGTCTATCCACTGAGAGTGCGATACTGGCACTAAAACACACGGTTAGGTATTACACAGACAGGATGACGCCAGTTTACGCATGTTTCTTAGACCTTTCGCGTGCTTTCGACCTAGTCTCTTACGATGTGCTGTGGAATAAGCTAAGGGACAGAGGCGTACCTGCAGAGTTGTTGCGCATCTTCCAGTATTGGTACCACAACCAAACAAACCGCGTGAAATGGGGTGATAGTTTGTCGGGCTCGTATGGGTTGGAGTGTGGAGTGAGACAGGGCGGTCTGACCTCGCCTCACCTTTTCAACCTGTATATCAACGATCTGATCGTTGAACTCAGCAGCATGAAGATTGGATGTAGCGTAGAAGACGTTACCGTCAATAACATTAGTTATGCAGACGACATGGTGCTGCTGTGTCCAACGATAAAATCGATGAGAGCACTATTACAGGTTTGCGAACGGTATGTGCAGGCGCATGGACTGCTATATAATGTTAAAAAGACAGAATACCTGGTGTTTAAGGCCGTGGGTGGGAGGTGTCCCTCGTGTGTACCTTCTATTAAGCTTAACGGTACAGAGCTTAAGCGGGTGAGCCAATTTAAGTACCTCGGACACTTTGTAACCGACGACCTTAAAGACCAAGTAGACATCGAGCGGGAGCGCAGAGCGCTGGCGGTGCGCTGCAACATGTTGGTTAGAAGGTTTGCACGTTGTAGTACGCAAGTAAAATTAACTTTGTTTAGAGCCTACTGCCAAGTTTTCTACACGTGCAGCCTTTGGACCAACTATACGCAGCGAGCCATCAGCGCGCTGCGTGTCCAGTATAATAACGCAATCAGAATGTTGTTGGGGCTGCCCCGATTCTGCAGCGCTTCGGGTATGTTCGCACATGCTCATATCAATGACTTTCATTGTATGATGCGTACAAAAACTGTCTCGTTGCTTTGCAGACTGCGGACCAGCTCCAACTCCATTCTGAGGGTGATAGCGGGACGATACGACTCTCCTATCGTAGCTCATTGTGTCCGTAGATGCATCTCGGGCACAAAAATTGTCTTTAAATAAAATAGAAATGAAATTGTTACTAACATAGTTTCTAAGTAAAATTGTTACTAACATTATATGGATTTTTAATTTGTCTGAAATAAAACACATTTTATTTTATTTTATTTATTTATTTTTTATACTTAAAAATGTACTTGATCCCTAGACACTTTTGATGTGTATTTGAGGGAGACCCTGCAAATTATCTTTTAGATAATCTAAACACAAAAAAATCACAAAGACATTGAACAGATTCGTTATTTTATCAACAAATCGATAACCTTCATCGATAACACCGACACTACCAAGACTTTTATTGATACTGTAGCAAATTGTATTAAAGATCCTCGTAAAGCCAATCTTAACTTTAATATCTGAGTAATAAAGCTTAAAATGTAACAAGTTTGATGTTCAATTGTAATTTGAACTTCGAACGTGTAACTAGAACTGACGTTAATGTTCAGTTACGTACTTAGTCATAAGCGGAGCGGGCGAGATCTAGAACATTATTTTTAATCTGTGCCATTATAAACTGCCACTGCCACGAATTCGAATTGTTTATTTTGAGGTGACTGAACATATAATGATAGTTTTAAAAATGAATCTTAAGTCTCTCTGTTCATGCTAATATTACGTAAAAACTACTGAAAGAATTTTCATGCCATTTGTTAGCTTGCGTTATACTCAAATTAGATCATTATCACTTAAATGTAATTCACGCAGCAACTATGGAGATTCTGTGAATTATATCACAGAATCTCAATAGTTAAAATAAAGAAATAAACAGAAATTGAAGAAGCACCTTGGTAAGTGCATACACGATAAGTATTTTACTTTATTGACAAACTAATATAATAATCGCACAGAGGCTGGTTATGATTGCATTACCAAACGGCTGAAACGATTTAGATACAATATATTAAGAAAACAGCCCACTCAGTTGTAGCGAAGTGACGGCATTCAGCATATATGTATGTTTTCAAAAGTCAAGATATTTTAATTTTGTATTTTATATCATAAAAACATAATCTTTTCTTAATTACCGCATTACCGCTCGATTCAATTTGTAGCAGAAATATCGTCATAGCTATTTATCTTAATTCATTTCCAAGAAAACATACCGTGGAAAGCGTTTCGAAGCATATTCTTCACGATAATTTGATAGCAATCATCTTGTCAATAGTTTGTGTAACAAGAGAACAAGACACAAATTACAAGGCGCAGATAATGATGGGTTCAACAACTGCACTCGGTAGAAATAGAACAACAACGACGAAACCGCTGAACGGTTCACGCCAACAGTTTGGGATGGTGGTTACATTGTTACGTAGTACTGCGAAATATATGTACTTAGGTGTCCACTAATAGCGATACAATATTATCAAAAATATATCTAGTTTCTAGAGTGTTCCCGTAAACATGGCTGCTGAAAAGCAACCGAAACGTCGGGGAAAGTGTAGCGTTAAATCTATATAGTTTATACGGCGCAAATATCAATACCTTATTGGTGAGTACATGTGTAAGCGAAACGCTGGAGCCATAGGGTCCAAGTGATAGGTCTGTTTATAAAGATCTAGCTAAGCGGCTGATCGACGCTTCACGTGATCAGAGGGCTGGTATTTTCTTTGCATTAAAAATAAGTATTGCCATTCAACGTGGCAATGCTGCCAGTCTTCTGGGCGCATTGCCAATTGACGACGATGTGGTAGAATATTATGACGCTTTTTAATTTGGTAGTTTTATTTTTCTCTTTAGTTTAGTATTTCATGTAAATAATTTGTGTATATATTATGTTAACTATTTGTTTATTTGATGTGCAATAAATACTACAATGGTTAAATTGAAGTGTTGTCGTAAACGTAGTAGTGGATACAATATTGTGACTATTGTGAACGTGAATAAACAATATAAATTTGTGAACAGTTCATCGTCGTATCATTTCTCAACCTGTAAGACAGAACCTACTCAACAATATACAAACTTGACAATTTTTTTGGCTACATTTGAGTATAATGATTAATCTTTACCTACCCTTTAGGGATTAACCGACGTCGACGTCGAGTCTATGTATGCATGTATAAAGAGGATCTAATTATTTTTCATGAACTCTGTAATGTATAATACTAGGATATAAATCAGCCCGTTCTCAACATGTCCTTGTCAAATATACCATTCAATCATTAGCATCTTACTTTATTTTAACTTCATTATAAAAACGTTTCCACTTAATACTCTTTTATAAAGTATACAGCAAAACATACCGCGGTTTGTCAAGGCCTACGAAATCTCTTTGTACTCACAAATCCAGCTACCGTATTTTCTAAATTTAATTCAACATGCCACACAACAAACACCCCCACCCTAATTTCCAACATTAAAGAATATTTAAATACATCACACGGAAAAGCGGGGAAAACCGGCATTTTACGTAAAACAAGGTTTATTTTTACGGTAAACCGAAGGGAGTAAAGTAAATAAATGCTCATCATATTGACCGGTTGGTAGTGAGCATTATTTTAAATTGAACAACCTTTATTTTACAACGTTAACGTATTTCAAAAGCAATCAATATAATTACTGATCTTTGTTGGGAATTTTTTCATGGTAGAAATGTTTGGTAAAATTTCAGCTTTTTTATGTTTGTGTTCGCTAAACTCGAAAAGTGGTTGACGGATTGACATGATTTTTTTACATAGCATTGCATATCTATATAAGAATGTATTTGCTTATTTTACCGAGGAGTTCCTAAGGGAATAGGACAGCACAAAATACGACACTGACGCGGCGTAGCGTGGCCAGGCTTAGCTAATTGGTATTTTTTTTTTTAAATAAGCTAGAGGCCAGCCGTTTGTAAGCGGGCGCTTACTACATTTATGTAGGGTTGAATGTTGTGCGTTGTGGATAGTCTCTCACCAAATACCTTTTAGTTAATGGAACCCCATATAAAATTATTACAAATCAAAGACACTGTAAATTAAATAAGAACAAAAACTTTTATTATAAATCCTTACTTCCTTACTTAATATTATAAATTCGAAAGTAACTCTGTATGTCTGTAACCTTTTCACGGCTAAACCACTCAATCAATTTGGATGAAATTTGGTACAAAGATAGTTTAACACCTGGGGGAAGGACATAGGCTGATTTTTATTGATGTAGGTACCATGCGAGCGGAAACGCGCGCATAAGCTAGTATTTTATAAGTAAAACACTTTTATTCTTTACTTTAACTTTTATTGTGAAGAATGAAATTGTTTCACTGTTTTATCAATAGTTGCTTTATAGTTCGGTATTATGTCTTAAGTATATAATTGTATGCGCATATCCGGGAAAGTATCCTATATCAACTTGAATTTGTTATTTGTATAAGTATAAGCTGGAAAACCTGTTCCACAACGATACGTTGGGAGCAAAGTTGGCTGAAAAATGTTGGTATTATTTAACAGCCAAATATGATTCCGCGGAACCCTGGTGACTTTTCTACGGAACCCACTTTAGGAATCGCCAGTCTTAAGTATATAGAAATAAATTGCTTCACTATAAATTATATGCTTATATTGACTAGTACCAATTACTAATAAAGAACATGTTAAACCAAGACTAATTGAGTGGTTGCGAGGGCACGAGTGTCTCTCAGCTCTATCACATACTGACTAAACAAAACTAATGCGTCAGCAGTGCGCGTGTTTGTTTTATTGTCTCTCACTATCTGTCTAAGCAATACATGTTTAGAGTGTCATTTCTGTGTTGTTCACACTGTCAAAAATATAATAATTAGTGTTTGTTTAACGCTGCCTGTTTGAATAAAATAGAAACATCACTTCAGTCTGTATCTTCTTCTTTTTTATTCCCAAGACACTTGGGGTCGGCTTTTCTGGTCTAACCGGATTTGACTGGATATCAGTTTTTACACGGAGCGGCTGTCACCTGACCTCCGCATCCCGAAGGCTAACGATACCGTAAGGCTAGACCGGCGTCAGGATATTATAGGGCACAGTTATCTTACCTTGTGTGGGGGCCAGTCCGTACAGACTGGTGACACTTCGACCCAGTGGGATCTTTTGTATCGACTTCCCCAATAACGATTGCCATAGATGTTCATGGCAGCCGGGACCGACGGCTTAACGTGCTCTCCGAGGCACGGAGCAGGCGATAATTGTCAATCAATACGCACATAATTTCGAAAAGTCATATAACTTTCTAAAGTCAGAGGTGCGCGACGTGGGTTCGAACCCGAGACCAGAGGGTCTCGGGTTCGAACCCACGAGACCAACAGACTGCAATGCAGAGGCATTGCAGTCTGTTGGTCTCCCCACTGAGCTATCGCTGCTTCAGTCTATACTAAAAAAATAGAGAGGAGAGATTCGTATTTATGTTTGTAATTAGTAAACCCAAAAACTATTGAACCAATTTCAATAATTTTATTATTTTAAAGTTATTCATTAGAAAGCTACTTTATCCTGAAATAACAAGCTATTTACAGTGATATCTCGCTACGACCTTTTAGCAGTCCACGATTCTTTGCTACCATTGTTGAATAAAATATACGCCTTATTCTTTAAATAAATAGTAGTATACAAGACTCTTTCATTCTAAACGCTGTGTCTAAATACGATGCACCTTGCATCGTATTTATTGTCAAGGGTAGAAAGTACCAGTCTAAAATTGAACAGATATTTGTTTAACGTCACAATATTTATTTCTTTTCTGGTGGCTTGTATGTGTAATGGTGTACAACACTACAGCTTGATAGCATAACCTGTCACAAGACAGCTGTTAAAATACTTCACTGTATTTGACTTGTTTATTTTGACTGGCTTAGTTTTGGGCTGTCAAAATGATTCTTTTTCACCTGGTGGTGAGTAATTATTCGAGTTCGTTAGTTAGTTACCGTCCTAATAGCGGATGTGGCAAGGTTGTTTTGATTATTAAAGCATTATTATTGGCTCTCTTTAGGACAGCCAGCATTGAAAGAAAGAAAAACGTGCTCTAAAGAGTTACAAGTGTGTACGGTTGACATTTACCTATGTCGTGGACTGCACGGATGGCGCGCCAAGTTTTGTCGGTTCGATCCCCATTGCACGGGTTAACAACCGTACAATAGGTATAAATTGGAGTCAGCAGAATTGCGACACCACTGCACATCGATCGTTTATGCAATAATAAAATTAATTAGTACGTTTTTGTCATCGTCACGCGACTCATACTCATCCCACATATCTCATTAGTTGTAATAGTACCGAAATATAGTCATCCTTTTAATCTTTTATCCTAGTTTATCTTAATCTCACCCCAACCCCGAACACTCATACTGGAAAAGTTTTTGTGATCCACGAATAGTTGTACCGAGATAATTGTCTTTACTTTGTCCTTTTTAAAAATGAAAATATATATAATGAAATGTGTTTTCCGCAAATTTGGATGGCTTTTTTCAAATCCAAGATGGCTTATACATGTACATTACAACATTATTTACATATATATTACATACATACCAGTTTAAAAAAACCTTATGAGTAGGCGTTTTCATATTGTTACCACTTCTGTAAATCAGCATTGTTTTAATTAAATTCGCTTTTGTATATTAAGTTTACTGGTAGTAATACGACTTGGCTGATGCTATGCGGTAACCGTAACCTATACTTTTAGGAGCTCTTAAAAACCTACTCCAAACACAACACAAGATAATTTTGGCTGTAATCTTCTGTAATCTCCCTAGATCCTTAGGTTCTCCCTATTAAGCACAGATCTCGATATGGTCTAGTTCCCTTCAGTCTCTTTCTACATTACATTGTCTTACGTTTATGCGAATATTATACATTGAAATCATACTAAGAACTTTATACGGATTTTAATGCGTATTTTTACTTTAAAACACTTTAAATTATTATCACAATATTTTGAAACTATAAACTACTATTGTTAAACACTGTGACTGATTACTTATATTTAAGCTATTTAAATTATAAAATCTATTAAGATTTAATTTTACACTTGCCACGACGACGTTTCGGTTGCTTTACGCAAGTTACTATATATACTATTTTGCTACGTTTTTATAGTCTTCATCCAGTATAGAAAAATGCAAGTTTCCTGCCACTATGCCAATATAAAGTGCTTCTAATAGGCACTTAAAATTCCGTCCGCGATACAAAAACAAGGCTGTCAGACAAACAGACGGACAAGTATGAACACACGTCATGTCGAAACTAGTGATCACAAAAAACCGTTTGATATTCTTTAATTGGTTAGTTAGGGAGTAACTATCAATCAAATTCAGGAACTGTCCGTCATCAGCGAGCACACGTGATAGGCTACAGATTTTCGGTTGTTACGACTTCTAAAAGCGAAGCTGACTATTGGTTGTTGTTATCCTAATAATATAATAATTGGATGTTTTTGAAGATGTTTGGATGTTTCTCACTGAATAATGTGTAAAGTAGATTCTGGAGTAGTGGCAACGCACCGGAAGATGCAGTAGGGGTAGTCCCCCACAACGTGAACCAACGACCTAGTAAGGGTCGCGGGAAGCGGTTGTATGCGGGTGGCCGAAGACCAGTCTGTGTGGTAAACCTTGGGGGAGGCCTATGTCTAGCAGTGGACGGCTGAGATGATGAACGCTCAATTAAAAATAGTAAATATAACATTTCAAGTATTTCTGTGAGTTATATCGGTTAAACTAGTGACAATAATTATTGTACATCGTTGGTAAACTATTCTTTCAGTGCAAGCAGAGAAAATAAGTGACAAAACTTACAGTGTAAAACAACATTTTGTGCGCAATAAAAGTGAACAAAAATCTCAAAAGACTATAAATAAGTGTTTTGATTACTATTATAATACCAACCAACCATAAGAAGTGACAAAAATTCCAACTAATTGTATAATAATCATTCGATGAAAAAGTGTTCCGTTAATTTTATTCGAATTATTTCTGTTTGGCGCGATTGACCAATAGCAATCCACGCCGTATAAACTTTGAAGCAATTCGCGACAAGTTGGAATAGATTACCAAATTGACACTCATCAACAAGCGTTTCCGTTGCGCATGTTTCTCTGTATGCGGTCGGAATAACGAGATTCGAGATCGCGTCCCACACCCAACATCATACAAACAAACGATATTCAGAACAAACCTAACATGAGTAAAAACGTAGCGACTCAAACAACGAAGCACCCGCCTATATCAGTAAAACAGCACGACCCTATATCCTCACCACATATAATAGCGTTTCACAAAGTAACTATGTACAGCCAAAAGTGCAAAGCAAAATATGTCTAATTACCGAAGACAAACGTAATAAAACACGTTCAATAGCTGAAAATTGCCTTCATAGTTCAGAAATATGTCACTACTTAATGCCAGATGCTGGCATACTAAATCACTTACGTTTTGAAAGATTTCACTACTAATGATTTCTGTATAATATTAATTGGAGAAACCGATTTTAAAATCTCTAAAGACTATTTTTCCTTGATAATTAGTTTAAGAGAAATTCTGAAAAATATTAAGCATACAAATATTATAGTCTGTGCGCCAACTTATAAATACTCACGTTTTGCAACTATGTTTAACTATAGTGTGTTTTAACAATCTTTTGTATTTAGATATATTGTCACATAAACATGCCTATTTTGTTGACTCTAACGCGAATCTCACATGTGACTATACAATGTTTGACAAAAATAGCGGGTCCATTAAATACTACGGTGTAAGAACAGTTATGAATGATATCTGTGAATTAGTGAGGAATATAAGGTTAGGTGATATGCAATCTTATAAAAATTACGAACAAGCTAAGCCTGAAAGTTCAATGTCTCAGTTTTTTCTCTCATAAGTACATAAATATATTACATCAAAACATTGCTGGTTTGTTAAACAAATCTGAAGAACTGATAATTTGTCTAGAAGAATTGTCAGGTATGGACGATAACATAGATGTCATATGCATATCCGAACATTTTATGATGGAAGGCTATGAAAAATATTTATTTATACCAAATTATTCAGTAGTAGCTTGTTTTAGCAGAAAAAACTCTAAAAGAGGAGGTACATGCATCATGGTAAAGAATATACATCAAAGTAAAGAAATTATAGAAGTTTCAAAGTTTTCCGTTAGCGGAATTTTTGAGACATGCGGAGTTGAGCTAGTAAAATACAAAACAATAATAATATGTATATACAGAGTCCGTAAACTAAACAATTTAAATATATTCTTCGAACAATTAGAAAAAATATTAAAATTCGTCACAAAAAAGCAGAAAAGTAAAGTAGTAATAGCCGGTGACTTCAATATCAACTGCCTTAAGCAAAATAACACGTTATGTCAATTGGAATGTCTTTTATTAAACTACAATTTCAAACTAGAGTTAAATAAACCCACGAGACTCAAAAGTAGTACTTGTATTGACAACTTTGCGCATAACACTGGCAACAAGTGTAAGTCAAATATAATAGAATTCGGGCTATCCGATCACACATCACAAATTCTTAAATTGCCAGTAGATGAAGTTTATTTAATCAATTATTGGCATATAAAACATAGAGACTATAGTAAGGAAAACAAGCAGAAATTTAAAAAATGTCTACAGAATATCTCATTTTCAGAACTATATAACACAGACGATGCAAATGAAGCTTTCAACAATTTTATGGACACTTTTAAACTACTTTATAATTTGTGTTTTCCCTATAGAGTATTAAGAATTCAAATGAAAAAGACGCCGAATAAAAAAGTGTAGCAAAAAAAAGAGACAGCTTCTGTGGGAGTACAGGTTAAAACCCAATAAATCTAAAAAAGACAAATTTAAACAATATAATAAAACCTATAAAAGAATTATAAAGTTGACTCAGCGCGCACAGAATAATTATTACATAAAAACATCAGTTAATAAAACAAACGCAGCTTGGTCCATAATTAACAGAACTAAATCAAATGCACCAAATAATGTCATATCGTGTATAAATGTAGATGATACTAAATTAACTAACCCGAAAGAAATTGCCAATAACTTTAATGCATATTTTATTGATAAAGTTAAACCTACTACAACATCTGGCAACATAACAAGCTTAAAAATAGATAAATCATATAAATCTATGTTCATGTTACCAAGCTCACCTAATGATATTTTAAATATTATAAGATCTCTGAAAAATACTAGCAGTGTTGGTCACGATGAGATATCAACACAAATTTTAAAATATGTAGCATATGTAATCTGTAATCATATAAGTCATATCCTAAACATGTCTATTTCTACGGGTATGTTCCCAGATAGTCTAAAAATTTCCGTAATCAAACCCCTTTTAAAAAAAGGCAATAAGGGACTTTTAGAATGCTATAGACCAATTGCGCTATTATCAGTGTTTTCGAAAATATTTGAAAAATACATTTGTGACCAAATGTATATGTTTTTAGAAAAACAGAACTTGTTTGCAAACGAGCAAAAAGGTTTCCGCAAGAATAAAAGTATCAATATGGCAATTTTTGATCTAATTAAAATATTACAATTAATGTAGATAGTAAAATTCCCGTTTGCGCTATATATTGCGATATGTCTCAAGCATTTGATCATGTAAACCATGATAAATTACTAAGTAAATTAGATGCATATGGTATAAGAGGAAATCTTCTAAAACTCATGGAAACATATTTAAAAAACAGAATGCAATATACCAAGATAACCAGAATAAACTTTGCTAAGAAAAGGGAAGAAACATTTAATTCAGACAAACGCATGGTAACTTACGGGGTTCCCCAAGGAAGCGTGCTAGGACCTTTGTTGTTTATCATATATATAAATGACTTGCCAAAGATAACAAAATATCCTATGACCCTATTTGCAGCACAGTTATAATAAATTCCAAAGACGTAAATACTTATGAAAGAGATATAAACAATACTATAGAATCATTAATTAATTGGATGAATGATAATAACCTGAAAATAAATCTAGCCAAGACAAAAATAATGTGGTTTAGTCAACGTGTAGCTACACCAAACATAAATGTTAGCTACTTAGGGACCAATTTCAATAAAGTAGATAATACAAAATTTTTAGGTGTCATACTAGATAAGAGTATTACTTGGAAGGCACATACTGAAACACTCAACAAAAAAATTTGTTCTTCTACCTATGGCCTCTATAAACTATCATTAGTTATAAACTGTGAGGCACTTGTTATGGCTTACCATGGCATGGTAGAGTCCCTTCTGAGATTTGGAGTAATTTTTTGGGGCAATTCGACCAATAAAGAAATATTATTTAAATCACAAAAAAGATGCATCCGAGCAAAGTTTAATTTAAAAACCACTGATAGCTGTAAACCATACTTTGTAAAATATAACATATTAACTTTATGTTCCTTATATATATACGAAGTGGCTGTTTTTGTTAAGTGTAATCCTACATTATTTAAACATCTCTCGGAAGTCAGCAATCGCAGTCGTAGACACAATGACAGGTTATGTATGGTTAGGGCAAACACCGCACTTATGCACAAGAGCATTATATGTATGGCACCTGTTATATATAATAGGATACCTAAATTAATAAAAGAATTAAATATTAAACAATTTAAATTTTGCCTAAAAAAATATTTGTTAAATAAATGTTTCTATAGTATAAGTGATTTTTTAAATGATTCCTAATTTTGTTCCTAATATTGTTATATTTTTGTTTAATTCTAATTATAATGTTGAAAATTTTAATGTTGTTATTCTAATATACTTTATAACGGAAATTTTATTTTTGATGTGATTGTAATTCTAGCAATTGAGTTTCTTTCATTGTAATTTTTTTAGTTTAAGTAAAAATTTGTTTTTTGTACGCCACAATATGAGGCAAAACATGGAGGAAATGTATTCTTTATATTTTAAGATCTTGCACTGCAACACAAATTGCTTTGTACACTCATGTTTTAACAAAATAAACTATCTTTATCTCTTTATCTTTATCTTTAAAACCTAAAACCATGGTTGGCGTAATAAGAGTGTAAAACATGGAATCTATACTATCTACCAGGAATAATAACGAATTATTATGTTATGTTCTTATGTGTGATCATTACGATGAAGAATGTTACAGAGGCGAATATACCATATCCTAATGAATGTGAATAGAATCCTCACTAGGGTATCTATCTCATACCTCTGCCGAACGATCAAGGCATGGAATTCTCTGCCAAACTTAACCTTTTTTTTTTTTTTTTTGATACCCAGGAAAAAATGCTTGATGCACTACCCGCCGGCTAGGGGACGGCACCGGCGGGGCGTGTGGGACTCACCAGCCGACTGCTGGTATACCCACTAAAAAAACCTGGGGTGTTCCCTCTCTCACCCAATGGGGGGGGCCTGTTGGGAGTCTAAAAAGATTAATCCATAGCAGGCCCCCCCGTGTGGGTGCCGGCCGGGTCAATGGGACCCGACCTCCTCTCGTCCCCGGGGGAGAGCATTTCACAGCTCTCCCCTTTCGACGTTAGAAGGCGCGCGGGAACACCGCGCGCGCCCTCTATGGTGCCAAACCTAACCTAACCTAACCTCTGTTTTCTTTTTCCTTCAATCCTGGGTCCTTAAGCGGAGCGTGAAAAAGCACCTTCTCAGGCCGTCAAAGTAGAGACCTCAACATCGCCTCAGCTGCTATAAGAACGGTGTGTCTGCTCTTAGACCACACGACGGCTTACCATCAGAAGGAGAGTGGTCTTATTGACGAGCAAAGAAAAAAATGTTATTTGATATATGTAGATGTGTAACTAGCTATGATCTGCAGTTTCGCAGACATACATCGTTTTAATTTTCGGAATAAAGTGTCTCATAAGCCCTATATACTGGGTGTAAGGGACGGCGTAACGAAAACTTTACTAACACGTCATTCTATAGGTATTTATCTCGACGAAAACTTCTATCAATAAAAAACGGAAGATGTAAGATTTTATATTGATTAATATAATTACGCGGTACGCAATGGATTGCTACTGATACAACGCAACGCTCATGCTTTAAATCACGCCAATTTAATTACATTGCTGTATTTTAGTAAAATGTGGTATTAATTGATTTTTATTTAACAAAATGTTATGATATGCAGTCACAAAAATTAAAAATTTCAGATATAAATTGGGATTTTTCTGACGAAAATTCCAACGATTGTAACTCAGAACAATGGTCTGAATCTACTATTTCAGTTTTCGGTACACCGTCCCTTACACCCAGTATATGTATCTCTCTTTGGATCATAAACTGAAAAAAAAGGCGATCCATTTTTCCGTTGGTGCGTGAAGGAAAGACAGACCGGCAGGCACATTTTCGTATTTACAATACTAGTAAGGAAGAGTCCTAACTTAATGTTATAAATGCGAATGTGAGTTTGTTAGTTGCACTTTGAAGTCCTTAACTACTCAACCAATCATCATGAAATTTCCAATACACATTTTCTGGGTACAGAAAAGGCTATAGCATACCTTTCACCCAGAAAAAAGTACTGTTCTCGAGGATTAGACAATTGACACAACCTACATTTACGCGAGCGAAGCCACGGGTATAATCTAGTAATATATATTTTCATCACACGCCGAGTATCTAGTCTGTCTGTCGGCCTCGGTGGCGTAGTGGTTAGTGTAACCGACTGCCACGCCTAAGGTCGCGGGTGTGATTCCCGCACAAGTTAAACATTTGTGTGCATGAATTGATCTGGGTGTTTCTATGTATAACATGTATGTATTTACAAAAATAAAGTATATATGTATGTTTATCCATAGTCTAGTACTCACAGTACAAGCTCCGCTTAGTTTGGGCTAGATGGTGTTGTGTGTATGTGGTAGAATATTATTATTATGTTCTTGAAATAACCTATTACTCGGTAGATTACAAAAACAAAAATTATCATTGCCTTGTAAAATATATTTATAAGAGAGAAACAAAATTAAAACACATCGATCAACATCTTTCTCCTACACAAAAGAAAATACAATATAAGGCAGCAGTTATTCTATTTAACATAACTTGGCAACGAAACTAATCCAAAAACATTGATTTATTAATCCCTTTTGTACAATAAAGGCTACCGTGATTAAAAAACTTCAAAGACGTGCAACTTTTCGTCGCTGTTGAATCGCGTAAGCAACTTCCAATAGTTTAATAGTTTCAAAGTTATTTAAAAGTATTGTATTGCAAGTAAACGTGATAAAATCCGTATAAATTAGTTTAATTTTTAGATTCACGTAAAAGTAAGACATTGCGTAATATCGCGTAATTAACAGTTAACGTTATTTTAGAGCTGTTTATACTTTTCGGTTCTATCTCTATCTCTTTCTGATATACCTAATAGTAATACAACAAGTTTAGTAAAGCGTTATAAATTATGTCCTAAGCTTGGATTAAGTCATCTTAGTTCTGTATAATATGGGAGCTTGTTACATTTAACTAGATGATGCGATTTCTTTCTGTCAAGTAACCTTTATTATTTCATTTTAAGAGAAGCATGGCGGCAAATTTTTGCAACTTTGAATAGGTCGGAAGTTTTCTCTCTTATATAAATAACTATTGACCTATTGAGTCGCAGCGACACACCGGCGGCTACACACAATAGATCTCCCATTTTATCTGGCATTCCAACAATTGATAGATTTACCACTTTTCTATTTCACTATTAAGCACTGATTTTTGTTTAAATATTTTCGTTATCATTTGTAACAGCTACACACTATTGTCTTCGAATTGTTAAGCCATATAACCACACACACACTACAATAAGTGGCTAGTCTCTCAAAACCCTAAGCTAAAGTTACAATTTCTTAAATCAAAATTGGCACATTTCACAAGATCCCCTAACGCGGTTATCCGGGCTATTCGAGTCATTGTGTTGAACTAGGTCAAACTTCACGGTACTTTATTAAAAATATTTCGACAATTTCTAAAAGTGTATGGGTAGAATTCAATTTGGGGATTATTAAATGCGGCAGTTTCGAGCATTGTTTGAAGGAAACTTTCATGAAGATGTGAATTTTAATATCTTAGGACCTATAATATTCATTTACAATACCACGACACTTTTTAATTAGATGGTTATATAATTGTAACCTTTTTGCCCCACGTTAGGCGCCATTGTAATCTTTTATGTGGTTATTCACTAGTGATCTGATCGATCCAGACATAGGACAGGCCACGCCGTAGGGACGTGGTGTCTTGAGGTTAAGTTATGCAGAGATTATTAAAAGATGGAACAACAATTAACACTTTTAATTAACTATTAAACTAGGTAAACTTTATATATATGTAATTCACAAATTTACTGGTAGCTTAATATAATCCTACGCGAACAGGAGACAGGGCGTGGTTCGTATAAAAAGGATTTGCTGCGTGGTTCTTCTGAGGGAAGAACACTTAACTTAGGATGTTGAAACCAGCCGGAAGAGAGCTTGACTAACCTTTTGAGTGTGTTCAGCTTAACACAGGGCTGTTTTCTCTTTATTGTTATATATAGTTAATGCGAATGCTATGCACGAGGTCGATGCCTGAGGTGGGCAAAGTGTTACTGAGTTTTCAGAAATTCTTATTAACAGAACGAAGTCTTGATTGTTCTCGCTAAACGACAAACGTCTCGCACCCTATTAGGGCCTAAAATCTTAGCTGGTGCAATGGTGTCCAACACCCGCATATGACCAATTATATTCAGGTCTCATGGTGCAGTGGGAGTGTATGCAACTGATATGCATGAGATCTCGGATTTCATTTGTAGATCACAGTGCCTGACTGTGATATTCAGCGATATTAAGTCTTACCAGCAGCACGGAGCCCATATGTGTGCCTGACAAAAAGCAATAGGTAAGCTCGTCCCCTATTTCATAAAACCTAAAATGTTATCTAGCGTAATGTGGATGTAATACAACTCTGCCTACCCCATGGGGGATAGATGCGTGAAACAATGAACATATGTATATTACAGCAGACGTTTCCACTTTATCGTATACTTTCTAAACATTCGGCTGTTACTGAACATTTTCTAACAGAAAAAAAAGTTGTATAGGTACTTTGCCCTTTCAAGTTGCGAATTAAAAGTTAACTATTGATCGCTTTAACGCTGAAGGAAAACTTTTTGTTCGCTTAAACTTCGAGACGAAAGGTGTTTGAAGCTAGCTATGTCGTAGTTAGCTGGCATAACTATATAATCCATCTTATTCTATAGCAAGGTCTTAGGCGTCGTTTAATAGGATTAATATGACAGTCGTATTGATTGCATTGTTTTGTTTATGGCTGTTTTGAAGACTTAGGGTCGATTTAGATTGACAGAATACGTTCTAACCCTTTAGTAATATTGGATCGACCGGATAAGGAATTCTGTATTTCTATAGTCAAAATATTAGTAGCAGCACGAAATCTGCTTATAGAAGTTAGTTAATATTATTGAGGCAATAAGATAGATGACAATTATATTTTTGTTTGCAAACGGATATAAAAACTGTCATTGAAATTACAGTTTCTAAATTTTGTAATAGAATGTTAAATATACAACGCGATAAAATCCGTATATAGTAGTTTAATTTCAATGAATAACATTCGCGTAAACAGAAGACAATATTTTATAAAAATTGTCACCTATTTTTCGAGATTCACAAAATACTCATAAGTACTACATCCTATAATACAAAAGACAAAATAGATGTTAAATACACCTATTTTGTCTATACATCTTATCCCATCCTCCCACAAATTATATTTGTGTCTTGATACTGTTTTAAAATAAAATTATATTGGGCCTGTTTATCAACTGTCCCACAACAGTTACAAGGATAATAAGAAAAGGGTCAGACTATAGTCCACCAAAAGTACGATTAGCCGCATTTCACATACATAATTTTGTACAAAAATCATTTGTGAGTGGTGTCAATGCTTTCAGATTTCATCAATTAAATACGCATATAAATTTAAAGTTGCGATGTGTATATTTAAATCGAGACCTTTACGTAAACAAGAGCCTCGTCGGTAGGTATTACTAGAAAAAAACAGATATTATTTTCGTTTTCGGACACTAAACGTGATCCCACGACCTTCGATAACAATGTCTAGCTCACAGCCTACGCCGCTAACAAAAATAAATGATCGTGACAAAACAACATTTCCACATAAAATCGACATAAATCATGTCACCGAAGGAATCTATCCATCTCCTTTGTACCACAGCAGTTTTGGCGAAAGAAAAAGACGTATATTTTTCATTTAGTACGGGTAACGCTATCATATGTTCCAAAAACAGGAGCCATAAAATCTTTCCGCGGATCATTACGCGCGGATCTTACGAATTGTAAACCCCTATTTTTTTGTCACGCCAACTTAGACACCCGTCTCTCGTCACTCGACGCCCGTGGACCCCTGAGGGTCCACCTAGACCACTTTGAGATCTAAGGGCGTAATGGTTCAGCGGTCGCATTGCTAGTCAGCCGAGTGTCGTGTATTCGATTCCTAAATGGAACTATAAATTCTGTGATCCATAGACGGCTATTCTTTGTGTCTGTTGTTTAAACGTTTAAGTTCTCCGCGACAAAGGCAGTGGCAGTTGCAAAGTGACGTGGTGGCATAGACACTAAGCCATCCGTGCCGCCTATTACGATTTACTTGCTATAAGCCCAAAAGGCTGGTAGGTACTGAAACATCTCGCTACAAAATATACAGCGTGTAACTCGTTCTGGTCATATTTAAGATCACAAAGAGAACTCTGAGACTAATTTATGATTGATGAATTTAATACTATTAACTTACATAGCAATGCTCTCGAAGGGGTAGGCAGAGATGTATTACGCCGATTTTTTGTCGTAGGACCTTCGTAATAGGGCACTAGCCTAATGGCATTGACCGGGCAGAGTTACAGGCTCCGTGCTGTTACTAAAAATTCCAAGAGAAATAAACCCAATATAAACAGAAAATGTCAATAATACTTTGCACGACCTAGACATTGGGCCCAAGACCTAATACACAGTATCCCAAATTTCAAACAATAATATTACAAAGTCCAAACAAACAATCCTCATTGACGCCCGGTTTAGTCTTTACATTTCTATAAATCAACCCTTAAAAGTCAAGCCTTTTTAAAACAATAGGTGTTGACGAGACCCTTGACTCTCCAAAAACCGTACCCTTAAAGGTCTAAAGGTGGCCATTTTTCATCCTCCGCGACATTTGATACGTTTTGGGCATAAAGGCAGTAGTCAGAAAAGAAAACGATTAGTGATGTCCTTATAATGAAAGGAGTGTTAACCCCCTCCCCCTCACCGTGTTTTTAAGGGGGTAAACAAAGACAGCTAGTTTGTTTACGGAATAGCTTTGGATGTTTTTGATTTTTGGATATTGGATTGGCTTGGTGGTGCAGCGATAGTAAATGCAACTGCTGTGCGTAAAATCTTGGGTTCGATTCTCAGGTCGGGTTATTGGGATTTTGTGCCAAGAATTCTTAATAGCAGCGTGAAGTCTGCAACTGTTCCCGGTAGATGGCAATAGGTTCACCCTCTACAACTTGGAACCTAAACCAACCCGCACTGGGCCAGCATGGTGGACTATGGCCCCTTCTCACACTATGAAGACCCTTGCCCAGTAGTAGAACAGTTTACATACATAGCTAATATTATAATACGCACATAAATTCAAGAAGTCAGAGATGTGTGACTTAAAGCCGAACCCGAGACCGAGACCTCTACATTTCAGTCCAACGGTCTCCCACTAGGATATCGCTACTGTTCTACGCACAATGCTGCTTAATACCTGAAGATAAAAAGCAGTATACGAAATAAACCTCGACGATATCCTCAAAAGTAGTTAAACTAAAATGGCACAAAAATAGTCTTGCCATTTCAATAAAATGCTAAACGCCGACTACAAAATATGAATCAGCATAACCGAATGAATGAAGGAAAGGAACGAATGAACTAAAAGAGCGCCTCTTATTGCATTAAGTCTGTCGGAACTCATCGGAACAGCCAACGTTTCTGCTTCATGTAAATGTTTTAAAGATCAAATATAATTTTAACTTCGAGAGGCGGACGGTAGTATAAAATGTAGCGATAGGCCAATTTGTGATCGAAAGGTTTCGCACGCGAATCCCGTCTTCGTTGATATGAGTTTTACCTTAAAGTGAAATAGGCTGAAATTAACAAATTTATACGTATTTTATCGCGTTGTTTATTTTTATAAAACACTATTATTATATAATTTTGAAACTTCAAAGTACTATTGTTAAACACTTTTAATAGTTACTGTTTACTTCTATATAAGCTATTTAAATAATAAAACTATTTAGATTTAATTTTACACTTTCACCGACCGTTTCGGTTGCTTTTCAGCAGCCTTGTTCACAGAGAGCGCACACACCCTCTCGGTGTGTTTGCGTGGTTAACAATAGGAGGTACTTTAAAGTTTCAAAATTATGTAATAATAGTGTTTTATTAAAAAAATAAACAACGGGTTAAAATCCGTATAAATTTGTTTAATTTCAATATATTGCATTCGCGTAAACGTAAGACAATATTATAAAATAGGCTGCTTTTGCCAATTATTTGGTGACAGTACGAATAAACCGGCTTACCCAGGGATGTAAGTAAAGTCTCCGGCTTACCCAGGGATGTAAGTAAAGTCTCCGTCTTCCTCTTCTTCCTTCATTTACCATCTAAGATGGTATTAAATAATTCGTCATGTCGCATCAAATGGCCACTTAACTTTCCTCTCCTGTAATCTATAGTTGCCTGAGGTCGTAGGTTTGATTCTCGCACAAGTCAAACATTTGTGTGCATATACATAGATGTTGGTCTTGGTCTGGGTGTTTCTATGTATAATATGATATATTTATAAAAAAAAGTATAAATTATCTATGTTTATCTATTGCCTAGAACCCATAGTACAAGGTCTGCTTAGTTTGGGCTAGATGATGTTGTGTATATGTCATAGAATATTATTATGTTTCTCTTATCACAGGTACTTTCTTACATACATATTAGAAAATACCTAGCCCTTTGGGAGGCTTACACGGAGACTTATTATTATAGTTTTTACAACTGTCTTGCCTCATTAACCATACGTAACTCGTCTTCATTTGTTTTCGTTCAGTCCAGCTCATCCCTTTCATCCGTCTCCAACACCACCAAATGCCGCTAGCCTTTACTTATCGCGTCAAAATATATCGGCATGAGGCATTTTATCTTTTAATATATATTTATAAACGGTTGTCAGAATAAAATATACAGGCAAACGTACCAGTGAGTAATTTAAAGCGATTTAATCTATCGAAGTGGTTTTATTGAAGAAAGGTCCTGAAAGGTCACGGTTGAGTGGAAACAACGTCTTGTAATATTGAAGAATCGCTTTATTAAGTATGTATCTACAGCGAAATATCTCAAGTACACCAGAAAAGGTAGATATATAGGTATATTATATCAGTTGAAGAATTTTGTTTGTTCAGCTCTTTTTATTATATTGAAATGAAATGGAATGGAATGGCATGTTGTTACATAACATCTATTTTACTCGACTGCGTGACGCCAAGAAGGGTAATGTGTTAAGCATATACTCTGGGGTGTATGACACCAACATTTTATTATCTATGTTTTTAGGTCCCACATATAAAATGGCGACCTTATTGCCGTCTGCCAGACACAGTTCTGGATGCCAAGCTGCTACTGAGATTTTTTTGACGATACCCAATAACAATTAGCCGGAATCGAGAATCGAATCCTAAACCTCACACACAACAGTCGCTTTACCGCTGCGCCATCGAGGAATGCCTCATATAGTATACCTCATTAGGCACCGATGCATCTTAGATAAACTATTTTTTTACATAATCTCAAGCATATATCGCCGAAGGGGTAGGCAGACGTGCTAGTGGTGAGACAACACACACATGCTGGCTCCAAATGTAACCATTTTAATTAACAGCAGCAAATAAAAAAATATTATCATAAAAGCCCAATAACATTGCCTGCTCGGGAATAGAATTAAAAACTTGATGGACTGCAGTCAAATTCAGTACCACCCCAGAAATCAACCGGGAACTACACGACCAGCCGGAAACTCAAAGCACGACACTGATAAGACATTCCGAAAAGAAAGCCTCGTAAATATAACAAACCAGTAATTTTACCCAAACCTTATACCACCAAACTGCAACTAAACCACCCAATAACCCTCAAGAACCAAGAATTATACAACGGAATTCAAATTACCCATCAGCCGAGAGTCACATAAACAAGGACCCTTCATTACAAAAACGGGTCACATAGCAAAAATCTGAGCCTTTGGTCACCCTGCCTAGTGTTATATCCGTAATATTGAATTTTGGGTACCCTATTTTAATATTTTATTCGTATACGCAACCACAAGGGTCAAAATTTATGCAGACCTGCCTTAGAAGTATTAAGGCGACAAACAACACGAAAGTGACCTTAAAATATGTGGATTTTATTAATACGGGTTGTTTTATAAACACTGCCTCGTTTAGCAGTAATTAATGCGAGTGCTGTGTTTAAGGCTTTGGGTTTGATGTTCGGGTCGGACAAAACGTACGTTACTGGTTTTTTAAGGAATAAATTTCTAGAGTCTGAAACTTGTATACGGCAATATTTTCGCCGACTGTTTTGCAGGACCTTAAATAGAAGGTGAAATGTAGGTGTAAAACACCTTTGCCTACTCCTTCTGTCATAAAGATTCCGATTGTGTGTCTGTTATATAAACTCAAAATTTTTATTCAATCAGGATGACATACGCTCACATTCTGATACGGTCCGTTTGATATTAGAAAAGATGAGCGAGCTACTGATGTGCGAGTATCGATTTAAATGTCGAATAATTCGAATCTAGAACTGAATCGATTTTTCAAAATATTGTTTATAATTAATCAAATATATTAAGGGTTGTTAGTGATCGCATTTGTATGTGGCGATTTGTGGCTTGTTAAGATAGACAAAATCAAGAATGAATATGTTTGGGGGAGCTTGAAAGTGCCACCAGTAATAGAAAATGTGTATTATGAGAATATATTAAACGCATGTATGTAAAGGGTACTGAATATAAATGTAAATGGACAGAAAGGTAAATGACCAAAGAAAAGATGGATGGAGTGTGTGAGGAATTCTATGAAAGAAAATGGACAGTGGTAGCCCAATGGATCAGGCATCAGACTGCCGATAGATTTTGGGTTCGAATCTCAACCGTTGAACTACTGATTATGAACAAGCGTTTAACACAAGCATGTTAGTTTAGCTGAAGAGCGCAAAAAGAAGGTTTATGTGGTCGCCGCTCAATGTTTGTAAAGAGCTCCATAACACAGGGATTATTCCTAGAGCGGGATTCCTGTTTTAAAACAAATAAAAAAAAAACGACTGACAGTACTTAATAATTAAAAGAAAAGAAGACCTACGCATGTATTCTGACTCTAGTAAGTATTTATTACTCCCCGAAATACAAAAATAAACTGTACGTTATTTATTCCAGTCTTCGTCTACCGGAGTAGCAAATTTCATCAAATTTCGTTCAGCATTCAGACGTCGTTTCGTTTTGTCGTTTTTTGTCGTTTCGTCGTCGTTGTCATTCGTAACAAACATCCAATCTTTCACATGAATAGTAATTAATAGCACTAAATATAACACAACATAATTCTTAGTGACGATTCTAACTATAAATTATTTACATACCTTTACTATTTCTCATGAAAACCCATCATTACTATCCTTTAGTAATAGTTTACATCAATTTTACCATGTAATTTACGTAACTCATTACATAATAATGTAAAAATACAAATACTACCGATAGTACTAAATTTACAACATGGCGGAATGACATGACAGAGAATTATAATTTAACGACCACATTCAATTTAGAAATAGCTTGCTGTCAGTTTAGAGGCGTAAGCGTCAGTTTTACTGCTGTTTGGGATGCTGGGTTATCAATACCCGGGTGAGGATTTTTTTTTATTGCAGTCAGAACTTAATGGGATACCGTTGGACTACCACGCAGAGGTATCGAGTTCGATAATTTTCGAAGTTTTTTGCGTATTTATTATATAGCTACCAGACTTTACATAATTATCTTCAAGAATATTATGGATAACGCTCAGACATACAGGTCTCCGCACGATGTTTGCCTTCACCGTTAAAGCGAGTGATAATTAACCATTAAATACGTACGTAACTTCAAAAAGTCAGAGGTGTGCGCCTTGGGATCGAACTCGAGACCACTGCGTGGCATTACAACGGTCTCTTACTAGGCTATTGCCGCTAGATGTACATATGTCTACTATATGACCGCAATGCACGGTATTGGAGAAAAGTAAGAACATGAAAACATTCATTTTCTAAGCGAATGAAACAATATATCCAATCTTTACCTATTTGCATAAAAGCCGACAAACGAATAAGGCTTGTCATTTTTATAATACATTTTCGACGTCACTGGGTATGTTTACGAAGTATGAGCACTGTTTAGCAACGGTGAGCTTATAAGGGGTGAAGATCAAAAGCGAAAGGCAATATTACGTAGCAAATATTTTCATGTTGATATTCAAAGGTTCTTATCACGCTTTCAAGTCTCTTGATATGGAAAAAAGTACGTATAAATATTAGAAACATTTTCTTATAAAATTGATTGCCATATGATTCTGTAATATAAATATGTCGTGAGGTTTTGGGTTTAATGCTTGGTTGGGCTAAGTTATTTGGTTATAAAAATCCTAGTTGCAATACGGAGTCTAAACGTACCCACGGAGTCTAAATGAAAATTTTCATTTCATTATTTAAAAAGACAACTCCCGCTAGAAATTATTCCTGTGTCGCGGGGAACTTTACAAACATTTAAACAACGGATATAAAGAACACCCAGAATCGGCACAAACATTTGTGGATCACACAAATTTTTCTCCCGTGTGGGATTCGAACCCGTAACACTCAGTGCAGCGGCAGAGGCGAGGTGACCACTTAAAGCACAATGCCATTATGCTATGTCACGTGCAGTCAACTATGACTGGTAGACGTCAGTAGACTCGCCTACGATTAATAATATAATAGTTAGCAAAATGTGGGTGCAATACACCTCCGTCTACTCTATCGGATATATTATGGGATGGTAAACATGAGGGAGTATATTGGAAGAAGAACGATTGCTGGCAATAAAGTGAATGGAGCTCTACGCGATCATGAACAATCGAAATGTATCCGAAAAGGCTCGTTTGGCTGTTCATAGAGGACTATTAGTGCCCACACTTATGTATGGAAGTGAAAGTTGGGTATGGTAAAAAAAGCATGAGAGCAGAATAAATGCTGCAGAAATGAGAGCGTTAAGAAGCATATGTGGTGTGACTCTGAAAGATAGAATTAGGAATAGTGTGATTAGAGAGAGATGCGGCATGAAAGTGGATATAGTGACAAGAAAAAGGGTATGTTAAGCTGGTTTGGGCATGTAGAAAGAATGGACGAGGAAAGACTGATTAAGAAAATTTATAAGGCTAGAGTGAATGGAACAGTCGCAAGAGGGAGACCTAGGCGAATGTTTCTCGATCAGATCGGAGGCGTTCTGGACAAAGGCCAGGTTAAGAGCACCTTGAACCGACCGGCGTGTATGAGGAATGTGATGAAAGTGAATGAAGTCAGAGAAATGTGTCAGGATAAATCGAACAACATGGCAACATAACATAGGACAAATGGAAATCCGTAGTCTCTGCCTACCCCTCTAAGAAACAGGCGTGAATCTATGTATGGATGTATGTATTATGTGAAGGCATGAGACTATATACATATATCTGAATCACCTATGCTAATATGCAGTATTATCTTATGTTTACGCGAACGTTATACATTGAAATTAAACTACTTTATACCGATTTTGTCGTGTTGTTTATTTTAAAACCCTTTTTGTTTTAAAATAAAAAGCGCAATAAAATCATTATAAAGTAATTTAATTTCAATAAAATGTTTAAAGTAGGTAGGAAAGATTAAAATTTTTTGGTTGCTTGTTTGTAAATATTTAACTCGAAAACTACTCAAGCGATTTTAATAATTCTTTAACAATCAAAAAGCTATATTATCACTGAGTAGCCTGTGTGGCTATATTTTAATTTAAAAAGGAATACTGTTACTAACGTAACCTAAACTAATCTTCTTTTACGCAAGCGAAGCCGCGGACAATAGTACAAAATAAGACCAGCGAGACATATTTACTTGAAACCAAGTATGTTTCGTGTTCTATAGCCTATACCAAATCTGAAAAGACGAAAAAGATATCTCGTGTACGTACTGAAAAGTTCGTCGTACTGCAGTTTGAATCCACGCCCAGTTTAATTAGCCGTCAGATCAGATACAGAGTCTCGTTTCCTGTCGCCTGACTAATAACTTCAAACGTCAAGCTGATGACTGCGTCAATTTATCTCTGGTATTAGATCTTCAGTGGAGTGATAGATAGATGTTTTCATTAGCGCGAAATTCTGTTAAGGCATACATAAGTGAAGAGTGCTTTGATATGTAGTGTGCTGTTCAACGGAGCGAGGATGAGACGATTGGAATTAAATGTCAATGCTATTTAAAACAAGCAAACAAACTTTATTTACTCATGCATATATAATATACTTGTGTCAAATCCACAAAGGGGTTTTATTACACACCCTTTCCATTACACTGAAAAGAAATGTGTTTGTTGAAACTGAAAAGGTAGTTGTTACGAGTCTGGGTGCTCTTTGTGTCCGTTGTTTGAATATTTGTAAAGGAGTACTTTTTTTAAATGCTATATGTGGCAAATGAGCAGACGGGTCGCCTGCGGTAAGCGATTACCGCCGCCCATGGACATCCGCAACACCCGAGAAGTCACAAGTGCGTTGCCAGCCTTTTAAATTTACTCCCACCCCCAGGAGGGGGTAGGCTTGGGCCTCCGGTACCCTCACTCACTCGACAAAACACAACGCGAGCGCTATTTCACGCTGGTTTTCTGTAAGGCCGTGGTCCGGTCGAGCCGGCCCATTCGTGCCGAAGCGTGGCGCTCTCTTTGCAAACATTGAAACAACGGATTTGTTTATTGATTACAATTGTCTTATCCACGACACAGAAACTTTCCAATAATATAGTATGAAAGCAATATGAAGAATGTAATTGCTTAAGCCATAAGCATACCTAATAATAATAGCAATAACAATAGCATTACCTACGAAACGAAAGAAGAAAACTAATGCCGCAGCGTTATTTTTTTCGTGACTTAAATTAACACTGCTACGGTATGCAAGCAAATCCGTAAATAAATGCTAGAATTAATTTAGCAACAATCGTATTAATTAAGCAAGATTTAAATGTGAATAATAAATCAAACACGTTCAGCATAAATCTTGGCGCGCCTATAGGTTAGGTTATAAGTAAAATTTGTCATTCTCCGACGTGATAATTGCCAGCTTAAACGAACAAACATTAATACTTCTCTTTATGTATTCATATAAATGTTTGCGCAGTGGTCGAAATTCAAACGAAGTCTATATAAGTAGTCGCCTCGCCATTGCCACTAAGCCGAGTGTCGTGGGTTCGAATCCTACACAAGACAATTATTTTTACAAATAGTTGTTCCGAGCTTGGATATTCTTTATAATAATAATAATAATAAACATTTATTTAATTTGACAACATTAGTCCACTGGTTAGTATACAAACAAACTTATCAACTAAGTGTTAGTATTAAAATCTATAAACAAAATACAAATAAATTATTTTTCATCCCTGCCGCACGAGCATGTTCATTATATAATATAATATATATTTTATCACATACATACAACACCATCTAGCCCAAACTAAGCAGGGCTTGTACTATGGGTACTAGACAATAGATAAACATACATATATAATTATTTTTTTAATACATTCAGTATTATATGTACGTAGAAACACCCAGACGAAGACAAACATCCATGTTCATGCACACAAATGTTTGGCTTGTGCGGGAATCGAACCCGCGACCTTAGGCGTGGCAATCGGTCACACTAACCACTACGCCATCGAGGCCGACGTAAAAAGTTGAAAGTTAAAAAGTTTTGTTAAGTTAAAAAGAGTATATTTAATAAACAAGTATATTTTAGAAGATAGTTAACCACTTCTTCCGTGCCGTCGGATAAAAACAAAAACCTTCCAATATACGAACCTAAGACCGCGTAATCGGCAGACGCATAAAAATAAACACTCCACTGCACAATCGAAGCAATCGTTTCAAAACCTTGCCATTTAACAAGCACCCCTATTTAAAGTTACACAAAATGATTTTCACGGCTCCCAATTTAGTTTTTTTCCACCTGGCAAGCTTTTTCAAGTGCAGGTCAATCAATAATTTTGTTGGGTCCCAAGAATCCATATGTCTATAAAAGATTATTAAAGGGATCGGCTTTTCGTCAGACAACTTTGCCCTTGTTATTGCCGAAAGCCGATTTTGGAAGGATATTTTTATTTTTATACTTCGTGTAATGTTAGATACTTTGATTGTTATGATAGCCCATTACGCAAAGGTTGTTACGTCTGCGGCTAATCTGGAGGCCCCAGGTTTGGTATTTAGCTTTTTAGTGCGTGAGTGCATGTGGCTTCTGTGCATAAGATCCCGGGTTAGATTCCTGGTTTGGCAAACGTACTTTTAGGTTTTTCTATCACCAAATGCTCATTAGTACCACGGAGTCTGAAACTGTTCTCGGCGTGTAAACATTACATTCTTAAATAAAAACTAACACATTAAATCTCAGATTCCAATAAATAAAATAAAATAATTCACATAGCAACCAAAAAGCGATAGCCTAGTGGGAAACCGTTGAACTGCAAAGCAGAGGTCTCGAATTCTATCTCAAGGCACGCATCTGTAACTTTTCAAAGTTCTGTACGTATTAAATAGTTAATTATCGCTAGCTTTAACGGTGAAGGAAAACATCGTGAGGAAACCTGCATTTATGAGAGTTATCCATAATATTCTCGAAGATATGTGAAGTATGCCAATTCGCACTGGGTCAACGTGGTGAACTATGGGCTAACCCTTTTCACACTAAGAAGAGGCCCGTGCCCAGCAGTGGGACAGTTTAATACAGGGCTGATATTATATAACCAAATCCAAATATTACATGGTCAAATAGTCAACTTAACCGTGTGACCTAAACGTCATCACCGTAGCGTGAGTGTGAAACACCTCCATCCAGCTCTAAAACAAGACGCGGCATGATGTTATGACTTCTAGACTATTCGAAAATTTTATGTTAATTATAATTGAATTAAAGAGCTAAGTTAGTTCCATTCGAATGAGTATTCAAAAAGCATTCTAGAGTTCTCTGTAAATAACTAACTATCGGTTATTCATAATTAGTTACTAACTCGACTCTCAAAGTATTCTAAAGCATTAAATATTCGGGTGCTTCAAATAGTAGTTTGTATTAGTTTTAGTACATGCAACGTATCACGCTTTTCGCAATTTCTAAAGAGCGGGCACAACACCCACTCGCCTTTGCATATCGGTTCTTGAGGCATGCTTATTCATTTTTATCAGGTACCGTTCCAGATTCCGTGCTGCTAATGAGAATTAACACCTTTGATAGACCTAGAAATCGAACCCGAGGCCCCTCACACAGCATTCGCAATCACTACCTCTGTGTCACCGGGGCTGTACTTTTATAGAGTCTCGATTATGTGTCGCATGTCAGGTATTTCTTGATATATAGCCCAACAATATCTGATTGGCAGCTGCACCTATCATGCTCACCTTTCTAGAACTACCAATAACAGAATAAGACTATCTATCAAATCCATCACAACCAGCAGCGATAAACACACTAAAATGGGCTCAGCAATTTGCATAATGTAGGAGTTTATTAAATTAATTTAAATGTTGTATAGATAAACAACATTTTGTATTTTGGCGTCGCCATTTTGTAATTTTATGATTATCCATATTGGTGTCAGTAGGTTGACTATTTGTTTTGAAGATATAACCTACGCTTTAAGATTTGATACCCTTTAAAATAATATAGGCACTTATACAAAATATTAGTTATACTTTAATTTAAAGTTTTTTTTTTATGCCGCTCTTGTGGCAATTTAGCATACGGCTCACCTGATGGTAAGTGGTCACCGTAGCCTATGGACGCCTGCAATACCAAAGGCATTACTTGTGTGTTACCGACCCTTTAGGAAAAAAAGGAAGTGGGAAGGAGAAGGAGCGGGAAGAGGTATAGGGTGTGATTGAGCCTCCGGCACTCTCACTCACCAAACGAAACACAACAGTAGGAACACTGCTATTTCACGTTATTTAAAATTAACTTTAATAACGTTTAAATTGCTATTTATGTAGTTACCTAAATAGCAATTACAACGTTACCAGACACAATAGATTTTAAATGATATCTGGTATTCAATAATAATAAGATATAACAATATAATCAGCATACTAACTAATTATAAAGAGGAATATCATAAAAATATTGTTTTACGTTTACGCAAATGTTATGTATTCAAATTAAATATCCACCTGGCCAAGGCGGCTGAAAAGCAACTGAATCGACGGGGATAGTGTAAATATAAAAGACTAGATCTTGCCCACGGCTTTGCTCACGTTAATGTAGATTTATTTTAAGACTAGCTGTCCCACGCAACTTCGTCTGCTTCACATTAGAGAATTTTTGCCGTTTTTGTAACATTTTTCATTTATGTTTTGCTCCTATTGGTCGTAGCATGATGTTATATAGCCTATAGCCTTTCTCGATAAATGAGCCATCCAACACTAAAAGTATTTTTTAATTCGGACCAGTAGTTCCTGAGATTAGCGCGTTCAACCAACCAAACAAACTCTAACGTAGGATAAAGCTTGAAATATTGTCATAAGTTCCAGCGTCACAATCGATACTTTTGCACTAACTTTAAAACCAACTTTTTATGCACGAGTTTGGTCAAAAAACCCGACTCCCAAACCCTGAGTACTCTTTGACCCATCAGAATAAATGCAGTGGCAACTATTATAAATTGTACTCAGTTCCCCTAAGACATTTTTAAGTAAGACACAGTGTTCGTAATAAGTTTTAACTAATTTTACACATTCTTTCTTTTTTTTTTTTTTTTTTTCACGTGGGGGAATGCAATGACGCATATCCCTCCGCGGGGGCGGGCGGAGGGATTATGTCGGACTCGCCGGGGTAAAAGAAAGATAGAAAAGAAATAATGTACCTCCCGGAATACCGACTAAACCTACCACGGTGTTCCTCGACAAAACCACTATCGGCGGGGCCGCGCGAATCGCTTTCGCATGCGGTCGCAACCCCGCCGAGGTTTCGGCCCGCCGTATGAAACGGCAGGCTCCCTCAAAAATTCCCTACTGTCTCCCCCCTAGAGGGACGAGACGGACTCGACACAGAGGCGCGCGTGGGAACACGCACGCCGCCTCTCGGACCTGGTGCTGAACGGATGGCGGGCAGGCCCACAAAGCCCGCCACCCCCAGGTCAAACCTCAGGGTGGCTGGAGGTCATCGCGCGCCCTCCGGCGCCCGGCTCTGCGGTTGGGGAGAGGGTTTAAACGCTCTCTCTCCCGCTCCGCCGCCTCCTTGATGGAAATCACTTCCTCGCAAAAGGAGGCGACGGCGTTCCACGACCTCTCACTCCGGACCATAGACTGAACTACGGCCGGGAGCGAGATGCCCAGGCGGGGCAAACCGCCAAAGTGTGCAGCGCCGTGTCCTCTACAACGTCACGGCAGTCACCGCAGTGGTGACAACCGGGCGTCTCTTGCCGGCGTATACGACACAGGAACCGGCCAAAACAACCGTGGCCAGTCAGTACCTGTGTCAGCCGGAAGGTGAGGGCGCCATGCCGCCTCTCCAGCCACTCCTCAAACACGGGACTTACCGCCACGATCGTGGCGTGCCCGGCACATTCTAGGTTAACCTTAATAATATCATTGAAGTGAATAGCTGAAATCCATCTATCGAAGCGAAACATTTGTAATATGTTAAATGAAGTAACATTTATATCTTTAACGTCCTCGAATGTTTGGGCAAGTAATGGCTTCTTTTTATTTTGCCAATATCTTATACTACATAAAAAAGTAATTCTTGTATTAAACCAACTGAAGTATTATTAGACCAAATAATTTTCAAAATATATTTGTATGCCAGGTATTGCCTCCTAACAAACAGTGGCGCGATATTCAATTCGCTCTTCATGACTTGTATTGGTGAGCTTTTTATAAATCCACCGATAACTGATAAAAAACTGAAATGTGACTTTTAGCACTGATATCATAAAGAAAACATCCATATTCCATACGGCTTCTAATTAAAGACACATACATGGTGTCCGGTAATTAATGGATAACCTGGAAATGTCTTATAGTGGAACTGATGGCCGTTCAGAAAAAAAAATGAAAAAAAAAACTATCCTAACTACTACCTGAGATATGTGTTTTTTTTTAATTACCATGTATATCTTTCTTGTATACTACGACCATAAATGAATGAAATCCATCGGTTTTTTGTTGTTTTATTATTAAACACTAATTATTCTAATAGATAGACAGTCAAAGTATGCTATGCTAATATAGCTTGCACTTTTTAATATGTATATTTTATTTTACTTTTTTAATAAATTTTTATTTTAATTTTTTCTGAACGGCCTTCAGTTCTACTATAAGACATTTCAAGATTATCCATTAATTACCGGACACCCTGTATAGACGACGCGAATGTATCACGTGCACTCCCCAACTACTCCCTGCTAACAATTTTAATATATTTAAATATTTGGAGCATTCAGCTGTCATTTCGATGATATGTTTACCCCAGATTAGGCTTCTATCTAAACAGACCCCCAAATATTTTATACAGTCGACATATTATATTAATGGCTGATCTTTAATTTTAAGGCACGGTAAATTTCGCAGACGTACGTTGCGCGGGTTAGCTAGTCGATTCATAAAGAATAAATATATAGTTAATCTTATGGCATAAGCACTCATGTGTTCACACACATGTATTCCGTTGCATGAGTTTCTGTTTGTGCGACCGGTTTACGGCGATCATAGAGTGGTTTGTTTTCTGTCAGGCTGTTCTTAGCAGCAGCACAGAGTTTGGCTATGTCAGAAAACGACATAAAAATATACGCAAAATTATATCACGACATGTAGACAACAATATGGGCCGTTAGTCTTCAAGGTCGGTTGATACATATTAGTGTTACATAACGATACTTAGGTACACAATTGCCTACGCTACAGTCTAGATTCTAGACAAAGATAATATTAGATAAAATCTTAATCTTAATGTACGGTAACTAAATTCTATATACGTACACAGTCTTACGCCCATATTCCTGAAGGGACAAGTAGAAGTGTTTTACACCCATATTTCGGCAACTATTGTTTTAGGTCCTACGACAGCAGCGACAAAACACTTCGTAGATTTGCCAGATTTGGCATTCAATAAAAAGTAAATCAATATTCTTAATAGTATGTATAACTATACAGTGGTGGGCTTAGTGGTCGTTACGCACGAAATGTGCGAAACGAGACTTTTTAATAAATTAAGTAAAAAATTTTATATCTCGATTTGCGCACATCTAAATCTTTTAAGTGCAAAACTAGTGCAGACGGGGTCGATTCGCTTTCAAATCATTTCGGTTCGTGCAAAACGACTACTAAGCCATATTGGTTACCAGCCAACCGGATGTCGTCCGGGTTAAACATAATTAAGTATCGTATATTATGTGCATTTTAAATAATGTTTCTTTTAAATAGTGAGACTATGATGGACCTACGGAAACAAAGCTGGCAAAATGCGAGTGTAATGCATCTCAGTGTTTTGTTTTTCTTTTTATACTTTCTTTTAATAAGGCAATGTCCACACTAGGTTTAAATCTGGGTGACTTCACAATAATCGAAACAACGTATACAAAGAACAAGCAGACTCAGAACAACAAATCTTACAAAGTTTTGCTCCGTATGTAGAAACCACAATACACGGCGCGACGATGACGAGGACGTCCCACTAAAACTTCACCATCCGTGCAGTGAGTCTATTCGTTAAAATTTTGTTTCTAAACCACTTAACAGAATTTGGAACTTGTTGTTAACCGAAGGACTTCATTTCTCTTGAAGGACGTATTTATAAACGAAATTGCCAATCACAAGATAACAACTAATAAAATAAAAAGGTCATTTTAAACTACTAGCCGAAAACTATTCGAAAAAAGAACATCCGCAGTCCCAGTATTTGATCTAGATTGATTATTAGCTTCCGGCGACGACAGATTACGCTCAAGGTTGCAACTAATCAAGTTCGCCGATTAACTGTGATTTAGAGCTTCAGCTCTTAGAAATAAAAAATCATACGACATTTCGTATTAACAATAGTATTATTTTTCCCTGGGACTGGTTTAGTATAATGTAGATCTATTGAAAATCAGTCGTAAATGGAGTAACTAACTTAATTTACGGCTAATTTTCAATCGTCACGTAACTTTTATCTCAGTTGGGTTACCAGATGGAAAATCAAAAGTTCGGAGAAAAGGCCTGATTTCCATTGAAAATTCTGAGATAATTTTACAGTTTGAGTCAATATTAATCTAGTTTCCATCGAACACATTATCATAGAACAGATTTAAAATAAAATTAATTTATAAAAGAGACCTTTAAAATGTAAGCTGAATTTTATTGAAAATTCAAAAAACCTGAGATTTCATAAGATTTGCAAAATCCAACCGCAATCCAGAGAAGAGTCAAAAAACTTAAATTTCAGTACAAATCCTGGGATATGGTAGCCCTATATCTAAGGAATAAACATTTGACTTATTTACTTTTTCCAAACGAAGCCGCGGGTAAAAGCTACTGAGGGAACAAAAAGGTGAAAATAAAACAGAATCTCCTGATTAATTCATTGCATAGCCAGTCAGTCCATGTCATAATTAGTATCTGCATTACTGGATATTCTATCTCGATGACACTGTGGTGGTGCATGCGTCAAGTTTTCAGTTCCGGGTGCGATGCCTGAGTCGGACAATGTAGCACGGAATTTATACTGCAATAGTCTCGCTCTCTATTACTCGACCGGGGAAGAACTACCCTCTCACAGAACAGCGACGTGAAATAGCAGTATTTCTACTGTTATGTTTCGTTCGGTGAGTGAGAGTGCCGGAGGCCCAATCACCCTTTTTTCCCCTTCCGGCTCCTTCTCCTTCCCACTTCCTTTCCTAAAGGATCGGCAACGCGCTAGTGATGCCTCTGGTGTGGCAGGCGTCCATAGGCTACGGTGACCACTTACCATCAGGTGGGCCGTATGGTTGCTTGCCACCTTAGTTGTATAAAAAAATAACTAAACGCATAGATACCGAAATGTAGGTGTAATGCACTTCTACTTACCCCTTGAAACTATGTAAGCATGTATTTAGATTAATCTCGCCCGTTACCGAGTTACCGGGATGCTAATGCATTCCCGTAGGAATCACGCGATTGACACAAGTTATCCATGTATTAATCTAAGACATAGACTATTTGTGCATTAAGTTTCAGTAAATTCAAGTGATTAAGTAACAAACATCTACAGCTTCACAAACTTAGACATTTATTATATTAGTACGATTTTCAATCAGAACAATCATAATTAATAAACACATAGCACATTATAGCAACATATCGAAAATTCACTGAAGTTTATAATGGATGATAGTATAGATACATTGTGAAGCTGTGCGTAGGGCACAGCTTTACTAAAAGTACCTACTAAATATAATTAATTACTCAGAAAAATATATATCTAATTAAACACAATTCAACTATAATTATACTTTGTTAAGTATTTTATAACATCATCGTTTAACGAAATATCCTTCATAGGTACGTTAACTACTCAAACGGTCCCTCAGAAAATATACGTATAAATTCAAAGATTTCAAAATAAGCGCAACATTTTGATTTTGATTGAAGAAGGTACATTAGAATGTTTAAATACTTAAGTGTAACATTGAAGGTGATTGAAGTTCTTATGGAAGTGTAACATCGAATACTTATTATTTAATGTTTTAAGAAAATAGATATCTTATTATATTATTCATGTAAATATAAAGTTACTAAGAACGTTGTTCGCAGTTTCGTCAGCGTGAATACTAAACTCACGCACCTATACGTATATCGGAGTAACAATATATCATATCATCTAAGTATATACTTACTTACAAAGATACTTATATATCATATAATATCTATGTAAGTAAGTATGTAAATATTTAGTATGGCCTCGGTCTATGTTTGCAAAGTTTTCATGTGTTAGGTCGTTTTACGCGTAATTTTGTAACATTTACAGAGTTAGGTGGAACAAGACAATATAAAAAAATAACCACCGTAAAACAAGCAACATGTTAAGTAATTTATTATTAATCTATTACTGTAGCAACAATCCCTACAGCAAAAATGTGTATCCCTACTTCTAACATGTATTCACTTATAAAGATTTAAATCATAATGCGCTCTAGTATATTTAAATATGGTCACCATTCTGGGCATAAAGTTGTCATCTGACACAATCCTGAACTAAAATCTGTTTAAAATTATCATGTTAACTCATATTGAAAATTGTACACTATCGATCTTTATCTTTTGTGTGAGCTCTCTTTTTAGTGTGAACACTTTCGTGCGATCTAAGTACGACGGACATCTATGTTTTAAATCTTTGGTTACCTATATGTGAGCAAAAACTACCTATGCGACGATACCAAAAAGAAATCACCAATTTATTAATTTAAGCTAGGAGAAACAACTGCCTGTTTATTAGCGATAATTAACAAAATAGTCGACAGAAAGATTTTAGGACTTCGCGACTTGTATTTAGTAAAATTTAAATCTATATTCACTATGATAATCCGATATCAAACTCGGTAATTAATTGGGAACGATATAATCAGGTGGTACTAGGTATGTTCTAAAGACGTCATCTGAAATAGATTGATTTTGACGCAAGATGGAGTTCATGCTCTCTCTCTAAGTCACTTAGGCCTAGTATGGCCTAGTAATAGGCCTATATTCAAGAAACGAGTTGTTTAAGCTATGAACAGAAAAAATATCATATATTTTTCATAGAATATGTGACAAAATATAACTGCTCGTGGAGAAAACGACTCGTTTCTTGAATATATGTAGGAATCGGGCCTTGGTCGATTATTGCAACGACACGTTCGGGAGCAATATTTAAGTATTAAGAACATACCCTTATGTGTATTTAATTAAAATTGCATTTCGTTTCGTTCCTGTAATCGTCATCTTTACATTAAAATTATTAAATTATTTTCTACTTCTTAGTTTGCTTTGGTTGTCGGGGAAAGTGTAAACCAACAATAAATAGATTTAATAGTTTAAATAATTTTATTAGCTTATAAATTAGTAAAATAAAATCAATAGTAGTAGTAGTGTAATATTTTCAAAATTTTGTAGTACAGTGCTAAATAAACAACGCGATAAAATCCGTATATAGTAGATTAATTTCAATGAATAACATTCGCGTAAACAGAAGACAATATTAATAAAGCGTGTTCTTTTTTAACTATTTTTTTTTAATCCCTTACTACTAATTACTTTTTATATTTTTTCTAAATTATTGTATTGTCATCGGTCCTCGATAAGTGTGCAAAGTTTCAAATCAATCCCTCGGTTTAAAAGGGGTGAAAATTACGTTCAAAGATTCCGTTACGTAGATTCATAGATAGATACATACCAAGCTAATAAAAGCGTGTTAATAAAAAAGAAATTATTAAGAAGTCATGTAGTTCTAGAGATTAGCGCCTTCAAATAAATAAAAAATCTCTTCAACTTTATACCTAATGTTAGGTAAGTTAGACAGAGGCAGGTAACTTATGATATAGAATACAGATAAAGATTGTTTACTTTAAACATTTATCCCCACTTAAATGTTATAAGTGCGGAAGTGTGTTACCAAGTTGGCTTGATCACTCAGCGACGGAATAACGGATCGAAGTTATTTTTGGAGTAGATACCTACCTAGTTTCCTATTTATCCCTTAAAAATGCATATTACCTATGAGATACGTTCGTTTCTTTACAACTACAGATGCAAAGCTACGTATTTGTTAAAGAGTGATAAACTATCTTAGTTAGCTTAAAACGTTTTGATAATATCAATTACTAGTTAAGAAAAGTTAACTAAAAGAAAATCAATAATTAGGTATTCTGTATAAGACTTAAATACAGTGCATATTGGTTATTATTATTATCAACTGTCGTAATACGTCTATCTACAGAATACTTAGTTACAGAATTGCTTGTATTTGACACGAAATATAGTCATTTTCATTACGAGAAACTTAAAATAAATAGTTACACAACTATTAAACAGCAGATTTTTTTATAATAACTGCAATGCCAGACATTTTATTGTTTGTAATAAAAATCTGTAGTCGTTCTTTTTTTAAATATAACACGGCCATGTTGGTATTAATGAGTAGGTTATTATTTAATAGTATAATTTATGGCTACGTACCCGTTGGACCTCCAAGTTTGGACCTCATCGACTAATATGATCCTTAATCCAAACGGCACAAAGAGGTCCAAAGGATCATATTAGTCGATGAGGTCCAAACTTGGAGGTCCAACGGGTACGTAATATAATGAATTCCATTGCTTAATTTTCCATCTATATTTGGATATAATATTAATGTGATGCTTAATAAGAAACGTTCGTAGGTGTTCATACAAATTGGTGGCTACGATTTGAACTATTTCTAACGGATTTATTACTTGCTTAATATAGAATTATCGAGATAATTTCATTTTCTTTACATATATTACGTGACACGTTTTTGCTATTATTTAGTGGATAACACAGCCCAGATAGTGTTACCTATATTATTTTGCTTATATTTTAATATTTTGCATTTCAAAACAACCTGTATATAACCAACCTGTCGTAAAGAATCTATTTTGTATCGGGTAGTTTTCGTTTATCTTATATATAAAATTCTCGTCTTATATATAAAATTCTCGTGTCACAATGTTCGTTCCCGTACTCCTCCGAAACGGCTTGACCGATTCTCATGAAATTTTGTGAGCATATTGAGTAGGTCTGAGAATCGGCCAACATCTATTTTTCATACCCCTTAGTGATAAGGGTTGTCCAGCCCTAAAAATTTTTTTAAATCTTTTGGTCACAACATTTTTTTATGGCAAAACAACGTTTGCCGGGACAGCTAGTAAGGTTATAATTATGTGTAAACCTACAACGACCCAATACATACTATGTATATTAAATTATTTTCCCACCTTTAAAAGTACGTCACCACCTTTTACGTAAAGAACGCAAGGATTTTCGAAAAATCGGCCTATGTACCTAAACAGAATCAACACACCTTGTAAGAGCGTCCGATAGCTTATCGGGCAATCGCACGTAGATAGACAATTTCATGATCACTGCCCTGTATGACGAGATTGGTCATAAGCCTACGTAACTAGAAAATAACAATTTAACAAACTAACCTGTTATACTGCACAGATTCTATGATTTCCAGAATTCTTCACCACAGCTAAGTCAAACACGAACCACACTAATAAATCTTATTTCACATAATCCCGTCACAATAAAACATTTTAATCACACACCAAACTCTATAAAATGCCCTATATGTGAGATGTGAGATGTGAGCCAAAACTTCACTCAATGTTAGAAACACTGAAATCCAACTTCTATTTTACGATAGTCGTAACTCGGGAGCGAGAGCGCGGGTAGAGTGACTTACGCGTCCACATACCACGAGCGAGCAGGCTCAACTGACGTGCGCTGTTGCGAGTTGCCATTTCTTGTAAGCTCGCATAGAAAGAACAGAGCGGTGTTTGTGGATATTCCAAATTCGAATTTTTAATTAGGGTGTAACCAACTGTTGGCTTCCTGCAGAATGCAAGCTATCACATTTTTCATTGAATATTTCGGCCATTATGATTCGTTTATTTAAATAGGGCATTTTTAGATATAAATATCTAATAAAGGAAATTTCGTAACGTACCTAACAGGTATGATGTTTTGTTAATTGAATTATTAATATGTGCTTTATTATATTATTACAAAATGTAAATAGTATTCTATATTGAATAAATTGGTAACCTACTTCAGATTTTAAGCCGAGCAGTGACGTAAGTTGACGGTTTGACGCTGTGGAACTCCAGCTAGTACTTTTCGCGTGTTGATGAAAAGGCAAACTAAAATAATAATGGGCGTTGGAGTAATTTATTTATATGGGCCAAAATGTATAACGAACGCGTTGCAAAGATTTAAAATTACTAACATTTGTGCATTTTACCGAAGAAACGTTCACACATAAAGAACAATGCCTATTACTGGCCCAGTTTTGGGTTGTTCCGTATTCATCCTATGACTTCTCATCCTATTTCATTATTCATCCTAAACTAGTAACTGTCCGATTACAATAATTTAATAAAGTTTATTTTTCAACCGAAATGTTTCCCTTACTCTACCTGTGGCAATTATTACCGAAAATAGTATGGATAGTGTTTTGCATACAATTTTCGGTAATATTTGCTGGTAATCTTTAATATTTTATTAGAATATTGAAATAAATAGTTAGTTATATTCCTATTTGTATAAATAAAATATTTGCTTTACATGTACATTCAATATTAGGCTATGTTAGGTTCCTTCTTAAACCAAACCCAAAAATAGGAGCCCTGACGACTTAGTTTGATCTTTTACAGCAAAATATGTATATTTAATACATATTTAATTGTGCAATTAATATTTTTTTCATGTGCAGTTAAATACTACCCTTTTTTATATAAGTACCGTATGTACTTTCATATGCATTTAGTAAAAAGCTCTTATTTTGACATTACAAACAGACACTTCAATTTTATTTATTTTTATGTATAGATTACGAAAGCAGTATTTTTTGTTCAGACCGTCAAAACAATACTTAGAGCTTTTAGGTGATTTCGTAATCGGTTGAGCTAGAAATACTTATAGGATGCATCCTTCTGCGAGGACGTTATCTCGCGGAAGGAGGTGGTGGAGCGGATCCGTGAGGAGAGTATCCTTGCGGATCCAAGCCGCCGCTGGTGAACCGGGCGACGCAGGCGCGCCTATACGCACCTGATGCCGCCATAGCGTAGGCCGCGGGCGGCAGAACGGAGATCTCCCGTCCGCCAGCCATTGAGTCGGAGTGACGCTCTATGTCGTGCTGGGGTGTCACCCAGAAGTCGTCGTCCGCAGGCATTTCTTGCCTGTGTTGGACACTGCTGAGTGGATCGCTGATGTAGTTTCAGTTCCAGCGATCCACCCACCATTTAAGGGAGCGAGTTGGCACACCGTGGTTCGTTTAGTCAGTAGTACCCGGGACGTTCTATCTTAACCCGGGTGAGCCCAACATAATCTCTCCGTTCCCCTTTTCAGCGGAGAGGTATGCGTCAAGGCATTCCACCATGTTAAAAAAACAAAGAAAGGTATACTTACAGGATGAATCAAGAATTAAAAATTGAATTAATTGCTGTCGGTTGAGTAAGGAACGTAAATAGGTAGAGTTAGGAAAAAAAAGAGCGGAGGATGAAACGTCATCGGATGAATCTGGAACAACCCCCAGTTTTGGAACTCATGGACAACATAATAGGGTTTAAATTAGTTGTGGAATAATTATTGTTTAATATAATATAATTTATAGATATAACTAAAGGTGAGCCAAGAAACTTATACATAATTTCTATTTAAAAAGATGATTCAACGTCTAACTAGGCAAAGTGTAGATAAGAAGTTGCCAGTAAAAAAAATCATGAATAAATCGATTGACAATTTAATTATAATCTTATTTTGTAACTCGATTTAATATTTTCTTTACTCATAATGATTTAATTAGTAACTAGCAACAACTTACTTGGGCATTAGACACATTAACATTGTATTTTTTTGAGGTTATAAAAGTACTTTTTCAATAAAATTATGAACGTGGCAGACCTCTAATCAATCTCAGATTATTAGTTAAGCACTTGTTTATCTAATGCAATAACAACTAGTACAATTTTTGACTGTCCACTTCTAGGCCGGTGGCATTATGAAGGGTGGGCATTGTTCTTTGTGAAAATATCTACTTTAGTAGCTTTTCCTCGCGGCTTCATTCGGGAAAAGTATTTTTCTGGATGAGAGGGACCCTATATTCTTTTATGTACCCTTGACAATGTGTTTGCGAAATTTCATGACGATCGTTCAATTAGTTAAGGCGTGAAAGCGTAACAAACATACAAACTCACACTCGCATTTATAATATTAGTTCAGATCACAATGTCCTGCTAACTAGTTAATCTACAATGTATTTCTTATCTTATCTTATCTTGTGTGGAGGCCAGTCAGTACAGACCGGCGACACTTCGACCCAGTGGGATCTTTTGTGGGACCGACGGCTTAACGTGCTCTTCGAGGCACGGAGCAGGCGATAATTGTCAATAAATACGCACATAATTTCGAAAAGTCATATAACTTTCGAAAGTCAGAGGTGCGCGACGTGAGTTCGAACTCGAGACCCTCTGCATTGCAGTCTATTGGTCTCCCTACTGAGCTATCGCTGTTCTACAATGTATTTACACAGATATTTATATTAAAAAGTAGAACGTTATACAAATTAAATACTTCGTACATTTGCTGGTGGGAGAGTCTCTGATCTATTTTAATAAAAAACTAACGAGGGACATCTTTAAAGTAAACGCTTTTAACATCAAGAACTTTTTGTGACGATTAACTTTCCAGACGTTTTTATCATTCAACTGAACAAGGTGCGGATCAGATTATCTACTATCTGTTATCTTATTAGTTAACTTTGTTAGATCCCGGTACTGGACTTAGTAAGGCAAGGCATAATGATGGCGTAGTGCTTAAGATGGTGGGCTTGCCACTATTCCTGCGGCGAGTGTTGTGTATTCGATCCCCACATGGAATAAAAACATCTACAAATGATTGGTCCAAGTCTGGGTGTGTGTTCGCGCCCGTTGTTCGAATGTTTGTAAGTCCGCGATACAATACTTATTATTCTTAGTTTAAAACTTGCCTATTTTTTTTAACAAAAATCATTGATGTACATAAACATTCATGATAACTTCAGCTACTCAAACCGCTGGTGGTTAACTAGATTAACGTAACCATACATGGTTACGTTAATCTAGTAATATATTTTAAAATATTTCAACTTAATTCAAATTTATCACAATTTTTTGTACCGTGTGGGATTGAACCCACAACACTCGGCGCAGTAGGCGTGACGTGGTGACACCTTAATTTCTATATTTTGTAACTGTCTTCAGAAATATAAACAGACATGATAAATTGAAAGCACACCTATCCGTAGATCGAATAATGAAACCTAAATATATCAACAAATTTCACGACTACCAGGACATCATAAAACGATATCAGTGTAACTAGACGCCGCCCGAGAGCTCTCGAAACCGATCCGTATCCACAACGCGATTGGAACTAATCGACACCAGAGCTAAACCTTATAGCACACACCTGTGTTTATATCGTTCCGATCTTTACACACTCATATTGGCTAAGGTTTATTAAAGAACGTCTTAGTTCAAGTACGTTATTGTTTTGGCAACACTGGCCAACATCCTTTTTATAATTCATAATACCTTATTTATATTGTATCGATCTCTACACACCTATAATTATGATCTATGGATCTATTACTATTTATTAAAGAACGTCTTAGTTCAAGTGCGTAATTGTTTTAGCAACACTGGATAGGGTTGTCAACGTATTTTTTATAATTTATAATAATAGACTTAAACATCATATCATTATGGCCGATTAAAACAACGAATACAGGCAGACATTAAGCAGTATAACTTTAAATACAAATCGTATCAAAAGGTTAGATATTGATTTTTATTATTAAGAATTTAAGTGCTGTGTATTTCGGGTTTGATATTCGAATCGGACAAAGTACCGTGGCGCAGCGGTAGTGAATGCGACTGCTGTGCATGAGGTCTTGGGTTCGAATTCCAGGTCAGGCCATCAAAACGTTATTGCATTTTTCTGTTAAGAAATCTCAATAGTAGTCCGTAGTTTAGGAAGTTGGCGGTGTTAGACACCCCTGGGCCTCGGAAAGCACGTAAAGCCGTTGGTCCTGCGCTTGATCTCTCTCCGGTCGTGTCGGATTACCGTCCCATCGGATCATGAGAGTTAAGGAACAGAGAGTACACTTGTGTTTGCGCATATACTTGTGCACTATAATATCTCCTGCGTAGATGGCCAGTCTTCGTTAAGACTGGCCGCCGTGGCTGAAATTCGGTCTGGTGGACATTATTGCGATTGTTTGTCGAGAAATTCTCAGTAGCCGTACTGCGTCTGGAACTGTGTTCGATACACATACATACGGCAATAATATCGCCTCGTTCTATATGGGACCTTAAAAACATATCCAGCGAAATGTGGGTGTGAGGCACCTCTGCTTACCTCTCTGGGGATACAGGCGTAATATTTAACTCGGAACTTGTACCCTATTTCTAGATGAAAGGCCCTGAGAAAAAAGATGTAAATCCTATGTCCATTTCTGAAGCCCTGACAACGTGTTCACGATATTATGATGATCCGCCGAGTACCTAAGGCGTAAAACCATGACAGAAATTTGTCTGATTGGCTGAAACTTATGGCTTATGATGAAACTGAACAACTTATGGTATCATAAGCACACACACAGCATACACATACACACACACACGCACACGCACACGCACACGCACACGCACACGCACACGCACACGCACACGCACACGCACACGCACACGCACACGCACACGCACACGCACACGCACACGCACACGCACACGCACACGCACACGCACACGCACACGCACACGCACACGCACACGCACACGCACACGCACACGCACACGCACACGCACACGCACACGCACACGCACACGCACACGCACACGCACACGCACACGCACACGCACACGCACACGCACACGCACACGCACACGCACACGCACACGCACACGCACACGCACACGCACACGCACACGCACACGCACACGCACACGCACACGCACACGCACACGCACACGCACACGCACACGCACACGCACACGCACACGCACACGCACACGCACACGCACACGCACACGCACACGCACACGCACACGCACACGCACACGCACACGCACACGCACACGCACACGCACACGCACACGCACACGCACACGCACACGCACACGCACACGCACACGCACACGCACACGCACACGCACACGCACACGCACACGCACACGCACACGCACACGCACACGCACACGCACACGCACACGCACACGCACACGCACACGCACACGCACACGCACACGCACACGCACACGCACACGCACACGCACACGCACACGCACACGCACACGCACACGCACACGCACACGCACACGCACACGCACACGCACACGCACACGCACACGCACACGCACACGCACACGCACACGAACACGCACACGAACACGAACACGCACACGCACACGCACACGCACACGCACACGCACACGCACACGCACACGCACACGCACACGCACACGCACACGCACACGCACACGCACACGCACACGCACACGCACACGCACACGCACACGCACACGCACACGCACACGAACACGAACACGCACACGCACACGCACACGCACACGCACACGCACACGCACACGCACACGCACACGCACACGCACACGCACACGCACACGCACACGCACACGCACACGCACACGCACACGCACACGCACACGCACACGCACACGCACACGCACACGCACACGCACACGCACACGCACACGCACACGCACACGCACACGCACACGCACACGCACACGCACACGCACACGCATACGCACACGCACACGCACAAGCACACGCACACGCACACGCACACGCACACGCATACGCACACGCAAACGCACACACACACACACAAACCATCACTACTCAAGCACAACAACTGTATTGAAAAAAGTTTTTTTTTTATTGTTCCCTCTACCTTTTCCATTACTTTTGTTTTATTATTTTAATTTTTATTGTGTCTATTATTAATGGAGTCTAGGACATTCCTTGTATACCATTCCTGGAATTGGGCGCTGATAGCTGTGCCACAGTTTAAAACTTTTGCAGCTATCAACGTTTCTATTGTAAAATTTATGTAAACTAAATTTGTTCCAAATAAATATTAGATAGGATGTCTTATTTGATAACCCTAATTGTAAACATTTAAATAAATACGTCAATAATTCAATACAGATATGAAACCGTCGTATTTTATGATAATACGTCATTTATTTGTCAACTGTGATTTGTGAGGTGTTTAATATGTTACTCGAAATAAAATTTCCTAAAGGTAGCGCCTAAAATACCCTTAGGCAATAATATTAAAAAACAGCTTAATTCCATAGCATCACATGTTGTCGTGACATGAAATATGTCAATATAATTAATATTGTAGATACTCCTAAAACGATTGGGCAAGCAAAATTACTGTTTGATTTTGTTTAATATTCATATTTATAATAACGCCCACATGAGGAATGACTGCGCAGGTGGTTAAGGTAGAAACTGCGCCGCGTGTAGTGGGTTCTTTCCCCACATGAGACAAAACGTCTGTGCGACAAAACATCTTTGTGCCCGTTGTTTTCATCTTTGTAAAGTACACCACGAATTACATCTAATGCGGGCGATGTCTTACAATAAAAAGTTTGGTGTCGCGGACGACTTTACAGACATATAATTTACTAATTACACACAGGCTGACAACAATAATTTGTGGAACACACAAATAACTATCCCGTGACAGATTCGAACCCGTTACGCCATCCGTGTCAGTCTCATAATAACTTCTTACTTAATTAGTTACTGATTCACTATTCAATACGAAAGACACTACGCTTCAATCGAGCGTCGATCTCGGATGCTTATACCAGATAAGAAACTTCCAAATAGATTATCTTAGTGCAGTTGAACCTGCATCCTCACACACAGCAGTCGCATTCACTATCGCTGCGCCATCGACGCAATTCTAATAGTTTAATTTCAATGATATATTAGACAATTACTATCCCGTTATTTACATAAATATGGCTGACGCACCCTTAGGCATTGAGTTTGAAATAGCTGCAATTACTTCAAACATTGCCGTTTAGATTAATTTCGATCAATGGTCACCGTTTGTATGAGTACATCAGTCAAGTGAATCGCCTGTAATTGTCCATCAGTGAGCCTCTCCCATAAGCCTTCACAATGGACGGTCAAGAGTCATTTTCAGGGAGGTGTATCTATCTTAACTTATTCGTTAGATGCACCAACAAACTATGAATAATATTGTCTTATGTTTACGCGAATGTTATACATTGAAATAAAAACTACTTTCTACGGATTTTGTCGCGTCGTCGGGGAGACTCTCCCCGTGACAATTGCTGCTGTAAAGCAACCGAAACCTCTGTGCAAAGTATAAACTTAAATATAAATAGTTTTAATTGACTTAAATAGTTTGAATTGTAGTAGAGTTCAATAATAGTAGTGTAAGGCCTCATTTACGGAGACGCGGGGCGTCGCGCATCGGGTGTGGCATGGCGTCTCGCGGCGCATCGGACGACTTTTTCTGTTTACGGAGCGGCGGCGCGTGAAGCGGCTCTTATTATCGCACGCGGAAACACAATCATAATATGGCAATATACGATGTTGTTTATAGAGATGTGAGACGGAAAGCGTGGTGATGCCCGCAGCGCCCGCGGCGAATCCTCAAGCGTGTAGCGAAACACGCGGCGGCTATCGCTGCGTCGCGCGTCGTACCCGGCGGGCATCACAGTGGCGCATTTCTTATATTAAATCATTCACTTTTAAACATAGAATTTTGTTTTAAAAAAATGTCGATGATATTGTACTCCATTGCGACGGTGACTTACGTCCGAGTTGTGCGATTTCCAAATAAGACTAGCAGAAAGTTCCGCCGCGGCCATCGCTTCATCAAGAATTGCCGCTGCGTGCGACACCGCGATAAACACCGCGTGAGACGCGTCGTTGCCATCCGCGGGTTTCGCCGCAAAAAACGCTCCATTTCAAGCAAACGTGTGTAAAATCGCTTCTCCATAAACACACTCATACAACGCCATATGTTTGAATTCAGTTTGGACTGCGCCGCCCATCGCAACGGACTACGCCCCGCGTCTCCGTAAATGAGGCCTTATAGTTCAAAATTATTTTATTTTCTATTATTTTCAAGTTCAGAAAACTTACAGCTAGTTCAACAATAAAATGAGAATCTATGTTAAACAAAGGCCAATTAAAAGTTTTCACTTATAACAATTTTATTATAGGATCAGTATACGATACTACGGCATGCCGACTAAGATAAATACAACAAAAATAAAAACAAAAACAACAATTATGTAATAAAAGTGTTCTAAAATAAACAACGCGACAAAATCTGTATAAAGTAGTTTCAATTTCAATGAACATTGAACATGGGTGTTTGTCTTGGTCTGGGTGTTTCTTTTTTTTTTTTTTTTTTTTCAAATTCAAATTCATTTATTAATGCGAACATGGGTTTACATTTTAGTTGTCACAGTTCTATGTATAATATATATGTATTTACAAAAGAAAAAGGTATATATGTATGTTTATCCATTGTCTAGTACCCATAGTACAAGCTCTGCTTAGTTTGGGCTAGATGGTGTTGTGTGTATGTGGTAGAATATATTATATTATATTATATTATTATATTAATGATAAAATCAACATAGACTTTCGTTTGTATATCACCGAAGGGGTTGGCAGAGTTGTATAACACAGATGGTGTAGTGGTCTAAGTAATCACCTCATAGCTACCACTGCACCAAGTGTTGTGGGTTCACTACTCGGGATACAACAATGTTAAATTATATTAAGGTCTAAAAAGTCCTTAACCATGGGTGGTCTTATATAGTAGAAAAATAGGCAGTAAAATTCATCTCTACTTCTAGGAGATAAAATACCTTCCGAAATAAAAGTTTTAGACTATCGACTTGTATCAATCGTGGTCACGGGTTGACTGATGTGAACTTCGTGAACCCGCACTTCACGAAGGCGCCGCTGAGCTCACATCAGTCAACCCGTGACGACGATAGATTCAAGTCGGTCGAAACGTCGGGCAATCAATAGGTATTTATTACCTTTTAAATACTTTATCGCGAGTAAGACCCGTTGTCTAGCATTATATTAAGAAAGGTTTCGAAAATTAGCCGCTTTTAAAAAAAAGGGGCTTTTGCTGTTTGCCGGTCTCAATTTCAGACTTAATTTAGCAACCGAAAGCTTTCTACTAGCTTAAATTTTAACACTGCTCAACCTAGGTATCGAACCAAAGAACTTACAGTCAGTCATAAGCGCAACAATAAACGTATGCCAGTACCGAGACTACTATTTAAACCATTACTATTTCCTCTTTAAATTTCTATCAGAAATTTCTACGAATCAAACGCATAAAATACTTTCGGTATCGGGATTCAAGTTCCGGTTGTGGTAACGTCCTTTCTGGAAGTCTTCCAAATGCTAGTGGGGTAAACAGGAAAACTTATATTAATTTGTTTTTATTGGTTAAGTAATTAGTTGGATCGTTGCTTTAATAACTTTAATGTCTGCTGATGCTGAAACCGTAGAAAAAGAACATTATTTTTATACAATAAGGATATTATTATCTACTAGATTTTGCCTGCGGCTTCGCTTGCGTAAATGTAGATTATGTTAGGCTAGATTAGTAACAGTACTTTTTCTGGGTACCATATGTCCTATTCTGTACTCCTGACAACGTGTATATGGCATTTTATGATGATCGGTCGTGTTGTTTAGGCGTGAAAGCGTAACAAAGATACAAATTCACTTTCGCATTTATAATTATAATATAATAATCATTTTATTTCAGACCAATGATCCATATAGTGTTAGTATCACCTTAGCCTATTGTTAGTAATAGATAATTAATAAAATAAACGAATTAAAGACATGTACATCTGCACGCACATGTCTACACGCCCAGTGCCGTATAAACGGCCCATCAATTTTTCCGCCAGAGTTGCCAGGATATTTTTGGAACTATCCCTGACTCGCCGAAGCATTGAGGCACATCGTTTGCGCATGACGGCATAAAAGTCATCTAGCCTTTCATCCGCAAACATGCCCGAAGCGCTACAAAATCGAGGTAGTCCCAACAACATCCTTAGCGCGTTATTATACTGGACGCGCAGAGCGCTGTATGCCTTCTGCGTATAACTCACCCACAGGGTGCACGTGTAAAACGACTGGCAAATATTAAAAATATTAGTTAGGATTAAGATTAGGAAGTTAGGATTAATGCATTTTGTATTTATTTAGTACAGTTTATTATTATCTACATACATATATATTATTATTATTATTATATTATTATTATTATATATAGATTCACGCCTGTTTGTTTTCGAAGTTGGCAGAAGTGTATTACACCTACATATGTATATTTCGCTATCTATGATTTAAGTCCTCCGTGATAGAAGACGAACCAACTACTATTTATCGTCTGTGAAATTCCAATAATACTTGGGCTGACTTTGGACTCGAAGACTGACCCGAGACTTTAAGCTCAGCACGATTGCTAAGCTTGGTCTCGGGTTTAAGTCTTAGTATCTTATCTTATCTTGTTTGGGGGCCAGTCAGTACAGACCAGCGACACTTCGACCCAATGGGATCTTTTATGTCGACTTCCCCAATAACGACTGCCATAGATTTCATGGCAGCCGGGACCGACGGCTTAACGGTCTCTCCGAGGCACGGAGCAGGCGATAATTGTCAATCAATACGCACATAATTTCGAAAAGTCATATAACTACAAAAGTCAGAGGTGCGCATGACACGACATGGGTTCGAATCCGAGACCCCCTGCACTGCAGTCTGTTGGTCTCCCCACTGAGCTATCGCTGCTTTTTTATCGAGACCTAGTTAGTAACTAACATTAATCACGTTAACGATTAGTTAACGTGATTAATGGATTAAACGCTAACGTGGTTTTACATACTCATATATCATTATATGAGTAGATATTAAGCTGCATATAACATAGTACTATTAGGAATCAGAAGCAAAACAGCTTAAAAAATAACAGATGCACTTTCGTCTTTAAACAATCATTGAATTATTCAAGAAATGCATTAACAAATAAAGTAAGAGATAATTGAAATCACCCGGTAGCGATCACACAGCACGTCCGTCCCGACCGCCGCTCGATGTTAAAGTAAGTCATTGCGCGCCGAGCACGCTTTTATAACCCGCTCGATCGGACGATTCGTGACGTTACTTGTTTACGTCGCATTTCGCATGCAATGATTAATTATTACATTAGATTGATTTCCTCGTTAATCTTGTAGCATGAGTATGTGCTTACTTTAACGTGCGAACGAGTTCCAGGTTCGGTTTCCGGGCAAAGTCTTATTGCGTTTTTATTAGATTTTTTTTTTGTACCTGACACGGAGTTTGTTAATACTACTAATAGTTAGCATAAGGCTCGAGGGTTCTTAAAACAACGAGCAAAACCTCAATGGCGTAGTGGTTAGTGTAACCGACTGCCACGCCTAAGATCGCGGGTTCGATTCCCGCACAAGTTAAACATTTGTGTGCATGAACATGGATGTTTGTCATGGTCTGGGTATTACTATGTATGAAATGTAAGTATTTACAAAAAAAAAGTATATATGTATGTTTATCCCTTGTCTTGTACCCGTAGTACAAGCGCTGCTTTGTTTGGGCTAGATGGTGTTGTGTGTATGTGGTAGAATATTATAAAATGTGGGTGCAATACACGTCTAGATACTACCTATTTAGTATTATATCTCTATGCGTGAGCCATAAGAATTAATGCATTTTTATTCGATTAATTGAACGAATATTCGATTTATTCGAATGTATTATCGATTATAGCATATCACTAGTAGGAACTAAACAAAAATACTCATATGGTTATGTAGGTTGTAAAGTTCTCTGTAGGTTCTAACTAGTAGCTAAGCTTGCCACTACAAACTTAGCCTCAACTAACTTAGATGCTAACTTCGAATACGACTTACATTTTCAAGGTAAACAATAAGTTTGTTTACCATTAAAAGTGTGTATCGTAAATTTATGCTACATTTACACCCGTCAGTGATCCTGTAAGTGTCAGCACGGATGGCGTAGGAATGTTCGCTTCGCCCCTGCCGTCATGCCGAGTGTTGCAGCTTCGAACCTGACCCGTTACGCGTCACGGGATAAAAAATTATGTGCGATTCACAAATAGTTGTTGCAAGTCTGGGTGTCCTTTGTTCCGTTCATTAAATGTTTGTAAAGTCTCCCGTGACCTGTACTGACAAATCAGGAATTATTTCCAGTGCGGGAGAGCTCTTTTAAAATAAGAGTAAGAATAAATGGAGCCTCACACTGGGCCACTTGTGATTACGATCGAATATTTGGATACGAGAATGTACCCAACTGCACTCTATTGCTTACTTTGTCAGGTCAATGTGTTGCGGGTCAAGAATGCGAACGCGCTTCGTATAATTAGGTACAGCTTCAAAATTTGGTCTCCTTGACAAACGAGGTTTTGCTTTTTGTTGCTTACTAGGCTGTAATGCATTAATTTGCGTTTTAAAAATATCTGAAATAATCTTATAAATTTGATTTTAAAAATAAGTAATTTAGAATGTACTCTGTGTACTTGAGGTTATAGAGAGATTGAGTACACTTAGCAGGTAATATTTGCCTTAATTTATCTTGACATGTATTATGTAATTATTAAACTGGAAATTGACATTATTTATAATATTTTTTATACAGTTACGACATTATCTATTCCTTTAGCATTTTTAAAATTGTTTTTACTATTGATAATTGACATTTGTTGATAATAATGAATATGTTATTTATAAATAAAGTTTTGTACTATGTAACAACATTCGTACGCCTACTAAAGGCGAGATATGATGAACCTTAACCTTGTAACATCCTCTGTAACCATGTCTCATGCGAATAAACTTTCATTTCATTTCTGTCTCGTACTAGGCTTTGAAATTGCATAACGGAATTACATAAATGCATGTTCGTCCATGGCAATGCAAAGTTTTTTTATTTCTTAGACTTAGACTATTTGCTCCTGATCCGGGAGTAAATCTTGTATCGTGGGGGAATGTACAAACATTAATTGTCTCATGTGCGAACCGAACCCTCAACACTCGGCACTACGGCAGTGGCATGGCGATCACTTATACGTACCATTACATCATCCGTGCAGTCCAAAACGTAAATATCGCGTTATGCACAATTGTATTCGAATATCGTTCGAATATAATTTTGCGCTCCTTACTAATATTACATATAAATGCAAATGTGTGTTTCTTTGTTTGTTACGCTTTTACAACTTAACTACTCGACCGATCATCATGCAATTTTGTGTACACATTGTCAGAGGTACGGAATAGGCCATATGGTACCTTTTATCCAGAAGAAAGTACTGGTACTAATATGACCTAACCTACATATATGCGAGCAAAGCATTTAAAGTCAACGGTCAACGCTCTAGTGGTTTAGAATATATATCATTAAAAACATACAAACAACATCAAATTTGTTAAAATTTCTTCCGTATTTCTCATTAGTATAAACAATGGTATTAATTCTCGTAATAAGACATTAATTAGAATAATAAGAACGAAACATATGTTTGGTTTATGAGCAGAAACTTTATTTACACGATCTCGGGCATCGTTTACGGTTCAGTCGTTTCTGAGATCTGTTGGGATAAACGTACGAATGTAATTATCATGTCCGAATATAAAATTAACTGTATAGCAAGGTGCTGCTTGTTATGTTAACGAATGTAGAACGAGTAATCTCAGAGGTCAAGCAATATACTTAAAATCTTGAATGGCTGACCATTTATAAATTTGAAGACACCGTCATTTTATTGATATATCTTTTTAGGTATCATTGCACTCACACCTCGCTAGTTAGGTCTCACGTAATATTGAGCATGTCTATTATTGCTACTGAAAGAACTTCTTAAGAGAAAATCCCTGTACAAAGTTTGTAGGCTTGAACGGGGATTCTAACTCCTCCTCATTGTCCGTTACCTTAAACTTTAACCATTTTTTTTTTTTTTTTTTTTATACCCGTCATCACAGGGTGTTTCTTGCTCCTCTGTCGTAGACAGAGCCTATTCTTATTCAATTTAAAACAGTTGTCCCATCGATGGGGCAACTGTTTCTCCTACTCTATCTTTTTTATACATGTGCCTTGAAAGGGCTATTATTTTCATCAAAAAAAAAAAACCTATTCGCGCTCTCATTCCAGTCCTCTAGTACCATTCCAAATCTCGCTTTTATGCCTCTCGTACTTTCATTCTGTTCCTTTCATACTTGGGGGATTATAGGGGTTTTGGGTATAGTTTATCTTTATTTATTATATCTATTTTCTTATCCTACCTTATTACTACTATCTTTATTAAATACATATTTTCTTATGCTACAACTTATTTGCTATTTCTTATATCTAAAGTTGTGGTATTAACAAATACCTAACTTAGATGCTATTTTATACTTAAATTTTATTTCTCTTATTTGCTATATTTACAATTTTTTGTGCATATGCCAGAAATTCCTTCGAGTAGTCTTTAATTAAGGTAGAAAAGTTGACTATTGCTACTCTGACTCCAGTCTCCACTTCCAATTCTAACCTATCTCTGCCGTGGATTGGGCAGTCCACTAGCAGGTGTAGGACCGTCTCCTCGACGCCCGGCTCGCAGGCGCACGATGGGTCCTCCTTACACTTGAAACGAGTCAAGTATTCGGCGAACCCACCGTGCCCCGTCAGCAGCTGGGTCGTGATGCCGGCGACCTTCATCTTGCGGACGATGCTGTATGCTGCCACCGCGCACGGGAAAAATAGCCTGGTGACGGAGGCGGTCTCGCCCTCTCTATACCTCTTGTTCCACTCGCCAAGCGTAGCCTGACGCAGACTCCGCTTCGCGAATGAAACGGGGTACAGACCGTAGTCCGGTGCTTTCTTCAGCCGCAGGGCCGCCTCCCTGGCGAGCTCATCAGCCCGCTCGTTGCCCTCCAGTCCTGCGTGGGCCTTGACCCAGAACAAGGATATTTCCTTGCCCTGGGCCATGCCTTGCCGAATGGCTTTTCTGGCCTCCACCGCCAGGGGATGGAGGGCATTACGGCTTATTACCGTCAAGAGAGCGGCCCTGCTGTCACTGAAGATGCCAAACGTGGACTCGCCTCGCCTGAGGATCTCACTGGTCGCTTTGCATACTGCCAGGAGCTCGGCCTGGTAGACGGTACAGTGAGGCGACAGAGCAAGTTTGAGGGCCTTGGTTTCGGTCCGGTTATTCCACATGGATAACGCGGCACCGACTCGGCCCTCAATCTTGCTCCCGTCCGTGAAGATGCGCACCTCGATGTTATTGGTGCGCTGAAGATGTTCCTCGTCTACCAGATTTACGAACTCCAAGGTCGTATGCTCCGCGGGGTGAGGTGCCTCTATAGCTGGAGCCATTCGCTCGACCTCCCAGTCCCCCATCCAAGGCTGAGTCACTCCTCTCTTGGCCTCGTATAACGAGGCCACCTCTCGAACTCTAAGGTCCAGAGGGAGCAACCCAGCCAGGGTCAGCGCTGAGTGCAGAGAGACCGTGCGATAGCTCTTACACAGCTTTTGGGCGAATCCGCGTTGTACCACGTTTAGCTGTTTTCGGACACCAAGCTTATTTACCGCCGCGTACCAACTACTGGCACAATACAGCACCTTCGGCTCCACCGCTGCAACGTAGATGGCCCTGACCACCTCGGGGTGTAACCCCCAGCTGATCTTGGCCATCCGCGCCAGCTTGTGGTAGATGCCGATCGCCTTCCTGCATACATTTGTGACGTGTGTATTAAAGGTGAGTTTGTGGTCGATGGTGAGCCCCAGGATTTTGATTTCTGTGGACATCCCAACGTCTATCCCGCCCATGCTGAGGCGCGGGACATCGTACTTCAGCCTCCGCGTGATTACCATCGCACTAGTTTTGTGCGGTGCGAATTTCAGCTTCATTCCGATGCCCCACTCCCGCACATGTTCGAGAGAGGCATTGGCTTGTCCCTCAATCTCCAGGGCTGTCTCGCCATCGAACACCAACACCACAACTTTAACCATTAGACCATCTTAGCAGTTGACAGAAAGAAAATAAGCTAAGCTTTTGGTCTGATTTTTATCATGAATAACATAAAACTTAAGGGAGAATACCTTTCTTATATATCAACCGATTCTGATTAAACATGAAGTTATCATATTTCATCAAACTCGGCTCATAATTTTAACTGCAAGACATCCACCAGGGGATCACACTCGATAAAGAGATCCTACTGGACGGAGACTATAAAAAACAAACCGCTGCCTTTAAATTATACATTACATAAGTAGAATGGAATATTATTTTAATGTCAAAGAACTCGTAAGTGCAGAAATAAAACTTACCACAGCTATTAATAAAGATATTAATCAAGTAACCTTTAATTAAATGATTTTAATTGCTCAAGATATGTATGTATTACTAATAAATATAAATGCAATATTATGTTTATTGATTTGTACTTACTTCTTTACTCAGTAACGAAGCAAGAACAACAAAAAGGACTAATGTTTTTATATACATATAATTTTGACGACTTGATGGCGCAGTGGTTAGTGTAAACGACTGCCCGCCTGAGGTCGCGGGTTCGTTTCCCGCGCAAGTCAAACATATGTGTGCATGAACATGGATGTTTGTCTTGGTCTGGGTGTTTCTATGTATAATATGTATGTATTTACAAAAGAAAAAGTATATATGTATGTTTATCCATTGTCTAGTACCCATAGTACAAACTCTGCTTAGTTTGGGCTAGATGGTGTTGTGTGTATGTGGTAGAATATTATTATTATAGATACGGCACGGGTGGCGTACTACATTTAAGCTTTTTAAACCACTAGGGTTAAATGGTCGCCTCGCCACTGACATCGCGACGAGTGTCGTGGGTTCGATTCCCAGATAGGTAAAAAAAAAATAATGATCCACAAATTGTTGTTTCGAGTCTGGATGTTCTTTGTGTCCGTTGTTTGAATGTTTGTAAAGTCCCCCGCGATACAAGAAATTATTGATAGTGCGGGAGCTGTCTTTTTAAAAAAGAGATATAGATACTAGGTTTTGCCCGCGCCTTCACTCGCGTTAATATAATAATATATTGTGTCAATAAATTTGTATCCATCGAAACAATACTTTCTGGATAAAAGGTAACCGTATGTCTTTTTCTGTACCCCTGACAACGTGTATGCAAAATTTCATGATGATCGGTCGAGTAGTTAAGGCGTGAAAGCGTAACAAACAAACTGACATTCGCATTTATAATATTAGTTAGGATGAGCTGAAGAGTGCCTGTAAATGAAAGCTAACATAACGTACACTCATGGCAAGCAGCGATAGCTTAGTGGGGAGACCAACAGACTGAATGTTTGAACCCGAGACTCAGAGGGTCTCGGGTTCGAACCCATGTCACGCACCTCTGACTTTCGAAAGTTATATTATGACTTTTCCAAATTATGTGCGTATTGATTGACAATTGTCGCCTGTTTCGTGCCTCGGAGAACACGTTAAGCTGTTGGTCCCGGCTGCCATGAACATCTATGGCAGTCGTTATTGGGAAATCAGTGCCCTATAATATCCTGACAAGGGTCTAGCCTTAGGGTATAGTTAGCCTTGGGGTTGCGGAGTTCAGGTGGCAGCCGCTCCGTGTAAAAACTGACATCCAGGCAAATCCGGTTATACTAGAAAGCCGACCCCAAGTGACTTGGGAATAACAAAGGTTAGGGAGAAGATTACATACATTCATTGTTTCACGCCTACATTCTGTAATGGAAGGTAATAGAGGTTCAATTCTAGACAATGTGCTGCTATTGAAAATTTCTCGAATACTTGCCACTGCGCCGATTGTTGTATTTTCGTTCCCACACGGGACAAACATTTCTGTGATTTACAATTAATTGTTTCAAGTCTGTGGAGGAACAGAGTGTGAAGTCCCTCCAACACAAAGGGAGGATCCTCCGACCAGGCTAGTTGATCGTGCCTGGCGGGCCGCGGCCCGACGGTTGATGTCGGGAGCTTGTATATATACCTACTCTGTCGCTGTGTAAACTTCACTTGTGCGATGTAGAATAGTATGACGTCATGTTAAGTGCGATTGTATCGCCATCTGTTAAATGTACGCTGAACTTCTTCGTCTGTGCGGAGTCGCCACAAGCCTGTGTGTTCTTTGTGTCTGTTGTTTGAGTGTTTGTTTAGTCCCTACAGGCATTAAATTAAGAGCACGCGCTGTCTACACAAAAAAGTTTTTTTTTTATCCTGGTAAATGCAGTGGGCGCAGCCACGAGTGAAATCTAGTGCATATATTTTTATCTTTATTACGACAAAGCTTAATATACTTAATAATATAGATAATGGAAGCTCTTAATTGAAGTTTACCCATAAAACATCTTGGCTTGAGCGCAACTTTAATAACAATTTTAATTATTTTTATGAACGACAAAGACTGACATCAACAACATCCTCACAGTTTTATGTTTAAAGGTTTTACTCTTTATTCAAGTACAAAGGACACCATTGCATGCGCAGGAAAGAGATACGCTACCTCTTTCTGGTGCATGAAATGCTATGTGATGGTATTAAATTGCGAGGTGTAAAAATCAAATGACCATTTTTTTAAATTATTTACGATTTTCTTCTACGGTAAATTAGCAAAAGTTTCCTATGTTTTAATACAGAATGTAGTCTTATAATTAAAAATGGCTGTTACTGTATGTGTCCAAAATTTGGGCTTAGTAGCTCGCAAATATTATTTTCATAACGTGTCGCTTCGCACAAATTCGAACGAATATTTTATGAGAAAGCAGAAAATACGTTGCATAACAGCAAATATGGGTAAAATTTATAATAATATTAGTATATAATTTATCCTACGGCTAGGCACGGCCTTCTTCTCAGTGTGAGAAAGGTAAGGCCATAGTCCACCACGCTGGCCCAGTGCGGGTTGGCAGACTTCACGTATCTTTAAGAACATTATGGAGAACTCTCAGACAAGCTGGTTTTCTTATGATGTTTTCCTTCACCGTTAAAGCGAGCGATGACTTACTGTTTATTACTTATATTATTATTTGCACTAGGCTATTATTAATTATATTATTATTTGTGTATATTTACTAATTATATTATTATTTGTATACATATAAATAATTAGAGGTAAAATAATTTTTATACCAGTGGTTTCGAAAGCACATTATACACGACGGTATTCTCTGACCCAGATCACGCGCTTCCCGTACTGACCTGTGTATAATTTAAACAAACTAACTAACTCAAAACATTAGCACAAAACTAACACAGACCTCATGAAATGCAATATCGTTATAAGTTAGTACTAAATTATTCATACTACGCAATTATAATACAAATATAATTATACCGGTTAGTTCATGTACATTATGTTTATACATTATTGGATTAACATTTAGTACATATAAGTTAATATATTCGCAATTGGTACGTTAAGAGCCTTGTATACTAACTGAGAACTTATTCGAGCGACGAGAGTTTATTATGTCATTCGAATGAGTGGATTACGTCGGTGCATTCGAAGAACAATCGGTGCCCGTCAACTGTTGACAAATAATTTGATTGTGCATGCGTTGTGTTCTTATCATGAAAGTAGGTATTACGAATACGCATGTGCAATACCTACTTAATTTTAATTTTCAATTTAATAACGATAAAGACAGAAATTTATGATTAAAAATCAAGTATTCGAGAACAATTTTGTACCTAATTGTTTTCGAATTCTCAATTGTTACACAAATATGCAGTCTTCGAAAACATCGAGATTTAATCGTTGGTAAGAATTTTCACAATAAAGGTATTAAATACAGAGCGAGTTTTACTTTAAAACTCTTAAAACTGTAAATCCTCTAAGGTCTGGACAGATATGTGACAACCACATTTAGTTATTTAAATGCCTTGTTAAAGCCCGTGCTGCTTCTAAGAACTGCCAAACAGTAACATTCCGAATTCGAGAGCTTACGATCGTTGAAGCAAGCTTATATTTACGGAGCCATCCCACAATCAGATAGCAGTCTGGAAAAAGGCCAAACAATTGCTCCAAAATCAAACCTGGGGCGACACGATCGACCGCAAAACCATAAACTTATATCAGTGGACGTATCCTGCCTGTTTTATCCTTAATCCGTATATTTAACCGAGAACAAGAGAAAAAGCTTATAAAATAACGTCCAGCTGAGTAGCAAAATTAACATTCTGGCTGGCATGGCTTAGTAATAGTAATGAATATCGGTAACATAAGATATCAATAATATACGATTGTTAGAGAAGTATAGTAGGACATTATGATATGAGTGGGTTTACTTATGACCTGGTGAGGTACTATGGGTTTCTTTCCAATACTACAGTAGTTTATATTATATCTATAGACATACTCGCTCACCTATATCCGCGAAGGGGTAGGTTATGACACTTATATTTTGCCTTCAGCCTATTGCTAATCCTGCTGTTATACTCTCTACGGTAGTGTCGGATTGCCGTCCCGTCGACCGTAAAATTAATTAATATTTCGGAAAAATATTTCCTGCGCAGGTGACCGAGCTCCGTAAAGATCGCCGTGACCGAAATTTGGTCTTAAGTCTTATATTTGTTTGGAAAATAGTAAATGGAATGGTTAAAGATTAGAAATACCTACTAATACAATAAATATATATTACTACCTGAGATATGTGTTTTTTTTTAATTACCATGTTTGTTGTACCACTTTCTTGTATACTACGACCATAAATGAATGCAATCCATCGGCTTTTTGTTGTTTTATTATTAAACACTAATTATGCTAATAGTTAGACAGTCAAAAGTTTGCTATGCTAATAATATAGCTTGCACTTTTTAATATATAATTTTTGAATTTTTTTATATTTTTTTAAATTTTTTCGGAACGGCCTTCATCTCTACTATAAGACATTTCAAGGTTATCCATTAATTACCGGACACCCTGTATATATATATATATATATATATATATATATATATATATATATATATATATATATATTTCCATACTTCTTTTTCGTTTAAGTTATTCCTTTTACCCTATTTCTGATTCAGTACTTTGAAGTCACACCACACATACTTATCAGTGCTCTTACTTTCACTACATTTCTTCTGATTTCGTGTTTCGTACCATTGCCAACTTGATACTACATACACTAGCGAAAAGTTAACTACAGTTTCTCATAGTAACATTATGACGAATGTGATTTGTGTTAGTTATAAATAATTTATTTTATTTTACGATTATGGTGATTTGAAGATGTTGCGGATATCCCGTGATCAATGAATTGGCAATTGTATATTATAATAGAGAGTTTGTATATTGCAGTGTGAATTGTAATAAGATAAAATATTATAATACGTTTGGTGTAATCAGTGTCATCGTCGCTTATATTTGAACGAACTACTGCGACTCATACCCCTGGTACAGCAAGCACCCATATGAAACCAAGTAAGTCGAGACGAGAATACGTGGTTGTAATTATGCCGTCATAAGGAAGAAAGACGTATCTGCCGATAAAAACAATTTTAACTAAAAATTTACTGGTAGATGTATCTTTTTTTTACTGATTCCAAACACGTGAAGACCTCATTTCCCAAAAAAAATTCAGAAACGTCATTTTCCTTATGATGACAGAAATGGTAACGCTAGTTCTCTCATGCAGCTATCTCGAGTTTGATCCCTTCTGCTTCTTTATCGAGGATTTTTGACTAGCTATATACGTATTAATTCAACCATTATCGTACAGCCGCCGAAGTCAGGACTCAATATAAATGTATCATTATTCTACTTTTGGTTAAACTGACGGGTAAAGTTATTAATTATCAGCAATTGAAAGAAAATATCGTGAGGCATCTTGCCTGAGAGTTCTACATGTTCTCGTGTCATGTTCATGTTCAAGTGTGAAGTCTGGCAATGTGCCCAGCGTGGTGTACTATGGCCTAACCTTTCTAACACTGAGAAGAGGCCAGTGCCCAGCAGGTTAGATCACAAACAGAGCTAAAATTATTATTACTTACATATTCGATTATTGTGAACGCCTTTCTTTTAAAAGTACTACCCAGTAATTGAGCATACTAAAACTCTTGTTGAGATCTGTTTAAGAAATAGATCCATCTCTTTAATAGTGACCATAGGTATCCGTGTTAAAGATTGAACCCACGATCTTTCGATTTCAAATCTTATACCTTAACTACTAAGCCACTGCTTACACTGGTAACAGTACAATACAATGCGATGTAGCGATTTTATTGCTATCGTTCTTCCTACATACTATTTGCAACTGGCTGATCCCCGTGCTTTCACCCACGTTAATGATTACTGCACTGCTCCCTTATTTCGTAGCGTGATGGTTATATATCCCTCATTTCTTCTTGACAAAGTAGCCTTTTAAAGCTTTTGAAAGAAATATCAAAACCGGGCCGACAGTTTTTAAGATTTTTGATTGCTAACAAAAATACAAATACTGCCTCTTAATAACATTAGTACAGATAAAAATTCCATCCATAGGTCATATGATGCTGAAGCCAGCCATCCCTCGAAATCCGCAGCGATACCTTGGTTGAGTCTCTTGTTAACGAGACTCTTAGTGACAGTGAATAATTATGAATAAGGGGGAGTCCTATACCCCTAATTAGTGCCATATGAATGATTAATGTCCCCTTATGCCCCTTATTCCTGATGAGGTATCAGAAAATTTACAGAATTATAAAATAATAATAAAATTTATTTTGAGTTATTATGTGGATGCAAATATCTTATTTTGTTATTTTGCTTATAAACCAAAATGATTTCCGAGACTTTGTGATGTCTCTGTCTGTTATAGTTGCTTATGAAATATAATACTAATTTTATTCTATAAATACCTATAAAAATACATAGTCTCAAAAGCAGAGGAGTATTAAATACATATTTCAACAACTATATTTATTGTTGCCCACATTCTAACTAATATTATAAATGCGAATGTGAGGTTATTTGTAACGCTTTTACGCCTTAACTACTCGACCGATCATCAAGAAATTTCGACCCTGATCCAGAGAAAAGTAATCACGCGAATACGTGGCCAAAATCTAGTATATCGATATCATATGATTTTAGGTGGCAAAGGCTCTAATGTTAACGATAATTTCTTGGCAGAAAATTCCTATTACACTTTGCTTTTAATCAAACCCGAGACCTCATGTCTGTGCATGTGTGATACAACAGTCGCATTTAATAAGCACTGGAAACCGAAGCAGTCCATGTTTCAGAAACAGATGTTCCCGCCTACTATATACCATATACATCTATGTATGTATATGTACGGTATAACAGCGGCATTATAAGCCGATTAGATAAAAAAGGATTACCGATATTATAAGTTCAAGTTCTATATTATCATTACTGGCAATATACCTAAATATATAAAAAGGAAAGCTTATTCACAGTAAAACACATCTAATATACAATGATTAATACTTCTGCCAAACTGTAAAACAGTTTATTGGCAGACGTAGCTCTCGAATCATTAAGTTGGGAATTAAATTTTTTTCACTTTTACACACACGCTAAAATACGAGAAATATATAAAATTTAAGCAATTAATTAAAGGCAAGTATGGTAATTATTTAGTGGTCATTTGTCAAGAATTGTAGGTACTAAATATTTGCTAAGTCGTTTTCCATATTGCTACATAGTAATGATTGTAACTGAGCACTTCATATTCCCTAATATTAATGATGATCCTTCGAGGTCTACGGCGTGGTGTAATGAATTTGTACGCACTGCTAAATACTATTAGTAAAACTACTAAAACCACTACTTTCCTAAGCAAATATTTCACTCGCAAAATTGTTTTCATTATTGGTTCTTTTACTACGGCTTTTTCAGTTTTTGTTAATCAGTAGTTTTATAAATCTTATTTGTTAATAATATTGTATTAAGTTTACGTGAATGTTATACATTGAATTAAACACTTTATACGGATTTTGTCGCGTTGTTTATTTTACTTTAAAACACTGTTATTACATAATTTTGAAAACTCTAACACTACTATTATTGAACTTTACTACTATTTAAGCTATATATTTTTAATTAAAACTATTTATATTTAATTTTACACTTTGCCCCGACGTTTCGGTTGCTTTACAGCAGTCCTGTTCACGGGGCCGTTTTTTGTTCAGGTAGGACGACAGTCTATTCGTACTTTTTATTAGAATTTCCTAACAGAAAAACTAATCACACTTTGTTCAAGCCGAAAATCGAACCTGTTTCCTTGTAATTAATTGTTTGTAAGCATAAGCGCTATCCTAGACCAATGAGGCACTTTTGTTTTATTGCTATTGGACGAGCCAGCGGTTCTAGATGAAAAGTGGCGCTGGTTATGGACATGCCTGGGTTTCCTTAGTATCGTAAAAGCAATGGCAAGAAAACGCAACCATGCCATTGCCAACCACATAGGTGATAAATGATTACACCTCACTATAGACAGTAAGTAATTACCGCTTAAGAAATCTTTATATAATTAAAATGAGCCAGTACCGACCTAGTTTCGGCACGGCACAGACTACTTTTCGGATTTACATTGAATTATTGATTTCCAATGTTAAAATGGCTACGAAGTTCTAACACATACTTCAACTTTAATGTTCCGCTATACATTTTACATAAGCTTTAAGTGATATTAGTTGGAACTTAATGGGAAATCTCTGGTTGGGGATAAAATTTGTTTATAGTGTGTAACAGAAATGTGTGGTCATGTATTAGGGGCACACTACTATGTGAAATGTTATTACTTCGTAAAGAAGAGTTAGCACACTAAAGTGTAGCCCTGGCAGCACCATAGACGTATATAAACATACAATTAAAAGACACAAAATACAGCCAAAACAAGAATTCGAGTATCACGCAAATAATTGATCTGTGTAGGATTTGAACCCAAAACACTATAGAGTAGCAGTGGCGAGGAGATTGCTTTTTTTTAACGAGGGCGATTTCTTTGACGCTTTCCTTTCTGCGGAGCGACGGAGAGGTTATGTCGGACTCACCGGAGAAAGATGGTGAGTGACATCCCGGTAATACCGACTAAACCTACGACGGTGTTCCTCGACATAACCGTAATCGGCGGGGCCGCGCGAATCGCTTTCACATGTAATCGCGACCCCGCCGAGGTTTCGGCCTACTACACAAATAGACTACCACTAATTTTATTATGGACACACGGTACAGAGGCGCGCGTGGGAACACGCACGCCGCCTCTCGGAACTGGTGCTGATCGAGAACCCTGCATGATATTTGAATAACATCGAATGTAGCGCGATAAAATTGCATAAAATATTCAAAAATCAATTCATTTGCAATAATAATCGATTACCAATATAATATATTGGAATATCAACTAATTATTACGCGTTCGAATATTCACATTTTACTAGTAACTACTTTTCGCAACGAATCTCAGGTAACCGCATTTCATATTTTAAAATCCCTTTTGAATCCACTAATCTCTTTATTCTGTAAGCTCAGCAGCTAATATACTAGATTTTTCTCCGCCGCATGCAAATCTAGCTAGTCAGCTAAAAGGTTTGGTTACCCTTAGTTAATTAGTTCGCCGAACTTTAGTAGGTTGGAAAAAGGGAGAATTATGGCTTGCAGTAAAAATTCTAACTTGTGCCTAGAATTCGAGCACTAGCGGTAATCATGCTGACGTTGGATAGGGTGAGTTTACCTATCTATGTCAGTGCTTTCAAATTCTCTTTATTATTTTTATGTGGTAAAGTTTTCCCTTCGGTTTCGTTGTAAAAGTTTACGATCGATTGTGACATACTGGACGTAAGGCTGTGGTTATATAAAGGTTATTGGGGTTTTCTGTTGGGTTATTTTTTAGTGGTAGTAAAGAAAATGAGCTTGGTAGACGGTAATATAATATCAGCCCTGTTTATAATGTGCCATACTGCTGGGTATGATCCTTTTCCTGTCCTCCATGCTGGCCCAGTGCGGGTTCACAGAATTTGCACATTTTCTTCTATTTGTTTGTAATTAATAAACTCAAAAACTATTGAAACGATTTTAAAAATTGTTTTACCATTAGAAAGCTATTTTATCTAAAGGTAACATAGACTACATAACATCATGCTATATGTCACAGGAGTGGCTCAATAATGTTAAACGCAAAAACACGTATCGGTACAGCTTGTATAATATATTATGTGAAAGAGATCTGCATTGCCAATATTGCCATGAGAACTTTGTAATAAAAAGTATACAAAAACTCTCTATACAAATGCACCGTTGTGTAAAAATTGCAAGACAATCCATCGCTGAAGTTTTGAGGTTTGCGGACACAAACATACGTCATTTTTATAATCCGTTTCGATATTATAAATGCGAATTCGAGTTTGTTTATTTCTTTGCTACGCTTTCACGCCTTACCTACTACCATTATAAAATTTCGCATACACATTGTCATAGGTACAGAAAAGGACATAGGGTATACTTTATCCAGAAAAAGAACTTCTTTCTTCTTTTTCGTGTGGTTAGTGGCCAACCTATTGTCAAGAGTTGTTCAAGCCCGTAGGCCTCTGATATGGCTTAACGACTGCTGTCAATTTGGCAACTGGGACTGACATTTTACGTGTCCTCTAAAGCACGGAGACGCTCAGATGAAATACTACTAAGCGGTCACCCATCTATAGACTGACCGCACCCAACGTTGCTTAATCCCGCTAATCGTTTACCGATCAGTGAATGCAACTGGCTATGAGTTCCGTAGCGAAGCCCTGGGCAAAAGTTAGTATATAGAAGTCTTGACTTTGTCTGCGGCTTCGTTTGTGTAAATGTACATAGGTAAGGTTAGGATCAACAGTACTTTTTCTGGATGAAAGGTATCTTTTGTCCTTTTCTGTTTCCCTTATAACGTGTAAACGAAATTTTATAATAATCGGCTGACCAAGCGTAGCAAAAAAAAAACAAACAAACTCACATTCACATATACCTATAATATTAGTTAGGATTAAAAGCTTAGCAGCTAACTGGAGCTGCCTCCCTGCTCTCCCTCTACACACACGTCGTTAGTCAACATAGTCAGAGTGAACTTTACGTTCATGTAATAAGCTCTTTGTTCGCTTCGATGTAATGCACACACTGAATGTATTCCAGAGAATTTGTAATGTACTATTCCAGCTTAATATTCAAATTCACTTTGAAAAAGACTTATGACGGCGTAGTGGTTTAAGCCTCTCCACGGCTGCTAATGCAAGTGTTGTGGATTGGATCTCTACAAGACACAAAAAATTGTGTTATCCATAAATAATGTTTTGATTCTGGGTATTCTTTGCGTCCTTATTGCGTATGTTTGCAAAATCCCCGCGGCACATGAATTATACCTAGTACGAGAGGCATCCTTAATATTTTTAGGGTTCCGTACCTCATAAGGGAAAAACGGAACCCTTATAGGATCACTTTGTTGTCTGTCCGTCCGTCCGTCTGCCTGTCTGCTTGTCAAGACCCTTTGTCTCAGGAACGCGTGGAGGTATCGAGTTCTAATTACGATATACTCAGGTCTACAGTCCATTGAAGCTGTGAAAAAATCAAACTTCCAAGTTAACGTAAAAAAAAGATACGGCCGATTATGCCGCAAAAAACGTATACTTCGACACTCTCAAGAGAATCAAAATTTATAGGGTATTTTTCGTTGACCTAGAACTATGAAATTTGGCAAGTAATACCGTAAGAATCTGAAAGCTATACATTTGTAATATAATCATAAAAAATCAGGATAATTAAAATTAATTATCCTGATTTTTTGTTATTATATATGATTTTATAATATGTACCTTAATTTTTACGGAACCCTCGGTGAGCGAGTCCGACTTGCACTTGTCCGGTTTTTTTCTGCTAGACTAAGACGTTCAAACAAAAAAAACTATATTTAAAGCTTTATTCTATCAGTATAGATTTATTCCTTTAAATAACACTTATAAATATCAAATTTACTCGATCAGTGAATTTACCCCTAAAATAAAACACTTTCATTGAAATTAACTACTTTATAAGGATTTTACCACGTTGTTTATTCTATTTAAGACGTTTCGCAGACGATGTTGTGAAACGCGTAACTTGACTAACATAATTAGAACATATGGAATCCTATGTAACAACGCCCACGATGGAAAAAACAAAAGACCATTACTGCTCAGCGAAGTCTGGTGGACGTAAGCCGACAAAACAAACTACAGCTGTTCCCTGACCATTCCGCGCTCAGTCGAGGACAACGGACAGCTCCTGATTTTTTAATCCAACGTTTGCGAAACATTTCTTTCAGTTATCTACATGATAAGGTACCTGGTCCACAGGTGGCTGTACCGTACCACTCATCCGCGTAATAACCTTGTCACTGATCTCATGTTACGATACGTAAGTAAAGTGACAGAGTGATTTATGACGACATAACGGCTTAATTTTATTACAAGATAAAAGTTACCTACTAATGTTTCATTTCTGGAAACAAATAAGTAATGTTATGATATGCTTACCAGAGATCGTGGGGTTTGATTTTCGGTGACGCACTGTTATTGTATTTCTCTCTACAAAAACTTCTTAATCGCAGTAGTGTATCTAGAATGTAACCAGTAGACAGTAGCAGACTCACCCCCAATTACTTGGGACCTTAAAATAAAGCGAAGTTCGAACTTAATACATCTCTGCCTATCTCCCAAGTGGAGGCTGCCTAAAGGGAGCACATTAGACTACCTCGAGAGATCTCGAGTGCGATCCTTAGACTCTGACTCGCCGAAGTATGTACGTACTCAATAGTAAATTATCACTCGCGGTGAATGAAAACATCGTGAGGAGACCTGTCTGTCTAAGAGTTCTTCATAATGTTCTTGAAGATATAGAAAGTCTGTCAACTAGCATTAGGAACTAGTAAATTAGCCCTCCGCACACTGAGGAGACCCCGTGCTCAGCAGTAAAACAGTTCATATATACAATGCTGATATCACCTCTTAACTATAGGGAAGGAAATATAAAGTATGAAGATAACCCATTGGGGAAGGTATATGTATGTATACCTAATATTATATTATGCGTAAGATACAAATCATACTTAAGTATACATATCAACATACGAATATTCGTTATACAGGATTACTCTTGAACGTTTTGAGGAAAAGAGTGCGTCGACCTCGTCATAATAAAAACGGGCGTAGATCTGGCACTTGTTTTCGATCACAACCGTTTCGGATGATGGAGCTTCTGGAAGTGACGTTATGTACAGGTAGGTCATAATACTGTTTAACTGGACTAAGAAATCTCGAAAGCAGCTCGAGTTTAGGAAGTTGGTGGTATTTCACCGCCACCCGCCATGCCTCGGAAAGTACCGATAGCTGATAGTCCTCTAGTTGATCTTTCTCCAGTATATTGTCGTCCTATCGGAACATGAGAGTTAGAGAACAGAGGTACAATTGTGTTTGCGCACATAATTGTACACTTAAAATCGCCTGCACAGATAGCCAATTTCTGATAATTGGCTGCTGTGATCGAAATTCGGTCTAGAGGACATTATATATTATTATTAACATGTTGATGACAGTTTTAATATTGTGTTTCCTGTTACAAAGAAGTGTTGCATAATTTGTAGCTAACTACACTATTATACCTACACTTATATTATAAATACCTATATAAGATATGTGTTTTAGTTTATAATACTACAAGACACGTGAATGAGGATCTGTAGATAGCTATCAAGTGAAATTAGTTTGATTAGCTTTCAAAACTGGGTTTTATTAAGTTTAGTGCTTTAGAACAGTAAAAAGAAACAACTTTATTTTATTGCTAATTTAGTACCAATTCTACATTTTTTAGGAAGCGTCATGAATGTCAAAGTTTACAATTCAAATGAAGTTATATAGTACCCATCTAGTACATCCCTCTCTCTACGACTAGTCCAGTTTATGATATAGCGTTCCCCTACACCAACCGTCAGGTTATTATAGTGGGAGCCGCTGTACCTCCCAGTGCCCGAGAGCACCTTCCGGGACCAGATATAGACAGGTCTTGTCCTCAAATCTCGATTTCTCCATCCTAACCTCAGAGATCCGGTTCTCGTAAGTGAGCTACCTCGTGCCCAAGTGACACTACCTATTCTCCAGATAGGTACCGGAGCAATAAAGCCGCTCACCACTTGCAAGTCTGGGAGTTGCTAATGAAAATCTCGCTGAAGCCGACGGAGAATCCGCCTCCTATATTTCCAGTATGTAGTAGTACCGGAGCTGTATAAGCCACGCTCACTTCCCGAAGTACATCCATACTCCTACTCAAATAGGCCTACAAGCCGCGTGTGGCCCGAGTCACTCTAGCTATGACTCTTACTTACTGAGCAGGCAAGTAGCTGAGATGCGTTGTGGTAGCGACCACGCTGCCACTCCGCTAAAGACAACTCCGTGCCTCGCGCGATCAACTGGTTCGCACTAGCCGCGCATGAATCCGACGCTTAAACGCCACGTGTTTGCCGAGTAACGAACATGTCATCCTCAGCGGCTAACCACATAGCCCCTGCGAGTCCAACACCAATGTCAGGCACCGCGCTCTCTAATCAGCGGTTGATAGAACACACCTTTCGAGGCGCAGTGGGCTTCCTGACCCCGCAGTGCCCTGGTCCTAAGGGGGAGACCCGTAGTTCTCCCCTCGAAACCTATCTCACTATCTAACTATCTACTCGGATCCTGAACACATCTAGCACAGCATTAACTCTTTGTAACCAAGAAAAATCGGTCAAATATATCAGCTCAGTTCGTCTGTGCTCGTTTGTGAGTGAATAATGTTGATCGCCACGCCATTTACTCACCATATACATACCTATCTTATATACTTCTTATGTTGTTTATGCGTAGTTGTTCATTTAGGGTACATTGCCTTATGCTCTACCCACCTGTACTAGTTCAGTATAATATAATAAAATCAGCTATATATAAACTGTCCCACTACTAGGCACGAACCTCTTCTCAGAGTAAGAAGGTCAGGTTCAGTGTCATGGACGAAATAAACTGTATTATAACATAAATTACGTAGATACACATGGCATATGTAAAGGTTATGGAGGATTAGTCATTGAAGATGGAAGTGAAAGAATGGGAAAGATAGGTATGTGAGCCTCTACCGTTCTTACAGGCCAGCCGAAATGCAGTAACAGTGTTTTGTTACGCCAGTTTCCTGGAGAAGAATGGAACTTTCTCTGGCATTCGTACCGTCAACGAAATAGAACACAAAATTTATAAGCGGTGGTAGTCCAGCCCAATGCGGCGGATTTGCAATCGTGGGTTCAAATCCCACCTATAGCTCTACTAACATCAGCCCACTGCGATCACAACTATGTTAGCTTAGCTGGGGTTAAGAAGCTAGAAATTTGTAACTCAAATAGCTAGTAATCTACATATAGGGTCCAAATCCACAATGTAAGGCGCAATGGTAGTGAAAAAGTGACCACTAGAACCACTGCACTATAGACCAAATAATAAAGTCACCTACAAGGCACATAATCGTAAATTACAGAAGCAATATTTTTCTAATTTTCGAAATAAATTTATAATATTTATTTAGGTATTTCTTTAATCTGTATATATAAAACTCTTCCGTTACTGAGTGACTGACAGACAACGCACAGCCGAAACTACTGAACGCAAAAAGCTGAAATTTGGCATGTATGTTCCTTGGAGAGTGTAGGGGAGTGTAGCACTATGAGAGGATTTTTGGAAATTCCACCCCTAAGCGGGTTAAAGGGCTGAAAAGGCGCGATATAACCAAATTCCACGCGGGCAAAGCCGTGAGCGAAAAGCTAGTTAGAATATAATTATATATAATATGTTATATTGTATGTATAGTATATAATGTTATATAATATCCATATAACAGTATACGTATTCACATGTAACATTGCATTAATTGTTCTCTAGAAGGTTGTAATTTTTATTTGTGTCTTTTCAATCATCGAGGCATTTAAGTATTAATTTTAGTCATTCCTAATATCCGTGGTATACTCTACAACAAGGCAAACTCAATTCAATGTTAAGGTCAATGCCCACCCACCCAAATATCTGATCAAACACAGCAATAAATCTATAGTATTCTCTCAGTCAATCTTCACACCAAATCCTCTGTTATAAATGAGTATCTGTAGCGCTGTCAGTGTGGGGTACTCTGACAGCGCTACAGAAATACTGTTTCTCTCCAGATTTGACCACTTTTGTGTTTCGTATAGTTTTATATTCGGGTTTACTTATCTACTAGTATAATTTCTGTTATGGATGTTACCCCTAAAGGGTAGACAAAAGTGTATTGTGCACTCAAGTTTTACCTGTTGGTTTTCCTATTTTATTATTTGAGACTTATCCGCCCATTCTGACCCATCACCCATTACTGAAACACCTGTACGTGTCCAAGCGCTAGCCATGGATTATATATAAAACAAGGGACTAACGCTCATGAAGTAGACATTTTTGTCTACTTGCGGAGGACTTTACAACCATTCAAACGACAGAAAAAATGAACAAATAGACTCGGTACACTCCCAGATTGCCTGTGGATCACACATTTTTATTCCGTCTGGGAGTCGAACCTACAACACTCGGCGCGACGCCAGTGGCGAGGCGTCCACTTTAATTACAACGCCATTCGTGCAATCGAATATGATATACATGTTCATAGATTACAATAAAAAGCTGCGATAGCCGAACGGATAAGGCATTGTACTGGTTATCGAGACAGGGGTACTTGCGTGGGTCCGAATCCCACTCATTACACTAACAATGTGAACCCACCAAATACTAGCATTCTAGCTTAGCTGGAGGGGTCAACGAGAATACTAATTTGCAAAAAAACAATTCATAGTAATCTTTAAAAATCTATAAGTTTTAAAAGCGTGACATATTTCTATACGAATTTACCTATCTACAATATTAATACAACATACTATAGATTAATGAAATGGCAGTATCGAAACAGGCAGGCAAAAATATTCAGCGCTCCGTTGAGCGATGTGTTTTGTGTTGGGTCTGAACAAACATACTTAATCCGGATCATCTACTGGTATGGCTCATGTGGCGTCGGATCGACTAGGAACATTGACCAATGTCCAGCAGTGTGAATAGAGGGTAGATAATGTTTAAGCTTTCGGAATAATAAATAAGAAGAACATGACGCCGTATTATTTATGTATTGAAAAATAAACAAATGTTTGAGAATTGTATGATCTCAAATCCGAATGTAAATCAATTATTTTTCACTGGTTATTTTTTTATTTCAATTAGTATCTTTTACAAGAAATACTTGTATGAATCAATACATCTTGATAATCAAAAGAAAGTCTAATGTTTCCTAAATTACCTACAAGATCAGAAGAATGGATATAAAAAGATCTTATAATATAAATAACAATAATCTAAGAATTAACAAACAGAATATTCAAAAAGGTAATTAATTTATATCGTAATGTTTACTATTGTTGTTTAACTTATTTAAGACCTACAATTTTAGAAATAAATAGTTGATTATGTTTGTAATCAATTATATTATGACTATTGTTTTGTATATACATATATTTTTTATATAGCCTGTTTTTGGAATGTATATGTAATGTGGATCTCTTAACGCCTTAAAACGGACTCCTTTTCTTTTCTTTTTCTTTTTAGTATAATTTAAAAAAGCTAAAGGAATTATAAGGAATCTATCTAGGATCTAATTTTTTTCAAAAATTAAACAATCCTTATAATTGGCCTATTCTTCAATAACAATTTAAAACTTTTACGTTTTGAATAGCCTAGGTAGAGAAAGATTTGCATTTGATATTACTATGTATATCATAGGCTATACACATTAGGCACCGCGGGTAAGGAGCGGTAACTATAATCGTGGATGAAACCACGAGAACAGCTAGTACCGTAATAATTCAAAAGATACATACAAAAGTAAAATTCTACTCAAAACCAAATTTTCAAAATTTGTTTATATGTGATGGTTGATGATTGATAGATAGGTTGTCGTCGATAGATCTGGACAACGTTGCTTCCTAAAGCCGCAGAGGCGCATGACGATGATGTTTTGCGCGGCAGTCAACTTGGTTTTTCCGTAGACCTAATGTAGACAACATGGGGTGGTACATCTAAATTGCATATGATGAAACTGGAACGAGCCCAGAGAGCAATCCTCAAAGAAGCCCATTCATTATCATTTTACCACCCGACCAATGAACTATACGAAAAGTGTCAAGTCCTCACGGTTCGTCAGCTATTTATCATGCATACAGTTTTGCGCAAACATTCTTCTTTAGGCTATAACCCGAAACTTAATGCCCACAAGCGTAAAAAAAGTAAGGACTGCACAGCAAAATTTTACAAAAGTAGTTTTTGCGCCGGAATTACGGGTTTCTTGGCTCTTACTTATACAATAAAATAAATGCTATTTTACATATATATCCCCTAACAAAGGCAAAATGTAAACAAGTTCTCACTACATACCTTTTTTTTTAATCAAAGATATGTCAATCCCATTGTACCTTATAGCTAGATACACACATTAAAATTAAAAGTACACTGTTAGATATATGTAACTAGATATACAACTATAGATTAGATACTAGAGATTAGAACTAAGGATAAACATTGCTGAATTATTTTATCAAATTACATAGCTTCTTGGCAGCTTCTGACTTCGGATAACTTAAAATACTTTATATCAGGCCTACATCTAGTAAATTTAAATTTAATTACTTAACCAGTGAATTACGTTCACTCCTATTTCGAGCACAATACATTAGCAAATGTTGTACATCTTCAATTTTATTGCATATCAAATAATTGGGCGTATCAGCTTACATACCTTTTAAAATGCGACTACAATTGAACTGAAAAGCACCTCGAAGTTATGAAATAAAATCAAAACAAACCAACACACACACAAACACTGCGCGCACGCGCGCGCACACACACACACACACACACACATTGACCATAGAGGCAAATTAATAGTTAATATATTATGTAAATATAATAAACTCACTAACCCATTTGACGTTCATAAGTGTTACTTTGTAACCTAAGTGAATAAATTATTTTTGACTTTGACTTTGACTTTGTACTTGTTTATTTTGGTTAATTTTTAGACAACCTTTTCTAGTTCTCTCAGCAAAGGTTTTATTTTACCTAACTTATGTCCAGATACCAGTCTCCTACAAAGGAGCAGATTATATTCTGTAATATGTATATTTGTTAGATATAAGATGCCTTTGTGGAAGAGAAATAAATGTTATTATATTATTATTATTATTGTTTATTAAGTCTACTGCGATACGGAAAAGATACTCAGGATATGAGTCGCCTTTTATTAGAAAAAACTCTGAGTGCAAAAAGCTAATAATATATGAGTTTATAGACTAGATTTTAGGCATAGATCATGTTTCTATGTCAGCATGAACTGTCCAAAGGCCACATCCTCGGTGGTCTGACAATGCTCTACGCTTCGATAGAGCTAAATACACCACGCTCTATTAAAATGTTCGTGTACAGACTAGATTAACTGATTAGTACAAACGATTAAAATTTTGACATTATTGGTGGAAATAGACTGCACGGACTGCCGCTGCACTCATTGTTGTAGATTCGATCCCCACGCTGGATGAGAATGTATGTGATCCACGTGTTCCTTCTTCTAATATTATAAATGTAAAAGTTTGTGAAGGTGTTTGGATGTTCGTAACTCAAAAGCCGCAAACCGCTAAACGGATTCAGATAAAACTTGGTACAGAGATAGACAATGTTTTGGAGGCACGGAATATTTTTATCACTGCAATGCGTTCCCGTAGAATAAGGGAGGTAAAGTCGCAGGCAAATAAAGGTCAGTAATAATTATAATAACTATTACAAATACAATACTGATTCTACTTCGTGGTCGGGCAAAATACAGTTGGGTTTTTCAAAGAGACGGTTCTCAGTAGCAACACTGAGTCTGGAAATGTGTTCAGCTTGGGTTCGCTCCTATTCCATGGTATCTAAAACCATACCTAGCGAAACATGGGCATAATACCCCTGGCCTACCCCATCGGAGATATAGGCATGAAACTACTGTTTCACGGAGTAAAGAGACTCATATCTGTACGAACAGCAACATAGGACTCCCACGTTATGTGACAGCGCAACAGTGACAAGGTCTCGTGTCATTCTTTCCGCACTATTATGTAAAGTTCAGTGCAATTGAACTAGATACCAGGCGCTACTAGATTAGACTGATTAAAACAATGTTTTAGATGGAATACCAGCAGAGATATTTATAGAAGATTTATCTATATACATATGTATGTATAAACCTTTTATTATTTAGAAATTATAGCTTAGTGAGAAGACCAACAGACTGCAATGCAGAGGGTTTCGGGTTCGAACCCACGTCGCGCACCTCTGACTTTCGGCAGTTATATGACTTTTCTAAATTATGTGCGTATTGATTGACAATTATCGCCTGATCCATGCCTCGGAGAGCACGTTAAGCCGTCGGTCCCGGCTGCCATGAACATCTATGGCCGTCGTAATTGGGAAAGTCAGTACCCCTAATATCCTGACACTGGTCTAGCCTTAGGGTATCGTTAGCCTTTGGGTTGCGGAGGTCAGGTGGCAGCTCCGTGTAAAAACTGATATCCAGTCAAATCCGGTTAGACTAGAAAAAGCCGACCCCAAGTGACTTGAGAATAATAAAGGCTAGAGAGACGAGTTCTGCTTTTTAAATAATAAAAGACGACTTCCACGCTAGGAATAAATCTTGTGTCGCGGGGATCATTAGAAACATTCAAATAACGGACACAAAGAACACGCACACCCGAGCAACTATTTGTGGATTAAACAAACTTTTGAGCCGTGTGGGGATCGAACCCGCAACACTCGGCGCAGTCGCAGTGTTGAGGCGAACAATTAAATCACTATGCCATCCTTGCTATATCAGACTAAGCAGCGTGACGTGTATCTATACTAATATTATAAAGCTGAAGACTTTGTTTGTTTTGTTGAACGCGATAATATCAGAAACTACTGGTTCGAATTGAAAATTCTTTTAGTGTTGGATAGTCCATTTATCGAGGAAGGCTATAAGCTATATAACGACCTACGATGCTAGCTACGACCAATAGGAGCGGAGCATTAACGAAAATTGTTGCATAACCGGAGAAAATTCTCTTATGTAACGCCGACGAAGTTGCGTGGGTCAGCTAGTCGTTAAATAGACATACTTACATACATACATACATAAATTCACGCCTGTTTCCCAGAGGGGTAGGCAGAGACTACGGATTGCCATTTGCTACGATCCTGACACACTTCTCTGGCTTCATTCACTTTCATAACATTCCTCATACACGCTCGCCGGTTTAAGGTGCTCTTAACCTGGCCTTTATACATACTTACCTATAGATAATCACGGCTGAATCCCTAAAGCAGCTAATTTTTTACCGAATTACCTCAACTATGATTTAAAGTCAGACGTAATACATATTTATATATCCGGCGCAACGCAGTAACACTAACGTCACCCGCCATGATGATGATATAGGAGTTGCTAATGCAAGTTATTATGCTAATATTATAAAGGGATTAAATATAATGACCATCAAAAATACTAATTGCACAGCAATATACATATGTTCACTAAAATATATCATAATGAAAATCTAAACGCCTCAAATCACTGCATTCCGTCTCGGAAGAGTTAGGTTATGTTAGGTTCCTTCTTAACCCAAAAATAGGAGTCTTAGCTCTGTCGACTTAGTTTGATCTTTCTAAATATATTTTGTTGTGCAATTAGTATTTTTGTAAGCATATTTTGTTGTGCAATTAGTATTTTTTTGCTGTACAGTTAAATACTTCCCTATTATAAATAAGAATGTGACGCTTCCAAGCCATAATTACATAACTGATCATAACACTGCAACTCAGGCGGGAATCCTCACACATAATAAATTACTGCCTAATGCTAGCGGGTAAGGTTGATAGCCCTGTTGTACGGGAATCAATATTCTATGTTCCCGACCAATATATGCGTGGCATTGGAAGACGACAACATAGACAGAACGCCACATAGGCGGATAGCACAGAAGTGCTATCCGCCTATGTGGCGTTCTCCCCAAGCTGACAACAGCCCCACTGCTAGAGCAATTAGACTTAGTAATGAGTTCCTTCAATGTAGTCCAGATGCAGATATATTTTTTGATGGCCAGAGTATAATTTTAAAACATATTTTTATATATCTTAACGTTAAAACGTAATTTTATATTTCCTAAGTTGATGAAAGGTTGTTTTTGGTTTCGTGGAGCGCCGTCGCCTCCTTCTGTGACGAAGTGATTTTATTCAAGGAGGCGGCGAAGCGGGAGCGTGAGCGTTTAAACCCTCTCCCTAACCGCAGAACCAGGCGCCGGAGGGCGCGAGATAACCTCCAGCCACCTTTGACCTGGGGGTGGTGGGCTTCGTGGGCCTGCCCGCCATCCGATCAGCATCAGCTCCGAGAGGCGGCGTACGTGTTCCCATGCGCGCCTCTGTGTCGTGTCGGTCTCCCCTCTAGGGGGAGGAATAGTTGGGATTTTACAACATTGGGATTCAACAAGATTTCATCGAAATTGGAAATTGATTTATTTTGTACAAGTTCAAACTCAATCAAAAATAAAGTTGTTAAAGATTTCTTTATAGATTAATTATTATTTTTTTTTTTTTTTTAGGTCTTGGGTAATATCCTTATAACGCGATGTATTTTTCTGGTTAAAGTGTATGAAAAAAATTTTTTTTTTTGTGTCTTCTTTTGTTGTTATTTTAATCTGCTTTTTTTTTTTGTTTTTCATTTTTCCATTGGTTTAGTTGAAAATATGATAACTAACTCATAGGAAATCAGAGTAGTTATACAAGTGGTGTACTAATTATTATGTGAAAGCTTGTAATTAGCAACATGTGTATTTAATTATAACTGATCAAATGTACTTATTAGTCTGTAAGCTTTCCTAAAATAAATAAATAAATAAATAAATAAATAAATTAAAAGTAGTGGTGACCAAAGGGTAGCTCTTATCGTATAGTGTCCTGCCGTTTCATACGGTGGGCCGAAACCACGGGTCCATTGTTATCATCATTACCATCTCTCTTTTACCCCGGTGAGTCCGACATAACCCCTATGGGGTATGCGACAAAGAATACCCCCACGTAATAAAAAAATACTTTTTCTTTCTTTTGTTAGTAAAAGTTTTTGTTAACATTGTATGTAATTTGTTGTAATATTATTAGCATAGATATAAGCGATTTGGTGTATACTGTAAGCTTATATTTTTCATGAATAAATTAATAAATTAATAGGTAATGGAATTTCACCTCTACGTTTTTGGATACAAAAGGACATAGACATTTCATTCGGAAATACTGCTGTGCCCGAGCGAAGATGCGGACAAAAGTTAGATCTGGATAATCCAATGTTTAACATTTAAAACCACAAAACACCATTAAAATAGTCTTGCGACGATGTTTAGATAGATTAAAAGAAACGATTCCAACAAGTGTCGCATTCAGTTAAGTTTATAATACTTTATTATAACGAATTTCGCTACACTAGTGTTGTGCAAACTAGATGAGTAAAAACATCGATAATTTTAATATACTTTTTATAGTATTTAGTTCTTGCTAATTTTATGGACTGCCTCGCTCCCGCAGCGCTTATCGCATAATTCTATTGGATTTTCTTTCTGTTATTGGTTGGTAGCAGTACGGATCCTGGAACTGTGCTCAGTAGACAGTGTGTGTAGATAGTAAAAGGTTTGCTCGTATCGTTATTATATTTAGGTTACAACATTATATGGGTATAAGACTTCTGCTTATCTATCTCTTCAGATATATAAGTGAGCCTGTGTTTATCCTTACCAATTAATATCATAATGCAAATGTGAATTAGTTTGTTTGCTTGTTACGCTTTCACGCCTTAACTGCTCGATCGATAAATCAATATCATAGAATTTCGTCTACACGTTGTCAGGGTAACAAAATAGGATCATTCATCCAGAAAAAAGTACTGTTGCCAAGGGATTAGAAAATGAACATAACTTTAATATAAAATTTACGCGAATAAAGTTGCGGGTAAAATTTTGTGATCCGTAAAATGATCAACGTGATTTTTGTCATAGAATTCGTTTAGACTCTAGAGAGTGACATAGACTACCAGTTATTTAAAAAAGGAAACAAAAAGCAAACGACCCATATTAGCTAGTTTAAAATTATTTAATTAGCATATTTAAAATAATTTTATATAATAATAATGTTTAATAATGTTTTATTTGTTTAACAGATAATTACAACTATTAGGAACAATTTTTGTATACATGATTTAAGCTACAATTTGTGAAAACCGGCTCTTAAAATAGGAAGACCTGAGCTATAAGTACCAGCAACCTTCCATGACACATTTTATATACAAAACCTACATCGAATAATAAGCTGAAACAATATACATTTATGTAAATAGTAAAAACAGAAAAAAGCAATTCGAAACATAATTTAGTAAACGTTTGTGTGTATGTGTGTGTGTGTATGTGTATGTGTGTGTATGCGTGTGTATGTACGTGCTGTGCTGTATTAAGTTAAAGGGTGAAGTAAATCCTCCGTATCTTCATATCATTCATTTTAAATGCAAGTTCAAAATATTATAACCATTGCATACCTGAGCTTAAATTCGAATACGCTTTATTTGTTGTTAAAATAATCAGTTCACTGTGAAGGCAAAGATGATTGGTTATTTAATTAACAATCTGCATGCACTGAGCATTCATTACTCATGTTTTGTACAAACAAATAGTCATGACTCTTTGTTAATCGTACCTGGTGAGTGTGGAATACCAGATATGCTTAACCAGGCAATATACATATAAGTACGAAGATAGCGGTCATATATGTACATATATATGTATAATTCTATGTTCTATTAATAAATGAATATTTGTATAGACAGACTAGTCTGTTGGTGATATGTGTAGAGGTGTTTCACATCAACGTTTCAACAGTTATAATTCTGATTACATGTAACAATGCGCAACGTACATAACAAAAGTTAAACGTACTTGCCGGTAACGTAATTCTGGGCATTCGAGCACAGCCAACGCATTTACTAGCGCTGTGCCACCGGGGCGATGTTGCTGTAGGTTTTAGTTTAATATATTATGTATGTATATTGTTTTTATGATAGCTGCCAAAAAAGCAAGCGGTCTGCCTCACGGTCTGCCGAGGAAAAGGAACTCGGTTACTCCATTCCCCCTTGGGTGATATAATACACTGAACAAAACAATACAATATTTAAAAAAGAAATAAAAAGAAAATACTGTATATTACAAACTTTACGTCGATATTCTGATCGAGGGCAGTACTTCCTCGGTCGAGTTCACCCAATAATGCAGAAATCAGCAATACTACAATTGATTATTACTCCAATATTTTGTTTAACTATCGTGCTTACAAATGCTTTTATTTCCAGAGGTGCCACGCCTGCGTTGCTAAATCTGGCAACTGAAGTCTGCCAATACATCTCTAGTCTTCTACTTGGATGGATAGCGACCCCTGGGTAGCTGTGGAAGCCACACTACAAAAGCTACATATTGTACTGTTTTTAAATTTATTTTACAATACGAAGGTTCTTTTCCTCCCAGGGAATCAGTTTACCCATTCTCATATGTCCAAATATATTGCAACATTTCCGTGGATATACATATATTTTGACTGTAACTTGATTTGTTGCTCCAGTTATCAAATATTGCCGCACATCAAAGCGCCGATAATGCCCATGTAATCCAACCTGATGCTGATCTCTACAAAAGTATTACCATAATTATTATGCCATTGATTTTGACTTACGATGCATGAACATCATTGAGCATGCCGCTGCCAAGAAGGGCTCACAGAATAATTATATCGATAAATTAATACGCAATAAAATGAACGTAGCTTTAGGCGAGAATAATTTTGTGCAATCACGTTTAAAAACATTGTTCCTATGTGTGTGTTATAATCCTACTAGTTACATAACTGTGAAAATTTATAAAAACGTTTAGATGTTTGAAATCACGCCTAAACCAAGAAACTAATTGAGACGAAACTGAACATACTAGATTAACATATAGGACGGTTTTTTATATTAGTATGCTGTTTTCGAAGACGCAGCCAGAAAATAAGGGTTTCAATAGATCTTCTGTTCGTTATATATAGATTCATAATTTATTTAGTTTTTACTTGGATCTTTTGAAAATAACACTGAGGATGCAGTGGCGTTCCCGCAGAACGATTGATCTTGTAGATCATTTGCAATTGTGACTATTATACTTATAGGTGAGAGACCATTTACTAAAATCACATCCTTCCTCACCTCAGAGGCCACGAAAAACGGCATAAAAATCTATGACTGTCGATATAGTGTGTCAGTACTTTGAACTGGTCTGAAGTAACTTTTACGATTTAGTACATTGTTATTTATCCAAAGGGATTTGGGTCATGGGCATAGGTTTGGTGTCACAGGACCCGTTTAAGATATTTTAAAATTACTCTACCTATAATCAAGAACATGATAAATTTAAAAAAAAAATTTTATATTTGCAAAATATTGTTCTAATTTCAAATTTCACATATTCGACAACTCTAAGCAACATATCGACGACTTATCACCACATCTATAACTTCACAATACTTTCATCGACACAGCGCATCCCTAAACGGCGGTGAGCTAGAGTGACCACAACGCTTCCGTAGACCGTTCTGAGCTCTGATTATAAATTGTGGGCCCTTTATTATCGTTAAATAGTGCAGTGCAGAGTGTGGTCACCCTACGACGTTCTGTGGTCGCCGGCGTAAGCTTATCGTGGCATAATAGTAAATTCTGGTAAATAGGTAATCGTGTCTGGACCATATAGTTTGTATTGTTATTGAGAAGATGGGGTTCGTCTTGAGTGACCCTTGTACTGGGTGAAGCTTTATCTACGTAATGGTTTTCATATAATTATATTTAGCTCTAGAAGGTATTGTATGTGGTATATAACCGGCTCCAAGCCCTGCATCCGATAAGAAGAGGTGTTATAGCTTATGATGATGGAAAAATTGTGTTAGTTTCGAAATATCAATTCGCTGTCGAAATGTGGGCATATGTTTTTTGCCTATATTTCACCAGCCTTGATTTTATGTATTTTAGGTATAACGTAATATCAAATCAAATCAAATCAAATCAAAATCATTTATTGCTGAACATAGGTACAAATTTTTTTTTATACATTGCAGGTTGTTGAGTGAATGCGCAGTTCACTATGTTCTACCACTATAGGCATGCAAAATTTTTAATAAAATTAAATTAATAAAATTAAAATTGATCTATCTGTGGGAAAAACAATGTCATGAGTTGAATAGGTACATAAAATAAGAATTCACCAAAAATTAAAAATAACAAATGGAATTATCTATAATATTATTATCATTTAAATATTCGTTAATTGAGTAATATGTCTTATTTATTAGTATGTCATTTACCTGTTTTTTAAATATTTTTACATCGTTAGTTTCTAGTACACATGATGGTAGTCTATTATATATTTTGGGTGCCATGCCTAAAAAGTTCCTATTATAAACGGATTTTTTATGTGGTCTGAACCGTATCTTATTTCTATGACGTGCGCTACTAAGCGTGTCAAATAAATTAAAATTGTTTTTTATAAATAAGACTACCTCTAATGTATAAAGGCAAGGCACTGTCAATATACCTAGACTCTTAAAATATGGTTTACAGCTGTCGGTGTTTTTTATGCCACATAAAGCTCTTAAACATCTTTTTTGAGACCTAAAGACAATGTCCACATTTGTGGAGTTGCCCCAAAATATCAAGCCGTAGCGTAAAGTAGATGTGACATATGCGTGATATGCTGTAATTAATGTTGTTTGGTTTACTTTTTGTGATAGTTTACGTAGAGCATATGAATATTGACTTAAACGTTTACATACACTATCAGTGTGGCTTTTCCAAGAGAAGTCTCTATTAAGTTCGAGCCCTAAAAATTTTGTAGACGAGGTTTCTAAAATTATTTTGTTGCCGTATCGAATGTCAAGTTTTCCATGGTTAGTTTTTTGTTCAAATGTCATGATTTTTGTTTTGTCAAAATTAATTTTTAAATTATTGGATTTCATCCAGTCTATTAATAGTCCTAGGCACTTGTTTATTTCTCTTTCGAACGTCATGATATCATTGTTACCACAAAAAATTACAGTGCTGTCATCCGCAAATAGGACCATTTGATGATTTGTCACTATAGGCATGTCATTGATATAAACAAGGAACAACAAAGGTCCTATTATGCTCCCTTGCGGTACGCCGTACTTAGTAGACCTTTGAGGAGATACATAATTTTGCTCTGTTTTTGTGTGAACACAAAGTTTAGTTATTTTTGTAACTTGTTTCCTGTCTGTCAAGTAAGATTGAACAAGTTTGAGCGCATTCCCTCTAATCCCATACCTTTCCATTTTGTTTAAAAGTATTGAGCGATCCACGAAATCAAAAGCTTTACTCATGTCCATAAATAAAGCTGCTACAGGACATCGTCTATCAACACATGAAATAACTTTTTCATATAACTGAAAAATAGCCATGTTGATGTTCTTATTCTTTCTAAAACCATACTGTTCCTCGGTAAAAATATTCTTTTGCTCAAAAAATGAGTTTAGTGAATTATAAATTACTTTCTCTATTATTTTGGAAAATATAGAAAGCAAGGCAATTGGTCGATAGTTACTAGGTTCCTGTTTGGTTCCTTTTTTATGTAGAGGCTTTATGACAGAAAGTTTAAGCCGGTCCGGAAATATACCTGTCTCTATGCTCAGATTAATAATGTAACTCAGCACTGGTGCAATGCTAACTGCTACTGTTTTAATTATACCTGTCGAAATGTCATCAAAACCAGAACTACTGGTATTATTTAATGAGCGGATAATTTTAATAATGTCATCGGGAATTGTCGGATTTATAAATAGGGAATCACGATTTATGTCAAACTTTAAATTATTATTAATATTATTAATACTATTTGATTTAATTTCGTCAATAAAAAAATCATTAAATATTTGAGCGATTTCATTTGGATTAGTTATAATTTTATTTTCGTTGATAATTGACTCTATGCCTTCTACCGGCTTATTTCTTTTGCATTCATTTATTATTTGCCATGTAGCTTTATTCTTATTTGTAGCATTATTTATAAAGTTATTATTCTGAGATTTCTGGGTTAGTCGAATTATTGTTTTTAGTTTTGAATATTTTTTTATTTTCATGACTAGGGTTTTTATTATTTAATAGAGGTTGTTTATCTATGAAATATAATAAAATAAAATATTAACTAATATTATAAATGCGAATGTGAGTTTATTTGCTTTATTTATATTTTTTATACAGCTAAGGTGGCAAACAAGCATACGGCCCACCTGATGGTAAGTGGTCACCGTAACCTGCAACACCAGAGGCATCACTTGCGCGTCGCCGACCCTTAATTTAATTTGAATGATAGAAGAATTCAAAATCTTATAACTAATTGCTCACCCCATCATGTAGTTGACTGTACTACTATCAAAATAGATGTCTTACACTATTAAATAAAGAGAATGGTGTACAAATAACCCAAGTTCTGGTTTGTTGGTACTTCAGGGGTCCGTAAAAGTATACGACCTCAGCTAAAAGTCCCCGTGAGTGTCGTTTGGGACCAAAAGGTCTGTGTAATGAGCGACAGGATTTAACCATAATCTCGCCATGGCAGAAAATATGTTTTTTTTTATAATGGACGAATGGCTTTGTGGTGTAAATGGTCGCCTCGTCATTGTCGAGTGTTGTGGGTTCGATCACACCACGGAACGAAATTTACCACGTCGCTCCCATTTGGTAAAGTTTATTTATTTTATATAGTACTATATTTTGCCCGTTGCTTTGCTCGCTTTAGTGTAGGTTTTGTCTGCTCCGCTCCTATTGATCGTAGCGTGATGTTATATAGCCTATAGCCTTTCTCTATAAATCGGCTATCCAACACTAAAATATTATTTTAGAAGCAGTAGTTTCTGAGATTAGCGCTTTCAACAAAACGAACCAACAAACTGTTCAGCTTTATAATATTTATTTATTTAGGCATATTTACAGGCTAAAATTAATTGAATAATAAAAAATTAACAATTATCAAAGTGCATAAGCTACCAAAATTACTATAAATGTTAATATAGATTAATTTTAGTATATATAGTATAAATTCAACCCGTTAATGTTTTACTCGTCAAATATATATATTTTTTATTGCCTTTAGGGACAGACGAGCAATTGGCCCACCTGATGGAAAATGGTAACCGCTGCTCATGGACTTCAGCAATGTCAGGACACAGCAAAGCCGCTGCCTACCGTGAAAGAAGAACTCTCTTTAAACCTCGTTTGAAGAAGGACATATCATTCCTTCTTTTCTTTCTATCTTTCTTTCACATGCTTTTCCCTTTACTCCTTCTTTAGGTAACCCTTCAGTAGGCTCACATACCTATGTCTAACCAGCCTTCAGACGTCTTATTCACTGGTTTCTAATATTACGTCGCTTTATTTTAAAAGGAGACTTTTCTGTATAAGCCTTATTAATACTATCACCAAATAATTAACTGCACTGATGATGCCACTGCACCGAGTGTTGTGGGTTCGGTTCCCACATGGGACAAAAATTTCTGTGATCTATAAATGATTGTTCCGGACCTGAACGGTGTTCGTGTCCGTTGTTTGAATGTTTGTAAAGTCCTTCGACACAGGAATTATTATTAGTGCGGGAAACGGCCATAAAAAATGGCAATGGCTGTCTCTTCCACTTTAAATACTGCACTCTAATTACAATTTTAATTGCATCTGTTATGACTTAATTTGCAATATTATTTATTGACTTAAAATCAAACTTTAATGTACTCTAGAATATTTTTAATAACTACGCCATCTTTAAACCGAACTAACTGAGTATAAAATATAATGGAAAATACGACTTCAGGCCTTTTATAGTCATTTTTATAACTAACTTAATTAGACAATAGTGGCTAGACTACAAATTAAAAGGCAATCTAGGCTAAACTCTTAAGTAAAAGGCGTGACTTTAAACTCGTACCCTGTGGTTTCACCACTGTTAAATAATGTTAAAAGGATTACCAGAATAAAAAAGAATTCGATGTGTCAATTCAGGCGTTTATGTATCTTCTCGGCGGGATCGCGATTGCATGTGAAAATGATTTGCCTGGCCCCACTAACTCTGGTTACGTTGAGGACATCACACCACCATGGTAGGTTTAGTCGGTGATGACCGGTACGTCGTAATCTTTCTCCGGGTGAGTCCGCGGAGAGGTATATGTAAATGCATTACACAAGATAAAAAATCTCTATATTCGTGCTAAGTTTTATCCATATTCGTTATAGGCGTTCCACAAACGATAGACAGCGGTGGACCGGACAATTTAACCGGTATTATTTTATCCTTTGGAAAAAGGATCGTCGTCTACGTAACGACTTACAGTGTATGCATAATTGATTAACAAACAAACTTCAAAACATGTTCACATTTTTTTCTATTTATAATATGAATAGAAAGATACAAGTACAACAAAAGTGACAAAGGTGGTTTCTTGACAGAAAAACTCAATTATTCTTTGGCAGACTGAGAATCGAATCCTAGACGTCATGCACAGGAGTCGCATATACAACCATTGACACAGCCATACCACGGATTCTAGAGGGGATCCACGCTCCCACATCACAAAACACAAGTTTACAAGAATTTCTTACCTTATCCCAATAACACTTTGCCTGACCGAGAATCGAATCCCAGACCCCATGCACAGGATACACAACTACCACCAAAGCAGTCATACAAAAAATTCAACGACGTAACAAAGCACAACTTCACAAGAATTTCTTATCGAAAAAATCCAATACCACTTTACCTGGCCGAGAATCGAACCCGAGACCTGTATACTATCGATTCAACACAACTACATCACAAAACATAACTCCATCTATCAGAATCTACCATATAAAGCTAACCAAAGACGTTCCTCTATACATTTAAATCGTTTAACATCAATAGCATTAAAAATACCTCATCTACAGTTTAAAATAAAAGCCTAAGGTCGTTTTACAACTGAATTTATAGCTTTAGTACAAAGGGACTGATATACGAACAGTTAATCTTAGTGAAACGCGGTCAGGAGCGGCTTCGGTAAATATTTAAGTTTTAATGCTATTATGGGATAACGTTTAGTATACTGTTATAATAAAAACGTGTTGTCGTTTTTATGTTGATAATATGTTGTTAGATTCTCGTTCGACTTTTAAATGCGGTTGGGTTGCGCAGACGCGTGTGATCAGTTATTATGTTGATGACATGTCCTGACACAAAATTTTATTAATTAGATGTAAATTAATTATTTATGTTTTACTGTGCTCGGCAATTAAATTTCTGTTTTATGCATAACACACAAATTTGAAACATGGTTGGTCCGGAAAATACTTTTATTTATTACACACTTGATTTTCTCCGCGCATTTGCTCGCATAAATTTAGATTTTGTTATAAAAAAATTCTTTTGGTAATAGAACTTTTTTGCTGCATGACAGGTACCCTATGTCCTTTTTTATATCCCTGACAACTTGGTCGAGTAGTTAAGGCGTAAAAGCGTAACAAACGAACAAATTCACATTCGCATTTATTATATTAGTGAGGATTCACACAATATAACGATTATAACAAGTTATTTTTCTCCCCAAAGCAATATTGGAGTTAATTAATAAGGTTAGTATAAATTAAAACTATGTTTAAACTAACTATTGATTGCACGAATGGCTTAGTGATTTAACTGGTCGCCTTGACATTGCATCGAGTGTTGCGGGTTCAATCCTCATACAAGACTAAAATTCTGTGACCGACTTAAAGTTTTCATACAGGTATTATTCCTAGTATGGTAAGAAAGAAAAGCGTTTATTTCGTAAAGCACACACAATTAGTTAAAACAAAAAATATTTATACAAATTAATACCAAATGTGTATGCCCTCGGTGAAAAGGGTCACCACCTCAGTATTAGCTGGGCACCCAAATTGAGAGCATCAGCGCTGGTTGACAGTTGGTCACCCTATTTAATTGGTGCACGGCAAATGAGGCAAATGCTTAACATAATAATACCAATACAATAAATTCGTCGGCCTCGATGGCGTAGTGGTTAGTGTAACGGACTGCCACGCCTGAGGTCGCGGGTTCGATTCCCGCACAAGTCAAACATTTGTGTGCATGAACATGGATGTTTGTCTTGGTCTGGGTGTTTCTATGTATAATATGTATGTATTTACAGAAAAAAAGTATATTTATGTATGTTTATCCATTGTATAGTACCCATAGTACAAGCTCTGCTTAGTTTGGGCTAGATGGTGTTGTGTGTATGTGGTAGAATATTATCATATATTATAATAAATGTGGTCTGCTATAAACATACACATGGAAAACGTATAGAGAATATTAAATTTCTTCTCTCTAAAACTGTAGTCTCGTGCAGCCGCTTGGCTCAGCCTGTAGCCTCGGATTAGTTCGTTGCTACTCATATCTATCCGGTGCACGTAGACTTAGCTGCCTTAGTATATCTGCGTTACGTATGTTTCCTATAAATACTTGAAGGATATACGCAGCTATTGTAAGATATCGCTTAACGCAGTTCCTTATATTATCATGCCTAAAGATAATAATGTTGGATATACAGGTACTGTTGCATGGCAGGTAATTACCTCATAAATTTGATCTGACGTGATTGAACGTGAATCAATATTAAGATTACTTTTTGCGGAGCGCTGGTTATTATCATTCGCACTTATTCAGCACTTACAATATATTTTTGTATGATATGTCTTTATTCCCGTGTCGCCGGGGTCTTTATAAACATGTAAACAACGAAAATAACACCCAGACTTGGATCAACTGTTTGTAAATCACATAAATTTTTGTCCAGTGTAAGGATTGCACTCACATCCAGCCCGGTGGTAGTGGCGTGGCATCTACTTCGACCACTGCGTGATTCGTGCAGTCTACTTTCATATAAGTATATAATTATACCTAAATTCCAGTATGTAGGTACGGTGCGCTGCATCTTAAACTATTCCTGTCTTAAAAGTCACGTGTTATCGCAGCGGCAGCTCGCCTTAAATAAAAACAAACAAGCACTGTATCATAATATTATAATTAGAATAATTTAAGGCAAAGTTTGAACTCCTTTGTTTATTTTTGATGAACACCAACACACTCACACATACAAACAAAAATGCAAGTGTGTACACTTACGTACTTACTTACTAAGTATAAACTTATACTGGCTAAGACTGCCTTAATTATATATACATAATATATCATTTATAATCAACTAGCGATCCGTCCAGGCTTTGCACGGGTAGTACAAAGCCTTAACAAATTATACACCTAAAGCTTCTTCATGAATCACTCTGTCTTTTGGTGAAAACCGCATGAAAATCCGTTGAGTAGTTTTCGAGTTTATCGCGAACAGACGCAGCGGGTGGCTTACTTTTATAATATGTAGTGAAGATTTAAACCATATATACTGCCCTCACCGTACTTAAATCTCACGAAAAAGTGATCACACTACATTTCTTTATTGCTAAACTTCAGATACCGTGTTGGCATTGTGTGTCGGATGACAACTTAACGATACAGGACAGTGACCATATTTGAACGTAGTAGCGCATCTATTATTTAATCTATCTTTGCTAATGATAAATACTTGTTTTATGGATGCTTTGATTACATTTAATCGCTCCCAAAGTTTGGTGACTTAATTACTTTACCTTAAGTTTTTGTTAAATCCAATTTTAGTATGGTCTCCTAATACTTTTAATCACTTAAGGGATATAAAAATACATCATATGTTTCTCGCTAATTAAAGTTCTCTCTTATACCGATACATCGGGTTCTTTAGCAATCTTCCTTCTTCTTTTCGTGTGGTTAGTGGCCAACTTGTTGTCAAGAGTTGTTCAAGCCGCCCGTAGGCCTCTGACATGGCTTAACGACTGCTGTCAATTTGGCAACAGCCGGGACCGACTTTTTACGTGCCTTCTGAAACAAGGAGACGCTCAGATGAAATACCACTAAGCGGTCACCTATCTATAGACTGACCGCATCCAACGGTGCTAAACCTCGCTAATCGTTTACCGATCAGTGAGTGCAACTGGCTATGAGTCTTTAGCAATGAATCAGGAAATGTGGAGAGTCGATTGGAATAGACTCATCCCCTACAATAGCATGTATATGCAGTCCTGCTTTACCTTCGGAAATAATATACGAGCGTTATGTGATACTTACAAATGCAATAGGCATACCTATATACCTGAAGGAGCATACCCCACATTTTACCAACTATTTTAGGTTGCTTATTATAGAGGGCGAGACTATTGTTGTCTACGGGTCACCGTTCCAGGTTGCGTGCTATAATTATTAATTTCTTGTCTAATCAGATATTGAACTTGAGATCTCAAGTATGTACATACAAGCAGCACTCGCTACGGCTGCGCCACGAGGCAGTGAACTTACGGAATCAAAAATAATTAAACCGTATAACTTTTTATCTTTTTAATATACTAAACAAGAAATCCCTTTCCATACACCTTCTATGTTTATAGGCTCCATAAAACTGGCTTACTCGTTGTTTTAAGGGGAATTTATAGCCACACCCTAGGGGGCAATGCGGTCGGGTACTTTTCTATGAAATGTAGCATTTTATTTATTTCTTTTCTATGTTTGATGTCTAGTAAACTGTCCTGCGGGAACTATTTAGATTTGAATGGAATCGTTTATTATAGTGTATAATATTGGTATACAAATTGTTTGGTTGGTAGGCGCATGGAAAGAATCAGCTGGACAGAAAAGAAAAGCAATGTGGAAGTACTGAATCTTGTCCAAGAAGAACGCAACAATTTAACGATAGTTGAAATCAGAAGAGGAAAGTGATTGGCCACCTTTTAAGACATGATGACTTCATAAGAAACATCATAGACCTTGTACCCCTTTTTACAAAAATTGCGTGGTTGGAGGAGTATAAAATTTGGCACAGTCAAAGTTTATATGGAGAAGGAGTGACGAATCCTAATATTTTTATAAAATATGCATTAGAAATACTTTAAATTAATGAAAAAGCACGTGTGCGTGTAGCACACAACCATGCATTTCACACAAGCAGTCAAATCGCGTTCGTTGTATTTCGGCATTGTTCGGCTGATGTCGTAGAATTCTTCGTAACTAAGGTTACCTATATGTATATGGAGTGGGTGACTAAATGAAATGTGATTATAAGGGTATAGTTATAGACAATAAAACCTTAATAATGAATGGTCGAATTCCGACCAGTTGGCGATTGCTAGTAGCAATTTCATATTTAAACCTATATTGCTAGCGCAACGGAAACAATGAAGAAATACCAAAAAACCTCTCATTGTGTACACAGAAGGTGCTACAGCGGGTACCCATCACATTAGCAGCCGGCATATCGGTAGCAGTTGATTGTAAGCTTCATTAGAGCCGTCGTTATTTTAAAGATCATTAAGAAGCAGTTGTAAGGCCTACTTACGTTAAGGGGTGGTCTTGTTACGAGTATGTTCGCCGAGTAAGGTTGTGAATGTTTGTCGACATACAATGTTACATACGAACCTATTGAATGCATAGATGAATCATCGCGAGTGGATAAGGTTTCCGTTGCTAAGATTTTTGGTGATGCTATAGACAGCAACGTATCGTTGAACAAATGTGAAAAAGTGTTTAATTTTAAAATCCTTATAATAATATTGTACTTTTTATCTATGCTTAAATCTTTTAAATATTTCTGCTGTAAAAGAAACTAATATTTGTTATTATAAAAAATAGAGAAAATATAAATCTCGCAAGTGTGTATCAATTTCTGTTCTGATCTGACTGTACCGATGCTTGCTTACTTGCATACCTCAATTATTCTTATTTATTATTATTATTCCATTCCTTTCGTTTCATACCATGTTTAATTCCTTTCGTGTTACAAATGAAGATATGCTTTGGGAAATACTAACCAAGAGTTAGACTGTATATCTACAACCTACCTTGTTTGTTGGTAGTATGAAAAAATTATAGTTTGTCACTTCGACGTTGAAAAACGTGCAATATGCATGAGGTCTTGAATGCGAATCCAGGGTGGAGTGACGTTATTGGATTTTCAATCATGAAAAATGAAAAAGGAATTACAACATCTCGGAGTTGAGAAGTTGAAGGTGTCGGACACCAACTTGATTTGGATGTAAATCCGTTAGTCCTGCGCCCGATCTTTCTCCGGTTGTGTCGGATGTCCGTCCCATCAGATATCGATAATTAGAGGACAGAGATTGCACTTGTGCACTATAATATATTATGCGGTGATGGCCAGTCCCCGTTAAGGTTGGCTTCCGTGACCAAAATTCGATTTTTAGGACTTTTTCTACTTTCTAATTTCCTGTTTCGAGATTCCTCGTTTTAATATTTAAATACATATAATGTGTAAAAGGATTTTCTAGATGGAAATTACTTGCAAATTTTGATGTTGCCCTAAATCCAGTTTCCTTTCTTTCCGTCCTTTCACGAGTCTTAAGACTTGTTATTCGTCGCTAACAGATCGCCCCTTTAATATAATCCTCGCTGTGAATGTATGATAACGAGTGGGATTTAAGCGCAAATACGTTTTGAAAACAAATGTCTCTCGCTAAATTGAGCAGGGAAGTTATATTGCTTTGAGACATGCCTTCAAGAAATACTGAATTAATTCGCGTATATGTAAATGTTTTGAGTGAATGTATATATTTTCGGATGATAGCTTGATTTGGTAGAGGTACATACTAAAATATATCGTCACTTCTCTATGCCCGAAGGGGTAGGCAGAGGTATATAACACCCAAGTTTCGCTAGCTAAGGTTTTCGGTCTAACGGGAGACCTATCGCCGTTTACCAGTCACAGTTCTAGACTACAATGAAAACCCCTGTACCACTTTGAATTACCCAGAAATGGAACCGTACACCTTATGCACAGCTGTCGCATTCACTATTGCTGCATCACCGATATACCTACCATTACTGTATAAACAAATATTTTCTATTTATAGCGGGAGATATAAACCTCTCGCTCTAGGTAATTATGTTGAGCCTCAGTGGACTTTACTAATATTTAAACAACGGACATAGTTAACACGCAAGTAGCACACATATAGCCTGCGCACATGTGCGTCGCGTATGTGTACCTTAATATTTCAATCGTTTAAAGGCTACAGATTTCTTGGTGATTAGCTATAATTAGCAAATAGACCGAGATGAAATGCTCCTGCTTCTTACTCCCACGCCACATGGGAAGGCGAGAGGGTTAAGTCGGGCTCTCCCGAGACTTTGGGTCTACCGGCTAAAACCAACACGGTGTGCCACCTCGCTGCTTTGTATGATGGGTGGGTCGCTGGAACTGGCATTACATCAGCGACCCACCCATCAGTGGCCAACGCATAGGATTATCTTCATCCTGATATTCGTACTATATAACATAGGTTTTGACTGCTCTGCTCGCGTAAATGTAGTATATGTCAATTTTTTATCCGTCGGGAATAGTAGATACTTTTTTCTAGATTAATACTTTTTCTATATTATCCTTTTTTGAACCCCTGATAATGTCTATGGGAAATATCATGATGATCCGTCAAGTAGTTCAGGCGTGAAAGCGTAACAAACCAACACACTCACATTAGCATTTATAGTATTAGTTAGGATAATAGGAGGGCGATTGTCGTTTATCGCGCACAGTCCCAAACGTGCTGTTACCAAGAATTTCTTAAACGAAAACACTATAACACTTGCCTGATCCAGAAATTGAACCCGGGACCTCATACACAGTAGTGACATACTTTCTGTACCACCTAAGCAGCACAATGTGGTTCGGTTGAAACTTCACGCAGGCAAACTTGCAGGCGTGTAGTTTTATTCTAAACTCATACATTACAACAAAATATTCTTTGAGAATATTGTGAACTCTCTCACGAATATCTTTTATGCTTACAAGTACTAAAGACAAAACTGCCTTTGTAAATACATGAGCTTTTACTAGATTTATAACTTTATATGTAGGTTAGCGTTGAATTGCTCAGACTGGCGTTGAATATAATACTTTATACAATATTTATGGGATACTTAAGGTACGGGTGTCTTAAGGTAAATGTGAACCATGAGATGTGATACAGGGTCAAAACCTAACTAATATTAAAAATGCTAATGTGAGTTTGTTTTTTACGCTTTCACGCCTTAACTACTTGACATGCAATCATGCAATTTCGCATACAAGTTGTCAAGACATAGGTTGCCTTTGTAGTTTAATATCTATACCGCGTTGAAATTAAACTACTATATACGGATTTTATCGCGTTGTTTATTTGATACTTTATTACATAATTTAGAAACTGTTACACTACATACTACTACTATTAAACTTTACTAATTTTTAAGCTAATTAAATTATTAAAACTATTCATATCTAAGTTTACACTTTCCCCGACGTTTCAGTTGTTTTTCTGCAGCCATGGTCACGGGGAGACGTATATAGTAGTTTAATTTCAATGAATAATGTAGCGACTACATTATTACACGTATTCCGATAGAGCACATCTTAAGATAAGTTAAAATGCACGCATGCAAATGTATACACGCGCCACACTAGTATATAAGCTTTACTTTTACTGAAATAAAACAGACTATAACACCATCTGAGTCTCGTTATACTTATTGACAAAATTTAGGCAAAGTGGTGACCCCGACGACGCTACGATTCTGGCTCTACAAGTGGACTTCGCAACAAGAAAATAAGCAACATGAACCAACCAACTTGCAAATCAAGCTACGACCATCAAGAAACATTGGAAGTAGCGGCTGGTACCACCATCTTATCTCGCATTCCGGAGTTTTGGAGGGATCAACCTAAATTATGGTTTACACAACTGGAAGCCATATTAGCACCACAAAAACAAGGCGACGATTATAAATATTTTACGGTTATAGCAAAGCTGTCTAAGGAAGAAATACTACAGGTTAATGACCTCATATACAGGTTAGTGGAGACACCATCCACGGAAAGTAAAAGGCCATCAAGGAGCGCTTAAATAATTGCTTTGAGGAGTCAGAACAGCGCCAATTTCAAAAATTGTTGACTGAAATGGACCTCGGCGATCAGAAACCATCACAACTTTTACGGAAGATGCAAGTTCTTGGAAAAGTAAAAATGGGTGAAGAAACCATCAAGCTGCTATGGTTGCGACTTTTATCACCATCAGTTATTACAGTCCTAGCAGTTACAGAAGACATGGATATCGACAAGATGAGCCAGATCGCTGACAAAATTATAACAAACTAAAAACTTACCGAGGTATCAGCTGTAAACGAAAACATAGATGAAACTGATGAAAGAGCAATGGCATGCGTATTAACGCAGTTAGCAAAAATACAATTGGAATTAAGTGCAATTCAGCGTGATCACAAAGATCATCGACGTAGCAATCAAAGATATTTTAATCGTCAGCATTTCCCTTTGAGGTCAGGTTCCAGAGCAAACAGTCGGGAAAGAAACCATTATTGTTTTTATCACTATAAATACGGAAAATATTCAAGAAATTGTATTGAACCATGTGATTGGCAACAAAAATTTAACTCAAGAGAGGTAACTAATCAAAGCGCAGACTACGGCGGACATCGGTGCTATTCACCCGTCCAACCGCCTCACTGTTACCGACCGAAAAAGTGGTATGAGATTTTTGATTGACACGGGAGCAAGACACAGAGACATTCATTTACACAAAATGAACAATATACACTTTATGCTACTAATGGTACAAAAATCAAGACTTATAGCGAAAAAACTCTTACTTTAAACTTGGCATTACGGAGATGTTTTTCATGGAATTTCGTCGTCGCTAATGTGACACAACCAACTATAAGAGCAGATTTTTTAGAGCATTATAAGCTATTAGTCGAGATAGCTGGTCGAAGACTTATTGACAATGTAACTGAGCTTACAACGCCTGCAACCCTGATCAAATCGACGTAGCAAACGATTCGCACTATTGACATTGGAATGAATCCTCGCATAACTCAACTCTTAAAAAAATGTGAGGACATTACGAGGCCTTCCTCCATGCGCACTACCCCAAAACACAAGATTGAGCGCCATATTATTACTAAAGGACCACTTGATCTGCACGTGCCAGACCATTGCCTCCAGAAAAATATCACATCGCTAAAAAAGAATTTCAAAGTATGATGGAAATGCCCTGTCATTTGTCGCCCTTCTGAAAGCCTATGGGCTAGCCCTTTACACATGGTCAAGAAAAATAATGGTGAGTGGAGACCATGTGGCGATTATAGAATGCTCAACAAAGCGACTGTGCCTGATAAATATCCACTTCCACGATTAACCGATTTTACTTATATACATATTAGAAAAAAAATACGTATTCAGCAAGATTGATATCCGGAAGACTTACCACTGTATTCCAGTTAAAGATGTGAAAAAATCTGCTATTATCATTCTTTTTGGACTTTTCGAATATTTAAGAATGCCTTTTGGTCTACGCAATGCAGCGCAAACATTCCAACGATGCATGGACTGCCTATTTAGAGATTTAGATTTTGTTTTCGTCTTTGCCGACAATTGCCTAATTGCCTCGGCAAACGAGATTCTACATTATCAGCACTTAGATACAGTTTTCAAACGCTTACAGGAGAATGGAATAACTATTAACCTCAAAAAATGCGAGTTCCTCAAAAGCGAGATAGATTTCTTAGGTTATCATATAACGAGCCAAGGAATACACCCGACTGAGGAAAATTACAAAGCAATTGCAGAATTTCCTAAACCAAAGACAATCAAAGAATTAAGAAGATTTTTAGGCATGCTTAATTTTTATAGAAATAACCTTCCGCACGCCGCCAAATATCAGATTATTTTAAACGACCATCTGTGCAACTCGAAAAAGAATGATAACTCTCTTATTCCTTAGTCAACAGAAGCTGGAAAAGCCTTTGATAAATGCAAGGAAAATGATGAATGAAAATGAATCATGAACGCAATATTAAGACTGCATCCCTCACGCACTGCCCACTGGCACTTATGACAGATGCTAGTTTTACCTGTGTTGGCGCGGGGTTCTACAACAAAAATCCGGACCTAACTGGGAACCATTAGGATTTTTCTCAAAAAAATTAAGTGAAGCTCAACAAAAATACTCAACATTTGATAGAAAATTACTTGGAGTACACATGGCAGTCAAGCATTTTCAAAGGTTTATTGAAGGAAGGAGAATTCTCAATTTTCATAGATCATCGACCTTTGACATACGCATTCTCCCAAAAACCATCATCAAACGATACGCCACGGTGAATTCGGCAATTGGACTTTATTTCACAATATAGCACTAACATTCAACATATAAGCGAACGTGATAATATTGCTGCAGATGCACTGTCACGTATTGAACAAATTGATATGCCATCACCAATTAATTATGCCGATTTAGCAAGATGCCAATCTAATGACCAAGAATTGATAAGACTCCGTGACAATAGGAATTTGAAAATTAAAAACATAATGCTTCCAGGTTCCACAAAAAGCATCAGCTGCGACACATCGACTGGGGACAGGTTTTCGACGTCATTCATGGACTAAGTCATCCGGGCAAGCGAACTACTAGAAAAATGATAACTCAAAGGTATTTATGGACAGGTATGAACAAAGATATTAATAGCTGGTGTAAGTCATGCATAGCTTGTCAGAAGTCAAAAGTACAGCGCCACACCATATCACCGGTAGGAAGTTTTATGCCATCGCAGCGTTTTGAGCATTTACACATCGACATTGTTGGATCATTACCTGTTTCTCAAGGCAAAAAATATTTAATCACAGTCATAGATCGCTGTACGTCATGGCCTGTGGTAATTCCGGTTGAAGATATCACAGCCGGAACAATATTTCGTGCACTTTATGAGGGATGGATAACAAGATTTGGATGCCCGTTACGCATTACTACGGATCAAGGTCGACAATTCGAATCAAGAATATTCGAATCACTTTTACAATTTTTGGGAGTACACAAAATTAGGACAACGCCATATCACCCACAGTCAAATGGAATGATAGAGAGATTTTATAGAACCTTAAAAGCAGCGCTCATGACAAGAGAATTTAACGCTTATTGGATGAAAGAAATTCCTTCAGTTCTACTTGGTTTGCGGAGTTGTCTACGCGAGAGACACAGAATATAGTGCAGCAGAGATGGTATATAACGTCTTTCTGGAGAATTTTTCAAATCTTCACATCGGAATTCTACATACGATGAATACGTAACAAATATTCTAAAGAATATCAATAAAATGACATCAGTACCAAAACGTAAGAAGCACAAACGAACAATTTTCATTCATCCTGAACTTAATAACAAAAAATAACATTTTAGCCCACCGCTATTGCGAATGCGAACCAAGTGCCTACCGACCTCGACGCGCGTAGGCATGACTCGTGTTCCGACCGTTTGTATGAAGATAAGAATGTTCACACGTATTTGTAAGATGCGACAGAGTAAAAAGAAGTCTGACACCACCCTATGAAGGGCCATTCCTAGTGATAAGAAGAATGCATAAAACATATGTCATTAAGGTCAGGGATAAAGAAACAGTATTACTGTTTCTACCAAAACGCAAGAAGCACAAACGAACAATTTTTATTCATCCTGAACTTAATAACAAAAAATAACATTTTAGCCCACCGCTATTGCGAATGCGAACCAAGTGCCTATCGACCTCGACGCGCATAGGCATGACTCGCGTCCCGACCGTTTGTATGAAGATAAGAATGTTCACACGTATTTGTAAGATGCGACAGAGTAAAAAGAAGTCTGACACCACCCTATGAAAGGCCATTCCCGGTGATAAGAAGAATGGATAAAACAAATGTCATTAAGGTCAAGGATAAAGAAACAGTAATATCAATAGATAGATTAAAACCAGCATTTGTCATCAACAACGAAGATATGAACGTGACGAATTCAGAAAACAGACACAGCTATTCAAACACGTACATCACCAAGTCAGGACGGACAGTTAAGCCCACAGTACGGTTCTGTATTCCGTGACGCAAGCATTCAATCGATATAAATACTCGCGAGATCACAACAAATATCATCATTCATCGTTAGCACCTCGGGATAAAACAATGGGCAACCAAAGCTCCAAAGATCAAATTGTATACAACTCCGATAGTTGCCTAAACCAAAAGGACCGAGCCGACCAACTAAAAAATCTCGTACTGGAAGAACTACGGTGGACAAGAAACATCGCAATAGGACAAATCGTCATCACGCTGGGTATTTTTCGCATTTATGGAATGCTCAAGGTCATGGACAAGAGAATGAAACAAATTGCAAGAAACAGTCAGCATAAGTGCATTGGATAACCACTCACGAAGTACCTTGACCTAGGCTACGCACCGTCACAACAAGCGTCAGCACATATTTTTACTCGACTATTTTTCGGAATCAGCAATGTATAATGTCATTAAGCATATGTTTTTGAGATTGTATCTATAAATAGAAATTGTAACAGTTAAGTAGGAATTGTAATAATTTTTTTCATTTTTAAAGGCGGGTGTATATGTAGCGACTACATTATTACACGTATTCCGATAGAGCACATCTTAAGATAAGTAAAATGCACACGCATGCAAATGTATACACGCGCCACACTAGTATATAAGCTTTACTTTTACTGAAATAAAACAGACTATAACACCATCTGAGTCTCGTTATACTTATTGCCAAAACACAGGCAAAAATAACATTCGCATAAACAGAAGACGTTTCTATTGCACGCTGTATCGATTATACAGCGTGTAATAGAAAGGTTTGGTCATGTTTTAGGGCTATAATGTATACCTATCTGACAAATATAATCAATGTACCCTATCCTCGGATCAAAACAAATTATTAAAATTTTATGATAAATTTAAACTGTTTTTATTTATTAATTAAACATCGAAACTAACGCATTAAATCTCTATCAAAATTGCGCCTCGTCATTTTAAGATTCACAAAGGTTACCAAGTCAGCTATTTAATTTTGTTTAAGTATCAACTAGAATGTGCTGATATTAATAAGTAGATAAAAAGGAAATTGAATATGACCACACATTTCTGTTACACGCTGTATCACCGATATGACGCGAAGGAGTGAAACCAAGCGTGATTAGTCGTCCAACTATTCTAATTAGACCATTGCTATTGTTACATACAGCCAATATTATAACAATGTGGTGTTGCTTTCCCGTTAGTATATGAATCTATATTATTAATATTTTAATGTGAATGTGAGCTTGTTCATTTTAATGTGAATGTGAGCTTGTTCGTTTGAATCGCTTTCACACCTGAACTACTACGATTACCATGACATTTCGCATATACGATGTCAGGGGAACAGAAAAGGACATAGGATAATATTCATCCAGACAAAGTACTGATTCTGAGGGATAGAAAAATAACATAACCTACATTTACGCGAGTGATGCCGCAAGCAAAATCTAGTTCACTATAAGGCATACCTCGTACTAGATACAATACATGTGACGCAAGCGACTTTACAAACATTCAATCAACAGAAACAAAGAAAACCCGGGCCTGAAACAATTATTTGTGGAAATTTTAGGTACGTGTGCGGATTGAACTCGCAACACTCAACGTGCTGGCGACAAACACACTTAAACCACTTTGCTATCCAAGCAATCACAAAAATTTCCTAATAACCGTCACACGTAACTATTTACTCACGATTATTACAAGCCTATAAAAGAAAATTAGTCCTGAACGTGGCATAATAGCTGTAATATTCAAATGATTTGAAGTGTTCGTGTTCCAAAGGTATGGAAGTAAAATTTTATGTATGTATGTATTATAACAGTAATGTTAATGACGAAACTTTCAGGTGTAGAATGTTCTTGAATTGCATCTACTAAAGGAACTTATATGCGACGAGGCGACGTATGTTCTTAATAGTTTTTCTGGGCAAACGCTAGCAATAGTTATACTACCAGCGCTTTATAGTTTACTTGGAAAACGGCCGCAGTAGATATAATACCAGTACCTAACAGTTTCTCAAGGTTATCTCCCGCAATAGGTATAACACCAGTGCCTAATAGTTTTCCTAGGAAAATTCCCGTAATTTGTATAATACCAGTGCCTAATAGTTTTCCAGGAAAACTCCCGCAATAGGTATAATACCAGTGTCTAATAGTTTATAAAGGGTAACATACCACGTGTAGTGCTCTCAAGAGTTATTCCACCTTATCCCGCCCTCCCCTTTCCTATCCAGAACAACGAGTGCTGGGCTCAGATGTCATCCTTACACGGTGGAGTCGACTAGAGTGCGTACCAACAAGTTTGGGTCCTCATACCTCTGCCGAACGATCAAGGCATGGAATTCTCTGCCAAGGCACGTGTTTCCTTTCGTGTGTTCTTCCTTCAATCCTGGGCCTTTATACGGGGCGTGAAAAAGCACCTTCTCAGGCCGTCAAAGTAGAGACCTCAACATCGCCTCGGCTGCTATGAGGACGATGTGGAGGCCACTGCTCTTAGACCACACGACTGCTTACCATCAGGCGGAGTGTGGTCATTTTGACGAGCAAAATAATAAAAAAAAATGCAAAAAGTTATCTTTTTTACGTAAGCTCTTCATATCTATTGCGCTACTTATTAGTTCAAAATATCAACACAAGTGCTGTGCAGTTATTAATAATAAAATAGTTGGTCACCAAATTTGCAACGTCCATTACTACAAGAATACATTTCTAGTTTCAAATACTCATAAGCTTATTAATTGGAATGCAGTGTCAACTGATGCTAAATATTCATTAATTTAATGTCTTTCATGTGGCAGGTAGGAGGGTTCTTAGGCTAACTAGGGCGCGATAATATTGACAGAATGCTTCGTTGATCCCTTCGTTTACGTTTGCGAGTATATTTGCGTGCGATTGTAAGGATCAGGGTTCGAGCTCCGGGTCGGGGAAATGATACAGGGCTTTCTGTTAGAAATATTCAAAATCAATACGAATCAAGTAATGTGTTTTGACAGACACATTTCTCGGACTCCGTGTTTTAACTGAAAATATCTAGACTTTCTCGTGGTTCTTGTTGCCTGAAACAGGTAACGAAAAGTACCTACATTTCGTTAGTTATAGTTTCGGTATCCACGTAAATTTAACTCTGAAGAACCAGTGAAACAAGTAAGGTCAGCAAACTTGGGATTCGTACCGATGACCTCAGCATAGCAATCACATGTAATATCGCTGCGCCACCAAGGCAGTTAAAAAGGAATAATGAGTAATGGTAGAAGCTTGGCAAATGCGCTACATCGTTTTGAATGGAGTTTAAGCGCAGGACAAACAAGTTTCTCTGCCTTCTAGGCCACAAGGATCAAGCATCGCCTAATTCGTAACTCCGGGCAGCTATAGACATTTTCTTGACAAGTAAACCTAATAACTTTTGTTGGCCTGTTGTTATAACAGAGTTAGAGTCATACCCAGGACCTTAAAAACAGCAGTTATATATTAAACCGATGATGTAGTCTGATCGTTTTTATACAAACCAAAGTACTATACCTGCACTATACGAGCTTTTATTTTAAAGCAAGAATTGTAAAGTGTTTATAGCAAATTGTAGTCGCTCGTTCGTACCCAGCGTTACAATACAAAGGATAAATAAAGCGCTCTAATAAAACTGATCAGGTTATGCTCCTTGAGATAAAAAAACACTTTTTAATACACTAGTTGTGTAGTTTTGGCGTATCTGTTATAGATTGAGTAGTAACTTATTAAATTATACAGAAAGGTATATGAATAGGTTAGTTGTAACTGCCGTGGTGGTGCACCAGTATTTTTTGTGACTGCTGTGCATGAGACTGGTCGGACAAAGTGGTATTGGGTTTTCTGTCCAAAGTTTTGCGGTAGTAGCACGAAATCTGTAACTATGCCCGATATGCAGCAATAGGCACTAGCCTATTGCATTGCAGGTTTCCAAAGGGGTACTACATCCACTATTCGCCAGTTTTTTACTGTAATAACGGACACAAAGAACATCCAGACCTTGTGACCCATATGGGGAACAAACCCACAGCACGCAGCATTAGCAGTAACGAGGCAACCACTTAAACTGATCTACAATCTAAGCAGTTATACGATACAAAATACATGTAACGGATATTATTATCTCGGAACTGCTGAACCAGTCTAAAACTCTACATCGACTCCACAATTTAAAAAATACTTGTTCCACATTTCTGCCTTGCACTTCAGCGAGATATAAGCGTAATTCTATGCAATTTATAAACGATTTTATACTCGGATAAATACAATAATGCATAAAGGAAATATGTACGTGGTTCACATTTTATCTATTTGTTGGATGCGCAGTGTAACACAATGGGATCAATGGAACGTGAAAGTGAATGAGGGCGTCGAAAGATATGGGACACAAACATTTATTACATGATTTTTCTAATACAAAGACATATGAGACAATACGATATATGCTGTGTATGTCTTATATCGTATAGTATATATATTATCCTTTTATAAAAGACAATTTTGCTCTCGTGCATCTTCACTGTACTATTATATTTAATCGTCTACCCATCGGGACAGAAATTGATCCACAGATAGTTTTTGCAAGTCTGGGTTATTGTGTACGTTGTTTGATTGTTTGTAGAGGTTCCAATGACACAGGATTTACTCCTAGAGTGGGAAGGGTCCTATTTTAAAAACATAAATAAATAAAAAAAGAGCGCTCACAACACGTCTCCCAATCTACTCTCTACATCCCGTATTTAATCAGTTTTCCTAGGGTCAGCAGAACAAGCCCTCCTTGCACTCACCAGCAATCATTGTGGACCCTTGTACCAAAAGCAATCATCAACCGCGTATCATCAGCCTGTTTTATATACTGTTGTAAGGCTTAGATTTCTGCCACACTTTTACTTTTTTTATGTTTTAGTTTATCTGCATTATGTAAAGTTCATGATCTATTTTACCAAAGGTTTACTAAAATGTCTTTAAATTTAGGAAGAGCAGGTCTGAAATACAGATAATTTAATATTATCTAGTTTGGACAGAGATGTCTCACTCAATCGAGATTAAGCCAAATAATGTAACCAAAATGTAATTGATGTATGTACATGTTTCTTGGGAATAAACAATTATTATTATTATTACACTCTTGTGTTGTGTCAAGATGTTCCGGAAACGAAACTTTTGCCTAAATAGCTTTTATACAAATATATTAAGCTACAATAAATAATAATCGTGGACGTAAAAATAATACAGCCATTTATTCCTACGCATAAATTATTCTATCAGTGTTGTTTTTGACTAAGAATAAAACAACAATAACCCATTCTGTGGACGACTTAGACTCTTGTTATGTTATGCAATATAATAATAATAATAATAATAATGTCCTCCAGACCGAATTTCGGTCACGGCGGCCAATCTTAACGGAGACTGGCCATCTGCGCAGGAGATATTATAGTGCACAAGCGTGTGCGCAAACACAAGTGCACTCTCTGTTCCCTAATTCTCAATATTAATTCAGTTATCAGCTTACTTGCTCTCGTAGCCAAAGATTTTAATAATAGATGTGCCTTTCTTCTTTAAAATATCTCCTTTCTAGATGTAAAGTTGTCGTTTGACACGATAAAATGTGAGCTCAGTTTATCTAGTTTGGATACTTTTTCGTGCGATCTTAGTACGGTGGGGTCACATGATTATAATCTTTGATTGTAGTCTATGATTGCAACTATATGTACCAACTAGCTGACCTGCGCAACTTCGTCAGCGTCACATAAGAGAATTTTCCCCGTTTTGCAACATTTTTCAATGTTGCGCCGCTCCTATTAGTCGTAGCGTGATGTTATATATTCTATAGCCTTCCTCGGTAAATGGGCTATCCAACAATAAAATATTTTTCAATTCGAATCAGTAGTTTCTGAGATTAGTGCGATCAACCAAACAAACAAACTCTTCATCTTTATAATATTAGTATAGATTATACAGCCATACATACGTTGATGACTCTAGAGAATAAGAATTCAAAATGTGATGAAAGGACTAGGAGTAGTGAGTATGTGTGTGTCTGAAGCTCTTACATACTTTCCGAGTGGAACATGGTTTCATCACCTTATCAAGCTTCTGAGTTAAGTATAATGCTCGGATCATGTCGTCCCGCATTCTACATTAATCACTTGCTATTGCCCTTGGCTTCACCCGCGTAAATTCCATAGGAATAAATATTAATTTGAGCCCTACTTATAAAATGTGCCACTGCTGGGCAAGGGCCAGTTCTCGATATGTTAAGTGTCCACCACGCTGCCCCAGTGCAACTTGACAGAATTTACAAAAGTCATCAGTAACACTCTTAGACATGCAGGTTCTATCATTATGTTTTCCTTCACCATTAAAGGTCGCTACCTTTTATAACGATTTAATACGCACATCACTTGGAAAAGTCAGAGGTAAATATAGGATCGCATTTGAGACCTCGTGGCAATCCATATATACATATATATAAATACTTAAAATACTTTTATCTTTATACATATAAAGATAAAAGTATTTTAAGTATTTCTACAGGACATAGTATATTTATTTTCCAAACTTCATATACACGTTAGTAAGTAGTACAACTTACCTGCCGGAAACATCACCGAGTAAAATAAATCATCCGCCATTATGTATAAATAATTAACTGAACACAAATAACAAATTGGTTTTCACAATTAAATACGAAAACCTTTGGATTGTAAATTGAATGAAAAGCGTCATACAGTCCGTGAAACGAATTAAATCGTGTATACAAACAGATTTCTCTGTGTACAACAATACACGGCAACAGAGCAGCAATGCATAGCAATGCATACAATTGAAACGCGATTGATTTGTTGTTTGAGAGAGATTGAGGCTCCGAAAAGAGCGGGCGCAACGAACGTAACAAGTAAGGTGATACGACTCAAAGTCAAAAACCATTTACTCATTTAAATGTCGGCCTCGACGGCGTAGTGGTTAGTGCAACCGACTGCCACGCCTGAGGTCGCGGTTTCGATTCCCGCACAAGTCAAACATTTGTGTGCATGAAGACGGATTTTTGTCTTGGTCTGGGTGTTTCTATGTATAATATGTATGTATTTACAAAAAGAAGTATATATGTATGTTTATCCATTGTCTAGTAACCATAGTACAAGCTCGGCTTAGTTTGGGCTAAATGGTGTTTTGTGTACATGTGAGAGAAAATATTAAAAAAAAAATTATGTCACAATGTGACTCTTGAACGTCGATGTCATAAGTTTAGTGAAATTACGGTTATGTTACTTGCTAGGTTCGGATAAAGGGTTGTGCCTATGAGGAGATACCTGTAACAAACTTATGCCCATCTGCTGAAAGGTTTACTCACAAAAAAAATCTGCTGTGATGATACTGCTGAAGTTAGAAAATTGGCAGTGTTGCACAGCCCCGCGTCTCGGGAAGCACGTAAAGCCGTTGGGACTGCACTTGATCTTTCGTCGCTCGAGTCCGATTGCCGTCCCGGCAATTTCACAATAATACAATATTTTGTGAGACCTAATCCTACATTATATCATTACGTAACAGTAAGTTTGAGCGCTTGTTTAATGGCCCAACCTATCACGTTATCAATTATTTGTATAACTTTATCAAAAAGCGCCACCTACGCAAATTTAAATTAAACAGTTTTGAACTCTATACCCTTGCAATAAGATGTTGTTCAAGTATAAATTATTGATATCGTGTTCTGATGTCAAAGTTCGGTATCGTTCGTGAGAAATTAATAGATTTAAAAGATTTTTTTGATCCAACTCTATTTGGTTTAACATAGAGTGTATTTTGCATTGATATCATTTGTAGTTACGGTCGTAGATTGAACAGTAGTTATACTAGATTAAGAAGTTTATATGTAGATGCTCTATCTTGTGTTAGATATTGGAATAGACATGTTTTCTTAATGCGACATTAATTCTGTAGATATTTAGAGTATGGTCATCTGAACGTTGGGTACACGTGAATGATGTAAGTATTTATTTGTGGTGGGAACAAGGATAGCCTTATTTGAGTATATTTGATGAACATATGCAATTAACAGACACAAGCACACACAGAGTATAGATGACATAAATAATATTAGATTTTTGGATCACGTAAATATTAGTCCCATGTGGGATTCGAACCTAACACAACTGGTGATGGGATCGCTTGTCTGTTACGCCATCCGTGCAGGATGGTGAAGCGGATATCGGATCACACACCGACAAACTACAGATAAAACTGAGAATATATTGTGTAAAACTATCCACTATAACGTCACCCTACTTTTGAGATATTAATAAATGTTTTATCCAGCTTTATCAATAGGCTTATGTAATGTAATGTAATTGGACTCCCTTTTGCGCATTTGAACTCCAGGTTGGTCCATTATGCGTGAGAGTCTGCCGGTTATAGAGATAGCCAGACCAACTCCACCCAGAAGCACAAAATTGTCCTGTAAACAAACAAAAAAAACAAATGTCTAACTTGGTATCAAGCTCAGTAGCCGATGATCACCCACAAGCCTTAGTACAAGTTTGCGGCACGAAACCAGAAAGATAGCGTAATTAAAATAAACTTAATGTCAATAAAAAGTATAATTTATCTTTCTAGATACAACTTTCCAGATACTATCTGCGAAGTTTAATATAATTAGTCTTTGAGTTCCGCTCGAAGAAGTAATGAGAAAACTTACTCTTAAAGTTTATTACAGCCGGTATATACATTAATTGCCGACATATTGCTCAAAGGAAGTATATAAAGCAAATGTAAATGGGGCGAGGAAAGATTACAGAGCACGGAAGGCACTAGTTTCCTATCAGAGATACCCCGCTTGTCATCCCATAACTAATATTATAAATGCGAATGTGAGTTTATTTGTTAAGTTTTAGCATCTTAACTACTAGACAAGTGATATGACAAGTGATACAAATGTGATACTTATAGAGACAGCGGCTTGTACTTGTAAGTATCAAACCATGGAATTGTTCCAGTCATGTCAAGAAATCACAACCTTGAGTTGCGGTTAACACTTACCACCATGGCTAGCTCATCTGTCAACAGCAGCGATAAAAAAGTCTGTGGCTTTTCTTACTAGCAGTATTTGACATAATTTTTATGAGCTTGTATTTCAATCTCTTGCACAAAACAACAGAAAGCTTGCTTTTTGGCAACCGCCGTAAATAACCCTTAATCGTAAACGTAACAATCGCTCCACATTTGTGTTACAAAATGTTATCCAATTTCTAATACACAACAGCAGACAGGTTAAAAATAGCACAGAGAGTTTTCAAACAAAATCAAGCTTATAAAATATTTGTAACAAGCATTCTAGTATCATGTTCCTATGCTTTAGAGGCGAGACTAGTTGATGGAAAGATATTTTCCGAAGTATGGAGCCTCGACAAATTCTTGCTGGTATCCTGCCAGCCGCGAGTTATGTTAATATTGTATTACGGTGATATCACTTATCACCGTAACACACAGAACAGGAGAAATTCAGCCAGAAAATTTTGTCTGCCTGGCAGGGCCCTTTGTAAAAGCACACCGTTGTTATGTATTACCAATGTACCTTAGAGTTCTTCACTATTACCAAATTTTCCGCGACTTTTCTACATTTTATTATAAATACAAAATAATGATAATAATAGGTAGTAGGCGCTCGGTAAGGTAAAATAAATTATAAAGACTTATAAGTATATTCATAGGTAAATATTTTCTGTCTGAATTTCTTCTTTTCTGTTAAAGATCCCTGGGAGTTAATACATGAATCGAGAGGTTCATTGGCAAAAGTTACGATCGGTATTATTTTTATGTATTCCGAGCATAATACAACCGCGGGCCCCGCTGGATGGATAAGGCGATTTATTGTAATTTCTATCATAATAATTGAAGTACATTGCATCTTGTTAATAAATTCGTGAGGTACATTGAACAAACAAAGCATTGCCACTAGATGTTTTGGTCTAGCTCGAGGGGCCCCGCTAGATTGATACACATGTATGAAAATGGTAAAAATGGAAACCTTGTTGATTGTTATTTTATTTCCAGTATGATAGCTTTTTTATTTGACTATGTAAACATATAGACAATTTTAGCGGTTCCATACTGGTAAAATAATACTTTTGACCAAAAGCTCGCAAAGAATTTTGATCAAAGGTTAGATAACAAACCAAATTAGAAAACTGCTTTGTATACTATGCCATTTCAGCGACCACATTTTTACGCGTGACAAAGTATGAAGAGAAACTTTAACATTTATTGCCGCTGACAGGTGAGCGTGACATTTATTGTATGTACTTTCCGGAGATGGATAGAAGAAGCATCTTTTTCGACATAATAATATGTCCACAGAGAAGAACATCGTGTTAAAAATCAGCCACTTTGCCTGTGTGATTAAGCCTTCGACTATTCGCCTTATTTTTGCACGACTGGATGTCGGTTATTTATATGACAAAATTGTAAAAATGGCTATTGATACGTAACTGGGAGGTGTCACCTAATAACAAGAAAACACAATGATTTTTGTCTGGTGAGAAAGATTTGCAGGCTTTGAGGAGTCTCGGTGGGGCCGCGACCGCATGTGCAAGTGATTCACGCGGCCCCGTCGATAGCGGTTTTGTTGAGGAACACTGTGGTAGGTTTAGTCGGTATTCCAGGAGGTCTATTATTATTATTTCATCATCTTTCTTTTACGTCGGTGAGTCCGACATAACCCCTCCGCCCTTCCCCGCGGAGGTGTTTAGGTATTGACCCATACCCCTCCGCGGGGGCGGGTGGAGGGGTTTACTTTTGTTTTTCAAAAAACTTAAAGGGCTTTGATGAGTGCACAAGACCAGGGGAGAGAATTTTTCCACATATGCTGGCAGCACAGGAACCATGTTTTCGAAAGGTTGGCAACGCTCGATTATAGACCACGATGACAATAGCAAAATGTGGACATGATTGCCATTGTAGTAGCTTAAAAAACTACAGGAGAAAGCTTTTGGGTTGTTAATGACCTTAGATTTCGCAAACCGATTGTATATAAAGCAGGCTGATGATAGAGTACCATGTTAATAAATGGAAAAATGGCGTCTAACATTACCTAAATAAAATAATCATAGACTTTCTGAATTCCATCATAAAAACGAACTTTGGCATACCTTGAAGTATTCGGCTTACCTCAAAGTTTTCAAACCAATACAAAGATAAGTTTTAATACCCTACCTTCATACATCATGGATGAGGATCCTTTAGGCATTATTTTTACTAAAAGTAATACCTTTGTTGCCTATGATTACCATTCATCGATTTATTCATAGGTAGGTACTTTATGATAATATACCAATGTAGCATAGTACATTAATATGTACCGAACTTGTCAACTCATGCCTGCATATCTTTAAGAGGGTAGACTAAGATAAATGTAATGCACATTTTTACAGCGAAGTGGGAAGCACCACTCTTTTACAGAAGACCAGCGTTTAAGCAGTAGACACTGTGACTGCGTTTGTTTAGTTAGTAAGAGTGCGGGCAGTTCACAAAAATGCTACCATTGCTATGATTTCATCACATCTTTAATTCATTTTATAGAGTCGGCAACGCGTTAGTGATAGTGATCTTTGATGAGAGATGAAAGTGCAAGCTATATTAGCATAGCATACTTCTGACTGTCTATCTATAAGCATAATTAGTGTTCAATAATAAAACAACAAAAAACCGATGGATTTCATTCATTTATGGTCGTAGTATACAAGAAAGTTATATATAGTAATTAAAAAAAAAACACATATCTCAGGTAGTAGTTAGGATATATTTTTTCATATTTTTTTCTGAACGGCCGTCAGTTCCTCTGTAATACATTTCCAGGTTATCCATTAATTACCGGACACCCTGTATAATAGCATATATCTCTGTATAATAGCATTTTTTGAGTTCATGCCTGGGACTTACTCGAATATATCTCGATAGGACTCTTTATCAAATTGTATAGGTACCATGCGAGCGACGAGCTAATCTGCTACACATTGTAACTAAGGATAATCTAGATATCTCGTTGTAGCCTTGAATCTTGTAGAAACGAATTAAATTTAAGTTAGAAGTTGGCTATATCTTAACGACGATGACGTAAATTACATTGGAAGATATTAGCTGTAACTGCATTCTTACTTTGTTTCTTAGCGTTAATGCTTGAGAGTATTCAGTTTAGTTGTTGGAAAATGGTATACCTAATGGATTCACATCCCACATTGCTAGCCCACATCCATAAAAGCACAGCCCAATGCCAAACTACTGGGTTAGGTTACTATGCATAAAAACCTTTTAATCGTAATAATTGTATAGGAATCAATAATTTTTATTCATAGGCGGCCTCGATGGTATAGTGGTTAGTGTAACCGATTGCCACGCCTGAGGTCGCGGGTTTGATTCCCGCACAAGTCAACATTTGTGTGCATGGACGTGGATGTATGTCTTGGTCTGGGTGTTTCTATGGATAATATGTACATATATATTTACAACAAATAAGTTTGTATGTATCTAATGTATCCATTGTCTAGCACCCATAGTACAAGCTTCGCTTAGTTTGCGCTAGATGGTGTTGTGTGTAGAATATTATTATATAATTATCAAAAGTGATCAAACCCACGTACCTATTGTTTGATAAGCCACAATGTTGCGTTTATTTGCGTTCTATAAAATATTATCTATTCATAGTCGTTGTCGGTGACAATGTATAACAAACTTCATGTTGTGTATAAACAATGTTTGAATGGTTTTGCTCTAGTTAAGAAACCGGACTCGTCGATGTGTTTTTGATGCAAATGCTAAAATATTATGCAGCTAGTCGTGTATTGGCTAAGGCTTAGAATATATTACTAATGTTATGAATGGGATATTGTCTTTGTTTGCTGTTATGAATCAATATGGTTTTTTTATAATGAAGATTGCTTGGTCTATACAGGATGATTTTGAAATCGTGGAATTCCTTTTAACCACGCATTCTACTGGTGATATAGAATAACCCTGAACATATATTTTTTTAATTTGAATTATGTTTTTTGGCAAAATTAATGTACCGATATTTTTCATGAAATGGTTTCAGATAGTCATATGTTAACCACCCGGCACAATCTTAATAATTTACCAATTTAAAAATAATAACAACAATAACTGATGTCGTAAATAATAAGGGGCAATAAAAAGGACTGCCCGTTATTATTTACGACATTAATTATTGATATGTTATTTCATTTTAAATAGTAAAAAATCAAAATTGCCTCGGGTGGTTAACACATGACTATCTGACACCATTTCGCGAAAAAAATGATACATTAATTTTTACAAGAAAATAATTCTAATTAAAAAAAACATGGTCAGGGTTATTCTATACCACCAGGAGAATGCGTGGTTAAAAGGAATTCCACGATTTCAAAATCACCCTGTATATTTAATACATACTGATTCAACATCTCCCTTACACCATGTACCCAAAAATATATAATTTGTACAACAGACTATGGTATAATAAATATTGATTCACACCTTATTTAAAACACGAAAGGCGCAGTGAATTCATAATTTCGCCAATGCCACACACATCATCATTGTCAGTCAACTTATTACTGTGTAGACATATGTGTCTTATTTATTACGTTGATTCTTACAGTCCTCTTCCAGTGGATTTCCAGACGAGATAAGAAATTGTAAGTTAAAATCGCGCATTGTACGCTGATTCCTGTCTTGGGTCTTTGTTCTGCCTTATCCACCAATAGCTTGGACCCTGTGCTCGATAGGGTTGATATCGAAGGGTCTCTCAAACATAATAATTGTTGTTATTATATTTTAAAATTTGAGAAAATATCGTCCAGTTTATGTTTTAAAAAACATTATCAAAACTAATTTATTAATCATGGTCTTAACAAATAAATCAAATTGTTTTGTGTATGTTATAAAAAACCGCAATATAGGCAAATTATGCCTAGAGCCGTAGTTATCTTTAAAAAGAAAGAAAGCAAAACGCGCTTTTCCTTGCCAAAGCACAACTCATAACTCGAACAAGTAGTACCTACTTAGTTTTTACGAACAACGTATGCCATTGTTTGTGCTACATATGTTATACGACGCCCTTACAATATAATTCTTTCGTATATCGCATGATACACTTCGTAAGTTCGTGCTGCATTGAAGTAGAAAATACGTGGTACGTCTCGAAGATCCAGATTAATTGGTTCAGATACACGAAGCTTAAGTATGGGGAGGAGGAGCTCTGAATGTCTGGAAAGCTGTTTCTATTAAGGAGTGAATCCGCTGTGTTGTTTATCATGAAGTGCGTAGAAGCCTGCAAAAGGGCTTTGCTAGCAAAAGATTTAAGGGTTATTATAAAAGAATAAGTGCGTATGTCTTGTGAAACCGTCAAATGTCTAATCTATTGCAAATGCTGTGGTTATTGCTTTAATTACTAACAAGACAAATAAACTATTTAAGTTTATGCAATGTAATAACGTTATTGACCCTAATTAAATAAAATAAAAAAGTTGCAACAATAAAGTCATTATAATATTATATTATCATTTAATATCTAAATGAATTTATTTTTTATTTAAAATATACGAATTCCGGTTTAGCAATAATTACAAATATTCAAACAACGGAGATAAAGAACTATGGTTAGATTATCAAACGGGTAGGCATGTAGCCGATTATACCTACATATCGCCAGCACAAGGTATTCCAAAATAATTTTGTGATTATCACTGTTTAAATACGTTTATAAAATATATAATAAAAAAGCAACTAAGCATATAGAACACAGATATTTTTCTTTGTAATCTGTGTCTATATTATATTACTATGTTTATTAAGCTTGTAATAAAAATAACAATGCCATTATAAGAGAGATAGGGGCCATCGAATATATTGAAGTAGGTTCTGATTTCTTTAAATTATTTTGATAATCTGGTTATCTTGTTTAAAATACAGCGTTATTAATGAAGATTCTTAATCAATAGTTGATCTTAAATAATTAAATAATAATATTTGCTTTTATATGCATGTACCAATATAGTTCTTATAAATAATAAAAATAAGCGAACATAAAATCCAGCCTTTATATTTCCAAAGTTACGTTTAATACCATTGTAATAGAAGGGAAGGCTGAATGAGAATCTTTCACCAGAAAACGCCTAAAAATCATCGTTTTTTCTCGGCATCGAACCCATCATAACTATTTTATGGGTTAACTTATATAACACGGGAGGGCGTTGGCCAGTGTCTGTCACACAGTTCTCATTAGCTCAGATACCATCGTTTTACTCTATCAGTACTGTGTAAAATCTAGCCTTGTCCATTACATGTCACAATAAGATAGCCAAACTGTACCTATTTTTGGAGTAATAAAGATTATTATTATTATAGATACTATGATCATTCTCTTGTCCATCTGCACTGTAAGGCAATAGACAGCGCCTTGGCTATGGCTAAATTATCGACGAACAAAGTCTAGTGGTAAACTATGAGTATTAACACGAAAAACATAATCTATCGTAGACGTCGACGGATTTGTTTAACACAACTGACCCTAACATGGCTTATAATAATTTCTTAGATGCATTTGAATTGTTTTACAAACTATGTTTTCCACATAGAATTATAACTGTGCGCGTACATAAAAAACCAAACTGGGTTTCACGAGGTATAAAGGTCTGCAGTATCAGAAAACGTGAGCTTTTGTGGAAATATAGAAAAGCCCCTACTCCAGCTAACAAAGTTGAACTTATTCAATACACTAAGAGATTTAGAAAAATAATCAAATTAACTCAAAAGGCCATTAACATAAATAGCATAAATAATTCACAAAATAAATCAAAAACTCTATGGCAGCTTATAAATGCCAATTCTAAACAAAATAAACCACAAGAAGGTATAAGCCATATTTTAATTGATGGCAATACTATAAAAAATCCATCCCAAATCTCGGACATTTTTAATAATCATTTCATTGACAAAATTTTACCAATTAATAATTCAATTAAATTTCAATACAAACAAATTTTGACATCTTCACAAAATTCAATGTTTATGCAACCAAGTGACCCACATCAAATATTAAACATAATTAACTCACTCAAAAATACTATGAGCGTGGGATATGACGGACTATGCACTAGGGTTATAAAGCAGGTAGCTCATATTATAGCTCAACCCCTTAGCTATATTTTAAACTTAGTTATAGAAACTGGCATATTTCCAGACAAATTAAAAATTACAGTAATTAAACCAATCCATAAAAAAAATAGTAAAGAGGATATTGGTAACTACAGACCTATAGCCCTGGTGCCAATATTCTCAAAAATATTTGAAAAATATATTTATGAGGTTCTTAATAATTACTTGGAAAAGCAAGCGATTCTAGTACAAGAGCAAAAGGGATTTAGGCGTAATAAGTCTACAACTATGGCAATTTACGATTTCTTAAAAGTCGTGATGTCTAATGTAGATAATCGTGTACCCATATGCGCAATATTTATGGATATGACCCAAGCGTTTGACTATGTGGACCATGAAATATTGTTAACCAAGCTTGAGAGGTACGGCATAAGAGGTAACATTCTTAAACTCTTTGAATCATATCTCAAAAACCGCTCGCAGTATACAAAACTGGATAAAGTTGATGTAAACACTAAAAAGGAAGTTTCTTACGTCTCCAAACATCGCCAAACTATGTTCGGTGTCCCACAAGGAAGTATCCTGGGGCCACTTCTATTTCTCTTGTACATTAATGACCTCCCAAAAGCCACATCTAATCCAATAACGCTATTTGCAGATGATAGCACAGTTACAATAAAATGTAATGACACTGACACTTACGAACAAGAAATAAAAAACACTTTAGACGATGTAATTAAATGGTTAGATGCAAATAATTTACGAATTAATATTGCCAAAACTACCCTCATGACTTTCAGTCAACGTATGGCTCAGACTAATTTAAATATTTGTCATGGTAACCAATCAGTATGTGAGACTCAAACTACAAACTTCCTTGGGCTAATAATCGACAATAAACTTACATGGAAACCACATATTGATGCACTCTGCAAAAAAGTCAGTAAGTCTGTTTACGCACTACATGAGCTGGCTCAGATAACAAATGTAAGCTCTGTTGTTACTGCATACCATGGTCTGATCGTTTCGATACTAAGGTACGGTATAATTTTCTGGGGAAATTCTACAAATAAAGATATTATCTTTAAGATGCAGAAGAGATGTATTAGAGCTATGTTTGCCTTAAAAATGACGGATAGCTGTCGTCCATATTTTATAGAACATAAACTTTTAACTCTACCCTGCTTATATATATTCGAAGTGGCTGTATTTGTCAAATGTAATCCAACTCTGTTTATGTTAGCGTCAGATTTTTACAACAGACGTCAAAGAGATGTGTATCGACTTTGTATACCTAAAACTAAAACTGCTCTGATGCATAAGAGCATATTTCATATGGCATCTCTTATTTACAACAAACTGCCTAAAACAATCAAAGAATCTGAGTCTAATTTGTTTAAGAAAAAATTAAATGAATATTTAGTAAATAAATGCTATTATACGGTTACAGATTATCTAAATGATAAATTATACAATGACATTTAAACAAATTTATATTATTATTATTATACAATTTTAACTTAATTTACAATTTATTCTTTTGCTTTAGTTATAATAGCTGGACATCTATTAATTATTCATCCATTAATTGCTATTTTTATTCTACAATTGACTATATTTTATTGTATGACATTTTATTTAATTTTTCTGTTTTTTTTTTTATATAAAATGACTTATTTTTCGACTTGACATAATTAATTTATTATACTTTTATCAATGTTTGCATGCCACTACTCTGGTCCAAATACTTGCACCTTTAATGCCATTATTTGTAACACCATTTGTCACAGTATTTCGGTAAATAAATATGATTTTGATTTGATTTTGATTTTTGATTTTGACGTAAGCACAATTGATGTAATAAAACCTATTCATATCAAGATATTATTCGATTCAGTTCGCGTGAATGTAGGTTAGGTTGGTTACTAACACCAGAGGTGCTCATAGCCAGTTGCACTCACTAATCGGTAAATGATTAGCGAGGTAAAGCAACGCAAGGTCACGTAAAAAGTCGGTCCCGGCTGTTGCCAAATTGACAGCAGTCAGAGGTCTACCGGTGGCTTGAACAACTCTTGACAACAGGTTGGCCACTAACCACACGAAAAGAAGAAAGAAAGAAGTCCTTTTCTGGATGAAAAGTATCTTATGTCCTTTTCTGTACTCCTGACATCATATATGTGAAATTTCATGATGATTGGTCAAGTAGTTAAGACATGAAAGTGTACCAAACAAACTCACACTCCCGCGGAAGTAATAATTCCTGTGTCACGGGGACTTTATAAATCATCGAACAACGGACACAAAAACACCTAGACTCGGCACAACCATATATGGAACGCACAAATTTTTGTCCAGTGTAGGATTCGAACCCAGAACACTCAGCGCAGTGGCAACGGGGAGGCGACCACCTAAACCATAACGGTATCCGTACAGTCAATATTTAGAAGCTGTTATTATAATATTAGTTTGGATTACAAAAGCCGAACTTCATCAAGTTACCAACAACCAACTTGGCCTAATCCGTCAGTTGATCACAGCAAAATAAAACAATTGGAAGTAAATCTTGCGCATTACCGTGGCGTCCGGGTAAGCCTCCTACAGCCTACAATAACGCTCTCTCACCGAGGATCTATCACTCAGAGCCGCAGACAAATACTCGTCATTATTTTATGGTGAATTTAGGTTAGAGATGATATTTGGAATAATTAGAACTGTTTTGATGGGATTATTGTAGTTTGATTTATATGCTTACGATATTACATATATAATACGATTATATATATAATTTGTAAAAAAACATCTTTGTAAATTGGTCGATTAAAAAGAGTAGCCGTGAGTTTCTTACCCATTCTTCTCATTTGTTCTACGCCCTTGCTGTGCTGAAAGTCACTGCAAGTTAATTTAAATTAATATTACAGTTTAGTTAGTATAACCTTGACGTTCATGAGTGCGTGTCTTTGTTACCTAAATAATTTATTTTTAATGAGATGTTTATATTTTTGCTTTATGCTTTTAAAAAAGCACTATAAATCATTCCTATATCGCGTGGGACTTTACATACATTCGAACAACGGACACAGTAATAAAATATAATTATCATCCTAACTAATATTATAAAAACGAATGCGAGTTTGTTTGTTTGTTACGCTTTCACGCCGTAACTACTCGACCGATCATCATAAAATTTATACACGCATACACTTTGTTATATGCGTATTAAATAGTTAATTATCGCTTGCTTTAACGGTAAAGGAAAACATCCTGAGGAAACCTACATGTCTGAGAGTTCTCCATAATGTTCTCGAAGATGTGTGAAGTCTGCCAACCCACACTAAGCCACGCTGGTGGACTACGGCCTAACTCTCCTCACACTAAGAACAGGCCTGTGTCCAGCAGTGGGATAGTTTAATACCTACAGGGCTGATATTATAGATATTATTATACACGTTTTCTTTCAATCAGACAAAAGTACTGTTCTCGAAGGACAGAAATGTATCGACAAAATGTATATTAACGCGAGTGAAGCCGCGGGCAAAATCTAATATTGTAATATTTTGTATCGGGCATCAATGATATATAAACTATAGATACGATGCCCGCTCTCTGTAGTGGCTACATGAATGCAAGGTAATTACCAGAAGTCCGTTTAGTCCCGTGCCAACCAGTGCTGCGGGTGTACGTGACATTAAAATAACATGAACGAATAACTTCCTCAACAACAAAATAAAATTCCGTCATGTGTTTTTAGGAAATGTAAAAATTATAATGCAACTGTGAAAGATAAAAAAGTGTCATTTCATGCGTAAGTATCAAGAGAAATGGATTTTATTTTTTTCGATGCCTTCTAAAGGCGGCAGCCTGAGGTAAGTCACGTGTTCGCGCTTGGCCAATGAGCATGCACCACAGAATGACAACGTAATTAAAGAATTATATTTATCTCTCTGTAACAACAGGAATTCCGTAGATGACATTTAATTTTCTTTCCCTTTCTTCGTGCCTAAGTAGCTGTCTAGCTACCGATAGTATTTACGCTGTTTTCGAGTGCCATGATGTTCATGCATGACGAGTCTATTTATATTACGTCATTGTTGGGCATACGTTCTTGTAACATTCACTTAGACCAACCTGCGAACCGAAACTAAGACTTAATAAAATACATCTTTAAAACGAACTTACACACTCTTTCAATATATTTATTTAGCAAGATAGAAAACTAACTGGTCTACAAATAAAGTATCTGTGGTATCATTCATTTAGACTTAATAAGGCTTGCCCTGAATAAATTCTAGGTCTCTCTCATCATTAAAGAAGTATGCGCCCATGTTTTTACTTCTTGTCTCAAAGTTTTATTAGTTATAGATATAGAATGAAACAGGTGTGGTCTTATTAAAAGATCTGTACGATGCTTATTAAAAATTCCAGTTATACCAGAATGGGACTACAACCACGGTAATTATTATATATACTGTGCTACAACGGATATGTTACGTTAGAATGTTTGCGCAGCTGTCAATCGGGAGGTATCGGAGTCGAATTATTGTTTTAATATATGATTGCATGCAAATTAATACTACAGGACTAACGAAAAGTAAATAAAATGGGTTAGGCTCAGATAGTCTAGATAGTAAAACGTCTGTGTAAAAATGAATATTTATTTATTTATTTATTTATTTATTTATTTATTTATTTATTGGACCATCTACAAAGATACACACAACTTAAAGCCAAATACAAAAGTGTTAAGTAATATAATAAATGTGCACCCTCACTTACAGAAGGCCACAGCACGCAAAGTAGAAACGTACATACAGTTGGCGAAATTTGTCAAAGTTACAAATAGTAAATTACTAATAATTAATTTAAATAATGAATTACAAATAATGAAATACAAATAGCGATATACAAATAATGACATACAAATAATCAAATACAAATAAAGAAATGCACATAATGATATATAAATAATGAAATTACAAAAAATAATTATTATTATTCAATATAAAATAAAATAAAATAGGCTTAATCAATGCTATCAGTCAGGTAACAATACAGGTGTTTTTTGAACAAAAGTAAAGAGCTACTAATATCAATATCAGATGTCTTGGATAGTGAGTTGTATTGTCTACAGAGTCTGGGCAACGCAGCGAAGTGACCGAGGTTAGTTTTTGATGTTGGTATATGAAATAAGTTATAAGCATTTACACGTGGCAGGCGAGATGGTGTGTTGATTTGAAGTTTAGATGAGAGTTTATTATTGTCTACATTCCCGTTAAATAATTTATGTAAGAAAGTGAGATCGAGATACTTTCGTCGGCTGGCAAGTGAACACATGTGGTAATGATCGAGTCTTGCTTTATAGGATGTCAATCGTTTTAATTTATGGTCGGTGTATGATAGATGGTGAATAAATCGCTTTTGCACTCGTTCCAATAATTTTATATATATGTCATAGTTGGGGCTCCAGATAACACTATTATATTCTAATATAGGAAGCACTAATGCGTTGAAAAGTCTTATCCTTGTAGATGGCTGCTTAAAGTCTTTACTGTTTCTTATTATGAAGCCAACCATCTTAAGTCCTTTGTTTGCCGTATTAATTATATGTTTGTCAAATTTTAACTTATCGTCAATTATTAATCCTAAGTCTCGTATATTGGCAACGCGGGTTAAAGCTTTTCCGTTTATGTAGTATTGATTTGGTGATGTGGATTTGTTACGAGAAAAGTGTATATGATGGCATTTTTCGATGTTAAGATTCATTTTGTTTGTAGCACACCACTGAGTCAGTCTGTCTAAGTCCTCCTGTAATAAACTCATGTCAAGGTTAGTTTTAATCGATCTTATGATTTTAACGTCATCAGCGTATAAGTAATAGTCAGAGTTATGGAAACAAAAGGTAATGTCATTGATGAATACGTTAAAGAGCACGGGCCCCAAATGCGAACCTTGTGGCACCCCGGATCTAGCCTGGAATGTGTCAGACTGAAAGCCATTGACGACAACCTTGCAGTGTCTATTGCTTAGGTACGATTTAAACCAATAGATGAGGCTACCTCCCACACCAAGTTGGTTTAGTTTAGACAACAGTAAACTGTGATCTACTTTGTCGAACGCCTTACTGAAGTCCGTGTATATTGCATCCACGGGAATGCGTTTATCAAGAGAGTCAGATATGGCAGAGGTGTAGCACAATAGGTTTGAAGTAGTTGACCTAGATTTAGTGAAACCGTGTTGTGAGATAGTGATATGAGGTTTTAAGAACCAAGAAAGGCGCTCAGTAATAAGTTTTTCGAAAACTTTTCCCAATGTGACCAGGATAGAAATAGGCCGATAATTGCATACTAAGCACCTTTCACCGGATTTAAAAATTGGTGTGATAAGTGATTCTTTCCAGCGTTCCGGAAATTCACCTTCGATAATGGACTGGTTGTAGATAATTTTAAGCGGTAGGGCCAACACATCTGCGCAATGATATAAAAGTATGGGAGGTATACCATCACTTCCTGGACCTTTTTTCACGTCTAAGGACCTTAAGAGTTTATGTATCTCATCTGCACTAAAAGAAAGGTGGCAAAGATCAGCGGTTGACGTTTGAGCGAATGTATTGTCAGGGGTCCATGTATTAAGAGGTGTGTTGTTAGTGTACACTTTTGCAAAATTTTCTGCAAATAAGTTACATACTCCTGATGGGTCAGATGAAGACTTATTATTATAAGTCATTTCTGCTGGGTATAAACTGTTATTTTTACGTTTGCTCTTGATAAAGGACCAAAATGTTTGTGGATCTTTTTTTAGAGCGTACTCTAGTTTATTAATGTAGTTGTTGTAACTTTCCATTTTTATTTTATTACATCTACTTCTTATGATATCAAATTCTATAATGTCTAAAGGATTTTTGAATTTCTTTACACGGCAGTGAAGTTTGTATTTTTCTTTCAAAAGTCTTTTGAGTTGTTTGGTGTACCACACTGGATAGTCCTTACGCGATGTTTTGTTGGGTACGTTTTCTTTGATAAGGTCATGTAATATATTGTAAAGTCTTTCTACCATTGTATTTACTGATCTATAACATTTGAGTTCCTTATTCCAGTCGATTGTTTTTAGAGAACAAACAATTTTATCGTAGTCGGCTTTAAAAAAATTTGGTTTGTTTGTAGATTTATTATGCAGATTATGAGGATTTGACAACATTGGCACTAAAAATTCAAGAGACGGGTGTAGTGGATCTTCGGGCACGATAGGGTTTATGCATTGAATAAGATTGTGCACTAGACTACGTGTAATAATTAAATCTAAAGTTCTAGCTTTGTTGTTCAGTAAATAATTGTATTGGTTAATTTCATTAAATGCAATAAATTCTAAAAAATGTTTATTTACTTTACTGTTACAGGAAGCATGAGGTACAGAATATGATAAGTCCCTAGAGCGCGTCCACAGTATGCCACTTAAGTTAAAATCCCCAACAAACAATATTTGACTACGGTTATCTAAAACTTGTTGGGCCTGGTTTGTAAAAGAAACGATAGTTTCATAGCTAACTGGCGGGGGTAAGTAGGTACCACAAATGTACAATTTATTACCGTTAGCGTTTCTAGTTCCAATGTTGATACATATCCACAAGTCTTCATATGCACTCTCGAGATGTGACAATCGTACTGAATTGAAAATTCTTTTAACAGCTATCATAATGCCTCCTCCGTTTTTACGAGAGCTATAACACGTTGACTCACGATCTCGCCTGTAAACCACATACCTGTCATCAAATAATTCGCTGTCATATATGCCGTCATTTAGCCAAGACTCCGTGATAACAAGTACATCATAACTATGTAATAATATATTGTTAAAAAATAGAGAAGCTTTTGTTCTCAATCCTCGTACATTCTGATAGTAAACTTTAAGAAAATTGTTGAATGTTAAGTGTAAAATGTAGTGAAGCAAGTAATGTTCGATTAATTTATAAGTATAATAATAGTTTAGGAACTAGGAAACCGACTTTAGGGTGTCCAAACTATAGACTACAATGCGATCCGAAAGCTCAGTTTTCCTCATGAAAATTCTCCCATTGCGTACCCACACAAATTTATATCCTAGTTCTTTCGCACGTAGTCTAGTTGCAGCGTGCAATTGTTTATTATCTGCGGATAAGTGTTCCGTAACAAATATCGGTGTGGGATTGTCGGTAGCGATTCCAAGATGACTACTGTTTAACTTCTCCTTTACATTTTTCTTGTTGTAATTGATAGCGGCAGCAAGAAAGTTATCACGTATACGAGGAGTATTGAACTTAACAAGAATTGATCTCGGACGGGCACTTTTTGAGTCCTTTTTTGCGATTCTAGTGCAATGAGCTATGTCAGCGTCATTCAATTTACACTTGGTGATGTTAGCTAATTGCAATGCAGTGGAGATAAGATTCTCTGACTTGTTTTCTGGAACGTTTTGTAACTCGACATTGTTGATTCTAGCATGTTGTTCTATGATATTTATGCGCCGCATAGTGTCCTTAAGTGTGTCACGCAGCGCAGTGTTCTCTTTTTCTAGGCTGTGTATTTTTGTAGCTTTCTCCTCTAAGGTGGTTTTAATATCTTCAAATTTATCATTGAAGAATGATAACGACTGTTGAAAGCTAGCAATTAAATCATTGATTTTGTTAAATTGTTTGTTTACCATTTCCTGTAATACTTTCGCTATAGCCCGTTCCGTTTCCTGCCTGACGATATGTCGAAGACTCTCGTTGGAATCGTCCATCAGTGGAGTGTCACATTTGGTATCAGCTTGAGGGCGCGACGGCTGACGTCTCGGCTGTTTGCTGCGCGTAGTTACGTTCTGGTCAGGAGACGGTGATTTTTGGCATACAACACGACTAACTCTGCTACTGCTCTCTGTTACGGAGGAACGAATAGGCGTGTTTGTGTTGCCCATTTTGGGCTGTTTGTTAAAACATTCGGGACAATTCCATAAACGTATAGAATCACCCTTCATCTGAGCAAACTTTGCCTTAGTAACATTGGCGCAAAGTAGATCATACCATTCTTTGCATCGAGAACATTGCAGTCCGTGTGCACATTCAAATGTAGTTTTACATCCACTACAAATTATATTATTCATCGTACCAGCAAGAACTTAATTATTTGTGAGTGACGGAAAGTCTGGTAATACGCTTGAAGCGCTGCTAAAGCGACGAGTGTCTAACTGTTCAATAGGTTTGGCAGCGATGTTAGTACTTGCCTTCGTACGGTGCGAAGTGTAGGAGCGCAGCGTATGGTCGCGTCCGAAAGGTCATAAGCGCCGTGTAATCGGAGGCGCTTACGCGTTTCTTCGAGCACTGGATTCAAAAACAGACTTTTTGTTTTGTTAACGAACTGATTTTGAAATACTGTTATTATTTGGTCAAATTACATTATTTAGCACTGGACACTTTTCAGTTATGTGTATCTTAGTTCTGTAAATTGAATTTAGTCACTTTGATCTCTCAAGTTGCACTTTGAACCGGTTTAACTAATTTTCTTAACAGAGCAAAAAATAACTGTCTGTAGGTACGGAGCAAAAAAGAAAGAATGAAGCCATAAAACATAGCATAATCAACAAAAAGATAAAAAAACACATAAAAAATATCTTAATATCTACTTTATGGAGTCTTTTCGTTTATAACCAAATATCCAAAAACGCAATCCCTCAACTAAAATAAAAGAGTATATTGCCAGCCGAATAAATATTCAATACGTGGTGTATATTTACAGAACCTAAAAGTCTAGAATCTAGGTCATCAAATAAAATAGAAACAATAGTAAACAATATGTATACATGTTGACGCGTGTAGGATACCGGTTATAATATCAGATATGTATCGACCTAAGGGAGATTTTACACTGCGAAGAAATATATTTTCTTATGTCGTCTTTTCGGTAAAATATAAAATATAATAATATTACAGCGTATAATGCGTAGCAAGGATTAAAACATTCCAGCAATCAGCTTTAAATATTCTAACGGTCGTTTGCCCAGTATTGTGTAAATTAACGCAAATTAATGTTGTAGCATTATATTTCGTGGAGCCCGACTTCGTTACGATAGACCTCGGAACAAGTACGTTAATAGAAAGAATGGCAGCTTAGTAGGTAGCCTAGTTCGATTCCTGGTAGTATAAATGTTTAATGACGCCGTTTTAAGGGCATGACTTAAATGGGAGTTCTTATTTCTTAGAAATCGTTTAACGAGGGGAGGTTTAAGTAATGTTGGTAAAGCCATGGATAGATAGCTTGTTGAAATTAAACTACTATACACGGATTTTATCGCGTTGTTTATTTATCACTGTATTACAAAATGTTGAAAATATTACACTACTACTACTATTGATTTTATTTTACTAATTTATAAGCTAATAAAATTATTTAAACTATTAAATCTATTTATTTTTGGTTAACACTTTCCCCGACGTTTCGGTTGCTTTTCAGTAGCCATGGTCACGGGGAGACTAAGATGGTAGTTGCCTCAATGTTCCAGTGTAGTTATTTCAAAGTACCCGAACATAATTTAGTTATTGGTGTTTCTATTTACGCAGAATGAGCTCAAAGTATCATGAAGTCTAGCTGTGGTTTGTTTTTTCTTGGGTTTGACTATTTGAAGTACTGGATCCCAAGCTGGTGGTACATTCCAACCATCTTCTCTATTGAAATTGGGATGTTTTTTGATTTCAATAGCCTCGCGAAGCATCCTTGGTAGATATCGATGTTCCTTAACGAGAATCTGTAGTTTGTCAAATCTCAAGTAGTGGTTGGTCCCCTGTTGTACATGTTCACACACAGCAGACTTCAACGAGCGTTTGTGTTTTACATCAGCTATGTGGTCTTTTATGCGGGTGCCTATGCTTCTCTTGGTTTGACCAATGTATGAGATTCCGCAGTCACAATCTATTTTATAGACCCCTGCATCTTGTAAAGATAATTGGCACTTGACGGATGGTAAAAATTTACTTATCTTCGTTGGCGGCTTGAAGTATGTGTTGATTGAAGCTCGCTTCAAGATGTAGCCAATCTTGTCAGTGACACCTCTTACATAAGGCAGTATAGCAGGCTGGCGTTCGACTGTGGCTGGCTTTTCTCGGGATATGTGACAGCAGCGCGGTTGTTGGAGCTTGTTGTCTTGCAGTACTTGCTTGACATGTTGAAGCTCGGCGTCCAGGTGTTTCTTATCACAGATCCCGTGGGCTCTCTGAAACAAAGACCACGGTAGCTAACTTTTTAGGATGGTGGTGGGATTACAAAAACTACAAACCTCTTATAAATCCTGGGTGTGATGGGGGCAGTCTTTAAAGCTCGAGCCTCGAAGTCCTCCATATATATGTCGGCAAAAACAGGCGATACTGGGGTTCTCTCTTCTTGTTTCATTGTTGTCACGGGTATCCCGGAATCAAAGCGGCAACGTCTCCTACATTTTTGTCGCTTTAAGGTGCATGACCACATGATGATAACTATGCTTAGACTCTCGGTCAGCTGTTAGGGCAGATACAACCCGTTGCAGTTTACCAAAAACTAAAAATCTATGCTGTGGCTTAACTGCTTCTTTTATTGAACTGAAATTTGGTGTAGAGCTTGTATGTGGTACATACTATATGTAGATAGAAATAAAGCGTCACTGTTTAATCAAGGTTGTATATAGCCTATGTTACTCGATGATAATATAGGAATTTTTAAAATTGGTTGATTAGTTTTAAGCTTAATCCTTACAAACAAACAACCAAAAATCAAATCTTTATAATCATAATATAAATAAAACGTGGGGAAGAGAAAATTTTACACTGACTGATCCGAAATACGAACCCGAGACCTCAATTACAGTAGTAATACATATCAATTTTAAAACATAGCTGACCATTTGAACCGTATGTTGCGTTTTATGATAGTCTTGGTTGATTTTATTTACCTTGTAATTGAAGGAGCCCCAAAATAAATTTGTTTTTACGCGGTGTAGGTTTGTTAGTAGTAGGTACATATAGTTATAGATTTGCATTGCGAGGCTTAGGGCTTGTCCTACCACCTCCAAATAGCATTTATCTATAAGACAAAAGTCTCTCCATCTCTCTTCTTTAACCTAACAAGAGTGAGATAGCATGCGATTTATCTTTCGGATAACTTTAACTTGTTAGTTGTGGGACTGGCCATAAGTGCACAAAACCACACGCCCAATTAACTAACCTGTAGTCTATTAAGAATAAAATTATAATGCAAATTTAGATTTGTGTCTTGAAGATTTCGGAATAGGAGCATGATAACACAAGTTTCGTACGTGACCTTTGAGCCACCTGTTCTACGTATTTAGGAAAGCTGAGATTTCTGCCATAAAATGTGTTATATTTATGTAAATAATGGCGTTTCTATTAGTTTTGTTTTTTCGAGTTTTGGGTCTGATCGAATCCTGGCTTGGCCGCTTGCAAATGGTAATTTCATTACAGTCTAACTTAGTTTGATACATTTACCCACACATACACACCGCTTGTATCGTCTTGCGCTTGTATCGCTTACGTATACGCTTTTAAGCTCAGGCACATGAATATTATACCCACATTTCGCTAGTCATGCTTCTAGGTCCACCATACTTACCCTATTGTCATTTAATACTGAGACTGTTCCATACACAATGCTGCCACTGAAAATATCTAGGTAGAGAAACAATTTACTTGATATAAGAATCGAACTGTAGACCTTCACGGCATCAGTCGCATACACTACTACACCATCGTATTAATTGTATGCTATACAAACTTAAGCAACTCTCTGCCAAGCCATCCATCTAAGATCACCGTTGACCTTCGTCTGTGTAGTTCAGACTGTCAAGATTAGAGCCAGATTGAGAACCTCTTTAAACACAAAATATTGCTTCAAACTTTAAGCGTATCCAAACCTCGTAATCAGTAACATTAATATGACCCCAAAAGCCCGCCTACCTTAACTATTAATCAGACCATTTTGAATTATGTAATGCATTAACTTTCCCTGGAAAGTGAATTCATAGATCTATATAATATTAATGGGAATTCTAAAGAGATTCATTCGTCCACTTCGGTTGTTAGGCTTAGAGTAGGATGGCGGGGTTGGGACACTTTGCTGAGATTTATGGGGTCCAAAATTTCGTTGACCTTTTGTCTGAGTATTAGATATTAATCTTTATTATGTTGTCTACCGTATTGTAGCATTGCGATAATTCTACAAACGTGTTTCACGGATTTTCCTTATATTAGTATATTGAGATTCTTAAGCATTTCCCATTCTAAGGTAGAATGTAAATTATAACATAGGAAAAATCCAACCAAGAAACTGAACCTGCAAATTGACCAACTAGTAGGTGCATTAATTAAAGCTATACTGGACACATTTCCAAATACTTTGGATCCCACATAATCGGCTGGCGAATAAAAATATAGCTGGAGAAAATTTTATGAAATACACAAGTAGTTACTCAATCGAGGTTATATAGGCGAAAGAATGCTTGCAATGAAGAAGGAAAGATGACTGCACAAGTGGCGAGGTAATTACTTAAGCCAAGTGGTTGCCTCGCCACTGCACTTGCGCGCCGAGTGTTGTGGGTTCGATCCTCACACCAGACAAATAATCCTGTAATCCGCACATGGTGCTGTTTCCAGTCTGGTTGTTTTTTATGTATGTTGTATGAATATTTATAAAGTAAGAGTGACGCCGGAATTACTTCTAGCTATGGATATGCAAAACGTCGGGTAATCCGATAGAGTGATATAAAATTATACTTAGTGCTTTACAACACAAGTATTATTGCTATAAAATCACAGCAATTCGTATCCATACGACGGTCTGCACTTATCTTTAATTCACCCACAAAATATCTAATAAAATATTTGTGTCGACTGTGAGAGAATACAGTTTGACTATATTTTAGTATTTACGGATGTTTTACTAACGAAATTTCGTTATAATTGTAGGTAGATGAATATTGTTTAATAATAGTGACTATATTATAATATATATTGATTTTCAAACTGTTACGTTGGTACAATATTCCCTATTTTGTACCATCTATTCCATCTCCCTCACATAAATAGCCTCACGCCTGTATGCCTAAAGGGGTAGGCAGTATGCACCCCAGTTATGTTTTTAGGTCTAATATAATAAAGCATCAGTCTATTGCTATCGACCGGAAACAGCTCCAGACTTTGTGCTGCTAACTACTGAAATCCTAATAACACCCGGAATTCAAACCCGATACAACCTACACAGCAGAGGTTTTCAACAACTGAACCACTCAGGCAATTGATTTGTTTGTTACACCAACATTTCACCATCTATGGATGACATTATTGATCCACGTATTGGAGGGCGCGCCGTCTATTGGCCACAGCTACACACGCAGTACTGCTACTGAGAAATTTTTAGACAGAAAATTCAAGTAATAATTAATTTGCCGCTCTGGAATCCAAGTCGGGATAATCTTTTTTTTTTTTTTTTGTTACCCAAGAAAAAATGCTTGATGCACTACCCGCTGGCTAGGGGACGGCACCGGCGGGGAGAGTGGGACTCACCAGCCGAGTGCTGGTATACCCACTAAAAAACCTGGGGTGTTCCCTGTCGCACCCAATGGGGGGGGCCAGTTGGGAGTCTAAAAAGATTCATCCATAGCAGGCCCCCCCGTGTGGGTGCCGGCCGGGTCAATTGGACCCGACCTCCTCTCGTCCCCGGGGGAGAGCATTTCACTGCTCTCCCCTTTCGACGTAAGAAGGCGCGCGGGAACACCGCGCGCGCCCTCTATAAGTCGGGATAACCTTTTTTTTTTTTTTTTTTTTTACTTGGTGGAATGCAATGACGCATATCCCTCCGCGGGGGCGGGCGGAGGGATTATGTCGGACTCGCCGGGGTAAAATAAGATGTTAAAAAGATAATGTACCTCCCGGAATACCGACTAAACCTACCACGGTGTTCCTCGACAAAACCACTATCGACGGGGCCGCGCGAATCACTTTCGCATACGGTCGCGACCCCGCCGAGGTTCCGGCCCGCCGTGTGAAACGGCAGGCCCCTACGCAATAAGACCTACCCAAGATAGGTACTTACTCAAAATAAAAGCCCTACTGTCTAAAGGGGGAGACGGACACGAAACAGAGGCGCGCGTGGGAACACGCACGCCGCCTCTCGGACCTGGTGCTGAACGGATGGCGGGCAGGCCCACAAAGCCCGCCACCTCCAGGTCAAACCTCAGGGTGGCTGGAGGTCATCGCGCGCCCTCCGGCGCCCGGCTCTGCGGTTGGGGAGAGGGTTTATACGCTCCCTCTCCCGCTCCGCCGCCTCCTTGATGGAAATCACTTCCTCGCAAAAGGAGGCGACGGCGTTCCATGACCTCTCACTCCGGACCATAGACTGAACTACGGCCGGGAGCGACAGGGCAACTAATCCGACTGCCGCGATCAAATCACGGCGCTGCGATGCCCAGGCGGGGCAAACCGCCAAAGTGTGCAGCGCCGTGTCCTCAATAACGTCGCGGCAGTCGCCGCAGTGGTGACAACCGGGCGTCTCTTGCCGGCGTATACGACACAGGAACCGGCCAAAACATCCGTGGCCAGTCAGAACCTGTGTCAGCCGGAAAGTGAGGGCGCCATGCCGCCTCTCCAGCCACTCCTCAAACACGGGACTTACCGCCACGATCGTGGCGTGCCCGGCACTGGGGTGCACAAGTCACTCCTTCCAATTCGCCACTAGGACCTGGCGGAGCTCGGACCTCGCCGCCTTGATAGCGGGAGGATCCGGTCCTTCGCCCCGAGCTAGTGCCTCCTGGCGCCAACGATAGAGCGACGCCAGGAGCGCCGCTTCCAGGTCCCATGGCATCGATCCGGCGAGGAGGCTCGCAGCCTCGAACGACTACCACTAAGATATCAAATAGTTGTAATTATTTAACAGATTATGGACATTTCAAATATAATTTTATCCATTTTGCAGTAAAGTACAATTACTGAAATCCAGTCTAGATAAATTATATTTATTATTTAGTATTTGCCAATTATCCTCCTACAATGGTAGTGCCTTTAAATCTACCATTAATATTAGATGCGGATCATTTATTCATACCATGAATAATCCTCAACCATTTGAAACAAATATCGAAACATATTTTAGTGCTTTCAATATTATATTCAGTGTGAATATTTTCTACCAATATAAACCCAGTTATGATGACCGACAATTTCAGTCACATTTATCTAAATATTTCTTTAATAAGTACTAAGTTTATTCTATTGAAGTTATATTTAATATACCTAAATTATTAAGTATACACCAAAATTGAGCTTAAATATTTACAAGTGTATTAAAAATAATTGGTTAATTAAATTAATAAAGCTAGGACATGGCAATGTTCGAGATTGAAATATATTACACCTGGTGGCCTGAAATACTGGTTTCTGTCTATTTTTGACACCAGTCTCCTACATTATGTTTTCCATTTAAACAATAAAGACATATTTTGTAACCTTATTTATATTGAGTTAAAAATATATGTTATTTCTATTAATTATAAAATTGTAACATAATTAGTTCAGGCTGGAAGAATTCGTCAGATTATTAGACTGCTTTATACAGATTTCATCTCGGTTTATTATAAATACATCTTAAAATATTACTCACCGTGGTATTCAGTTACTTTGATGATTAGTTGACTCCTTGACACTTTATTGTACATACATATATATTTGCAGGTGCACCACCTGCAAATATATATGTATGTACAATAAAGTTTTACGAAGTTCTGCTGTAAGAGCTTTCTATACAAACCTTTATCTAAGTTTATCTAGTGAAATATCTTCATGCAAGGCGTCTTTCCTCTTTAACTAATTACAATATCATATTTCAGCCCTATTGAGCACGGGTCTCAGCCCAGTATAATCTTAGACCATCATGCTGGCCCAGTGCGGGTTGGCAAACTTCACACTATTTCGAGAACTTTATGTAGAACTCTCAGACATGTAGATTTCCTCACGATGTTTTCCTCACTGTTAAAGCGAGTGATAATTGACTATATAATACGCACACTACTTCGAAAAGTAAGAGATGCGCGCGTTGCGATTCATCTCTAAATCTCTGCTTGGCAATCCAACGGTTTCCCACTAGGCTATGGCTGCTATAATCAGCTAACTAATTAATTAATTACAAATCTTTCTTTTCTTTTCGTATGGTTAGTGTCAACCTGTTGTCAAGAAGTTGTTCAAGCCGCCCGTAAGCCTCTGACATGGCTAAACGACTGCTGTCAATTTGGCAACAACCGGGAATCGACTTGTTACGTGCCCTCCAAAGCATGGAGACGCTCAGATAAAATACCACTAAGCGGTTACCCATCTATAGATAGTCTGACCGCACCCAACGTTGCTTAACCTCGCTAATCGTTTACCGATCAGTGAGTGCAACTGGCTATGAGCGCATGATTACAAATGGCATAGTGGTTTAAGTGGTCAGCTCGCCCCTGGCCGCCGCATCGTGTGTTGTGGATCCGGTCCAGGGATGTTGCGAATATTCGCATCCGCATCCGCAATTGCGGAGCTTCCGCATAGATTTGGACATCTGCATACTCATCCGCAATAATCAACGCGGATGTTAATGCGGATCCAGATATAGCGTAGGTTACGATAAGAAGGAAATCAGTTGTTCAGTAGTAGGTACGTGTTTAATTTATGAACCTTTGCAAAACAGGCTTTAACCTGAGAATGCGGTGAAATCAGAAACTTTTGTTTAAATAAGATGAACAATTATCATCAACATCCGCATCCGCAATTGCGGAGCTTCTGCATCGATTTGGACATCCACATTCGCATTCGCGGATATAAAAAAATCTGCATCTGCAACATCCCTGGTCCGATCCCCACACGAGACAAAAAATTATGTGAACCATAAATAGCTGTTCCGAGTCTGGTAGTTCTTTGTTTGAATGTGTGTACAATCTTCTGCGACAAAGGCATTATTCATAGTGCGGGAGCTATCGTAAAAACAAAAAAAAAACAATTTAAATATAACAAAGGAATATAGTGTAAATATTCTACGTATGGCGTACGCCGAGTTTTTGACGTATATAATAATGAAAACCAAAACAAAATACACGCAAATAACAATATAAAGTTACACGTAAATTTAAAGCAAAACGTCTAAGAAAGTAACGTACACGTTGTCAGGGGTACAAAAAAGGACTACCTTTCATCCAGGAAAAAAGTACTGTTCCCAAAAGATAGAAATTTTAGACAGTACATAAAAGCGAAGTGAAGCCGCGGGCAAAATGTACTTAGTAAAGACAAATCTACGATGTCATACTTAACGACAAAATTAAGATTCAATTGACGATAGTGCTAAAAGTACAAGCTACAACGACAACTATAAACATTTTACAACTCAAGCCGGTATCGTTGACAAGCCGGTATCGTTGAGAAAGACATGAAACTGGAAAAGGGTTGAAAGGTAAACATGAACACATAAATTTCTCGGTTTATTCGGGGACTACTTCGGTGGCGCAAATGTATGCAACTGCTGTGACCCATTTTATACTTGCATTCGATTCCTAGGTTGGGCAAAGTGTTATTGGGCTTTCCGTGAAGGAATTTATAGTAGCAGCACGAAGTCTGAAACTGTGCACGGTAAACGACAGAACGCTCTCTCCTATTACATGTCATCTAAAACCATAACTGTCGACCTGGAAATCGAACTTGAGACCTCATGCACTGCAGTCGTATATACTCTCGTGACGCCACCGACTCTTCTCTCTTTGTCTCTATCTTAATAAAGTTCAAAGTCTATCTATCTGCTGAAGTCCATCAATATTCGTTTAGCATTTTGCGCATGATCTAAACTCTCACATACATAGACACCCTTGTATAATATTACCAAAAGGGTAAGCAAGTGTATTTTGCCTGCTATGTTTATGTACTACTAAACTTGTCTTATTGATCCCTTGGTATAAGTTAGCAGTTACGACTGCGCGTTTTCTCGTCATCCTATGTAATAGGAGTTAAGTCTAGAAAAGTCTATCGAGCATATTTCCCTGCTCCGTACATGTCAATAGGTGCTTCAGACTCCGTGGATCAGAGATTCTTAACCGAAAAATCTATAACCGGGATCAAATATGGACATCACCTTCAGCTAAATATATAAATACCAACATAGGCCATGATGTTGGTCTTTTTGGCGGTTAATACTGACAACATTACTTTCTATACTTACCAATATAGCTGCCAAGGGTTAGGTTTATCGAATATTAGGTACATACTAAACTAAGGCGGTACCTTCAATACTAATTATGACCAAACCCGGTACAACTGAAGCTATTCTATGGAGAGATATGAGAACTGCTGCTGAGAATAGGGTGGAGTCCAAGTTATAGCGGCTTAATATCTCTATCTAAAGATGATGGCTGTATTACCACTTATTTTATAAGATTTTATAAACTTAGTTAGTATGCAATTGATATACATATAGGGTGTCCGGTAATTAATGGATAACCTGGAAATTTCTTATAGTGGAACTGATAGCCATTCAGAAAAAATATGAAAAGAAGCTATCCTAACTACTACCTGAGAAGTCTGGGTCTAGATCTGCTAGAGAGAGCCACGAATTCTAAACGCTCCTTAACAAAATATTCGGAAGATCCGGCAATTTTGAAGTCTGGTTGCCGCGCGATATATCAAAAGTCGTGGAAAGTTGTGCCGCGTGTGTTAGTGAATTTAAATTTTCCCGGAAAATCCCGGGAAAAAGTTAGAAGTGAAAAATCAAAAACCACGTGGTGTTTTTTAACTTTTTGTAACTTTGAAGCGACATTACTCAGAAAAGCGATCGGTGACAAACAGGTTTTCTTCGCTCAGATTGTGGGGCGCAACGGGGTGCACCCTGTGACGTCACCAGAAAAATCCGCCGACGATGCAACAGGAAGATATTTGCTGAAAACTGTATTTTTCATAACCTCTTCTTAACACGTGCAAGGCGATCCTGTGGACATAGCGCTCTCATCTTTTGAGGGCGTCGTGGCACCCAAGTGGGCGACAGAAAACGGTTTTTTCAGGATTTTTTCCGCCCTCGGGGCCGAAGTTATAGAAGGTCAAAGTCTACAACTTCAAGACGATTTCCTGGGAAAACTTCAGGCGGGACCACCACATTTTGTCACGGAAGTCGCTGCGCGCTAGCCTGGAGAAGGGAACTAAAGTGAGTCTATAATTTTAGAAATCTTAATTTGGAAAATATCGTAAATTTAAGACATTTTTCGGGTTTTACAAAATTTTTTGTCAAACATTTGATTTTTGTAAAGTTTTATTTTATAGTACTGTAGAGCCAGTTTTAATATTAATTTAGAATATTTTTTCAAAATTTTATCTCTAGCGGTTTAAAAGTTATTAATTTTTTTGTGTTTTTCTCAATTTAATTTAAAAATAATATAAATAAATTAAATTTAATTATAGGGTTAGCTTTAAATACAGTATAGGTACCTATTTAAGCCCAAACTTGGGTCTGATAGCTCCGGAATTGTCTGAAATAGATTTTTCGGCCATAGTGGTTACTCGGGTTCAGATTTTGAAAACTTAATATCTCCGGAACTATCAGACTCAGAAAACTTGGATTTTCAGAAGTATAGTGAGGGTACAGTAAACAATAGATTGTTTGGGTTATCAGTTGGTTCTCGGGCCCGAAATTTTTTGGCCCTGAGAAGCCCTTGGAGGGATAGGGGAGATCAAGCCAGGTACCATAGTCGAGACCCCACCTCTCTCCGATAAGCGGCTGCGGAGTTATAGCTGCCCAAAGTCAGCATCTGACATAAGGGCGGCCATCTTGTTAAACTTTGGCCCTGCATAGCTCCGTAGCTGTTGGTCGCAGCGAGACGCCGTTTCCGCAGTGGTGCTTGGGGCGACGACTTCTACCCGACTCAAGTGTTTTCAGGCGTTTCGGCGCTGAAAAGTTTCGGAGTCCTGAAGACAGCTTTGCGGATCAGCCAGGATTGAGCCGAATCTGGGGAGCCCACGCACGACTTTCTGCGACCACGGGAAGGGAGGTTACGCCCTTTTGGAAGTCACATTTGACAGTTCTTGAACTGTCAGATCGATTTTCAAATTCGAGTATCTTCCGAACCAGAAGTCGCAGAGCACTCGGGTTTTCTTTGGGGGCACCAGGCGGCTTTTCCCTGTAGACCTAGCCAAATTTCAGGGTTTTCCAGGTGCCAAACAATTTTCAGCCTGAAACTTATTTTGCGGGTTAGCACTCGCCGAGATCTTTTCGGGGAGCCCAGGCACGGTCGGATCGGACAGACCGTTCCGGAGAAAACCAAGATTAAAGAAATCGCGGCCGCCATCTTGGCTTTGCAACCAAGATTTTGACCCTGGTTTTCTGGGGAACCCTTTGTCTTAAGAAAGCCGTGTTTGGGGTCATTGGATTGGGCTCGGGGAGGGCTATCCAGGGAACGACAGCTCTTGACTCTACGATAGAGTCAAAAATTCATTCTAAACCAAAATTCCAAATTTTCAAAATTTTTGTCCGATTTGGCATTGGAAAACCTAAATTGACACCAGAAACAGGTCTAAAATTATAATATAACAACATAGAGCAAGCCTCTATAATATAAATATTTTAAGTTTTTGTAATTTATTTTTATTTTGTTGTTTATTGTGTATTGTCTAGTTGGTTAATTTTGACTATTGATAATTTGACTCACGTAACCTGTTCCTTTATCTATTCACTGAGTGTAGCGTACGTTTAACGTACTCGATAACTATTGACCAGGGAGTGGACCTCCCTGAGACGCAAGCTTGGACAGCGGGTCGTAGCCTGCATACACACAACACAACACAACATACAGGTATACACATACACCCTAGGTGACACTACAGATACACGAACAACAACATATACACAAACAATCCACAACACAATCACACACACTACACAACACAACATATCATCACCGGGGCTGTCATCGGGGCCGATCGCCTGCATCGGGTCGCTTAGGGTGCCTGTACGAGCCGCTGTTCTCCCTTTAGGATAATTAGGTTACCTAGATAATAATTTTTATATTTTTTTATTTTTTTGTTTTGTTTTGTCCATTGTTTACACATTCTAAATTTATTTTTACAACTTTTACAAATTTACTTTTATTATATATTACTTGACGTTTGAAGTGCTCCATTTGTCGGCCTAAAAATGTTAGGACTCAGAACGCCACTGAAAAAATCTGCTGCCCCACCAAGCAATTCAGGGCAAACACCGCCACTGAATAAGAGCAGTCCTGGCGTGGAGCGGTGCCCGATAAAGCCGGTGAGGCGGAGCGTGGATGAGCTGGAATTACAAGAGTCCCAACAAGTGAGGGAGGGGAGGGAATCGAACCAAAAGCCCCAGGAGAGACTCGCTAACCAGCCGCCACTATCGCTCCCGGCTCGTTCGATGCGCTGCTCCACGGCAGTGAAAAGCTGCGAAGTCATAAGACAGCAGATTGACACCTCTCGGAATTTTAAGAGGGAGCTAAAAATAGAGGTGGAAAGAAGATTGGAGCTCCTCGAAAAAATAATCAAATCATACGAGGAGGATATAAGGAAAACTGTTAAGGGGCAGGGGCAGAGCGTGAAAGGAGCAGACGCCGGGGAGAAGGCAATAGCTTCTACCGACGAGCTGCTCAGAAAGGTAGAAGAGAATGGAAGAGTTTTGAAAGAAAATGGCAGAATTATGACCGAATTGAAGGAAAAGATAGAGAAGCAAGATGAGAGAGAGAAAGAAAGAGAAAAGAAGGGAATGACGACCTATGCGGGTGTGGTGGCAAACCGCCCGGGTACCCAGCTCCCTGGGCGGGGGACGCTGCACTCCGTGGTGGTTGAATCCAAAAATGAAATAGAGACGGCAGACCAGGTGATGGAACGCCTGAGGAAGATAGCGAATGAGGATGATGGATGGGTAAAGGTAGAGAAAGTAAGAAAGGCGAAGGATAGGAAGGTCATCATAGGGTACAAGACTGAGGAAGAAAGAAAGCGGGCACAGAGTAGATTAGTTGAAAAGGAAAAAGGGCTGTCCGTCCAAGAGATAAAAAACAGGGATCCTCTCCTTATCATGTACGGCGTCTTAAAAAACCAAGCCGATGAGGAGGTACTCAGGGCTGTAAGGTCCCGAAACCGTGAAGTGTTCCGGGACCTACAACCCGAGCGGGATAGGATGTCTGTTTTATATCGGAAGACGGCGAGAAACCCCCATGTGTGCCACGTGGTGCTCAGGGTCTCTCCGGTGGTCTGGTCCCGTGCCCTGGGCCTGGGGAAGCTGCACATTGACCTTCAACCGGTCAGAGTGGAGGACCAATCACCGCTCGTGCAGTGTTCCCTATGCCTGGGATATGGGCACAGCAGGAAGTTCTGCACCGGCACCGAGTCAAGATGTAGTCACTGTGGCGGGCTCCATTTGAGAGCCGAGTGCCCAGATTACGTTGTCGGTGCAGAACCAAACTGCATCAACTGCCAGAGGGGGAAACTGGGCAACACGGGACACAATGTCTTCGACGACTCGTGCCCAGTGCGGAAGAGATGGGATGAAATAGCGAGAGCGACCACTCAGTACCATTGCTAAAGTTGTCCCGAGGCAAACCCGCCCATATAAAGTGCTGCAGGCAAACCTCCAGAGGCGACGACTGGCAACCGACGAGCTCATGCTCGAAGCCTCGAAGCGTAAAGCGGCAGTCGCTCTAATACAGGAACCCTACGTGGGGACGGTGAAGAGGATGAAGGCATACCAGGGCGTAAGGGTCTTCCAAAACACTGGGCAAGGAGAAGGGACTGTGAAGGCGGCTATTGCTGTCTTCGATCCAAATTTGGATGTTATCCAGTACCCGCAACTCACCACCGACAACATCGTGGTAGTGGGAATCCGGACCAGTGCCTGGTCGATCACGCTGGTGTCCTTTTATTTCGAGCCGAGTGAACCCGTGGGTCCCTATATGGAGTGGCTAAAAGAGGTAAGGCGTGTGTTAGGTTCCCGGTGCGTCGTCCTTGGAGGTGATGCAAATGCGAAGAGCACATGGTGGGGACACCGTTTTGAGGACGGCAGAGGCGAGGTGCTGAGAGGGGTGCTCGAGGAATTGGACCTCCATGTCCTGAACAGTGGAGGCACTCCAACTTTCGACACTGTGAGGGGTGGAAAGAGGTATTGCAGCTATGTGGACATCACGGCATGCACGAGCGATATGCTCGCCTGGGTCGGCGCCTGGAGGGTTGACGAGAGCCTCGTGAGCTCGGACCACAACGGAATAGTATTTGACATTGCCCTCGAAAAAGCCAAAGGGATTAGTATCAAACGTACTACCCGGAGGTATAATACTAAGAAGGCCAACTGGGCCGGCTTCAGGGAAAGCGTCACTCAACTGCTCCCGGAATGTGTAAATATAGGCGAAACGAGTACTAAATACGAGCTGGACACTCTAGTCTGCGCATATACGGGAGTGGTTGAGGAAGCATGCAATATACACATCCCAAAGCTTAAAGAGAGAGGGATACCCACTACACCGTGGTGGTCGGAGAAACTAGCTAAACTAAAGAGAGGCGTCAACACCAAAAGGCGTCGAGTCAGGAACGCAGCGCCGTGTCGTAGGGAATGGGTGATAGCGCAATACCTGGAACAAAAGGAGAAGTACGAAACAGAGGTAAACAAGGCACAGGTCGAGAGTTGGAAGGCATTCTGCGAAAAACAGGACAGGGAGGGAGTGTGGGAGGGTATATATAGGGTTTTAAATAGGGCCACAGTGAGAGAGGAAGAACTGCCGCTGACCCTTAACGGCACAACCCTGGACGCAAAGGGTTCGGCAGAGTTACTTGCCCGAACCTTCTACCCAACGGATCGGAATGCTGAGGACACCTTTGAGCACAAAAACATACGTGACAAAGCGTCAAAAGTTGATGATAAAGAGGGTCATCATATGGATGACCCACCTTTTACACTGTGCGAGCTCAAAGATGCCCTCAGCAAATTCAATCCAAAGAAGGCCCCTGGATCGGATGGTTTCACCGCGGACGTCTGCGCCCACGCCATAGCGGCCGACTCCTCACTCTTTCTGGAGCTGTTAAATCGGTGCCTCCGTCACGGCTACTTTCCTAAGATATGGAAGGAGGCCGTGGTGGTGGCACTGAGAAAGCCAGGAAAGGACTCGTACACCGTCCCCAGGTCGTATAGGCCGATTGGGCTATTGCCTGTCCTGGGGAAGGTGTACGAGAGAATGCTGGTTGCTCGTCTCAAGTTTTATTTGCTGCCGAGGATGAGTACTCGCCAGTATGGCTTTATGCCCCAGAGAAGCACCGAAGACGCCCTCTATGACCTTATGGGTCACATAAGGGCAAAACTTGATGCAAAGAGAATAGTCCTTATGGTGTCCTTGGACATAGAGGGTGCCTTCGATAGCGCCTGGTGGCCGGCAATAAAGTTACGACTGGCTGAGGAAAGGTGTCCGGCGAACTTGAGGCGAGTTATCGGTAGCTATCTTAGCGACAGAGAGGTGAGGGTGAGGTACGCGGGTGAGGAATGTAGACGTTCCACTGAAAAGGGCTGCGTCCAGGGTTCGATAGGCGGTCCACTCCTGTGGAACCTTTTATTGGATCCCATTCTCCACAGCTTAAATAGTAGGGCAGTACACGTACAGGCATTCGCGGACGACGTGGTGTTGGTGTTCGATGGCGACACAGCCCTGGAGATTGAGGGGCAAGCCAATGCCTCTCTCGAGCATGTGCGGGTGTGGGGCGTCGGAATGAAGCTGAAATTCGCACCGCACAAAACCTGTGCGATGGTAATCACGCGGAGGCTGAAGTACGACGTCCCGCGCCTTAGCATGGGCGGGATAGACATTGGAATGTCCAATGAAATCAAAATCCTGGGGCTCACCATCGACCACAAACTCACATTTAACACACACGTCACAAATGTATGCAGAAAGGCGATCGGCATTTACCACAAGCTGGCGCGGATGGCCAAGATCAGCTGGGGGCTACATCCCGAGGTGGTCAGGGCCATCTACGTAGCGGCAGTGGAGCCGACGGTGCTGTATTGTGCCAGTAGTTGGTACGCGGCGGTAAATAAGCTTGGTGTCCGAAAACAGCTGAACGTGGTACAGCGCGGATTCGCCCAAAAGCTGTGCAAGAGCTATCGCACGGTCTCCCTGCACTCAGCACTGACCCTGGCTGGTTTGCTCCCTCTGGACCTCAGAGTTCGCGAGGTGGCCTCGCTATACGAGGCCAAGAGAGGTGTGACCCAGCCATGGATGGGAGATAGGGAGATCGAGCGAATGGCTCCGGCTATAGAGGCACCTCACCCCGCGGAGCATATGACCCTGGAGTTCGTGAGTCTGGTAGACGAGGAACAACTTCAGCGCACCAATACTATCGAGGTGCGCATCTTCACAGACGGGAGCAAGATTGAGGGCCGGGTCGGTGCCGCGTTATCCATATGGAATGACCGGACCGAAACCAAGGCCCTCAAACTTGCTCTGTCGTCTCACTGTACCGTCTACCAGGCTGAACTCCTGGCAATATGCAAAGCGGCCAGTGAGATCCTCAGGCGAGGCGCGTCCACGTTTGGTATCTTCAGTGACAGCAGAGCCGCCCTCCTGACGGTAATAAACCGTAATGCCCTCCACCCCCTGGCGGTGGAGGCCAGAAAAGCCATTCGGCAAGGCATGGCTCAGGGCAAGGAAATATCCTTGTTCTGGGTCAAGGCCCACGCAGGACTGGAGGGCAACGAGCGGGCTGATGAGCTCGCCAAGGAGGCGGCTCTGAGGTTGAAGAAGGCACCGGACTACGGTCTGTACCCGGTTTCGTTCGCGAAGCGGAGTCTGCGACAGGCTTCGCTTGGCGAGTGGAGCAAGAGGTACAGAGAGGGCGAGACCGCCTCCGTCACCAGGCTGTTTTTCCCGTGCGCGGTGGCGGCGTACAGCATCGTCCGCAAGATGAAGGTTGCCGGCATTACGACCCAGCTGCTGACGGGGCACGGTGGGTTCTCCGCATACTTGACTCGTTTCAAGTGTAAGGAGGACCCATCGTGTGCCTGCGAGCCAGGCGTTGAGGAGACGGTCCTACACCTTCTAGTGGACTGCCCAATACACGGCAGAGATAGGATGAATTTAGAGATGGAAACGGGAGTCAAATTAAAAATAGAAAACTTATCTATATTAATTAAGGAACATACAGAGAGATTTATTAAATACGCACAAATAATTGTAAACTTAGTAAATAAAAGAAATAAAAGCGTAGCATAGTATTTAAGTTTAGTATTTGTAAATACTAAAACTATAGATGCATAAGTAGCCAATAATAACTAGTATAAGCAAATATGTGATAAATAAGTATAAGTAGAAATAGGTTAGAATAAGAAAAAAAATAGCAAGTAAGATATATAAATGAAAAATAAAGAAACACAACCCAAACCCCTATTATCCCCCCAAATTTGAAAGGAATGGAATGAAAGTACGATAGGCATACAAGCGAGAACTGATATGGTAATAGAGGACTGGAATGAGAGAGTGAATAATTATTATTTAAGGACAATAGCCTTTTCAGGGCATATGTAAATGAAATATAGACGTAGAGTAGAAGGAACAGCTGCCCCTTTGATGGGACAACTGCCCAATTTTGAACTAAGTAGGCTCTGTCTCCGACAGAGGAGTAAGAACACCCTGTGATGACGGGTACAAAAAAAAAAAAAAAAAAAAAAACTACTACCTGAGATACGTGTTTTGTTTTTAATTACCATGTATTACTTTCTTGTATACTACGACCATAAATGAATGAAATCCATCGGTTTTTTGTTGTTTTATTATTAAACACTAATTATGCTAATAGATAGACAGTCAAAAGTATGCTATGCTAATATAGCTTGCACTTCTTAAGTATTTTTGTTATAGGTATTTTTTTTTCCTTTTTCTGAACGGCCTTCAATTCTACTATAAGACATTTCAAGGTTATCCAGTAATTACCGGACAGCCTGTATAAATAATATCAGCCCTGTTTATAAACTGACCTACTGTTGGGCACGGGCTCTTCTCAGTAGGCATTTAGGCTATAGTCCACCACAATGGTCTAGTGCGCGTTGGCAGACTTCATATATCATCGAGAACATTACGGAGAACTCTGAGAGATGCAGGTTTCCTCACGATGTTTTCTTTCACCATTGAAGCCAGCGATAATTAACTAATTAATACGCACTAGCGGTCGCCAAGTGATCGAAATTCGCCCATAATTTATTTAAATTTTAAATTTGATCGTTAGTAAGGTTTTAGTGTATATAACTGTATACCCTTATAATCACATTATATTTAGATTTCGCCAAGGCTATATAAGTCAATTTACCTATATTCTTCAAACAAATGATTATTTACTTAACTATACTCTTTCATTGACGATATTTCTAAGCTTGCTACTTTGTTTTCTTTTTTACTTTATTACATATAAATAAATTATTTGTAACCATAGTTAGAAGAAGAATTATACGACGTCAGACGAACAATACCGAAATACTACGAACGCGATTCGACTGCGTGTGTCAAATGCATGGTTGTGTGCGTGTAGTGATTTCCCATTAATTTAATGTATTTCTAAAGCATATTTTATAAAAATATTAGGATTCGCCATTCCTTCTCCATATAAACTTAAACTGTGCCAAATTTCATACTCCTCCGTCTGCGCAATATTCGTAAAAAGGGGTACAAAGTTTTTGCTTCACGTATTAATATATAGATATCACTTCAAAAAGTCAGAGGTGCATGCCTGCGGATCGACATCGAGAACTCTGCGTGGCAGTCAAACGTTCTTCCATTAGGCCATCGCTGCTCTTATGTGTATGTAAATAATATCAGAGGAAAAAGACTATTCGTAAAGCAGCTTGAATCTGCGAGCTTAGCAAGTCGTGTTTACGCTTTGCCAACTAAGCTAATCATGTTTTTGCAACTAATGTTATGTTTTACAATAAAGAAGGAAAAATGAAAATCCTACGAACGAAAAAAGGATAGAGAGATATCGAAATCATCCTTGTCCTTAGCATCATATCAGCTCATTTTATGCAGAGTCGGGAAGACTCTACTAGGGTCTTCTTAATATAAATCGCAGTAACTGTGACCCAGCTGCACTTGTAAACAAAAACAAAGCAGCTACGTTATCCGCTACAAATAGCGCAGTGATAAATTCGCACTATTAGCAGACATTAGTATCACCCTGTATGGACTTCTGTGTAGTTATTGGGGCCACGAATGCACTTTTATATACTTATTGCATGGGAAAGTGCACTTGCCTGTTTTGCACGTGCAAGCTGAATTAAAACTTTCGCTTGTGTCCATTAATTCCCATGGGAACTGGAGAACAGGACAATGGAATCTACATTTACTCTTATAAAAAGTTGTTTATAAAACATTTAAGAAAATAGACTTTTTCGAGAGGTACAGTAAAAGTGAATGATAGGGATAAGATCTCCATTTTCTATTCTTAGGTACAGCATAGTTTTGTCAGGTTTTGCTGCCAAGATTAACAAAATAATAGTAATTTTTGAGAGATTCGGTGGTGCAACGGTAGTGAGGTCATGAGTGCATGAGGTCTTAATTCTTGGATAGGGCAAAGAGTTATTAACTTTTACTGCAGCACGGTGTCTGAGACTGTGCCTGGTTGGACATGGGATCTTAAACCATAGCACTACGTACAGTGCTATTTCTACTAATATTATATATGTAACATTTCTGAAGATGTAAATTATAGACGAGAAAAAGACAAACCGTGAAGCAGAACTTGAATCTGCGACCTCGACCAACCGTGGCGTCGATTTACCAACTAAGCTATTCGTTGCCTACGCATGTACCGCGATCGTATGCATCATCTATAGATAGATATAGAACTACGCGAATACTCAGTATAATATTAGACAACGAGTTTTAATAGCGTTGGTAATTATTAAAAGGTAATACGTTTTGACCAATTTGCATCGATCGTAGTCACGTGTATTGTTGATTGGTGTGAGCTCAGCTACCCGCTACCCACACTTGGTCATTGTTATTTATATTTGCATTGCCGGTAACACATTAAATAATAATTTAGTTTAATATATATATATATATAACGGTACTAGACAATGGATAAACATACATAATATATACATATATATTTTCGTAAATACATACATATTATATATAAAAACACCCAGACCAAGACAAACAGCCATGTTCACGCACACAAATGTTTGACCTGTGCGGGAATCGAACCCGCGACCTCAGGCGTGGCAGTCGGTAACACTAACCACTACGCCATCGAGGCCGTCGAAAATTGTATATATTATATATAATTGTATATATTGTAGTTATACCGATATCGAGTAACGTCTTGCAAGACGTTACCAGGAGCAGATCTAAACACAGATCATAATTTATTGAGTGGTTCGTTTTATCTACAAGTAAAGAAAACTAGGCGTAAGATGAAACCAAAGATTATTGATCTCAGTACAATTAAGGATGAAAAAAGTTGTTATAGTGTGCAATATAGTAATAAAATAGGTAATAACTTAAAGTCATATAAACATAAGATAAGAGATTTAAATTTAGAAGAACGATGGTGCAACATTACATATATCATACGAAATAGCACACAAGAATGTTTAATAAAGGGAAAAAGTGCTCCTATAAAAAATGGATGACTAGCGACATCTTAAACATATAAAAGTGACAGTATAAAAGAGTATAAAAGACTTACAAACAGAATAACCACGCAATGTAGAGAAGGAAAGGAAAAGGCTATAGAAAAAGAAGAGAATAGAAGAAGAATGCGAGACAATTGAATATTTTATAAAAAATGGTAGAATAAATAGAGATATATACAATATAGTTAGAAATTTAGATAAAAGACATAAATTTAAAAGTACAGCTGTATTTAGATGAACCAGGAAATTTTTTGTTGGATCACATAGACGTTGTTTAAAGATGGAAGAGATACATAGAAAGTTTTTATGAAGGACAAGGATTAGATGATATGGACATAGAGAACCAATCTCAAATTGAAAATGATAACTTAGGTCCACCGATTATAAGAGAAGAATTTGATAAAGCCTTAGAAGGTATCCAAAATGGCAAAGCAACAGGGATAGATGAGGTTGACATCGAATTAATTAAGTACGCACGCTGTCCTCGACTACTGGATGAAATATTCCTACTAACATAGTCCATGTATTTAACCGGCAAAGTTCCCAAAGACTTTCAAATCAATAAAATGGTCAGTAACCGAAAAAATTAAATACACTAAAATGTGAAGAGTACAGAACGCTTTCTCTTATATCGCATACATGAAAAATTTTAATTAATATATTACAGCTGAGAATTAGGAAAAAATCAGATGAATGTAAAGTTGAAGATTAGTATGGGTGTAGGCAAGTAAAGGAACCAGAGAGGCAATATAAGCCTTCAAATTTGTTACTAATAGAAGATTGGAACTAGGCCTAAGCACATATGTACATCACCTTTGTTGATCTAGAAAAGGCTTTTGATATAGTTAATTGGAAGAAATTGATGAAAGTCTTGAAGAATGCTGGATTTTTGATTGGATTATTAGATTACAGGGATCAGGAGGCTGTGATAGCAGTAGGAGAAGAAAGGGAAACAGCAAAGATCAGACAAGGCGTTAGGCGGGGATATCCACTGTCCCCAATGATTTTTAACATTTTGATAAAGTGCACAATAAAGGAAACTATAGAAGAAGAACAAGGGGGAGTAAAGATTAATGAGCAAAATATACATTGTATATGATCGCATATGACATAGCTGCTTTAGCAGAAAGTAGAGAACAGCTAGAAATTTTATTAAACCAAATGGACGAGGTTTTACTACAAATTGGATTAAAAATAAATAGTTCTAAAACCAAAACAGTCGGGGATATCCACTGTCCCCAATGATTTTTAACATTTTGATAAAGTGCACAATAAAGGAAATTATAGAAGAAGAACAAGGGGCAGTAAAAATTAATGAAATGTTTGAAATGTGGTATTGGCGTAAAATGGAAAGAATAAGTTAAACTGAAAGAAAAACAAATGAGAAAGTATGGTAAAGGAAAAGAGACATATTTTAAAAACAATAGAGAACAGAAGAGGGTAAATGTTGAGTCACTTGATACGACATGACACTTTTATAAAAAAAATCTTGGAAGAAAAAATAGAAGGCAGAAGAGGAAGAGGATGGCCAAGGAGGACGTTCATAGATCAACAGAAAGATAAGGTAAAAGTTACGTCGTATCAAGAAGTCAAAGCGCTGGCTGAAGATAGGACATTATGGAAGAGGCTCCACCGACAAGAGCTTGGCTCTAAAATTGAAGAGATATTGTATATATATTGAAAAAAAGGTGCGTGGATTCTGTTATAATCTGTTAAACCTTAGAATACCAGACATAATATAAATTTATTGTATCTGGCCACCGAAGCGCCACAGTGGGATGACATTTAAAAAAAATACAATATTAGTATTATTTTGTAAATGTGGTTCTAAACTCTTCAATAAATGGCTTTCAAAGAACTTTGTACCAATTAATATCGCATGTAGTAGTCTACCGGTAATTCCGTCGGCAGCAGCTAGTTAGTATGTATGTGTTTCCCTGTAGCGCAAAACAAAGCACATTTACGTTGGATACCACACCGGTATTGTCTGCTGTGCATTTAGTCTAGTACAGGATTAGGAAAGCACCGTATTTTGTAACAACACCGCATTGTGGTCCAGCTTTAGGCGGCCATGTTGTGTACTGATAGCGATATTTAAGCTATAGTATTGCTTTATTTTTGATAATTCGATCAAAATTATTAGGAATTTTTAAAAGAACTACCAGCACGTATACTGGCAATTTGCCAGATAGAAGAATATATACTCGTCATTATTACGTGGTAGACATCATGGCGGTAGAATCAAGGCGACCGCTTACCTGCTATGCTTGATGTCCCTCTAATGGAACCGATTTAACAGTTTAACATATACTTGTACACATAGTCTCATGCCTATATTCTAGAAGGGGTAAGCAGAGGTGTATTAGGCGCATATTTTACCGGTTATAGCCGTTACACCCAGCACTGTCGTAAGCTCCGTGAAGCTACTGATAATATCTTAAGAAATAAGACTAATAAGCCTTAGCCCGACCCAGGTATTGAACCCGAAACCAGCACAGCAGTCACATACACTACAGCTGCGTCTCTTGGGCTGCAGCATTCCGCATATTCACCGCATCGCTGTATGTGTACACAGCCCTTACTCGGTCCAACGAGAACATCGCAGTTGGCCCGAATCCTATTGCCTGACAGAATTTAGATCTTATTGGAGGATAGCACTAATGGCCTATTCCGATGAAGGTATTATAATCCAACTGTACTATGAGCTTAGTAGATTTTAATAATTAACTGCATATTTTAAATAGATATAAAAGATAGGAGGTATTAACCGCGCTATGTAATTTTATGTTTATGGACATTACAATAGCGGTTTATAGTTTATATGTTAATTATATAATAATATTAACTCTGTATATAAACTGTCCTACTGCTGGGTACGTGAAACTTCTCATGGTGCGAAGGGTTACAACCACGGTCCACCACGCTGATCCAATGCGGGTTGGCAATCTCGAAGATACGTGAAATCTTCGAGAACATTATAAAGAACTCACAGATGTGCAGGTTTCCTCATGATATTTTCCTTTACTATTTAAGCAAGCGATAATTAACTATTTTATATACACATACCTTCGATAAGCCAGAGGCGTGTGCTTTGTGATTGAACTCGAGATTTCTGCCTGAACATCCAATGGTCTCCCATAGGCTATCGCTTATTTACCATATCACTTTTTACCATTTGGTAAAGGAAAATATCGTGAAGAAACCTGCACGTCTAAATAAATAAACAAACTACTCGACTAATCATCATAAAATTTGTATAAACTTTGTCAGGGGTATAGAATGGACCTTTCATCTAGAAAAAGGAGTGTCCTCTAGCGAGCAAAGGCGCGGGCAAAAGCTAGTCTGCAAATAATTAGTGACAGTTACTAATTCCCCTATTTTTTCAGACACATTTCTTATTTTTGAGTAGAATTTTCTAATCGAAAAACTACATACCTAACAGCTAACCTTGCATTTTATTTATGTACATAGCAGTCCTTTTTAAATTAGCATAAAATTTTCATTGTTTACTTTACTACGTCTATTTATTACGAATATGAGAAAAATACCTCATTTCCGTAACATTAATCATCTTGTCCTACATTCTAGTATTTTATTTTGTAGACGAAAATTAGGGTATCATTCTATATTCCCCTAGTATTTGTGTAGAAAATTTTATAAGGAAAACGGATCTCTTAAAATTTTCTAGTTAGTATTAGTACTAACTGAAGCATGTGGCTTCACTTGCACCGTATATCAAAATTTCAATGTTATTAAAGAAAGAACCGCGGGCAAAATCTAGTAAGTTTTTGCCCGCGGCTTCTTTCGCGTTAATATAGATTTTGTCAATTAGTTTGTAACCCCTTGGAAACAGTATTTTTCTGGTTAAAAGATATGTGGGGACACAAACACACACATACATAGCCACGTACGTTATACGTAGCTACATGTCTTTATATGTGAAAGGTGTCAACCGCGCCGTTTTCACCAGTCCGGTAAAAACTGTATATGGAAGCATATGTTATTATGTACGTCCGTAAATTATAATATTTAAATGTAAAAGTGATAAATATAACATATATTTCGTTCTTACGTATTTTATTTATCTCTACCGGGCTCAACCCTACAATATCTCCTTTTTTGTACCTCAAACAACGTGCATGCAAAATTTCATGATAATTAGTGAAGTTATAATAGTAAGGATTATATTAAAACATAGCCTATGATTGGTAGTCATGGAGTGAATAGCTGGCTATAAGAACTACTCGGATGACGTAGCAGGCAAGCTGTCACTTCGCCGTTTTCTACTTTCCAGTTATTTGTGTGATCCACAATTTAATGTTCCTAATCTAGGTTTAAATTATGTCCGTACATAATATGCATTAAATGTCTTCTGAGCCATAAGGCTTGGCCCCTAATTTAGGAGTAGTTTTAATAAATAAAGAGATTTGTACACAACGAAAATAGCTGGTTATATTCAAGCTACTCGCGCGGAATACATGCACGAGATAATCATACAGGATACTTGCGCGGGTGGCTCGCGTCGATCGTTTGAAGGATGTGTAAAACCCGCCGAAGTGATTAACTTGCACATTTTCATTATGTGTATGGCAATAGATGTAGTTATTATTATTATATAATAAATATAATATTTTAACTCTCTAATATTATAGATATTAGCACAGATGTAAACAAACAGTATGGGTATGCACCCAGAAAATCATTTTGTTAGTAAAAACATAGATTGAACAAGGTATCACCATCATCATAATTGGAAATATATATACAACGTGACTGAATAAACAAGAGACATATTATAAACACAAAAAGAAAATTGAGCGCTCATATATTACAAAAGAAAACCTTAGTGTAAATATTTCAATAAGATGTAACCTGTCAACAGCCCGAGCGAGTCCACCACACGAGACACAAGCGACAACACGAATGACCTTTGATAAGGCAGCGAGGTGAGACCCTCTCTCGATGTGAGAGACGGGTATGATCTGTTTTCCATTATTACATCAATTTATTAATGTAATTTAACGTCCTATTTGCCTTAACTTCCTTATTAGTATTATAAATGCTTATTTATTTAGTTTATTTATTACGCTTTCGCTACTTAACTACTCGACCAATCATCATGAAATTTCGCATACACGTTGTCAAGGGAACAAAAACGTCTAAAATCGCTAACTTCTTAACTCCGGGCTACTGTTGAGATTTCTTGAAACAAAAACCGTAGACCTCAAGCACAGCAGTTGCATTCACTGCTTCTGCGCTACAGAAGCAGTTAGACGCAAACAAGCGCCATTTGTTCACGTAGCAATACAACTGACAGTACTACAATGTTGTCATTTGGTTGACACTGCTCGCGCACGAAGGAGAAGTATTTACACGTTGCTTACGTATGGCCTTGTCCTTATCCCACTCGATGAGTTTAGTCCAGGGATAATTCTCTTTTCTCTTTTTTAAAAAGACATCATCTAGGATAGAATAAATGCTGTATCTCGGGGTACTTTACAAACATTTAAACAACGGACATAAAGGACACCCAGACTCGCCACAAATATTTGTCGCATTTTGGGATCAAACCTACAACACTCGGCGCGACGGCAGTGGCAAGGCAGCCACTTGAACCAATACGCCATCCGTGCAATCAGACTGATTAATGGCAATTTTCAGTAACAGCACGAAGTTTGTTACAGTATCAAATAGACGGCATTATTGCCGTTTTATTTTCGCCTACTTTTACCTGGGACATTTACATTATAGCTTTCGAAATGTAGATGCAAAACACATCTGTATACCTAAACGAAAGACTATGTGTTCAAATAATTAAAAAGAAAAAGTAATAGGTATATATAAAGTTATATATTCAAATAATTTCGAAGGCATCGAATATTTATCGTTGATCGCGGATTGCTAGCACACACATTCAAAATTAATACACAAACGAAAATAGGACAGCTAAAAATATTCCACCGCACAATAGTTTGCAGGCAGCCTTATCCGCTTGTCACGTGACGTGTTGAAAATATTTTCTATCGGCAAATATTTCCTTCGGCATCCGACACACAATTTACAAGCCCGTTACTGACACTCTCTCAACTGACAGTACACGATGTATCAAAACGTTTACAATCCTTACGAGCTGTTTTACAATGTATTTTATGATAATGTTTATTTTCATTATATAGAGTGCAAGGATGGAGTAAGGCTTCAATGGTCGCCTCGCCATTGCGCCAAGTGTTGCGAGTTGATCCCCACATATGACAAACATTTGTGTGATTCGCAAATAGTTGTACCAACTCTGGGTATTCTTTGTGTTTAAATGTTTGTAGAGTCCTTCGCGACATAGAACTTACGACTAGTGCGGGAGTTGCCTTTATAAAAATAAAATAATGTCTCTAAGTACACCCAACATAAACTAGGATGACTGTTGAGTCATACAACTCGCCTGTGCCTGAGACGGGGACTGCGGGGAGCGGGGCGTGCGGCACAATGGCCATCGAGACGGACGGTGCCCGACCTACAGCAGTCAGCTGGGATCTGCGCTAACGTATCATCGTATTCGCGCTCTCAAATTTATATTACTTACGACCCTTTAATTTATGTAATTTATTCATATTGCATATTATATCATTTAAATACAGTTCATTCGTTTTTGTCTCACCAACTGAGCCGTCGTCGCAACAATGACGATGCCACAATATATAATAATCATCCCTATAAGAATAACGCTTTAGCGCTGCTGCCGCTCGTTTACTACGCGGTCATCGCATAGATTGCACTGCGTTTGAATGTCACTCCAACCGCGGGCATAACGCACTATCTTTCCAGACTACATGAAAATGCTTGCGCATGAGTTCGGAGTTGCTTTTATTGTTATTTTATATATGATATCGCATCCTATAACAGCGTGTTTACGGGATCGCGACCACGTTGTATCGGCGCATCAAATAAACGCACTTGGGCCAGATGGACCGATGATCTAAAGAAGGTAGCTGGATGAGTGTGGATGCGGAAGGCGGAAGGTCAGATGTTGTGACGAAAAATAATTTCATAAATAATTAATAAAACTAATGGAATGAAGTAGTTAGAACGCCATACTCGTTTTCTGAAAAATACTAGCTAGAGACAATACACAGAGACCCAGCTCTATGTATCGTCTTTCTATTCTAGTCACCTCTATTTATTTGAGGACGAATATAGTCTGAAATAGAAACTGGAAGATTGTTTAATCAATTTGCTTACCAAATAAAACAAGTAAGAAATGCTAATGGCCTTAACTTTTAACATATATTTTGTTAGTTCTCATTTTCATTTTTATTCTTCGCCTGCACTATGAGTTGTTCCTGTCACGGACGACTTTACGAGCATTCAAACAACGGACACAAATAACACACAGACTTGAAACAACAATTTATGGGTCACGCAAAATTGTGTCCCGCGTAGCTTCAAACCCACAGAGGCGAGATTAATTACTTAAAATACTAAGTCATCTGTGCAGTCAAGTCATGGTTTGTGACTACGGACTTAAGTCTGCGCCGAGCGTAAGACGTGGTTGGACTAAATGACAGAGTTTGATAATCAAATCGGCGCGCGGCCGTCATAGTAAAATTGTATGGAGGATTTGAAGTGCTTTTTTGTTAAATATGTATCTTTATTGTCAACCAATTACTTAAATATTTGGGATGGACAAATTGTAATATAACTATTTATGTTTTGTTTACCTAAGCTGTAAAATAGGATAGATTTCTACTGTTATAATTTATAATCTAAAAATCACGTAACACGAGCTTACGCTTTTGCATTTTTCGTGCAAATTTACGTAATTTTGTAGGCGAAAATATAAATTATTTTAAGTTTTTTACACGAAGTAATTGTAAACACATTCATTTTTATGGTAAATGTATATTTTGTATTTGCATTAAACAAAAAGTGTTGATTTTATCAACTTAACTGTGACCGCCTGTTTTGGCACATTTCGCTCGGCGCAGTCTTAAACCTAGGCTGTATTCCAACAAGCCATTTACAATGTTATACAAAGACCGATACCCTTTAGTACATACCACAATATTGCAACGTACAACCCGATTACCGCCGCTCGAATTTATTACCATCGATAAATAACCCCATAGTAAAATTGCCAAACAAAAATATAAAACATTAAAAATACGACAGTAATCACGATATGATAATTTATAAGCACCTTTAAAGTAGTTATATTAATTGAATGTCTTAATGGCGAACTTTATTTAATAGCCATTAGTAGCAACCCTGATGGCTGTAGGCCGGCTGTGTGCAGACGATTTATCGATACGATTTTATTTTTGCGTCGAAATTGACTCTTGTGTTTTTGGGACACGTTTATTTTATGACATTTTTAATTAGTTGTAGTAGTAGAGTATACATATGTGTTTTGTAGCATGTGATAATTGTAGTACTGATGCACTGTTTATATAACTAAAATTAACCTTATAGATTAGGATGACCTATATAAAGTGGTACCTATAATCATAGTCTTTCTTGGGACGGCAACGTGCGAGAGATACTCCTGGGTATCTCTAAGTATCGCGAACATGGTCACTGCTTACCAGCAGGCGTTAGCTTATTAACTAACTTTATTATACAAAAAATAAGGTTACTAAGCTGCATTTTACTAAATATCGGCTGCCAACCATCTCTTTTGATTTGTTTTATTTCATAGTTTCTTATTGTCTTATATACGCAAACCATATTATACCTATCGATTATTATGTATTCTATTACGCCTTATTTATACCCTTAAATAATAACTCCACATACATCTAAATGTCACAAGAAAATATACATTATTTTATTATTACAACAACTAAATCACCATCAATCACGATTACCTAAAATATATTTAAAACAAAAGATTCTTTTGTCGCACGCTGTCACAATTTCGTTGCAATACTGCTAGCTAAAGGAATCTAATGCTAAAACTTCAGCTGTGACATAGATTAATCGAACGTGTGATAAAACTGAATACGTATTTCGTGGAATTAAATAACAAATTGCCAATCGCTATAAATTTTAATAGCTCCAGTATAAATCGGTACATGCCATCGATTGCGATTAAAAATATGATTGATTACGACTATAATATATAGTGACAGCCCTATCCAACTTTAGTATCGATACGAAATTGCTGAGACAGATAAGTAATCGATTTGGATCGATTAGGAACGTGCTCCTAAGCTTGTAGAAGGTATTTACCTGAGGGCATGTCTGTTGTGCTTTTATGCAACTTTTTAAATATTTTTAACGGGTGGTTGTCTTCATAATTTAATCGTTATGAGGTGGATTAATACGGTAGATGCTATTAGCCAATCAATTTACATAATTGCTTGAAGTTTTCTTGTCGTTTTATAACAAAAATTGTTTCGTCGCATATCTGCCTGCATAGTAATGAAGGAAACAAGTTGGCGGCTATTAATGATATGTCATTTACCTATTATCGTCTGTGTAATTAAGAGGACAAAATGATCCTTTATCTCAGTTAAAAGGAGATTGGGAGATATTAATTTTAAATAACAATTAACCTATTATGTGACAGCAGCACATTGGTGGCCAAATATAATAAGCATTTAAGTATGTTTGGCATTGCAAAAATTAAGAAGATAAGTACTGAAGAGAGGGAAAGAGAAATAGATAATCCTAATTCTAACTAATATTATAAATGCGAATGTGAGTTGTTTGTTTTTGATGCTTACAAACCTTAATTACTCGACCGATCATTATGCAATATCGTATACACGTTGTCAGCGGAACGGAAAAAGACATAGGGTATCTTTCATGCAGAAAAAAGAACTGTTATTAACCTAAACTAATTTAATCTACAATTACGTGAGCGGCAACATCTAGTGGAGTAATATTATCGATTGATAAAGAAATTAGGGGTTACCTATACGCTGTATTTGCAAGGATAGATGAACATTCTGTTAGCAATTATAGCTAGAATATAATTATTTTATGGAAATATATAGTTAAGTGTAAACCAAAACCGAAACGTCGGGGAAAGTGTAAACCAAAAATAAATAGATTTAACAGTTTAAATAATTTTATTAGCTTATAAATTAGTAAAATAAAATCAATAGTAGTAGTAGTGTAATATTTTCAAAATTTTGTAATACAGTGATAAATAAACAACGCGATAAAATCCGTATATAGTAGTTTAATTTCAATGAATAACATTCGCGTAAACAGAAGACAATATTATGAAAATCATTGAGCTTTAAGTGCGCGTTTTTCATGACATGTTGTCCGGATATGAAATAGTATACAAAGCCATATCGTTTATTAAGGTGAAACTACTTTGTACGTATTTTACCGCGGCGTTTATTTAAAATACTTTTTGATTACATAATTTTGAAACTATTAATCTACCACTGTTAAACTTTACTACTATTTCAATTATTAAAACTATTTAGATTTAAGCTTATACTTGCTATAAAGCAACCGAAATGTCAGGGACAGAGTAAATTTATGTAAAATAAACAACTCGTTAAAATCTGTAATAAGTAGTTTAATTTCAATGTATAACATACGCGTAAATGTATGACAATACCATATTGTTTAATTAAACTGTGCAAATAACAAAATTGGTTTGATTGATTAGAACGTGATTAAGTAAGAGTTGAGTCTCTAATAGTCTGCCAGTTAAGTAAAGAAATGTTCTAGATTCTTTTTTAGGTATTTGGCTCACGTTTTATATTAATTTATTACCTTTGACATTTCAACGTACGTTACGCTCATTAATAATTTAGAAGCAAAATTTTATTTTGTGATGCTTAGGTGCTTCCAGTTTCAAGGTTTACCTAGAATACTATCCGTTTTGATTTATTTATCTTTATCCTGCGCTCGTTCTTTATTACGTGGGACGTAAATCCAGAGCTGGCAAAATGCGGGTTAGTTGGATTCTACCTACCTATTTGTAGATATATGTGTGAGAATATGTATATATGTTATGTTTCGTAAATACCGGTCAGCGGAAATTTTATTTAAATTCGGGAACCATCTTGAAGATGGCAATCCTTCCACCATACAGAGAAGCAATGCTAAACAACTTTTTGGTGTTTTAGTGGTGCAACGTATAAGTGTCGAATTCAATTCCCAAGCTGTTATTACGATTTTCTATGTTTAATCCCGGGAAATGTGTTATGTGGCGGTTGGCTGGCGGCTTTCGAAGAATTCTCAAAGTTTGGAACATCATAGACGTCAATAAAATTGCCCTGTTTTATATTCGACATGAAATCATAACTGGCCACCACTATATGAGAAAGTCCTGTTTTGTCAACAGGTGGTTATTATGAACTGTAACTTACGTTGAAGATATAGCGACTTCTTTGTTGAAGACAAACCCAGCAGAAGTTATATTTAACAAAAGGTTCGTTTTGAATACCAGGATCCATACGAAACCACTTAATATTAGGCAAGCTATGATAAACAGCTCCACGTTAGTATCATAAAAACATCTATCATAAAAATAAAACATCCATATCAAAATCCAATAGCAATTACTCGAAGGTCGTCACCACAGGGCAAATGGGAAACGAAATAATGAAATACGTCATCACTCCCTAACAACCGAATAAATACGTAACTCGTATCATTTTGTGAATTACACAAATCATGTATTACATTTTCATTGTATTCCGACGTGTTACTACGTCCCATTAGCGTTCCGACGCATATACTTGTCGGCGATTTTATTTATGCTCGCTTGATTAATGCAAATGTGATTGACTGATGATTTTAGCAAGTAATTATTGTTGTATATGAGGTCATTATTAAATTCTACAAGCCGATGAATGGACGGTGGGTTTAATAGAAAATTATGTCACATACATTGTATTTCGTATGGACTATTAATGATGCAGTTTAGTAGTGATTAAAACTGTTTACCTATGTTAATTTTCCATTTATATAAACTCTCGCATATGTTTCGATGGGGTAGGCAGAAGTGTATCACGGCTATTTTCGAAACTCGACTTAGTAGAAGGTACAATTGCCGTCTGCTTAGCAAGTAGTCTGATTTTTTTGCTACATTTTTCATTGCATTTTGCTGCTAATAAAATTTTGCTAAAATATATCTGACCGGATCTCGGATTCGAATCCAAGATTTTATTGGCTGCAATTATGATAAGGCCAATGCTCAAAGCTTTTATTTATAAAATGGCTTGCTTAAAGCAACAGATTTATAAAGATAACTTTTAAGGTTTTTGAAAAATGAGAGCAGACTTTCAGCTCATCAAATATTTTTTTATTATTTCCCTTAATTTATCTCTCATTAAGATGAAAATGACGATGAAAGAAGAGGCTTTTAAAAGAGTGCACTCTTAGTTGTATATCTTATTTCAGCATATTTTGAACAAAGATGAAAATTCTATAGTATAAGAACAAGTAATAATAGTATTTTTTATATAACATTAAGATTATGATCTATGCCTTGCTTGGCAAGGCACACATACATATGCTTTGGTTATATACTTAACAGGTGTCACTGGGTTTTAGGGTAATACGGGATGACTCCATTTCTGTCTACTGGGTACAGTTGCAGAGACGGTTTTATCTACGGCGAATTTCTTAAGAGAAAATCACAATAACCCTGCCTTTCGATATCGAAATCGCGACCAGTTGCATGCCCTGGCGGTACCGCCACACTAAATATATAGTCGAAATTAATAATATCAGTCCTATAAACTGTTTCAGATGCGTGGCAGGGGTCTCTTATTAGCATTAGAAGGGTAACACTATGGTCCATCACTCCGGTTCAGTGCGAGCTAACAAGACTTAGCACTTCTTCGAGAACATTACGGAGAACTCTGAGACATGCAGGTTTCTTCACGACGGTTTCTATTACTGTTAAAGAAAGCGATAATTAAATATTTAATGTCTTCACCAAAGCTGAGGTCTAGACATAATGTTGTTCGATTTGTTTATTGATTTGGATGCTAATTCAATCATTATTAAGCACATAACTTCGTATAGTTAGAACTGCGTGTCGTGGTATCGAACTTAATGCATTACTCTAGTCTTGACTGCCATAAAGAGGCCTCGAGCCTGATAGGAGACCTTTGACCTACTCTGTCACTTGGCGTTTACTGCAGCTCTATATGCAGCAAATTAATTATTCCGCTTTAGAATAATAACACTGTGAGGTAATCGATAATCAAACATGGGCAATATTGAATAGAATCACCGAACCGTGTGCTACGGAATAAGTAATCACGTTTAATAATACTAACCGCGTTATGGCGGCCATACGGACACCGTGTCCGGCCATGCGCGGTTTTGTGTAACCTTATGAATACAGCCCTCATTTTATTTACATGGGTCAATAAGGGCAGCTGCCGTACTAATATGTATGCCGGAGACTATTTTGTTTTGTATCTTCTTGTACTCTTAGTATAAAACTTTGAGATTTTTGGGACACTTTATCGTTTAAAAAGATTACCATCGCACTAGGAATAAATCCTGAATCGTAATTGAATATCCTATACAAACAATCATACTCAAATAAGAGGCAACCATTGGGGATCACCAAAATGTTTGTCCCACGTGGGATTCGAACCCACAACGCTTGGCGTAGTCACAGCAGGGAAGCGGCCACTAATACCACTATGCGGCTACGAGCCCGTACGCCCCTTGACTTTCGCCCCTTACATAGAAAGACGGAGCCCCGCTTCGAATCCACCCACAGAAGAACCCTAACAAATACCTACTAAGGGGTGAAACTTAAGGGGCGAACGGGCTCGTAACTACTACGCTATGCGTGTAGTTGGTCCCCATATAAATAGTGTCAAGCCCCAGTCTAGAAGTAAAGTATCTCTAACAAGCTCGCATAGCCCCCTAGTATACTCTAACACTGTTAGAATTTTCTAGTTACATTTAATATAATTATACTAGGCTATAAAGTAAAAACATCAGTAGACTAGGACGCCTTCCGAACTCTTACACACAAAGCGCATTTCAGTAACAATGGTACTTGCCACAGGTTTTCTGTACGCTCGTCCTAAAAACTACTAAAAACTACAAGCGGCACAGTGGTAACTGTGCCGCTTGTAGTTTTTAGGGCGAGCTGACTAATTTATACGTATAACTGACAACAGTAAGATAGCTTTTCCAATTATTGTCAAGGTACTTCAGAAGGTGCCATACTGGGAATTTCTTGGCAAAATATTACTTTGTCCGGCCCAGGAATCGAACCTGATACCTCATGCACAGCAGTAGCATTCATGACGAGCTACACCACCGAGATAGTCAACGATTTAAAGATTGACAAAAACATCAGAAACGAAATGTAACTAGAAAATTCTAACAGTGTTAGAGTATACTAGGGGGCTATGCGAGCTTGTTAGAGATACTTTACTTCTAGACTGGGGCTTGACACTATCTATATGGGGACCAACTACACGCATAGCGTAGTAGTTACGAGCCCGTTTGCCCCTCAAGTTTCACCCCTTAGTAGGTATTTGTTAGGGTTCTTCTGTGGGTAGATTCGAAGCGGGGCTCCGTCTTTCTATGTAAGGGGCGAAAGTCAAGGGGCGTACGGGCTCGTAGCCGCATAGTGGTTTTAGTGGCCGCTTCCCTGCTGCGACTACGCCAAGCGTTGTGGGTTCGAATCCCATATGGGATAAACCTTTTAGTGATCCCCAATGGTTGCCTCTTATTTGAGTATGATTGTTTGTATAGGATATTCGATTACGATTCAGGATTTATTCCTAGTGCGGTAGTAATCTTTTTAAACGATAAAGTGTTCCAAAAATCTAAAAGGTTTATACTAAGAGGACAAGAAGATACAAAACAAAATAGTCTCCGGCATACATATTGGTACGGCAGCTGCCCTTATTGACCCATGTAAATAAAACGAGGGCTGTATTCATAAGGTTATACAAAACCGCGCATGGCCGGACGCGGTATCCGTATGGCCGCCATAACGCGATTCGTATTATTAAACGTGATTACTTATTCCGTAGCACACGGTTCGGTGATTGTATTCAATATTGCCCGTGTTTGATTATCAATTACTTCACCGTGTTATTATTCTAAAGCGGAATAATTAATTTGGTGTCTATACAGCTGCAGTAAACGCCAAGTGAGAGAGTAGGTCAACGGTCTCCTATCAGGCTCGAGGCCTCTGTATGGCAGTCAAGACTAGAGTAAGGCATTGAGGTCGATACCACGACACGCAGCTCTAACTTTACGAAGTTATATGCTTAATAATGATTGAATTAGCATCCAAATCAATAAACAAATCGAACAACATTATGTCTAGACTTCAGCTTTGGTCAAGGCAATAAATATTTAATTATCGCTTTCTTTAACAGTAACAGAAACCGTCGTGAAGAAACCTGCATGTCTCAGAGTTCTCCGTAATGTTCTCGAAGAAGTGTTAAGTCTTGTTAGCTCGTACTGAACCGGAGTGATGGACCATAGTGTTAACCTTCTAATACTAATAAGAGGCCCCGCCACGCAACTGAAACAGTTTATAAGCCTGATATTATTGATTTCGACTATATATTTAGAGTCGCGGTGCCGCCAGGGCATGCAACTGGTCGTGATTTCGATATCGAAAGGCAGGGTTATTGTGATTTTCTCTTAAGAAATTCGCCGTAGATAAAACCGTCTCTGCAACTGTATCCAGCAGACGGAAATTGAGTCATCCCGTATTACCCAAAAACCCAGTGACACCTGTCAAATATATAAGCAAGGCAGCAAATATGTATGTATGCCTTGCCAAGCAAGGCCATTCAAAATAATCTTAATGTTATATTTAAAAAATACTATTATTACTTGTTTTTATACTATAGAATTTTCATCTTTGTTCAAAATATGTTGTAATAAAATATGCGACTAAGAGTGCAGTCCTTTAAAAGCCTCGTCTTTTATCGTAATTTTCATCTTAATGAGAGATAAATTAAGGGAAATAATAAAAAAAAATTTATGAACTGAAAGTCTGCTCTCATTTTTCTTAAACCTTAAATGTAATCTTTAATAGATATATTTTACTGTTGCTTTAAGCAAGCCATTTTATAAATAAAAGCTTTAAGCAAAATAAACATTGCGAGTGCATAATTATCCCTATCATAATGAGACACCGTCTCAGTCCGAGATCCGGTCAGATATCTTTTAGCAAAATTTTATTAGCAGCACGAAAAAATCTGACTACTTGCTTAGCAGACGGCAATTATACCTTCTACTAAGTCGAGTTTCGAAAAGAGCCGTGATACATTTCCGCCTACTCCATCGAAACATATGCGAGAGTTTATATAAATGAAAAATTAACATAGGTAAACAGTTTTAATCACTACCAAACTGCATCATTAATAGCCCATACGAAATACAATGTATGTGACATAATTTTCCATTAAACTCACCGTCCATTCATCGGCTTGTAGAATTTAATAATGACCTCATATACAACAATAATTACTTGCTAAAATCATCAGTCAATCACATTTGCATTAATCAAGCGAGCATAAATACAATCGCCGACAAGTAAGTATATGCGTCGGAACGCTAATGGGACGTAGTAACACGTCGGAATACAATGAAAATGTAATAACATGATTTGTGTAATTCACAAAATGATACGAGTTACGTATTTATTCGGTTGTTAGGGACTGATGACGCATTTCATTATTTCGTTTCCCATTTGCCCAGTGGTGACGACCTTCGAGTAATTGCTATTGGATTTTGATATGGATGTTTTGTTTTTATGATAGATGTTTTTATGATACTAACGTGGAGCTGTTTATCATAGCTTGCCTAATAGTAAGTAGTTGCGTATGGACCCTGGTATTCAAAACGAACCTTTTGTTAAATATAACTTCTGCTGGATTTGTCTTCAACAAAGAAGTCACTGTATTTTCAACGCAAGTTACAGTTCATAATAACCACCTGTTGACAAAACAGGGCTTTCTTATATGGTGGTGGCCAGTTATGATTTCATGTCGAATATAAAAGAGGCAATCTTATTGACGTCTACGCAGTTCCAAACTCTGAGAATTCTTCGAAAGCCCAACCGCCACATTACACATTTCCCGGGGACAAAAACATAGAAAATTAGTAATAACAGCTTGGGGGTTAAATCCGACACTTACTTATACGTTGCACCACTAAAATACTTCTTCTGCCATCTTCAAGATGGTTCCCGAATTTAAATAAAATTTCCGCTGACCGATATTTACGAAACATAACATACATACATATTCTCACGCATATATCTACAAATAGGTAGGTACAATCCAACTAACCCGCATTTTGCCAGCTTTGAATTTACGTCCCACGTAATAAAGAACGAGCACAGGATAAAGATAAATAAATCAAAATATTCTAGGTAAACCTTGAAACTGGAAGCACCTGAAGCCTGACAAGCTTGTTAAATAGAAAAGCTCAAATTACGTTTCTAAATTATTGATGAACGCAACTGCCCGCTAGAACATCCATATTCATAATTACTCAACATTGACATTTCAACGTACGTTGAAATTTCAAAGGCAATAAATTAATATAAAACGTGACTCAAATACCTAAACAAGAATCTAGAACATTTCTTTACTGGCGTTCACGTTCTAATCAATCAAACCAAATTTGTTATTTGCACAGTTTAATTAAACAATATGGTATTGTCATACATTTACGCGTATGTTATACCTTGAAATTAAACTACTTAATACGGATTTTAACGAGTTGTTTATTTTACATAAATTTACTCTATCCCTGACATTTCGGTTGCTTTACAGCAAGTGTAAGCTTAAATCTAAATAGTTTTAGTAATTTAAATAGTAGTAAAATTTAACAGTGGTAGATTAATAGTTTCAAAATTAAGCAATAAATTTTTTTTAAATAAACAATGCGGTAAATTACGTACAAAGTAGTTTCATCTTAACAAACGATATGGTTTGGATACTATTTCATATCCGGACAACATGACATGGAAAATGCGCACCTAAAGCTCAATGATTTTGCACAAAATCTCTCACCAGTTGTGTCATAAAGTCATAACAGAACCGGTGAAAGATTTGGTACTGCCGTACTATCGGACTATTAGAGTAAGGGAATAAAGAGTGCACTTGTGTTTGTGCCCACACTATGAGGAGGAAAGATATTCCTGCACAAATGGCTGATCTGATTGATAGACTATTAAAATTGGCTGCTGAAACGAAACCCAGTCTAGACGAAACACGTTATCTTTCTTTCCCTATTCCTTTAAAAAGACAATGCACGCATTTGAGCCTTAGCCCTAGGTCGCGGTGAATTTTACAAACATACAATTAACCCAGATTCAGAACAATTAATTGTGGATTACACAAATAAATGGCTTGTGAGGGTTCGAAACCACAACATTCGGTGCGGCAGCAAGGCAGCAGGGCAGAAGAACGAGTTGTGTCCAAACGAACGCTACGCTATGCGTGCAATCAAAACATTATCTATACTAATATTATAAAGCTGAAGAGTTGGTTTGTTTGGTTGAATTCGCTAATCTCAGGAACTACTGGTTCCAATTGAAAAGTTATTTTCGTGTTGGATAGCCTATTTATTGAGGAAGGCTATAGGCTATATAACATCATGCTACGACCTACGGGGGCGGCGCAGTAACGATAAACGCGGGTGTAACCGCAGGAAGATCTAGTGTAATAAATACATCAGTCCTGTGATAATTATTTTAGTGGTAACATCTCTGTATACAGTTGAGTTGTTCAGCATAAAAGTTGCCATATTATGTTAACAGACAACTACGAGAGTGCGGTTAACAATACTACTTGGTTTGAACACGAAAACTTGTTAAAATTAACAAGCAAAGTCGCATTATACATTTTATTTTAACTTAGAACGCCTTTACTGTCATACATGTGACATACGATACATTTAATTAGTTATTATAAAGTTGTATATTATATGCCGTAACGGGCAAGTGGACGCCACTCCATTAATATCACATTGAGTATTGTGCGTTCGAATCCCACGTGGCGCAATTTGTGTGATCAACAGCTTACTGTTCCGAGCCTGTGTGTTCTTTGTGACCGTTGATTCGTTGTTTGTAAAGTTTCCCGTGATAGAAGGCTTTTCGTAAGTGCGATCGTTGTCTTTTCAATAGGAAAAAGAAATAAATGCAATATGACAAGTGTAGGCAAGCTATGAAATTATCCCCTTTTTTGGTTTTTGCTAGTAGCAGACGATCTAATGGCCCATCTGATGGTATGCAGGATGGTAGGGATTATGAAAAAATAACAAGAAATATAAAACAAATGCCAGAAGTGTGTTATCATCACAGAACATAATGTGCCACGATGTGCATTTGTTTTATTTTTCTTTCTTAAGAAACAACTAAAATCGATTGAAAACCAACTTAACAATTAAAACTTAGTGAATCTTTATGTATATAGATTCTTTCGTAGTAGATTTACTTTTTCAAATTCATGAATGTAACTATTACACTTTTTGTACATTTCCTTCCAAGGTACTCTTCGCTGAGTGAGTCCTATGTTTTTTATCTTACTAAGTATACCAAAGGGTAAGTTTATTACTTATAGTATTGTAAAGTTATACCGAGGCTGTCTGTACATAAGATATATAATTATATTAAAAAAGTAATATTGTTTGTGTGTTTTTATATGTAAGACTAGATGTGTCCGCGGTTTCACTCGCGTTTATGGTTACTGCGTGGCCCCCGTGGATCGTAGCGTGCTGTTATATAGCCTATAGCCTTCCTCGATAAATAGGCTATCCAACACTAAAATAATTTTTCAATTCGAACCTGTAAATCCTGTGATTAACGTGTTCAACCAAACAAACTTTTCAGCTTTAAAATATTAGTATAGATTCCTATCATACGGGTTACAGATTACAAGTACTTTTGTTATCTCCTCCAGCTAAGCTAGAAAGCTTGTATTAGAAGTTCGTTCACGTCGATAGAGATGTGATTGAAACCATGACCTCTCGATTGAAAGTCCAAAAATAATAATAATAATATTCTATTACATACACACAACACTATCTAGCCCAAACTAAGCAGACCTTGTACTATGGGTATTAGACAATGGATAAACATACATATGTAATTTGTTTTTTGTAAATACATACATATTATACATAGAAACAATTGCAATCGTATAAGTGGTCGTGACTACGCCAAATTCTATCAACAACAACTGCTTTAACCACTGGGCTATGCCCTTTTAAGTTATTTTGACGTCCTACTTTTTGTGTCTGGCGACTAGACACAAAAAGTTTGTAATTATGTTTGGCATTCCAACAATTCATAGGTTAATCCAACTAACTAGTTAGGTTTTAGAACATATCAAATCAGCGCAGTGAAGCAGATCTAAAATTTGAAAACCAAATAATATTCTTTTAGATAACTTTAATACTAAAATACCTATTAGATAGGGCATAGATTGAACTATGGTAATTGTGACGCAAATGCGGACAAAATCGCCGGCAAAGACTAGTCCTAACTATTAGTTTGTTTATTGCGTTTTGAAGTCCTTTACTACACGACCCGATCATAATGCAATTCGCATACACCTTGTTTCGGGACAGTTACAGAAAAGGACATATGTTACATTTCATGCAGGAAAAAGTACTGTCCTCGGAGGGACCGATGCCGCGGACAAAAGTTTTCCTTACTAATATTTTAAATGCGAATGTGACTTTGTTTGTTTGTTGATGTACGCCTCCAAGCCTTTACTACTGGACCAATCATCATGAAATTTCGCAAACTCGTTTCGTATACAGAGAAGCACATGGAGTCTTTCATCCAGAAAAACTGTACTGAAGCAAACGAAGCTGCGAGCAAAAGCTATATAAAGATAAAGCTCTCGTACTCAATGTTACATTCGTGTATTAATTATGTATTCTACCATATATGGAGTATTTTATTGTTCAGGAACTAATTGCTTTAGTTATTGCTTGTGAGTGATTGCATTTGTACTGAATGTTCGATTTAATGCTGACATCGAACACGTGAACTGTGCCCGGCCGGCGACGCATTATATTACTTAATTCATTAACATCAATTAGTGTATTTTTCGGAACCGTCGCGACCGGGTGCATTCACAACATTACCTAACATTTTAACATTAACATTTAGAACAGTTTTATGAACAGTTTTAGTGTAAACTTTTTATATACCAATAAATGGAAATTATTTACTTTACCATCTAGTATTTACAATAATCTCGAAAGCAGCCCCGACACTGAATATATAGACTTAATTTGAAATTGAATTTATATAGACTTAGAGTTCGCCGCAAAGGATTAGGGTTATCTTACATGGTCAGCTATTGACGTTGATCTTTCAAGGATTGAACCATTCCAGATTCGTTCCTGGGTTGTGATAAGTGCTATGATTTGTCATTGCAAAAAAGTTTATTTCTCAAAAAAGGACATTACATTTTATAGTTTACTTAAAATATGAGAAATTTTAGTCAATTATTTCTACGCACGGGTAACCATAACAAATTATACACCTCAACCTTCCTCATGAATCATTCTGTCTATTGGTGAAAACCGCATAAAAATCCGTTCAGTAGTTTTTGAGTTTATCGCGAAAAGACAGACAGACGCAGTGGGGGACTTTATTTTATAATACGTAGTGAAAACATAACAAGTACATTCTAATATTCTATATTCGATCAGTAGAGTTTAAGTTTGTTAATAATCATTTTTGTTTAATAGGTACATTTTCAATCTAATTTCAAATTATTAATAGGTTAAGAACTCTCTACGTTCTTTGGTAGTTTATTATAAAAATGATCTTCCTCATACTGTAAATTGATTTTACCGTACAATGTTCTTAATGTGAGGTAGTTCTATATTATTTTTCTTTCTTGTGTGCTATCTGTGTGATTTGTGTTTAAATGTAACATCAGTATGAGTCGATTTAGTTAATATCTGTTGTAGAGATTAATCAAACCATGCTGGCATTCAACTACATGTAATAGTATTATATGAGCCTGCTAAGATATTTAAGCTTCATGCTAAGTTATATTATAAAATGTTTTGTTAACCTCTTGAGTGCCAGCGACACACCGGCGGCCAGAAACAAGAGGTTTTGGATAATGTCTGGAATTTTAACAATTGGGACGTTAAAAAATCACAACAATTTAGGACTGTATGGATGGAGAAATGGTAAGTGGTCGTGAGTACGCCAAATTCTGTCAAATTCAATCTCATAAAACTTGTCACGTGGGTCAAAATTTGTGTTGTCCACTTTTTGTTCCAACTCTGGGTTTTCTTTGCGTCTCTTGTTTTAATATAAAGTACATACATAAGGAAACGAAGGGGAAGACTGACGCGCACCTTAGTCAAGCAAGTGAAGGAAAAGTGGGCGTCCAGTGGTATCAAGAGGTTAAAAGAATGCTGAAGACAGACATATGTGGCGATTGCTTCACTGAAAAGTGCTACACTCTTAAATTAAATTAGAAAACATTCATAAGTATACACCTCACAACACAGGAAATAGCTCTAGTGCGTGCTTTGTCTTTAACAAGAAATATGTTTAGTTTTAACGAAGAAAATATCTTAAATAAGAAACAACATCTTTCATGTTGCAAAAGCCAGTATTTTTTTTAAATACGACTTCATGCATAAAATTATTATTATAATAACAAAAAACCCGACTGCTTAAAAGTAATGAACTGAAAAGAGAAAAAGAAGTATCACAATATCTATATAAAATTCGACTGGCTAATGCATTGTTTTGTAAGCTTACTTTATCATTTCATGAAATAACTACATATGTATGTATATTCAAATTAGTTAAACTAAATACTTTATGGTGCCGCATGCGGTTTCAAACGTAGTTTTGTTAGATCTTTCTTTGCCCGTAGGTAACAAAGTATTGTTTATCCCTGCCTGCAACACCATATATTTTATGCACATATATGTCAAAAACCGTCCAGCCGTTTGGGCTGTAGGGCGTGCCAAAGAAATGGACATACATAACCACATACATACATACACTCGAAAAACATTACTCTCCTTCTGACGCAGTCGGGTAATAACTCCCTACCTGTTTAGGTTCTTGCGATTCTTTCACAGGGTTATATAATCATAATTTATTTTAAAAAAGGCATAAGCCAGATAATTATCATACAGAAGGTAAAAGTCCAATATTCCAATTCAATCTTTCGTAAAACAGTATGACACACTAATGAATCAAAAAGGCGTAAGTGCCACGTAAAAATTCCAACCAAATTTGACCATTACTGGAAATATGCTACTCAAAAAAAAGGAGCGAAAATTGAATGGTTAGTGTTGTCGGTACAAAAATTCTTGACATTTTGCAGTGCTGCCATTCTCAATCGAACGTTACGTTGTATGTCGCAATATTTGCTAAGCTAATTTCAACTTAAATTGCAAGCTAAATGGTGGGTTTTGCCTTGGTAGGTGGTTGCTAAGATTGTTTTTTTTTTGGATTGTTATGCCACCCATTTTCTCGTCAATGAACAGGCGCCAGCGACCAGTTTGACTGGTCATGCGTATTATCCTTTGATTGTAAAGTTTTGGAATGGTAGCTTTAAACAGAGGATGGCAGAGGATATATAAAATTTTAAGTATCGTACTTGTTTGTTAGGATATTTTATACCTATAAAGTGAGATCCTTTCAGAAGTGTAAAACTGTTAAAGTATTATAAAATTACCGCTATCACCTGGTACACAGCCTAGCTGGTGCAGCGGTTCATAATGCGACTGTTGCAAATGAGAACTTGGGTTCGTTTCCCGGATGCTGCAAAATGACATCGGACATTTCTTTAAAAAAAATTCAGGATAACGGAGCCTGTTACTGTGCTCGTTAGGAGGCAATAGGCTCGGCCTTCATCATGTAGGACCTAAAATCACGGCTGCCAATGCGGATGTTAACCATATCTGCCTACTCTTTCAGGGATAAAAGACATGAGACTATGTACATACGAGTATGTATGAAAGTACGCCACTCGTTCTTGCTTCATCTCTCCTTCAAATACTGATAAAGTAGTAAATTCTACTTTATATACGATGAGTTTCTCTGTGCGGCAATGTTGAAAAGATGGTCCTCGATATGAACGACGTGTACGGACATAACGACGAATTGAAAGCAATATATTATTTTCGCTTCTACTATTGGTTTGAATACTATAAATTTGATTAAGAAGTGTGATTTGTTTGAAATATGTTTTTCTACTTCATCCTATCACCTACAGGACAGATACAATACAATTCATAATGGTGTATACGTGTTTAAATAATTTATTAAAAGCATAATTATTGTGAGAAAAGCCAACAATCAGAAATAACATTTCGCCTGACCCGGCAAGCAAACCCGAGACCTCAAGCACAGTCACTGTGCCTCTAACGCAGGCCTATATGCAAATAATAATACAAAAATAACATCATCCATCCAAAATACCGAACACAGCAAACATTGGATTGATTACAACCTGTCGATAAACAAAGCCTAGCTCTCTCTGTGCTCATTACCGTGAACATTCACTGGGATCAATTGGTAAAATATTCCCTTATAAGCGTCGCAGTCAATGGAGAACCAATCTTTTATCATTTCACCCCACATTTCCACGACATAACAACGGTTTATTAAGGCCTGTGTACGCTATGTAGGGTGTCGGGAGATGGTGACGTATTGTGAAATCAGCTTTAAGGTTACGGTATCCTTTCACTGTGAGCTTTGTTTGTTGTTGGTATATTTAAGAATTGATGGCGTGGTTTTTTACTGTAGAAGAAAATGAACAGAGATTTTAGATTTGTGTGTCAGCTGTTTGTGTAATGAGAAGTAGGTCGGAGAAGAATCCTTACTGAAGCCTGCGATAACGAAGATCTATAGAAGATTGCAACCAAAGCAACACAGATGGCGTAGTAGTTTAAGTGGTCAATAACCACATTGGATAAAAAAATTACGAATCACAAATAGTTCTAGTAGTTATACTAACCACAAGTAGTTTCGGGTTCGAATATCGGGGCGGGCTAACAAAAAGGTATTGTGTTTTTTGTTAAGCAATCTCATTAGTAGCACGGAGTTAGAAATTTGGCGGTGATAGACATCCCCGTGCCTCGGAAGGCACGTAAAGCCGTTGGTTCTGCGCCTGATGTCTCTCCAGTCGTGTTGGATTACCGTCCCATCGGATCATGAGAGTGACCAAAGAGTGCACTTGTGCTTGCGCACACGCTTTTGCACAAAATTGGCCGCCGTGACCAAAATTCGGTCTGGAGGACATTATTATTAACTTTCAAAGAGTAGATAGATATCTGTTTAATATTCACATTTCATTAACTATGTTTTTCATTTTATGTAGGTACCTCTCTGTCCCCATGCTGCTACCGAAATCTTTTCAACTATTACTACATATTTCCTGCACCGGGAGCAAATCCCATCAAAAGTATACCCAGCTCTCAGAAGAATATAAAATAAGGATATTGTAGACAGAGACCATGTAGTACTACTTGAGGTCAAAATTCTCAAGGTCAAGGTTACCTGACAGATTTGTATCGCTCAAATGTATGTCAACCTTAACATTTCTTATATTGAAATACCTGCTTATATATTTTCGTTCTTCGTACATACCCCGCAGCGGTTAAATCTGTGACATGTTTTTCACATCGTCAATATTTCTTTGAACGGAAAATGTGTGGATATTTTGCTGTTTTGTTAGATAAAGGCTCTTTGATTATTTTGTATTTCTCAAAGGTAAGCTCAGTGTTTAGTGTCAGAGTATTGCTGACGGCTTTGGCAATCTGCTATCAATAGATAGACGGATATATTTATTTTTAGCGCTTGCAGCGTATTTATGTACACGCGTCGTGTCTGGAAAGTTGAACAGTCGCCTGGCGGCGAAAATTATTTTAAAGTTCCTTTTTTAAGGTATTTTGCGAGATATTAACTGCCATAAAATAAGACTAGTAATCTTAATTGACTGCCTCAATGACGTACTGCTGCGTATGGTCGGTTAAATATTAGGTAAGCAGAGTGTTTGTCATGCTTGACCCTTCCTCCCCCTTGTAAGCAAACTCCCATTGGTTCTTACGGAATATTTGAACGACTTATGAGGTCTCAGATCCTATGGCCGGATTCTATCAAGGAATTCTTAGTTGCTGTCTACCAGGCACTATTCCATCAGTGCCTGGTAGACAGCTTTAATTTAGGCACACATTTAAAAATAGTTAGCTTTCCTTTACTGTTGTCCCTAAGCACGCTAATACCAATATGACTAGGAAGGAAGAGCTCTTAAAAAAGAAAATATCTACACGTCTGCCCATCCTTTTATAAAGAAATATACGTAATACTAAGTTACGTAATCTATTATATAGTCTTCTAATGTTATTGCCGAATAATTTAATGAAGGATGAAGGACAATTTTTATTCAGTGCGCATATTTCAGATGAATTCTCGTCACACGATCTATACTTGTGTATAAAATGGGTGTGACAAGCGCGTGACCTGTCAGCAGCTGAACCGTTATCGTTACTTGTGACAAATTTCCTAGAAACGTGTCCTCGATGTATTTTATACGAAAATTCGTCTTAGTTTTACTTTAGGTATCGCGATCTGGGTATCCTTGACCCTAATATTATGACTACGTAATAAATCATAATAATATCAGCTATGTAGGTATGTATATAAACTGTAAGAAGACTCTCAGTGTGAGAAGGATTAGACGATGTACCAAGCTGACCAAGTGCGGATTGGCAGTCTTCGCGTATCTTTGAGAACATTATGGAGAATTCTCAGATGTGTACGTTCCTTTACTTAGTAATATTGCAATATATTATAAATGCACTTTGCCAAATGTTGAGCAGCGATAGCTCAGTGGGGAGACCAACAGACTGCAATGCAGAGGGTATCGGGTTTGAATCCACGTCGCGCACCTCTGACTTTCGGAAGTTATATGACTTTTCGAAATTATGTGCGTATTGATTGACAATTATAGCCTGCTCCGTGCCTCGGAGAGCACATTAAGCCGTCGGTCCCGGCTGCCATGAACATCGAAGCGTCGCTGGTCTGTACTGACTGGCCCCCAGATAAGATAAGATAAGATGCCAAATGTTGTGGAATATAGTCCGACGCGGTTCACAATTTAAAAATATCTAATTAAGTTACAAGTATATCTTATACGTAAATTCGGGTAGGGGTACATACATTATCCCCTCCATTATTATTTCAGATGATATTGTTTATTTCATCACTTCACTCATAAATTGTAATGTATCCAATATGTGTCAGCGACAAACTTCAGATACACACAATTGTTGTCGATGAATAATCAAATGATGTGGATTGAAAGTGAATTTTGCGGGCGATACTATGATTTATTTATATACAGACACACAGGCATACATTAAAACTATGTATGTATATATGTAGTTTTACTGTATACCTATGTGTCTATTTATTTATTATTTATTTATTTATTTAGAAAGCTTACAGACTGATATACATATATAAGACAAAATGTGCAGTAACAATTGCTACTTACAAGCTTCCACAAATATGACATCTGCTGTAAGTACCATTATAAATATAATATTCTAGTTAAGGACAAATACAAAAATAAAAAAATACATATTATATATATTCTATAAACAATTTTTATCGTTATTATTTGTGCTTCTATTTCTACCAAAGAACTCTCTGCTCAGTATACCTCGTAGGGTCCCAGTTTGAGTATGGAACATATCAATATCTAAATGTTGGGCGATACTATTAAATCTACCACATACACACAACACCATCTAGCCCAAACTAAGCAGACTTTGTACTATGTATACTAGACGATGGATAAACATACATATACCTTTCTTTACCCGGAAGTTCTGCGGGTACAACAAGGGCCAAATACGCCTACTCACAGGAGCGTTTACTGGTCATTTTGGCACCAATGACTTCCTGTGCAGATTGAGATTGTCAAACAATTCGATCTGCAGAGCCTGTGGTGAACAGGACGAGTCCATATCACACCTACTGTGTGAATGTGACGCGTTGGCCGGACTAAGGATGGGTCTGATGGGATTGGCATATCCGAACCCTGAAGACTTCAGGCTTCTCCCTCTGAGGTGTACGCTGCGACTGATGCAGTACATTCATAGGGAGATAGCTCAAGGATAAACCTCGGGGCCGACACAAAAGATCCCACTGGGTCGAAGTGTCGCCGGTCTACAATGACTGGCCCCCGGATCAAGATAAGATAAGATAAGATACCTTTCTTTTGTAAATACATACATATTATACATAGAAACACCCACACCAAGACAAACATCCATGTTCATGCACACAAAATTAAATGTTTACCTTGTGCGGGAATCGAACACGCGGCCTCAGGCGTGGCAGTCGGTTACACTAACCACTACGCCATCGAGGCGAGGAGATGGTTTTTGATCTCACGCGGTATTTTTTATTTAAGATAATTGCGCCTTTGCCCTCTACGGAATACATATTTTGTAGACTCCGTGGTGCTACCACGAATTTTCTAACAGAAAAACGCAGTTACACTGCGATTCAGGAATTGGAACTGGTACCTTACATTGGGTTATAAACATTTATGTAAACCTATATTCTGAGATCAGGGACAATTGTCCTGTATTCTTGCTAACAATTGAATTCATACTATAATTAAAAATAGTTATGGTAATAAAACGTACGTGATGACTTACCTTGGCCTACTTAGTGCCACCGATGTCATTTGCCTTGCCAAAAACATGAAGTATGTAGAGCTATCTGCCAACCTTCACTACTCTGACAGGCACCTGAAGAAGAAAAATAAGTATTAATAGCCATTCATTATACTACAATTAATTACTACACCCGACCAGACTTAAGCTTCGTTATTGACAAAATTGCCTATTGATACAATCTAAATGTTCGGCAGCAATAAAGGCTACTTTTAAAGAAAGACTAACCAAGACGCGTATAACATTTAATCCTAACTAATATTGTTTGTTACGCTTTCACGACTTAACGTGTAAGGAAACTCCAGAATCAGTTCTCAAGTATTTATTTCCTTTAATATTATTGTAACATAATTATATTTTATATTAATAGTTTACATAGTTACACAATATGCATACCTGATTTAATTCAATGCAATATCCGCCACTTAATATACTTTTACTTCTCAAACTTATCTGATCGCCACACAACGCACGACTGCCCGTTATAGTTCCGCGCGTTAGTTTTATACTATCAAGCATAGTGGGGCAGTCGAGAAAAATCAGTGTTGCCAACAGAAAATAAAGGATACAATTAAACATATTCAAATAATGCTTCTACATTGCTACATTTAACTAAATATTTCTATATAATAATTATATTCTACCTATAATTGCTAACAGCTCGGCCATCCTGATGTTAAAGCGAGACCCTTCGCTTTAGATTATGTTTAACAACAACAGGTCAAGCGATTCGTGCACAAAATTGTGGCCATGAATCGCTTGAAGTACCGTCGTTTATATTCGTAATAAGTATAATTTAATGTATTTCATTTATGTACTTCTTAAGAAATTATTATGTATATCCTGTTACATAGAGACAATGCTTATTTTTATCAATACACATACACATTTATAACTTATTATTAAAGATCTCAACTCTCACTCAACATGTGTACGATCAGGTGTTACAGATAGGTATTTTTTGTCTCAACATGCTCTGTCTTGTCAGACATGCAAATGTATATGCTTAATAAGAATTTTAAAATTATGCTGGATCTAATATTATAATTAACATGTCAATTAAGCGTCTCTTAACAATGAAGTGAGATATATTATAAATAGGTTAGTTCAAATCCGTACAATAAATATAAAAATTAATTAATTAATAATTCATTTCCAATAATAGAATAGTAATAGATAAGTCAATAATTAAGAACATGCCAAATTAAATTAGATCATGATAGACGATTATTAAAACAAAGAAAACAAATTATATAAGATTATCACATAGGAGATCATTAATATTATAGTAACATTTATGCAATAAATAATAAATTTCTTAAATTACGTTTAAATACGTTAACATTAAGGTCCTTAAATTTATTTGGTACTTTATTGTATATTTTGGGTGCCATGCAGAAAATGCTATTATAATTGTTTTACATAATATGTATGGCATTCATACATTTATTTTAAATCACTGAAATATTATATAATTATTGAAAACAACCAGTGAGAATCACTGTTACAACTATTATGTTATCAATTCATTATTTTAGAAATATCATCACATTCTTTCTCTGAATTTACTTAACTAGAATCATGATTTCTATCGTATACCAAACATGGTTTTAGTTTATCTATTGATACAATATTCTCATAGCGAGGTCGATGCGCCTTTAACATTACTTAATACATCTAAAACTGTCGAGACGCGGTTATTAATTAATTGACTTAGTTTATTTAACGGTGCCGAGTTTTGATGTCGCGACTTCCCGTGTTATCCACGTTGTCGCGACACCTCCCTCCTCGGACTTTTATTATTATGCCGAGTTTTGATGTTACGACTCCCCGTGTTATCCACGTTGTCGCAACACCTCCCTCCTCGGACTTTTATTATTATGCCGAGTTTTGATGTTACGACTCCCCGTGTTATCCACGTTGTCGCAACACCTCCCTCCTCGGACTTTTAATATTATGCCGAGTTTTGATGTTACGACTCCCCGTGTTATCCACGTTGTCGCAACACCTCCCTCCTCGGACTTTGTGACTTACGATTAAAAGAGTGTTTGTAGATTTGCCTCTCTCGCCGGCTCCCTTCCACTCCCTCACTCTGTATTTGTTTTGAAGTCTACCCTTTTCCGCTTTCATTATCGCGGTTACTTATCATCAGACTCATCCATTAATCTGAAAATTAAGGAATGATCGGCAGTTTAAATTCATTAATTAAATATTTATCACAGTTAATCTGTCAGGTATACCAGACGTAATAAAATATATCGAGTCATGCCACCAGTATGTCACTGAGACTCAATAGGTTAACTTTAATATTACCGCTGAAACCTGTCAGCTGTTTGTGATTTGGAGTCAGTCAACAGTGATACCATCTCCTCCCCTGATCATGAAGTTATGCCTGTGTCTTATTTGGTTGATAACAATAACAAAAACACATTCATGCCTTGAGACCAAACACCTATTTGGTCTGAAAACATGAATACATCTTTGTAACCCACACCTGTAGGTTTCAGTAGAAGTTAAAAACGACTACATTAAACGCTCAGTCAACAGTCATTTCTTTATGGTGACAGCCTATCTGTCACTAAAAAAGATGCAATCTATTTAACAGAAGTATAATCATTACATTATAAGGTAAGGTGTAACTTTATTCTGTGTGCATTACCATAGTCCTATGTATTAACAAAGGAACAAAAATAGGAATATTGAAAAACTTAATTTACTTCTTTAAATGCAGTTGTATTTGTTATAACAATTTTATTTCATTCTTCGACACTAACAAGTTTATTAGTAGATTTTTATTGACTAAATATACATTGTTTCTACCTTATTTTTATAAAAAGCAACTTGCTAAACTATTAGCATTTAATATATTATGCAGGGACCCAGTTACCAGTAGAGTAGTGAAGGTTATAGAACAGTAGTATTATTACTACAAATCTTAGTGATACATCTAGAAGTTTAAACTGTTAAACGAGACAAAGGACAGGCATACACAGTATTAAACTAATTCATTAAAATATTCAGGGTCTATCCGGCAAGGAGTTAGAATTAGATTTATTTTTAAACATAATATTCAAGTATGTTGCATAACGGAACATTGGTTAAAAAGTATTCAATTAAAATTTATAATGAGTATTATTCAATTGTAAGTGCATTTTTAAGAGAATTCTATATATGGTGGCTCTATAATATATTTATGTAATGATGTAAAACGTAAAGAACTTAAAGATATAGTAAATCTTTCTATCGTACTGATGAATTATCCTGTGTGGAACAAGAGCAACATACCATAGTTTGTGTGTACTGTCCACCGCAGAGTGACTTTAGTGTATTCGAAACAGTAGTACAGGATATTTTAAATCGTTTGAGTTTTAATTACTAAAACTCAAAGAATATAGTAATATAGTAGTATGTGGTGATTTTAATATTAATTTCCTTGAGCAGTCAGCTCTTTCTGTGAAACTAATTAATTCATTAGAGTCATTTAATTAAAGTATCTATTTTTGGAACCAACCAGGATTATATCACATTCTGCTATCTGCTTAGATAATGTATTTTGTGACTCAATTTCTAAATACGGCCGGGCCATATTAAGTGAACCGACATCTGACCATTGTGGTCAAAGGGTAGATTTTTCTGTAAATACAATGCTTAAAGAGAATAAGATCACATGTAGACCAATGACCTCTAATCGCTTAAAGAAATTTAATAATAAAGTAAGTGTCAAGGTTCTCAATATGGAAGGATATCCTTTCTCAGACGAAGTATATAAGTCGTTTACTTAACATAATTACTTTAGAATATAAAAATATTATTAAATGTAAGACCTTTACTAAGAATAATAAGATTATGTTTTGTGATCTAAATTATATGAATTATATGATATGAAAAACATTCAATTTTGATCCTAATTTTATTCAATATGTTAAAAATTATTTAAAATGATTTGTGCCACTGCCAAGTCCCTTTATCTAAAAACTAAAATACGAAATTCCAGTAATAAAATCAAAACTACTTGGAATATTAATAACAATGAAACAGTACGCAGCAAGGTGCGTGATAATACCTTTGAATAAATATTGTCTTCTGTTTACGCGAATGGAACACCAATAACTAAATTATGTTCGGGTACTTTGAAATAACTACACTGGAACATTGAGACAACTGCCATCTTAGTCTCCCCGTGACCATGGCTGCTGAAAAGCAACCGAAACGTCGGAGAAAGTGTAAACTTAAAAACAAATAGATTTGGTAGCCCTAACAATCCAATTAGCTTAAAATTAGCAAAGTTTAATAGTATAGTATAGTAGTGTAACAGTTTCTAAATTATGTAATAGAGTGTTAAATAAACAACGCGATAAAATCCGTATATAGTAGTTTAATTTCAATGAATACCTTTGAACTTAATACAAATAATAACAATAGGAATTCTATGACGCCTATTAGAGGGTTTTAGTTTTCTTCTTTTTTATTTGTTTTATAATATTATAGGTATAAGTTAGTTTTATAGAATTGTGTTTATATTATGTAAGTATGTAATTAATAATTTGTATTGTGGAAAATAATAACATAATTTCAAATAATTTGGAAATAGTCGACACCTTTAATAACTACTTCGCAAAAATAACTTTAAATACAACTAGTACCCTAAGGTCTTGCCCAGCTCGAGCAGAATACTTGGTTATCGACAACGTAGAAGAGTAAGATACTATTCAGTTTTGAACGTGTACATCCATATCATATAATAAACGTATTTAAGTAACTTAATTAAAAATATCTGCTAAATTCAGGGATTCCTATCTCAGTAAAATTTGTTGAAAATATTATTGTCAATATAGCGCCACACCTAGCTGCTATAATCAACGGGGCATTTTAATGAATATGGGCATTTTTCTTAACTTAATTAAATGTAGTAAAATACTACCTTAATTTAAAATTGGATACCAAAGCGACCCCAATAATTTTAGGCTAATTTCAATCAGTAAAGTATTTGGGAAAATTATATTACAGCAATTAAAGAGCCACTTTAGTGTAAATGATTTATTTCATACAAATCAATATGGTTTCAGGATTTGTGTGAAATTGTTTTATTCGTGGATGACAAATCCCTTATTTTTAAAGTAGACTGAAAAGCACCGAATTTATGTGCTGTTAAAGATTTACTCGCGCAAGTCCTAGACTGGTTTACGACGAATAATTTACTACTAAACTTTACACTGCCAAATGTAAAGAGTCCTAACGTAAATATAAATTTAAAAACTTTAGATGATAAAGTTAAGTGAGGCGCTCAAATATCGTGTCTTACAGGTTTCTTCTCAACCCTTTGCCTGAACCTAGCAACTAACCTAAATGTAGCCTTAGTAATTTTATTGACCTTTACTAATTTTCAAGCTAACAAAACTATTAAAACTATTAAAGCTATTCAAATTTATTATAGTTTATTTATATAATGCTTATTTTTTATATAATACATTATATATTACCATAAACAAAATTCATATAAATACCAAATCATGTCTGCATTGACATAAACTTTATATTTTATCAATTACATTATTTAAAAATAGTTTAACTATGCTTAACAATCGTTCTTCAAAATTATCTGTTATTTGTAGATATGCAACCTGTTTACACCAAACTCATTAGTAGATATCGTGCATGTTTTGTTCGCTTAAATATTACAATCAATATTACAAAACTGTCCTTACTCAATTAACTTACAGTTGGTATTTCTAGAGTGAGAATTCTTACCTCGCCGTAACACAATTTGACTAGCACGGGAGCTAAAGAATTTTTATCGGATTACCGCCAATTTTATATGTTGAAGTTAAACAGAATATTTTTCTTCTTATTTATACATTAATTTGCTAATGTTCGAAGTTAATATAGTCAAATATATTAATAGTGTAAATATGTTTAACTGTACTATATTGTATCTGTTTTAAACATGCTGTACACACATATTTAGAACATATATTAAAACAGAACAACATTGTAAACCTAGGCTAACTTTATCTATGAATAAAGTTTTATCTTATCTTATCTTTGTGAACTAAATGAATAAATGATATTGACCTTGACCATGAATTCAGCTCATCCATGAAAGCTTTAATCTTTAAGATAGTATATAGTTTCATTGTGTTTTAATATTGTAGGTATCGATTGAAAATAAAAGTAATAATATATTAATAATGATACCTTCAATCTGTATGTCAGTATAGTGCATATAAACATAGCGCACCAATATGGGCAAAAGCATTAACAAGTCATTCCTCTTCCTAATACCATTTTTGATGGACATATAGCAGATTGCACCTGATAACACATCCCCAGAGAGTAGCTCTGGCTGGATATAAACAGTGCCGAGAGGAGAAATACTGAGGAGTGCCCCAGCCAAATTCAACCTCATTAACCGCAATAATACTACATATCCATAAGTACACAGTACATTATCAAGTAAATACGTCGCTTGCCAATAGTTAGCTACCAGGGAGTGCCTTGGCCAAGCCAAACTACGACGCCGACACAACGAGTCCACCTAGCATCCAACACACTTATCTGTAAGTCTCATAATCGAGACGAAAAAACAAACAAACACGAGTGTCGTAGTTGACTTCAACCCATCAGGACGGAAATATAAACAAACCAAATTGATGTTAAATCTGGTAAATTTATCACAATTACTCACTACATGGAATAAGTAACAATTATCCATATTTTCAACGTTTTCACACGATACCTTAATATTTTTTAAAGCATTTGGCGTTCGATTAATAAATAATCGTTTGATTTAAAAAATCTTAGACGAAAAGTGAGGTTATTTGTCAGATGCCAAAATATCTATAATTTGGAGGAATTTAAATTAATCTGTCAGTAATAATTACTAATCCTATCCCTTAGGTTATTCTTTAACAATGTAAAATTATGTACCTACCTTGCATTTTTTTTACTGTATGTATCGATACTATACTATATTCTGTTTGGTCAAAAGCGGATATCAACTTTTTTAAATTCAAATAAGTAATTAATTGTTTTACAATTGATGCTACACTTGGACATCACTAAAATGTCTATGGTCATGTCAATGAACCGTTTGTATACCTTTTGATTTTGTTGTATTGAAATCGACTATATCGCAATACCCCATACAATGCGTGACAAGTCAAATGTTGAGAACCAATTCTGAACGAAATGTATATATTTTCTTTTATTTGTTCATAAAAGTTAAATTTGCACGTGGGCTGGGATAAACGAGTGCCTTTTAAAAAAAAATGACCCGTCTATCCCACTTCTGAATTGTAAGGAAACTCCAGAATCAGTTCTCAAGTATTTATTTCCTTTAATATTATTGTAACATAATTATATTTTATATTAATAGTTTACATAGTTACACAATATGCATACCTGATTTAATTCAATGCAATATCCGCCACTTAATATACTTTTACTTCTCAAACTTATCTGATCGCCACACAACGCACGACTGCCCGTTATAGTTCCGCGCGTTAGTTTTATACTATCAAGCATAGTGGGGCAGTCGAGAAAAATCAGTGTTGCCAACAGAAAATAAAGGATACAATTAAACATATTCAAATAATGCTTCTACATTGCTACATTTAACTAAATATTTCTATATAATAATTATATTCTACCTATAATTGCTAACAAACGTCTCTATAAACCATCATGAATAACTTACTAATCTAACTACCTTTTTTTTTTTTTTGATACTCAGGAAAAAGGGGCGTGTGGGACTCACCAGACGAGTGCTGGTATACCCACTAAAAAATCCTGGAGTGTTCCCTCATCATATTTTTTGACATCAAATATCAAAAATTCACGCACGTTATCTGTCCTCTGGCCTACGTAGTATTCTACCCACACTTTGACATTTAAGTAATTAATTCTAGAACAACTTCAATATAAAGGTAATTATATTTATGAAAGGAATTTCGCATACAGACAAGGACGTCGGGTACCTTACATCCAGAAGTACTATTCCTGAGAGATTAAAATTACATTCACGGGAGCGAATCTGCAGAGAAAATCTAGATATATAACAAATGAAATATAGAAAATTTGTATACGATAAACTAGGTTTTGCCCATGGTTTTGCCTGTGTCAATCCCACGGTAACACATACGAGAGATACGTATCATATATGGTAAACCAGGTCATAGGCTATGTGTTTGGCGTGTTCCATCAAATAAATTTAACGGTTTACGCGTACAAACATCTAAACATCTTCACAAACTATAATATTTATAATTCTAATGGATTATGTAATAATATAAAAAAATGATCTCAAGAGGACAAAATCACTTACATGAGAACAATAAGTACGATAATATACGTGAACAGTGATTAAAAGTCGTCATGTACACACGTAATTAAATTAAACGCTTATTCAATGTATGTAGCTATTTTTGGTTTTACATTTGTTGTTCTAGTATCTACGTAACTACTGTGATTATTTTGACTTCGACTTCGAGGACTAAATATAATTTTATCCTGCTTTTAAAACTCCAAGATCTGCTTCTATATTCTTTTGACCAGTAGGTTTACTTAAAGTAAAGCATTAATGATATCTGTTGATCACAGCATCTGCCTCTCAATAATGATCGTATTAATAATCCGAAACGAGATTAATTTAGCCCCGCCATCTTAAAGTTGTGATATTACGATTACTGGTTTATAGATTTAGTTCAAGGTATTATGAATTATGTTATTGCGTATGATTGAACGATATAAAACGTAATACATTCTATGACTGGAAGTAAAGTTTTGGGGTCGATTCCTAGCGCATGTGTGAAGTAGATATTATAGTGGATAAGTGTGTGGGCAAACACAAGTGTACTCTTATGTTTTCGCACACAGTCATAAGTAAGTCATAAGTTATTTATTTCAGAACAAATTACATTTGTGTTGAAAATTTGCATTTAGTAAAATAAAAACAAAAACAAGCACATTAATATAATGACAAAGTTAAATACAATTGAAATATGATAAGATCAACAATAATTAAATAATTACAAGAGAATCTCATAAAATTCAAGTCAAAAAAAAATATCAGCCAGAACAATGTTAAAAGTCAAAAATAAACGCTAGAATACACAAAAAGAAATATGCCTTAAATGGATTTAGATGTCAATATAAATTCAAAAATATCAATAAAAAAGTATATCCTTATAAATACTATTTAAAAAGATAAAAAATAAATTAAAATAAATTGGAAATTACTATAATATAATATGTCATCAATACTATAATAGCATTTTCTTAGTCAATATGTTTTAATTTATTTTTAAATAGAATTGAATTTTATATAACTTTGAGTTATGTTGGTAATTTGTAGAACAACAATACAGCTTGATAACGAGTGCTATGATGAACTATATTTAGTTTAGGTTGTTTCCTATCATAGCACCCCTTACTAACATGATACCTCCGAGAAAGAGCTCAGGCGTAGGACTATTGGGTTTACGTGCTTTTCGGAGATCGGGGATGTAAACACCATGAACTTCCTAACTCCGGGCTGCTATTGAGAACTTCTTTACATAAAATCCCACTCTATTTTTGTTAGCACGACTCGGGATTTGCACAGCAGTCGCATTCACTACCGCTGCCGCAGCAGTTTAGCCCCATTAGGTATACAAATGCACGCGTTTGGTTCAGGGAAACAAAGATAAAAATATGTAACATGGACCAGCCTGAAACGTAAAATATTTTGTCCCTGTAGAATATAATATGGATTGTCTGTGTACAAGTGCCGAACGATACTGAAATGGTCGCGACAGGCATACCTCGCTCCGGTATAATAGAAAAAAATGGTGAAAAGCGCATCAATATCGTTAAAATATAAGATTTTTTGTAGCATTTTTACATGTTAAAAAACTTTAGAAATAAGGCTGTCTTCTATACTAATATTATATAGAGGAAATATTTACAAGAACCACTGCCACGCCTGAGGTAGCGCGTTCGATTCCCGCACAAATCAAACATTTGTGTGCACGAACATGGATGTTTATCTTGGTTTGCGTATTTCTATGTATAGGTAATATGTATGTATTTACAAAAAAACGTATATATGTATGTTTATCCATTGTCTAGTATACCCATAGTACAAGCTCTGCTTAGTTTGGGCTAGATGTTGTTGTGTGTATGTGATAGAATATTATTATTATTTGATATTTTGTTTGTTTGGAAGAATTTAACTCAAAAACTTATTCAACTGATTTTAAAAATTCTTTTACGATTAGGATTATTACCGAATAACGTAGGCAATTATTTTATTTAAAAGAAGGACCGTTATTAATATAACTTAACCAACCTGAAACCACAGTGAGTGTAGAACCTCTCTGTCTACCCTTTCAAAAATATTTTCTTTTTTACTGGCGAGAGCAGAAGCTTTGGTAAAGGTAGAGGTAAGCGGGTACATACTTATAATCGTTACAATGCCATGGGTTTATAGTTAGAAACTCAGTGCTGCTAATGATAAATTCATGACAGAAAGGCCTTAAATATTTTGCCTGTCCAGGGAATAGAATCCGAGACATCATAAACAGTCGTCGCATACACTACGGCTGTGATTAATTCATAAGTATGTTGTTAATCCATCTCTCTTTAATCCTTCGTATATGAATGAATTAAGATATTAAGCAAAAATACCCAGTAATTTATACTCTTTAAGTTTCAACGACCAAAGTCAGAATATTTAGCAATAAAACCAAGAATAATATATGCCTCCATGATGCACCGGGAGTGTAAACGACTTTTGTGCATAAAGTCTCGGGTATGATGCCCGGGTTGGACAAAATGTTATTGATATTTTTGATAAGGAATTCTCAGCAAAGGCATGATGTGCAGAACTGTGACCGATACTCATCAACTGGTTCACCATTTTTTACGTAGGACCTATACTAAGCTGAAGGAAAGTGGGTGTAATACACCTTTGGCGTGTCGGGGATATTAGCGTTAAATAACTTATTCAAAAGCATATCAACCTTAAGAAAATATTTTCTCGTATTCAACTACTATAGCAGCATAAAATTACCTGAGGCCATTTTTCTATTCAAATAACCCATAGGTCACGACCCTTGCATATATCAAAGTATTAAGGCTGTATTTTGCTTTAAGGTGTAGAAGATTTACTAACACACCTTTGAGCGCCTAACAGCTTTTTATATTGGCTTTTTCCCTTTCGCCACTGACTGAGTTCTTATATTTCCATATCTGAATAGATTTGAATTTATATTAAGATGGTTATTCGTTAAAAAGAGATTCTGCAAAGTAATTTTTCCAAAGGTCTGTTTAAGAATGGCACCGCTGAAATAGCTTAGAAATATATTTTTTGTGGTACGTTTACCATGTATTTGTAATGGATGTCAACGGTATTTTCTTCCATTAGGTCTTACAGAATGAATTTAGTTTACGGCGGCCTATCTTAACGGCGACTGATTGCGCAGGAGTTATCATAGTGGACAAGTGTGTCTGCCAACAAAAGTAAACTCTTTATTCCATAACTCTACTAGTCCGATGAGACGACAATTCGATACACCGCAGAGTGCAAAGGTGTCTAAACTCCTTAACGTTCTTTTAATTTTAGAGACTTAACATTTTAACAAACCTAGTAATCAAATCCGCTGTCTTATACATAATAGTCGTAATCACCACCTTTGCGCCACCACGGAAATTAATAGCAATTTATACTATTATTAATAATTATTACTTATAACAAGAGAATATAAAAGTACTCCTGGCTATTAAAATGAGAGCTCTCAGATTAATACTTATATTAATCTGAGAGCTCTCATTATAATAGCCAGGATTACATTGCCACTAAGTATGCCTGATGCCGTTAATTATTTGCGTAAACACAACACAAAATACCACTATATTACGTTTTAATCCCGTCAGTTGTACAATACACTGACCCAATTACAAATACGACATTGTACAAACAATAGTGATATAGATAATCCCATAATATCGAAGTCAATACGGAAAAGGAGAACAAACACGACTAACGCTTGACCGATTTGTTGTAAATATGTTGTTCGTAAAGATTGAGTAATTTGGCATCCTTCCTTCGTAGTTAATTCAGTGACGAATATTACGCTTACGATTCAAGTAACTTACATACTGCAAGCTAATTAACTGTTCGAGCCGGTTATATTATATAAAAAAGGTATTCGCGCGCACTTAAATTTGTCAACAGTTATGACTGCATATTTCGGACACGTCGAATCTATTATAAGATACGGTATCATATTTTGGGGCAACTCCACAGACAAATTGCGTGTCCTTATTGCTCAAAAGCGATGTGTCCGAGCGATTCAGGGTCAGATTCTTGTAGAGATAAATTTAAGGAACTGGAAATCTTAACCGTACCATCAATTTATATAAGTGAGATTTCTATCTTCGTTAAAACCAATTTTCATTTGTTTATTGGAAACCCTGTTGGTACAAGACGTGAGGCCAACTTAAGACATGTTGCTAGTAAAACTCAGTTGTTACGGGCAAGTGTATTTTGTATTGCCCCGATAATTTATAATAAAATACCAGTAACCATTAGATCGCACAGCCTAAACGTTTTGAAATCTAAATTATATAAATTATTGGTCAATAAGGCCTACTACTCCATCAACGACTTTCTAAATGACAAAAAAAAATGAATGATGTTTTAGTTATTTATAATCTATAAGAAATTCGATGTTTGAATGTATTATTGAATCGGAGACATTGTTTTAATGTAATTTAATGACAATGAATATATTAAAATTTGTATACCATAATAATATGTGGTAGGACGTAGCGAACTTCTAACATAGCTGTAAGATCTGTACACTAACCTATGACCCACAAATAAATAAATGATAATGATAATGATAACTTATGGTACTTGTGTATGATGTACGTAGCTATTTACTATTTACTTGCTTGCTGGTAGGAAGTAGATGCGGGCTACATGCACAAGTTGAGTAGGTGAATAGCGCATATTCTACATGCATAAGCTAACAGTGTAGGCTATATCCGCAAGAACTTGGGCAGACTACATGCGAAAGCTATTCCTTGAATTATTATTACATTCGCAAGTTATTCTGTATCCTGTTGTTAACAGGAGCCAGGATGTCCAGGTACCTTTATTTATTTACGCGGATTACAATATGTCGTCTTACTTAACATACAAAAAAATATTATTAACAGAAAAAGCCACATCAAAATCCGTTCAGTAATTATTTCGCGTAGCGTTAAGTTCTTGCAAACAAACAAATATGAAGGAAAAGATATAGCTTTTTTTTAGAAACAGTTCTAGCTATGCTAATTTTTTTAACACGCGGTTCTAAAAGGCTAATTAATGACGTGTCAAAATCATATATCTAGTTAATTCAGTCAGTCAACTACAGGAGTTGACAAGCATCTGACCTTTGGAAAACATTTGTTGTTTATAAACACGGCTTCTAAATTGCCTACTAACAGTAAAGATGTGATAAAATGCATAAAAATCTGTGATGGATTGATAAGTATCTAAAGTTACTATCACCAGTAATATCGCCACAGCCGTAAGCACCACAAAAGCCAAATACCGCTAATAACTAAGCTTATGGGAGATTGCTTAACCTTCCCAAACATTAACCAGTCGGATGCTTCAATGTATTTTATTGCCATCGATTGCAAAACAGTTTATATTATTAGTCAGGGTGTACTGGGCACATACCGGGAGATTGCTTCACAATAATCACCTGCACTTTATCAACCAATTTCACTGAATTGACTTTTATATGCCGCGTAAAGGTGGTGATAGTCATCGCGAGATAAATGACATTAATTCGTTGTGAGAATGCGCTGTATTTGCGTGTTACGTGAGCTGTCCGCTCCATGTGTTAGAGTGTTTGTTTATTATCAATGGTTAAATCTTACATACATACAGTCTCATATTGAATATTGTCTAACGTTGAACGTTTACGTGAATGTTATACATTGAAATGAAAGTACTTTATACGGATTCCACCGCGGTTTATTTGAAAACATTCCAATCTAATAATTTTGAAGTCTATTAATTAGTCTACTGTTACTGTTAAACTTTACTATTATCCTCCACGACTCAAAGTGTAAACCAGATCCTCAGTTCAGGCTGCCGTATTAAGATTAATAACGAACTTCATGGGACGTCGACGAGTTGAATAACTGTCCGTGAATTATACTTGGATATTCGGTATAACTACTAATTCGATTCCCGGAAAATAAATAGGAACAGTCAACAAGAGTTTACTCTACGATGGTGTAAATCCTTACTTCCTAAAGTGATCCAGGTGGACCCCCAGGGGTCCATGAGAGAGTCGACGGGGTGTACATTGACGTGACAACAAAATGGGGATCCACATACCGATTTTATCATGAAGCACGCAGTATCATGAAGACTAGTTGTGTTTTTTTTTTGCTTCTTCTTGGATTTGACTATTCGGATAACTAAATCCCAAGCTGGTGGTACATTCCAACCATCTTCTCTATTAAAATTAGGATGCTTTTTAATTTTAATAGCCTCGCGAAGTATTCTTGGTAGGAATCGGTATTCTTTTGCTAGTACCTGTGGTTTGTCAAATCGCAGATAGTGGTTGGTCCCCTGTTGCACGTGTTTACATGCAGCAGACTTCAATAGGCATTAGTGTTTTACATCAGCTATGTGTTCTTTTATGCGGATGGCTATGTTTCTCTTAGTCTGACCAATATATGAGAGTCCACAGTCACAATCTATTTTATATACCCCTGCACTTGGATGTTGTTATTAATGTAGTTAAGATATTCTAGGAATACATTTACACTATATGTTGGTAATACTGTAAAAGTATCATCTACATACCTCTTTTAAATCCTGGATGTGATGGGGGCAGTCTGCATAGCTCGAGCCTCGAAGTCCTCCATATGTACGTAAGTAACAACAGGCGATACTGGGGAGCCTATTGCCACACCATCGACTTCTTTACGTCGGCTACGTATGAGTTTGACGTCATAGGAAGTGAGATTAGTGCCGTCTACCATATGTTGGTATTGATAACCTCCTGCTAGAAAATCCCAATTACACTTTACTTGACCCGTAAATTAAACCCTACTCTGCGATCGTTAGCAAATGCCAATCATGGTGTTAAAACTTAGAAGAAAACAGTTGAATTATAACGTAATCAAATTACATAGGTTACCATGTTGGCTTTCTATAAGATAACTAAGTGATATTCAATTTAGTTGTATTATACTCTGAAAGTTGCATGTGACAACCGCTAGATGACGGGGAAATCAGTTTCTGAAAATTTCACTTTATTACCAAATTTGACATTTTATCATTCCGTTATTCTCTCTTGAATAATAGGCTCAAGACCTTGTTTTATTTTTTACAATTCCATACTTGCCCTGATCTTGGTTTTCATTTTTAAGTGAATGTAAAGGCGAGCGAATTTTATAGTTAAGTATACACATTCTTAACTATAAACTTCGCTAGTCTGAAAATTCACATAATTAATCACTACATCATTTTAATAGATATATTATATACCCACGCATATGTATGTATTTGAAAAAGTTGCTTGAACCGAACGCCAGTTAGCGCTAGTATCGCCAATGCGTTGAGTGACGTCTCTATCTTCCTATACTTATACAAATGTACTCTGTGATGCCAATGTCACGAGGCCAACAAGTCAGACTTAATATTAGTTGTTTTGTTTGTTCGTACATGTGTTTAAGTATATTTATATTAAGCCACGCCCTTTGTAGTAGGTGTTTTTGTAATAAATAAGGTAGGCTTGTCTTATGAAACGCCCTTTCCATGACTCAGAGAGTGTAATGACTGTAAAACAATGGAATTAAATATAAGGTTTACTTTTATTCTGCTACTTGATTCTGATAGTGACGTAAGCATTTGCAGTACATAGATACATATATACCTACTCGTATGCCTATATCCCCAATAGGGTAGGCAGAGGTGTATTTAACAGTACACCTGTATTAAGTTTTAGAAATAGTTGTAGGTCTCACGTAATAGGGTCTATTGCCGTTACAAACCGGGCACCTTTCTAGACTTCTTGCGGCTACTGATAATTCCTTGACAGAAAAGTCAATAACACATTGATTTGATTAGTCAGCAGTCGTGTTTACAACTGCTGTGCCATCGAGGCAGATGGTTGTAGAACATATACAAACGGCTACACATCAAGTTAGTCACCCTATATACGCATAACTACGCTACATACAATATAAAGAATTGTCGGAAAGGGACAGTGCATAGTGGTGTCGATGTAATGGTAAGGATAGAGCGTTGCGTCCCGTTCAGCGTGAGTGAGACAAACAAAACGAACACTCTCTCGCACGATTCGCAGCGTTCAACTTCTAATAGTTTAAAGTCCAAAATTGAATAATTTTTGCACAATTAAAAGAGTACAATAGCTAATTTAATGCCACAATAATTCTCTACCCGTCAACTCCGCTCGGGAACCGTAATTTTTTCCTAGATGAAAGGTATTTTATGTCCATTTCGATAACCCTGACAACGTGTATACAAATCTTTATGATGATCAGTCGAGTTGTTAAAGCGCTACGAACAAACAAACTCACATTCGTATTTATGATATTAGTTTGGTCTAGGACGTCTACTTGGAAACTTTCCTCTAAACAGTAAAAGCGTTTTAAATAGATACGTTGGTTCCAGGGATTACCCTCCACATAAAGACAAACTCACAAACGTCACACGCACTCTTTATCATATATTAGTACAGATTTACTTCAACCTGCTGTAGGTACATCTACAAAATAAAACTCTTTACGACTAAATCTAAAAGAGCATATTTTATCAACGGGCTCATGAACCGAGATCATTTCTCATAATCAACCGTCGGAGCCAACATCCAAGACACCTCTCGAGAGGGGAGGCCCTACTACATTGTTGAAAGATCCCTTCAGAGTAGGAACTCATTTGTCAAGTCAAAGTTATGATAAGATAAGCGCTGTTCAAACCAGATCGAAATTGGAAACTAATGTGTGTTCAGGCGTTTATATATATAATGGTTTTGAATTGGGGTGATCGTTGACCATTTGAACTATTGCTGAAATGGCGGTTAATCAAGTCTTTGAGCGATTGAGAAAATACAAATAGAGAGTTGATCACCAATTTTTTTAGTCACATGTGTTTGAGTTGTTATAGCCTAGTTTCATGAGGTCCTAGGTTCGATGCTGAGATGGGATAAACTGTATAAGGGCTGTATAGTTTCAGACTCCGTACTTCTACGCAGATTTGTCAAATAGAAAATTCAGTAAGACTTAGCGTGACTTATTTATTTTTTAATTTTTTTATTTTATTTATTTAGGTTATCCACAGCAAATGACTTAGGAATGGAACCTAAATTATTATTTAATGTGTAATACATGTGGTCAAACTGTACCACATATATATGTAGGTACAGTTTGGCCGTATCTATGTATTACGGCAACGTAAGATCTTAATTATTTCGTTAATCTTATCTGATGTTTACAGGCATACACCCATTTTATTTATTATTTTTCATTAATAATTTATTAATACATATTAATATTTTAAGACGAATTCAATTATTCTTTATTTAAGTATGAACACGAATTCAATATACGCATCTTTTTTGTATAACTCGAAAAAACGCAAGTATAGATTGTACTGACGCACTTATTAAGCCAATAAATATTTATTTCCACCTTAAAAGCTATTCGGTTGGCCATTTTGTAAAATGCAGTTAAACGATGTATAACGAGGCATCCTGTGGACCACTAAATTGCCAATTCGACACGTGAAGACACCATTATTTTTCATTAACTATAGAAGGCGAAGATATAGGTACATATTCTTGAAAACTGCAAAAATTTACATATTTGCAGTTTCCAAGAATAGGTACCTCTTTGGTAAGTGCAAATAATTCATCTATCGGCATACAGACGCCGGTGATTATATACGTTTTTATTATTAAAGTTCGATAGTACTGACAGGTTTAAAGGGCTTGTTCTTTCGAAATGTATTTTAAAATGATATCCCACTAAACCAGACCGGATATCATAAAAATGACAGAAAATAAGATGGATGACATCATCAAAGTTGACTGAAAAAACGGCATGGTAGGAATGAACCACTTCGCTTAGGACCACGTTACTGTACCAAGCTACTGACCACCTTCCTAAATGGAAGCAGTGTTAGAGTACCAACATTATCACTGCATTCCACCTGGTATGTAAGAAATCTAAAGGCCTAATAATATTAATACCTAGTATTCTCATTCCATTCCTTCCATCATAATGTTTAATTCATTTTCATTGGGGTGACGACGTGTGAGTGGTATCTCCAGTATTGTAAGCGGTAATTGATTGACACTCTTGTGGTATAAAAATATAAATATCTACCAGCGATCTTGACGCTTCTTCTTTTGTGTAAGTGTGCTAGTTTTTGTTATTTGTCTTTATGCCTAAAACTACTCACAGTCACACATTTACTCATCGGGCAAACCGCAGTAACAATGTTGCTATTCTTAAATCTTGCGTTGTGTTTCTGCAGTGTGTAGAGTTTTAGATTCTTTAAGGCGACGCCACTATGTTCTGGAATGTGATTATGGCCGTTGCTTATTCTACTTGCATAACCCTCTTTTAAGGTTCGACAACACGCAAGAGATCCTTAAGTGCCAAAAGCTGCTGTAACCACCTATTCACCGTCAGGCAGGCCGTAGGTTTATTTGCCATCTTAGAAGTATAATAAAAATATGAAAATGGTGTTAAATGATTGTGTCATTTATAATGCCACTCCTTAGACTATATTCTTTTAAAGTTAAAGCGAGTACTAATGCTAATAATGATGTTTAAATATTTGCTACTTTGCAATTCACCACGCATGATCTCTTTAACGGATTTTGATGAAACTTGGTATTCAGATACACATAGCCTTATTTTTATTCCGCTAAGCGTTTCCGAGTTTCTTCTCACGGGCAAAACCACTGGCAGTCTACTTTTTTATTATATAAGCATTATTTCCTCCAGGCACTGAAATGTAACATTTTTGCGTTAATAAACAAAGGCTAGACAAATTCCAGTGGCACGAAACAATTTGCAAAGGCATTTGAGTCTCAACGGTTGTAACGGAGACATTCAGCGTCGCTTTAGAGATTTATTTGTGGCATTTTATAAAATGCTAACCCGTTATGCCGTTGTTACTTGAAATATTTATAAAAGTAGCCGATATTCTTCTTTGGCGCTCAAGCTATTCCAATTGCAAATAGTATCAAAATTGACTTAGGAATTGAGTTTTAAAACGTAATAAACAGAATAAGCCATGTTTTGGATTTAATTTGCCAATAAACTGTAAATTGTTGGAATGTCAGACATCTTTGAAAACGTATTACGTCTGGCCGCCAGTGTGCCGCTGCCACTCAATTGGTTAATAAGTAAACAGTTCAAATGATCACTGTTACCGTTATCTATCCTCTCACGGAACATTAAAAAAATGGTAGGATTGAGAAAATAGCACAAATTTTAGTGCTGTTGATCGAACCCACAATACTCGGCGCCGTGGTAGTGGCAAGGCGAACACTTAAACCGCTACGCCATCCGTATAGTCAACTTCTGTCTACCGTGGTGCTACAATAGTGACACTACATATTATATTTTGTATCAAAATGTATTAAAACACTTCAGTTTATTAAACACCTCTGTCGCACAAGTATCTCTTGAGTGAAAGTACAAGCAGTGTTCACTAATAACTATAATGTTCTGTATACATAGGGTCCGTCGAGACGCAACGAAATGACCGCACTCCGAATACCAGATAAGAGTCGATTCAAAGATACTCAACACAATACAGTCGCCCAGACTAATGGAACTTTTACTACACTGGTTTAATAAATCTCAAGAATCGTAGCCGCGTTTAAGAATCTTCTCCCTTTATTATTCCCAAGTCACTTGGGGTTGGCTTTTCTAGTCTAACCGGATTTGACTGGATATCAGTTTTTACACGGAGCGGCTGCCACCTGTACCTAACCCAACGATACCCTAAGGCTAGACCAGTGTCAGGATATTATAGGGCACTGACTTCCCAATAACGATTGCCATAGATGTTCATGGCAGCCGGGTCCAACAGCTTAACGTGCTCTCCGAGGCACGGAGCAGGCGATAATTGTCAATCGATATGCACGTAATTTCGAAAAGTCATATAACTTCCGAAATTCATAGATGCGCGACGTGAGTTCGAACCCGAGACCCTCTGCATTGCAGTCTGTTAGTCTCCCCACTGAGCTATCGCTGCGTTTAAGAATACGTAATAAAATTATTTTAGATCTAATTCTATATGTAAACCGTAACTAAAAGCTAGATAAAGGTTATTAAAAAAAATACTACACAGTTTGATACAGATCGGACGTATCCGTTTATTTTTATAATTTAAATAGAGAATTCCGTCAATGAAATCTTGGGGTAAGTAACAATTATTAATTATAAATAGTTATTGTCTTGTGGAATTCGGGCCTACAGACTCAAAGCGGCAATTATACCGGTTTTGGATAATGGAGTTTGGGTTAAAATGTAAGGACTTTTCATCCACTTTCGTTCGCTAAAATCGGAGTTATAGTGATCTTTAGTTGTGGGCGACGGTTTACGTAATCTTTTAGAAAATTATATTGAAGTAAGTATAATTTTATTTTCGAGAACATTCTTTAGCAACACAGTTTCTGTAAATTTCTGTGTATTATATCTCAATACAGGTACTCGAAAAATAAATAATATTATTTGTCTCTTTTTTCTTCTATATTATTTATCAGATAACAACTTTTATTACTTCATATTTGTATTATTTTAGGACATTTATTGGGTCGGGCACGCCACGATCGTGGCGGTAAGTCCCGTTTTTGAGGAGTGGCTGGAAAGGCGGCATGGCGCCCTCACCTTCCGGCTGACACAGGTTCTAACTGGCCACGGTTGTTTTGGCCGGTTCCTGTGTCGTATACGCCGGCAAGAGACGCCCGGTTGTCACCACTGCGGCGACTGCCGCGACGTTGTTGAGGACACGGCGCTGCACACTTTGGCGGTTTGCCCCGCCTGGGCATCGCAGCGCCGTGATTTGATCGCGGCAGTCGGATCGGTTGCCCTCTCGCTCCCGGCCGTAGTTCAGTCTATGGTCCGGAGTGAGAGGTCATGGAACGCCGTCGCCTCCTTCTGTGAGGAAGTAATTTCCATCAAGGAGGCGGCGGAGCGGGAGAGGGAGCGTTTAAACCCTCTCCCCAACCGCAGAGCCGGGCGCCGGAGGGCGCGCGATGACCTCCAGCCACCCTGAGGTTTGACCTGGGGGTGGCGGGCTTTGTGGGCCTGCCCGCCATCCGTTCAGCACCAGGTCCGAGAGGCGGCGTGCGTGTTCCCACGCGCGCCTCTGTGTCGAGTCCGTCTCCCCTCTAGGGGAGACAGTAGGGTTTTATCTGACGTAGTGCCTATTTTGGGTAGGTCTTTCGTGTAGTGGCCTGCCGTTTCATACGGCGGGCCGTAACCTCGGCGGGGTCGCGACCGCATGCGAAAGCGATTCGCGCAGCCCCGTCGATAGTGGTTTTGTCGAGGAACACCGTGGTAGGTTTAGTCGGTATTCCGGGAGGTACATTGTCTTTTAACATCTTTCTTTTACCCCGGCGAGTCCGACATAATCCCTCCGCCCGCCCCCGCGGAGGGATATGCGTCATAGCATTCCCCCACGTAAAAAAAAAAAAAAAAAAAAAAAAAAAAAGGACATTTATTGGGTAGAAAATAAAATAATATATCGTTTTATTTTGATTTATACAGACTTCACTGAGTTAGTCGTTGTCTCTGTTAAGTATAACTTTGACATCATTAACAAAATATAAATGTAATACACTTCTGTCTAACTCTTCAGCATTATATAGGCCTCGTGCTATATCATAGCATGAGGCAAAGGCCTTATTCTATTTCAAATTGTGCCAGTGCATTATACAGGCCGCAGCATTATATAGATAAAGCTGCCTGTATTATGCATTGTCACAATTTAAAGGTATAATCAAATTCTCCCAGTGGATGGTAGACCAAGCCAATTCAGTACGGCGTCCAACGCGTGGCCATACTTTTTGCTTGTTAAAATACCTGCTGTGAATGAACGAACGAGCGAATGGGTTATATGAATGAGTCCCGGCGGGACATCGGCACAATTATCTTTTTACTTAAAACGCGTTATACGGAAGCAAAACGGCTTTATAATTTGAGCAAGTCGGCGAGATTAGGGACAATGTATACTGTTTTGACGTATTGTGAAATCGTAATCGTATCGTATTGTTTATTTTTTATTGTGGATTTAAGCTTTTAATGGCGTTGTTATTAAACCCATTAGTTTCACGGCTTAAGTTGGCGTGTGATTTTAAATCCAGTTCAATTTTCAAGTTCATAGCGTTACCGTAATATTTTCCAATAATATTGGCAACCGACTTCGAGTCACCAATCAAGCCGCAAGTAAAAGTAGCAAAATATAAAATTGGTAGCCAAAACTATGCAGATTAAATTAGTTTCTTCCTGCTCTTTTAGCTATAAGCGGAACGAAATGACATAATATTTAGGGTAATATAATCAATGATACCCTTAGATCAAAAGATTAATGGGAGACTGTTGATCTGCAGCGCAGACGCTTCGAGTTAGAATCCACGGCGCGCATCACTGACTTTTTAAGGTAATAAATTGCAGCCTGAAACACAGGTCGATGACCTACTTCAGGTAATACAATGTAAAAACAGACTTCATAAACAAGTCTCTTGTGTCCAATATTTAAATTGTAAATGTTTTCCTTTAGATTAAATATAGTTTTAATGTGAATTTAATACAATAAGTAGCCTCTAATGTGTATATAATTTTCTAAATTTATTTATTGAATAAAAATTTATTATTATTATTATTCAATAATGAAAGAAAATATATGGAAACCAGTATGTCTATGAGCTATTCATACTCTTCTCAAACATTTGTGAAGTCTACCAGACCGCACAACACCGGCGTAGAGATCATTGCCTAGCAGCGGAACGTCTTATAAACAGGGCTGATATAATTACTTTCATATTTATACACTTAACTTTTCCTTATAAATTTTAATACATTTTAACGCCGTATACATAGAACACCTAGACTCCTAACAATTAATTGTGGATCTACCAAATGTTTGTACCGTGTGGATCAAACCCATACCTAACACTCGCCGCTGGTAGTGGCTAGTTGACGACTTTAACCACTATGCCATCAATGCAATCAAAATAAAGATATGGAGACCTATCGGCATTGAGAACAAGATCCTACTGGTGGCTCTAAAGACAGGAATTTCCGTACTATGCGCATTATTAACCTCCGAGTCTTCTTCGAAGAGGTTAATGAAAACACTATGTGGGTCTGTGTGTCTGTCTGTTAAAATGTTTGAATATGGGCCCTATGGGTCAAAAGACCCCCGAGATATAGAGGTCACAAGGTTATAAAGTCAGGGGATAACCACCAACAGAGTGATTTGGAAGTCCAAGGGGAACGCTTTTGCCCAAGAGTTGGACATTACAAAAAGGTGACGGAAAAAAAATAATGTCACACGAAGACGAAGAGGTTGAATCCTGGGTTTTTACACCCAGCTCATTACCGTTTAAATACGACTACGACAGACACTATCAACCATTACATCACTCGGTACACCGAGTGATGTAATATAGTGAATGAAATGAATAGTGATGCGAGAGAGCCTTCGACCATATTCAATTGTTTATAATAAATTTCCCAAAAGTTGGCAAGATCTAAATAGCGAAGCGTTTAAACAAAAATAAAATAGTTTCTTATTGCAAAAGCCTATTATAATGTAAGTGACTTTTTGAATGATACATTTGATTTGATATAATTATAATTACTTGACATTGTATATGTACATTAATCTGATTATTATTATCTACTTTATTAATATATACACATTTATATAATGTTAACTATTGCTAATATATATATGTACATTGCTGTTACTATTTATAATTTATTATTTATTAATCAGCATTATATTTCCACGCCATTGTATATGGCAAACATGTCTAGAACTTTATTTAACTTTATATCTTGCATGCGATTTTTTATTGTATCTACACATGTGTTTGAGTGAATAAATAAATTATCTTATCTTATCTTAACAGTACTCTGTACCAGTAATCGAATGTGCTCGGAAGGTAGTCCGTCTATCTGTCGTATCTCTTCATATAAATGGTCAGCCATTTGTTCTCGATCTCAATAGAACTGGTCCATTTTAGTACTATCATTTATCTTAGGCATTTCAATGATTCTACTAAATTATATACTCTTGGTATCGTAAATGTAGTCTTCATCATGATCATATTTGTTACTCGCTTTTGTCTGCGGAATTGTATTTTTTTCTGGATGTTGGATGTTACATGGAAAAAAGGGCACATAAATTAGATAGACACGTGAACACCAGAGTCATCACTACCACAATCGAGCAAGTTACAATTTAGATTTCACTTTTGACTTCGAGAGCGCAGCGGTCCAATCATTCTGTCAGTCCCGTTCTTCGGCAATTTCACCAATCCCATCCCCTTTATATAGTCTACGATGAATGGTTACCACCACATAGATACATCTAGTTGTTGATAGACAACGGATTGATTATGATTCTTTCGAGTTGCTTCTGTCATCTCAAAAAACACAGCTACATATATTCATGAGCGACTTTTACCGCTTACCATCAGGTGGGCCACGGACTCGTTTTCCACCGCCAACGATGAAAATCTTAAAATGTGCTTAGTGCATAGGATGTAAAAATGAATAGACCATTACTTTAAAAACAGAATTGAAATGTTCTCGACATGACTTCAACGCTCCCACATAAACCTTAATAAATAAACTGTTTTACAAAAACAAAGTTTAATCACGCCAGCATTTTAAAAACGCTGTTATTTCAGCGCAGCTAACAATAGCATAGTTAGAACGAAAAACAGAAAGTGCTTACTGCAAATGAAACGTTTCCGCAGCGGTGGTACGAGGCACGATCTAGTGAACGCCGAGCAGTTGCAATACTGGCGACGAGTAAGGAATTAACTTGATCGAGAATGTCAAATAAAACTGCTGTATTTCAACGCTTAGCTTGCGTGGAATGCGATACGTACGTGATACGATATACGTATATAATGTGAACGTATTTGTACCATTGTACCATTTTGTGCAAAAAGTTAAAAAAAATAATAATAATAATACTTTCTCAGAGTCCTATACCACTTTAAAAATAATCGAGTAGTTGATTTCTTACGACACGAGTCTATGTCTTAAAAATGTTAGCCCAATATATAAACTGTCTAACTGCTGGGCACGGGTCTCTTCTTAGAGTGAGATGGGTTAGGCATAGACCACTCCGCTGGCAAACTGCAGGTTGACAGATTTTACATTCTGAAATTAAACTATTTTATACGGATTTTGTCACGTTGTTTATTTTAAAACACTTTTATTACATAATTTTGAACATTAACACTACTATTATTAAACTTTACTACAATTTAAGTTATTTTAATTAATTAAAACTATTTATATTTAAGTTTACACTTTCCCCCGTCGTGTTGGTTACTTTTCATTTCTAGTCATGGTAGTCATAGTCACGGGAAGACTGAGTCTCCCCGTGATGGCCACCCACCCACCATGACTATTACCATGAATATTTTGCAGACGCTTACATGGCTTATTCTGGCTAAGCCTTATATGTTACATCAAAATAATATAATAAGATATTTTTGCTGCTTTAGTTATAATTCTTTATAAGTTATAAAAAGCGTCCTTCTATTATTATATAAATCTACAGCGGCACGTTTAGCAATATGCGATTAACGATTATACGCCGAACCATTCAAATGTGCAAATAATTCAAAAGTATTGGAATGATTGATAAGTATTTGGAGGTAAATTACACAGACAGATTATATTTTATTATATTTGCATGCAATCGTGGGGTATCGATTTCCGGGTTGGCGAAGGTGTTATTTGATCTATTTGTTAGAAAATTCGCAATAGTTACCCAGCAAATTTAATGTCCTGTAAACAGCAACAGGAATTACAACATTTTAAATAATAAATAAGGGACAAATCTAAAAAAGGGGACTTGTTAGCCGATAGTCACAATTACGGCCGTTACGCTATTAAAACATCGTATCTGATCAATAAATTAAATTCATATTTACTAATAAGCAAAAACAATCACACGCGAGAAGACACGCATGGAGGAAAAAATGGAATAATAATTCGTAACTAATTAACTGATTGTAAGGTGAACGGCACGTGCCGAGCCAGATCTAATTAATATATACGAAGCATTAAATGGATACAGGTAATGCATCAGAAACGAAATAAAAATAAACGAAGTGTACAGCCTCCACGATCGGGATAGACAGGCTTTGTAGATGAGTAAAATTCAGAAGTGAAAAGCAATTGTTTAAATTATTAAACTATTTTTACACTTTCCCCGACTCTTCAGTTCCTTTTCAGCAGCCATAGTCACGGAACGACAAAGATGCTTGTCTTATAGTCTTGAAGTATAATTTTCTCAATGTTTGGGGACTTTGAGAAAATTATACATAAAATAATTATTGTTGACCCTATTTCTAAGCAAAGAACACATACAACCTATAACTTAGCAAGTAATTAAAGCTTGAATTAGTTCAAACACAGTCGTATACCTCATACAATTAAGTGTGCTTTATTTAGCTATGTAACGTTCTGCATTCGAACCAAGCAATGTCTTGTAACAGTTCATTGCCTTGTGTTAGTACCGTAATTAATTAGAAACGAGGGTTGTGATCTATTGGAGCATAATATATATATTGTCTCACGTTTCTATCTCTGAAAGAGGAAAACAAAGGAGTACAGTTTAGGTTTAACAAATTCGTCATTGCACCAAAAACATTGATACAAATTTTTACTAAATTCTCCCTGTTTTCCGTTAGCATTGCTGCAATGTTTTGAAAATATATTACCCACATTACACTGCACTGATGACGTAGTGGTTTATGTGGTCGCCTTGCCATTGTATTGTGGGTTCGAATCCCACACGGGACAAAACTTTGTGTGATCCACAAATGGTAGTTTCAAGACTGAGCGTTCTTTGTGTCTATCGTTTGAATGTTTGTAAATTCCCTTGTGACACAGGAAGGGCGGGAGTTCCATTAAAAATCAAAATAGCGTCGCTTATAATATTTTTAAGTCCAAATTTATTCTAGTCCTTGTGCTGCTACTGAAATAATAATAATGGAATCAAACCCAACAACCTCAAGTCCAGGTTTCCATTAACTACCTCAGCGGCAGAAGAAAAGTGGTGTTTACATTATTTTTATACTCATAATGTAAACACCACTTTTATACTGGTCTGGTCTGGGTGTTTCTATGTATAATATGTATGTATTTACAAAAAAAAAGAGTATGTAAGTATGTTTATCCATTGTCTAGTATCCATAGTACAAGCTCTGCTTAGTTTGGGCTATATAGTGTTGTGTGTATGTGGTAGAATATTATTATTATTATTATACTCACTACATTAGTGTAGTACTTTTCATATTACCATGGTGTCAAACGGTAACCGCTTACCATAACTAGGGTGGGCCCTATGACCACTTGCAACACAATGAATACAAGTTGTAAGTAAACAGTTGCAAGTTAAGTTACCCACCAATCCTTTGCATGAGGTCGCTTTTCTGCAGACAAGGAGTAAAGATCCAATAACAGTACCCGACCTGACTATCAATCTTGAGACTTCACCACCATTTACAAACAAGCATGAAAATGATTACTCATGCTGTGACTACCTATGCGTCATAAGCCTTAGTAATTTGAAATAAATACGTCACTAAACAAACGTTCAACCGAACCAGTTCAAAATACTATTACTAGAGCTAAAAAGGAAAGTATCGCCATATTTCTCAGTACAGTCATGTCTAAGACTATATATTTGAACACGGTTAAGGTTTTTAACCAATAATATAGGCGTTCGGAGGCAATAAATCAGCTCTTTATATAAACAGTAAGTGAATGTATCCTTATTACTCAAAAGCAATCGGTTGCGATCGCAGTTGCTGTTCTGTTGATACGTTTTCTCAGAAACGGGGTTAGATATGTGGAGGAACGTGGTGTTATGTCTCTCCAAAATAAAGGAAGGATCCTTGACGAGACTAGTGAGTGCCTGGCGAGCCGCTCGCAGTGTGTCGCTCGCGCGATTCAAGATTGTTTGGCAAAGTGTGTAATTGTATACAGCGCCATCTTTTGTCTTATATGTTGTAACTTCATTTACTGACAAGAAATTCTTGGTAGTAGCACTAAACCGTAGTAAAATACAATAGGCTCGCCCTCTATTATGTAGAACCTAAAACCGAAACTTAGGTATGGTACACTCTGACTCCGCCTTCGTGTATGTAGACGTAAAACTATGTATGTATGTTTATATGTACGCTTTCTAATCATCAGAGAAGAACAAATAAAGTTATTTTTATATGTTAATAATGGGCGACAGGCCCAAGTCGTAGTTGTTTGAGGCACTTCATCATTCTGTAAGTGATTTGTTTTGAAAAATTTTCGTTTTTGACCTGGCTGTGAATTGCGAGATAGTAAAATTCAATAGTAATTTGACTGAGCCGGACATTGAACTAGGTGTCTCACTATTGCCCGCAACCATAAGCCTCTGGACCAACAAGACAGTCTGGATTAGTACTGCACACACTAATCCAGACTGTCTGTTCAGCAAATCCTTTTATCACTTGCATTCTCATGCTATGCCTCTCAACTTACTGAGTCGCAGCGTCACATAGAATACAGACACAATATTTTTTTAATGATGTCTAATCTAAAACTTGACAGACTACATTCGTCTTTAGTAGAAATACAGAGCTCAATATTCTGTTCTTTCTTATAAATACATACATGTACTAACTCTGTAGGTACGACATAAGCAATAATTGTACAACTACCTCACAATTCTGATACACGATAGCACCACAAACCATAGAAAATAATATAACTATTCGTACTCAGGCTACATTAGAAAGCTTGTCACAATTACTTGTCCTTATATGCGAATTATAATTGACTCTTTTGTTAGTCTAACAATAAGACCGGCCATTATTCGGATTGCCCAACAAGAACTCGCATTGGTTAGCCACTAATCAAGTAAAGCGGCAAAAATTTCCTTTGTTCAGCTCAAATTGGATTTGTATGACTATTTTAAACGTTTCTATTGAAATTGTTGAATGATTTTCTAAGAAGTGAGGCCGAGTGATATCCTCAATTTAACCTGGAATTTTTCGTAAACTGGCATAGTCCGCTTATCGATAACGTGTCCATGAATATTGTAAATATTTTATGATAATTGAGTTTTTGACCACTTGTCATCAGGCGCATAAAACACGATAATTTGCTATGTTTATAAAAATATACGCAGTGTGAAGCCTGTGTTTTCCCGTCAACAAAGTTCTCTCTATCTATACTAATATTATAAAGATGAAAGATTTTTGTTTGTTTGTTTGTAATGATTTAACTCAAAAACAAGTCCATCGATTTAAATAATTATTTCACCACTAGAAAGCTATATTATCACCGAATATATATTATTTTTTTTTTTATCCTTTTTCTAGCCAAACCGACTTTTACGCGAGCTAAGCAGCGGACAGAAGATCGTATAATACTCTTTAAAAGAAAAGATGTTTGGATTTGCTGTAGTTGTAATATTAAATCAAAGTTTTGGTGTGTAATCTAACGGTTTTATTCATAAAACTTGCAAGAAGCTTAAAACGTCGTTATAAAAAAGCACAAGCCCTTGTCTCGAAAAAGATATAAAAATGTTGGTCCTTTCGTATCGGTTTACTGTAATATTGGTCATGAGAGTGCAGAATGGAGAGTGCACTTGTATTTATGCACAAACTTGTCCACTAGAATATCTCCTACGCAGATGACCATCTACGTTAAGATTAGCCGCCATAACCGATAATCGGTTTAGGGACCTTATTACAGGTATATAATTGCTGTAAAATATCAATCCAACAATGATTTAGCTACCCTTTCAGTTGTACGGAATAGAATATCCAGTCATGTGGGCGTTACAAAACCATATTATCAGAAAGACCTTGTGTTTTAAAACGTTCTAACGTCATAGTTTAACATGAAAATGCTGATGGAAGCCACCATCGTGAAAACATATAATAAAACCGTTATTTACGTTTAAATGCATAATACTCGAAGCAGAAAAGTTTTTAACAAAAGAGTTGAATCATTCCCCACTCGTATTCAAAACGCATTCAATAAACGAAATTAATATACATATAGAGAAAGAATTCACATGTAAAGGAGAACATAAAACCGCTTCAATACACACTCTGTAAATGGTAATGTTTACGAATAAATTGTATGAGTTTCTGTGTGTTTATTGAATGTTTCTATACGCCAAAAGTAAAGATTTTTTGGTAGTATTAATGTGGTAAGGAAGTCTAGAACCCGCCGAATGGTAAGAATGTTTGCAATACTAGAGGTATCGATCGTGCATTGCCTGCAAGGTTCGCAAAATGTATTTTTGTGTGGCAGTGAATGCGACTGTTATGCATGAGGTTTTGGCTTCGATTATCGCGTCGGGCAAAGTATTATTGGGTTTTGCATTGCCTTACGAGTTTACACTTTACAAAATGTCGTGTAGGTAAGGTTGTGAGGTAATAAGGAAGTGAATGCGATTGCTTTGAATGAATTCTGGCTTTGATTGTCGGGTCGAGCAAAGTGCTGTTGGGTTTTTCTGAAATCAAGAAACTCTCACTAGCAGCACGGAGTCTGCAACGTGCCCGTAAAACGGCAATAGGCTCGCTCCTTACCTGGCGAAATGTGGGTATATAATACACCTCTCCCTACCTCTCAGGGAAACCAATAGGCTTGAGACTAAGTATGTATGTAGTAAAGACTCGCTGGTTTTAGCATAAATCCTCAACCACCTATCAAAAATACTGGTCTAGAGTTACAATAATGTCAAAAAAGAAGAAAGCCAAATCTCTCACTATACCTAACTAACACGTTTGAAAACGCGTCGTTTTTAAAGGGTGCCCAAAATTACTTCATTTTACGTCTCGAATCGACCCGATTACGGATTTTATCGATATTGACGGGTTCCATATGTTACGAGGTCGGATATACAATACTCGTTTACGGGTCTTTACTTTTATAGTCTGCTGATAAATATCTTTTCATGTTGGTACTTTGTTTTGGAATATGGGATGTCGAGTCGCTTGCTGTATATAAAGTTTGTTTTGATTCGTGCTGGATTTAGAAGGTTCTTCTATTTTGCTGTATTTTCCTTATAATATTAGCCCTGTCCATAAACTGTACAACTGCTGAACACAGGTCTCTTGAGAGCTTGAGCTAAGCAAATTTTTGGACATAGTCCACGGCCCACCACGTTGGCCAAGTGCGGGATGACAGTCTTCATATCTTCTCACATTATCAAGAACTCGCAGACAAACGAACATTTTGTTTTGCATGTTAACTGGTGATATAGTCTTCAGTTAAAAACTTTGTTAAATTGAAATTAAACTACTATATACGGATTTTATTGCGTTGTTTATTTATCACTGTATTACAAAATTTTGAAAATATTACTCTACTACTACTATTGATTTTATTTGACTAATTTATAAGCTAATAAAATTATTTAAACTATTAAATCTATTTATTTTTGGTTTACACTTTCCCCGACGTTTCGGGTGCTTTTCAGCAGCCATGGTCACGGGGAGACTAAGATGGTAGTTGTCTCAATGTTCCAGTGTAGTTATTTCAAAGTACCTGAACATAATTTAATTATTGGTGTTTCTATTTACGCAGAATGAGCTCAAAGTATCATGAAGTCTAGCTGTGGTTTGTTTCTTCTTGGGTTTGACTATTTGAAGTACTGGATCCCAAGCTGGTGGTACATTCCAACCATCTTCTCTATTGAAATTGGGATGTTTTTTAATTTCAATAGCCTCGCGAAGCATCCTTGGCAGGAATCGGTGTTCTTTAGCGAGAATCTGTGGTTTGTCAAATCTCAGGTAGTGGTTGGTCCCCTGTTGTACGTGTTCACACACAGCAGACTTCAACGAGCGTTTGTGTTTTACGTCAGCTATGTGTTCTTTTATGCGGGTGCCTATGCTTCTCTTGGTTTGACCAATGTATGAGAGTCCGCAGTCACAATCTATTTTATAGACCCCTGCATCTTGTAAAGGTAATTGGCACTTGACGGATGGTAAAAATTGACTTATCTTCGTTGGCGGCTTGAAGTATGTGTTGATTGAAGCTCGCTTCAAGATGTAGCCAATCTTGTCAGTGACACCCCTTACATAAGGCAGTATAGCAGGCTGGCGCTCGACTGTGGCTGGCTTTTCTCGGGATCTGTGACAGCGGCGCGGCTGTTGGAGCTTGTTGTCTTGCAGTACTTGCTTGACATGTTGAAGCTCGGCGTCCAGGTGTTTCTTGTCACAGATCCCGTGGGCTCTCTGAAACAAAGACATTCCCACGGTAGCTAACTGTTTAGGATGGTGGTGAGATTCACCGTTCAAGTACCTATTTGTATGGGTCTTTTTCCTATACACGGTGTGGCTCAAAGTATGATCAGGATTCCTGATGACAAGTACGTCTAAGAATGCTAATGAATTATTTGCCTCTAATTCCATAGTAAATTGGATGTTGTTATTAATGGAATTAAGATGTTCTAGGAATACACTAACACTATCTGTTGGTAATATTGTAAAAGTATCATCTACAAACCTCTTATAAATCCTGGGTGTGATGGGGGCAGTCTGTAAAGCTCGAGCCTCGAAGTCCTCCATATATATATCGGCACAAAACTGGCTATCTGTTGTGGGACAATAAATTCTACATACAAGTCGATGGTGTGGCAATGGGCTCCCCAGTATCGCCTGTTGTTGCCGATATATATATGGAGGACTTCGAGGCTCGAGCTTTACAGACTGCCCCCATCACACCCAGGATTTATAAGAGGTTTGTAGATGATACTTTTACAATATTACCAACAGATAGTGTTAGTGTATTCCTAGAACATCTTAATTCCATTAATAACAACATCCAATTTACTATGGAATTAGAGGCAAATAATTCATTAGCATTCTTAGACGTACTTGTCATCAGGAATCCTGATCATACTTTGAGCCACACCGTGTATAGGAAAAAGACCCATACAAATAGGTACTTGAACGGTGAATCTCACCACCATCCTAAACAGTTAGCTACCGTGGGAATGTCTTTGTTTCAGAGAGCCCACGGGATCTGTGACAAGAAACACCTGGACGCCGAGCTTCAACATGTCAAGCAAGTACTGCAAGACAACAAGCTCCAACAGCCGCGCCGCTGTCACAGATCCCGAGAAAAGCCAGCCACAGTCGAGCGCCAGCCTGCTATACTGCCTTATGTAAGGGGTGTCACTGACAAGATTGGCTACATCTTGAAGCGAGCTTCAATCAACACATACTTCAAGCCGCCAACGAAGATAAGTCAATTTTTACCATCCGTCAAGTGCCAATTACCTTTACAAGATGCAGGGGTCTATAAAATAGATTGTGACTGCGGACTCTCATACATTGGTCAAACCAAGAGAAGCATAGGCACCCGCATAAAAGAACACATAGCTGACGTAAAACACAAACGCTCGTTGAAGTCTGCTGTGTGTGAACACGTACAACAGGGGACCAACCACTACCTGAGATTTGACAAACCACAGATTCTCGCTAAAGAACACCGATTCCTGCCAAGGATGCTTCGCGAGGCTATTGAAATTAAAAAACATCCCAATTTCAATAGAGAAGATGGTTGGAATGTACCACCAGCTTGGGATCTAGTACTTCAAATAGTCAAACCCAAGAAGAAACAAACCACAGCTAGACTTCATGATACTTTGAGCTCATTCTGCGTAAATAGAAACACCAATAATTAAATTATGTTCAGGTACTTTGAAATAACTACACTGGAACATTGAGACAACTACCATCTTAGTCTCCCCGTGACCATGGCTGCTGAAAAGCACCCGAAACGTCGGGGAAAGTGTAAACCAAAAATAAATAGATTTAATAGTTTAAATAATTTTATTAGCTTATAAATTAGTCAAATAAAATCAATAGTAGTAGTAGAGTAATATTTTCAAAATTTTGTAATACAGTGATAAATAAACAACGCGATAAAATCCGTATATAGTAGTTTAATTTCAATGAATAACATTCGCGTAAACAGAAGACAATATTATGTTAAAACTTTGTTAAATACGGAATATACGAAAATTCAGTAGAATTTACCCATAGTTTCCGTATAGTTAAATAAGTTAAATACCTGTCCCCGTTCCGCTATGGGTAAATATTCCACTAGAAGCTTTTTCTTGTCAATCCAACATGACTTAACTACGATTTCTGGTAGACCAAGATTATATAGTGATTTAACAAACTTCGTTTACGTTGATACAAGCAATAATATACGAAAGCATACTTAAATTTGTTATTAATCTACTATGAATATATACATATGTATACAGTACGCTACAAGGAGCCAAGATAAAATCTGTCAACGATAACTCATCGTAAAAGTTAACATGTAGGCAAATTTTGGTTGAGAGACATTTAGGTCGTGCAAATATTAATTTTGCACATTTATCATCTTGTCTAGGAATATGAATTATAGATTAACGTGCTATTTCATCTGCCTCGCATGTAACACGCACGCACATTTCGAGGAAGTTAATCAAAATTCGATCACAAAGGTTGATATAGAATTTAGCATAGCAACAACAAGCAACTATTTAATATTAGCTGTGGCCTGTGGTTTAGCTCGGAAAATTACTTTTTCTGGATGAAAGGATATCTCCGTTCTGTGCCCCTGACAACGTGTATGCGAAATGTCATAATGATCGGTCGAGTAGTTAAGAAGTGAAAGAATAACACACATCTTAACCTATATTTACGGGAGAGAAGCCACGGGCAAAATCTAGTGCATAAATAAAAATATTTATCGATTGATAAATTATATATGTTCGACGTTCTAAGACGGGGTAAGTGACATGTTTGTAGATTTTCTAGCTCTAAGAATGTAATCATAGGAAATGAAAGTAGATTGGTATTATTGTACTATTTTGACTTAAGATTTGATCAATTGAGTTGAGTGATAACTTTCGTAAGTAGTATTCACATGTATACCACTTACGAAAGTTATTACACATACCTATATATAATGCGCAGTTTTACTTCTATTCTATTTAGAAGTAGTTATTACATACGAACGGCGGCCCTATGATCACTTTAAAATGAAATATATATATATATATACAAGCTGACCCGGCAAACGTTGTTTTGCCATAAAAAAAAATTTTAGGGGTGGACAATCCTTATCACTAAAGGGTATGAAAAATAGATAGTAGCCGATTCTCAGACCTACTAAATATGCATATAAAATTTCATAAAAATCGGTCAAGCCGTTTCAGAGGAGTATGGTAACTAACATTGTGACACGAGAATTTTATATATAAGATATATACATAGTTTTACACCTATATCGCCGAAAGAGTATAAAGAAGGTGAATTCTATCAACATTTCGTCAGCAATGTATATTTTAGGTCTTACATAATATTCGACGAGCCTATTGCCATTAACCAGGTAACGGACCTCATGCAATAACTGAGCTTATCCTGAACAAAACACCCAGTAACACTTTACTTAACCCGAGAATACAACCAAAAATCTCTATTGTGGCCTGACTATGTCTATTGGGCGAGTTCTAGATAAGTGCCAAAAATATCCACAGTAATTACTTTCACTCACACATACATAAACCTACCACTACAAAGATATACAAACCGTATACGTACGTTCGTCTCGTTGAGATATCTTTCGTGTCCAAATTAAGCCCCGGCCTGAAAGACACATTTAACATAATACATCTCAGCAAATACAGCTTCATCGCGACGTCAGAGCTAAGTGAAAATTGTGCGTTAGCATAAGGGTACAATTTGCCAGCGTTCTCATCTTTAGGCGGGAGATTTAGAAGACAAACTTAGACTGATCACGCCACGTATTTAAGTTGAAGACTCAGATTATGTTTGGCTTTGCCTGCTCGTTTATATTCGAATATTAATGATGTTGTTTTTACTTAAACCTCGACTCGATTATCTTGGTGGCGCAGTGTTAGTAAATGTGACTGCTGTGCATTTGGTTTTTTAGTAGCAGCATGGCGTCTGGAGCTGTGCTTGGTAGACGGCAGTAGGCTCGCTTCTTACTAGGGAGTAATAGCAAGTGTAATGTGGGTAAAATACGAGGTGTAATACCTACACCTTCGGAGATATAGGCATTACACTATGTAAGTGTATATCGAGGCGCTCATAGCCAGTCGCACTCACTGATCGGTAAACGATTAGCGAGGTTAAGCAACGTTGGTTGCGGTCAGTCTATAGATGTGTGACCGCTTAGTGGTATTTCATCTGAGCGTCTCCGTGCTTCGGAGAGCACGTAAAAAGTCGGTCCCGATTGCTGCCAAATTGACAGCAGTCGTTAAGCCATGTCAGAGGCCTACGGGCGGCTTGAATAACTCTTGACAACAGGTTGGCCACTAACCACACGAAAAGAAAGAAAGAGTGTATTTATGAAATTATATTGTAGCTAATCCGTATAATCTGTCAATGATCCTATAACGTGACGTAAGTACCGATAATCGAGTGCTTGCTGGTATTGCCTCGCTTCGATTGTTTTTACGCATACTTCGTAAGCACGTTGTACAGATTAGGTTTTTTTATCCTATCCTCTATCCTTAAATGATAACCTTGAATACACTGGCCCTATTATTAAAATATTTAAAACACACAGACAGACAAACAAACAATCTTAAAGCAAGTGAAACGAATGCAAATGTTTTTGGAACACAGGCCCTTCGCCTGCAATGAGAGAGCTTCTTTATATGAATGTATTCAAAAATAAACTGAAGTGTTGAATTATTCAGCGTCGCCACAAAGAATAGCTTCGGCCTGATATTTGACATTTAATTTAAAGATCGTTCCTCCTTTTTCCACCGTCACTCTTTAGTTTATTTGTTAAGTGATTTGTGAATTTGCATGAATTTCATATAGTAAATTAACAAATTATTATGTAGTAGCTTTCACCCGCTTGCTTCGCTCGCTCGGGAACAGTGTTTTTTCTGGATGAAAGGTAACCTTCGTCCTTATTTACAACCCTAACAACGTGTTCCCCAAATTTCATGATCATTGATCGAGTAGTTAAGGCGTGAAAACCTAACAAATAAACTCACATTCGCATTTATACAGGTTGTCCGGTAATTAATGGATAACCTAGATATGTCTTATAGTAGAACTGAAGGCCGTTCAGAAAAAAATATGGAAAGAAATCTATCCTAACTACTACCTGAGATATGTGTTTTTTTTTTAATTACCATGTGTAACTTTCTTGTATACTACGACCATAAATGAATGAAATCCATCGGTTTTTTGTTGTTTTATTATTAAACACTAATTATGCTAATAGATACACAGTCAAAAGTATGCTATGCTAATATAGCTTACATTTTTTAATATATTATTATATTTTCTTTTTTAATTTCTATATTATAATTTTTTTCATTTTTCTGAACGGCCTTCAGTTCTACTATAAGACATTTCAAGGTTATCCATTAATTACCGGACACCCTGTATATTAGTTAGGTTTATTTTAATTGGCTGTCTTGAGTCTATTTCTTCTGAATTTTCACTACACTGCAAGAAGATATCCAATTTTATTATTCAGTAAGCTGATTATTAGAGATCATTTCATATGCATTCTCCGAGTATTGTTCAATAATCTCCTAATAACTGTCGACATTTACGACATTACATCAAATCCGAACCATATGGCTCAAACATTCTAAAACATCCAATATCCTTCCTTATATCTCGAAAATGCACTTAAAGTGTACTATAAAACCTTATAATCCCGTCATACATGATATTAAATACGTACTCAGATCTTCTCTTAACTCGTCGGAAACCACTCATCAGATAAACAAAACCAAACTTCAAAGAACCCAAAGTCATATCAGAATTTTACGTAATCAAAGCAAGAAGAGAGCTCTACGTAAACTGGTAAGGTCAAAACAATAACCATTGTTATTTGATCCCCGGCTCTTCTGTTTCTTATAAGCAAGTCGCTATTAAGTAAAAGTTCAAAGTAAATTGGCTTGAAATAAAACGATAACCTTGATCGAACGTTTAATTTATATCCGTTGTAAAACAAGAATAATATTGCTTTGTTATTGACAAAAGATATGAGTTTCGGTAACCCTTGTTTTATTAGATGACACAGCGTAGAAAAGTCTTCGTTTATATAACTAATGTGTTCAGTATGACAATCATACTACCGTCAAATTTATATATGCTGTGTTTATTTATAAGGATGAAAAATGAGCTGTAATTCGGGGAAAAATGTAATGGTTTTAATCAGTATTGCTGACGTATTCGATATTTAAAACATGGTGAATGTTTAGCGTTTGAAACAACGCCGAGATTAGGGGTTGCCCGTGCCGCCGTGGTATACACGTCAATATTTTGGATATGCATAGCTAATGGAAGTAATTTTTTTAACTATTATGGCCACTCAAGGATTAAATCCTGTGTCGCGGCAGATCAAACATTCAAACAAAGCACACAAAGAATATCTAGAATCGGAACATGCATTTATTTAATTATTTACAAAAAAAATCTTAATACTTATATAAGTTCTGCTTAGTTTGGGCTAGATGGTGTTGTGTGTATGTGATAGAATATTATTTTTATTAATTGAATTTTTATACTTCGCTCATCAGTTTCTTGCGTATATTTTTGTTTACTTGATTATTCATATTGTGGCCTTCTTTTGTTTTGAATTGATGTTTTAATGTTTGGTATATTGTTTGTTTTTTATTTTTATTTTTTTTGGTATTTTAATAATTATCTTATTAACGCTATAATATGGTGCATGGTGTGACACCTTAAAATGTTGTGCATTTATTATTATTACTGTGTAAAATTTTAATGTATACGCACTAATGTAACAACTATAGGTTGTCCAAATAAATAAATCAGATTTTTTTTTAAAGATTACTTCTTTACAAACATTCGAACAAAAAACACCCAGAGTCAGAAGAGTCACGCAAAGTTTCGTCTTATGTGGGATTCGAACCCACAACACTCGGCGCACTCCTTCAATCACTACGCCATCGGTGCATTCATTTCACACCTATATTCCCCAAGAGGAGTATACACCTACATTTTACCAACTACGGTTTTAGGTTCTACCTAATTACGAGCAAGATTTTGTACTGCTATTGCGTCTACCTAATCTAAGTGACTCATAGTACCTTTCTAAGTCTGATAAGATCCTTTTGAACATTAACATTAAAATAAAAATGTAATATTAGAAACATCCTAAAACGGTTACGAGCCCGTTCGCCCCCTAGTAGGTATTTGTTGCCTTTCGCCCCATATTATAAGATCAAAAAAGTAAGGGTTATGTTATGTTAGGTCCCTTCTTAAACCCACACAAAAAAGCGAAGCGGGGCTCCATCGACTTAGTTTGATCTCTTTAAAATATTTTAGTAAGCATATTTTGCTGTGCAATTAGTATTTTTGGTGGAACAAAAGCAAAAAATTGAGGAACATTTAGTGTACTTTTTTACTATTAATAAACAGTAAAGAAATAACTAAGGGGCGAAAGGGTTCGCTAAAAAATTATATATCTTATTTTATCCTGATTCTCCTCTTTATAAGGGGCGAAAGGGCTCTGAGTTAAGGGGCGAAACTACAATTTTCTATGAAAGGGGTGAAAGTCAAGGGGCGTACGGACTCGAACCCCCTGAAACACAAGTCTCTAACCTATTTCAGGCAATACCATATAAAAACACAGACTTCATATATAAGTTTTTTGCGTCTAGTATTAAAGTTTAAATGTTTTCCTTTCAATTAAATATATTTTAATGTGAATTTAATAAAATAAATAGCCTGTAATATATCTTGCAAAGACGTCTATATTTTATAGAATAAAAATTTATTATTATTAGTAAGATGCTGTCATTGGCTGGCCAGCTTAACTGTACCCTCTATTATTGCTTCTACTGACTTATTTACCACAGCTTCGCCAGTCCTGCGCCATAAGCTTGCGTTTCTTATCATTGGGTCTTGGATTTGTTTCCCATATAAAGCAAGGTGTTCTTACTTTTTTTCTACTTAGGTTATTCTCAAAAACGTCGTAGAGCCTAAGATAGCACCTATAAGAAAGCAAAATCCTCTATTACAATGGCAAAATATGAGTGCAACACACCTTCCCTTTTGGGAATATAAAAGTATAATATAATGTTATTGTAGAAAAAATATAACGAACTGGACTAGTTCAAATTCCAACTATTTTAACATGAGTAATATTATAAATGCTAATGTGAGTTTGTTTATCTATTGTTTGTTAGGTCTCATTTACAGAGAAGCGGGGCGTTGCGCGTCGCGTGCGGCGTGGCGTGCGGCGTGGCGTTTCGTGGCGCGTCGGACGTTCTTCCTGTTTACGGAGCAGCGGCGCGTGCAGCGGCACGTATCATCGCACGCGTAAACACAAACATAGGGCATTATACAACGTCGTTTATAGAGATGCGGGGCGGGCAGCATGGCGGTGCGCGTACACCTTCGCCGCGGCGAGTCGCCAAGCATCGCATGCGGCGGGCATCGCTGCGGCGGCGGCGCACGTTCTATTTCAAGCAAACGTGCGTAAAGTCGCTTTTCCGTAAACGCACTCATACAACCCCATATGTCTGAATTTAGTGCGAACCGCGCTGCCGCATGCGACGCGCATCACCCCGCGTCTCCGTAAATGAGGCCTTACGCTTTCGCGCCTCGACTTTCAACTGATCTCATAAAATTGCGCATACACGTTGTTGGGTAGAGAAAGCATAAGGTACATTTTAGGTTTAGGTTTCATTCGGAGAAAAGGTACTGTTCCTGAGGAATAGAAGCCGCGGGTAAAATTTACTATAGTATATTTTGTAAAGACTACGACTTCTTGATGGCACAGACGTGGTGAATGCGATTGCTGTGCATGAGATCTCGAGTCGAACAAAGTGTAATTATTTCTATAAAGAAATCCTTATGAGCGTCATGAAAACTAAAATGGTAAACGTCAATAGACTAGTCACCTATAACATGGGACCTACAACCATAGTTAGTAAAATGAGATGTAATACTACAGGCGAATGTATAGAGGTGTGAGACAATGTATGTATGTGTTCGAGGTAATACTTGCATCGAAAACGTATTGCTGATCTAGCAACCTAACACAGCTACGCCGAGTGCGCAGCGACATCAGTCCGAAATTGAACCGGATGCATTCATTGCTAGCAATTCCCTTTTAGAAAATCATCGATTATCATTTAGCATAGCATAGATTAGATACTCTTTGAGCGGAATAAAAGTCATAAGTGTTTTTCAATGACAGTGTTAAATTAGCATATCCTTAAGCATAGTTCCAGCCTAGTATTTAGGTAACGTACCGCACAGCATATAAAGACAATATATAGCAGCAACATTTTGATTAACGTGCCTTTCGAACCTTTGAATCTGATGTTACAGCGGCCATTCATCTGGAAAAGCGCGCTTCACGTTGCACCCACTCACCCGGTAATGAGCCGATCAGAGCATGCATTCATTGGCATTATATTGAAATTCTACCAGATGTCGACATATTAATGTATATACAACTAGTCCGTCAAACGTCTCGATGTCCTTGAGGGTTTCTGTCTCTACTTAACTGATTAGATCATTGACAAAAATCGTTTAATAATACCAATCTGTTTTTATTTCCTGCCGGTTTTGCTAGCAACTTTGTACGCGTGAAATTCACATAATATGACTTCAAGCGGCGCACCAATATAAAACCTGCACCAGATTTTAAGTTAGAGCTCCAATAATACTTTATGAAAACCGCATTCAATTACGTACAGTAGTTTTTGCTTGATGCGCATACAAACATACAGACAGATTCTAAAAATAATTGTTTTTGCTTCTATAGGTCTTATAAAGAACCCTCATATTATGTTTCCTTATATATATATCTCTAAGGTAAAGACATCGACCAGTTACAATTTTATTATAATAAAGATAATCACATTAAATGAGTATTACCGAGAGACAATTTAGGCAATGTTTTGTATTGATTCGTTATCTTTAAAATGTGCTGGTAGGATAAGCAAACACATTTCCGTCTTGTTAATTAGTATAGCACAGTACTCTTGTATCCACCGCCTCAATTAGTTGGTAATTGACGGCCGCTTACCGCTAATTACTGTGAAACAATTAAAATTAATTAGATTTCACTTTCCTCCTTTACAACACGTTGTTTATAAAGGGTATATCTTAAGATACATTAGATATATAAGTATACATAAGAAAAAGGTTCTCCAGATCAAATTTCGGTCATGGCGGCCAATCTTAACGAAAGCTGGCCATCGGCGCAGGAGATGTTGTAGTGCACAAGTGCACTATCTATTGTCTAACTCTCATAATTCGATTGGACGGTAATCCGACACGACTCGGTACTTACCCGTGGTCCCCCAGGCCAGTCCCCCGTGGGATACCACGAGCAAACTTCCTTGCCTTAGGAACTTCCTGAATAATAATCTTCTTATTTAATATATTTTTATTGCCCGTGGTACCACATCTCAAACATTATAATCTAAGATATAAATATATATATTATCATAGGTCATTCGTCATTTAATGCATAAAGCATAGAGATTGTATTTGCATTTTATTTATCTTGCGATTAGCTGCTTTTATTTTTTGCTTATAGTACCCCTTTATCCTCCTTGGGGGTTCTTTGGGCAAGAAAATTTGGGACTGGCCTGGGAGACTACGGGCAAGTACAGGACATGACCGGAGAGAGATCAGAAATAGGAAAATCAACGGCTTTACGTGCTTTTTGAAGCCGTTGCCGTACATTTGCTACTGAGCATTTCTTGGCAGCAAAACCCAATGATACCTTGCTTGCCCAGGGATTCGAAGAGAAGATTACACACAGGTGTCATACATTAAAAGCAATCAGATCAGTCTTAAGACAATAAATATGTAATGTATAATTATGTAAGCATTACTACTCAGTGACATAAGTTAGTTCCTTAGGCCAGGTTGGGCAAAGTGGTCACTGATGTAGTTTCAGTTCCAGCCACCCACCCACCTTCAAGGCAGCGAGTTGGCACAACGTGGTAGGTTTAGTCGGTAGTACCCGGGACGTTACATCTTTTCCCGGGTGAGCTCGACATAACCTCTCCACTCCCTTTATCAGCGGAGAGGGATGCGTCAAGGCATTCCCACAAGTTAAAAAAAGAAGAAATTGTTTGAGCAAAGTATTATTGTATTTCCAGATTAGATATTTTTAGTAAAATGGATTCTGGGAATGTTGTGGGTAAATGGCAATATTTTCAAAAAAGCTCAGGAAAATATAGCTTGTAATAAGTGACTCAAATAAAACGAGTTTTAAACTATGTTTTATTTAGTGTTATTTACAAAGAACACACTGGAACACTTTTTGTTATTAAAAGTGCCTTTCTATAATAAACTACCACAAAAAATATTATGTTGGTTATGAAAACAAATATAACAAAATGTTATAGGAAAATATTTTGTCGCGTTTATGACTAAAAGCTCACCGGAAGTCGGCTAGGGTTGCTTTCATAGAGCATCCGGCACGCAACCGGAAGTACTCATCTACACATGACTAAGAGACAGGAAATGACGGTGGTTTGTCACCGCTAGTTTTATGAATAAAAAGGTGTCAAGTGCGAGTCTGCAGTGGTGCTAACTCTTTAATGTAAAGGTCTGTGAGGTTTTCTGTAATTGAAATATACTCTACTAGCTTGCGTTCGCGACTTTGCTTGCTCGAGAACAGAACTTTTTCTAGGTAAAAGGTCTCATCTCTGTAATTTTTGGTACTCGTAACAACGTGTATACGAAATTTCATGATGATCGGTCGAGAAGTTAAGGCGTGAAAGCGTAACAAACAGACAAACTAAAGTAAACTCGAATTCGCATTTATAATATAAGTAAGGATTAAAAACATGCAATGAGGTTGTATTTGCACATTACAGATCTAACTGGAATTGACTATTAAACCTGTGAGCTTAACCATATCCATGTATAATGAATTGTGTCTGGATGTCGGCATCCGTACGCCGAAGCACGAATTAAAAAACTTAAATATAAGTTTTCAGAATGTTTCTTTGTCCGTCAGTTTGTTCCACAGTGAAACCGCTAATTGAATCTTGACGAGGTTTTTACAGCTTTGTGTTGAACTTAAAATCTAACCCACGTTTTAATTAATTGTCATATCGTTTATATCATAATCTCATTACATTAATAAAACCTTTTCAGTATACTAAATACTATAAATTTAAGTAGTATACTGTGTTTACAGAAGTACCTCAAAGCTAAAGAAAATCGCAGCGAAATAATTATTAAGCGCCTTTGTTATCTAGTCGCTCAAAAATCTCGCTATTGCCTATCTAGTTGCTCAAAAGTCTCGCTTTTGCTTATTTAGTTTGTCAAAAGTCTTGTTATAGTTAACAAGTCGCTCAAAAATTCTCTATTAGCTACCTTAGCCAGTCAAAAATCTCGGCATTGCCTACATATTTAGTCGTTCGAAAGTCTCGCTATTGCCTATCTAGCTGTTCAAAAATCTCGCTTCTGCCTATCTAGTTATTAAAACTCTTCTTATTTGCTATCTTATCGCTCAAATACGTCGCTGTTGCCTATCTAGTTGCTCAAAAAACACGCTATTGGCTATAAAGTCGCTCCAAAATTATAGCTGAAAATCGATGCTGCCACATCAACCAATCAAACAAAAGGCCGTGACAAAGAACTACACACACCGAAGACAGACCGCGAACAAGATTTGTGTAGTCAGAAACTTAGTTAGAACGATCCGTTCTCCTAGTTAATACTGAGGACCATTATCTGTGTAACTTGTGCTAAACTTATCTGCAACTCAGTACTGTGGACGAACTGCCTCTGCTGGGGTATTTGTTTATTCATTCGTTTGAAACGTGTTTGGAAGCATTACGTTGGTGAAGTTTGTTCTGAGTATGTTACACACTTAGTCTTGAGTATTCTCGAAGAGGTAGGTAGCTGTGTTTTACATGCACTTTCGCCAGCCAAGGTTATAGTGTTTTTTATTAAGGGTGATGCTGTTGCTCCCTATTAGGCAGAAATCTACATAGACTATGTGACCTGCGAATCAATGAATGGTCTCTAAGGACGCTTTTATGTTTTTGACGGTGTTGAAGTCTGCCAACCCGCTCTCTGAATGTTTTGGACCATGTACTTTTTATACTACGAAGCGTGCTTAGCAGTAGGACAATAAGATAATTGACTCACATTTTTTTAATTTAAGTCAATTAGGTTCGTTATTTAAACTCCTAAGATAAAAAAGCGTTTTAAATCTGGTAATTGTCAAATGACAGAAAAAGAATGAACGATATAAATTGTGACGTAATCGCTATTCAAATGCAGCTGTCCAAGGGAGATGGTGAAATACGTCCAATAACCGCCAACACCAATTTTCTTAAATTCAAGTTTAAAATACTAATTAGTTACGGAAGTACCTAATTATATTGCAATCAATTTTGTTATTGTTTTCACATAATAGTTTAATTTAATTGCTATTTATTCTTGTTTGTTAAATAATGTATGATTATAAACAACGTTGATATTATAACAATGATAGTTGCAAAGCTATGACATATTTCAAAAGCGCATCTCTTTTAAAATGGCACAAAATATCGAATACTGCGTATAATATAAAACACAAAAGGCTTTTGTTATCCAAAATCTAAGCCTCATAGGACTGCCAAGGCCGAGCTACAAACATAAAACTCAAAACAAAGCTCACATTGAAATACAAGAGAGCCCTTACAGAGCAAACGCCTCTCGGAACCGCAAAGTTCTGAATGACCATTCCGATACAAAATTAGTATGGACTGTCATCCAACCCCCTCAATGTCGAGGACTTTACATGTAAACCCGTAATACGATACTCTGAAGGCCATTCGAAGAGGTATGTGGGAGAGATCCCTTACCATTTGCAGGATTAAATATTATTTTTCCATAAATGTATTCTGCCTCTATGGTCCAGTGGTAGTGCCTACAACTGCTGTGCATGAGGTCCTGAGTTCGGTTGCCGGGTCGGCTAATGTGTTATTGGGTGTTTCTGTCGAGAAGTTCTTAGTAAAAGCACAAAGTCTAAAACGTTACGTAGTAGACAGCAATATTCGCATGCCTATATTACCGAAAGCTTAAGCAGAAGTTTATTACATCCACATTTTGCCAGCTTTAAGTTTAGGTTCTTCGTATTAGGACGAGTTTATTGCATCTACCGGGCACAGCCTTTATACTAAAAATTACATGAACAAAAACCCTGTAAGACTTCTCTCGACCAAAAACATGCGGGGCAGTCTTTGGGGACTGCCGATAGAAGTGAAAACTAAGTAACTAGCGTGCGATGAGGATGACGCGAGTTTCACGCTTTTTGTACACCCAAAAAGTACACATATATACACAGTATACATATAGCTCATGGAAAGCGTTAGGTGACGATGACGCGTGTTCCATGATTTTTGTTTACCCAAAAAGTGCTCAACGCGCCTAAAGATTATTCACTTCAAAAATCAAACCCGTAACTTAAGGCACAGCAGACAGCAGTGATATTCTCTATCGCTGTACTACCGAAATAATGGCGCAGGATAACACTTTATTATTTTTGCGAACGGAACCTCGGCTAACAACTAGTATTGTAACCTTTGTAGGTTACAATACTAACTGGTAGCCGTTCCGTAAGGAAAATGAAACCATAATTAAATTGTTATAGTGATAAGTCTCCTTGGACGTACATTGTGGAGCCTAGTTTCACCAGTGGTAGTCATTCACAAATTACTTTGTTTGATCATTTACTGATTACATACGAGAAATTAATACATTGATAGATACAGCAAAATGTAATAGAAATATGGAGTTTATTGAGTAGATATAACTAAATATACTAAATATATTAGAAATATTTACATTGGTAGGCGCACGGCGCCTACCAATGTAAATATTTCTAATATATTTTATATGATAAAATTATTATTAACAAGAAGTAAGATCACAGAGGACAATTCTAATTAACTAGCGGTCGCCTAATGGTCAAAATTTGACCAAAATTCCTAAGTTTGCTACTTTGTTTTCTGTTTTTCTCTATGACATATAAATAAGTAACCATAGTTACAAAGAATTGTACGACGTCAGATGAACAATTCGAAATACTACGAACGCGATTCGACTGCGTGTGTCAAATGCATGGTTGTGTGCGTGTAGTTTTTCCATTAATTTTATGTATTTTAATGGATATTTTATAAAATATATTAAAATTCGCCCTTCCTTCTCCGTATAAACTTTAACTGTGCCAAATTTCATACTCCTCCGTCCGCGCAATTTTCGTAAAAGGGGGTACAAAGTTTTAGCACCACGTATTAATATATAGATACCTATTATAATGCGAAGCTAAGTCTGTTTGCTTGTTATGTTTTCACGCTTTAACTAGTCGACCGATCATCATGATATTTCACCTACACGTTGTCAGAGACACAGAAAAAGATAGGGTACATGTCCAGAAAACTACTGTTCTTTGGAAGCCTGTTGAAGCCGCGGCCAAAAGCTATCCAAACGAATTTATAAATGCGAGTGATTTTATTTCTTACTCTTTCATGTCTTACGTATTCGACCGATCATCATAATTTCGCATACACGATGTAAGCGGTATAGTAAAGGACATAGGGTACCTTTCACCCAAAAAAGTACAATTCCCGAGGGATAGACAAGAGACGAGCGAAGTCACGGGCATAATCTAGTTTGCCATAAAAGCAGCACTCTATTTTTATATCTTTACTTCGTCTGTACTCCTCCTAAACGGATGGACCAACATTGAAAAAAAGAATTGTTTGTGTTTGAGTAGGCCTTTGCATGGTGTAGATTCACAATGGGACCCGGTAGGTGGCGCTGTGGTGCGTTTTGTCCGAACAACGTCTGGTCCACTAATTTAAGTGTGAAACACAAACAAAGCCTCATGATATTGTCTTACGGTTCCATTATTAAACTAGTTAATACGGATTTTATCGCGTTGTTTATTTGCAAAATACTGCGTTTACATCATTTTAAAAGTATTAAACTACTACTATTAAACTTTACTACTATTTAAAACTATTAGACTAGAAGATACAAACAGATTTCCATATTTCTGATGTTTCTGTTGCTTTTTAGCAGCCATAGTCACGAGGAGACCAAGAGATTGCTTTCGAGAATAATTCTGAAAGCAACAAATGGTAGGCGTCGTTCTTGGATTTGAGTGTGACCACTCGTGAACTTACGTCGAGAGGCCCCAGTCTTACGCGACGGACAATGTATCATCTACTATACACATATCATACAAACTTTGTGAACAGCCAGCCCTCAAAATTTGATCAAAATGTAATTTTGTTGTACAATCATGATTTTGTTGTTGCCCTTTATGACTTTATTTAAACAAGGATTTTAATTAGATTAATTCGAGTTATTGGGAAGTATTCGAATAATACGTTAAATACAAGGTACCTCGCAAATTATAAATTAAAAAAAGGCGTCGAGTGTTTTAGCAATTGTAGGTAGAATATAATTATTTTATAGAAATATTTAATAAAGTGTAGTAATATATAATAAGCATTATTTGAATATGTTTAATTGTACCCATTATTTTCTGTTGGCAACACTGATTTCGTTCGACTACTCCACTACGCTTGATAGTGGAGGGGATGAATAAAACTAACGCGCGGAACGATAACGGACAGCCGTGCGTTGAGTGGCTATCAGTTTTGTGAAGTAAAAGTGTATTAAGTGGCGGATATTGCATTGAATTAAACAATGTATGCATATTGTATAACTATGTAAACTATTAATATAAATTCTAATTATATTACAATTATTAAAGGAAATAAATGCCTAAGAACTGATTCTAGAGTTTCCTTACGTGTGTTACGTTCCTACGCGTTAAAAATCGAGTACCTTACAATTTTTTATGCCCCTATGGGCACACAGAATACATAGAAGATATATCTATGATAGCATAGCTACTATGCAACTGTACGGGTTAAGCCCGTCTATTTACAAGAGTCTGTAGTTAAGAAATTTCGTATGACTGTTTGGTTCGGTATCACGCAAAAATTTCTGAAACGATAATGATGCAGTTTTCAGAATTCGATAGTTTGGGGCTTAATGTAGCGTCTTAGCCACGTTTTTCTAATTCCTTTGACTAGCGAAGGGGAGCTAGTGCAGTAATACCACGTAAATGCCGTTGTAGACGAACTATAGAATTAACTTATTAAGTAGCGGGCAACTAGACATAATAAAAAAGTTATGTGTTCGAGCACCTGAGTCCGTATATTGGCCAAGAAATTAAGACTAATTCACTGACAAAATACTTCAAGGGTCAAAACCTTGGTAAAATATAATCGAACGAATAATCTAATAGCACTCATTGCCAATGCAACTAAAGGCGCAATTACAACAAAAAAAAAACAATATTGTGTTGAAGACGCCTGCGACTCGGATCACTTTATTCCAATTCAATGGAATTTGAACTTTATAAATTAAAATATAAAAAAAATAAGCGATATTAGCTTGACGCAGCGATAGCCTAGTGGGGAACAAGGCGAGCATCTCTGATTTTTCGAAGTTATGTGTGTATTAATTAATGAAATATAAATTCGGTTCAGCGGTGAATGAAAACATCGTGAGGAACCCTACATGTCTGAGAGTTCTATATAATGTTCTCGAAGATTTGTGAAGGTTGTGACTCTTTTTAAACTGAGAACAGAACCGTATCCAATACTGTTCTGAAATCCACTCCTTTAATTATATCTTTAATCTATTTTTCATATATTTTACTTGATTTCATAGAACATTATAATGTTATGTGCTTGGCACTAATTTAGTTAAAACAGATGTTATAGAAAAAAACGATTGTAAGCTATACTTAGACCGCTTACCTATCAACTACTAAATGAACCGTATATTTATTTGTCACCACGGAAATATAAAGTATAAAAATTCAGATTGGTGTAGCTTATATAAAAAATCCTACCCATTGCACAACAAGCTTAGCTGGAGGTGTTAACAAGAATACTAGTAATTTATAACCCATATTGCTAATAAGCCAATTAATCAAGAAAAATATCGATGATGCCGTAAAAGTCCTAACCTGTTGAGCGACGGCAGGACGCTTGCGGCCAGATAGAATAAGTTTTCAAATACGTCTGGCATTATAACAACTTTAAAAAAATTATGGTTAAGAATATATCGATACTCCAGACCCACAACTGATCTTTAATATATTGCACCCCAGTCTATAGCTGTAGACAATGCAATATCTACAAACACTCAATCATTTTATTTCCAACTACAGGTCTGAAAGGGCGCAAAAACGTTGTATTTCACGTTTGTCCACGACACGTATGCGCGAGAGGAAAAAATAAAAGTAAATGTCCTGCAACCCGAGATAACGTCAATTAGTAAGATGAATGGCTGTTTCGTAAAGTGTGGCCTGACAACACGCAGTTATGTGGAAGAAGTTCCACAAATACGTGGTGTATAAAACAAATAACCGGTATTGGTGATACAGCAATGGTGAGTGAGACTGCTGTGTATGAGGTATTAGATAGAACAAATTGTTATTGGGTTTTCCTGTCATTGAATTATCGGTAGCAGCACGGAGTGAAGAGCTGTGGCCGGTACAGAAATAGACTAACCCCTTATTACGAGGGTCTAATTGCTGGTGGAGTGTAGGTGTGATACACCTGTGCCTACCTCTTTGTAGATATAAGTGAGCGAGTACATAGTATAATTGTAATACAGAATGAGTAACTTTAAGTCACGGTTATATTTAATTCGGTACAGTATCGCTAATTTTAGTATCACATTTGATATCGATATGAAAAGTATCTATCTTCTTTTATCTTTAGATAAATCCTTTAAGCTTTCAATATATGATTCTGTGTTATTATTTTCCGAAGGTTATTTTAAAACCATTTCCTTTTTTTAAATATTTAATTCTCTCATAGGTGAACGAATGCCGGCGTCCAGACGCAAAGCTTTTAAAAATGCTTATTAAGATAATTTGATGATTGGTGTTAGCGTTGGCGCATACTTCTAAAGCTCATAAGTTCACATCTGCAAATCCAAGGGGATACACGGTTATACATCTGATCCACAATTCACTTGATATGATATGATACAGTCCCGTATAAAGAGGTGAAGTCCATTAAGTATTAAACTACTATATTAAACAATATACACATGCCTACGGAGAATTTCCAACCACCTTAATATTGGCATTTATGGCATGGGAACCAGCGAGACGCAGAGCAATATATTATGTATTTGTGAAAACACAGTGCTTTTTATACTTTGTTTTACCTGCGTTTTGGTACAGACATAATGTATGAGATGATTATACGATCTCATTGTAAAGCGATCAGCAGACGAATTAGTGAGACTCCAACTCACTCCGTCGTTCTTCAGAAGATTGCTTCTGAACTGTCCTAGACTTCTATTATAAAGCTATTATTTTATGTCTCTTCATTCGTGATTTTTGCCATCTCGATTTTATTTTAAGTGGATGGCGCATTAATGAATGCGATCCGTAAGTAAAAGGTCTCGGGTTCGTTTATCTGGTTGGGCAAAGAATTACTGGTTTTTTTCAGGTGTCTAAAATTTTGCCTGGTACAGGTCAATAGGTTCACTGCCTATTACATAACATAAAATAATATAGGATTAACCCTCATATCATCTGCTATAGTATCCCGAAGGGATAGATAGAGGTCTGTGTACCTCTTCAAAGATACAATCGAGATACTTTTATATAAGGCCGTTCTCAAACCACATTAAAGACGTTTTGGAGAAACGCCAGTTCAAAAGTACCGTAAGCCAACGAGATGAATATTATAATAAATGATCGTAACAAGTGGGAAACAGTAGTCTCTGTCTACCCCTCCGGAAAAAAAAAGCGTAAGTATGTATGTATATCAAACAGACAATGCCAAAACGCAATCAATCAGATCATCAACCAAATTAATAAATGTAGATAATATCAGAACACATCATAAACAAAAACATCTTGTCTGATCCGCCACTCTCCTATAATAAATATAAAATGTAACATACATCTATCATGTGTAGGGAAAAGGATTTTACCAACCGCGACCGACAGCATCTCTAATATATACACCGTCCGGATATAGATTTTCTTATATAATATATTTTACTGATCCGATTATGATGGAAAATATTTTGAATGTTGAGCGGCGAATTTGTTACAGTATTAGGTTTCATTCAAATCTGTGCAGTAGTTTACATGTGATGAGCGTTTAGAGGCACATAAAGGCATCCCGTTACAATTTATTTATATATATAGACTAGTATTTCGTGTGTTTGCGATGGGGGAAGGATTCCAAACAGTCACCGATTACCCCCGGTGACCTTGAATATGAACTTTTCTGGAAAGATCTTTCTCAGAACATTTGTTCGAGCACACCCCGCCTATCTCAGTGAGTGGTAGTTTAAGTTTATATAGTATAAATATAAATTTTATACTTTGGTGTTACTAAGCCCGATGGCAACTTCTGCACGAAGTCTTCCATATCACAAGGCTTGATAGGGATCAAGTCCAGTTTCCAAGATACAATTAACAGACATTAAGTAATAATAATAATAATAATAACGTTTATTGCTCAACAAAATACACATTATAAACAGAAATATGGCTTATATATAATTATGTACTATAATTAAAAACTCTGATCTCTAAACTAGGTATATACCTGTATCTTAGAGACCAGTGCTACCCGTGAGTCTTGTAACAATAAAAAGCCATTATTTTAAAACAACAAAAGAAAACAATAAAAATGAAACGTTTACTTAAAATAAGAAATTATAAATAAAATTAAAATTAAAATTAATGTGTCTGTCTATGTAAGCGCGCGCATGAGCGAGATCACTTGCATGTGTGAGTGCGTGTGTGTATGTACGAGTGCTTGTGTCTATATGTGAGCGTGTGCGTGCTCGCGTTTTGGAAAGGATTGGGCCCATTGCTGGGTGAGTATGTGTGTGTGTGTGTGTGTGTGTGTGTGTGTGTGTGTGTGTGTGTGTGTGTGTGTGTGTGTGTGTGTGGGAGTGTGTGTGTGTGTGTATGTGTGTGTGTGTGGGTGTGGGAGTGTGTGTGTGTGTGTGAATGTGTGTGTATGTGCGTGTAACTATCCTATCCTAAGCGTCCTAGTAGAAGATCCTCAGTATTACGATAATCTAATTGAAGTAGATATTCTTTTATTGTCATTTTAAATTCGTATTTATTTTTTGGATATATACCTAGAATCTTATTTAAATGATTATATAAATTTATGCCATTAATATGGTTTTGTCTCTTAGCAAAAGAAGTTCTATGTAACTCTACTGGGAAAACCTTATGCTTAAGTCTGCCAACTGGCTCTGTGGGAGGACGAGTCGAGTGCTTACGAAGCATAGTATGTAGCACATAAAGCTGTCTAACAGTCAAAAGATTGCAATCTGTATAAAGTAGCTTTGTGGAATATCGAAGTGGTCGTGAAAACATAACTTTCAAGACTGCCCTCTGTGCCCTCTCCAGCTGAATAAAAAACGTTTCTGCGGCTCCACCCCAAACTGGCACACAATAGGTTATAACTGATTGACACAGAGCGAAGTAAACGACTTTTAGTGTGTCTAGATCAGCAGAATTACGCAATTTTTTAAAGACATAGATTAATTTTCGAGTTCTATTCGACAGTACATTGATATGTTGACGCCAGTTGAGATGTTGATCTATATATACTCCTAAGTATTTGGCACTATCGGCCTTAGAGATTGTCAGGCAGTTACAGTAAGCAGATGATATACATGTGTGACCCTTGAGTGTAAGACAGTTTGGGGGGCATAAATTCGATCTGATGGCAAAGGGTATATGTACGGTCTTATTAATATTAAGGGTAAGCAAATTGTTATTCAGCCATCTCATAACACATGAAAGCGCCGCCTCCGCATTCTGGTAGCAATGGGCCCAATCCTTTCCATCCACTAAAAGAGCTGTGTCGTCAGCATATGTAAGAATTTTACAATGTTGGACAGGGAGTTTACATAAGTCGTTAATGTAGATGAGAAAAAGAATAGGTCCCAGAATACTACCCTGAGGCACGCCGTAAGTGACCGGGAGCTCATCACTCACGCATTGCCCTATTTTGACCACCTGGGTTCGATTTCTGAGATAATCAGCAAACATATTCAAAACGAGGCCTCTAATTCCAATGCCCTCCATCTTTCTAAGCAAGATCCACACAGGGACGGTGTCAAAGGCCTTAGATATATCTAGAAAAATACCTAGACACTTTTGTTTATTATCAAGGATTTTGACTACGTGTTGTGATAAAGCTATGACGGCGTCCTCAGTGTTCAATCCCGACCTAAACCCAAATTGATTGTCAGCAAGAACATTATTTGACTCGAGGTAGCTGATAAGGCTCTTACTCAATATTCGCTCAAGGATCTTCGACATAGCTGAAAGGATGGAGATTGGTCTATAATTATTTACATCATCCCTGCGCCCAGCCTTATACACTGGATGTACCAACGCTTTTTTAAATGCATTTGGAAAGATACCAGATGAAATTGAAATATTACACACGTGTGTGATTATTGGGACCAATATATTTTTTGTACTCTTGAGGATACTCGCAGGGATACCATCCCAGCCTGTAGCACAGTTAGATCTAAGGCTTAAAACGATAGCTTCAACATCTTTGTCAGTTGTTTCAAGAAGGACCATAGATCCACTTGAGTCAGACGGAGGGATTGGAGGTAGTATACCTGTTGTAGTTGCCTGTATATTAGTTGCTAGACGTTTACCAATGTTGGCAAAGAAATCGTTTACTAAATTAATTGAGGAACTTGTAGTACTGCAGAGGTGTAACAGTTCATTTGGAGGGAGACAAGTAGAATGGAGATCAGAGACCTTTTTTATCACATCCCATGTTGCCTTTGGATTATTTTTTGCCTTGGAGAATTCTTCTTTTTCATACGCCCATTTGAGTTTTTTCAGTAAGAAATTACAGTAATTACGATATCTGGTATATGATAATCTAAGTATTTCATTATCTTTTGATTTTTTTAACTTAGCATGCATGCTATCGCGATGTCTAATACATCGTAATAGCCCCGGTGTAATCCACGGCTTGAGGCAACGTTGCTTTCTAGGAATTATACATAAATGTGAACATTTTTGTACGATTTTAGAAAGCCCTTCAATAAGAGTTGCCGCTGCCCTATTCGGGTCTGTCATTTTTAATATTGGTGACCAGTTAAAGTTAGATATAGATTTAGTAACTAATTCATAATTAATTTTAGTTTTGGTATGAGGTATATTAAGGTATTTTTTGTTTGTTTCCAAAAATAACAGTATTGGTTCATGGTCAGTTATGAATGACTCAATAACTATGGTTGTTGCACTAAGATTTGTTTTAAGGAGCACGTGATCTAAGCAGTTAGGCCCACGTGTGGGGAGATAATGGGCTGGAAGAAGTCCATGTGAAGCAGCACAACATAAGTACTCGTTCGAGTTATTGTCATTGTTGCCATGCTTTATATCGATATTTATATCACCAATCATGATAACAGTTTGTGTGGATATATTAAGTACCTTATCCAAGCTTTCTATAAATCTGTTTATATTTTTATAAGATGGAGAACGATACAGAACAATTATGGAAATATTATCTATATGACAAATAAGACAGTTAGCATCAACGAAGTGCGGTTCTATAACGTTAGCCTTAATCGTTGTCTTAACATATATAACACAACCATCGTTCTGGTTATATATATTTTTTGTATAAAAAGAGTTAAATCCTTCTAAAATCGGTAAGTACGTCACTTTGCTTAGCCAACATTCCGACAAAACCAGAACATCGCAATGGAAACCAATAATCTCCATTAATGAGGAGATTTCATCAAAATTTTTATTGATGCTCCTTATGTTAATATGTAGTATTTTTAACCCTTTGTACGGGTTAGTAATATACTGCGCACAGTTCGCAGGTTGGCATTTATATGATTTCGATACAATAAGCGAGTCAATTTCCTGGTTTATTATATTTAAATTTGCCATTGCATTAGTATTATATAAAAAACAAAAAATAAAACTTACGAAAAACACGGTTAATGTTGAGTAAGCATAGTAACGAATATGCCCGATTGCGATTAAATATCTTATTCCAGACTATTTGACTAGCAAAGTTATACATTTCTAAACAGTAAATACTCCTCCAATGCACTGAAAGACGCTTAAGTGTAATATAATAGATAAACTTACGTGTAGTTTTGTATGTGTGTAGAATTAAAAATGGTGTTACATATACAATAAAGAAGGCACAATATCTTATCTCTATCATGTTGGTTAGTCACTGCTTCCCTTCTAAATCACGCAGGGATTGCTCAGATTTTATCAAAATTTGCCTATCACCTTCAATTTTCCGCAGGAATATATTTCCATTAGTAGTCCAGCAATACTTGAAGTCATGTAATTTTGCAAATTCCCTTGCGTTGAAAAATAACTTCCTAGAGCTGGCTGGGAGATATTCTGCAGCGTAGATCGGGCGACGATCGCCAGCTAATCCAATCAATTGCGTGTTCAGTTGGTTCTCTTTTGTGCTTCTTTTATTATACTCTTTTGCAAGGGTAAGAAATTGATGTTTCGATTGAACGCTTGTAAACTCTGTAACGATCGGCCTTATTGTACCTGGCTTTCCTGGAAGCCTGTATATGTCGCGAATATGTGATTTATTTAAGTTCATATCAAGTACCGATCCAACCTTGGTAATGATATCAGTCAATTCCACCGCAGTTTCCTTGTCTTTCATCTGAGTAACGTTGCGAACTTCAATAGCTGCCGACCGTGATGACTGTTGCAAGTCCAGAATTTTTGCCTCTAAGATTCTAATGCCATCTCTGTACGATTGCTTTTCTTTTTGTAAGGACTCAACCTGCTTTTTTATCTCATCATACTGCCCATTAATAAACATAACACTTTTTTCTATTTCAATATTAGATTTTTGGATTGATATATTCTGAAGTTTTAACTCGGCAATTTCAGCTACTAATTTATTTATAGTTGTGTTTTGTTCACTTAAAAATTTCGTAAGATTAGTTTCTTGTTCATGTTTCCATTCCTGTAGCATTTGCTTAATTTCACGTTTAAAGTCTTGAAACTCATTAGATGGGGAAGATTCCGAGCGTGGACGTTTATGTCTCGTAGTAATAAAATTATCTAATGGACTGCTGGACACTGATAATGGAATGTCCGAATCTGATGCAACTTGTGTTATGTTAGTATATGTTGCGAGCGTAGCTGGCGGAGACCTCTGCACGCGAGACATAATGAAGGTCAATATAGTTGACGCAATATAAACCTTTACTCACAATGTATAGTTGTGCAAGTTGTTGTAGCACGTAGCCGCGCACACTTCGTAGGTCCGGCCAGATAGATCGAGACAGTGGTCACGCAGCTCGAGCGGGAGAGCAATTATGGATACCGTCCTTTTCTTACACGGGGGCGTGGCTGTTAGCGGCAGCGTAGCAGCGGCGTAGCAAGGATAAAGGATTATATTCTCTTAATCTTTACACTAAATGATTATAATTGTTTACACACTTATTAAACTATTTTAATAAAATTGAGCACACGTCCACTCTGAACCAAATCACGGGCGAAGAGGATATAGGAGTAAATAAATATTCAAAAAAAAACTATAAGCTAATTATAACATTAAATAATGGGCCTTGTGAGATTTGAACTCATAGCACTCAGTACAGCGACATTGCCTAAGTAACCGCATGCCCGCTATAATATGCAGTATTACCGGCTAGTCAAATTAATTAAAATCTGTTATTGAAGTGAAAACTTCTTTAGGCGCGTTGAGCACTTTTTGGGTGAACAAAAATCATGGAACTCGAGTCCTCGTCACCGAACGCTTTCCATGAGCTATATGTATACTGTGTATATTATTTGTTTACTTTTTGGGTGAACAAAAAGCGTGAAATCGCGTCGTCGTCACCGCACGCTAGTTACTTAGTTTTAACTTCTATCGGCAATCCCCAAAGATCGACCCGTTTTTTATTTTTAATTTTTGCAACATGTCTTTTCGACATGAGTGTCAAAAAGTCATGGTTACTTGGTTGCATGGGGCTTAGCTTTCCCTGACCCATTTATTATTCATTATAAAGAAAATTCTAAAAACTATACAACGCCAAAATTTGAGCATGTCTATTAAATGCCGATGACGTATTGAAACGTTAGACATTTATTAATGTGTCCAACCACTGTCGCTAATAGTTCTATACATTAAATAGCGAATATGAAATACATAATGTCATTGCGGTTTGTCCTATAAAAATAATCTATTACTAATATTGTTGACAGTTCTACATAACTCCCTTTACAATGGCTGCAGAATTCCTTTTTAAAACAATTTAACAGTCGTTGCCGACGTCCGCCATATTTGAAAGGATTAATTCTATAAATAGTTTACGATATATTACACGTAAATATGTCAAGATCTTTCCGTTACATGTAAAAGGAAAAGATAGCATCGATTATTTTATCTCGGTATAAAATGAATTAGCATTACACCGAGATAATAATTCTTTGGCATGCCGCTACCGACTACCACAGTTAAGTCCAGTTTGACTATATGCTGTTGTTTTAAATAAGTATATTGTATGTACACGCGGACGAAATAAGCTAGTAGTAAGATTATTAATAGCTTTTTATCCAGACTAGTTGTTTAGTGTCTTTGTCCTATCCTAAGAGAATAAATCCATAACAATTGTATTATGATTATATTATGAATAGTTATATTATATTTATTAGAGACTATATCGCCTAACTATACTAACCAAATTTTAAGTCTCTTTTAAAAACATATAGAAATAACGAAAAAAAGAAAAAGAGAATATTTATTTGGCACATACCATAAAGACATAATAACAAGTATAAAATAAAAATAAATAGGTACAAAAATAAACTAAGCGAAACGAGAACAAAAGAAAAGTAAATAACAAATTATAGTAAATGTCTAATAGTAGTGTCAAATAGGGGCAGTTCACATGTGTCAAGCGAAAGCCTGGCGCTGGTTTTCAACTGGGTCCTTTAGTGACTTACGGATATAAAACCATCTATAATATAAACAAAGAAAATAAAATAAAACATTTATACAGTATATATAAAAACAGAATGATATCCAGCTTATACACAGATCATACAACACAAAATTATATAAAAAAAACCTAAAAATAAAACATAATAATAATAAGAAGGATACGACTGAGTAAAATTAATTTTAATTTATTATAATATCACGCGCTCACACGACAAGCGAGACACAGGCACACACACGCGCAGGTAATCACACCTTTACATACATATATACATATGTATATATCAACGATACTAGCAATATATAGGGAATCTCTATGCAAAATATGAAGCAAAATATGAGCGTTCGGGTTCAAGGCTGGGCCTTGATGTGTCAATCAATAAGGAAGTCAATAGTTCCTGCTGCAATTAATTACAAAGTATCTCCTGATATTAAAGATACAATAGAGATACGTTTATATAAGGCCGTCCTCAAACCACATTAAAGACGTTTTGGACAAACGCCAGTTCAATAGTACCGTAAGCCAACGAGATGAATATTATAATAAATTATCGTAACAAGTGGGAAACAGTAGTCTCCGTCTACACCTCCGGAAAAAAAGCGTAAGTATGTATATCAAACAGACAATGCCAAAACGCAATCAATCAGATCACCAACCAAATAAATAAATGTAGATAATATCAGAACACATCATAAACAAAAACATCCAATTAATTACAAAGTTTCTCCTGATATTATATGACTACTTTCTGACTTTAATGAATCGTAAAATATGCGGATCCGGAATTTACTCGGGTTTATTAAACTTTTACCCAAATAAGTTCGTGTGACGTTACATCAGATACAAGTAAGTGATCACTTCCATTTATATCGTAAAGAGAGTATGTCATGCAATAGTAATATAAGTGAAGGTTTACCGGTAAATAGAGTACCTATTTCCATTTTCTCTAATGAATGGGATAGAAAGAATGCGTTGTCTTCGTCTATTTGTCGGCCTCGATGGCGTAGTGGTTAGTGTAACCGACACGCCTGAGGTCGCGGGTTCGATTCTCGCACAAGTCAAACATTTGTGTGCATGAACATAGATGTTAGTCTTGGTGTGGGTGTTTCTATGTATAATATGTATGTATTTACAAAAACAAAGTATATATGTATGTTTATCCATTGTCTAGTACTCATAGTACAAGCTCTGCTTAGTTTGGGCTTGATGGTGTGTGTATGTGATAGCATATTATATTATATTATTATTATTATAATATTTGAGGTAACTGATATTCGATTTTGTATGCATCAATGTTAATCGATACAATAATTAAATTGATAGATCGAATAATTTCATGCAATACTGAGAAAAATAACGTTATGTTGAATAAATATTAAGAGCCTTATTTTTCCTTATAACCTAGCGGATTCAATTAGACTACTACTTATTATTACTGCTGTGCTCTTATGGCTCGTAGCGCGATGCCAAATAGCATCTGCAAGAGACGCCCGGTTGTCACCACTGCGGCGACTGCCGCGACGTTGTTGAGGACACGGCGCTGCACACTTTGGCCGTTTGCCCGGCCTGGGCATCGCAGCGCCGTGAGTTGATCGCGGCAGTCGGATCGGTTGCCCTCTCGCTCCCGGCCGTAGTTCAGTCTATGGTCCGGAGTAAGAGGTCGTGGAATGCCGTCGCCTCCTTTTGTGAGGAAGTGATTTTCATCAAGCAGTCGGCGGAGCGGGAGAGGGAGCGTTTAAACCCTCTCCCCAACCGCAGAGCCGGGCGCCGGAGGGCGCGAGATGACTTCCAGCCACCCTAAGGTTTGACCCGGGGGTTGTGGGCTTTGTGGGCCTGCCCGCCATCCGTTTGGATGGCGGGCAGGCCATCCAAACGGATGGACGGCGCGGCGTGCGTGTTCCCACGCTCGCCTCTGTGTCGAGTCCGTCTCCTCTCTAGGGGGGGGGACAGTAGGGTATAATAGACAGTGAGTCCTTTGGGTAGGTCTCTTTGCGTAGTGGCCTGCCGTTTCATACAGCGGGCCGAAACCTCGGCGGGGTCGCGACCGCATGCGAAAGTGATTCGCGCGGCCCGTCGATAGTGGTTTTGTCGAGGAACACCGTGGTAGGTTTAGTCGGTATTCCGGGAGGTACATTATTCTTCTTGTTCCATCTTTTCTTTTACCCCGACGAGTCTGACATAATCCCTCCGCCCGCCCCCGCGGAGGGGTATGCGTCAATGCATCGAAATCCACGAAAAAAAAAAAAAAAGATCGTGCCATATAGCGTATAACCTGCCTCAATTTAAAAAGCAAATAATTCTTTTTCCGATATCTTTTTCCAGTGACCAGCGCATTTAAACAAAAACAAAAACTCTTGAGTTTAAAACATACATAAGTACGATATAAGTAAATATCCTACTTATGTATGTATATGCAATGAAGAGGCATTTGTATAACTATTCAAGACATTATATACAAGTAGTTTAAAACCTAAATAATATTATAAATGCGAATCTGAGTTTGCTTGTTACGCTTTCACGTCTAACTAAGCAACCAATCATTATGAAATTTCGCATACACGTTATCAGGGGAACTGACAAGGACATAATATACATCATACGTATAGCGTTCCATCCAGAAATAAGTACTGCTTCTGATCTAACCTAACCTAACCTACACTGAGTGAGTGAGTTGTCTTTAGCGAAGTGGCAGCGTCGTTTCGCTGCCACAACGCATCTTGGGTGCTTGCCTGCTCAGCAAATAAGAGTCATAGCTAGAGTGACTCGGGCCACACCTGGCTTGTAGGCCTATTTGGGTAGGCGTATGGATGTACGTCGGGAAGTGAACGTGCCTTATACAGCTCTCGTACCATACTGGAGATATGGGAGGCGGCTTCTCCGTCGGCTTCAGCGAGGTTTTCGTTAGCAACTCCCAGAGTTGCAAGTGGTGAGCGGCTTTATTGCTCCGCTACTATCTGGAGAATAGGTAGTACTTGGGCACGAGGTAGCACGCTTTCGAGAACCGGATCTCTGAGGTTAGGATGGAGGAATCGAGATTTGGGGACAAGACCTGTCTATAACTGGTCCCGGAAGGTGCTCTCGGGCACTGGAAGGTACAGCGGCTCCCACTATTATAACCTGACGGTTGGTGTAGGGGAACGCTATATCATAAATTGGACTAGTCGTAGAAAGAGGGGATGTACACATATACATAGACATAGATGCCAATAAAGAATTTCGCTTCTGCCTATACAAAGCAATGTTCAAACGTAATACTAACAATATTATTATCTTCCTGGGGGGCACACAGCTCTATGTGTATTGTTGTTTCTCAATTAAGACTTTTTAATTATAAATACAAACTTCCAACGGAAACAACGATGTGTTGAGAGCAAACATCGTTATCGATTTAGTGAAACATCCTCGGAAGTTTTACGATTTTACGGTTTTAACACCTGTTTATGGATTTATTGGTGGTTTAAATTAAGCTTGCCATCCGTTTGGTTAACGACTATTAATATAGATACTCACAACCAGCCATAGCATTCGATAAGCAATTGAGATATTTTGAATCGTTTAAAGTAATAATGTCTCCATTGTTTGAATGTTTGTAGAAGTCTCTCGCGACACAGGAATTAACAAAAGACCAGCAGAAGCCTTTTAAAAAAATAAATGCTTGTATAAATTTTGCTAGCGATTTAATTAATTGACAATTCATAACGAATGAATAAATAGAACATTTTAATTTATATACTAAATCTAGAATTTTTTGAATTGTTTCTCATGTCGCTGATTGTACAAATGGGCATCTCGCTTATAAGTTATAACATAATATTTCACTGAAATTTATAGCAGACCGGCCAGTCAAGGAAGTATCGCCACCCAACAGAAGTAAGCAGCTGAAAACCTTAAGTTGTGTTCTTGCCGTTCGTGCCTATTCCAGAGTCCTCGCTGTGCTGGTAGCAGGCGTGCCACTCTGTATCTTATCTATCGTCAGGTCACTCAGAACAGACAACTTAACTTAAAACGTTGGCAACACGTCAGTGATGTTGCAAGCATCCATAGGCTACACATCTAATATCAGGTAAGTCGTAAGACAAGATTATTTTCATTCATTCTCTTTAATCCCTCATCTTTGGTGGCAACACCTTACTATCCATATATTGCAAGGCAAGCTGTGTGCTTTTTTACCGCCTATGAGGTTTACGGTAGGTAGCTGCTTGGTTGTCTTTCCTTGAAATTGCTGCTGTAATATCAAAAAAGCAAATGATCAGTTGTCACCACCAAGAGTCAGCTAAGCTGCTGGCTGGATAGGCCTCACCAGCAATAAAAAAGAATTCAATATAAGATTACATGTTAGTTTTTTATAAGGTAAAATACCTTTCGATTAAGCTGTTCCAGGTTTAGTAGATACCGATTTTAAGCGCACCTCTTGTAAATAAAACACGTTTTCCATTCCTCATACAAAAAAAACAATTTCAACATCTAATATTTATTTAAAACATTTCATTCTCGAGTTTGATCTTACAATAAAAATAATTTGACAGGCTATTCATACAATACGACGTTATTCATGGTTCTATTGTTGATTTTTATGGATCTCTTATTCCTTTGTTTCACAGCCGTTTAATTTTAAACAAAAGAAATTTTGTTCTATGAATTCGAAACGAGATTGTTTTTTTTAACCAATGAATGATGTTGACATATGTAAAGTAAACTATAATAAAGAGAAAACTGTAAAATTTGTGTTTAAAGTTATTAAATGGCTCGATAAGAAAAATGGGTATTGAAAATATATCTGAAGAGTTTTATTTGCTGAGTATTGTGTTCGGCAATATTTGCTCTATTACGTGCGACCTCAAAAACCATATTTGGTACAATGGGCGCCTGATATCCTTATGCCTACACCTCAATGATATAGGCGTGAGGCTATGACTGTATGTATTGTTGTGATTACGGTCTTAATAAGGGAGTTCCACATCTACAAGTAACAGTGCCGTTCTTTGTAACCGCTGTTTGAGGTTTATAACTTCCTAATGGCTCTTGTATACGATGTGGGTAACAGGTGCAAGTTAAGGCTCTTGCGCGAGTTGCATGCATCGTGAAAATGTCACCAAGCATGCAAGTACATACATAGTTCGAATATACTAGCGCATATTATGATTGAATTTATGTGTCATAAACATTGCCATTGGAACTTTATTAAGATTGGTAACAAATGAACTCATCTGTTGCCAAACTATCCTGAGAATGCCTCACGCTGAGGAGAAACACGTGTCGACGCATATTTTGTGTTCGAAACCGACTGTAAATAAACACTTAGATTACACGACATGGCATCTTCAGAAAATCTGGTATAAGTAGTTCTTTTAAAAGAAGTAGATAATACAACAGAACATAAGTACGCTAGATATCGTCCGAAGGAGAGATTTATTAGACATTTAACAACGTAGCATTTTATTAAACTTATTTTGTGCAATATCTCCTTAGCTTTATCAAATGTTTATATAATAAGTTTTTACGTATTGATTATTTAACTTTTCTCTCATATGTTATGTTTTTCAATAGTGTTGTTAACAGAATAATGACAATAATAAATAAGTAAAACAAGTGTCGCATAATTAAAAGCATGTCAAGTATACAAAAGTGTCTAAGATAAGTCTAATAAAGTTAATAATAATATAATTAGTATTTATCTGCAGTAGTAACATTAATACCTATTACTACCTACATGAGTGCGACTGCCATGGGTAAGGTCTCAGGTCTGATACCCAAGACGGGCATTAGGATTTTCTGTCAAGACTTAATTTTTTTCTGTTCTTAGTAGCAGTACGGAGACTGTAGACATTCCTGGTGGACGGCAATAGACTTGCCCTCTATCACGTGAAACCGAAAACCATACTTGGTGAAATATGGATATAATTCACCTATATCTAACCATACGTGACTATATAATTACTGCAAAGATGAGGTTTGTGTCCGTTGTTTGAATGTTTGTAAACTCTCCCGTTACCCAGGAATAAGTCCTAATGCGATGTGGTCAAAAGAAACTATAAAGAATAAAAGGGCTAGATTGTTGCTGTAACTGTGTGTACACATAATGTTCCAACGGACGACTATCTTCTTGTAGTATGAGCTCGTGCGTGATAATCTGAATAATAATACACCGTAAACCTTTTTGAATAACCACAAACCTCCACACGCGTTAAAGCGTGTTGTGATGTGATATACCGTTACAGATGCATCTGTGTTTTGACGGATGACCTTTATCCCTTACTATACCGGTGCCGGCACGTGCGTGGTAGGTAATCCGCAAAACGCACCAGGAAAAACCAACCATCTCTATTTTAAATATTTTGTAAATTAAGACTATTTTAGAAGCTCATTTAAGTCTTGAAACAATTTAGAAACGAAGTTATTTATTTAACACGCTCGAGAAAATAACTTTTATCTTTAAACATTGTTCGAAATGCATTTCCACTCTAAATGCAAAGTAATGTTCAATATACGATAAATATCAAATGGTTCTCAATCGTTAGTTTTTCCAGACCCTTAGTCTAGAACGTTTCTTTTTTCGTCGATAAACGTGAAATTAACTTTAATATCTTTGATCCATCGTTTAGTGAATTTCGTTTAGATATAAAATTTCGCCGCAGTTTTACTTTTGTTTTACAGTCAAGTTTAATAAAGTAGTTAATTTTTATTTGACTATTATGAATCGATGTTCTGGTTTGAATCTTTATTTGTGGTTAAACTTATCGCTGAAAAATAGAGTTAAGAGTTCAATTTAAACTCTAATCTCAAAATGTTCTTGACTAGCTTATAAACTAATCATGCGATATTAGTCAAGAGCGTTTCATATATATAGATTTTATTTGAACATAATAATTATGTTACGGTATAGAAGTATAGTAGATATATTTTAATGTTATTTTACGTGATGTAAAATCTCTTCTCTTCAAACTGCAAAAATATGCTCGTGCACAGCAATGGGAGTTTATAAACAGGGTTGATATTATCTTACTAACAATTTAATCAGACTTTAACTAAAAGCTTGTGTTAAGGATAGATTTATATCAGCAGCACAATAAGTGCTGTCCAAATCCAATGAACTCTTAATTATAATTTTGATGTTTTAACCCTCAGACAACCGCAGCCTTTTAATACACATGCGAATTCAAAAGTCAGATAATTGAACTTTATAGTTTCGACTTTGCAAGTAAATTGTCTCGAATATCAAATAAAACCGACCGAGACCGATTATGGTTAATGATTTTTTATAACTAATCGAGTCGTATTTTAAATATCCGACAAATATTTGAGTACCATTTACATTAAAATACAAGCAGGTCATGGAATTCACGATGAAGACCATCGTAGCAATACATTTACGGTACAACTAACATATTATTTGCATAGTCAAGGAGAGTCAGTCAGAACACACCCACATTACACCCGCTATGGTTTAGATCTCACTTAACAAAGAGCGACCGTATCGCCGTACATCATGCACAGTCCCAAAATATTCCAAAAGTTCTTTTAAGAATTTATTGGCACGAAAATCCAATAACATTTCACAATAAGAGGGCATCGACTCTTAGACCTCCTACCCGTCAGTCGCATTAAAATTCGCTGGGTAAACTAGGCAGTCCTACAAAACATTGTACCCAAAAATATTCCAGACATAGAGAGAGTAGTAAAAATAAATTGTTTAGTACTTTCCAGAAACTCATCCATTTTTCGGTGCTAATTTTAAATTGTGACTGTTTGTCTGGTAAAAATTATTTTAATATCACATTGTATGCATAAATAAACTCGGAACCATTTTTATATAGAAACGCTTGAATGTTTTATAATAATAAATATTATGAGCGCGGAATATCTCTCTTGGAAAATTCATAATTCCTTCTATTACTCTTTTGATAGAGAGTTATGTAAGGAACATAAATGCAGCTCAATATTAAACTACCGCACTGCTCGGCACGAACGAGCCTTTAATTGGTGTGTCATACGTACCGTATGTATTACGCTAGCCCAGTGTGGGTTGGCAGATTTCAGACATCTTCAAGAATATTATGGAGAACTCTAAGAAATGCAGGTTTTTTCCTGATAATATAATTAACTATATAATACGCACATAATTTAGAAAAGTCAGAGATGCGCTCTGGGTTTGTACTCAAGTCGTCTGCGTGGCAGTCTAACGGTCAACGGTAGTTTCAAATAAAGTATCGTTTAAACTCAGATTATTTGCGGCTTCCCTAACATCTGTCACACAATTGGGAACCCAAAACTAATAAAATCAAATAAGAAAGAACTTAGACTAATTTAGAGGAAACAAGGAAAGATCTATATAATTATAATGAGTTATATGCATACATACATACATAGTCCCACGCCTTTAGCATATGCCCAAAATGGTAGGCAGGTGTACATTACACCCAGATTTCACCAATTATGGTTTTAGGCCCCACGTGCCTATTCCCATTTACCGCCACAGTTCTATAGGCCGTGCTGCTATTGAGAATTTCTTGACAGAAAAAACAACACACTGGCCAGACCCGGGAATCAAAATGGAGACCTCATGTTGTACATATTTGTAGCAAGGTCTAGATGGTCAAATGAAGCTGTTTGTAAATCCATTAGTTTCGCGCTTTTAGAGTTCGAAAATCTCTTATACAACAGCTTTGTCCGTCTGTCTGTTATACAACTTTCAACTCAAGAACCGTAAGAGCTAGAGAGCCATTTTTTCGAACCCTAAGATTTACAGCAATTCATTGCCGATTCTCACTTGTTATTTATCACTAGCTTTTGCTTGCGGCTTCACTCGCTCGAGCAAAGTATTCTTTTCTAATTGAAATGTACCCTATGTCCTTTTTCGTACCTCTGACGAAGTGTATGCGAAATTTGATGATGTATGTAGTAAATGCGTGGATGCGTAAAAAACAAATGCAGCTTCACATTTATAATATTTAGAATTTTACTTTTTAACGATAAAAGTCATATTGCACATCACTATCACTCATATAACCACTTAACCAGTGGCATAACTAAACCGTAAGTTTGTCAAATCACCTCTCTGACTAAGCCCCAATAAAAATTAACATCTTGACAAACTAAAATCATATTTAGTTTCGATATACGACAATTTTACGATTCTCGACTCCGTAATAATGAAACGTTAAATTAATTACGGTTTTTATGGCGTTCCGCTGACAAACTAAAACGTAAATACTCCAGCAATACCTATTTAAAGTGTCTTTGTTTTTTTTTATTTGAGGAGTTTGTTAATGGTTAATAAGATATATGAGGTGGGTTTAATATGTAGAAATATAAAAAGTGTGTGTTTGTTTGGATTCATTTTTACTATTATAGTATCAGTTGGGATTAAACTACTATTTACGGATTTTATCACGTTGTTTCTTTGACAATTTAGAAACTGTTACACCACATACATGGTCCCCGTGACCATGGCTGCTGAAAAGTAACCGAAACGTCGGGGAAAGTGTAAATTTAAATATAAATAGCTTTTATAATTTTATTAGCTTAACAATTAGTAAAGTTTAATAGTAGTAGTATGTAGTGCAACAGTTTCTAAATTGTCAAATTCTAAAGTGTCAAATAAACAACGCGATAAAATCCGTATATAGTAGTTTAATTTCAATGAATAACATTCGCGTAAACAGAAGACAATATTATGTATCAGTTGGAATTTAAAAAGTTGTTTTTTAACTTTAGCTATATGAAATCTTCGGCACTTCAAACAACGGATACAAAGAACACTCAGATTTAGACTAACCATTTGTGCACCACACAGTTCACCCTTGTGGGGATCCAAACCACAACACTCGGCACAGTGGCAGTCAAAGGGGACCACTTAAACCATTAAGCTATCTGTGCAGTTCGTATTACAGTAAAAGTTAGGATTCAAAAATGGATTAACATGTCTATATTATTGCTTACAATGAAACAGCTTTAGCAGCGATAGCTCAGTAGGGAGACCAACAGACTGCAATGCAGATGATCTCGGGTTCGAACCCACGTGGCGCACCTCTGACTTTCGGAAGATATATGACTTTTCGAAATTATGTGCGTATTGATTGACAATTATCGCCTGCTCCGTGTCTTGGAGAGCACGTTAAGCCGTTGGTCCCGGCTGCCATGAACATCTATGGCAGTCGTTATTGGGAAGTCAGTGCCCTATAATATCCTGGTACTGGTCTAGTCTTAGGGTATCGTTAGCCTTCGGGTTGCGGAGGTCAGGTGGCAGCCGCTCCGTGTAAAAACTGATATCCAGTCAAATCCGGTTACACTAGAAAAGCCGACCCCAAGTGACTTGGAAATAATAAAGGCTAGGGAGAAGAATGAAACAGCTTGCGGTGGTAGAGTGGTGGTACTAACGAATTGACCAAAAAGTGCCAGCGTGTTAAAGTAGATAGTATCTTATCTTATCTTGCGTGGGAGCCAGTCAGTACAGACCGGCGACACTTCGACCCAGTGGGATCTTTTGTGTCGACTTCCCCAATAACGACTGCCATAGATGTTCATGGCAGCCGGGACCGACGGCTTAACGTGCTCTCCGACGCACGGAGCAGGCGATAATTGTCAATCAATACGCATATAATTTTGAAAAGTCATATAACTTCCGAAAGTCAGACGTGCACGACGTGAGTTCGAGCACTAGACCCTCTGCATTGCAATCTGTTGATCTCCCCACTGAGCTATCGCTGCTCAAGTAGATAGTAACACTGACCTTACGTTTAATTTGATCAGTAAGAGACCCAGTGAATTTCCTAGTTCATCTGTTACTTTTCTTTCATCTCGTTTTTTTAGTTACTTTACCCTATGTAGGATCAGCGACGTTTAGTTTGCAATAACGATAGCCCATGATAGCTTGCTATACCAAGAATTGCCTACCCTAGGTAGAATAAAAGGAAAGGAAGCGGACAGTTCCCAACCTACTAGTCTCCTTTTTTTTGCGAAGTGAGCCTCCGAAACCCTTCCTTATCAAGCGGAACACGGTGACATTGCTACTATTGGTGTCGATTGCCTGAGTAAGGAGTGGTGCCTCCCCGAGTAAGCCCTCTTACTATAATAATAAGATCATATAACTAGATTTTGTCCGCGACTTCGCTCGTGCAAACGTAGGTTAGGTTAAGTTAATAACAGTACTTTTTTCTTGGTGTAAATTACCCTATGATATTTTATTTTCGCGACGTGTACCTATGTGAAATTTCATGATGATCGGTCGACTAGTTAAGGCGTGAAAGCGTATCAAACAATCTCACATTTGGATTTATAATGTTAGTTAGGATATCAGCTCTGTATATAAATTGTCCCACCGCTGGGTACGCATCTCTTCCTTGTGTGAGAAGGTTTAGGCCATAGTCCACCAGACTGGCCCCGTGTGAGTTGGCAGACTTTACATATCATCGAGAAGATCATGAATGAACTATCAGATATGTAGGTTTTCTCACGACGTTTTCCTTCACCGTTAAAGCTATCAATAATTAAAAACGACTTAAAATAATGATGAAGTTTTTTAGAGGTTGGAATTTTAAAATGGATTCACTAGATCCAGTGAGGTGTCCAGTCATATAAGGTTACGAAAGCACTCTACCAGTTGTTTTAAAAAGCCTTCAAAAACTAATATTTTCTTGTTTTGCTATGATGACTTCTGTAACTAACTAACTAACATAATTATGATAATTTCCACTCTTGGAAATATATTAAAATAATGTACCCAAAGAACACCCATTTATGGACAACACACACTATTGACATATGCGAGCATTGAACACGATAAGATCCAGTAAATAACCAACAACCACTTAAATAACCACACTAACCATCAACTTCATTAACAATACATACTATCACATTTTTCAATATAACCGCAATATCCAGCCACACGTAGTTGAACTTTATCTCTGTAAAACAATTAATCATGGTCACCATAAAATGCATTTTGGAAACCATCCAAAATCCGGTCGTGTGGACACGAAATTGTGAAATTAAAGGAAAACAAAACTATTTTTGACAATGTTTTGGAATTTTCTTTGTGTCCTTTTGCAGCAAATCATTGAGATAGAATATGCAAATTGTATTTGGAGTGATTGCTTTGAGTATGCTCTGCACTTAATCTAACGTAGGTAGTGTATTTTGTATATTAGATATAGCAGCGATAGCTGGTATTGTTTCATGGGTAGTTCATCCAAATCTAAATGTGTTTGTATGAACGACCCATTCCTAGACGTGACGCGAGACAATGTGCCGCTTCAAATGTGTCGCGACAATGACGCTATCCTGAGACTATAATTCAATTGTATTAGGAGTGTCGAATTCAAGTCATTTAGGACAAGCTTATTTGAACAGATAAAGACAAAGTCCCGATTTGCTCTGGAGTTTCAAGTAGTTCAAACTAAAAAATAATACAATTGGTATTTGGTCCTGTTAACACGCTTTGTGTAATTAACTGTTTACTAAGAAATTTTTAATTTTTTAGTTGATAACAAATAAAAACAGTCATTTATTTTAATAGCTATATAGTTTGAAAAACTAAGGCAGACTTATTCTGAAAGGGAAATCATTTAAAAATATTACATATAAAGTACCTAACCTTACATGTTGTAACTGAAATGGCGAAATTGTCACACACATAAAATAATTTAATTTGAAAGTTTTGATACGACAAATTGAAGCATTAAAAATTATTACGAAAATCCGCAGGAAATTTGTCTCGTTTTTACTGCTCAACTTACCGATATTACTATTTCATTCTCACGTTGACGTTCCGGGACGCAGGCGGCGTACTAGCTGTCATTATATTCATTCAAACTGATAAAGAATTGAAGGAACGAGATATGTGACATTGACACAATGAGTGGGTACGTCCCGTAGCCACTCATTTGACTCATTCTTGAAGCGATACAAAATAATAATTTGAAGCGTTGGGACATTGGAACGTCTTGTATGCGACATTTGAGGCGCCTCTTGTATGAGGCGCGCAACACTAATTGTTAAGAGAGTACCTACATACAATCAAAGTAACCTAGTGACCTATATTTTATAACCCACGATTTGCATACAATTATTGAGAAGCAGCCACATAAAGCCGTCGTCGTTGGAGGAACCATGAATTTTAGTATTCCGAGATATGTAGTTAGAAATAAATTGTGATTATCTCGATAACACAGAGGAAGTGACTAGTAATGAAAATTTAGTTATTGGTGTTTCTATTTACGCAGAATGAGCTCAAAGTATCATGAAGTCTAGACACTAGACCACAGCTAGACTTCATGATAGTAATGAAAAGTTAACTGCACAGATGGTGTAGAGGTTTAATTGGTCACCCTGCCACTGTCAGCGTGCTAGGTGTTGTGGCTTGATACCCACGGGGGACAAAAAAAATGTGATTCACGGATATTAGCTCCGCGTACGAGTTGTCATTGGGACTGTTCTTTAAGACTCTTGTTTCAATGTTTTACTAAACTCTGCCCGACACGGGGTACTTTTACTGTGCTTTTAAAGTCTACTTCGAAAACAAGCATCCTAAACAGTTAGCTACCGTGGGAATGTCTTTGTTTCAGAGAGCCCACGGGATCTGTGACAAGAAACACCTGGATGCCGAGCTTCAACATGTCAAGCAAGTACTGCAAGACAACAAGCTCCAACAGCCGCGCCGCTGTCACAGATCCCGAGAAAAGCCAGCCACAGTCGAGCGCCAGCCTGCTATACTGCCTTTTATGTAAGGGGTGTCACTGACAAGATTGGCTACGTCTTGAAGCGAGCTTCAATCAACACATACTTCAAGCAGCCAACGAAGATAAGTCAATTTTTACCATCCGTCAAGTGCCAATTACCTTTACAAGATACAGGGGTCTATAAAATAGATTGTGACTGCGGACTCTCATACATTGGTCAAACTACGAGAAGCATAGGCACCCGCATAAAAGAACACTTAGCTGACGTAAAACACAAACGCTCGTTGAAGTCTGCTGTGTGTGAACATGTACAACAGGGGACCAACCACTACCTGAGATTTGACAAACCACAGATTCTCGCTAAAGAACATCGATTCCTACCAAGGATGCTTCGCGAGGCTATTGAAATCAAAAAACGTCCAAATTTCAATAGAGAAGATGGTTGGAATGTACCACCAGCTTGAGATCCAGTACTTCAAATAGTCAAACCCAAGAAGAAACAAACCTCAGCTAGACTTCATGATACTTTGAGCTCATTCTGCGTAAATAGAAACACCAATAACTAAATTATGTTCGGGTACTTTGAAATAACTACACTGGAATATTGAGACAACTACCATCTTAGTCTCCCCGTGACCATGGCTGCTGAAAAGCAACCGAAACGTCGGGGAAAGTGTAAACTTAAAAACAAATAGATTTGATAGTTTTAATAATTTAATTAGCTTAAAATTAGTAAAGTTTTATAGTATAGTATAGTAGTGTAACAGTTTCTAAATTATGTAATAGAGTGTTAAATAAACAACGCGATAAAAGCCGTATATAGTAATTTAATTTCAATTAATAACATTCGCGTAAACAGAAGACAATATCAACTGAAAGGGTCTAAAATCTAATTGACTAGGAATTAAAGTTTAATGCTTTTATTAATAACTTTGTTCATTTATAATGTTTGGATATTCTGGGCCATATTTGCACGGCGTACCTCCCATCCGCCTCCAAAAGCGCGGAATAAATAATATCTTGGCTAAAGACAATATTGCATTCAGCGTGTCGACTGCGAGGTTGATATCGTGGCGCTATTTAAATCATTGCAGGCATTTTGATATCTTTAACCGTTGTTTTAAAGTTTGTAATAAGTAAAAGGCCTGCCTATGTTCGATTCTGTACATTATTTTACACAAAATAGCAAAATAAATCTTTTTGTGAAAATAGTACCTATCAAAATTCATTGGAAAATGGCGAAATAATTATTTTGAATTTGTATATAAAAAAATTGGGTGGTGGCGGGGATATCTCGCTATTTCCTTCGTACAGTAGTATTTAAATAGTGGTTACGTCATAGTTTGTATCGTGCGTCCATTTTCTGTCATTTGACATTGAATCCTACCATCAGATTTCAAACACTTATAATTTTATTTATATTTAAGTAGATATGAAAATTCTTTGTATTTTATATTTTGGGCGATGTGATTATTTGACTTATAAAACAAAAAAAAAGTATTCATGTACCCTAGTGTAAAAACATATCGACAGCCAGATTATGGCTTTGAACCTAAGTCCACGATACACGTATCTGATGATTTCGATATAATGCATTTATTTAGTGAATTTAAAGAAGGGATAAATTCTTATAGAAGAGCTAATTTTAAAGATATTCTCAATAGTTAACCTGATGTAGCTGGTATAGTACACAGTAGTTACACAAAACAAATAGATAAAAAAGATCAACTTATAATCAGGGATAGCATACCATCTGTTCGATCGATTGCCATCCAAATGGTTTAATTCGAACTGCTAACTGCCTTACATTCGAACTTTATCTTAAAATCAGTACAAACACAATAAATCAACGAGTAGGCCGGCAATAAATCACGACAATAAAAAAATAAGAATAGAAATCCTCCGTTGCGTCTTTTCAGAACAGTTTCATGCCATAGACAATTAAAAATAAATTAACGATATGGCGGGGAGGTTAACATTTCGAATTCAAGATGGCGTCCATATTAGTTTTTACGATTCAATCTGTATATTGCGGTTTTTCGGTGTTTTCACGCAATCATATTATTACCAAAATAATTTTTAATTTGCTTTCGTTGCCAAATGCAAATGGGTCGACAAATCATCGGTGATATTAAAATGTCGTTATAAACTCGTGTAGAAAATACGAGATCATATTAAACGTGACTATAAAGTTGATTTACCTTTAGGTAGGTTTGCCAAAATTTTATACAATAAATAAAGTAAATTAGCATCTGAATAGGCAAGTAATTTAGTTAATTGTTGAATTTTTTTATATACGTAATATGTGTATGTACCTACGTAATAAGTCACTTGAAAACTAGCTTAAAGTTAAAAGTCTGATAATAATATTATAATAATATTAAGTTGTTTTACATATACACACACACACACACACTGACAATACGTTTTTATTAAAAGGCTCGTTTATATAGTTTGAATGAATTTGACTTGAATGCGACATCATCTGCCAACTTCAATGGTCACCAAACCAATATCTAATGTGAAATTTATCTATAAAGCCCGTCACAGACGTAGCTATAATATATATTAATATGAATCATAGCAAGGCATATTACGGCATATTTTCTATATAAATTTTCGAGTGACCACACACGCAGCTATAATATATATTTCTATGACGTCACCAAAATATGTCGACATATATATTTCGGTATATTTTGGCATATTAATATATATTTTGGTATATTAATATATATTTTGATATATTTTGAGGATAGGGGTGTTCCATTTGAACGCCTGCCCGACGTCCGTGCTCGATGCGCACCATATGCGCACGAGCTTAAATGACGTACTTTATTTATTTAAAATACAAGTGTTGCAATTATAATAAATGATTGAAATATGATTTGTTTTTACTTCTTTCCTCAAGCATACTGCAAGACGTTCTTCAGAACTAATGCTTTTGCACATAACCGTATCGCATTTTATTAAATCATTTTTTATTAATTCATGAAGCTCGATAAATGTCGATCTTGAACTTTTAAAATACTGTGCAAATTTATTCGATGATAAATTTTAATCATGATACAAATTAAATTCGCCACGAGTTCTCTTTTGTTTTATATGCGACTCAACCCAGATGGTTCTATTTTTCGTTCCTGACAAGGCAACATGCAAATCAAATTCCGTATCGGAATCATCCTCGGAGGTATTTTCAAAGCACTTCTTTTAGATCTATCTAAAAGAAGTGCTTTTGTCGAATTCATTTAGGAACCTAGATTGATTACAGTGTTATTTCAATATTTGAACATCCTGTATAGAAATTAAGATTTAAAATCGTGCGCTGGCAAGGACAACCACAGACCGAGTGAGGGCAAAATATATATTATAGTATAGCTCCCGTGTGTGATAGCTTGCTATACTATAATATATATCTCGATATATTAATATATATTATAGCTACGTCTGTGACGGGCTTAAGAGCGCTGGTACCCATGACACAAGTTCGATCTTACCATTATCTTGGGTACCAGAGTTCACTTAAACACTACATATGGAAATCTACTTTAGTACTTAATCTTTCACTTTAACTATAACTCATTTAAGTGTAAATGTTCAACTAATTAGATAAATAAATAAATTTCATTTCATTTCATTTTATAATATAATATGTACTATGAGCTAGAGAGAAAGAATACTATAGACTGCGTCCTCAAAAACTCACTTAGGCTAAGTTCTGCGTTTATTGCAACGATAGCAGGATTTGCTATATGGCATATTAAATTTGCGATTTAAAAGAGTGGCCGTGAGTTTGTTGTAGGTATCACATAGGCTCAACCTTTTACCTGAACTTGGCAACAAACCTAAATGTAGATTTAGTAACTTAGTAATCTCACTGACTTATATATTTTCACGTTTATAAGTGTTACTTGATTAGATACATAATTTTTGACTTTTACTTTGCATCTAACAATGCGTCTTTGACTTTACATCTTTTCAATAATTGCTGTTTGAGCCATGCTTACTGCAACGCTATTCTATAATGAGTATCATTGTAGTAAGCATAGCTTAGACCAACCCATAGTTACTGAAAAGCACATCGAGACAAAACTTTGTTAACGAACTGTCAAAGCATGTCAACAGTTCTGACTAGCTAACAGAATTAGTAACAACCAATTAAATCACTTGACATAAGTTTGACTTCTCATTGATTAGTCTTACAGAAACCGGTTATCGGGTGGAAGTAAGTTAGACAGCATGCACTCTTAACATATGTTATAATCAATCTAATTGAATTTCGGTGACGGCGGCCAATCTTAATGAAGGCTAGCCATCTGCGTAGGATATATTATAGTGCACAAGCGTATGTGCAAGCACAGGATTATGAGAGTCAGGAAACATCCTGACTCTCATAATCCTGTGTGACGGAAATATGACACAATCGGAAACTGATCAGATGCAGGAGCCGACGCACGGGAGTATCCAATATTGCTAACCTCGGGCTGTTAAGATTACTTGCCAGAAAAACATTTAGTTGGCCTGACCCGGGATTCGAATTCACAGCAGGCGCATTCACTAGCGCTGCGCTACGGAAGCAGTCATAGTCGTATGCATTGTTTAAATATTACGTATATTTAGATAATGTGTGCGACTATGACTGCTTCCGTAGCTCGTAATTCACTCGTCTTTTATTAAACATTTGAATCGTATTTCATTTATTAATAATTACTGAAACCTTCTAGTTGAGGTAAACACGTCAATAACACAACACGCGCCAATTATAAGTTTCACAAATACAAAGAGGTTCACTTTAATTAAAATTATATAGCATTGGCATAATATCAATTCGTTATTAGTAAATTTTAAGAGACTAGTTTCTGCCCGTGTCTTTGCTCACGTAAACCTAACAATGCATTTGGAGGTAGTGTCCTATGTGTTAAATCAGGACATGGTTTATCTGTCTGTAAAATATTATCCTAATCCGTTTAGTTTCATGTTTATATTAGTAGGACTAGCTGAGCATGCAGCTTCGCTTGCGTGTACTTCGTACTTCGTTTTCGATATGAATCATTAAAATTGTTAGTAATCAATTTTAGGTTACCTATAATAACTAAATATATACGTAAAACTGATAGTATAACGTATTTATATACTATGTAAATACATATACATACCTGCAGTCACGCCTGTCCTAACTTCCTAACTTTAATATTATAAATACGAATGTGAGTTTGTGTGTTCTTTTGTTTCGCTTTCGTCCCTTAACTACTCAGCTGATCATCATAAAATTTCGCATACACATTTTCAGGGTAGCGGAACCAGAAAAAAGGACTATTCCCAAGGTATAGAAATTTATAGACAAAATCTAGATTAATACGAACTGATACACGGCACCGTGGCGAAGTGTTTTTAAGAAAAGAAATTTTAACTGGCTAAAAAAAGTTTATTAAAATTTGGAATATAAAATGGAAATAGTAAAATAAAGATGTAGTATAATGATATAGAATGAATCTGGCACACTTAGGAAAGTTGCGTTCGCGAGTCATGTGTTCAGACTGCTCTTCGTTAGTACTGCGCTTAGGATGAAAGCAAAAGTTTTGACCCGGGACTTTTAGGCATCGGCTGGGGTTTCTGTCGAGTATAATGGATTTCGGACTAGGTAAGGGAATTAGGGTTCAATAGGGGTTTGTAACAGAACGAAGCCGCGGGCAAAACCTAGTATTCTCACAAAGAAGGTGACCCTATTCTTTGGCCCTTTTCAAGACTCCGTGATACTAAGAGTTTCTTAATATAAAAACGCAGTAACACTATCCGACCAGGAAATTTTAACCCGGTACCTAATGCACGTTAGTCTCATTTTGATTATCGCTGCACCACCGATGCAGTCAGTTTATATATTATGTAATACGTTACTAAAATGTCTTCTTCCTCCTAGCCTTTATTATTCCCAAGTCACTTGGGATCGGCTTTTCTAGTCTAACCGTATTTGACTGGATATCAGTTTTTACACGGAGCGGCTGCCACCTGACCTCCGCAACCCGAAGCCTAACGATATCCTAAGGCTAGAACAGTGTCAGGATATTACAGGGCACTGACTTTCCTATAACGACTGCCATAGATGTTTATGGCAGCCGGGACCGACGGCTTAACGTGCTCTCCGAGGCACGGAGCACGTTACCAAAGTGTAGTAAAGCTAATTTTCGTACCAATTCTATACTAAAATATAGAAAACACATAAGAGTGCATTTACGATTGCGCACACACATGTATACTGCCACTCCTGCCAGCGTAACCGAAATTTGGATAACATAAAAAACTCCCAGACATACGAAACTGATATAAAATTCTTATTCTTATTTGTGGATATTCACAATAATAATAGCAGCCACCGGCATTTTTGCAATCGTTACAACAAGATATATGGTTTTGGTCGCCATAATATCTTCTTTGAAATCATCGCTTACTCCTTAAGCCGACAATAAGATTATATCTCAAGTATAAATAAACGAAAACTTTTAAAGATCGAAGTCGATGACTACATACGCAACTTTAAAATTAAATTATGATTCCATAAAGTAAAATAATTGCCACCATTAAATTTCGCAACCGATAAAAGCTCAGTATTTAATTATCCGCTTCGGAACCATAAATCACTTATTTTATTTCTTAATTTCACACAGAATGCGCAAAAATAGCTGTGTTTGCTTCTGGGTATTTGGTAAATAGGTAATAAAGTAAATATGTAGGTGTTCCTGCGTTGTGGTGTCACATTGCTATGGCAATTTTCCCCGTAATTTTTTGTTATATATACATATGTACGTGTTTTGCTCAACAAAATCCGACAGATTAAAATGTAGAAGCATTTTATTCAGGGTATTTGGAAAATATATTACTATACCTTTGTTGACGTGACTTATTTATACATTACTTATCAGCTTTTGTTCTACAACTTTTCATAATTATTATTAGATATTTAAATCGGTTGCTCTAATCGCACGACTACGAGGTTGCAAAAGAAAGTAGCAGTGAAAACAAATACCGCGGAGCGGGACGCGTTATTCGAGAGGCGCTTGCAATTTCAAAGTTGTTCAAACAGTTTTTGTCATGTTTAATAAATATCTACTGCAGGTAAGGCTGTCAATACTTTAAAACGAATAGTTTGCTTTATTTTGTTTCGTAATAAGTAAATATTTGCTATATTTACTTATTACGAAACATATAAATAACATACATATTATATCTCATGGCTAAATCCCTGAACAGGTAGACAGAGGTACATTACACCCAAATAATAACATAATAGGGGGCGAGTCTATTCTAGCCTTCCACTGGATATATGTCCCGACTCCGTGTTGCTACGGAGGATTTCTTCAGAGAAATACGTTATGCAGAGTAGTCGTTTTCACGACCGCTGCGATACGGAGTATACATATATAGTAAATACTGTCCACTACAGCTGTATGTTAACGATCTATGCACAATGGCTCTGCCTTATACGGACATATTCACTTATGCAGATGACACAGCAATAGTAGTAGTGGGTCCCTCCTGGTCACTAGTGAAGGACAGAGCTGAGTACTCTATAAAACATATCATGGCCTGGCTATCCAACAATCTGCTAACATTAAATCTAGATAAAACACTTTATGTGCCCTTTTCTCTATCAAAATCAAATACTCCATCTCAAAATTTTTCTCTCAAAGCCCATATTTGCCTTTCGGAAGAACACTGTATGTGCCAGGAACTAACGCGAGCTGAAAGTGCAAAATATCTCGGTGTACATATAGACTGCAGACTAAAATGGAATATTCAGGTTGACTCCGTTAAAACCAGGACCCGAAAACTCATTTATACTTTTAAATCCTTGCGTGACGTGACCACCGAAGAAAGACTAAGAACTGTGTATCTTGCTCTCTGTCAATCAGTTATACAATACTGTATTCCAGTTTGGGGAGGATCGGCAAAAACTAAATTTTTGGAATTAGAGAGAGCGCAAAGAGCTGTTCTCAAAGTTATGTATCATAGACCTATAAGATATCCTACTGCACAACTTTATACAGATAGTAAAGTTCTGACAGTGAGACAGATCTTCGTTCTAAGGACGATATTAAGGATACACCAAAGTGTACCCCCGCCAGATCCAAACAAACGTAGCACTCATTTAATTATTCCCAGGGTTCGTTGTAAAACTTCCGCCGCTAGACAGCAGTATAGAAGTCTTGGCTGCAAACTTTATAACATCTTAAATAAAAAAGAAAACATCGTAAGTCTAAACAACTTTGAAATCAAAAATAGGGCTACTACTTGGTTACTTTATCTACATTACGATAGCACCGAAGCACTACTAAAATATTTAGAATAAAATATACTTAACTACCTACCCTAGTTCATTATACATTTGCATATTCTTATTCATCCACATACTCATCCACATCCACATACTCACAACACACTCACACACACACACATCTTACATATTTCAATAATAAATAAATATTTAAATTCCTTTTTGTTATTCAAATCATATAATTAAAACATAGATAAACATGTATTTGTACTTAACTTACCTTTAAAATGAAAAATTGTTGATTCACTTTAGTGTCTATTGTGCTTTGTTTTTTTGGCTGAGCACTGTCTCCCAAAATACAGGCTATAGCCTAGTTTGGGAATCAGTATTTAGTAATTTATTGTGCTAACTCTAAGTCATAGAATAAGTTCCACACATTGTACTCCTTCTTTGTCAATAAACTTATTATTATTATTATTATACTCCTCCGCGGGGAGGGCGGAGGGATTATGTCGGACTCGCCGGGGTAAAAGAAAAGATGGAATAAGAAGAATAATGTACCTCCCGGAATACCGACTAAACCTACCACGGTGTTCCTCGACAAAACCGCTATCGACGGCGCCGCGCGAATCACTTTCGCATGCGGTCGCGACCCCGCCGAAGTTTCGGCCCACCGTATGAAACGGCAGGCCACTACGCGAAGAGACCTACCCAAAGGACTCACTCTCAATTATACCCTACTGTCCCTCCCCTAGAGGGGAGACGGACTCGACGCAGAGGCGCGCGTGGGAACACGCATGCCGCCTCTCGGACCTAGTGCTGAACGGATGGCGGGCAGGCCCACAAAGCCCACCACCCGCAGGTCAAACCTCAGGGTGGCTGGAGGTCATCGCGCGCCCTCCGGCGCCCGGCTCTGCGGTTGGGGAGAGGGTTTAAACGCTCCCTCTCTCGCTCCACCGCCTCTTTGATGGAAATCACTTCCTCTTCCTTCTATGTACTAGATAAATAACGTATACTAAATATTATTTGAAGACTCACCGGTGACCATAGTTTAATATAGAGTAACAAAATTAATTGCTTCAAATAGGTTAGACCTATAATATTTTTAAAATTTTCGCGTGTCCTAATATGCATTATGTACTTTTTGAAATCAAAAAGCTTAGAAGGGATGATGGTTTTAAATTATTCGCGTCGTGGAAACCGGTGATTATGATACTCAACTTCCCTTTTTGCACAGTCGGTTAAATCGCAGGATACGGAAACATCGGCTAGCATACGTAATAAGGATACATGGACAAATAATAAAATAAAAATAAGCAAAAAGTGTGAGTGGATCAAGATTCTTCTGCCTTACAAATGGAGCCATGACGCCGCCGAACCAGTCAGCATGTGAACACTGCCCGTGTAACCTGGTCGAAACTTCAAGCATTAAAAAAAGGAACATTATGAGAATATAATGGCGGTAATACCCCTTACGAATTATGCACAAACATAAGAAGTAACAGTCCAAACCGCTTAATAGGTAAGCATTTAAGCTGACCGCAAACATACGGTTTTCTGATCATGTTTCCGAATCTGGTATTTAGATTCGGATATCTGAATGTACACTTTTTATATGAATTTGCTATATACCGCACACGTTCTTATATTTTCCGTGCAAGAATAATTCCCGTCGTTCGATTCGGAATCTGGCCGGTGTGTTCTGAATGAAGAACGGAAAACAACCGAATGACGTCATTCCGAACGTAGCGCTCGCTAACATTCTGTATGCACCGCCGCACACGAACGGCAATTTCCATTCTGAATACATCAGAGTTAGCTAGACACGTTAGCGGGGTGGCGTTACCGTACGTACTGGTAATACGAATTCCTGATGAAAGAAACCCAATGTCTGCGCAAAGCTGACGTAATGATAAATCTGAATCCCTGTTTCGGTAACCTGGTCAGGAAACCGTAAGTTTGCTGCCAGCTTTAAAGGAAAAAATAATAGGTAGGGCAACCTAAAAAAAGGCAACTCCTGCATTAGGCATAATCTCTGTATCGCGCGGGACTCAACAAATATTCAAACAACGAACACAAATAACACCCAGACTCGGCACAATTATTTTGTATTACAGAAATTTTTGATCCATGTGGGGATCGAATCCACAAAACAAGTGATGTTAGCACTTGGTGCAGTTGCAATGGCTAGGCAACCAATTAAACCACTAAGCGCTATCGGTGCAGTCAAAAGTAAAAAGACAAACCAACAGAATATCGATTACATAGGCTTAGCTAAAAGGTCCTATAGACAGTCTTTAGGGAATCCTAAAATAACGCCGTACATTTAAACGCCCCAATAAATTGCAGGGCTGCTTCCAAAAAAAACCTGACGTAAATAACACGAAAATTGAGTTATAAAGTTGGTGGTTGCAAAAAAAATCAAAAGAGTATCAAAACAAGTAATAACGCAGGATTTATGAGTGCATGCCGTGTTCAACGGTCGATTTTGCGTATCGTAGTGGTCGGGTTGATGCATTTTGAGTCAGTGAGTGATCATATACTCAATTTACGTGGCCGATTTTTGGCTGTTACAGTTAACCTGTTAATTTCTAGAACATTAATATTATAATATCAGCTTTATATATAACTACTAGTTTTTGCTAACAACTTCGCTTGCGTAAAATCAAATTTAGTTAATAAATTTCTATCCCTTGGGAACCGTACTTTTTCGTGATAAAAGCTACCCTATGTCCATTTCTGAATCCTTGAAAATGTGTATGTATATTTCATGATGATTGGTCGAGTATTTAAGGCGTAAAACCGTAATAAACTAATATTCCCATTTATAGGCAAAGTCAAACTTAAAAATCTTTATTTCCATAAAAATGTATAAACAATTCTTGGACACGTCAATGAAATGATATATTAATTAAAATATAATGATAGAAATAAATAAATTAATATTCTTCTTCTCTCTTCTTATCTATATAATATAAGTTAGTATACCACTGCTAGACACAGGCTTCCTCTCAGTGCAACAAGTTAAACACATAGTCCATGTAGCCCATTACGGGTTGGCAGACTTCACATATCTTTGAGAAATTTATAAAGAATTCTAAAACATACAGGTTTCCTTACGATAGCGATGTTTTCCTTTACCGTTAGTGCTAAACGATAATAATTTTGAGAAGCCATCGGTGTGCGCCTTGGGATCGAACTTGATACCTTTGCGCAGCAGTCCGATGGACTCCCACTATCTATATCGCTATCGCTGATTGTTAGAATGTCAGCCTCTTTAATCATCAGGTTTACAATATTATTGTTTTTATAAAGCAAATATGTAAATGTTTTTAATAAAAATTCCTACCTCTCGTGTAGTAATCCCAGCACTTAGTACTTTTACATCCTAAGTGCTTTAAAAGTATTTAAAGTAAGTTATTGCTGTAAGTTCAGTAAAACTCAGCACTATGTCACTGTGACGTGACGTGTTACTTTGTGATCTTGATGAATAAACTTAACACAGGACACATGTAGGACGAAGAAAATCTTTTCTTTAAATTTACTTAATTATTTTTACTAAAAGTTTTTATTAAAGATGATGTTAAAATTAATTTGCTAACTCGTTAGAGGCTTTTAGATACAATTTAATACAATTAGTAAGATAATATTTAAGAAAATTTAAATATTTATTTTTAACATCTTTAGCTCTTAAATTCTCTAGTTTTATACAAAAACTAAATTGAAAATAAATTAGCGAGCTTTTCGGTAAAAGCAATTTATGTGCCGTATATTTTTTAGTAATGGCAGGCTCTATTACATTTGGGAAATCTTCTGACCAAGGATGCTGAAGGATAATAATTCCTGCAAGCATATCCTAAACATATTAAGCATACTATTCAGAAAGTTACTACGCTCCAGAAAGGTTATCCGCTAGAGCACAGCACTAAAAGCAATTATTGCCCATTAATTGGTTTCAGTGCTGTCAAATCCCTCAAACTCGGTGGATACGATTTGAGCGTTTCTTGTGGTAAGTAAATATACTCGTTTATTTCGCATAGTATTGCTGGAACCGCTTAGGGTCAGCCAGACTGGGCGGTTAAGAGTGCTGGAACATTGGTTTTGAATCCGGTTTCCGTCGGTTAAAAGGGATCATTATTATCAAGATCAGACCCATCCCTTGCATACAGCTCACCGTCTACTAAAAGAGGCTGGTAATTCTACTCACCATAAGAACACAGTCCAAAGTTTCTTTGGTGGCAATGTTCAGAAGAAGATGGTTCCCGAATAGGGTTGCGGCAATAGGAGTGAAATGCCAGGTTAACCAGGCAATTTTGCTGTGCCTAATTCCTTATTCAAATCCTTACTAATATTAAACACGCGAAAGTTTGTATGGATTAATGGATGTCTTTATTAGTTCTCTTTCACGCAAAAGCTACTGAACCGATTGCGATGAAACTTGGTATCTAGATAGCTGAAGATCTAGATTCACACATAGGCTACTTTTCATCCCGATATTCTAATGGGAACAGGACTTGCACGAGTGAAACCGCGGGTCCAAACTAGTATTAAATAAGTTGTCATAACCTTATATAAGGCTTTCTCGGTGATGCAGCAGTAATGAATACTACTGCTCTGTATAAGGTTTCGGAGCCGATTCGAAAAAGTTTTATTAGGATTTTTGGATAAGTTAAATGAAAGCGGTATGTAGTCTGCGTCTGCCCGGTGGGCGAGAATCAACAAGTCCTCTATTATTTGGGTCCTAAAACCAAAGGTGGCTAAATTTAGTTGTCATATATTTCTACCTTACCCTTTGAATAATGGCATGAGACTTTGTACGTACATATTATGTAAAATTAGAGAAGTCGTGTACAGGCCAGAGACCCACATTACGTATTTCAGAAAACAAATACAATATAATTTAAATTAACTAGAAATTTACAAACATTGTGATCCCTGTCCACCGCACACAAATATAATTATTTCGTACGTCATAAAGTTAAATTGAACTAATATTACCATTGCCTATTGAATACTCAGAAATTATAAGGTTGTTTACAAAAGTTGTAGTAATTAAAACTTGAATGATGTTTTTCACAACGGTATAATCTCCAAGAACTAGTTAATGGGAAAATGTAGTGAAGGGTAATGTGGGTGGCAATAGAGCAAGAAATTAAATTACAACTAGACTTTGCCCGCGGTTCCGCTCGCGCAAATATAGGTTTTTCTAGATGAAACCTTGTACCCTGTGTTCTTTTTTGTATCCTTGACAACGTGTGTGCAAAATATCATGATAATTGTTCGAGTTGTCATGGCGTAAGAGCGCAACAAATAAAATAGGAATAGAAAAAGACATAGGGTACCTTTCATCCAGAGAAAGTACTGTTACAATTTTAATCTAACATATATTTAGATGCGCGAAGCCGCGGCCAAAAACATAGTTTATAATATTAGTTAGGATGAGGATACATAGACTCACGTATGTACCTCGCCTAATTATTTTGGGTCTATAATGGCTGGCGCACACTGGCAGACGGCGGGGGAAAGCATCAAGGAGGATTCCTCTATGCACCAGCGCACACTGTCAAGTAAAATGCGCGCGCGGCGCATACCGACGCATGCCGCCGCCTCCCACTGCAGTATCCTGCAGCGTGCTCTTTGATGCTCCTGAGATAACTGCGCTGCGATGCTCCGAGGCCGATCACCGAGCATTCAAATATATACCTTATATCGATTGGATAACTATTCAATTTAATTGATAAATTTAAAATCCTGTGCTGTCCCGTCCGCCAGTGTACGCAGGCCATAAAGGGCGTTTCTTGTGTCCACCAGTAGTTCCAAACCCCTTCTGCTATCGGAAATATTTCAACAATAGAACTTAATACCACTTCAGTCCCGGAAATCTAATCAGATAACTCAGGTACATTAGTCGCATCATTACCGCTGCGCCCTCAGAGCAATCTATACCTACGCTTGCAATAAAACTTTAAACAGAAATTTTGACAATTTATCGGCGCATGCACCTCTTTCCAATAGCTTGTCGATTTGGATGTTGTCTTGTCGTGTGGTATTTGCATAATGTTAGCCTTATTTAACGCGTTATTGATCCTCGTGGTGTCCTCCAAGCGCCCAAAGTCTACGATAACTTTCACCTGTTACCCGCTTGTAATGTGCATGATATTCGAATATAGTTCCCCAACTCGAAACTTACGTTGCATGGTCAATTAATTAGTGCAACTACCTATGTATAGTAAGTTTTTGACAAACAGTCACTAAACATAAACACTTTATAGCTAATAAATATTCGAATGTAATTATATACATTCGAATACTTTTCGAATGCAATTATATGCACCGCTACGACCTGCTTTGTCGTCATGTCGTTAAAGCATGTGGAGTTGTTAAGTCATTTATACAAACCCTATAGTCATACTTATCTGTTTATTTTACGTAAAATGTTTCGCTGTACGTACTTAGAGCAAAACATTTTACGTAAAATAAACATCACAACTCAAAAGAACTAATTTACGTTTGTTTTATTACAACGCAAACAGAGGCAAACATTTTTAAGTTTTTATTTTCTCATTGTATTCATTTACATATGATTCTCCCTTCAGACTTATTCGGGAGCTATTTCAGAAAATGGCTCGAGTATTTTGTACCTCAATAAATTGTTTGTTGGATACTTTTATTTGCTCTAGACAGTTTTAATTTAGTTAAAGTACTTCACATAATTATTGCTATAGTATTCTTGTCTATACACAATGTAGTGGGCTTAATCGAGAAAGTATCAAGAATTCAAATCCATTTATATATTTTTACGTTGTTATAGCGACATTATAGCGGGTGGCCCTAGAACGGTCTGTGTGGAAAACCTTGGGGAGGCCTATGACCAGCAGTGGATGTCTTTTATCTGAGATGATGATGATAGCGATACGGCCTACTTTGTGTAGATTCTGTGATGCCATTTTAAGTGGTGAGAATACGTCTATATTTTATCTCTGTTCACTAGCAAATATAATTCATAATTCATTGAGAAACGTTACTGAGCCTCAAGCTGGTATAATATTCGTTACAATTTGAATTCAAGTTTGTTACTAAGTTTGTAACTAAATATATTTCTGTATTTTTTTAGTATTTTTACAACGGTACTCGAAACGCAAGCAGCGTTAGCCTAGTGGGAGACCGTTGGACTGCTACCCAGAGGTCTCAAGTTCGAACCCAGGGGGCACATCTCTGACTTTTTGAAATGATGTGCGTATTAAATAGTTAATAATCGCTTGCTTTAACGATGAAGGAAAACATCGTGAGGAAACCTGCATGTCTAAGAGTTATACATAATGTTCTCTAAGATATGTGAAGTCTGCCAACCCGCACTCGGCCAGCGTGGTGGACTATGGCCTAACCCTTCTCACATTGAGAAAAGGCCCATGCCCAATAGTGGGACAGTTTAATACAGGGCTGATATTATACTACTATACTACTATATTATATTATTATAATCGAAACTTAACTTACTTTGCCCCTCCTAAGAATAAACGATGTACAACAAAGTCTATTTTGTGTAACGTTATAAAAAGCGTTTGTCTTCTTCAACTTTCAAGGTAAGTTATTCAAGTATATAAAAAAAATGCTTTTAAAGAATTTCAGTCATTCTTTTCTAAATCACCTATCAACAGCACTCAGTGTGATTGGGTAGATGTTTTTGTATAGATGGTATGAATAGTGGCCTTTTATATTTTCTTATTTTAAAGATACTTGATTTACGAATTACTTGTATTCTTGTGAACCCTTCCAGCTAACCTTTTGTTAAGTATGTGCAACTGTAGGGATTTGAATTCACGACTTCTCGATCGCATGTCAAAATGACTTATCCATTACCACCATACACCAGCGCTTATAACATAATATATCATTACTGAAATGATAAAGAACATGTAAAAAAGTGAATATAACAACTCTAACGCGGCTGTGCCTTTACTTTGGAGATGTTTTTTAAAATATCGAGAAATGGGTAAAAAAATTCAGTACGGTTCAAATTTGAGAACTCCATGCCAAAAAAGCCTAATAACTTTTATCCCGACCCGGGAATGGAATCTGAAACTTAATTTACATTTACTACCGCTGCGTCAGTGATGCAAGTTTTTTTTTACACCTAATGTGGCAACCTAGCATACGGTCCACTTAATGGAAAGTGGTCACCGTAGCCTATAGACACCTGCAACACCAGAAGCATCACTTGCGCGTTGCCGATCCTGTAAAATCCTTTTAACACCCTTTTTGAATAACCCCTTACTGTAGTATTAAAAAACAAGATATTCAAGAAACATCTATTTTTGGGAATACCAAAAGACATCTCGTATAAACCAATCCAGACCGCATCCTATAAGAAAATGATCACTTGTCTAATTAATTTACAAACTGTGTCCGTATTTTACACAACAACTTAAAAAAATTGCCTCAAACAATTTGCATAAGAGGTTGTTTCTATTCAGATGATGTTAAAGTTAGGTTTCATTTGTATTAGTGTTCGGCCAGTGGACTAAATTCAACCCCTTATGCAAATTACACATTTTAAATAAACTAATTGTACCAATATTATACATACAACTAAACTATGTAATACTATTAATAATATAACATAATTAAAAATAAAATATAACTGATTTATGCCAAAGATAAGAAGAACGGAAATAAATTGTAAATATAAAAAATATATATTTTTAAGACGCAAAAGTAAAACCCTCGAATAGGTGTCATAAATATCGACTGGTAGTGTGCCTTGAAGATTGGTAGCATTACCAAGTTGAATAGCAACACTTATTATTTCTGCGATATAAAGACAAGCCCTCTGGTCACGAGAACGTCAATCAGCCTTTTCGCTATTTATCTATGTACATGTGTATATAGAGCGCGAGCACTAACACAATGACAGTTTTCAAGTAGATTCTAATTTTGAAATTTAAGCTAGCTTTCATCTAATTACGGTAAGTACAAAATAAATATATGGTGCTTATTGTCAAACGAGAGTATATAATGGGGACAGCGACTAGTAGTTATATATTTTTTTTGTTAAATACTTACTAATGTTATAAATGTGAAAGTTTGTGAGGATGTATGGATGTTTGTTACTCTTTCACGCAAAAACTACTGGACCGATTGCAATGAAACTTAGTATATAGATAGCTGGAGTCTTGTATTTATACATAGGCTACTTGTTATCCCAATATTCTTACGGGAACTGGACTTAAGCGGGTAAAACCGCGGGGAAAATCTAGTACTATATAATTAAGGTGTTTCATTACTTTGGGCTTATGAAAGTGAGCCTCAATTAAATATATATTCGTTATATCGATATCTGTCACATCTTAAAGGTGTCCAATAAATTAGATGGCGAGATGTAGGTATATTACTTTGCCTACGTCTTTAGAAATAGAGGCGTGAATCTATACAATTACACTCCATGTCCTAAGTAATAAAAGATAATTTGAATGAATTCCTATTCACGTTTTCAAAAGATAAACACAATGTTATTGTTCTCTTAGAAATATATTTTCGAAAAGAATATTCGCTTTATTTAAAACATGTCTATCTCAACTAGCAGAAAAGTAATTTAAACAACTCATTTTGTGATAAAATAAGTCTCTATATTTTCTCTATTGTTATACTGCAACATATTTTCTAAATATACAGTTATACTACTTCATAAATTCATGAAAACAATTTTTTTAAGGCATGCTCGTTTTGTCTCATCTTGTGGATATGTGTTTGTAAGATCACCGAACTCTGTATGATAAAAAAGTATTGATATTACTAAGTTCAATCGCGGTATTGTTCATGTTTTAAAAGGCCATTCGCCTTAACATTTTCTTATTTAGTTTATTTTCCTGGAATGTCCGGGCTACTTATAATTCTAGATTATACGCATGGCATGGTGGTTAACTGGTCGCCACTACCGCCGTGCCGAATGTCATGGGTTCGATTTCCACTCGGTACAAATATTTGTGTGACCTATAAATAGTTGATTGTCCGTTGTTTTTATGTTTGTTAAGTCCTTCCTCGAAATGCAGGAGCTATTCTTAGTGAAAACAAAAAACCTAGTTATAGTCTAACATCTTGGAGTGGGTAACAGACAATTCTGGAGTAGACACGGCCCACCTAACCCTGCCTTATGTACGCTAATAGAACACAGTAAATGATGCTGTGAGGTAGCGAACTACCTGGCATGCACATCCAATGAGATTCATAACTCTTCTTAGCGTAGTCGGCACAAACAACACACATGTGAATGGATGCAGTGAGTTTTTTGTAGTTCGCTATAGAGGTTTATGTGACACGCGTCGTATGCAGTGAGCTCGCGAGTTCATATTTATGATCTGCAGATAGAAGTCAAGGGTCTGGGTATTTATGTCTGTGTCTATAAAACCTTGACATATAAAATATTTACTGCTGAGTAAGAGTTTCCTTTTAATAAAATCAAAGTAACAAAATACCATAAGTTTGCACTGCTGTCTGCTCTGAATTTAATTGCCGAGTCCAGCAAAGTGTTTTCCGTGAAAATGAGAGAGTATAATTATAAATAGTTCTGATAGCTAAATAATTATATTAGTAATTAATCTTCTTTATTAGAAACAAGAAGGTTAATTTCAATTTTGATTATACGGGTATACTTTAGATAATATTATATTTATTACATTTAAACATAGCGCATTTATATATCCGGTAAATACGATTATATTGCATAATATTGTCTTCTGTTTCCGTATCCGTATATAGTAGTTTAATTTCAATGAATAACATTCGCGTAAACAGAAGACAATATTTTGTAAATTAGTACGGACTGGAAACAGCAACAAAAATACGCCGGTTAGAAGATCTACAAACTAAGCGAGCAAGATATGTAACATCTTTAAATTTCTTGAAGAGATGTCGTGATCACAGTCTCATTCCTACGTGTGTCAAGATATCAGCCAAGAAAGACATACGAGGAAGCGCTAAGATCTTAAAACAGGCAAGTCAAAAGTTATTAATACAAGTTATCAGAGAACATCGCGCTGACTTACGCAGCATAAATAGGAACGTTGAGATTTTGTCTAATGAAATACAGAGATTAATAACTCCATTTGATTTTAAACCATGCATCAATGCTATAAAATGATAAATAAACAACGCGATAAAATCCGTATATAGTAGTTTAATTTCAACTATTATATTGGTTAAAAATATTTACTAAAGTCTTGAAATAAGTAAAGGTGCCCATAGGCTACTAACCCACTTACCATTGGCCACGTGAGCTCGCTCATCGTGACACTAACTGCAAAAAATAAATTTAGCATGTTATTCCTTAAGTACATCAGCAACTAATGACGCTGTCAAAACTTACTAAAGAAAGTCTTTAAAAAATGCGCACGTAATTTAACGACATGCAAAATGTTTATATTATACAGGATTAATATACACGTTTTGCATTCGGCCAACGTCCCCCAATTTTAATATAAAGATTACATCTAAAGATACGAACATCTTATTATCTCTCGTAGGCTCATCAAATAATAATATGTTGATGCTGCAGTTCGAGTAACAAATCCAAAAACTTTGGGAGTACCAGCGTCGACAAAAATTGGTGTTTGCCGAGCGCTCCGACTTATAAACGAGATTTTAAGAGAATCTTATGTAGGTATGCCTCTAACCTTGCAGTTGTCTATGAGCGGGAGTTACCATTTACCAAAAGATGGACAGCTAGTTTGTCTTTCATAAGAGTAAAAAAAAAGACTGACTGACTCACAATTTTATGAAATTAAATGTTTGTATTTTTATATCTTAGAATGGTGGTCGTCTTATCAACTGTAAGGCGTAAATGCAATCCGATGTGATAAACAATTGCTTTATGTTTACGTATTTTTTTTAAATAATAATCTTGTAATCTTTGTCAAATAATAATAAAAAGCAGCTGCAGCAAACAGAGACCTTGTGCACATCAGTTGCATTTACTATACAGTGATAGTAATTGCGAATGCTATGCACTGTGTGTCTTTTATTGTTTTTTGACGAAGATCATTTAGTGAATTTTGTCACTGAGACAGTAATGAAAAAGATGATGAGAAAAAACAAGGAAAACCATATACCAAGTAGGATAGTACCAATGTAGGCAAAAAGCTTCAGTTTGTGTGACCAGTATTTACATTATAGATTTTAACTTACTTTGACCAATCCATTATCTTTATCTTTAACAAAATGTCGATCTTTCCATTTTGTCAGCCACTATTATGTCTACTGCACGCCCTGGGCAGCACTATTAATGAATATTTGCTACAATATAAGTGTATAACAGGCGAATATTATTAGTATCTTTCGTGCATCAGCCTGTCGAAAGTGAAGTTTTGCGGAGCATGGACGATATAATTAGGCTATCATTAGGCTCGAGCTTTAATTAAGCTATAATTGACCCAGTCCTGAGCATTTCTAAATTAAGGATCACGGAGCAATTATAATTTGTAAATTATAGCTTGGGTCCTGTGACAGTTATCAGAGTAACATTCTGAGGGCGATGTTTATCATATCCGATGATAGAATTATCGAGAAATGTTATTGATATCATTGATGTTTGAATAATTATTGGGTCTGAATTTTGTACACTTAATTATACGTATTTTTTATTATTTGCACATTTTACACATTGTATAAACATTTCAAGAGCTTTACGTTTTGTTATGTTATTCTAATAATAATAATCAAATGTAAATCTTGATTTTCAATTAACGACAGCTCGATTTTGAATTATCAAGTTAAAGTGACGCAAGGAACGTCGGACGTTCGGACACTTCTACCAATAAAGTATGATATCATATCATACTTTATTGGTAGAAGTGATATGTAGTTTTTTTTATAGTTTAATAGTATTAATTTGGACTGTATCGCAAGCGGTGCGGCATTATGCTGAGCAACATCTCTTTTTAATTAACACGCGCACATTGAACAGCAGGGACTCCATGTAAATGTGCATTCAATATTATGTATAATAATGTACGTAATGAATTAATGTATTATAATGTACTAATGTATTATATGTAATAAAGGTAGTTTTATTTTAATTATTATCAATTTATAAATACATTTATTACTGTTACACACTAATTCTGTATTATAATAGTTTTGATTGTGTGTTGCAATGCTTCAATAAAATAAAATATTTCTTTCTTTCTTAAAATATGCCTTCCTTTTTTTCAAATAAGTATATTGTTTTGCTATCATGAAACATGGCACCTTGCTCACGCCGACTTGGATGACATCTACCACAGGACCTAATCTATATTTTAAACCATTTACTTTCGTTACACATATATACAAAAGTTACATACAGTATATAGGCCAGACTTACATTTAAGAAGTATTTAGGCGAGTCAAATATTGCTGATTTCAAGGCAATAGTATACAGAGCATTCAATATTATGTTAAAGGTTAGAGTGTAGAACATCATCGCTGAAGAAGTTTCAGTTCCAGCGATCCACCTACAATTCAAGGTAGCTAGTTAGCACAGCGTGGTAGGTTTAGACGTAAGGACCCAGGACTTCCATATCGCCCGGGTCAGCCCGACGGGTTGGTAGCCATTGGTCCCCTAAATTTCGCACCCTGTGCCCATTCATTCCTCAAATATTTGAGGTGCCCACTCGTCCCCTGATATATTAATTATTTATTTAAAAATCATTTATATTTTCCATTCACTCTGCCAATTTAAAGGCACCTGAGCGGGTGCCGAGTCTATAACTTTTATTCCAGAGGAAGAGTGGGTACCTTAAATAAATTAATATTGATTGGTCTCCTACCAGGAGACCAATGGGCGCCTATATAGGTGCCGAATCTACAAATTTTATTGTGGGGGACGAATATTAGGGGACCAACGGGTCCCGACCCAGCCCGACATACCCTCTCCTTTCACTGTAGAGGGGCACGGGTAAATGGCATTCCCCAAGTTTAAGAAAAACAGTGTTTAGAACGTCGATATTTAGTGAGATATGCTTTAGATTTAGTAAAAAGGAGCAGATGGTAAAGAGAGTAGAACAAAATTACTATTCCAGTCGGGTAACATGCTTAAATGTGATTTCAAGGTATATCTCTAACTAAATTTATATTCTAAAGACATACAGATAACACGCTATCGATACTTGATCTGCAATCAATGCCCGGAGCGAAACCAACCATTAAAACATTCTCTACATTAAGTAATAAATAAACAACAAAAAAAATGCGTAAACAACGTCGAAACATGAATAGTGAACGTAGAACAAAAAGGAAACGATCGTTTGTTGATGTTCGAGCGCTACCATAGTCCTCCATTTTGTTTGGGTCCACGCACCATATTTTACTTTTAATGTCGTTTCTTTTTAAAGTTTAAAAGCGGCTGCAATAATTGACAGGTCCGGTCTTCGATATGTGATCTCTTTGTTTATATCTTTTACGTAATTGCGGCATTTAATTTAAAGTGGCAACCGTAAAGGCAGGTTATTATTTATGATAGGATTAAAAGTTAATATTTTCGGTTCCCATTGCATATCAGCTGGAGGAATGAGATTGCTTCTTTTATGTATTTATTGCCAAGAAATAGCTAATTAAAATAAGCTTAATATGTTTTATTGGACTCTGATAGCGTTGTTAGTTCAGTGGCAGAGCATGAGCGTGACTGCCGATCGAAATTTTGCCCGGTAGGTATATAAACGGTAGATAACCACAAAAAAAATTATAAAATGCATGTACATGTCACCTGCTGAGATAAGCTCAATAAATTAGCAACAGTCAATCAAAACACGTCACGAGTTTGATTCGATACGACATTGATTACTCTCTCATAAACCGTGGGAATATAGATAGGCATTATAGCTTATAATTCTGAGTCTACCAGATTATGCAGAACAATTATGTAGGTACGCATGCTTACCGTTACAAAGTCTGTATTGTCCGTCTCATTAGTCTTTATATGTGTAATTGTTCCGTATGTCACTGTATGCCTTCTAAACGGCTGGACTGATTTTGTTGAATTTTTTTTGTGTGATTCGAGTGGCTCCTGTGATGGTTTATATTTAATTTACAATTGTTCTTGAGTACCATGGACATGGCTGCTGCTATAAAACAACCGAAACGTTGGGGCAAAGTGTAAACTTAAATATAAATAGTTTTAATTAGAAAATATATAGCTTAAATTAAATAGTAGTAAAGTTCAATAATAGTAGTGTTAGAGTTTTCAAAATTATCTAATAAAAGTGTTTTAAAGTAAAATAAACAACGCGATAAAATCCGTATATAAAGAGTTTAATTTCAATAATTTATGGCCGATATAATCAAAAGCCTTAGACATGTCTAAAAAAATGTTAGCTATGTGGTTTTTGTTGTTGAGACAGTAAATACAGAGTAAAAACAGAGGTAATGATTTTTGTCATAGTTAAATCCAGGCCAGGCCCCTTTAGTTAAGTCCACGCGGTCTCTCTGTCTAACCGTCTGTCCTTTAAACATACGCTGAATCTTAATTTTCAGAACAGTTACTTTGTAACCTAAATTAGTAAAAAAAATAATTCTAATTTTGACTCTGTCCTACTTTAAAAAGGGTCTATAATTGCTATGATCTTTTTTACCATAGTTAGCCCGGCTCGCCCTTGACCAAATTTTATTATTTTGTCCTTAGCAACACATGAACCAGTAACACTTATACATTGCTAAGCTAGATCATGTTAGGCAAATATTTTTCTTATATAACCTAGAAAATGAGTTCCTAGATTTCGCGGTACTAAGCTACAAGTAATAACTAACAACTGAAAATACTAAGATATAGACGTATTAGTAACGAATATATAAGATAACGTGTAAAGGTAATTACATTTGATACCACTTATTGACTGGAAGACTTCGTATACCAAAGTTCTACAGTTGTTTAGGGCTACTGTCACCAGGAATTCTGGATTTTGTGGGATATGCTCATGTCTTATATATATATTTGTATTTTATGATTATACTTATATAGCGGGGTCCCAGAAAGTCAATTAAATAAAACAACCCTCCTGGAGAACATGTTCTACCCTTTTTTGACAAGGAGGAATGCATTTAAAGATTCATTATTTTAGTGGTCTCACCTAGGGGAAACACAGGGTCCTAGCGACTTGACATACAGCGGTATGTCTACTCACTGCCTTAAACGGTGGGTGGATAACTGGAACTGAAATTACATCAGCGATCTACCCAGAACCCCACAAGAGACCTTACAAAAGATTGAAGCCAAAGCCGGGTTTTAGGCTTCTCATGGCTGTGTAGAGCTGTGGACAATAAAAAAAACCTCCATTAAAAGCCTTCAGCACGACGGCAAAGCAAAGTCAACATTAAAAAAATATGGGTGCAGTACAAGGTACAAGTAATTTTATGCTTTGTGCCAATAAAGCAGTTCGTTTTGCAAGTTCGGCAACGAGCCAACAATACTTAATTGCAGCGATGATTTAATTATTTATACTCCAAATCTTACTGTTTGCTACCTTATAATATATTTATCCAACTGTTCGACACAGGTCTCTTCTCAGTGTGAAAAAAGTCTACCACGTTGGCCGTTCAGCAGACTTCATATATCTACAAGAACTTTATGGAGAACTCTTAGATATGCAGGTGTTCTCACGACGTTTTCCGTCACCGTTAAAGCGAACGATAATTAACTAATTTGTATGAACATGACTTCAAAAAGTCATCGGTTCGTGCCTTAGGATTTAACTGGAAACTCTGTGTAGCAGTCTAATGGTCTCCTACTCGGCTATCACTATTTGAAACCTCAGCGCTATGAAAACTGAGTCCTCAACTGGTGCGAGTTGATATGGATGCCCTATTATGAAGCACTTTCGGAACTTTATTCGTCTCAGAGAAAGGACATGATTTCTAATTAGTAACTTTTCTGTTAACTTTGTCGATGAATAGAAACGTTGCGCGTTGTGATCTTATGTGACGTAATATTATAACAATATGTATACTTACTCATCGTACTCATAATAATGTTGTTCATGGTATTTTTCTTTTGAATAGAAAGTTCTTGTTTTCTATTAAGTAGAAAGGTAATTGTATGATTTTCTTTATTATTTAATTGTGGCAGCATAAATTACCGTAACTTATATTATAAATGCGCATGTGTGTTTGCTTGTTTCGCTTTCAAGCTTTAACTACTCAACCTTATTGTCAGATTACCTATGTACTACTACTGCAGTACATAGGTAATATCAGCACTATAATATATAATATAATATTCTATCACATACACACAACACCATCTAGCCCGAACTAAGCAGAGCTTGTACTATGGGTACTAGACAATGGATATACATACATATATATATTTTTTTTGTAAATCCATACGTATTATACATAGAAACACCCAGACCAAGACAAACATCCATTTTCATGCACACAAATGTTTGACTTGTGCGGGAATCGAACCCGCGACCTCAGGCGTGGCAGTCGGTTACACTGACCGCTACGCCATCAACCCCACTGCTGGGCACGGGCCTCTTCTTAGGTTGAGAATGGTTAGCCCATAGTCCACCACGGTGGCCTAGTGCGGTTGTCAGATTTTACATATCTTCGGCAACATTATAGAGAACTCTCAGACATGCAGGGTTCCTCCCAATGTTTCCTTCACCGTAAAAGCAAGCGCTAATTACCTATTGAATACGCATATAACTTCAACATGTCAGAGGTGCGTGCCTTGAGATCGAGCTCGAGACCTTTACATGGCAGTTCAACGTCTACTAGACTGACGCTGTTTGTAGCAGCACATAAACAATGTATATGACTTTTTTATTTTATTCGAGAATTAATGATCATGCCATTGATGCCACTGTCAACAAAAGCATATTATTTACGTTAGAGCAAAAGGTTCTTGGAAATAAAAACTGAACAGCGAACAAACGCGGAGTGAAACTTTATACAACTTGTATCGGCTTTTCTTACAAAGGAAACTTACTAGGGAGTCTTTTTAATCACACACAGACTCGGTAAACTAACAACGACACCGACACCGATAGGGTCGGAGAAAATAAATAAAACAGTTCAACCGATTGCTTAGTAGAATGCTACTTCGAGGAATAATCGTGGCCGATATCGTAAAATACTTTATAGACATAAGTAAGTTCACATTAATAATCAAAATTCAACTAATTTAAACAGCTTTTCCACAGGTTATTTAAAAAAAACTATTTTAAAATATTAATAAATACTAGCTGAACCGCGAAAGTTCGTCTGCTTCATATAAGAGATTTTTTAAAACATTTTGTTTTAATTGCTGCTCCGCTCCTATTGGTCGTAGCGTGATGTTATATAGCCTATAGCCTTCCTCAATAAATGGGCTATCCAACACCAAAAGAATTTTTCAATTCCTGAGATTAACGCCTTCACCCAAACAAACAAATAAACAAACTAATCAGCTTTATAATATTAGTATATATGAAGTAGATTAGCTTTTCAATCAATATAATTGAAAACCTATTGTTTCTAGCCGCCGATGTGCCGCTAGCACTTAATAGATTAAGGGCTTGTACTACCACCTCCAGATAAAATTTATCTATAAGATAAAAGTCTCGCTATCTCTTTTCTTTAACCTAACATGAGTGAGACGGCATGCGATTTATCTTTCGGATAACTTTTACTTGTTAGTGGTAGGAGTGGCCGTAATACTATTTATATTTACCCAATCCCCAACTTTTTGATTGGTTTTCCGAAATCATATCACTTTTATATTGCTAAGTGTAACTTTCACTTTTTACTTTGTGACCAATGTGATATGAATAAAATTATTATCATTCCATTTTGAAAAGCCTATAAGTGTTTAGGCTTCAGGTATAACTCGAAATAGCTTTTCTTTTTCAATATATATTTTATTAGATTTTTCCCGCGGCTTCTCTCTGCTAGATCGTTTTATTCAGCACTTATAAAAAATAACACAATGCTGAATATTTACGAATGTTTATTTTCTGAATATTTTACACAAAACGAAACAGACAGAGTTTTCACTTATACACTACATTCGACTTTACTTGGATTATAATTTATTATAATTACTTATACAGCGCGACAGCCCTAGTAAAGGGTAGAGTAGAGTAGTCATTGTTAAGTTCTAGTTCTACTGAAAACCAGCCGGCAAACAATAACCGAGTCCGTAACCAGGGAGCAGTTTTACTAGAAAATAACCAACTTCTTCTTCTTCTTCTTTTCGTGTGGTTAGTGGCCAACTTGTTGTCAAGAGTTATTCAAGCCGCCCGTAGACTCTGACATGGCTTAACGACTGCTGTCAATTTGGCAACAACCGGGAGCGAGTTTTTACGTGCTCTCCGAAGCGGTCACCCATCTATAAACTGACCGCACCGAACGTTGCTTAACCTCGCTAATCGTTTACCGATCAGTGAGTGCAACTGGCTATGAGCGCCTTAACCAACTAAACTGGTATTAAAAAAGTTTGGGTATTTATAATGCAATTATTGCTGATTTTCAATAATGCATTGACGTCAATTGGCGAAAACTGCAATTTAGCATTTTAGTATAAAAATAATATTCTACCACATACACACAACACCATCCAGCCCAAACTAAGCAGAGCTTGTACTATGGGTACTAGACAATAGATAAACATGGTACAATAGGGATGTAACAGCTCGTGTTAATGCAGGTTAGGTTAATAAAAGTACTTATTTCTGGATGAAAAGTAACCTGTGTCCTTTTCTATACCCCTGACAACGTATATGTGAAATTTCATGATGATCGGTCGGCTAGTTAAGGCGTGAAAGCGTAACAAATAAATAAACGCACTTCGTATTTATAATATTCGTTAGGGTATTCTTTTTCATTGTTGATATTTATAACAATTTTATGGCAATCAACTATTTGTAAATTTGAATTTTGAACATGTATACGAAATAATATTTTTGTCAATTTTGCAAACGTAATATCAATGTGCGGAAGATATAAGTAAATCTGATATTTAGTTATCTCTTTCACACATTGATATTTCGTTCAGGCCCAGCACGACAGCAATGAACTCAAATGTTAAAAACCTTTTCTCTTAAAGTTTTGATGCCCGCATTACCTCTCAAGTTTTAAGGATAAAAAGGGGGTCCACGAAACTTTGAACCTTAATGTATTCCCCCCTACCAACAAGTTCGACAAATCTTCCAACCATATGTCCACGAAATCGAGGCGTCTATAAGATAACAAAAAAAAAAAGAAAACCCGTACCACTGATATATAGTTTCTAAATAAAAAAATTGTATCTTATAACTTTCGACATAAAGTTGATATTCATTTGGGACGATTTAATAGTTAGTTTAAGGAAAAAGCGTATAACTTAAGTGCAGTGAAGCGTTGATTGACATAAGTCACACAAATTTGTGTTTTTTTTATACAACTAAGATGGCAAACAAGCTTACGGCCCATCTGATGGTAAGTGGTCACCGTAGCCCATGGATACTTGCAACACCAGAGGCATCACTTGCGCGTTGCCGACCCTTTAGGAAAGGAAGGAGGAGGAAGGAGAAGGAGTGGGAAGGAGGAAAGAGGGTGATTGGGCCTCCGGTACTCTTACTTACCGAGCGAAACACAACAGTAGGAATGCTGCTATTTCACGTCATTATTCTGTGAGAGGGTAGTCCTTCCCCGGTCGAGCTGGCCCATTCATGCTGAAATCAACGAGGCTCCAATACTCAAAAAGTGTACGAACAGTTATACTTTCTATTTATATATATTATTTTCTAGATAATTATTCTTTTCATCTGTTACAAAATTTTGACCGTGGCTTCACTCGCGTAAATGTAAGTTAGGTTAGGGTAATAACTACTTACTTTTTTCTGGATGAAAGGTACCCTATTTCCTTTTCTCTTTCCCTGGCAACGTATATGCGAAGTTTATGATGATCGGTCGAGTAGTTAAGGCGTAAAAGCGTAACAAACAAAGAAACTCACATTCGCATTTAAAATATTGGTTAGGATTAAGTAACGTTTGCTTGCATTACTATTAGCCCTATATTTAAGCGATTTGTTTATTTATAGCAGAACCAGCTTCTGCCCGCAATTTCATACGCGTGGTATATGGAGATAACGATAGGTATATTTTTCTACTTCTAGGCGACGTATCAAGGTGAAACATGCATCAAATTTCAAATAAGACCTCCGGCATTACAGCTGTGAAAATGCATTTAATATCAAGCAGTATTAATTGTAGAGTAATTTATGTGTGATGCGATTTCTAGGACACAGTAGAGACAGTATTTTTTTTATAATACTTTTTGCTTCTATATCTCTTATAAAGATTCCTTATATGTATTATTTCTTTTTAAATATATCCTATGTATAGACAGACCACAAGTTACAATTTTATTACAAGTATAGATTAATGGTAGGGTTTGAAGTTAACACCAGCCACGAAAAGTTGAGGAATAGTTTATTAGTGTTAGCCACCTTTCCCAATCATATATGTTAGCGACCGTATAAATGAGACAGCTCGCCCGGCAAAAGTTCTTAGAAGATTATTGCGTTATCGGTAAGTAAGTTACGGAGGCGCTTATAAGTAAACTTCATGGATGGAAAATCTACGTGTAAGCGCCTGCGGCACATAACGTTTACAATAAAGGCATTTATTTTTATTCCCTCATTTATAATTTTATCTTACTCCATTCATTTAATACCTTTTCCCTTACTTTCATTGTAATCATAATAAACTTTCTTTGTAATATATAAAGATAGTTTTGGGTTGCAGACTATAAGTGAGAAGTTGTTGTCTATATATAGATATAGTATTGGGCTGAAGACTATAAGTGAGAAGTTGTTGACTATATATAAAGATAGTTTTGGGCTGAAGACTGACAGACGTGTTCTTAAATTTGAAAAATGCAATGCTCTTTGTTGCCGTGGTTCTACGAAAATAATATTTGTCCACAAGTGCTAATATTTTACCTAGAACCATGGCAACGATGAATGTATCCGCACTCTTCGTTGCCGTGGTTCTATAAGCTAATATTCGATGAAGTAATATTTGTCTGTGTCCTTTTTCCAGGCCTTACCGGACCGTTATAAACTTTGTTATAGATATATCTGATTGCACTGCCAACGCGTCGAGTGTTGTGGATTCGATTCTTATAAGGAAGGACGATGTGTAGGCCATTGCTCTTAGACCACACGACTGCTTACCATCAGGCAGAGAGTGGTCATTTTGACGAGCTAAAAAAAAAAAAAAAGACAAAATAATGTATTTGAGTAATTCACAAATAGTCGTTCTTAATCTGAGTGTTCTTTGTATAGCATAGTATGAATATTTGTTAAGTTCTCTGTGACCCAGAAATTATTTCTAGTGCATGAGTTCTTTTTAGGCACAAAAAGAACTGGCAGCAATGGTAGGAATTTAATAAACACGCATTTTAAGTAGGTAGTTGTGTATAAAACCGTGTGTAGTAAAACAAACACAATTAGATATAAGCCTTATATTCGTATGATTCAGTTGTAAATACATTAATCAAATTAAATTCCTCAATTAATATTGCAAACACTGTTATACATCATAGATGCTCCACCTCACAATATGATTACTATTACCCTTTAATATTATTTTTTATTTTAAATTACACTGCACAATCAAACACTTCAACATCAACTGTTTAACCGTGTTGTCTCGACGAAGTCAGGAGCAAAAGTGACTGGCGGCCGTTATCGTTTCGTTTTTATAAAACACAATCGCACGATGTGACGTCACGTCCGTCTTGATTTTAATATGTTTCTAGCCAAATCAAACGAGTGCGAAAACAGTAGCAAATATATTTCATAGATCTATAGCCTATTTATAATTTCAGCCTAAACCGAAAGCAGCACAAAAGAATAAGTTTCCAACGAGACGTGGTTTTCGACTTTTGGCGTGTTATATGTAAATTTATTTTTCTTCCACCGTTAGGAAATATGATTGTTATACTAGTTCTGCCTCACGGCGTTATTAACTTATATAACTAATAATATTGGGCTACACCTAAATATTTATGCTAAACCGGTAGGCAGAGGTACATTACACCCGAACAAACCATATCAGTAATCTTCTCCCCGGCAAACAAAATTTCCAGACTAATAAAACCGAAAGTCAACGAAACAGTTTATTACAACTGCAAGATAACAGAAAACAATTTCCGACGGCATTATCCGACTGCGTCGCAATAAATTAGTATTCTTATCATTGCCCCAGACACTAAAGCCAGCCATTCATGGGTTTATCTTGTTCTGACAAAATCTTACGTAGACTATCAACATTAAATCTACGTGAATGCTTGAATAAAGTCGTGTAAAAGATGAAGGACGATGGTTGGTTTCACTGGACCAGCTATTCTATGTACTTAACTACAATTTCGTCGCTGGACGCATAGACGAGTTTGTCGTCGAGACAGCTTAACGAATGACGAAGACCGCAGCGCTCATTGTACAGTCCCGTGTTCAATTCCCGACCGTGCATAATGGTTCATAATTGGGATTGTGTATAATTTGTTAGGCAATACACGGTAGCAGTACAAAGTCTGGAAAACACGTCACTTGATGGCTATAGGCTCATAATATAATATAAAAAATTTAAAGCTTTATATAACCACTTATTTGCGGACGTTCCGACCGACTTGCATCGAATACAAATCGCGTGAAGTCTAAGTTTAAAGCTATGTATGGTAACAGTTTCGTTTAATATTATACGGCTTTCATATATTTAGATAGATATGGTTAGATTGTAATATTGTAACTCCGACTCTTGAGAATAATAAGCCTCATTAAATTGCAACGACGGCGAGGTATCATTAAAGATGCAAGTGCTATGCTTACCGTTTACCATCAGGCCAATGGTACGCTTACCATTGGCCTGATGGTACGGCAAACGTGTTGTTACTGTCATAGGTACACATACACGTACAGCATCATCATACTCACTTTTATTTACAACCTACATGATATCCTATGAATGCTAAGAATACTGTTGCCATATATCCTATGAATACTGTTGCCATATTTTATTCAAAAATGTGATAATTTAAAAGTAAAAGTGATGAATTGAAAATACTACACATTTATATTTAGGTACGTACCAGAAGACGCAGCAAGGGTAGGCCCTTAAAAGGTGGACCGATGACCTGGTAAAGATCACGGGAAGCGGTTGGATGCGGGTAGTCCAAGACTGGGCCGTGTGTAAAATCTTAGGGGAGGCCTATGTCCAGCATTGGACGTTTTTCAGCTGAGATGATGATGATGGAAGATAGACTTTGTTATCTGTGTATTTATAAGATGATTTAAGTGAAGATGTTAGAGTTATTAAATTATTTTTATCAGCCTTCAGGGATACATAAAACTAAATAGTGTACCTTTTATCTAAAAAAATAGTACTAATCTAGACCGAGTGAAGCGGGCGAAAACTAGGTAATATACATATGTATAGTTGAATGTTAAAATCACCGCATCCCAATTCCAATTTGCTTGGCAACTGTATTGCATATACAGAAGCAAATTGGCAATGTCACGAAACTTAAATCTCTTGTGTGTGCATTCTCTGATCTGATTTGCTTTGCTTCCAACTGGATTGCTTCGTCTAGTGCCTGCACGTCATTGTAATGATGATAGACGTAATTACGTCTATCACCTATCCTGTGTAAGAGGATATGTAGATAGAGGAATCTTGTTCTAAATACTCTAGAGAATATGTTTGATGAAATGTCACTTTGACAAATTCGATTGTAATCTCGGAAAATGTAATGCCTATCATCAACTTAAGCTCATTCAAAGTCAAAGTAAAAAAATCATTTATTTATATAGGTTACAAAGCAGCACTCATGTACACACGGCTACACATCAAGTTAGACACCCTATATACGCATAACTACGCTAAATACAAAATAGATAATTGTCTATAATGTAATGGTAAGGATAGAGCGTAACAAAAATATAACGCACTCAATCGCACGATTCGCAGCGTTCGCCCTCTAATAGTTCAAAGTCCTAACAGTCTAGGTTGACGCGTCGCTGTGTGTACGTCAAAGTTTATGAGTTTGGTGAAGCAATTTTTAGGTTAGATGTGAAGTTCAGGCAAATGGTTGAGCCTATGCGAAATGTCTTATTATTCTCAGATGTCGGCATTTTAGTTTAATTAGATTTGTCTGAATATATTAAATCTGATGTAATATGAAGCGAGCCTATTGTATAGGTACTTGGCGCATTTCTGGACTCCGTACTACTACTGAGAATTACCTCAAACAATCCTATTACGACTTTTCACTACCAAGACTCGAACCTGGAATATCACGATATAAGCGTAAACTTATGCCATAGTACTAACGAAGCTATTACGTGTTAGAAGTCATCTTGCATAAATGTACTATAAACCTTTCTTGATATTGCACATTATACATTTTAAAATTAAAACAGCAAACAGATGACCACGACTTGGAAATATTTTTTATGCTTCCTGCGGCGTAGAGGTGACTGCTGTGCATTAGGTCTAATAGATAAATCATTCTTACGAGTAATGCTATCTTACTTTTATGCATTTAAGATATAGGTATAGGTATCTTTTTACAATGAATTTTCAGAATAATTCAATTAAGTTAAAAATCATTTATGATGAATGATTTATGTAACAAAGTCTACATTGTCCCAAACGGGGCTTGTAGGCTTGATCTATTAAAGATAAGAACGTTAATAAGTCATTTTGATTTAAATCACTGAGATAGTCATTTAACAGTTTGATTGTGACACCATTGTTGCTTGTTTATTATCTAAATAGACCTCCAGTGCCGTAAATTAATTATCTAATAACCACAAATGTTTCTGGCATTTCGGCACAAATTTGGTTAGAATCGCAAACAACAAACGGACTACAATATACACATTTTATAAACTGCTCACCACATTAATTTACATTTTATGCATACATAGTTTCACATTAATATCCGAGAAGGGGTAAGCAGAGGTGTATAACACACCCACATTTTCCACATTTTTGGACTCTTAACTTGCTACGGAAAATTTCTTGACAGATAAATTCAAACCCGGGACTTCGTACACAGCAGTCGCATACAATACCGCTGCGTCACTGAGGCAGTCATTTCATTGTTGCATCCAGTGCCATCCCTCGGCACTGTGGGGAAATGCCCGGCTCTTCTGACAATTTAATACAGCGCCAACTATTGACGTATTTCTGTACTACGTAGCCTGTGAGTACGTGAAGAGTAGAGAGAGCGCTAGAACTTACTCAAATCTTCGTAACGTTATATACCGAGTATGGTGCTTCTAGAAAATTCCAGAAACTCTTGAACCGTGTATATAAAACGGAGCACGGGCACTGCCAAGTCAGTTTACAATCGTAAGCGATCAAGTATTCATCGCATACGAGAGCAAACGGAAGCGAAAATATCACAGAGTTTAAAGCAGTTAGAGTGGGAAAGTGTGTGGTATTTTAAATTTATTTGTGTGAGAATAAAACGTGTTTTAGTCGATAATATTGTTTAAATTCTTATCCCTCAAACCCAGCACGTAACATTATAGACGACGATGTATTCGTCTAAAGTGTGTCTTGGTCCTAAGAAGAAATACATATTTACATAGACAAGTAGATTACAACAACGTGTCACAAGCTAAAATTTTAGGCTCTACGTAATTGAGGGCGATCCTCTTGCCGTCTGCCTAAACTCCTAAAAACCCTTTGACTAATCCGGGAACTAAATCCTAAACCGTAGCAAAGGCGTGCAACCGCTGTACAACCTAGGCATCTGTCTTATATCAAACCTTACTATTTCTATGACTATATCTCAATTAACCCTCCATCATAAAATACCGGCATCCTAACATTAAACTTTGGCTACATTAAATCCCTACACCATTATTGATTCAACCCTAAGCCGTCCAATTGAACCAGTTTACCGATCAAATTGGCTGAACCGACCCATGGCTGTAACCACACTATTAAATATTACCGGGTACCACCCGGTATTAGGTATGCTGGGTTTGAATCAATTTGGTTCAGCAAACACGCAATATTGCATATTGAAGAGTAATTTTAGATGGTGCAATTAGAATTGAGTTATTAAGCAACAATATGCCTCTTTCAGTATTTAGAATCAGAAGACGTTTATTCATTTAAATCACATCTATTTTATTTTTAGAATATAAAACGTGTGACAGAAAGGTATGGTCACAATTAAGCGTCACGTAATATAGCCACTGTATAATGGAAAACCGCGACAAATAAATCCGTTTATATTATCCGAAATTTGATCTAAAGAATCTTTAAGTTTTCATTTATTTATCGATACAATTCGTCAAATCGATAAAAAATCTATATCTTTTATCGAACATGTTATATAAAAAATAAGTCCATTGGACTACTCCTAGGCTGTTCCAGTTTATATTAGTGCCAAATAAAATACGAGGTGGCCATAATACTTCGGCGATATTGTCTGTGAAAAGGCTCTATCATATCCTAAAACTAACATTTATATCGACATAACATTCGTATTGTCCACGAATATTGTTCCACTATTTCTGTTAAAATTTCTACCATTATGATAACAAAACAATAGGTAAAATAAGGATTCAAGTTGATATTTTATTTATTTTGATTTGAGTAGTGATTTTAGTTGTGAATACTGGGTAAAATCTATATTTATATAGATGATTGCTTCGAATCTGGGAGTTCCTGTTACTTGTCTGTTATTAAGACGTCGTACAAAATAAAATTAAATTTTCCAAGTATAAACCTAATAAGTTTACCTATTTTTTTAAAGACATCAAGCCCTAGATCTACTTCATGTGTCGCAGGGACCTTTACAAACATTCAAAATATACCCAGACTCACAACAAACTCAATTTTTTGTCTCTTGTGGTATTCGAACCAAAAATACTCTGTGTAATGGTAGCGGCGAGGCGACCATTCAACCACTACGCCACGTAACAAGTTATTTGATAAACCACAAATATACCAAAGATATAGAATTTCTTTTTTATCAACTTATCAATATTTGCACATTCTAGTCGATACTATAACAACACTAACAGTTGGCTCGGTGACCTCCACGATAAATCCGAAAATGGCGAGGCACAATTTTGATAGTGTTCAACTGTTGAATGCGTTTGAATCGATGTATAAATAGGTTATAAATATATAAAATGGTTTCATTTGTCACTAATCCTAACCTGATCCTGAGGATAGATGGATGGATGGTTGTTACTCTTTTACGCAAAACCTACTGACCGGATTTTGATGAAACTTACAGTATTACTGTTTAAATATCAGAATAACATAAAGACTACTAAAAATGAATCTTAACATAAATCTACATTAATACGAGCGAAGCCGTGGGCAAATCTAATATTATAAATGCGAATGAGATTTTGTTTGTTTGTTACATTTTCACGCCTTAAATACTCAACCGATCATCATGAAATTTCACATAAACATTGTTATGGGTACAGAAAAGAACATAGAGTACTTTTCATCCCGAAACAAATACTGTTCCCGAATGATAGTAAATTGACATATCCTACATTGCCGCGATCGAAACCGAGTGCAAAATCTAATCAGTAATAAACACACCACGGCTATTACAATAACTCTACGACAGATACATATAATTATATCACTGCAACACAAAGGACTCCATAGAAAATAATGATAAGCAATTGTCTTGTTCATGGTTGCATACATAATAAACTTTAGCTAAGAACACAATGCAGCTAGTTAGTTGTGTTGACTTTGCACTAGTTTATTTTATTAACGCGACGACAGGGCTATTCGAGCTGAAAATTACGTTTTACGATTATTTAAAGAGATATTTCTATATTTCATATCTTATATGTATTTGACGGCGAAGGATTCGTAATGTTGTTTTCGAGGATGCTTGAGAATGTTCGAAGAGGACTTCGAACATTTTCAAGGATTCAGAAAATAATACCGCAGATGGATAGTAGTAATCTTCTTTAATTATTTTGTCAACTTTGCAAATCACAATAATCACAATTACTCGCGATGGAAACGGATGGAGGATGCGAGCTTAACAAGCAACACGCTCAGTTCGCTTCTAACGTTTGAATGATCACTTTTTGAGTAAGTGACAACTGACAGCTCTGACATTACTTGACAGTGACAACTGACATATGACTGAACCGGACGATAATAATAAATGAGCTCACGACCGCCATCTAGTGACAAATGTTAAAAGTTCTTAAGTCTTCTACTGCGTCATATTGAAATACACAGAAGGCGCTATAGCTTAAGTAGTAATCCTGTGACTACCAGTAAAAATCAATTACTTCTCAGTCGGGCTGGTTTAAGCCGAGATGGGCCAGCCCAATACCATTAACTGCGCTTTAACGAAATATAGACATTATGTTACACTAGGTACATATATGTATGTACCTATGTACTGCGTTTCGCTTGGTGAATGAAATCGCTGGAGGCCCAATTAACCATAATGGTTATTGGATCCCCTCCTTTCCTTCCGTCTCCAGCACCCTTGGCCGTTCTCTCCTTCACATAAGCTATAACAGACGTGACAATCATTACCTAAAAAATCCTTTAACAAAAGTCCACTTCGGAAAGATCGAACATTCGACTGTGACATCCAACCGTGACAGTAGAATTCACCGTCAACGCTGGTAAAAAAATACTTCCACATGTCACGCGATATCTATACGACAGGATAAAATGTTTGTTGCGTTTCAGAATACATTTAAATACGTCGCTTTTGTGTACATAATCGGCCCGTGACATTTTACCAAAACTGGGACCTACGTTTAAATACAAATAAAAATGGCATACAACTCAAAGCAGCATAACCTACATTTCATAACCTAAAATGTGACGAAAATACCTTTGACATTTCTTAATAATATAATAAAATACTTTAAATCCAATGGAATTAATTAACATAATTAAGCCATAGAAAATTAAAGAATTTGTTTAGCAAACTACTTAGTTTCGAAATACAAGGCAATCCACTTCAATAAGCCTAAAAATAGAATCTGCTGAGTAGAATAATACATAGATTAACATATAAATTAGGTACTATATACATAATAAACAATTGAATACATTCACAAGAACAGAGGCAGCGATAACGAAGTACAAGCTACTCTGTGTTGGAACAACTTGTGGCAATTTTATAGGTATTGTATGGTCCCAGTGTGAGTGGATAGCAAGAGAAATATTTTTATCATATTAAGATGTTACACAGTAAAGCGGCAGCGTATTTCTAGCTTTTTGAAGTCATCTGCGTATTAAACAGTTTATTACCTCTCACTTTAACGGCGAAGTAAAATATCGTGAGGAAACCTGACCGCTAAATATTTTTTATTTTCTTCTTTTCTATCTAAGTATTTTCCATAGGATGTATGCTATCTGCGTAACTTTTATTGTTTTTTTTTTTTTTTTTACGTGGGGAATGCAATGACGCATACCCCTCCGCGGGGGCGGGCGGAGGGATTATGTCGGACTCGCTGGGGTAAAAGAAAGATGTTAAAAGATAATGTACCTCCCGGAATACCGACTAAACCTACCACGGTGTTCCTCGACAAAACCACTATCGACGGGGCCGCGCGAATCGCTTTCGCATGCGGTCGCGACCCCGCCGAGGTTACGGCCCGCCGTATGAAACGGCAGGCCACTACACAAGAGACCTACCCAAAGGACTCACTTCATAAGATTCCCTACTGTCTCCCCCCCTAGGTGGGAGACGGACTCGAAACAGAGGCGCGCGTGGGAACACGCACGCCGCCTCTCGGACCTGGTGCTGAACGGATGGCGGGCAGGCCCACAAAGCCCGCCACCCCCAGGTCAAACCTCAGGGTGGCTGGAGGTCATCGCGCGCCCTCCGGCGCCCGGCTCTGCGGTTGGGGAGAGGGTTTAAACGCTCCCTCTCCCGCTCCGCCGCCTCCTTGATGGAAATTACTTCCTCACAAAAGGAGGCGACGGCGTTCCACGACCTCTCACTCCGGACCACAGACTGAACTACGGCCGGGAGCGAGAGGGCAATCGATCCGACTGCCGCGATCAACTCACGGCGCTGCGATGCCCAGGCGGGGCAAACCGCCAAAGTGTGCAGCGCCGTGTCCTCAACAACGTCGCGGCAGTCGCCGCAGTGGTGACAACCGGGCGTCTCTTGCCGGCGTATACGACACAGGAACTGGCCAAAACAACCGTGGCCAGTCAGAACCTGTGTCAGCCGGAAGGTGAGGGCGCCATGCCGCCTCTCCAGCCACTCCTCAAAAACGGGACTTACCGCCACGATCGTGGCGTGCCCGATGCTATCTGCGTAACTGCACTAAGCCAGCGCGGTGGACTATGGCCCAATCTTTCTCGACACAAGGCGCGAACCCAACAGTGAGACAGTTTAACAAAGATCTGGTAGCATGATGTTTATGACATTGAACATGAAATTAATTTAGGTTTAGTTCCTAAGAAATAAATATTTGCACACCATATGCAATGGTAGAATGTTAATGGGAATATTGAAATTAAAAAATACTTGTAAACCTACATTCGGGCAAATAAAGTGATTATTATTATTATTATACCAATAGGACAGGGTAGTAGGTAGGATAATATAATCTTCTTCTGCGGCAAGTGAGAATTTTTTTTCGCCCATAATTTTTTTTGGCTACCTATTATAGATATAATCTTCTAAACAGGTTGAGGAACAATGGTTTACCAATGGTTGTCGAAACATATATGATAAAGGCAAGATAGCATATATTTGAGCACAGCGCCATCTTTTACCACGTACTATAATTTTTATTTTATTATGCGGCTATGTTTAGATCTCCACAATCTCTAAAGCACTCAGCTCAAAAAATCGCTAGTAATGAGACTACACTTCACTTCAAAAATGGATAGACGAAGGCAGTTCGCGGTTCAGCCTAATGTTTAGTAAACACGCTGTCTGTTACTGTATTTAACGTCAATTACCCCTAACCCTTTGATGTTGCATTATTTATTTGACAGTGGTGAGAATTACATTTATATAAAAGTTGCTTAATAAGATATTTTCTGTTATATTCGTCTTAAAGATAATTACATGGATGTTGCAATAACCATAATAATATTAGTCCTGTATGTAAACTGTCCCACTGCTGGGCAAGGGCCTCTTCTCAATGTGAGAAGAGTTAGACCATAGTCTACCACGCTGGCTCAGTGCGGGTTGGCTGACTTTACATATCCACTAAAACATTATGGAGAACTCTCAGACATGCAGGTTTCCTCACGATGTTTCCTTCACCATTAAAGTAAGCGATAATTAACTATTGTAACGCCACTAATGGACACCCATACGCCGCGCTTCACCTACGCATACACACACAGCGCTGACAACGGTAACCGAGCCTGACCGAACGCACACACGCCTGCCGTTAGTGTCCCCACCGCGCCAAGACACTATATAATGCGTGCGCGCCGGCATAATCACACAGTCCGTTGTGCACGGCATAGCTTCCGCAACTCGTGGAACTATCCGGACCAACTGACACTTAGTGAAAGCTATAGGTGTGCGTACATGAATGCTTTGTTCGCGAACATTTGTGGACCATACCATCATTTCAATTGTACTATAAAATAAATCATTATAAAAGTTAGTGGAAATTGTCGTCTTTCTTTTATCACCACCGCTACACTATTTGATACGCATGTAACTTCGAAAAGTCAGAGGTGCGTGCCTTGGGATCGAACTCGAGAGCTCTGCGTGGCAGTCCAACGATATCCCACTTGGATATCGCTGCTTCATCAACCATTATAAGATAAACATTATTTAAATTAATGGCAATACACGTAACTGTATGCAGTTACGTGTATTGCCGTTAATTTAACCAACCTGTATGGTGGACCGAGGCCCTAACCCTTCTCATTCTAAGAAGAAAATAGTACCCAGCAATGAGAAAGTTTATAAATAGGTATAATATAATTATTCATAAATACTGAAACCTACGCTGAACTATCTGTATTTTTAATTTCCACAAACGCTCTCCTATAAAAATTGCAACGTTGTAAGTACATTTCAAGTCAATCGATACTCGACTACTTTTTAAGTTTGCGGACACAAACATACCTTCGGAGGCTGATTTTTTATACATAAATATGAAATTATCCAGAGACGGCTAAATAACAGAATGAATCCAAAGCTATTCCACTCTAATATGCAAAGTTAAACCTAAAAATGCCATCATATATCGATGCATTATTTAGGAAACTACATCGAACGAACTTGTGGAATAAATTATTTACATTGTGCATAGCACAGTACTAACAGGTATTTTAATATGGATGAATGGCGTATGGTAGCTGTTTGATACAGATATAACATGTTAATTTCAAAGTAACATTTTCCTTAGGTTTATCTTTATATATATGTATAAACAAAAATTATAGAATAATTATACACATGCATATGTATAATTCTTCTGTAGGTACAGTTAGCTGCAAAAATGCAAACCCATATCAAAACTAAAATGGTAAGGCCGGTATTTGACACCATCTAACGGAAATCGATACAAGAACTGTTAAGTAGTTTAATTATATCGTAAAAGATGGCAGTGCACTATTATAAAATCAAAAAGTAGATTTCTTAATAACTCAATTTTGTTAAATTTACTTCTGAACCCAATTTTTGAAAATTGGGTAAAGAATATCAATCAAATTCAGTTTTGGAAACATTTAACACCTTTACTTAAAATTGACAAAATCATACATAATACATTAAGACAAATATTAAATGTGGACTTGAACGACCGAGCTTGGCTTCAAGCTTCTCTACCTGTTCGTTTAGGCGGGCTCGGCGGCAAAATTTCAGATGTCAGTTTACCGGCGTTCCTGGCCTCGGTCTATAGCACGGAAGAATTAACCAGGTACATTCTGGCACCCACACTGGTTAGTTGGTGTTATGTAAGACCGACGCCGTGAACGCCTGGAAAATGGCTTGTCCAAATACCAACCCATTCTCCCAAAGGCAGTGGGATGGGCCGCTAAGCAACACGGTAAGAGAAAATCATTTTACTATCTTATCTATAAGTGTTGCTGAGCGCGCACGTTTGCTGGCTGTGGGGGAATGGGAATCGGGTTTATGGCTTCAGGCACTTCCATCGTCTAATACAGGTACAATGTTGGACGATACAACATTCCGCCTGTCTTCGTTTAGGTGTCCCGTGTGTTTCTCCGCATCGTTGTCATTGCGGAGAAACCGTCGACAGCCTCGGACACCATGGGCTTTCCTGCAGCAGAAGCGCTGGTCGTATTTCACGACACGCTCACCTTAATGACATTATCCGTCGTGCTCTTATCACCGCCGGCGTACCAGCAGTATTAGAACCCATAGGCTTGGTACGTGACGATGGAAAGAGACCCGATGGTATGTCTTTGTTACCTTGGAAAATGGGTAGGCCTTTGGTGTGGGACGCCACATGCGTCAACAGCCTTGCGTCATCACATCTTCCGAACACGGTGAGCTGCGCCAGTGCTGCTGCTGTAGCGGCGGAAAACATCAAACGGCGCAAATACAGTAATTTAATTGGTAATTACGTTTTTGAGCCGTTTGGGGTGGAGACGCTAGGTTCTTGGGGTCCGGGCGCTCGTGCGCTTTTTAGATATATATCTAAGCGGCTAATAGACGCTTCGCGTGACCAGAAGGCTGGACTTTTCTTGGCTTAAAGAATCAGCATTGCCATTCAACGTGGCAATGCTGCCAGTCTTCTGGGCACTTTCCCGGTCGACAGCGATGCTGAGGAATTTTACGACGCTGCCTGAAACAGCCATTTCCTTTCTTTATATTAATAATAATTTATAGTCCCATATTTTGTTATTTTCATGTTTTATTTATAAGTGGTTAGGTTTGTTAATATTAGTTAAGTTGTAAATTATATATAAATTAATTATATATTAATTAATTATATTTATGTAACTAAAGTCATTTTTGAATCTCTATCCAATGTTATTATATTACTTATTTAGAAATAAAACATAGTAAATAGGTAAGAATTACATTTGAACATAATTTTTCCGTCGATACCTAATACAGCCGTAATTTAGAAAACAACGCCATCTAGTTCATTCATATTCATTATAATTCGAGTGTTCACAGAATTTTAGACCTTAAGGTATCCATGCAATATTACAGGCGACGGTATTGGTGCTGCGATCGGGTTACAAGACAATGATCTGGCAACGTTTGTTACCTCCGCTAGTACTAAACCCAAGTGTGCTTGTTGAATTGTCCTTCTGTCACACATGAAGGTACGTTATATTCTGATATGCATACACATAGTTAATGTTAACAAATGATAGCAGTCTATTAATCGCTACAAATTATAGTTTCCAGTAAGATAGCCACGGGGAGTAAATTATAGAACGTGTTAGGAAACTAAAACTACTATAGGATACTACTAGCTCTATAAGTACTTTTCATGATATTGGTCTCCTAAATGTTCACCTAGGTACTCCCTTTCTTCGCCTAAAATTGTTTGTCCGAAAATCATTATCCATAACACGTTTGCTACAAACTTCAGTAACAATCTTTGTTTTACATAATTATTTTTACTTCTAAAACTATTCTGTCATAATATCGAGTATTATAATATATGAATCTCTTAATTTTGCATGAGATAAAGTCATGTCCTAAGTATTGTATTATATAATGTATTTTATTCCGAATGTTCATTTATAATAAAATAGTTAGTCCTACAACATTTGCTACAAATTTGCTTGTAGTGACAGACGAATCGCTGTGAATCCGACTCCACGCAGTCTTGTCTGTTCTATCTGTAGAGTCTAATTTAGAATCGCGTAGGCGCGTGGGACCGCCGGAGACTCGCAGCATCGGAGCTGTGACAAAAGCCAAGCTTTGTAATACAAATTAGTTTTAAAGTCATTATTAGGATAAATAAACATTATATAATTTGAATTTAGGACTTATAACTTTTATTGAAAACAGTTTTAAGTCTTTTGTATATTATTGATTGTAATATTTATGACAAACAAATTTAGGGCATATTGTGTTTCGGGATTTAAATTTTATGTGACAAGTTCGGGCAAGTTATCATTCGGACAAATGTTGATTAGGACAAAAAAAATATGGCACTTTAGATTATGGACAAAATAATTAGGTAACACAATAGAGAACTGTTCGCCTGCGGTCTGCTATTTTAAGAAATTATGTAAGAAATTTACCATCGTATGCTATCGTTCAAGTCGTACTTAATATTAGAAATGCAAAACTGTGCAATCCACATTATCGTAATTCGTCATATAACTTTGTTACTCAATTACGAGTAAATCGTACACCAGATTTTGGTCAAACTTGACACAGCTAAACCATGTCCTGAATTTACACAAAGGACAGTTTCTCCCAAAACAACTATTCTAAATCGTTTTTAAATTTTATGCTGATTGTAGGGTGTTTTTGTAGTGCGGTCGACTGGAATAAATTGATAGTATATTATATGGCTTTATGTTCACTAGTACCGACCTAACTGAATGCTTGCGGGAACGTCTCCCCGCAAGTACTACACAACAGTTAGGTAGTGGTTGGTCTGGCGGAGTCCTAATCCGCGCGTCGGTATCGTATAACTGCGCCTGACTATACAAAACTAATGCGTCAGCAGTGGCCGTACACTTATAATACTAGGATGCCAAATATTTCTCGGCGGGATTCCATGTTCAATGCTTGCGTGACTTGGCGCTCTGCCTATGTCAGAATTCAGATATCCAAATACTTGTGCTCCTTACAGTTGACCAATCTCAAAGAAACTTTGACAAAAGAATGTCGCCTTGTTCATCGTTTTTATTTAAAGGACTGTTTAAACTTTTAATTAGCAAATTCTTGTCTTGGCTCGTTTCCAAGCTATAAGTAATATGCGTTGTGTTCTTTTGTCAACTTTCAGTAAGCTTGACGGCGAATTTTTGTGTGGGAAATCTCAATCTATGATTGTGACTGCATGGATGTACGTAATTCCTATAGGTATCGAATACTCCGTCGGTGGCTTAGCAACTAGTGTATATAGCTGCAGTTCATGAAGTCAAGGGTTCCATTACCGGGTAAAGCCAACAAAATTAAAAATTCAAATTAAAATATTGAATAATATTGTCTTACCTTTACGTGAATGTTATACCTACATAAAAAAATAACAACTTCATGCGGATTTTATCGCGTTGTTTTTTTTTTTATATCACACCATTATTACATAATTTTGAAGCTTGTAAATTACTATTGTTAAACACTTTTACTATTAACTGTTTACGTCCATTTAAGCTATTTAAATAGTAAAACTAATTAGATTTAATGTTACACTTTCCCCGACGTTTCGGTTGCTTTTCAGAAGCCATGTTCACGGGGAGACTAAGATGCGATAAAGTTCGTATAAAGTTGTTTAATTTCAATCAAATATAATGAATAACGTTCGCGTAAACGTAAGACATAAAGGCAATATATTTATTATTTACTTAAATTGTAATATGGTTACTTTGTACATACATATTCATAATTATATTATGTATGTCATTGTATGTATTATACCATAAGTTAAAATGCAATCTCTGATAACTTGTACCACGACTTATCCAGCCCCCTGCAAAAATTGCGTCGTTTTGCCTTTTCCATACCTTTGTCAGTTTGTCACTTTGGAAATTAAAATGTTTCAATTGTGAATGTTTTGTGCTCTCGTGAGATTGAGCGGGGCATTACCTACCTTTTTTATTTACGTCTGAAGTTCTACATAAGTAGCTATTGACGAGAATATATAAGATATATAGCTTTATGTATGTATTTCTGTCTTATGAGTGTTATTCGTTACTCAATCAAGCTTAATTCATTGAACGAATTTAAATTAAAATTAGCACACAGATGCACTACCCTGGTGTGTTATTTATATATAAGTATATAGGTAAGACAACTTTATAGTCTCATAAAAGGTTGTATGATTTATATCAGTTCCTACTTAATTTAAAAGAATCGAACCCGATGCGACATCGAAGCCGCATACAATAGCGTTACACCAACATCGCAGTCTAACAGAAAACTCGGTATAATGATCGTATGAATTTGTTGAAATTAAACTACTATATCCAGATATATGAATAAAATTCATATATTTGTATAAAGTTGGTAGTGAAAGTTGGGTATGGCAAAAGAAGCATGAGAGCAGAATAAATGCTGCAGAAATGAGAGCGATGAGAAATATATATGGTGTGACTCTGAAAGATAGAATAAGGAATAGTGTGATTAGAGAGAGATGCGGCAAAAAAGTGGATATAGTGACGAGAATAGAAAAGGGTATGTCAAGTTGGTTTGGGCATGTAGAAAGAATGGACGAGAACAGACTGACTAAGAAAGTTTACAAGGCTAGTGAGAATGGAACAGTCGCAAGGGGAAGACCTAGGCGAACGTTTCTTGATCAGATCGGAGTCGTTCTGGATAAAGGCCAGGTTAAGAGCACCTTAAACCGGCGAGCGTGTATGAGGAATGTTATAAAAGTGAATGAAGCCAGAGAAGTGTGTCAGGATCGTAGCAAATGGAAATCCGTAGTCTCTGCCTACTCCTCTGGGAAACAGGCGTGAATTTATGTATGTATGTATGAATAAAATTCGCGTAAACAAAATACAATATTACGTATAAATTTGGCTGTATGGATGGTTAAGTAGTGAATAAAGGTAGCTGTGCATCAAAAGCACGATTAAAAATTCACTAAATTTTCAGTGATCGGCGGTTATCAGATGCCACGGAATATCATTACACAACATAGGAAGAAATTTTTATAAGAGGTTCGTCCAATATAGCTGAAGTTATCTGTTTAGGGAATATATTTGATATTTTTATTTATTTATTTATTTATTAATTAGGAAGACTATTTTAGAAAATTTTATGTGGAATAAGTCCTCGCGCGACTGTAGTCTGCGTCGCGAGGGAATTTACAAACAGTCACACAACAAAGAACAATTAGACTCGAAACGAATAATTCAGGATCACAAAATTTTTGTGTGATCCTTAAATATTTGTGTGGAAGCCACACGGAATACGTGGCACTTAAGCGACTACGCCATTTGTGCAGTGAAAATCTCTTATGTGTTAAACTTAGGAAAGTTTTATGTCGGTGTACATTCCCGTGAGATTCAAGCGGGTGAAGCAGCGGCGAGAATCTAATTGGCAATATAAATAGAATAATTTAAGAGTGTCTGCTGGACGAAGTTGTGTACTGAAGTGAAATGAATGTACTAGTTTTCCATTATGTTTCTTGTAGAGGTTTTATAAGCCACCATAAATCTATAGTCTTTAGTGCAAAGTTTTACTATACAACTATGCACTAAATACTGCAAATCGATTTGATCGGGGCAAGGCGATAATTCAAATGGCATATTATATTTCGAATTAAGATTAATTCAAAAACATTTGCATCGATTGAGCATTATAACAATTCAAATGTATAATACGTATAATTGAAAACAGATATTAACGCAATCATACTCAGTATTGGCCGTGGTCACAAGCAGAAAGAGAGAGAGTGGTCACTCTGCTTCGTCACGGCCAGTTAAACCTGGTCGAAACATCAAGCTTTCTAAATAGGTATGTAAGTATTGAGCATGTTCGCGTTAATTCCAGTTTTCAGATATATCATTGAAAACCTATCGTCTGGCCGTCGGTGTGCCCATGCTACTCAATAGAATGATACATAATATCGTAGCTTTCTTCGGCAGGTTAGAGAAAGAAAATAGCGTGCCCATAAGATGGCTCCTTATATTCCAGAACATGTCCTTAGATCAGTAGTATAAAATATAGTCGTTTCATAACTATTTTTGCTGGGTATATTTCATAAACTTAGCAAAGAACTTGAAACTGATATGTGGCTTAATTTCACCATTGAAATATCGAGACAGCTTTAAGCGGTTAGCCACCATGCTTCGAATTATAAGTAGAAAGATTCTGCTTACCTATAAGAAAACGTGAGCAATATTTTCATTTAGCTTGTGTTATTCAAGTAAATTGAATCTAATATACAATGCCCGACTGTCATGTACATCTATTACAGTTTGAGGTCAAAATCAGACGCGTTTGATCCCTAGTTGAGATGCAATTTAAAGCTTTGATTCTTATATTTCAATCATGCACATCGAATTGATTGCAAAAGCATAGAGCTATCGTCTATATTATATTAAGTTTAATTATATTAAAATAATAATTATCGCCTTCTTATGAAACTATACTAAAACAGGTCTATTCAATGAAATATTTTTACTTTAGGTATATAAAATATATTATAAACATTTTTTTACTTTGACTTTTACTTTCAGTAGATGCCTTATTCCGTGCGTGTACTGAGAATTTTATAGCAGAAAATCTTAATAACACTTTACTTGACCCGAAAATTGAACTCGAGACGACAGCAGTCAGATGCCTTCCCAATGAGCCACCGAAGTAATCAAAAATCATTTATTCATATATGTCACAAAGTAACACATATAAACGTCAAAGATACTGATGTTAGACTTATAATAGTTGCTAGGTTCAGAGAAAGGCAAAAGCTCCTGGATTTACGCAGTTAAATAATCATACGCTTATAATAACTACACGATAATTCATTGAAATAAAACTACTATATACGGCGTTTATCGCTTTGTTTATTTAACACTTTATTACATAATTTAGAAACAGGTCACAGGGAGTCTCCCCGTAACCATGGCTGCTGAAAAGAAACCGAAACGTCGGGAAAAGTGTAAACTTAAATATAAATAGTTTTAATAATTTAATTAGCTTACAATTAGTAAAGTTTAATAGTAGTCTAGTAGTGTAACAGTTTCTAAATTATGTAATAAAGTGTTAAATAAACAACGCGATAAAATCCGTATATAGTAGTTTAATTTCAATGAATAACATTCGCGTAAACAGAAGACAATATTACATGATAACTCGTCAACAATATTATTAAAAATTATTTTATAAAATTATTTTCATAAAGAGATTATAACCAAATTACAATTCCAAATACTAAACCAAAGGATCCTACAGTCCAATAATTCAGCACGAATCAAATAAATCATTACAGAACACGAATTAAAATGATTTACCGAGCGTACCTTACACAATGAACGAAGGAAATGCATCTATTTGTTTGCCACGATAAACAAATAAAGATTAACGATGCCAGCGTTGTTTGAGAAGGTTATTACGTAATGGAGAATTGTGAATGAAAACCGACGAATTTATTTATGTATCTACCGCCATTCTGTTAAGCCGCCACAGATTAGATGGGTACAGATTGCCCGATTAATAAAGTGTGAAGCGGCTACAATCAGCAGCTGGATTTGATCGTATTCGATTGCAGCTCGTTTGTGTTAATCGACTTGCATAAATTCAATAGTTATTGGGCCTGCCCAATGTGTGTCGCATTTGGTAATAAACGGATGAGCGTTTTGTATTAACGCTTTCGGTTGTCATTGTTCTCTAATACGGTAAAGTTCGGCGCCCGGTTGTTGCTTCTATAATTTAGATTATTAGATCTAACCTAGAATACAACAGTCGTGTATATACAGGGTTGTCCGGTAATTAATGGATAACCTTACTTTGATAAACTGATGACCATTCAGAAAAAAATATGAGGAAACTCTATCCTAACTACTACCTGAGATATGATTTATTTTTTAATTACCATTTTAACTTTTTTGTACGCTACGACCATAAATGAATAAATGCCATCGGTATTTTGTTGTTTTATTATTAAACACTAATTATTATTAAAAAAAATTGCAATATCTATTGAAAGTATCACTAGCTACTGCACTTTATTTTTTTATTTTTTTTTATTTTTTTCTGAACGGCCATCAGTTAAGCACGGACTTTTTCTCAGCAAGAGAAGGGTGACGCCATAATCCACTACGCCATCCCAGTCCAGGTAGGCAGACTTCATACATCTTCGCTAACATTCAACGAACTGTCAGGCTCACATGTTTTTTCACCTTTAAAGCAAGCGATAATTAACTGAATAATACGCATATTACTTTAAAAAGTCAGAGATGCCTTGGGATCCGTGTTCTCGTTCCCGAATATTAATTTATAAAAAGATAGCTCCCGCACTAGGAATAATGTCTATGTCGTGGAGGGCTTTTTATACATTCAAACAAAGAATACCTACAATCGGTACTACTAATAGCGGATCATAAAATTTTTGTCTGTGTGGGGATCGAACCGACAACACGCAGTGTTTATTTATTATTACCATTACCCCACTCGTGCAGTCAGTACCTCAAAAATCTTAATTATATACGTGTAGTGTTTCATATAATTAGTAGTCATTGTAGCAGTCAATCGAGCTCAATAATATAATAATAAATACATATATATTTAATCAACACAACCCATTGATTTACATCTTAAAAACGAAACGTTTAAAAATATAGCGACCGACACTTAAGTTTGGGGTTCAATGCCCCTACAAAAGACAAATATGTGAAGCCTAGATTCTATACTTATTTATTCTAAGTCCAGATATTTCTGTATTTAAAATCACCCACGACACAGCTAAGTCTAAGTTAATAAATATAAAGAGCCATTTTAGTTTTACGTACTGTTTCAATTTACCTAAAAGGTATCGATTTTTTTACTGGTGCGAAAATTTATTTGTTAGCAAGTTGATGTTTTGTGTACAGTGCGGTGACCTATAAGATTTACTATGATACATAATGTGACGCTTCTATCGCAGAGAGGGATGAGTCATGTCACAAGCATACCCTGTTTTTCTTAAAAATCCAAATACCGCACTAGGACTAAATTATGTATCGCGAGGAATTAAACACATTCAAAAAATGAACATAAATCATACTCAGATTATAAATAACTATTTGTTAATCACTCAGTACTTTGTCTCTTGTGTAGATCGAACACATAATACTCGGCTTGTAACATGGGACGAGGCGACACCTTAAACCGCTGTACTACCCGTCCAGTCTTTGGGTCCTTTGCGTCTGTTAATTGTTAGTTTGTAAAGTACAAAAGCTTATAACTAGAACAATAACTTATGGAACCCATTAAAAAAATCTGGAAAGTTCTCGTGTAGGTTGTGAACCAAAAAACATTTAGAACAGCGGTAGCGGAACCGTCAAGGTTGCCCGCCGCGCCATATATGCCGTCGATATATGTATCTCACAAGATATATCTTAAGTTTGACTATCATACTAACATACATACATAGTCATGCCTATATTCCTGAAGAACACAAATATGCGTTTCATCCATATTTCGCCAACTAGGTTTTAGGCCCACGTGGTTCGAGACAAACCTACTGTTGCTTACCGAGTAACACTTTGCCGTACCCAGTCTACTGCCGACAACCGATTACAGTTCTAGATTCCGTCCTCTAACAAGAAATTCAATGACAGCAAAACCGAACACCACTTTGCCCTACACAGACATCTTACTAGAAACTTCGTGCTCAGTACCATTACGACACCAACGCATCAATTTTCATACATACATAACACATGCAAAAAGTACGTCACCAGTTCTACTGGTAATATTTTGTTCACATTTGTAAGCATTGAAACGGTTTCAGTAGCGTTGCGAGATAATGCCACCCGCCAGGTTCAGCCGCGTGTATCCCAAATTAACGGATTTTATCTCTGATTTATGTAGCCCGAGTATTCGTATTGTAGTGTATTTAATGTATTGAAGCTAGTTTGAGCTTGTTAAATACTGTCCGAATACAATAGTAGTATTAACTCGTCAGTAATAAGATACGGTAGCCCTACGGATAAGGCAATCGAATTAATAATAATAATGATATTCTATCACATACACACAACACCATCTAGCCCAAACTAAGCAAAACTTGTACTATATGTAAATACGAACATATTATACATAGAAATACCTAGACCAAGACAAACATCCATGTTCATGCATAGAAATGTTTGAGTTGTGCGGGAATCGAACCCGCGACCTCAGATGTGGCAGTTGGTTCCACTAACCACTACGAGGTATTCGAATCCCATTCAACGAAGCGATTTCACTCCTTACACAAGTATTCTAGCTTAGCTGAAGGAGTTAACAGATTAAAAATGTCTTTTATAAACAAAAGACGGAAACAAAACAAGATAAGAATACCATAGCATCTTAATTGTTCTCAAATAATATAATAAGCTGCCGGGGTGAGTTGACCAAGAGATTATTTGAGAATTATTGCCACGTTGGCGCAGCGGTAAATTCGATTGTTCTGCGTGAGACCTCGTGAACGATTTTCGGGTCGAGCGCAGTGGCATTTGGTTTTCTGTCATAACATACTCATAATAGCACGGAGTTTCGAAGATTTCACTCTTCAACCCTAGGTTCTTGGTAAATGACAATTATCTCGCCCTCCGTTTCTTTTTTTTATACTACGAAACAAGCGTACGGCCCCATCTGATGGTAAGTGGTCACCGTAGCCTATGGACGCCTGCAACAACGGAGGCATCACTTGCGCGTTGCCAACCCTTTAGGAAAGGAAGTGGGAAGGAAAAGGAGTGGGAAGGGGGAAAGAGGGTGATTGGGCCTCCGACTTCCTCTATAACGAAGTAGCTAGCTATCTTAGCTAATTGGGTGACACCACTACCTATCTTTCAAGAATATAGGCGTCAGACTAGAAGTATTACTACTTCCAAAGTACTGATTTATCATCATAGTTCCAACCCTTATCTTTTTGATTGAGAATGGTTATCAACACTCTGCGTAAATAGAAACACCAAAGATTAAATTATGTTTAATCTTTGGTGTAATAATAATATTGTTCGGGTACTTTGAAATAACTACACTGGAACATTGAGACAACTACCATCTTAGTCTCCCCGTAACCATGGCTGCTGAAAAGAAACCGAAACGTCGGGAAAAGTGTAAACTTAAATATAAATAGTTTTAATAATTTAATTAGCTTTACAATTAGTAAAGTTTAATAGTAGTAGTATGTAGTGTAATAGATTCTAAATTGTCAAATTCTAAAGTATCAAATAAACAACGCGATAAAATCCGTATATAGTAGTTGAATTTCAATGAATAACATTCACGTAAACAGAAGACAATACTCTTCAAGCTGTTTGATCTTAAGATAGTATAAATAATGTCCTCCAGACCGATTTTCGGTCACGGCGGCCAATCTTAACGGAGACTGGCCATCTGCGCAGGAGATATTATAGTGCACAAGTATGTGCGCAAACACAAGTGCACTCTCTGTTCCCTTACCCTCATTATCCGATGGGACGGATAATCCGACACGACCGGAGAGAGATCAGGCGCAGGACCAACGGCTTTACGTGCTTTTCGAGGCACGGGGGTGTCTAACACCGCCAACTTCCTAACTCCGGGCTCGTATTGAGATTTCTTAACAGAAAAACCCAATACCTTTATGTTGGCCCGACCCGGGATTCGAACCCGAGACCTCATGCACAGCAGTCGCATTCACTACCGCTGCGCTACAGAGGCAGATATATAGAGTAATAGAACAAACTCATACAGTCTAACAACCATATGAAAACATACGCAGATACGTAGCCGTTTTTGTGTTAAGCATATCACAAGTAACAGAATTATTCATGTCCTAGATTTAAACGCCGGAAACTGCAGCAAACCTATTACGATGGATTTTACAAACATTCAAACAACGGACACAAAATACACCCAGGCTTGAAACAACTATTTGTAGATGACCAAACTTTTGTCACGTGTTGGAATTAAACCTTCAGCTACTACAGCACTTGGAAATGGCGATACGACCACTTAAACAATTTCCGTAGCCAATATCAGCACGGTTTGATTATTAATACGACTAAAGCTCATACCAGAGGACTGACTAGTATATGCAATTATAAACCTAATAATAACACAAATATTATAACTTTATTCATAAATCCAAGCAAATTTACTCAGAACGTACACAAGAAGGTAGAAATTATGTTATGGAAGTCTATTAATATGCGAGCGAATGTCGTAAACTAACACATGGCCAAATAGAATAAGGTATATCGCTGAAACCAAATAGACATATCACTAATTGTTTGCTTCTAAGCCGAGGTATAATTGATTGAATTAATAATCGACCTGAATTTAATCTTGTCGAGACATTTTAGAAGTGTTATTGGTTTATTATGTCTAGACGTGGTTGTTCTAAGAAACCACACTTTGCGTTAACGTAGTTTTAGAGTATTATATTTGAGATATATTAATTTTTAAATTGTTTTGATGCTATTGGAAATAACGTAGGGACGACTGTGGAAATCGATCGGCCATGTTAGATACATTGAGGGCCAATTCTCGGTATAAAAACTGTTTAAAATAAAATCTGAGTATCACACCTCTATACCTGAAGGGGTAGGCAGCGGTTTATTATACCCACATTTCACTAACTATGGTTTTAGGTCTCACGTAAACTTCTGGATAAAAAACAATAACATTATGCGCCACCTGGGAATAGATACCGAGACTCCATGCACAGCAGTGCATGCGATACTACTAATGCGTCGCCGAGGCCAATTCCGAACTAATTTAATATAACGATTAGATTTTGTCCACAGCTTTGCTCGCGTTAGTGTAAGTTCAGTCAATAAATTTCTACCCCTCAGGAACAGTACTTTTTTCTGCATGAAAGGTACCTCACATTCGCATTTATATTATTAGTCAGGATGCAATATATTTGTTTGTTTGATACGCTTTCACGCCTTAACTACTCGACCGATCATCGTGAAATTTCGCATACACGTTTTCAGAGGAACAGAAACGGACATAGGGTGCCTTTTTTCCAGAAAGGGTACTGTGCTAACCTTACCTACCATATATTGAGGCGAGCGAAGACGCGTGCTAAATCTAATTTATAATATTAGTTAATTAGATAGAGTAAACAACCAAGCCACATATTTTGACTAAGATGTAGAGTTTGTAAAGTTAGGGCGCGTAGATTTAGATGATTGGCTCTACATGAGATCTGGATCTGGAACTTTTTGACAGAGCCATATGGTCTCGTCTTGGCAACATTTTTCATGAAAATGTTTTTGGTGGGATGTATTTTTTGTATTTACATATGTGAATAATTGTTTATAAATCAAAATAAAATAATAAATAAAATATACAAATGTGACAATCGGACAAAAAGATGACCTAAGCAAACGCGCTATAAGTACATCAGAGATTTTCTGGATAAATCTATTCGTAATTGACGAGCGTAAACGAAGATGTAATGTGCGTGAATGAGGCAAGGAAAACATGCAAGGATTTAAGCAAAGGAAAATCTATCATCTCTGACTTGGCCTCCTGGAATCAGGAGTAAGCCTTTGTATGTACCAGCAGAACAATGTAAAGATACATATTACAGTGTATTAAAAAAAGACTAAGAAATAATCTGATATGACATGTATAAGAAGATAATACCGCGGTTTATTTAAAATACAAAACCATATTCAGTACAAATAACCAACGAAAATATACCGATTTAAAGTTCTACAAACGAACCAAGCAAAATGTTAAATTTTTACGAGTATTGAAATCTCTTCATTCTTTCAGTCAGTCGCCAGCAAAGTCATATTCCTACATGTGTTGAGACATCAGCCAAAGGAGAAAATGTAGTTTTTAATAGTTTCAAAATTAAAAATAATATAATATATGTCGGAACGTCAAGAAAATAATCATTGGAATGTAATTTATTTCTGTAATTGGATTTGAATGAAGCGCTATCTATTGGTTTGTTTCAGAACGTCAAGCGTAAGCTTGAGTAAGGTCACTATAGAGCTAATGTAACAGAGTGTCAGTTATAACTTTTAGTGTCATATTGACGTTATATAAGCGCCGGAGACCCATGCGCGGACACATTCGGGAGATGAACTCGTTGCGTTACGGATCAAATCAGAGATAATCACAGTCAACTTTTATTGTTTTATTTCTCTTGTATTTGCCTATCATTAGTACGAAGTATAATACCACGCCTATATTTTGTTGCTTCATCATGTCAAAAGTGAGTTGCCGTCCTACTCTCCGACATCAGAAGTGGGATCTGAACTCCATTCTCACTGGACTTGGCGATAACTCAACAAGCGAGAGCCTCGTGGACAGCTGCGAGATGGTTGCTGTGCGGTTAGTTACAACAATCAGGTGGGTCGTTTTCATTTTATTTCGATTCCGGGGCCGAATGCTCTCTTGTGTAATTCATTGTAGCTGATATATTTAAATGCACTCGTTATAATAATTCTATTCAAATAACTATAACTATAATACTCACGAACTCTGATTGAGGTTATTTTTAATGAGAATAATCTTGTAATTGTGTTTCAAATTTTAACTGACTATGCTATAAAACATGCCGCGATATTTTAAAATAAGGATTCACAATAATAATAACTATTTTGTGAAGTATCTTCAGTAATTCGTTTTTATAATGTTGATTTCGAGGTCTACTCGGACAACATGCAAAAGTTAATGTTCTTATTGCATAGCTGTTTAAATTTGATTGTAAATGGTTAACAAAAAATGCGTGTGATTATTCGGCGCATCAATCTAGATCTTATCGTTCAACATCGTCCATACCGATTAAGTTTAGATGACAGGCGGGTTGTCCGTACTAAAGTTAACGAATAATGATTGTTACAAGCTAGAAGTATTTGTCCTAGTTGTTAGAATTTTGCGAGTCTATCAGTCAATAAGCGCAACTGTAGTGATCGTATAAGCGTGGACTATCGCGTACTTAATAGAAATACTGTGCAAGGTGGTTTTCGTTTGCCTTTCAGAACTATTAAGGCCCTTAAGGCCTACAGGCATACAGGACTAGTAAGGCCTTTAAGGCGAACGTTTCTTTTTGGTATTCAGTTGCGTATAGTCGCTGACTACGGTTTTAACAGCAAACATTTTAGAATTTTGTGAGTCCAACTGAATTAACTTTCATTTGATTGCTACTGGTTAAAATGGTAAAGCACAGGTTAGTTTAAAGGTAATACTATCTTCTGTAAGAATGGTGTAATAAATCGTTGCAGGATGCTTTTAGAGCTAAAGCGGGCGAAGTTTGGAGCTAGCATAAGCTGGACGTGTACCGCGTGACAAGTGATAATCACCTCGAACTTAATAAGATATGTAGCGTGACCTCTGAACCTCTTACTAATGAACGATAAATAATAAATTGCGATACCGTCCTTATAAAGTAGTTTAATTTCAATGTACTAAGATGGTATGGTGATGGTAGAAAAATGGACGGCGAAAGACTGCCTAAGAAATGGAAAATGTGAATGAGTCAGCTGATGGGGAAGACCTCGGCGAATTTTGTCTAAACGCCTATCTGTTAGACGCCTGATTAAAAGAGCCCTAAGTTAACGAACGTACTTGAAGCATGAAACTAATGCCAGATTAGATGTAAGTGTAGCCGAATGCAAAATCTGCATTAATTATTAAAAAAAAGTAGTTGGCCTGTGTATATATAAATAGAAAACAGTAAAGATATGTTCATTCTCTAAAGATAGGATGTATTTAACTAATATAATCTTGTACTTAATCTGTTTCATTTCTTAAGTTACAACAACACTTCCAAATACTGTGAGCCCATTTAGCGTAAATTGTATCACCAATAATTCAACAATGTTAGAGCAGTATTCAAACCTTCTCAGAATCTAAGAATCGCTAAGAACTTTCTGGGAGTTTACCGTTATTAACAAATGGACTGCCACTCTATTAGCAATCATCTTTATAGTTCTACTTTGACTGATTATACGATCCACGTTTACCTAAATCAAATAACCGCAGACTATTGCGGCGATTACACACCACAGCTGATTATGAACCAATCGTGGCGCTGCTGCAAATTTATACACTGTAGTAGCCAAGCAGGTCATTAAGAAGTATAATACGTTCAACTTATTGAACATCGTACAAAACTATTGTACATTTATGCGAGCCGAAACGCGGGCATAAACTAGTATTATATAAACAGCAAAACTTTCCCTGCATCGTGTGCTCTTTACGTGCCTCGTATTATGCACCATATCTTCGGTTTTACTTATTGGAACCAAATGATTTTGTTATACTTCAAGCTGCCAAACCGTTTTAAAAAGTAAAAAATGTCCTCATACAGACACTTTACTTTAAGTTAAAATCCCTCTAGATAGTCTGTCACAATTAATTACAGAAAGGCTTAATAAATAGTCAAGAAATGCGGAAAGGATGAGAAACATGTAAAAAATAACGAGTTAATCTAATTAAGAATCTCCTCGTTTCATGACGTCGGTTAAAAATATCTCCAATGTACGGGCCCAACATCCTTTAAGTTTTAAAATAGTTTAAATAAATAAAACTTGGACAACATTTTCCATTTACATTGCAAGGGATTGAGGTTAGTCCGCTCATATATGTATTATACTTTTTGTCAAAAAAATAGTAAAGCGTTATGCACGCTCGCTATTTGAATATAGAAAATATAACTATCTTGTTCAATATTAACTTACGTTAGTGGAATTTAACTAAGAACTAGTATTTTCACAAATACTTAACTTTAGACGTGTAAGGTCCGATTTTTCAATCGCCACATTAATTTTATCTGGGGATTATATTTGACGTTGAGTGAAGACTCACAAGAGAAGTCTTGTGAGAAAAATATTATATTTCCCAGGTTAAAGTTATCTGACGACTCAAAAAGCAGCTATAGGGAGACCGACACAGAAGTCCCGAGTTCTATCCTAAAGCAAGCAGCTCTGACGTTTCGTAGTTATGTGCAAATTAAATAGTTTAATATCGCTTGCTTTGATAGTGGAGGCAAATATTGTGCTTAAACCTGTCACAGCATATCTGAGAGTTATCACTCATCTCATTACAATTGAGTGAATTATTTTTGCACTGTAACTACATTTCACTGTAACTACACTGTCCTACATTTATACGAACGGAGCCGCGGGCAAAATCTACGTAGTAACAAATATTCTTTAGGAGCTAAGATTTATGAATTAATAATGTATAACACCACAATTTTTATCCAAACTACATCTACAACTGGAACATCTCAAAAACATTTTCCTTAAACTATTCACATATTTTGCCAAGCCTAGCGAAAGCCACGAGATATCTATCGTTATAAGAACGCGACGAATCCTTTAAGCAACTCACAATACTTTATTGTGTACCGTCTTCGGTACACTAACTTATGTGCCACTTACTATAATATAATATTTACACGAGTTTCAGACAGATTCTTATGTAAATATTTAGTTGGAAATATTTGCCAGATGTCTGCTACGTAAAAACGTCGTTTAGGCTGGAGCGATATAACATGATGATCGAGTATTTAGGAACAATATTGATGCTACATGTTTTGAATCTTTGTCGTATCAATGATCTAAAGGTTAAAAGGTACAACCCCCATTCTTTGTGCTATCGATATGAACCCACTTATCATAGAAGCATGTAGCTTAGTTTGAAAGGTTAAAAAGTTATTCATAATATAATATCAGCTTTGTATATAAACTGTCCCGCTGGGCTTGGGCCTCTTTTCAGAGTCGACCATGCTGGCGCTGTGCGGATTGGCAGATTTCACATATTTTCGGGAAAATTAAGAACTCTCAGACATGCCAGTTTCATCATGATGTTTTCCTGTACCGTTAAAGTAAGCGATAATTAACTAATTAATATGCACATAAATTCGAAAAATTAGGGATGCGTGCCTTGTGATCGAAATCTAAACCTCTGCAAGGCAGTGCAAGGCAGTCCAACAACCTTCGACTGGGCTGTTTAGAAAAAAAGAAGGAAAGAATATTTTTATTTGTTTCTACTTTACAATACAATCAAATATAAATATATAACCTGACCTAACCTGTCTGTTTATGCCTAATGTCTAAAATGTTAAAAATGATGGCAAAATAAATTATAAAATTGACCTTGCCATCTTAACGTACAGCTCAAAGCCGGAACTCGAAAATTGCTTGAAAAACCAAATAATTATACAACTTCTAAGTATTTGAAAACGTAACAAGAACCTGACATAAGGAATACAATAAATGACATGCTAGAAGCGTAATCCTGACAAGAGTAAGGCCATAATGAGTATTTTATAAATAAATTCGACCTTTAAAGGTTCCGTTATCAAAATCTTGCCCGAAGTGACTAAAGCGACGCTCCCGAAAACCATAAATTTATGATTGAGTCTCATAATCTCCGAAATGGTAAGCAAAGATGTATCATACCCACATTTCAATAAGTTTGGCTCCTGGCCCTAAGTAATAAGGGGTGAGTCTATTATCAGCTATCTGGTACAGTTCCAGACTTCCTATCAGATGAAATGCTTCTGAGGATTTCTTGACAGTAAAAACCAACAAAGTTATTAGATTTTTCTGCTAACACACTGCCACACTTTCACGTAAAAAACTGATTCCGCCTTGTTACAGTAAATACATCGAGACACAAGTATTTTATACCTAAAGGAAACCATTGGATGTTATACATAACTTTGTAATCAACAGTTTCTAAAATAATTATTTTCATGTTGTTTTTCATTGTCACATCCTAGGTCATTATTAACCATGCTAATTAAGTAAAGGTCATACACAAGTTCTTTTGAGAACCAACGCGTTCCTTTTCTTCAGCAAAAGCAAAACTCTACAGATCTTAAGCAAAGATACAGCTACATGAATACAAATTGTAAACATAAGTTGTAAAAATGTAAACTTAATCTCTTTAGTAGTAAAACGTGGCACAATCTAAACCGGCGAAACTGGGAGTCACTGCCCTAGATACTTTTTTTTATTCGTTTTAAAGATAAAAATATTTGTATCAATTTATAAGATGTAAGCGTTTTTACATCCTAATTCTTTTATCGAACCTAGTATCATACTTATATTTGTTTCATGATAAAAATATTATATATGTATTACTAACGTTAGCCTGCGATTTCATCTGTGTACAGAACGATTAGCCCACGATTTAACTTGCGTAAAGTGTTATGTGCAGTATCTTTACTGAACAAATTCAAATGTAACATGGCTTGGAATGTAAGTTGGTTGTGAAATCGCACGTAAATCCGTTAAGTGTTTTTTTTTCGGGATATTAAAGCATAAATGTTGTCATAATTCCAAAACCATTAGTTTAAATCCAAGCACTTCTAAATATAATATGATAAAATTCACTAAGCAAGCTTCATTACAGTTTTATAAAAAATACAGATATATAGCAAGATATTCACAAACATTCAAAAAACGTGCAAAAAGAAAACTCAGGCTCGAGACAACTGTTTGTGGACCACACAATTTTTTTGTTCCGTATGAGTACCGAAACCACAGCACTCGGCGTATATACTTATTTATATATTTTATAGGTCCTATCTATATCATAAAAACAGAACAATATTGGTATCTATCAATACCAATATTGTTCTGTTTTTATGCTTTTGTAAATGATCTAACGTCATTACTAGAGCTTTATGTTGCCTGTTCCAGAGTCGGTAGCCGTTGGTTTATTCATGCTCAAAATGGGAAACCAAAAAATATTGTTTATCCAAATGTTTTGGATTAAGTTTTAAAATAGCTAGCAATTAATAAAATATTTTTTGTTTGAATAAATGAATTTAATGTTCCAATATTTTTTTTTATTATTTCACTTTATACGCATGTACCGGGCCGCTAGTATGCTATATAACTGCGGCCTATGACTTGTACTTCACGAAAAAATATTTTTATTTTAAGACGGTTGGACCTCAAAATTGCTAATTCATGTCTCTGGCCAACAATACCAGCGCTTTCGAGGGTTAATTAGGGTCCACACTGACTGTACTGTTTTTTATGCTTTTTAAATGGTTCTGTAGCGTTTCAGTACTTTTTCTTATTATACTGTTTGCGAGATATTATATTTTTATGTATTTACTTCCATAATTAATTCTTTCAGTTTTATTGTAACTAGTAAGAAGAGTAGTGTACGCGAAGATTTGTTTTAAATAAATCCAATTGGTTTTTCTTGTTGCTACTAATCTTTATATATATAAATCTTCTGTGCGTGTGCTTGTAAACTCCTTCTAAACGGCTGGACCGATTTTGATGAAATTTTTTGTATGTGTTTTAGTAGATTCGATCCTGGTTTAGATTTGTTTTTTTATTTCTTTTTCTTTTGTACGGTACACCGTCTGTCGGGACAGGTAGTTATACATAAATATGAAATTGTAACTGGTCGATATCTGTACATTGTAGATATATATCCACGACTCGATGGCGTAGTAGTTAGTGTAACCGACTGCCACGCCTAAAGTCGCGGGTTCGATCCCCGCACAAGTCAAACATTTGTGTGCATGAACATGGATGTTTATCTTGGTCTGGGTGTTTCTATGTATAATATGTATGTATTTACAAAAAAAGAGTATATATGTATTGAAATTAAACACTTTATACGGATTTTATCGCGTTGTTTATTTTACTTTAAACACTGTTATTACATATTTTTTAAAACTGTAACACTACTATTATTGAATTTCACTACTATTTAAGCTATATATATAGTAGTATGGTAGTTACCATCTTAGTCTCCCCGTGAACATGGCTGCTGTAAAGCAACCGAAACGTCGGGGCAAAGTGTAAACTTAAATATAAATAGTTTTAATTAGAAAATATATAGCTTAAATAGTAGTAAAATTCAATAATAGTAGTGTTAGAGTTTTCAAAATTATGTAATAACAGTGTTTAAAGTAAAATAAACAACGCGATAAAATCCGTATAAAGTGTTTAATTTCAATGTATAACATTCGCGTAAACATAAGACAATATTAAGTATATATGTATGTTTATTCATTGTCTAGTACCCATAGTACAAGCTCTGCTTAGTTTTTGCTAGATGGTGTTGTGTGTATGTGTAGAATATTATTATTATTATATAAGAAACATTACCGTACGGGATCTTTGTAAGATCTATAAAAGCCACTACCATTATTTTTAGTATTTTTGTCTGTAGTAATGTACGCGCTTTACTCTAATATTACTGCACAAAATATATCGCGGGTTTGACAATAGTACGGCTGAAGGTCTAACTTAAAATCTGGCGTCTTAACCTTAAAATACGCCTTTACGTTTACGTTGTCGGGGTTCAGAAAACGACAAATAGTACTTTTCATCCTGGAAAATGTTACTGCCCCGAGGGATAAGTTTACATAACCTACGTATTACGCGAACGTAGACGCGAGAAAGTCTAGTAGATAATAATTGTAAAATAATCAACTGATCATGCAAACCAAGTCGCGGGCACAGCTATGCATTAATAACATCACATCTCTATCTGTCACAAACAAAGCACGTTTATGTTCAACCAAGGTATTTAATGCGCAGTAGCCATATAATCTATTTTTATCCTTTGCAATTTTTCTTATTGAACCAAACGCAGTGACTACTACGAATACACCGGTTCATATAAGAAGATGTCTCAAGTCAGCTCACTCATTTGTGTTTTCGTCAAACAATTGGCTCTAACATACATATTGTCTTAAATAGCGAAATCATAAAAATTCTATAATAGTATAATGACCTGTACACCCTTTACGAGTTCAATACAGGTGCTCGTCGCCCACTTTTCGCCAGCTATATTTACGTCTCACATTAGGTAAAAGCAAATCATCATCATATGCCGCGTTTAGAGCCGGCTGTTGGCGAGCTGCAACTGAGAATATTCTTTTCCTTCTCTTCAAATAATACTAACCAGAACCGATCAAACATTTTACGTTTGTCACAAACTACCTATCTAAAACATATATCTATCTATCTATCTAAAACAGTCCCAAACGGAATCGGAAATTACAGTCAACGGCATAGTTCACAAAAGGAAAGCTTAGATAAAAAATGAGGCACGTTTCATAGAGTGTGAGTACTTGCATCCGTTATCTATAGTGAAACTTTCCCGGTACTTACACCGAATCACGACATCACTTCCCTCAGATATGGCGTACAACAAAATCGAAAAGTATTTTACGAAAAGAAATATTACATACATAGACTCAAGACTGTATTCCCAGTTTTGAATCTATACCTGACGAAATAGGCTAGATTCTACAACACAGGATATCGTAGTATGAAAACCAGCGTCACATTAAAAGAAAACTTTTACCATCTAATCATTTAATTTCAAATAATTTACCATCAAATCATTTATCATATACGCGAAGAAGTAGGCAGCGGTGTGTATTATACCGATATGCCGCCAGTTGTAATTTATATTAAAACATTGTATGGAAGGGCCGGAGGCCCAATCACCCTATTTCCCCCTTCCCGCTCCTTCTCCTTCCTACTTTCTTTTGCTACTTCCTTTTCTTTTTGGTGTTGCAGGCGTCAATAGACTACGGTGACCACTTACCATCAGGTGTACTGTACGCTAGCTTGCCATCTTAGTTGAATAAAAAAAATGGTCGTTTGTTGTTTAAAAGATACATTTCCAGACTCCATGCGAGCAGTAATAGTTTTTACTGCTATATATATAAAATTGTAACGGGTTGACATCTGTACATGGATATATTTTAAAAATACCTATATGTTGGGATCTTTATGGGATGTCGGCCTCTATGGCGTAGTAGTTAGTGTAACCGACTGCCACGCCTGAGGTCGCGGGTTCGATTCCCGCACAAGTCAAACATTTGTGTGCATGAACATGGATGTTTGTCTTGGTCTGGGTGTTTCTATGTATAATATGTATGTATTTACAAAAAAAAAAGTATATATGTATGTTTATCCATTGTCTAGTATCCATAGTACAAGCTCTGCTTAGTTTGGGCTAGATAGTGTTGTGTGTATGTGGTAGAATATTATTATTATTTATAAGAGGCACAAAAGTCAAAACAATTATTTTAGAATTTTGTCATTCTACCTGTCCGTATGTTTGTACGCGCATCAAGCAAAAACTACTGCACGAAATGAAATAAAACAGTTTTTTTTTTAAGATTAAATGTATAAATAGGTATCTACTTCCAAATTATACGCGTACGACATAGCAAGTATTGAGTCTGAGCCTGAGCCACCGGTAGCTTGAAGCTTTAAATACAGATATTCGAAACCGGTAAAATTATATGCATTTTTATATTTGAAAATGTGTTTTTTAAATTCTATTTTACAAATGTAATAAAATATATATGGGTGTAAAGTACAATAAAGTATCAAAAAACCTTAAAAAACGAATTCGCTAACACTTTTGCTTATAAGTATACTAACTAGATGTAGATCTATAGTTTATATTATTACTCGTATATGATATGTAATGGCGAGACTTCTTGTAGGGGTGAGATTCTTGCGGTTTCATAGAAATGTATGATATGTCTGTATCAAGCAATGACATTCATGTTATCTTATTAGATTTAAATTATTTATAAGTTTGTTATTTTATAAAATATACTCATGCTATATACCTGAAGGGGTAGACAGAAGTGATTTACACTTTCATATCGCGACAAATTTTTGAGCCCCACGACATAGAGAGCGCGCACGTTATAATCGATTGTAGATCGAATATTTAAGGTTTGATCTTTATTTATCATATGCAAGATAATTATAATTTTTTAATTTGAAATTAATCATTTTATTACGTATTTTATCACAGATATCTCCGTGACCATGGCAGCTGAAAAGCAGTCGAGACGTCAGTAATTTTGGTAGACCCGATCAAATGCGTAATAAATTGTTTAATTTCATTGCGTAACATTTGTGCAAACATAAGACAAAATCATCCAATATTTTAGACTAGATCGTCGATCCTGTAGCATTATTTTGCGTCTATTTTACGTCTTAGTCCGAACGAGCCCAAAACTGTTTTCGGACGACACAATACACTTACCCTGGTTTATCACGATCACCTGACCTGAACCTGAACAAAATTCGACAAATGTGAGCGAATTATACCTCTTACTGTAGTGCTTACCCCTTAAAAGACATACATGGGCATCTATGCTATCTTGACAATATTTTTCCAGTAATAAAACCGTAGAGAAATGAAATTGTTACGAAAAAGAAATCTAGATCACATTTTCGTAAAATCTAAATTCGTGTTTGCGTATGGCTAATACGTTATTAAATAATCGATTAATTTCAAAGACGAAAATAATTATCAATACCCTGAATATTTTGATATGTATATACTACGATACTTTCACGTCTATTTCACTAAAGGAGTAGGCAGAAGTAGGTATATCATACACACTTCGCGCCAGTCATGGTTTTATGTCACATGTAGTAGGGCGATAGAACCCATTGCTGTCTATAGGACACAGTTTCAGACTCTATGTTAGTATTATTTTGAAACAAAACCCAATAACACTTTGTCTAAGCCAGGAATGACACCCACTGCACAGCAGTCACATTTGCTACCGCTGTTTCGAATATTTTGCTTGAAGGTTCGAATCATTCAATATTTTTGTCGACGAGCGTACATCACTATGATAGCGTATCGCTAATTAAAGTTGTTAGTCAATTCTTTTAAGTACAAATTTATTTAACACGTCATTCGTGACTCATTTAATACCGTACTGTTCCGTTCGTATTCCACAGTTGTAGTTATGACTTAATTATTCGAAAGTTAATATAGTTATATTAATAGACGTAGTGCGTGGCCTAGATTGTCGATATTATTTATCGTGGCACGTTTGTGTTCTTTGGAATATAGTTGTAGATTTCTGAGGCTTTATGCGGTCACATAAATGCAATTTATTTGCTTTTTGAAAGCTAGATGCAGCGTTCGAAAGCTGCACTGCACACATACACATATATCATATTTCTCTGTATCTACAGCGTGTGGTCATTTATTTATAAGGTGTTTGTTTTAAGTTCGTTTATTGGATTCATATATAATGATTAATAGTAAAACCAAATCTTAACTTATATTATAAATGCGAATGTGAGTTTGTTTGTTTGTTACGCTTTCATGCCTTAACTACTCGATCGATTATTATGAAATTTTGCATACACGTTGTTAGGGACACAAAAAAGGATATAGAGTACCTTTCATCCATAAGTAGGGATATTGCCTCTTTGGCATGTTTCTACAGAATATACCACGGGGAGTGCTCTGAAGAGTTATTCCACCTTATCCCGCCCTCCCCTTTCCTATCCAGAACAACGCGTGCTGGGCTCAGACGCCATCCTTACACGGTGGAGTCGACTAGAGTGCGTATCAACAAGTTTGGGTCCTCATACCTCTGCCGAACGATCAAGGCATGGAATTCTCTGCCAAGGCACGTGTTTCCTTTTTCCTTCGATCCTGGGTTCTTTAAGCGGGGCGTGAAAAAGCACCTTCTCAGGCCGTCAAAGTAAAGACCTCAACATCGCTTCAGCTGCTATGAGGACGATATGGAGGCCACTGCTCTTAGATCACACGACTGTTTACCATCAGGCGGAGTGTGGTCATTTTGAAGAGCAAAATAAAAAAAGAAAAAAGAGAAAAACATCCAGAAACAAAAATGTTCCCGTGGGATGGAAATATATTAACAAAATCTACATTAAGGCGAGTGGAGCCGCAGGTAAAATGCCGATATTATAAGTGGTATTGGCGAACCATACCAACACTACGCCACCTTGATTTTAGGTCACGCTTTATAGACGGCGAGTCTATTTTTGTTATTTTACCAGATACAGTTCTACTCCGGGCTGAAATAGGAATTTCTTGATAGATAACTCAATTTACCCGGGTATGTAATCCCGAACGTATGTACCTATGTCGAATACGATCCAATTATGCATCTAGACCAGTGTAATAAAAATGCTTCGCTAAAACCTGATACAGAAATTATAATGGACTTTGCATTTAAGATGAACTGATAAAACAGCAGTATCGGTAAATAGATCTTTAGTATGGGCTTGGCCTGGGCTAGGAGAGATAAGCGAGCATCATCTAGTAGTAATAGAAATAGCATAAAAGATTGCTTGTTTTGATATTTTGTTCGCAAGCGCCAATTTTTGAAACTACAAATCAAGCAGCGATAGCTCAATCGGGAGACCAACAGACTGCAATGCAGAGGGTCTCAGGTTCGAACCCACGTCGCGCATCTCTGACTTTCGGAAGTTATATGACTTTTCGAAATTATGTGCGTATTGATTGACAATTATCGTCTGCTCCGTGCCTCGGAGAGCACGTTAAGCCGGCGGTGCCATGAACATCTATGGCAGACGTTATTGGGAAGTCTGTACCCTATCCTGACACTGGTCTAGCCTTAGGGTATCGTTAGCCTTCGGGTTGCGGAGGTCAGGTGGCAGCTGCTCCGTGTAATCTGGTTAGACTAGAAAAGCCGACCCCAAGTGACTTGGGAATAATAAAGGCTAGTATAATAATTAAGGAAAATTATATGTTATAGAATATCACGCTGCAAGCCACATGAGCTGAGCAATAATTATATCCGTGAGTGATACCGCGGCGCATAAACAGTATAATTTCATACAATTTGTAAGACAAAATATTTAGTCACAATATTAAATCATCTCGTGGATCCCGTGACCAAAGTTTAGGATTACGATCGTGAGATCCTGTGTACAATTCCATCAGTGGGCCGGGCAATGGCTTTCCGGCAACGCAGGCAATCGTAAAAGGTTAGTACATGAGTAATTGTGTTACTATTCTTACGCCAGAATCCTATAAAAAGTAATTCTCTAGCGAGTTGGTTTATCAATATACAATCTATAATCAATATATATCACCAAATAGTATCAACGGGTAACCCTGCCTTTCATATACTATCAGCTCTCAGCTACTGCTGGGCACAGGCTTCATCTCATTGTGAGAAGGTTTAGGCTATAGTTCACAACGCTGGCCCATTGCGGTTAGCCGACTTCACACATCTTCAAAAACATTATAGCGCACTCTCAGACATACAGATTTCCTCTCGATATTATCCTTCACGCTTTATAAAATCCGTCAAACCACTGACTAGTTTTTTGAGTATACATATAGATACAGGTATGTTGGCATATTTAGTACTAAATCTATAAAAAAATAGTTACGTAATATGTTACTAAACCGCCGGTAACGTGTACTTTAACACCATACCGTAACACTTATTGGACTTGACTGATGTTATCAACGACTAGTACAAGCCACAACAAAATCCATAGTTACATTTAATATGTGCCGCGGTAGTAGTGTATGCAACTGCTGTGCATGAGGTTTTGGGTTCGATTGCCGGCTCACGCAAATGCACATGGAACAAAAATATGTGCAATCCACAAGTAGCCATTTCGTGTTTGGGTGTTCTTTGTATCCATTGTTTGAATATTTGTAAAAGATCCCCGCGACACAGGATTGATACCAAGAGTAGGCAAAACAAAAATTATCGGCCCATTTCGGTAATTTAAAACTATACCATAAAAGCCGAGCAGTCTCCTCCATCCTCTTCGTAATATGAGAAGGTTTGGTATAAATCCATAGTTTATTTCGCTCTGTATGTACTTACAAAATATATACATCTTTCACGTTAAGCGTACCTGCTTAGGCATATTAAATGACAGATCACGATAAGCAAGTTGAAAAGTGAGTAAAGACCAGTGATAATCTTCGATCGCTATGTCTTTAATAACTGGTTACGGACTTGGTTCACCCTATTACGCACTTTGATCTTATACTGATAACTCTGTAATCAAAGGCTAGACCACCTACGTAGGTATATAAGTTGATTATGCATTTAGACAATCTACGCTTATCAACAGATGTAAATGGAGGTCAGTAAAGTCTAGTTGATCAAGTCGCGTGAGGTCAACGTTTGACAACGATCATAGATATTGTCAAAAACTTGAGTATGGGTGTAATGTTACAAGCATTTATTTTAAATGGGGTAACAAGAATATTATTATGAAATATGCAATTCAAATTTCAAATAATCTATTATAAAGAAACGTGGCGCTTCCACTTTTGTTGGTTCTAAAACTAAGTTAAGAAAAGGGTATGTGTATAATAGTAAAAATTGTTTATTGCCAAGAAAGATGTACATACAGCAATTACATTTTGTTAAAATTATTTGGTTTAATCTCGATTGAGTGAGACATCTGTGTCTGAACTAGATAAAATAAAACTATCTTTATTTCAGACCTCAGTGCTCTTCCTAAATTTAAAGACATTTTAGTAACCCTTCGGTAAAATAGATCATGAACTTTACATAATGCAGATTAATAAAACATAAAAAAGTAGAAGTGAAACAACATAAAAACTAAAAACTAAAACTAAAAAATCGCTTCGTATTATTAATTTTAGGGATAATCCAACACTGTCCATTCTATAGAATATGTGTAATCTATATAATTATCTATTCTCTTTAAAAGACAACTCACATACTAGATATAAAGCCTATGTTGTGAGGACTAAAATTTCAAACAGCAGACACAAGAAACACACAGATTCGGAACAACATTTTTTGAATAACTCAAATGTTTGCCCCGTGTTATGCACACAGCACTCGACGCAGTAGCAGTGGTAAGGTGACAACTTTAACAGAGAATAGAAGTTTGACTAAGGCCTTCTTTTCTTTAGTATTTCTATCCCTGGTCGTGCCAACAAAAAGATATACTTCTCTGAAAAACCTGAAAACCTTTCGTTGTGTGCACGTGTACGTAAAGCTATTGGTCCTGCGCCGGATCCCTCTCTGGTCTTGTCGGATTGCTATCACATCGACCAATGAGAGTGAAGGAAAAGAGAGTACACTTGTGTTTGCGCACTATAATATCTCCCGCGCCATATGCGCAGAAATTAATTAACTTTCTCTTCCCATTGTCCACACACCAAACGCGTTTATATCAAATACTTTCAACAAACTCAAATCAAACTCGGCAAATATTTGGTCACAAAAACAGAAAATATAAAAATCCGCAAACGACGGCGAGCCTTAGATAAACATATTTAGATATTCATCCCTTCAGAAACTTAAATAGAGCCGAAACCAAAGGTTGCTTACATACACAAAATATTCGTTCAAATAAGTTGGAAACAAAGGAGCGTGTGCTACGTTATTGCGTCATCCAATCTGGCATTATGACGGCATACAGGTGGCTGGCCAAACAGTAGAAAGTTATATGAAACTCAAACAAGCCGATCGCGTTGTTAAATAGATGCACACGGGCAGCTTTTACGAGTGATTCGTTGCGCGACAGTTGAGCAACATTATCATGCTGCATCATCTTTATTATATTTTTGATAGTTATATATACGAAACTCAAATAAGTCGATTATGCTGTGTTTACCAACGTGATCGACTTATTTGAGTTTAGTTTGAGCAGACGAGCTGCTTTTATGAGCGAATCGTTGCGCGATAGTTGGGCAAAATTATTGTGCTGTATCATTTTACTTATATTTATTTGATAGTTATATGAAACTCAAACAAGCCGATCACGTTTTTAATAGATGCATACAGGCAACTTTAGCAACTTTATTTTGCTGCAACATCTTACTTATATTTTTATATAGTAATATGAAACTCAAACAAGCTGATCGCGACGTCAATTGATGCATACGGGCTGCTTTTGCAACCGGTTTGTTGCGCTATAGTTGGGCAATCTTTGATCTTTCAAATTTTGATCCCCACTGCCTGTTTAGGTTTGCCACTTTTTGTTAAAACAAATACCTATAGTATATAAACAAAATGAGGAATAAATCAATCAATCCTAGTTTTACTTTATTAAACAGGTTTTATTAATGGCTTTGGAGACCAGTGTTAATGTAAATAGAATTTGTGTATATATTTTAATTTAATAGGACTTTTAACAGTATTGAGAAAACTATTTAATTATAATTTTATAACAGCACTATGCAACTGCCTGCTACGTAGTTTGACCATGACACGATTTTCCAAATGTTTAACCTTTTGTGTATATCGGTCGCTTTAACAGAAGGATACATCATTGGGATTCTTCATAATGTTTTCGTCGAATATTTAATCTGCTGTGTGGTACGGACAACAGAACGCTCACTTATATCTTGGGCGATTTCCAAGATAAGTACCCTATTAATTATCACAGTAAAATAAAGCTTTCACCAAGAATCCTTTAATCTATTATATCTGGAATTCCAACAATAGACCGGTTAAAAAAGCGCTGTGATGCCTATATGATGACCAGTGGCCAGTGAATAAAACCTCTAATTCTATACTTAAATTCTTATCCTAAAAATAAACATGGCCCTTTTATTTTTACCTTGCCGTAAGTTGCCCGTGTACACCATACAGAGTGACGCAAATATTCCCCTTATTTATGAGAAAACCTTGTATGATTTATATTGTTGAGTTTTGTAACTCAGCTAAGAAGTAATGAAGACCTTATTTATTCTTTAATAGAATAATAAAAAATTGCAATGAATACAGCTATTCAATGGCTTGGTATTAATTAAATTCACAGAATCGAATATAACTATTGCTAGAGGCTCGTGGCCTAATGGGATAATTTAATCATCATCCTCTTGCCCTGGTCCCAATTTATTTGGGGTCAGCGCAGTATGTCCTTCGCTTCCATACTTCTCTGTCACACGTCATCTGATCATTTTCCCTTTTCCCTTTCATATCCATCCTCACAAAGTCTATACATCTTTTTCTTGGCCTTCCTCTCCCTTTTCGTCGCTCTAACCTCATATTCATCACTTGCTTACCTACATAATACGTATCAACTCTTCGCATAACATGCCGATATCAAGCCACACGATTTCTTTTCACCTTCTCGTCTATGGGCACCATTTTCAGACTACCTCTTACGTATTAATTCCTAATTTTGTCCATTCTCGTCACTCCACACATCCATCGTAACATACTCATCTCTGCTACATGCAATCTTTTCTCATCCATCTTTTTAGTAGCCCAACACTCAGCTCTATACAGTACAACAGGCCTTATAACCGCCTTATACATGCGACCCTTTAATTTCAAAGGCAGTTTAGGATCGCATATTGTGCCCGAGATCTGTCGCCATTTCATCCATCCTGTGTTGATTCGTTGCCTAACATCCCGATCAATTTCGCTTGCTGGAGTGAACCGAGGTAGCGAAATTCGGAGCATACTGGTAGAGTGTAGCCGGTATAGGACTGGAGAGACCGCCAAAGTCAAAGAACATGTATTCCGTTTTGGTTCTGCTTATTCTAAGGCCTACATTCTTCAGTCTCTGTCGCCACTCCTCCAGCTTGCTCTGCACCTCTTGTCCACTCTCTGCTACCAAAATTATGTCATCGGCAAATAGCATGTACCAGGGTGCCTCTTCCTGTATGTTCGATATTATGGCATTCATAATTAACAGCAAGAGGTATGGGCTATGAGCCGACCCTTGGTGCAAGCCTACAGCTACATCGAATCTGGCTGTGATACCAGCTGCGGAACGGACTTGCGTACGACATTCAGCGTACATGGCTCAAATCAACTTGAGGTACTTTTCAGGCACTCCTTTCTTCTTAAGGACCCACCATAAGACTTCACGCGGTACCCTGTCATATGCATTCCCAAGGTCGACGAATATCATATGCAAATTTTTTGCACCTCCCTGTATTTTCACATAATTGGCGAAGTGCAAAAATGGCATCCACTGTACCTCGACCAGGCATAAAACCGAACTGGTTACGTGAGATCTCATTGTCGTCTCGCAGGCGTCGCTCAATTACTTTCTCCCATACTTTCATACTATGAGGAATTAACTTCATTCCCCGATAATAGTTATATTCTCGGATACCACCCTTATTTTTAAAAATGGGTACTAGTTTACTTTTGCTCCATTCTTCGGGTATTGTCTCCTCATAAAACAACTTAATGAAGGATAAAGTCAGCCACACCCATCCATCCTCTCCTAACGCCTTCCATGCTTCTACTGGTATTCCATCTGGTCCTTACGCCTTCCCATTCTTCATCCCACTGCCATCTGTTTTCACCTCATCCTTACTTATTTCATTCACTAAACCAATATTTTTCACTATTATATCCATAAGAATCACTCCTGCTTCGTCTTCATGCACTTGATATGGGACAAATCCTTCGCCTTTCTCTCTCTGTATAAGTATTTATGGCTCTCGGGTTTTTCTAGTAACCTGTAAAATTGGTTCAGGGCTTTAGCTGTAGCTATGGCAACAGCCTTTTTGAGTCTTTTCTTACATTCCTCATACTCCCTCCTCTTACTTTCTTGCAAAGCGTCATTGCCTCTTTTCATCAGTTGCCATTCTTTAAACCTCGCTTTCTTTTCCTTGAGTGCACTCTGTCCTTTTTCTGTCCACCACCACATATGTATATCTTTCATACGTTTCCCTTTCGATTCGCCTAGAACATCCTTTGCTACACACTTTATGCATTTACTCATCTCTTCCCAACACTCATTTACGCTGCAGTCTTTCATATCGCCCTTTTCCATCATTTTATCTACCACTCTATCTCTGAATTTTACTGCACATTCATCCTTCTCTAGCATATGCCATCTTTTTTCTGGGGGCCAGCCTCCATGTTTTCTTCCATACCCTCCACTTGTTCGTCCCACGTGCCCATTAAAGTCTCCTCCGACAAATATCTCCTTATGCTCCGATATGACCGTCATCACGCTATCGAAATCTATCCAAAACTTCTCTTTCTCGCGATCATCACATCCTACCTGAGGCGCTTACACACTTATCACATTCATAATAATATCCTGCGACATCACTTTCATAAAAATAAATCTGTCATTAATTCTATTTACACTTGTCACGCCATCTTTTAGATTTTAGTCTAACACAGCTCCCAAGCCATTCCTCTTCCCACCACTTCCACAATAATAAAACTCGTATCGTTCTCCAATCTCTCTAGCTTTCGTACTTTTTCATCTTGTTTCCTACAGACATGCAACATTCATGCGTCTTCTTTTCAAAACATCTCCTAACTCTCTAGCTCTTCCAGATATCGTAATGGGATAGTTTAATACAGGATTAATTATTGCTGAATTCTCTATTACTCCCTTCATGAGATCATAGCTAAACAAGCTCGTAATGTTCCTAGGTTCAGTAAAGTTTCAGGTTCTAGTAAACCAATTTCTTTCATTCCTTTTTCTTTATAAATATATCTCGTGTTCTTGAAATAAATCCTATACCGTAGGAGACTTTACGAACATACTAGCAATGAACACAACTGCTATTTATTGAACACATTTTTTTTTCCTGTTTCGTCTCGAACCCAGCGAACACTTAAACCATTACGCTATCCATGCAGTCAATAATATTTGTCTCTTGCGAAAGCAGTAAAGTGATTCCAAGTGGCTGGTAAATAATACCATTGGTTTGCTAGTATAGAGGCGTACCGTAAGAATTAAATCCTAACTAATATTATAAATGCGAATGTGAGTTTGTCTGTTTGTTACGCTTTCACACCTTAACTACTCGACCAATCATTATGAAATTTCGGACATACGTTGTCTGAAGACTGAAAAAGGACATACACTCCTTGCATCCAAGAAAAAACACTGTTACTATCCTAAACTAACTTACATTTGTACGAGTGAAGCCGAGGGCAATATCTAATCAATCTATATTTTATAGAACCGTGTGTTAGGTATCCACCCGATCCGAACTCCTGGGCAGAATTTGGAGAAGTCTAAGGTCTTAGTTTCCAAGAGTAAGATCTGTTTAATATGACTGTTTTATTGTTTGATTGATAAATATAATGTCTAGTGGCAACATTTCATTTGATAATTCAGAGATAACTAATAAGTAACACGAAATTCAATTTGATAAACTTGATGGCAACCATAAATTTGCAAATGAGAATCCTCTCTTCTAAGTGTGCATATCATAGACAAATTGTGTAATGTGTCACAACGTAAAACGTCTAGGTAACGTTGATTACATTTGTGCATATAGCGTATTCTTGGCAAATGACTTTGGCTTGCACTCAAGCAGAAGCATTTATTAAAAATGCAGTAGTACTCGTTGCGCAGAATCAGATTTTGTAATATAATGTGTATTTGTTTTAAAATATGGTACAGTACGAATGTTAATTTTGTCATTATGTCGAGTATCGTGGCTTTGTATCCCACACGAGGCAAAACATTGTATGACCTATTAATGGCTGTCTCGAAGCTTAGTCTTCTATATGTCCTTTGTTTGAATGATTGTTGAGTTCCCCGTAATACAGAACTTATTTTCCGAAGTCTCCCCGTGACCATGGCTGCTGAAAAGCAACCGAAACGTCGGGGAAAGTATAAACCATAAATAAATAGATTTAATATTAAATATAAATTAGTAAAATAAAATCAATAGTAGTAGTAGTGTAATATTTTCAAAATTTTGTAATACAGTGATAAATAAACAACGCCATAAAATCAATGAATAACATTCGCGTAAACAGAAGACAATATTATTTTAAAAGATCTGTTAAGCCGTGACGCCACATTTTCTGAAAAGCAATCGGAAGTGTAATTTTAAATACTTTAATAATAATTTCAACAGTAATACCTAAAGTAAACCGCGATGGAAACCGTATACAGTAATTTAATTTCCATCACAAATTATACAAATCCGTCACTATGCCAGTTTTCGATTCGAGGACGAAATTTGCAGGCTCTTTTTATTATAAAATAGGCACTTTATGATACAGCGAATTTCATAATTTGGATGCGACATGCACGATATACTTCAGTCGGCGGAACCCCTTTGAAACACTCACACGAAACGTATGCCAGAGAGGCAGTATTAATACATTTGGAGTCTATTTCACATAAATGTGCAATACTGCATACTGCAGCTCTTACCGAAACTAGTTAAACTAAATACTTAGTCGACGATTACTACACGGTGTTATAGAAAATTGTGCCAATTCTAATGTTTCGTACTAAAATGTTTAAAATGGAACTCTTATGGTGCATCTTGGTTACTGAAGACTTTAAGTTTGTTTGATAAAAGGTTCCTTACCCTCTTAATTCGAAGTTAACTAATAGAAAAAAATACTCTAACTGCAATTAGTCGGCCTCGATGGCGTAATTGTTAGTGTAACCGACTGCCACGCCTGAGGTCGCGGGTTCGATTCCCGCACAAGTCAAACATTTGTGTGCATGAACATGAATGTTTGTCTTGGTCAGGGTGTTTCTATGTATAATATGTATGTATTTACAAAAAAAAAAGGTAAATATGTATGTTTATCCATTGTCCAGCACCCATAGTACAAGCTCTGCTTAGTTTGGGCTAGATGATGTTGTGTGTATGTGGTAGAATATTATTATTATTATTATTATCATTAATTCATAAGTATAAATAGTAAACATTCTAAAGATCTGCAGAGCATCGTCTCGGATCGTAAAAGGACGGATCACGTCTGAAACACAATATAGCTCTCCAAAACACGCACGGCTGACGTAGGCGTGCATTCCGCCAGACTGAAGTGAGACTAGCCAGACACATCTACCACTCCAAGAAACAGGCTCATATTCGAGTGTACGAAACGTTAGTTCCCTTTACAGACCGACTTGTCTTAATCTATATTATAATCAACTTGTGTTAGTGGCAACTAAATATGCCATAGATATATTATTTGGCTGTACGGATGTCGTAGTGATTTATGTGGTCGCCTTGCCACTGCCGCCGCGCCGAGTGTTGTGGGTTCGATCCCCACGTAGGACAAACATTTGTGTGATCCACAAATGGTTGTTCCGAGTCTGGATGTTCTTTGTGTCCGTTGTTTGAATGTTTGTAAAGTCGCCCGCGAGACAGGAATTATTCCTAGAGCGAGAGTAGTACAATACAATAAAAAAAGAAGCTTTAATTGCTTACTTAAATGTATATACCTCTGTGACGCAGTGATCGTGAATGCGACTGCGGGACATGAGGTCTCGAGCTCGATAACACTACAATTTTTATGTTGCCTCGGTAACGCGGCGGTACCAAATGTGACTGCTGTACATGAGGTCTAAGATTTGGTTGACGGATTGGACAAAGTGTTAATTAGCTTTTCTGTCGAGAAATTCTCAGTAGCTACACGAAGTTTGGTACTGTGCCTGGTAAAGGGCATAAAGCCTCTATTACGTGAAGCATAAGAACATATATGGCGAAATATAAGTGTAATCTGACTACCCCTTCAGAGAAATGGACTAATCGGAACAAAATCTTTTAATTGTAACTGTGAAAACTTTTAATTGGTCTGAACTATGTTACTCACAGTCCCACTGTTATCGTATTAGCTGTAAGTTTTGTTATAATATATTAGTTTATGGACCAGAGAGTGACACCACTTATAACTTTTTTCGAAAACAATAGCAAAGGAACGGTATAAGCTAGCACATACATAAATATGAATATCAAACGTTCCGGCTCGTAAAACAAGTAATTATGCTGATTAATTTTTGATATTTTATTTATTAAAATTGTGGCTTTACAATGGAATTATTGCTGATTCGCTAATAAATTATATTTTTAACTATTTGTCAGTATAATTAAATCCTTTCTTGATTACTCGCTATTTAAGCCATGAAACTTGCTAATCGAATTTTCGCGTTCAATGAATGGATGAATGTTCATTGTATTTTGTTTTAAATGTGATTTTTATACTGCTTCATCGGTCATTGGCTTACTGTTGCATAAAATTAAATAGTATCTGATAAACCAATTTCTATTCACGAATTAAACGAAATTATTATGGGTTTTCTAAGTAATTTGGCTGCCTCGGTGGCACAGCGATGGTGTATACGACTGCAGTGCATGACATCTTGGACAAACAGCACCGAGTCAATGCGCAAACATCAATTACGTACGTTACTGTGACGTACAATCATAATACAACGGGGAGTGCTCTGTGCTGTGCTCTGAAGAGTTATTCACCTAATCCCACCCTCCCCTTTCCTATCCAGAACAACGCGTGCTGGGCGCAGATGCCATCCTTACACGGTGGAGTCGACTAGAGTGCGTACCAACAAGTTTGGATCCTCATACCTCTGCCGAACGATCAAGGCATGGAATTCTCTGCCGAGGCACGTGTTGCCTTCTTCCTTCAATCCTGGGTCCTTTAAGCGGGGCGTGAAAAAGCACCTTCTCAGGCCGTCAATGTAGAGACATCAACATCGCCTCGGCTGCTATGATGACGATGTGGGGGCCACTGCTCTTAGAAGAGAAAAAAAACGATGACGACATGTGGATGATATACATATACCTTTTATAGTTTTAGACATCGTGCTGCTACCCACTATGCATTTCTTAATAGAAAAAACCGTACCGAACCCGTGATTCAAACCTAGACCTTACTGCACCGCAGTCGCATTAAGTAGCGCTACGCCGATAATTTACGTACCTTGATGTATAGATATGATTGTGGTAAAGTATAAAAAAAATAAAACCGAATTCAAGTCAACCAGTTGAGACGCGCGTGAAACGTGCACATATCCGCCACCATTTTCTAGCGATCGGAAGGAATGTAAAGTATTTTTATTGCGCGGCTAGTTCCTGAAACTGTCGCCAGATGGCACTGGCTCCGAGTTAAATGAAAAGTTCAGTCCATGAAGGATGAGTTTTATCAAATAAAGGTCTATGCACATGGCGACTTTTTAACAGCAACGTTTTAACACGTCACAACCTATTTTTTGATGTACGTGTCGCACAGCTAGCAGTTGTATTGTCCATGGATTGTTTGTATGATCCACAAATAATAGTATATACAGGGTGATTTTGAAATCGTGTAATTCCTTTTAACCACGCATTCTACTGGTGATATAGAATAACCCTCACCATATTTTTTCTTAATTAGAATAATGGTTTCGGCAAATTAGAGTACAGATTTTTTTCATGAAATGATTTCATATAGTCATATTTTAACCACCTGACACAATCTTAAGATTTTGCTAATTTAAAAATAATAACATAACAATAACTGATGTCGTAAATAATAGGGGGCAATAAAAAGGACCGCCTGTTATTATTTACGACATTAATTATTAATATGTTTTTTTATTTTAATGAGTAAAAAATTAAAATTGCCTCGGTTGGTTAACATATGACTATCTGACACCATTTCACGAAAAAAACGAAACATACATTTTTCAAAAAATATAATTCTAATTAAATAAAAATATGTTCAGGGTTATTCTATATCACCAGTAGAATGCGTGGTTAAAAGGAATTACACGATTTCAAAATCACCCTGTATATTCTTTGTATCAGTTAATTTAGCGTTCAGAAAATAAAACTATTGTTGTAGGAGCCTTTAAAAATGCCCTATGCACAAACGTTTCATATATTAGGACCTACATATACTTGGGTATACTATTAAGGACACCAACAAATTGCTTTTTTTAGTTTCGTGGTAATACGCGTCAAGCGTTACAGCGCGTAGAAAGTCATCGTGTGCATGGACCTTAAAATTAGCAGCTCTGAGTAGTTGCACATTCGACTATTCGTTTAGTAGTCGCGGAAGAGAAAACATTTTAAAATAGGGAATAGAATAGACTATTTACTTACCTTACTACCTTCGACTTCGATCACATTTTGAAATAGCCTTGTCCTCTTTTGCCGGCCGCCGTATCCAAGTTAAGTGGTCCACTGAGCTACTGTCTGACCTCGTAACGAAGCCTTAAATAGAATCACGCCCTGTTACCTTTTGTATACTAAATAATTCGTGTAATTGCTAACTATAGTATTTACCTTGTCAATTTTGTAAAAAACCGCATTAAAGATCTTCTAATTGCGAAGTATATTATTAAAATTATCTCCACTACCTAAACTTCCCTGGTCGAGCACGTTTCTATAATCTTGATCGACAAGCACTACGTTACACTGGTTTTGTGTCATTGAATCGTAGTGGTTAGTGTAACCGACCTCCACGCCTGTGATCGCAGGTTCGATTCCCGCACAGGTCAAACATTTGTGTGCATGAACATGGATGTTTATCTTGGTCTGGGTGCTCCTATGTATAATATGTATGTATTTACAATAAAAAAGTATATATATATGTATGTTTATCCATTGTCTAGTACCCATAGTACAACTCTGCTTAGTCTGGGCTAGATGGTGTTGTGTGTATGTGATAGAATATTATTATTATATTATTAATATAGCAGAGTTTATGTTTGTATACCTAGCAATAAAGTCTTCACTTGACCTGACTTTGACCTTGACCTGACGAGGCAAAGCGTGATTCGAACACAAACAATCACATATCATATAAAACTTATATGATATGTGTATTATAGTATCAGCCCTGCATATAAATGGTCCCAGTGCTGACTACAGGCCTCTTCTTAATATAAGAAAGATTAGACTATACCACGTTGACCCATTGCAAGTTGATAGACTTAACGCATGTTTGAGAACATTATGTAGAACACTCAAACATATCAGCTTCCTCATATCACATACATTGTAAATAATAATACACGCGATACACTTGCCTTATAAACTTAATACAACTTTTCACATTACGATAATTTGGATGTTCGAGAAAATTCCATTTTCCTCTCTCTTTCCGCCCTTTACACAAAACTTCGTCACAAGTTAAGAAGTATATTGAATTATGAAGGACTATTTTAATAAGGGTCGACCACAAAATTTTATAAAATTGAGTTTTTGTTTTTATCAGCATAATTATTTAAATTCTAATGTATAGACAAGTGAAAAACCGTCGATCTACCACGCAGAGTTTGCGAGTTTGAGCCTTTGACAAGACTGCGAAATTATGTGCATATTAAATAGTTAATTAATAACTCACGTTAATTGTGAAGTGAAGAACTATAATGTATAAAAATCATTTTTAATATAACAGTTTGAGTTTCTAATATAAGGTTATATGCAGCATAGAGATCAATTAATAATAAATAATAATAATATCCTCCTGACCGAATTTCGGTCATGGCGGCCTTAACGGAGACTGGCCATTGGCGCAGGAGACTTTATAGTACACAAATGTGTGTGCAAACACAAGTGCACTCTCTGTTCCCTAACTCTCATAACCCGATGGGACGAATAATCCAACACGCCCGGAGAGAGATCAGGCGCAGGACCAACTGCTTCACGTGCTTTCCGAGGTATGGAGGTGTCTAACACAGCCAACTTCCTAACTCCGGGCTCGTATTGAGATTTCTTAGAAAACCCAATAACTTCTTGTTGGTCCGACCCGGGATTCGAACCCGAGAACTCATGCATAGCAGTCGCATTAACTACCGCTGTGCCACGGAGGCAGTTAGCTATAAAATAGTATCTTTACAATATCACCCACATTTTTGTAATTGTAACGACTGTACATTGAAATTAAACTACTTTGCATGGATGTTATCGCGTTGTTTATTAACACTTTTAGTACATAATTTTTAAAATATTACACTATTACTGAATCTATAATACTATTTCTAATTATTAAAACGATTTAGATGTAATTTTCACTTTCCCCGACGTGTCGGTTGCTTTTCAGCAGTCATGTTTACGGAGACTAAGATGGTGGTTTGACAATATTACATATGTACAGGCACATTACATAATTATGTAGGCAGAATTACTGTTTTAGGCATTTATCAAATTCGACAAAAATATTTGAATGTACTTTAGTAAATCCATGGATATACACACAGTAATACGTAGTTATGAATATAGAAGTTTCGATAAGAAAATATTATGAAATTTTATGAATAGAGCAGGAGCATTGAGATCGCCGCTACGCCACAATTATTCATAAGGCTAGCCGCGAAGTTTTAACATATTTTGTGCAAAAACTAAGACTAAGAATTAATTGTACCATACTATGCTTATGAATGTTAAATGAAACTAGATTTTTTTCTGAAATAATTATCATAATAATATTCTATACACAACACCATCTAGCCCAAACTAAGCAGAACTTGTACTATGGGTACTAGACAATGGATAAACATACATACATATGACGGCGCCAGCGATGGCTGAGCGATAGGATCATGGTCCTCTTGATTTTGTGGTACAGGGTTCATTGCGTAGGCAGTGTAGAATAATAATTCCAAGTCGTTGTTTGTGTTATAACTTTATTAATTGACACTAAGTACAATCAATTGAATCAGGTAAACCGACAGTTTCGTTCTGGAGGAGTGACCCGGTTGGTGTCTCGGAATAAACTCTGCACAAATCCCACTCCCCAATACGACTCCGTCCACGTGCCGCCATTACAATAACAACTGACGTCACCACGTTTACCGATTCCTCTGTACTACAATAATCAAATCAGCAACTTATTATTTAGCGATATCGTTTTCCACGACACACATATATATATAAAGTTTTTTTTTGTAAATTAATACTTATTATATTTAGAAACACCCAGACCAAGACAAACATCTATGTTCATGCACACAAATGTTTGACTTGAGCGGGAATCGAACCCGCAACCTCAGGCGTGGCAGTCGGTTACACTAAATATCGAGGCCGTTCAAAATGCTCAGTCTGTTTCTTGCAATACTAACCGAATCATTACCTGATTCTTCGTGCTAAATGAAATACAGCTTAAAGTACCTCATATTTTTATAGAAGCTGTTCCATCCAATCTTTTCACACGTCAAAATATCATTCGAAACAGTTTTTTTACACGAGCTAACACGCGTACAACAATACTTCTTACTAATGTACAGGCGTATTCAACAATGGTGACTATTGAAAAATATGGACAAGAAAAGAAATAAAATTGTCTAGCAAAGAATAAAACCAAAAGTAAATTGTAGAACTCACAGCTACACAAAACCATAAAATTACAGTCGCAATTAAAACTGGACAGGTCTCAAAAGGCCTACGAAAACCAAATTTCTTTAGTGAAAGCCGAAAAGAATTATCTCTTTGAGGAACAAGTCATTAAATATTTCCATCAAAGTCTTTCATGGGAAAATAAACACCTGGCTCGATCCATCTTTCAGAATTTTTTGAATTGTAGTCAGTAAATTTTCATTAATAACCGATTACGAGAAAATCACCAAATTTTAAAGGTATTTTTATTTTGTTGACGCCGGTTTTTTATTTGGATTAATTTTCACAACAATCGACAGTTTTAACAGAAAATATGGCTGAAGATTTTTATGTACTGTCTTTAAAAAGAATGATGTGGTTAAGTCATGCTACACCTTAATTAAGTTACGAAGAAATCTCGTTTCTCGTTTATAAGTCATTCTTTATTTGATTTGTTTTATATGTTTTATGTAGACCCTCTGGTAGATAAAGGTATATTATATAGCGGTGAGCACTATTACATTAGAACTATAATAAATAATCTGCGCTATCGAGTTGGTCACAAATATAATATTAGTAGCATTCATGTCACTTGATATGACCACAATTTTTAGTTACACCTGTATAATAATATACAGCAGTGCTAGACATACGCTAGTTCTATTTGAGTATTAATTCATTAGTGCACAACAGAATCCGTACTTAGACACGGAAGGGTTCCGAACAATACGTGGCCGGATTCCTTTTTTGTAAAGGAAAGAAAACGTCAAATAAAACCTTTCTTTACAAGTGTCGCTCGGAGCTACGAAACGACGGATACTATGTATTAGAACAAGAACTTAAGGCACCTAGACCTACGCAAAGACATTTTTTTTAACGACTTCTCCCGCGCTTGTTGTAATACCTGTGTCCGTAGACTTCACAAACATTCAAACGGCGGACACAAAGAACTTCTAGACTCGGAGCAACTATTTATAAATCACACTAATTATTGCTCTGTGTCGGGACAATAGATTTTACCGCACACATGTGTGATTTAAATCTTAGGGACCTACGTTTGTAGGGAAGATGAGACTTCTACAGTAACATACATACATAGTATATTACCGAAAGGGTAGGCAGTGTAGTATCACGCCCATATTTCGGCAGTTAAGACGAGCCTCTTGCTTTATACAGATTCCGTGCTGCTAGCTCAAATTTCTCGGCAAAAAATCCTAATAACAAACTACCTGGCCCGGTAATTGAAACCGACATCAGACGTAACACGCACGAAATCTGAAACTTTAGCTGGTAAAGAGCGAAAGATGCCGTTTCAGAATTGCTGCGACTGAGAATTTCTGGTACGAAAAACCTAATAACACATTGCCCGACCTGGGTATCGAACCCGAGACCTCATGACCGAGACCAGCAGTCGCATGCACTGCTGCTGCGCCGCCGAGGGCCTAACTTACCAGTATAATAGATCTATACTCACCCAGACATAATTATTGGATATGTCTATACATAAACAAATAAATTTAAAACCACTCATGAAATATATATATGGATTAATAATTAAATAATTACCGTAGTCATTCAGCTGTATCGCATTAACTCGATAAACTAATTAACTGGATTAACTTTCGTTCAATCATTCGTTTCATTTGTTCCGAAATTTGTGAAGTATATTAGCGTTCATATAATTCGTAATTTATTTACACAGCCGAACTGCTCGTATTGTTCGTCTAATTAAATAATAAATGTAAATTAATTTTGTCGCTTTCTACTTATCGATGATTTTATTTCGGTTTTGTTAAATGTTGTGTGAAAATGTAATTTTGTATTTATTATGTGAAGGGTGATCGTCATAGATGTAAAATACATGTGTTATTAATATAACAGGTCATCTTGTCAGCTTAATACATTGAATTAGAAATGCATTTAATTAGTTTTTGCCCGCTATAGGATAAATTTGTATCCCTCGAGAACAGTACTTTTTCTGTATTAAAGGTGCCCTATGTATTTATCTTTATTAAGAGTCCTTTTCTATTCTGACAACGTGTATGCGAAATTTCATAATGACTGATTGACTAGTTAAGGCGTGAAAGCGTAACAAACCAAGGAACTGAGATTCGCATTTATAAGATTTTGACGTACCCCGATTGTTGACAATAAATCCAATAGTACTTTGCACGACCTGGTATTCGAACGCGAGACCTAATGCACAGCAATCGTCTTCACTGTCGCTGCGCCTATGTGCCAATTATCGTATTGTTTCTACTTATCCTATCCATTCAGTATCTATGTTGTAAGAGTTAAACTGAGAAGTGGTTGAAGGCAAACCCTTGCCTACCACTTCGGGAATAGAGACGTAAAACTATGCAAGTATAAAGACAGTGTATCCTGATGACCTGGAAAACGTGGACAACTTTGGATTGTATCCAAACGACAGAAAACTGACTTTCGTCCCTTGTAAATTGGGTGCACAATAGCCTTTTTAAGGTAGGTAGGGAAAGTGCCTGTATCAAGACAAAGATTAAATATGTACGTCGATGGAGGAAAAAGTAATTTTTTGTACCGTTTTAGAAACTTGGTGGAGATATTATCCCAGCCAGCTGCAGAATCAGTTTTTAATGTCATGAGCAGAGTCCCACTACCTTTTCATCGGTATTTATTTTCATGACAAATGATTGCAAGCAAGTACTAGTTTTCCAATTCGTAGTCATTGTAATTTTGTGATGGTGATTGGGTTTGATTTTATCAGCCAAAAATAGAAGTAACAATTGTAAACATTTCAGTAGTTTCTTACACATGTCAAAGTAAAAATGCCTACTCTATTTTGTTCTGCACTCCAGTCCATACAGAGGGTTTTAGATAAGGACCATCTTGGCGTATCGTGTGTGGGTTGAAAAGGGTGCCCGACTCGGCCAAAACGCCCTGATTAGGACCTGAATCCATTTCTGAGATATATTGCCTTTATTTCTCTCTATTTTATTATGCCACCCCGTAAAAGCATCTGTTTGACTTTTATTGCAATTTACTTACTGAACCTTTCTTGTATGTTTTATTGAAGTTTTGTCGCCCTTCATTTTGCGGTGAACGAATGAATGAGGTAGTAAATGGCGCAGATTGACGGGTTAAAAGATTGAATGGGCTCGCTGAAACGGTTGCGTGTTTCCGTACTTATTTATTTGAATTATATTTATAACTGTTTAGTAAATTATCTGGCATGAATAAATAAGTTATGTGAGTAGATATTTACGAGCTAAGTATATTAAATATTTGTGGATAGCGTTTCGGTACGGGATAAACCACAAAACGTCAGCTTTCTGTATTCTGTGGGACATACAACCAAGTTATTCTGATTTGTTGATATTCTACATAATTTTTTTTTTTTTTTTTATGTATTTGTGCTTTTACTGCCTGATAGACTGCAATAGCCATCTATCAAGCATACATACAATTTCCATCCATCCAAATGCCGTTATTACCCCCTATTATGTAGTATCTAAATCCATAGCTGGCTAAAAGGGGAATGCAATGTACCTCTGGCTACCCCTACGGGGTTACGAGCATATAGTTTCCCCGTAACCATGGCTGCTGAAAAGCAACCGACACGTTGGGGAAAGTTGCTTAATAAACAACGCGATAAAATCCGTATATAGTAGTTTAATTTCAATAGGTATATATTTTCATAAAATTTCTATCAGAGCCCTTAATTTGTCCATAGCCGTACGGACGCTAGCATCTAGACAAAATGCTTTTATTTCGCCGGTCTTTATATCTCGGTATGTTTTTATTTATCATTAGAAAGGCCAGCAGCCGCACTGTTAATTAATCCTGTGCCGTGAGGATCGTTACAAGCATTCAATAAACGGACACTACTGAGGTGTAGGCAATCCTAACACAAGCATGCAAGCTTAGCTGGACGGCTTAACAAAAATACTAGTAATTTTGTTACCCAAATTGTCAGAACATTAAAAAAATCCCCTTAGTCTCAAAACAATGGTGTGTGGATTCATTGAAATTAAACTACTTAATACGGCTTTTATCGCGTTGTTTATTTAACACCTTTTACCTGACATGTTTTTCTTATAATTGTTATTAATTTTCAATAAATCTGTTTAATGAGGAAAATACTATTATCATTATAGCTGTTAAAATTTCGTATGCCAAAAGGCAAAACATGTAGCTCACACTGTAATCACAATTAACATCTTGCATGCAAGTACAAATAACCTGTAATGTACACTCATGTTTTATGAAATAAATTATCTTTATCTTTAAAAAAAAAATTGTGTTAAATAAACAACGCTGTACAACGTACAACAAATGATAAAATCCATATAAATCAGTTTAATTTAAACGAATAACATTCGTGTAAACGTAAGACAATAAAATGATGTGTGGATCACACTACACCATCTATGCAGTCAAGCACTGGTTCTGCCGACAGTTTAAGCACAACACACAAGAATGTAGGTTCCTCGTAACGTACCTACATCCTTCGTTACTTAATTACATTTTCACGCAAATACTGTAAGAAACTTAGTACTGCTTTGTAAACCTTGCTAGAAGTGTGGCATTCGCGAAATGTACAAATTGTGCGAGTAAATACTTTACACCGAGTGCTGAGCTCCAACTATACGCTGTGAAGGAACGATACAAATGCTACAAGATACTATTTACTGTACATTACCATTTCAGATGTTTCCCTCGTTAACGTTATTCTAATACTAGGTGTTCCACAGCGAATCGTGCCAAATTGAGAATATTTTAAACTAATTCAATGTCTTGTTATAATGTGATGCATGATATAACAAGACATTATATAATATATTATATATATTTATAATATTATAAATGCAAATGTGAGATTGTTTGTTACGTTTTTACACCTTAACTACTCTATCGATCATCGTGAAATATCGCATACACGATTTCAGGGGTACAAAATGGGACATAGGGTGTTACATTTAAAAAAAAGTATTGATCCGGAGGGACAGTAAGGTGATAACATTTACATTTACGCAAGCAAATTCGCGGCCGAAATCTAATATATAATAATATAAGATCCAGATCAATTACATTAATAGTAATTAACATGTAATGACACAAATTAGTTTGGTTAATTATCGTGATTTGTATTTACGCCAACGACGCCTTTGTATCAAAGGTCAACGTACTTTAGTTGTCAACTCGAGGAGACTGACTGTTTTGGCATAAACTAGACAATATTGTCTTCTGTTTACGCGAATGTTATTCATTGAAATTAAACTACTATAATATAAATAAATATAAATAGATTTAATAGTTTAAATAATTTTATTAGCTTATAAATTAGTAATAATATCAATAGTAGTAGTAGTGTAATAGTTTCAAAATTTTGTAATACAGTGATAAATAAACAACGCTATAAAATCCGTATATAGTAGTTTAATTTCAATAAACTAGACAAGCTAAAAATCTTTGCCTAAAATATTGACTTTTGTATATGTCTACCTCGATGGTTTCATGGTATGAGTATTTGCTATGTTTTTGCAACAGTTCGTGAGGGGTCGGATTCGATTCCCGGGTTGAGATAAATGTTATTGACTTTTCTGTAACAACAATCTCAGTAAATAAAAACTTCTTACCTGGCCTCTCTAATATGCATCACTTCAGGCAAGTAATTTTAAAACTAACTGACAAATCGAAATTGGAATTTGATTTATTGTGTACAAGTTCAACTCAATCAAAAATAAAGTTGTTAAAGATATCTTTATTGATTAATTATTATTTTTTAGGTCTCGGATAATCTCCTTATATCGCGATGTGTTTTTCTGGTTGAAGTGTATGAATTAATTGCTTTTTTTATGTTTCTTGTTTTTTGTTGTTATTTTTATCTATTGTTTTTTCTATTTTCCATTTGCTTAGTTGAAAATACAATAACTAACTCATAGGAAATCAAAGTAGTTTTACAAGTGGTGTTCTAATTATTATGTGAAAGTTTGTAATTAGCAACATGTGTATCTTAATTGTAACTGATCAAATGTACTTATTAGACTGTAAGCTTACCTAAAATAAATAAATAAATAAAAATTCTGAAGACCTGTGTAATACACATTTTTCATAAATTTTGATCAATTAAGTATTTAATCATCTGAATATGTATCATACAATATTTTATTTTTGAATAGCAATAGCTTATAACCTCTTAGTTGTCTTTTACTTCTACTAAATTCGATTCCGAGCAACACCTACGGCCCTATGTGGAAGAATTGACAATAGCGCACCTGAATTTTATCATTTCTCTTAGCTACACTACGACACCGAACTTGGTTTTTAATCGTTTATACAGTCTTGGAGGCTCTAGCGTAGAGCCCAAATAGTGCACTTTTGTGCAGAAAGTGCACCTATAAATATAATAGTTACATAGTTTATTGTTAAAAGTAGGCATAACTCATGTTTCACGAAGTGTATTGTAGTGTATAAACATCGAAACGCAACGAACATCCAGACTCGGCACAACTATTTGTAGATGAGAAAACTTTTCGCGAGGAGATCAAACGTACACTAGCCGCAACACGGCAGGTAAATGATTACTGAAACTATTGCGCCTGAATTATATTTAAAGGTAGCGAAGCAAGCAATGTAACGAAAATGAACCAAATATTCGTCTCCAATAATTCATTTATATTATAAAATTGTCTGACTCCTGACTTCCAAACTTTGTTGTTCATTAATTCATTCAACTTCAGCACAAACAGTCTGTGTTCGAAATAGAAAACTCGGGATTACAAGTTTGGCTGTTTATTTTTAAATAAAGTACTTTTCATAAGTAACTTTGGGTTAGCAGATGCTACATTAAATTATTGTTTCGATTCTTTATCGGTTGTTATTTAAAGTTGTAAACAAACTGTTTTCATAACTTGCTAACATAGTAAGTAATTTAGCCGTATAATGTTAGACTATATTTTTCGAGAATACATTTCAATTTAGATTACAAAATACTAGTAAATCTTATAAATGTATATTTAAGTTAATTTGCTTGTTTTGGGAAAAGATTTGGACGTCGTAGTGCAAATATGTAAATCCACAACCTCTCAATCGCACATTAAATTACTTTATCCATTAGGCTACAACTAATTTTTGCCAGCGGCTTCACACGCGTAAAGCCCTCGGAAACGTGTATCGGGATAAAAAAGGTTTGTCTATGTTATTCTAAGTCATGCACGCATGAATCCCATGAGAACGCATACCGATCAATGTTTAAGTACCAAACAATCGAACACCTTCACAGGCGTTCTTTTGCGTTTACAGTACAAGTAGGTTTGTGAATGTTTATTGAAATTAAATTACTATGTACGGATTTTATCGCGTTGTTTATTTAACACTTTATTACATAATTAAGAAACTGTTACACTACTACTACTATTAAACTTTACTAATTTTTAAACAAATTAATTTATTAAAACTATTTATATTTAAGTTTACACTTTCCCCGACGTTTTGGTTGTTTACAGCAGCCATGGTCACGGGGAGACTCAGCTTAAAAAATCGTAAATTCAAATAGTAGTAGTAGTGTAACACTTTCTAAATTATGTAATAAAGTGTCAAATAAACAACGCGATAAAATCCGTATATAGTAGTTTAATTTCATTGAATAACATTCGCGTAAACAGAAGACAATATTGTGAATGTTGTTCCATTAAAATCGTTATTATAAACCCTATAGGTATTGTAATATGTTAATCGATTTTATGGTTCCCAGCAGACTCTGTGCTGTAACTGAAAATTAAATCAATTAATTATTCAGCGTTTTTTTCAGTTTACTGCTAGATTGAGAAAATTCAGAATCACACCATGAATTCAAAAGTTTAAACCCGATGACCAAAATGTTAAAGTAATAAAAAATATCAAATCTGAAATTTTTATGCTATCATGGTAGCAAAGCATTTCGTCTGATAGCCATTCTTTATATAACAAAGGTGACAAATAAGCATACAGCCCGTTTGTTGGTAAGCAGTTATCGTAGCCTATGACCGCTTGTGATACCAAAGGATAAACTCGTGGATTACGCCAAAAAAGGGAATTAAAGATGTGATGAAAGGAAAGAAATGTGAGCTAAAGTTTACTTACGTAACCTAATTTTGTCAAACGCAATAGATTTCTTGTAAGAGAGTTACTTTCTTTGCTGTGCAAGCTGGCTTATTAATATTGAAACATTTGTTACATGTCATAATTATTTATTTCTAATTAAATAGCTAAATTTGATCACGTTTGGCTGTAGCTCAGTTTTATATATTTAATTGCCTATTTCCTTAGGAAATACAAGATTAAGTTCTGTAAAAAAATCGGGTGAATCCACAGCTTCATTTTTGAAGATTGCGGACATAAACATACAGAAACTGAATTTATAATATAATTATATTAAGAGTCCACAAGTCAGATATTAAATTTGGCGTAAGTATAATCAACATTAAAATTTAATTATTCAATTTACTATCTTATTTATAATGCACATGAGGATAAATCTCAAATTTCCAAGTCAACAATAATTGCAACGCCCATTTTAATATTTTATGCTTTAAACGAATATTAAGGGATGTGCTTACTCCCGTACCCCTTTTAGGGATTTGTATGAAGGGAGAAAACAACTCATACATAAGAAATCATAAGTAAACCAACAAGTAGAAATCCGTATTCTCTGCTGACCCCTCTGCAAAACAAGCGTGGGTCTACGGATTAAGCCGTATGGAATTCCTAATTGATGCATACATTAGCATACGGCATTGCTTGCATGGATTCCTCCAAAACGCATACTGAGATAAAAAGTATCTTAATTTAAACTTGGTACAAAGATCGACCTTATGGTCTATGAGAGTATAGATGTTGGCCACCAAATCTGCTTATCATCAAGCAAACTGTCTTTCTTGGCCAAATTAAAAGGCTTCAAAAGAACTGTCCTATTTAATTCATTCATTAATTATTACAATCATTCTTCTAGCTTTAGGTGCTGTTATTCTAAATTTCATATATGAATAAAGTTTAAAAACCTATAACCCAACTACGTACGACTACTAATAGTAAGGTAGTAGATCCTCGCTGGTTTCAGCATGAATGGGCCGGATCGACCGGGGTAGTACTACCCTCTCACAGAATACCGGCGTGAAGTAACGGTACCCGTACTGTTGCGTTTCGTATCGGTGAGTGAGAGAGCCGGAGGCCCAGTTACCCCGATCCTTTTTCTATCCTTTCCTTTGTCCTTTCTCTCCTTCATTCCTTTTTAAAGGGCTGGCAACGCACTTGTAACTCCTTTGGGGTTGTGGGTGTCCATGGGCGGCGGTAATCGCTTACCATCAGGCGATCCGTCTGCTCGTATGCCACCTTATGCAATAAAAAAAAAATAAAAAAAAAACTAATAATTTTTCGTAAAATTAATATAACCTATGTCACCCGGGCCATTATTACGAATCTATTGACACCTCATTAATTACAATCGGTTCAGTAGTTTAGGCGCTACGGTGGCACATACAAACATACACAGACTGCCAAAATCATTACCCTTCCTTTTGGCTTCGCCGTAGTCGGGCAAAAAAGCATGGCACTTTGCACGATTCAGAAATCAATCCGTAGACCTCATTGGGAAGTCTCTTAAGGAAGTGCAAACATATTCCATGGAAACCACGAGGAAGACTGCTTCATTTCCAAAGGTGTAGGCAAAGTTGATTACATCTAGGTATTGCCAAGTATGGTTTATTATAATCATAACATAAAAAAATTGCAAGACTGTCGTTTTTTAAAGGTTTCGGCGACAATTCACGTTTGCCATCTACCCACAAATATTTAAGTTAGTATAGGGAAGAAAAGGGCAAATGAATGTGCCACCAGTTTCAATATTAAGCAGCCGTTTTGAGACCCGCCACTGAATAGCGAAACAGCAAACGGGCCAAGGTGAAACTGTTTTGTTTATAAAATATCTTTATGTTTCTACCTGCCGTTTATTTATATTTTTATTTATCTTTGCTTTTTGCCTTGTTTACCTGTAAAATATATTGATGTCGTGTATTTCGATTAGGCAGTTTTTGTGTAGTATTTATTTATTTGCCTTATGGAAAACTTACAGCTACAGACAATGTATAACAATGACATGATAGGTAACGGTAAGCCAATTACAAGTTTTCACTCATAGAACTATAATAGAAAATAAATTAACTAGTGTACATTTACCAACTGCGTACATCAAGATAATATTAAATACTAAAATAGCTCTTTAATAAAATTATACAATATTATTTGAAAACTTATCAGTTATGCTACGAGAAGGTTATAATTCCAAGTCTACTTATCATAAGATTTAATTTAAACACAGTTCCACACCTTGGTCCCCAATATGTAATAATATTAAATTAGTAATCAACCAGATTTTCACTAGCTATAGTTTTAAATCCTACATGATAGTGGACTAGCATATTGGCGCCAATAGATCACAGTTCAAGATTCCGTGCTACTATTAGGAGTTACTTGACAAAAAATCTAATAACACGGCCCAGGAATCGAACCCGCAACCTTATGCACAGTACGCATTCACTAACGCTGTACCACCAAGGCAATATACTTACGTAATGTAAGTAGCTCAGTAACGTAGTATGCCTACTTATTTATAAACTTCCAAAATGCCCAAAAATTAAAAAGTTATCATCTAAATATTACTTGACAATGGTATTTGCCGTTATAGGCTTTTGGTATAGTATAAGCCAACTTATACTATACCAAAAGCATGGCTTTGTTATAATAATAATAATATAATAATATTCTACTACATACACACAACACCATCTAGCCCAAACTAAGCAGAGCTTGTATTATGGGTACTAGACAATGGATAAACATACATGTATACTTTTTTTTTGTAAATACAGACATATTATACATAGAAACACCCAGACCAAGACAAACATCCATATTCATGCACACAAATGTTTGACTTGTGCGGGAATCGAACCCACGACCTCAGGCGTGGCAATCGGTTACACTAACCACTACGCCATCGAGGCCGACTTTATTTGACAAAGTTGCACTATGGGGTAGCAAGTGACATAAAACGTAACTTTCTCGGCAGAGTTTTACGATAACTTGCAGCTGGTACTTTCAACATACTCTTCGCACCATACTATAGGGAAATTAAGGCACCGAACTTTCTATTTATAATTCTATTCTAGGTGACTAATCTCCTCCACAATCGCCAATACTGTCTCAGGGTTATGCGTAAAGCGATTATAATAACAAGATAAGACAATAGAAATAAGACTTTTAGGGCTAGGCCACACGGTGCGGTGCAGCTCCGGCGCGGCGCTTGAGCGGTGCCGCAACGGTTTCCTACATATAAAAATGTATGGTATGCCGCACGGCGCGCCCGCCTCCGCACCGCAGGCGCACCTGACTTGGAAACGAGGCAGACGAGGCGGGGAGGGGTGCAAGCAGTACGGTGCCGCAACAGCACCGCTGCAGCACCTGCTCAGTTGTTTGTACGGCATAGGGAAGTCGTGCGTCGTCAACTGGGCAAGCCAAGCCAACCCTGTTGCGGTGCCACAGTGGCGCCGTAAGAAGATTGCGTCGCCGCACTGCTCGTGTGGCCGCCAGTACGGTGCGGAGTAATGCGGTGCGGTGCGGCGCCGCACCATGTGGCTCGGCTCTAAATCGTGCTTCAAACTATCTGCGACGTGAAATCCAGGGATTATAATAACACAACCTCTCTATGAGTTAAGGACATGGTTATTGTAGTATGAAGGTTTCTGGAATAAGAAAAGAAAATGTCAAGGTAGATTAAAAACATCTTCCTCAGAATCGGAGATCTGATAATACCGCACTACTGCTTGGAACCACGGCCGATGCAACCTAGCCGAAACGTCAATCCTTTCAAAAAGGTTTGTCGTGTTCGTCCTCGTTACCTAATTCATAACCATTTAACAGGATATAATAAAACTGATTATTCTGTTCATGTGCATGAGATTGGGTTCAATTCTCGACTCAAGCAAATTGTTATTGAGTATTTTTTTTTTAAGAGCAGCGATTGCTCAGTAGGGAGACCAACAGACTGCAATGCAGAGGGTCTCGGGTTCGGACCCACGTCGCGCACCTCTGACTTTCGGAAGTTATATAACATTTCGAAATTATGTGCGTATTGATTGACAATTATCGCCTGCTCCGTGCCTCGGAGAGCACGTTAAGCCGTCGGTCCCAGCTGCCATGAACATCTAAGGCAGTCGTTATTGGGGAAGTCGATACAAAAGATCCCACCGGGTCGAAGTGTCGCCGGTCTGTACTGACTGGCCCCCACACAAGATAAGATAAGATAAGATATTGAGTATTTCTGTTAAGATATTCTTAGTATCAGCACGGAGCCCGGAGTGCCCGTTAGGCGTCAACATGCCTGCCCTTTATTACGTGGGACATAAGACCATGGCTAGCGAAATGTGGTTGAAATACATCACTGCTTACCCCTTTGAAGGTAAAGGCGTGAAACATGACTTTATTCTGTTTAGTTCATTTGAGCCATTGCCATTTAATTGTGATGTCAACTGGTCTGGCTAATTAATCCCGTTGCGTGTCTCGTCGCTGACTGATTGAAAATTTATGAACAGTTTAATACATTTACATGTATGAATTAACTCATTATTGACTATCAAATTATATATATGTATTTGGTTGACCTATATTCTAAAGCTGGATTATTACGTGAATTCTAATAAAGAACGATCAAAGACCGACGACATAACGGTCTCTCTTATTGAAAGCCAAGACATGTTCTGGGTATCTAAGTCAAAAATGTAAGTAAAAACCGCTGAAAGAAAGAGCTCGCTGTTGCGAATTATTTGTTGATGGCATGTATAACCCTACTTTCTTTTTTATACTTCTGAGGTGGCAAACTTGCGTACGGCCCACCTGATGGCCTGATGGTAAGTGGTCACCGTAGCCTATGGACGCCTGCAATACCAGAGGCATCACTTGCGCGTTGCCGACACTTTAGGAAAAAAAGGAAGTGGGCAGGTGAAGGAGCGGGACTCTCACTCACCAAACGAAACACAACAGTAGGAACACTGCTATTTCACGTCGATATTCTGTGAGAGGGTAGTACTTTCCCGGTCGAGCCAGCCCATTCATGCTGAAATCAGCGAGATAAAGTTCCATCGCAGAGAAGGCCCATGCCCAGCAGTGGGACAGTTTGATACTGGGCTGCTTGGGCACTTACATAGGATCAAAGCTTAAACGTAACAGCTGGTAAGTAAAAGTTCAATTAACTCGCATACTTAACGCGCACATCCCTGTATTTTATCCCATCATTTTCGTACTAGCTTCATCGCGTGAATGCCTTGGGTCGTAGAGTACAGAAACTTCTTACTATCGAGCAAGTTATATTATGCTTGTATACTACCTTGATATAAAAAAAAATATATAGGCGGATAAAGTTCCATCTTATCTTCTTCTATACATTGAATTTTTGCATTAAGATTGGCGATGAATTTGTAGTTTAGTTAACGATTCACCAGATGGTAATTGGTAACAACCGCTCATGGATATATTTATAATCTTAATTTGGAACGACTATTCTGTATTTTTTGTATTGCAACTGGGCAGGCTACAGTCAGGGTGAACACCTGACTGATGGTATATACGAACAATGATGATTGTCCTTTCAACACAAAGTAGTCTCTTTATTTAGTTCAAATATATATAAGCAACGGTATTCCCTTTGAACCTCCAAAATACAATTACTATTCCGTATTTATCCTAAGAAAAATAGTTGGAAATAACGAACTTCTTTGTAAATCAAAAGCACCGCGGCCTCGAAGTCATGTCTAAGTTGCAACATTACATTTCGAAAACATTTTCCTTCTTTTAGAAATCAATAGGAAAACTAAAGCGAAGATTTTGATTAAGTAAATAATATCGAATTAAATACACGGAGATTAAAATTAAGTAATAAACTGGATTACCAACACATTTCTGATTATTATTATGACTATCTTGATGGCACAGCGTTAGTGAATGCACTTGCTATGTCATCATACCATGAGGTCTTGGATTCGGTTCTTTTACCTGTACTTATAAGGACTCTAAGCTCCTGGTAAGCTGACGTATTACACCCACATTTCGCTAGCTTTTAAGTTCCATGCAAAAGAGGAATTTGTGGTGCTTAAGAAATTCTGAACAGAAAATTTAATAACAATATTAAGGTTGTGAATCGCACCTGAGTCCTCATAGAAACACACAGCGGTTGTATTCACAACCACTGTGCAGCCGAAATACTAATGAGGACTGCTTTGGTATTTATATCTATTCAAATAACGTCTGCTAGTTTAGCATAAAGGCTGAAGCAGCGATAGCTCAGTGGGGAGACCAACAGACTGCAATGCAGAGGGTTGGAACTCACGTCGCGCACCTCTGACTTTCGGAAGTTATATGACTTTTCGAATTTATGTGCGTATTGATTGACAATTATCGCCTGCTCCGTGCCTCGGAGAGCACGTTAAGCCGTCGGTCTCGGCTGACATGAACATCTATGGCAGTCGTTATTGGGAAGTCAGTGTCCTATAATATTCTGACACTGGTCTAGCCTTAGGGTATCGTTAGCCTTCGGGTTGCGGAGGTCAGGTGGCACACGCTCCGTGTAAAAACTGATATCCAATCAAATCCGGTTCGACCAGAAAAGCCGACCCAAAGTGACTTGCGAATAATAAAGACTAGGGAGAAGAAGTCTAGTATAAAGGCTACCTCGCGAAAACAGTACTTATCTTTCGGATTCTTTTCATCCGCAAGAAAAGACGTGGAAACTTAGCAAACAAATAATCCAACGTTCGCATTTATCATTTATAATATTAGTTACGATATATCTTGACTACATCAAAGTATTTTCTCGAATTCTTCATAACTTCGACTTTCCAGCACAAGTTTTACACACGTATGTTTAATAAAAGTCAATACCATCGGAGCACCAATACTGAGCCATAATCGCGCTTGTTCGAAAGCAATCCGACAAGAGTTCTGAAGCTTTTTCAATAATACTACAATTCTAAGAAATATTGTTGACTTACTCTAGATAAAACTTCATGAAGTGGATCTTGGTAGTAATAAGTCCGCGGCTGGCGCGACTTGCCTCGGGAAGACGTAGTGTATAGATAGACTACGTCATATTGAAATAGGTATCTACACCGTTTATAGTATATAGTTTATAGGTACCTATCTACATTTAGTTAATTGGAATGGGAATAAGACAATCGGCAGAAAAAGAAACCTAGGTAAATGTTCTCTGACCAAACCAGGGACTTTATGGAGAAAGATCAGGTTTAGAGTAACCTAAATCAACAAGTATATCTGAATAATGGAATGAAAGTGGGTAAATGATGCGAGACAGATATGCCTGAATTGGAGAAGCTTAGAGGCAAGAAGTTCGTCACTTCTTACCCTTCTGAGTAACAAGCACGAGTCTATGTATATGTAATAGATACATTTTTACCTATCTTATTTAGTATACAAATGTAGCGTTATTATAGCTTTAAATATTATTTAGAAACCCATTTCTAAATATCGTATTTTATTGTTGTCATCTCCATTTATTAAAGAACGAATATAGTCTAAAATTATGACTGAATAATTTTTATAGTGAGTCTGTAGTTTACCAAATAAATGTAATAGAAAAAATATTTTATACATGCACAATAATTAATCACAAGAAATTGAGGAAAACCAAATAAAATAACGCAACGTATAGTAACATTAAAATAAATTCATCTTCACAATCGTATCAACTATTTTTTAATATGTTGTTATAAGCGTTGAGTATGTATTGCTAATAACTTTGTTTTCAATGTAGAGAATTCGGCTGCCAAATTCATTTGAGTGGCAGTATCAATGCCTCAGCGCACGATATACTTACTATTATCGATAGAGAATAATAATAACAGCTTATTTCTACCCAGTTTAGTTAAGGCCTCCCCTTTGTTTTACCGCGTTTTGCGATTCCGTGGCAGGCTGCAACTTTAATGATACCGTCTGATCGACAGACTGTTATTTGTCTTTAGCTTGGCTACAGCTCAGATCTACTTTACGTCTTCCCCTCGTTAAGGCAATTTTAGCCTAATCTGGTGGGATCCGTTTTGCCACATCTACTCCTACCACGATAGTGACATCATAATATCTAGACATTAGGTACGTGGTCTTTTTAAACTACTTTCATAATATAGCTCCCCTTTAGTTTGTCATGTTTTGCGACCCCGTGGCGACCTGCAGCGTTAGTTAAACCGTCTGACCGACGGATTGAAATCTCGCCTATCTTCACTTTTCATCTTCCCTGCGCCAAACCTAACTTTAAAAGCCTACCCCATCTAGTGGTTATAATAATAGACCACTGCTCACTCAACTAACACCTATTCAATATCGGCATCACTGACAGCTCCTTATGTAGAGGCTGCATAGAGACCGAGGAGACACCGGCTCACATGCTTCTCCATTGTAAAACACGTGAGCAACCAACGGGCGAAACTACTAAACAGTCCAGAAACGATGAAGGATGTACTACGCAACACCGATCCTCTATTAACTTTCTGGACGGAGCTGAGGTGGTATGAGTAACTGGAAACTTTTTGCTTTAGTCACTTACGCAAAATGGCCCAATTGTGTGGCTAAGTGTGGATAACAGAATTTTTTTTTTTTTTTTTACGTGGGTGAATGCAATGACGCGTATCCCTCCGCGGGGGTGGGCGGAGGGATTATGTCGGACTCGCCGGGGTAAAAGAAAGATGGAATAATAGTAAAGTACCTCCCGGAATACCGACTAAACCCACCACGGTGTTCCTCGACAAAACCACTATCGACGGGGCCGCGCGAATCGCTTTCGCATGCGGTCGCGACCCCGCCGAGGTTACGGCCCGCCGTATGAAACGGCAGGCCACCTCACAAAGAGACCTACCCAAAGGCACTCACTTCTAATAAAACCCTACTGTCTCCCCCTTAGGGGAGAGACGGACTCGAAACAGAAGCGCGCGTGGGAACACGCACACTGCCTCTCGGACCTGGTGCTGAACGAATGGCGGGCAGGTCCACAAAGCCCGCCACCCCCAGGTCAAACCTCAGGGTGGCTGGAGGTCATCTCGCGCCCTCCGGCGCTCGACTCTGGCGGATAACAGTCATCCAACTAACTAACTAACCCAACATTAGTCTGATCTGGAGTGATCCGCTTTTCCACATGTATTACATTAGGGCAACATCTTTTTTTTATTTTTTTTTCGGTAGCCAGCAAACGGATCGCCTGATGGTAAGTGATTACCGCCACCCATGGACATCCGCAACACCAGAGGAGTTACAAGTGCATTGCCGGCCTTTTAAAAAGGACTACGCTCTTTTCTTGAAGTGCTGAAGGTCTTATCTTATCCTGACATTAGGCATCGATTGCACTACCTTCATAATAGAAGCACGTTTTATTAGCAGACCAAGTCTTCATTAGAAATAAGTAAATTATAAAATGAATTGCGTAACTTTTAGATTCAATAACACTAATTCCATGTTCAGTATTAAAATTAAATTTCAAATACGTATCCATGACACTAGTTTCACGAGCTTGCGGTTTTATTAATATAATACATTTAACATGAAAACTAATATAGCGAAACCAGTTTATTAAAAGCTATTAATTAATTATAAGAGAAATTCTATATCGTCTACGATTAAGTTATTAATAATTATGATAATACCGGCCCTGCTGAGCACAGGCCTGTTGTCACTTTGGAAAGGGTTAGACCATAATCCACCACACTGGCCTAGTGGTTGGCAGACTTCACACATCTTCGAGAACTTTATTAAATACTATGGAGAACTTTCAGACCGGCAGTTTTCCTCACGATGTTTTCCTTCACAATTAAAGCGAGCGTTAATTAGACATTTAAATACCATTAATAATTATTTTATTTGTATAAATCCTAAAGGTTTAATGGCTTGCATAAGCTAAATAAAGAAAATCGATCACTGTCTGTTTTCCAGTTATATTTGTAATTTTTTGTAATGGTTCATCCAAATTTTATATTTCACATGTATTTTTGTTTAACTTTAAGCTTAATATGTTTTGTCTTAAATAATTACGTCTAGGCGTTCTTTATGTACATTGTTTGAATGTTTGTAATTGTGTAGACCTCACGATATAGAAGTTATTCCTAGTGCGGGGGTTGTATTTTGTCTAAACAAATGACCTAACAACTTAGTCATTTCGTACGTTCAACCTATAACTGAAGGACAACGTTAAATCTGTTTTGAAATTTTCTCTAGGTATATATTTTTACCGAAAATCTTTAGGTACCTATATCATACCTAGTAAAAAAGATAAAAAATATAAAAGATACTTTTCTATCTCATTTTCCTACTGAGTAAACATTATCCTTTCTGAACGGACCATTATTTTCTCTAGTGTTTTTACTCAGTACCGAGGCGCCCTCTAAAACTAAACTTAGTAAACTATAACCTTTGTAATAACGATCTAACTTTGCCTTTGAGCCACATCCTTCATTGTGAAGAGTTCCTGAAACTGGACAATTTCTTTATCGTTTTTATTTAGCTAAGTCAATATTAAGTGTCTTAATTAATCCTGTAGTTTCTTACCTTACTATATTTAGCCCGAGATAGCATCGTTCCTGTGTACCACTTAAGACTACCTGGAATATCTGTTTAATATTTATTATAAACTACTTCCCAATATAATAAAACCGCATTTTTTTATTTTACTGCGTTATGCACTTTGGACACTTTATAAATTACTAGCTGACCCGGCAAAAGTTATTTTGCCATAAAAAAATGTTAGCGGTGGACAACCCTTATCACTAAGGGGTATGAAAAATAGATGTTGGCCGATTCTCAGACCTACTCAATATGCTCACAAAATTTCATGAGAATCGGTCAAGCCGTTTCGGAGGAGTACGGGAACGAACATTGTGACACGAGAATTTTATATATAAGATAACTCCTTGGCGGATGCGTTTTGCAATATTCTGAACGGCTATGTCATGCTTCGTAGGCTATTTAAAGACAATTAAATATCTGCCTAGGATACAGGTTACGAAAAAAGAAATTGAAAAGAAATCTCAGCGTATGAATACCAATCCCCGAGTCGTGCAAGTATTATTGGATTTTTCTATTTACAAGTTCTTAGAATGAGCATAGCGTTTTGAATCATGCCTGGTAGACAACAGTTCCGCCCGCTATTATAAGTTAAAAACACAACTGACCAAATGTAGTTGTAATATACTTACTACCTACTTCTTCGAGAATATTCTTGTTCTCTGTCCAAACTCAAAATAACTACCTGTGAACTTTTTTTTCGGCACGGTGTCGGGTAATAGGCCTGGTAAACAGTAGCAAGTAACAAGCGCGCCGTCTATTACGTAGAAACAATGGTGACAAAATTTAATCGCAATTCCTTTCTACCTTGGTATCCCAGTATTATTACATAGCCTATGTATGTACATATATATGTATGTGATTAATTCCGAAGCTTGAACAACTGTGGCAAGAGTAAAGCCACTTACAACACGGAAGGAAGGGAACCAAACAATTCCCACAAACAGCTACATCTATCAGAGCCGAGATTCAGGGCGCATGAACAAACACTGGTATACTGCTACTCAATAAAATGTAATGGTCTCCGTCTTCAGGACCGTCGGCACGCTTGCACTACGAATGCATTGTTCAACATCATGATACATACGGATAGGGAAGGCTGTGTACTTGTTGGAAGATGTATTTTTTTGTATTGTTGCTGATGACTACTTGATCATACATACATATGTCTTACGTCTTTATTACCGAAGGGGAAAGCAAAGGTGTACTACAATCTTATTTCGCCATACATACATATGTAGTTTGACGCCTAATTCCCCGTACAGATAAATAGCGGATTGTTAAGAATACATTTTGCTGGCTTTAGACTGAGGTCACATATAAGAGACGGCGAGCTTGAAGTCTTTAAGCGAAATGTAAAACACAGTTATGCTACTAAAAAAATCTTAAGAAAAATCCAATAAAACTGTGTCAGATCCGGAAAGTGAACCTGAAACTTCATGCACAGCAGCTGCATTCACTACTACTGTGCCACCTCAAGCAGTTTACAACAAATCTGTAGTGTAATTTCACCGATAATGATTATTCATCAAGTTTGGTACAATCGGGATCACAAACATGCAGAAATTTTTGCCATAGAATCAATGAAGCGTTCGCATAGAAGAGTGGCATGCCTAGAGATCCAGCCAGAAGTTACAAAAAGCGACAAGAGATGGCGCTGTACGCAATAACACAAATTTAACTGAAACCTGAGTTGCGCTAGCAAAGTTTGCATCGCGAATAACTATACATACAGTAATCTTTATACTACGACTAAAACACTTAGTCTGAGGGTCCGCCCATTGTGTTGGAGAGAAATCACATCTCGTTCCTCCACAGATTCACAACTGCCACAGCAGTGTGTATAATCTAACGTAGTGTTATCTTTGTACAGAGTGGGTGCTCCAAGCTGTACAGATTACTGCCTCAAGATGTCGCCTCCTTAATAGTGTTCGCTAGATTTGAGTCGGGTTCAACTGATATCGATTCAATAGCGCATACTAATTATTATTTGGATACATGCTCGTTTAACGAATAACAGTTAGTAATTGTTTATGTGTAGAGATCACTGAACAAAATCGAAAGTTAATTAACTGAATCTATAAGTTATTCGAATATAAGTTACTAGAATCTATATAGTGATCGGCGATTATGGATATAAAATGTGAATTACTATATTCAATAAAAAAAAACGAAATTTGTCGAATAATCGATATGATATGATATAAGCTTTGATTATTTGATTTCGTATAAGCCGTACGAACATATCCACAAATACGATGCCATGGGATGTGGTGATACGGATGAACTAAAATATAGTAATTAATATCGTCTGATGATATATTAGTGACTATATATATTTTATGTAATGGTTCATATTAAATGAAACCTCGCATAATATAACATCGTTTGAAGCAGGAATCAGTCGATCAGGAATCATCTGTTAATCGTGCCATCCTCAGACCAAATTTTAAATATTCGATTATGTCTTCGAATATCCGATTTCTTTTTTTATAGCAATTACAAGTCACTAATTCTTTCATTAATAAACAGCAACACTACATGTAAGTAACTTATGTTATGTTTTAACGACTTATCACATGAGTGAAGTATAGCTAAAGCTATACATTATGAAGCTTATTGAGAACTTTACTTTTGTCACCTACGGAACTAATTCAACGTCCTTGAGATACCTGCATACCAAACTTTAATGCCCTAGACACGCGTTCATAGACTTACACTAATCGCCCAGAGGGGTTGGCAGGCACTACGGATTTCCACTTGCAAGCAGGGCTTCCTGGCTTTATGTACTTTCTGTTAATATTTCATGAACGTTTGCCGATTTGAGATGGCCTTTCTCCAGAATGTCTCGTCAATTCATTACGTTATGTTACACCTTGCACTTTGTACAATTACTATTAACTTATGTTTAGAGAGGCTTTCTTTATTTTCTTTCTGCCTTTGCCGAAACAATAACGTAAAAAAGTATCAATAAAAAATACTTTCTTGCGTTTCACATGGTATGTAGTAATAAAGTCATAGTGTTATTTTACATAACAGTGGTGGAAAATAAGCATACAAGCATACGTTTTCAATACCAGGAGTCACTCGCTCGTTATCTATCCGAAGAAAAGGAATCAGATATGGGAGAAAGAAAAGGTATGTGAGCTTCCAGAAGTCTTATAACCCAGGCGAAACGATACAGTGACAGTTTTATCACTCTTACGCCAATTTCTTGTAAGATACTACTATTACAAGTACTATTTCCCCAAGACGACTCATTCGTACCGTTACCAAAATATCAGCAACAGTTGGAGAGCCAACTATCCAGAAGTAGAATTAATAAAACATGAGGTATGGGTATACGTTTAAAAACCTAATGTGTACGGCGCAGTGTGCCGCTGCAATTTAATATATTTGTCGCAGCGTCAGCACTACAGCGCCATCTATGTGTCGCAGCGTTAGCACTACAGCGCCATCTACGGAAAACGTCAAGCAACATGGCTGATTGGGTGCGGTCGGTGCCAGTAGTGGGGCGGGCGTCGGCTGTCAGCTGTCACATGTTTGGCAGTTGACAGTAGGGCATTCGAGTTGCGTGAATAAAGGGCATTCTGAATTGTGACGGCAGAGCGAACGGTCGGGTTCCCGACACCACGTGGCATCGAACGCACCGCGTTTTCCATCCGTCTATCGGAATAATCATTAAGTTATTGTGAAATCTCTTTACTAAATCAATTATACGGACGATTGCTTGAAGTGTTTTGGGTATTATTTCCAAAGTTCGACCACTCTGATAACGATTGACACGATCGACCCCCGACATATTAATCTCATGCTATAAGTATTGCACCTACATACATTATATAGGATTCATTCATTTCAGCAAAGAATCTGTTAGAAGCAAGCCTTTCGCTCTATCAGGACAAGCTTTTACTCAATAAAAGACACCGGTGGCACTTCGAGCCCTGTACCAATTAAACATTTTATTTAACAAATAATTGATTTTAATACCCAAAGAATCAAGCATCGGCGAGTCGTTTTTTTTTATTATGCAATTGATTAGACTGCTTTGTTGTTTTTATGGAATGAGATTATGTTTGTGTCTGGGGTAAACCGTGAGGTACCTACTCCAGTTATTGGATTTTTTGTTAACAGTAAATATCGGTGCCTTTATTATGTCTTCCAGACTTAGTGATGCTGCTAGCTGCCACGTACCTACCATTTCTTGAATTATGTTTTTACGTTAAACAAGAAATGTGAAACAAAAAGCTACATAATAGAGGACCGGCTTGTGTACTGAGTCTACTGAAAACATAATTAGACATCGCATTGTTACTAAGAATTTCCTATAAAAAGAACCAATAAGCTTTCTAACCCAGATGATAAAACATAAACGCAAACTTATGCCATGAGGCCAACGAGGTAATCTCGTTAATGTATCAAGTGTTAGTAAACGAGGCATAATTAAAAAAACTATTGGGTCTAGCTACAGATATGCCGCTGCGGCTCAAATAGGTTTAATAGTTTTAAATCCTCTCCTAAAAGATATACTTACCTATATGTATGAATTCTTACATACATGCATAGACAGTCTTACCTATATCCTATCCCCAAAGGGAATTTTCGCTTCTTAACATACTACAAAAACACAACAATATTACTGCACGAGCAACGTAATATACCTACAAAAATATATAAAAGTACTCACAGGAATAAAGTACAAACTAATCCATCTCAAAAAAACCTTTCGCTTCCTTTCCATAAAGCATCCGATTTTATTAAATGGCAATATCGCATGTTGAATGTCGTTAACCACAGGTTTTACGTACAACATATTAATAAATTCAGGATAAATTGAAAACAGGAAAAATAACAAAATTGCTACCCTTGATTGCACGATTGACTTATTGCGTATAACTAGCTATTGCCCGCGGTTTCGTACACGTGGAGTTTGGGAGTACCTATGAATATGTTTTGAATTCTAGGCGGCATGTCAAGATGAAACATGTACCATGATTTTAAGTTAGACCTCCAACAACACACAACTATAAAAACCGCATTCAATTTCGTGTAGTAGATTTTGCGTGATTCGCATACAAACACACAGACAGACAGTAAGACAAAATACCCTGGATGATGACCAGCATACCTAACATAAATTTTCTTTCATGTTATTGATAATAGGGCTTAAATATAATGATCACCAAAAATACTAATTGCGCAGCAAAATATATCATAACGAGCAACTATACGCCTCAAATCACTGCATTCCGTCGCGGAAGGGTTAGGTTATGTTAGGTTCCTTCTTAAACCCACCCAAAAATAGGAGCCACGCGAAGTGGGGCTCCGTTGACTTATTTTGATCTCTCATATTGCGGTTTTAATTTTGGTGACCATTTATTATTTTTGACTGTTATATTTTACTATATCTGGTGATAAGTTAAACATAAGCCTTTATAATATGTACATCACACACATCTACCAATTTCAATTTTATTGTATGTAAAGATGTACCTTGCTAGCTATGCATTCAAAGGATCTTTTATAGTGTTTCGTCTTACTAGCTATAAAAATAATCTATAACTAATATCAGCTCTACCGAAATCTATGTATGTGTGAAGTCTGTCTGCTTTGGAATCGATCTCGAGAGTACTGCGTGCCAGTGCAACAGTAGCCCAACTAGAATATTGCTAGCTGTATAATAAGACCGAAAACAAGTTTTTGGAGTTATCTAACTGAAGGGTTTCAACAAGACCCTATGATTAATTTTACGCGGTATGTTTTATCTTTACAGAGTTCTTTTAAGGCGCCTAAAATGGGCCCAAGTCTGAGAATTATAACTATTCAGAATGTTGTCCAATTCTACAAAGCTGGCACTTGAGATATTTTTACTTCATCCAAATAAAATTATTCTAGGTTTGATGTCTGCAAAATACATAAAAGAACCTCGCTGATTTCTCTTACAGAAAATCGACGAGAAATAGCAGTATTCCTATTGTTGTGTTACGTTTGGTGAGTGGGAGTGCCAAAGGCCCAATCACCCTTTGCTTTTGCATCCCCTTCCCACTCTTTTCTCCTTCCCACTTTTCCTGAGATATTTTTACTTCATCCAAATAAAATTATTCGAGGTTTGATGTCTGCAAAATACATAAAAGAGGCTCGCTGATTTCTCTTACAGAAAATCGACGAGAAATAGCAGTATTTCTATTGTTGTGTTACGTTTGGTGAGTGGGAGTGCCAAAGGCCCAATCACCCTCTGCTTCTGCATCCCCTTCCCGCTTCTTTCTCCTTCCCAAGTTTTCTCTTCTTCGCGCAAGTGATGCCTCTGCCTCTGGCCTCTGTTGCAGGCGTCTATAGGCTACGATGACCACATTAGGTATGCTTGTTTGCTACCTTAGCTGTATATAAAAAGATACCAAATCTATATATATATATATTTATATATATATATATATATATATAGATTTGGATATATATATATATGTATATATAAATTTTAATAAAATTAGATGGTCGATCGAGGTCTGCGCAGAGAACTTACAAATCTGGTGCATGTTTTATCTTGAAACGCCGTCGCGTAGTTGAGTATTTGGTGTGTATGTATATTATATACTTCTTACATGCAATGACATTATACAGATATAGACCTATTGCCAAATACCTCGCATACAAAGTCGCATGCAAAAGCCACTAAATTGATTAAACAAGCATGTGGTGTAAGTGTTTATTAAACCATTATTCGTTCATAGACCTCCCAAAAAAGCTTTTCAATAAAATTGATAACTGTTTATTACAGCGTTCAACAAATTAAAAAACCATATCATCTTAAACACCTTAAATCATTAAGTAGTTTCTGCCAAGCGCTGCCAGAATTAAACAGAAATACTTTTGTGGTATTCACACTAGACAAGTCTGCCCCTAATATACAATACCACGCTATATATTCTCTAGAGAAACGCCAGAGTCTTCGGTACATACAGGGTGTCCGGTAATTAATGGATAACCTTGAAATGTCTTATAGTAGAACTGAATGCCATTCAGAAAAATGAAAAAATATATATTAAAAGAGTGCAAGCTATATAGCATAGCATACTTTTGACTGTCTAATTATTTAGCATAATTAGTGTTTAATAATAAAACAATGAGCAGCGATAGCCTAGCGGGAAACCGTTGGACTGCCACGCAGAGGTCTCAAGTTCGAACCCAAGGCATCTCTGACTTTTTCGAGGTTATATGCGTATTAAATAGTTAATTATCGCTTGCTTTAACAGTGAAGGAAAACATCGTGAGGAAACCTGCATGTCTGAGTGTTCTCCATAATGTTCTCGATGATATGTGAAGTCTGCCAACCCGCACTAGGCTAGCGTGGTGGACTATGGCCTAACCCTTCTCACAGTGAGAAGAGGCCCGTGCCCAGCAGTGGGACAGTTTAATACAGGGCTGATATTATTATTATTATAATAAAACAACAATAAACCGATGGATTACATTCATTTATGGTCGTAGTATACAACATATACATACATGGTAATTTAAAAAAAACACATATCTCAGGTAGTAGTTAGGATAGATTTTTATTCATATTTTTTTCTGAACTGTCATCAGTTCCACTATAAGACATTTCCAGGTTATCCATTAATTACCGGACAACCTGTATAATGACCGGTTAACTACTACCGCTGTTTCACATTCGTCCCATTTATCTGCTGTTAGTGTACGAAGCATTTGTGGGTAATAGTGTTGATACTTTACGGTAGTACCTTAACTTAACGATTGCCGCACCGCTAAATACACAAGGATACATCTACCGACATCCCCTTCATTAAAGAGCATGTTTAGCCAACAAATAGTAAAACCAGATCCTCTATACTTTTAGGACACATCCCAATTTTTTATAACATGCCGATTAAGGACGCTTTCAATTTAGACGATTGGTGCCGGACTGTAGCAGTCCGGCTATGTTTCGTCATGTTATGTCCGGTTATGATTTTTCATACAAAATGACTCGACGCAAGGTCGTGCGAGAGCAGTGCGGCGCACGTCCGTTGGCGGCAAACAATGCATATACTACCTGCCTCAGTCGTTGTTCGCTAGTGCGGTGAACGCATCGTGTTTCTTCATAACTTTATTAAGGACGTTTTCGTGCATAGTCGACGTATAGTATTTTTGAATTTAAATTCTTGATGTTGAATTCCATTTTTAACTAAGTCATATAATTCATAGAAACATTCTCTAGACATTCTAAAATAGTTAAAATTAGTTGAGTTTTCTTTTAATCTTGGGTAAAGTGTATAAAAATCACCAGTTTTATATGTTAAAGAAAACATTGGCGACGCTCTAGTACGGCTTCGTTTATGTTTCTTCCGTAGCAAGAGAACTAACAATAACACTTCCTCGTCAGAGTCCATGGCACCGATTGAAGTCTGGTTTCGATGGAAATCACTAAAATTCGATCGGACTGCAGCCGCGTATCTCTTCAAATAAGACGATTCACGTCGTACTGCTGTCATCCCGTAGCAGTACGGCTCACGGTCGTATTAATTCTGCAACAACCGTACGGCAGCAGTCCGGCACCAACCGTCTAAATTGAAAGCGCCCTTAAACATATACTTCAGTATGGTGTATTACGGATTTAAATATTACTAACTGTCCACGTAGCACGAGGTTATATGCCTATGTTACTTCTAAATATGCGTGAGATTGTATGTCTTTCTTAATATTGAATCATAGAATTATATCATCCACTTTGTACCGCTCAGTCTTCCTTACAGTTGACTTGTTACTGACAGTAAAGGCAGTAACTTACTGCTGGTACAAGTGGCTTCTATGTCCTCATGTGACAATTTAGGTGAAGCATTGACTTGTATGCCTAGGACACAACCAACAAGCAAGGCTTTTGAATTGGGTCCTATACTTTCTACCTAGAGTTGTAATCGACCATCGGTGCGTCACTGACACTATTGCCCAATTGTGAAGCCAAGTGAGGAAAACACATGAGCAACTAACTACCACTACACAAACTAACAAGCAGGTAACAATCCCTTCTCAACATATCCCAAATTCAACTAACGCATGGAGTCTCCAGAGAGGAACAAACGAAAACCCACTGAATGTAAATTGTACACATCTAAGACGGTATTAGATTGTATCGTTCGCTCCCATTCTCCTCCTTTTAATTTCACCCCGCTGAATTAGTAATGTTCCCGTTTGAATCGTTCGCTCGTTCTCCTGAACTGAATGTAGGACGATGTTTTGTTTGAAAAGAAACGCTTCAAGTATAATTAAAATGTTGAGCTGTAGTGTTCTAGTTTCAAGAGAATGTGCTACTGAATATTTTAGGTTGCATTAAAGAAATATAAATTTCATTTTTGTTTGGGTTACCAAGTAAAAGTTACATACATAGAACTTATGCTTGCTTAAAAGTAAGGCAGATATGCAATGCACAATCGCAATTTTTAGATATCGCGTAATAGGAAGCGAATCTATTGCAGATAGTCCGATCCGATAGATAGATCCGGCTGATGATTTTTCCATAAATAGTTCTAATCAAGCATTTGATCCGCCCGCCGGTAAGCGGTTACTCAATAGACGGCAATATAAGCTCACCATCTATGAGGTAGAAAACACCTATAGCAGATAAAATAAAGAAAGAAAGAAATCTTTATTGCTATACAGCTGGGCACAATGTATATAAAAATAAAAAGAAATAACAAAAATATTAATAAAAAAGGAAGAAATAAAAACACAGTAACATAAAATACTCAATGAATATTCTGACATGAGTCGCACAGCTGCAGCAATCAGGACTCCAGTTCAGTATTTGCCTGGTCTCAAGAACCAGGCACTGGTCTTCTACTGGAGCCTGTTATTGTGACGTAATGAAGCCAATGAGTATTAATATATATATATATATATATATATATATAGATATATATATATATATATATATATATATAATCATGACATTGTTACATTGAATGCGCATGGACGCAGGCCACGCGCAGCTACGTATTGCACAATAATTAATACAAAAGAAGTATATAAATCTATATATTTTTGTCTGTTATTCTATATTCAATTACTGAACGCCACTTTTTAAAATAAATTAATCAAAAATAAACATCTTTACTCATTTAGGTCACAAAGTAACACTTATGAGCGTCAAGGTTACACTTACTAAACAAAAATTTAATAAGAATTTAAAATAACAGTTACCTGTTGCCTCGTTTAGCAAAGCAAGGGCGTAGAACCAATGAGAATATAGAAGAACGGGCAAGAAACTCACGGCCACTCTATTTAATTGCTAATTTTGGAATGCTGCTTGTTTTACAAATTATAGGAGCTGCAACCATTATACCATTTGCCTACTACTGAATACTATGTTCACATACTTAAAAAAAGAAAATTAATAAAAGAAAACTAAATATAAATTTTTATCTCAGCCGCTCACATCAGGCAAGTCAGAATAGGAGCATCTACTCACATGCACATAAGGAAATTATAAAGAGTGACCATATTTTATTATTAGTCCGGGCAAAACTGCTATTTGAATTGTTCGTCTTAAATCAAATAATTAAAATGTTACATTACATACGAAGGGCGTTCAATGTATTCTCGGTATCGGGGTGATATACTAATGATGAGGGTAATTAAATTATCTCATTAATTAAAAACACTCTTTGAGGTATAAGTATAAAATTTTATTTAATTGTCACCATTAGTATTCAAGATATCATTACGAAAAGGCAACTACGATGACAGATGCGACAATGTTGAAGAAAACAAGGAAAGATTCAAAAAGTTACTCACAAAGAAATGGTGGCTGTTTACCAAGATTCTGCTCCTTGATTATCTACTATTCAAAAGTGATTTAGTGAATTTAGACGGGGTAGAGAGAGTATTGAACTCATGGCTAATGTGTTTTGAGATTCTAAATTGAAAAATTGAAATTGAAACTCAATCAGTAAGATACCCTATCTTACTGATTGAGTATACAAAAAAGGTTAAAGTATTACTGCCGCATCTTACGCAAACATCCTACGTAATTTAAAGGAGGCAGTAAAAGAAAAAGACTTCGAAAATTGCCCGCAGGTGTCTTGCTTCTTCACGACAACGCGCCGGTTCACACGCGTTACTAAGGCTGCTGTGCCGGAATGCGGATTTGAAGAAATCTATCATCCACCCTACAGCCCAGATCTGGCCCCTAGTGATTACTTTTTGTTCCTAAACCTTAAGAAAGATAATAATAATAATAATATTCTACCACATACACACAACACTATCTAGCCCAAACTAAGCAGAGCTTGTACTATGGATACTAGACAATGGATAAACATACATATATACTTTTTTTTGTAAATACATACATATTATACATAGAAACACCCAGACCAAGACAAACATCCATGTTCATGCACACAAATATTTGTCTTGTGCGGGAATCGAACCCGCGACCTCAGGCGTGGCAGTCGGTTACACTAACCACTACGCCATCGAGGCCGACAATGTTCGAGATAAACGTTTTTCCGACGATAAAGAGTTGCAGGGGGCAATTGATGAACATTTTTCAGACAAGGAAGAAAATTTATTTTTGGGGGTTTTGAAATGTTACTTTCCCGCTCTAATAAGTGTATTGTGGTGATGGGGGACTACATGGAAAAATATTTTTTTCAGAATTTTCTGCTTATTCTTTCATGCCTATACCGAGAATACATTGAATACCCCTCGTATATATTGAACAGCCGTTGCCAAAGCAATGAGCAGCGTATACAGACACACTTCGAGAGGGAAGCGATGACCGTACGGGGAGATAAGGCACTTACAATCTTTTACTTTGTTAAAATAAGTATTTTGTAAAAAGTATTAAGTTATGTAGAATATGCTAGAACAAATGTTATTCACCTATTAGTCGCAGTGGCACACTGGCGGCCAGACTCAATAGATTTTCGTCTTGTCTGCCATTCCAAGCACTGACAGGTTTATTTTTTAATACTACTAAGGTGGCAAACAAGTCTTTGGCCCACCTGATGGTAAGTGGTTACCGTAGCCTATGGACGCCTGCATCACCAGAGGCATCATTTGCGCCTTGGCGACCCTTTAGGAAAGGAAGAAGAGAAAAACGAATTGGAAGGAGCAGGAAGGGGGAAAGAGGGGTAACTGGGCCTCCAGCACTCTCACTCACCGAACGAATCACAACAGTAGGCAGTATGATGTAAAAATTATTAATGTTTTCCATTTAACCCTGTATATAAATTCACACAGCAAAAAGCCCTAAAAATTTAAACTCCAAATAAGTATTTATTTAAAGCAATGTAATATAATGGAGGCACACGAACACATCTTAATTCACCACCTTAAAAGCACAAAAGACTTAATAACTAGCTCCAACAAAGCCGCCTATGAAATATTAGAAAGAAAACAAAGCACATTATACATACATGAACATACACATAAAAAACACATACACATAAACATACATACATTGTTAGCTCAAAGAGACATTGTAACGCGTTTTGAGACGAGGAAGGCTTGACAAAGCGACTATCTACGCAAATATACATAGGTACCTATGAAAAGTGTCTAGCCGGGATCTAAAGATGCTGGAAACGAATGTTCGTTGTGAATTATATTTTAAAGACCATGGATTTCCGTTTCTGTTTAAAACATAAACATATTCAGAAGTTTTTGGAACGAAGTTCCTTATCGCGCGTTGCGAAAGGGGGCTAGACGGGAAACATTAAGACCAAAAGTTGTAACAACACTTTTTGCTATAGTTATAGCAACTATAGCAAAAAGTTGTAAGCCGTGCGGCGTGCGCGTGTATCTCTGTCTCTCTCTCTCTCATAGAAAGCAAGCCAGTTATTTTCTCATAGAAAGGAACTTCGTTCCATCCGGGTGTCCCTTGACACCTCTCAATTTTTTATCTTTAATTACTTTAGGAGAACTAACTTTATTTTTATTTTGATTATAGACAACTCCTGCACTAGGAATAATTCTTGTATCGCGAAAGACATTACAAACATTCAAACAAAAGACAAAACACATCCAGACGCGGCACAACTAGTTGTGGATTTGATTTGTGGAACCCACAACACCCGGAGTAGTGTACAGACGAGGTGGGTTCGATCACCAGGACAAATAATTGCGTGATCCAAAAATAGTTGTACCGACTCTGGGTGTCCTTCGTAACAATTGTGTGAAATAATAATAAATTCATGTGCGGAAGTTGCCATTTTAAAAATAAAATATATAAATGGTAGGAAAAGCGTTTTTTATAAAATAACTATTTCAAATTGCTAGTCAATAATATTAGTAGTCTGAAATGTAATTATTTCACAAACATTTTATTTACAGATACATACAGGATTAAAGATCAAAAGTATAAGAATGTCCTCCAGATCATGTTTAAGTCATGGCAGCCAATTATAACGGAGACTGGCCATCTGCACAGGAGATATTATAGTGCACAATGTAATAATGGGATACTTGTATACACACATAAACATACATACATTTCTGGTTTCATTTAGCTGTTATTATCAGTTGTTGCTGTAAGCAGCTGAAACAGACAGACAGACAATTGAACGGACATAGTTACGTAGGGGACCTACGTCCTCCTACTACATAAGGGTTTTGGTGCAGAACCCTAAATACCATTAGGTCTCGCGTAGACCTCTTATATATATTATCTTTATAATTAAATTTAAAATTTAAAACACCTCCGACACACTATTCATTTGATACCCATATTGAAAAATTTTAATTTGTGGAAATACGTAATTTTGTGGTGGCGGCCATCTTGGATTTGAAATTTATCATAGTGTATAGTATTCTACTAGTCAAGCCCTTTCATTTGATACCCATATTGAGGGAGTTGTGAAAAATATGTAATCCGCCATCTTGTGGCGGCGGCCATTTTGGAACGATTTTTATCAAACGTAGCTAAGAACACTCTCGACTAATTCACCTATCAAACAAAAAAATCAAAATTAAAATCGGTTCATCCGTTCAGGAGCTACGATGCCACAGACAGACACACACACACACACACACACACACACACACACACACACACACACACACACTCACACACACAGACACGTCAAACTTATAACACCCCGTCGTTTTTGCGTCGGAGGTTAAAAATATACAACTATCGTTAAAGGACTCAAACGGAATCTCATTTTAGAAAAACTTAGTCGAATTATAGAAATTGGTTTTCTAAGATACATACATACGTAGTCTCACCCACGCCTACATTTCTGAAAGGGTAAGCAGACATCTATTACGCTCACATTTCGTTAGTTATAGACTGAGATCGCACGTAATAGTGGGTTTGTCTATTGTCGTCTATCAAATACAGTTTAAGACTTTCTGATACTATTACAACATGACTAGTGACAAGTTACTGTGTTTTATATTTTAATCTTGTATAACTGTGTGCTATACTTATGTTTCAACAAATAAAAGTATATTATCAAAGGCTCGGAGCATGACTGATACCTATGGTATTGCAAGCGTCTCTTGTTAAAAAAGGTACCAGGTTTAATCTTAAGACTGTGCCGAGCGAAATGTGCCAAAACCGGCGGTCACAGTTAAGTTAATAAAATCAAGACTTTTTGTTTAATACAAATACAAAATATACATTTACCATAACAATGAATGTGTTTACACTAACTACGTGTAAAAAACTTAAAGTAATTAATATTATCGCATACAAAATTACGTAAAGTTGCACGAAAAATGCAAAAACATAAGCTCGTGTTACGTGATTTTTAGATTATAACTGTAGAAATCTAAATAAATAGAAAATAGAAACATAAATAGTTATATTACAATTTATCCGTCTCAAATATTTAAGTTATTGGTTGACAATAAAGATACATATTTATCAAAAAAGCACTTCAAATCCTCCATACAATTTTACTATGGCGGCCGCGCGCCGATTTGAATATCGTGCTATGTCGTTCAGTCCAACCGCGTCTTACGCTCGGCGCAGTCTTAATAAAAAAGTACCGGTTGGATTAAGTATTTTGAGGTTGTAAGAAAAAAGATAGATAAGAAGAAAGTTACCAGGTCCGGTATTCTTTTATATCCATTTTTGTAGAAAGCATTAATTTGTCAACTCCTTGCATGCCCATTACGTCCCCGTCTGGTCGCCGGTGTACTGTTGAGACTTAAGACTTAGGTTAAGCTGACCTAAGACCTAAATTATATCTGCCGAAATGTGGCAGTAATACACCTCTGCCTATCCTTTCTCGGATATACAAACGCCACGTTATACAAGTGATATTTTTATCAGGGTTATTCCCAGCTAATTTACATCTTTGCGCGCTAGTCAAACACATCTCTACGACAAAGACTAGACGCGGCTCGCGGCGTTGTTCGCTCTTACTTATCGCCTAAGTTGACAGAGCCTACATACAGATGGAGTCTGTATTGTTATGACGCTACTGTGAAAACGTGTTTCATTGACGGAGAACTTCTACTTAGGAAGAGACCCTGGACAATATTTTTGAGATTTGTATCTTTAGTTAGGCTGTTTCGGTCTCGGAATATTTATTTACATGTTCAAAAGCAAAAACCATACAAATACCTCTCACTCATATTTACAAACTTAACTAAAAAGTACAACAAAATAAAAATGAATAGCACTAAATATTATATACTTAAAATATCAACCCTATAATAAACTGTACCAGTGCTGGGCACGCGCCTCTTCTCAGTGTGAGAAGGATTAGGCCATAGTCCACCACGCTGGCCCAGTGCTGATGTTCTCCGATGAGATATCTCTCAGAAAATTATGAGGAATTCGCGGTCATGCAGGTTGCCTCACAATGTTTTTCCTTCACCGTTAAAGCGAGCGATAATTTAAGTAACTATTCAATATGCACATAAAAGATATTTTCGAAAGTCAGAGATGCGCATTTTGGGACGAACTCGATACTTCTGCGTGGCACTCCAACGGTATCACACTAGGCCATTATTGCTTTTGCTGTGCTGGTACAAAATAAGCGCCGAGCGACCGGACACCACGAACCTAGCGTCTCCATCCCAAATGGCTCAGAAACGTATTTAGCAATTAAATCACTGTATTTGCGCCGTTTGCCGATTTTCGGCAGCTGCAGCAGCATAACCGGTCTCGTAGTATTAGTGTTTATACGTTTACGTTCTTATGTTCGATTTTTGCGTAGGGTATTGATGTGTTAAGGTATTATTGAATTTTACTCTTAGGCAATTCTAAGTAAGAATCTACTACTGGCTACTTAGAATGACCTACCAAGATACCTGATCACACTTTGCTCGACCTGGGCTTGAATACAAGTCCTTGAAATCATTCGCAAGATGCCACAAGTCCAATGAGACTAAAGTAACTATCTAATTATGTATTATGCTGCTCGCTGTGCCCACGTGCCACACGGTTGCACGGGCTACATAACCGGTGCCGAGTGTCCTCTCCGCGCTTAATACTCTCGCGAAAGCTAATCCGGACTGTGATATTTTTGCTGACGACTTGAAAGTCTTCATGAATTATTAATAATAATATAATATTCTATCACATACACACAACACTGTCTAGCCCAAATTAAGCAGAGCTTGTACTATGGGTACTAGACAATGGATAAACATACATATATATACTTTTCTTTTTGTAAATACATACTTGCTTTTTATGAAAAGCTATCTTAAATTTATGTAATGTAAATATCTAAATTAGTGTAATTGGTTGTAATTGTAACCATTCTAATTTAATAAATAAATAAATAAAAATAAATTAATTATAATAATTGCTCTACCATAATCTAGCTAAAACTAATAATCTCATGAACGTTGACACATGACGAATGTAGGACCAGCTAAACTCACATTTAACTGCACATCCATATGTGCAGGCAAATGTTAGTTTTCCGTAGTCAGTAGTGGGGCTACCACTACTGGTCCGTACCAGTCGAATACTGTGGGATCAACACCCTAGACAAATATTACGTATATATCCCGAGCCTCCGTTGTTCTTTGTTATTTAATCTATTTAAACAACAACTGTTTCAATAGCCTAAATATAATTAAATAGTAAGAATTAACATTGTTTAACATTAGTAGCTTTAATAGTTTCATAACTTTTGTATTTGTAAACATAGACTAAGCTTATAAAATGTAATGTGGTGAGAAATAAATAAATGTTATTATTATTAATTTCAAAATTATGTAATACTAGTTTAGAAAAATAATAATAATCAATCAAAGTAGTTCCAACTAATATAATGATAATAATAATATTCTACCACATACACACAGCACCGTCTAGCCCAAACTAAGCACAACTTATACCATGGGTACTAGACAATGGATAAACATACATATATACTTTTTTATTTTTGTAAATACATACATATTATACATAGAAACACCCAGACCAAGACAAACATCCAATAATACATATATAATACAGTATATATGTACCTATTTATTTTTATTAACTAAAATGTGCGTCCCCAATTGGTTAAATAAAATCAAACTCAAAAATCCTTCATTTAGTCACAAAGTAACACTTATTAACTTCAAAGTTTATGAGTTAGTGAGTTTAATGAATTTACGTTTTAGTAACTAGTATTAAACAAAGGGTTTAGCCTATGAGAAGTTACCTGCAAGAAAGTCACGGCTTCTCTTTTAACAGTAATTTATATCAGTTAGTTTCGTACACCGACGGGGCGACGTTCAGACCACGTTGTAGACAAAGACCTCTACGACACAGGACAAGGTTTAAGAGTCACATGTCTGTCATTTACTACGCCTATAGTCAAATATTAGTACGACATAAAATTTCGCGTGTACTCAAGCGATGTTTGAACACTCGCGGACATAACGAGGTGCGACGTCGCCACCCCTAATTGTAGAGTATGTGCTTTGCCAATGGTTACGACACGGGTGTAGATATATTAGAGCAAAACCTTTTTTTAATTTTCTCAATTCGCAAGGGGATACACAAGAGACGAACAAGTAAACTTTTTTGTTCAGTTTAACAGCGACACTCCACTATTACTTTATTGATCACGCCGTCGTTAAAATCGTCAACAATACAACTTAAAAGTTAAATATGTGTGCTATATAGGTATACTATATTTGAATGCATTAAATTACACCAAATATATTGAATATCGAGCCCGATAAATGCCAATGGGATCGAGCTCTCCTTCAAATTTAGAATTAACTAGAATATTCGAATAATTCGAATTTTTCATCGATATTCGAACATTGTTAGTGTTTCATACAATTTTGCTGGTAATAGCCCTCTGCCTACTTCTTTGGACATAGTATGTATATGAATATATACATATTGTGAGTACACAAAGTACTCATAATATGTCCATATTCGTATACAACACATTACGAAGGTTCAAAAGCCTCTATCTAAGAATACAAAAGTCTATCAAAGACACGCTCTCTCCAGAAACACGACCACTAAACTGATACTATTATCTTCCACGCCAACCCTATTATTGATAAAACCTAAGCTAAGCTACATAAAGCCGATTCTACATAATATAATGAAACCCTTTAAACCTAATCTGACCGTAACATGACCAAGGCAATGCCATTTGCCTAAGCTCATCCAAACGAATTTGTTCAATTTGGCGCGTCACGTAACAGCGTCTATATGTTTAGTGAAATATAATGGTCTAGCTTAAAAGATATACTTAATGAAATTGAACACGCAGGGACACTCATTTAAATCTATTTAATTTGGAACATAATTCAGCTGCTTTGAATTAAGAATGCACAATGAATTTTCACTGAAACTTAACGCAGTTTGTAGGTAATTTAATCTAAAGAAGATCGCGAATAATTGTCCTTATTGTGTGTTCCTAAGATGAAAAGGCGTGCCGGTGACTGTAACGGTATGCAGCGTTAGTTCTCACTAACGCTGCAGACACCTAAAGTTAGTGATAAATCAATATTATAATTAAGCCCACCAGTCGTTAATGCGACTGCTGTGAGGCCTAGAATCAAATTAAATTAAGTTTTCTGTCAAGCATTTCTAAGTAGCAGCACGAAGTCTGGACTCTGGCACTGCGCTCGATTGATGGTAATAGGCTATATAATGAAAAATATAATTACGTAAGAGCCTAAAAAATGCCATAGGATTTTAAACAGCAAATAGAGTATTGAAATACGCATATGGCGCAAGATCTAAAAAAAATTGAATGGCAAGACCCAGCAGTGTTAAATAGTTTTGGATGATTTATAAAATATTATTGGTGTTGGTTACGTATCTACTATTGGCAGTGCAACTTTGTCTTCAACTGTCACCGCTACTGCTCTCATGAACATTGATATATAATGAATTAAATTAGCTATAACTTGGCAACATTCCACTAGGAATGCTCCATCGTTGCCAAGTTCTTCCGACAGTGGCGGATACAATGATTGCGATTTATTTGGTATATTTGTATTTATTTATAATAACTAATATTATAAATGTGCGTGTGAGTTTGTTTGTTTGTTATGCTTTCACGCCTTAATGACTCAACCAATCATCATGCAATTATGCATACACATTGTCAGGGGCACAGAAAAAGTATATACTGCTCTCGAGGACCAAAACTGTATTGACTTGCGTCTTCCTTAAGGAAGACGTGGGCAAGATCTAGTTAGTATTATAAATATGAAAGCAACTATTTGCCACTTGTCCTCTATAACACATAAATACTTGCATGTGTTTTTCGTATTTGTTGTTTGACTGATTGTAAAGTCTCTCGCGACACAGGGGTGCGGTCAATGACGTAATATAAATAGACGCGTCATGCATGAAAATCATGGCACTCGAAAACAGCGTAAAGACTATCGGTAGCTAGGCAGCTACTTAGACGCACTAAGAAAGGGAAAGAAAATTAAATGTCATTTACGGAGTTCCTGTCGTTAGAGAGAGATAAATATATTTCTTTAATTTCGTTGTCATTCTGTGGTGCATGCTCATTGGCCGAGCGCGAATACGTGACTTACCTCAGGCGCCAGCCGCCAATAGAAGGCATAAAAAATAAAAAATAAAATCCATTTCTTTTGGTACTTACGCATGAAATGATACTTTTTTATCTTTCACAGTTGCAGTATAATTTTTACATTGCCTAAAAACACAGGGCGGCATTTTTTTTATTGTTGTTTAGGATTTTATTTACTCAAGTTATTTTAATGTCACGTACACCCGCGGCATAGGTTGCTACGTGACTAAATGGACTTCTGGTAATTACCTTTCATTCATGTTGCCACTACAGAGCGCGAACAACTTATCTATAGTTTATATATCATTGGGTGCGGGAGTAATTGTCTTTAAAAAAGAAAAATAAACTAAAATAGTAGTTTAGTATAATAGCTGCAACAAGAAACGTAAAATCAACTTAAGCAGAATAAGCTTACGTCATTGTGCTACCCAATTATACATCATTTGGTTAGCCAAATGTAGTGAAAAGAGAATGAATTTTAGTTTATTTTTCTTTAAAGTCACATCAATATTGTTTACCTTTAGTTAAGTACCTAAGTACTTAACTAAAGGTAAACGATCTTGATGTGACTTTTTACACAAACACATATTAAACAAATAAATTACTGCTTAAACTAACGGTTCAATTGATTTGGTAATCATTATTGTTGTATTTACATTGATCTTTAGCAGCATTTTATTTTTAAACTGAGTTTTCAGATAAAAAGACACATCAAGATTGTTTAGTTAAGTACCTAACCAAATGGAGTATAGTTATTTATAATTTAATAGGTATAAATACAATATTTTGGTAATTAATTTGATTGAAGCGAGTTTATCTCATAAGCTCGGGTTTTAATTAATCTTACGCATTTAGAAGAATCTTTAGAGGCTAAGTAAAGATATAAACAATTTAATTATGGCGTGATTTAAATCTTTAATATAAGATTGTAAGGGTAACGGCTTCCGAGTTTAACTCTCGGACCTGAAGCGAAAACATAAACATGGCTGCCAATCTCATGATTTGTCAAAGTCTGTGGACCGATGTTTCGTATCTTATCTGATGAATTAATTTAACATTTTTGTATGAAAAATCTGGTTTATACCTAATTTTTTTTAAATTCCTATTTCCTGTGCATAACTATCAGACGATTATCGGCTCTAAGAGAGGTAAATTGTATTAGAGTATCATCTTAAACATTGAGCAGCACTATGGTCGGAATACTACCAATCTTCAGAATATTACGAATAATTTTGTGGGGTGCGCCTGTGATAAATAGTGTCTCCAGATTCCTTTGCTGCCAACGGCAGGTCTGAAGCTTAGTCTTTTATGCAGGCAGTGCTGTGACAATATTTTGCAAGATTAGCGACTCACTAATTATACATATTTCTAATAGTACAAGAAGTTTTATATGCAGCAAAAATTGCGTACCACCAAGTGGCACGTATATATGTATGTGTTTGCTTTCTTAGAGTTATAAGGGATAGCTATATTATCTCTCAGAATAAATGTTTAGAGTACCTATTTAAAATTAATTAACTGAAGTATTTACCAAAGTATTTTTAACCAGTCAAACGTTATGTCAGACATAATTGAAAACGTATTGTGTCTGGCCGCCGGTGTGACACAATAGGTTAATGAATTTTCAAACAATAAATCTATAATTGTTTTATGATTGAGTTCACGTTAATCACTTTACATAATTATGTCACTTTAATATCTTAGAAAGGTTAGGCTCATTAACTACACGAGAGGTTATGATTGATAGTGATTTCACTAGTTTCTTTGCCACAGCCGCCGCGACGATTGGGCTTGGGGTTCGATACCCACACGGTACAAAAAATTATATGATCCACACTTCTGCCGTCCACTAACTAAAAAGTGACATGAGGACCCGTATGGCTTAACGGCGTTTAGTTAGCGGACTGCACAATTATAGTTGTGATGAGTTTGACCAAAGCCCTGCTACATAGTAAACAACGATTAAGTGAGAAATAACATTGAAAAATGCATTACAAATATTATTTCATATTTCAGCAATAATATTTAGTATTGACATAAAAGGTAATAAGTCCATTTAAGATTAACTTTACGATCAGCGATCGATGATCGAGATAGCATTAATGCATTTCTATCATAAAACCTAGCAACCATTTCTAAATACAAAAATAAAGTAACGTGTCGCCATCCGCTACAAATGGAGAAGCACTCAAAACCGTGACTAGAAAAATACGTAAAAACACCCTTGAAACGCGTCGGAGTGTTTGTTACTATGTCTCTACCGCTCTGCGCTCTACCTGCCGTGCTATCGTCACGTAGAGACGCGCCGTGTGGCACAAACATCACAAGCATACACACAGCGGGATATATTGATAACACGAATTAGATTCAGTTTTCGTTTTTAATTATCTTGGCAAAATGCATAGCTAAATAATATTATAAATGCGAATGTGAGTTGGTTTGTTTATTTGTTTGTTTGTTATACTTTCTCCTCTCAACTACTTGTCCGATGATCATAAAATTTCACATATTCGTTTTCAAGGGTACAGAAAAAGACCTTAGAAAATAAAAACTGTTCCCGAGGGATAGAAATTTATTGACATAACCTACATTAAGGCGAGCAGAACCGCGGGCAAAACCAGTACTATGTAAATCACAGAACAGAGAATGAATAAGGTCTATGTTCTGTGAACTAAATAGTTTTTAGATTGTTTCCTAAGTGGTAAACGCTAAAATAAATCGTTTTCAGAGATTTTATAATAAATAGAAAACCGTTTGGATGTTTTGGTTGGTTAAAACGTGGAGTATTAAATAAAATAGCTTGTAATAGTTTAATTTGCCGTGTCGTGCCTTCTGTTTGTTTTAAATCGAAGAGTTACTATAAGTTTGATGTCTGCTTGTCTGTGTATATTTTACATCGTTTCGAGTTTTGGTATGTATCTGGAAAGCTGGTTTAAACAAACTGAGTCTTATGTTTGTTCGTATAAAATCTGTTAAGTCCTTCGAATGCCATTAAGTATTTTCCAATTGATGTATGTATGTACATAGGTCATTGTAGGTAGGTTTAAGACATAAAATGGCAAATTGAAATTGGGTTTTACTTAATATCAAATTTATAGTTACAAGGTATTGTTCCTCTTATGGTCAAAAGGGTACAATTGTCTTTTCTACGCAAAAAAATTTAATGTCTTCGTAACATGCCTCAAGGTATTACGTCAGAGAGTTATAGCCACAATTAAAGAGTAAAGAGTTGTAGTCACTCTGACTTCTTTGTAACTCAGAAATTTATATTTAGAACAAATAAAACACCGTTAATATCTATGTCTAAAGCTAGTCTATGAAATGTTCCACATAGTGTTATTATCTCTTCATTACCTTGTTTGCCATTAAACAACTAATTTTAATACATGGTGTAAATTAATTTATCAAATATTATCTATAGTAGTTGCATATTGAATATGACGTGAGCGTAGTTAAATTCTGATTAAAATAACTATTTTGTTGGTTTCAGTGCTGCTATTAGCATTTGTGGTAAAAAGCAATTAAGTTTGTTCACAGAGCGGTTATAATGTTAAAACATATAAAGTTTGATTTTTAATTTGAGATTAGAGAGAGATTTAAATCCAAGGCTATCTTGGGTATTAATTCCACTATCCAAGAGGACATGGATCGGGTCAAATGGACTGATGTTAAAATCATGCTGCGAGTGAATATCGTAATATTCGAAGTTTCATAAATAGGATCTCTTTATGGTCTTAGCTAAGCATTTGCCTCTAGCACTCGCGTAGCATTAATGGCACTCCATCATACTAATTCTCTTGTGTCACGTCATGTAATTACCACGGTAACTATTAACCAACAAGTGCATCAGATGTTTGTCCACAGATGATAGTACCTGAACTTATGCCTTTCAAAATACTTGATAAAGTTATAGATGTATAAAACACCAATACCAAATTTTTTGTCGTGAATGGGCACTATTATGAGTGTGTTCAGTTCAGTAATAAATCAATGGTAAAATGGCGGCAGCTCCTTAGAAACATTGTAAAGCGTTGTAATATCGGCAATTAAAAAGAGGGGCCGTGCATTCTTTGCCCGTTCTTCTCGTTAGTTCTACGCTTGCTTTAATAAACGTGGCAACAGATAAATATGTAAATTCACTGTAAAATTTAGTTAAAGGTAATGTAACTATGACGTTCATAAGTATTACTTTGTGACGTCAATGAATAAAGCAATTTCGATTGATTATAAAGTCCTTAATGAATATGTACTTTTCATATAAGGCTTCCAACTCTATCTTCGTAGATACGAACCTTAGACAAAGTATAATAGTCCAAGAATTAACGTTAAGAGTAAAAGGTTAAGTGCCGACGGCCGCGAATCGGACTAAGAAACCAATCTATAGGACTTAGGCTAATCCTCTGAAACTCTTATATCCATAAAAAGAAATGTTGATGGCTTTCTGGGTGCGTTTAATTACTGTGTATTGTTGCTGTATAGAATAGATTCAACAGACATGTTAAATCTATATGTCTATACTAGTGTTCGTTTAGTAGTCGAATTGCCACAATATTAATTATTGAAAATTTGAGGATAATGTGGAAAGAAAACTAATATGTATTAACATAAAAAAACGTTGCCATTTTTTTATAAAGCTTGTCAATAACAATGTGGTTGACAAACAGAGGGAAAAAGGTCCTGAAATGTTTTGTATTCAGCTATTTATATATAGAATGTATAGTGGACTTCAGATATGCGAAGAGTTTCCAGTTTGGGACAAGCGATGGCGCTTTATTCAATTGCATACTACTTAATACAAAAAAAAAGTAACGCTACGCCGTTGATCCTAATCGTTGTGTCGAATTGAAATCTCGTCAGACTATAAGAGTGAGAAATCCAAACAGTATATATTTGAAAAAGATAGAATATACATAGATATATTATCGAAACAAATATTTCAAATAAATAGATAATCATGTCCTCATCGAAACAATATACATTTTGAAAAACATAGACAATCATATCCACTCCAAGTCTTCATCCAGACAACATCAATTTTAAAATAGATTGAATATCATATCCTCTCCTTTCAGGTCTCTTTATGCAAACATGGACATGAAAAAGATATGGAGTATGTGTTCATCCAAGCAGTATACACTTTTAGAAAGATAGAAATTCATGACCAGACCTTGTCATTATCCAAATAGCATACATATTGAAAGAGATAGAATATCATGTCCACTCTTATCAGTTCTCTGTATGCAAACATGGAAATGAATAGACATGCAGTATAACTTTATCCAAAAAGGACAAATCCATGCTTTGTCTTTACCCAAACATATATTATGAAAGAGATAGACTATCATAGCCATGTCATCACGCAATCTGTATAATTTCCTATCCCGCTCTCTCTTAAGACCTGCGCCATCGTCCCAACTCTCGCCAGACTATGAGAGTGGTGTGCATGAACTATTCAGCACTCTTGACGTGCAGCTAATGTATTTCTTCCTGTATTTATGCTTATATATTCTTGTTACGCATCCCGATGTCGCTTTCATACGCGTTACTAGATACAATGAGGCTCTTTTGTAAGATAATCTCTATTATTACATGCGACGTCATTACCATATTTTTTATTAGCTATTTACTTGCGACTTTACTAGCACTGTAAGGAAAATTGTTATCTTACATTCTACACATTTTTTGGGATAAATAAATAAATATTCTACCACATACACAAAACACCGTCTAGCCCAAACTAAGCAGAGCTTGTACTATGGATACTAGACAATGGATAAACATACATATATACTTTTTTTTTTATATACATACATATTATACATATAAACACCCAGACCAAGACAAATATCCAAGTTCATGCACACAAATGTTTGACTTGTGCGGGAATCGAACCCGCGACCTCAGGCGTAGCAGTCGGTTACACTAACCATTACGCCATCGAAGCCGACAAAATGTAGTCTTTGTACAGCTGTTTTTCTCATAGGTTATATGTCCTTGCATTGCAGAACATGGCAATAGATCGATGTTTATAAGTGTTGTTTGTGATATGAATAAACATTTTTGATTTGATACAATGAAACGACCACACCATCTTAGTCTCTCCGTGATCATTGTAGTTAAAAAGTAACCGAAACGTCGGTATGTAAATATGTTGGCAATATTTAGTACTAGCACGGAGTTTAGAGATTGGCACGGTAGACGGCAATAGGTTGACCCCATATTAGGTAGGAAATAAAATAATTGCTGGCGGAATCCTGATCTAATATTATAAATGGTAATGTGAGTTTGTTTCTCACGCTTTCACGCCATAACTGCTCGACAATTATCATGAGATTTTGCATACACGTTGTCAGGTGTACAGAAAAGGACAAAGTACACTTTTCATCCAGATAAATAGTACTGTTCTCGAGGGTAGCTAGTATAAAATATAACTCAAGCAGGTTTTGTTAACACCTTTATTTCATAAGCCTACATTCCATACCAAAAAACAAAAATTGTATTATATTTTAAGCAAAATCTCATGCCATATCAAACAAGCAAGTCAAATTTCACGTTATTTTCTAATCCAAAGTAAAGCTCGCTGCGTTACATTTCGTTCTTCTGAAAAGTTCACATTTTGTGTTTCCACGTTTTTACCAGCAGACTGAAACTACAATTTGATACTAGTGGTAATTCCCCAGACATACTGTGTCAAAGAAGCAAAGTAATGGCAACATTTTTGGTGCAGCAGCCGAACGGAACGCAACACTGAATAAACATTCAGATGTGATACACAACAGGAGGGTGAAGCAAATAGCAGAGCGAATCTTTTGATTCAAAACTAGTTTCAACTTTCCACTTTGTTTGCTCTAATTAAGCTACGGTAGCTCAATGGAGGCATTTGCACTTGCGAAAGAGAGGTTATAGCTTCGAATCTTAGCACTGCCGTCGTTCGAATCCAGTCCTAACACAAGTTTTCTACCTGAGGTGGAGGGGTTAACAAGAATAATAGTAATGCCAAATTACTGGAAATTTTCCATCATCTCAGCTGAAAGACGTCTACTGCTGGACAAAGGCCTACAGTAGTCTTTATATTGAGGGATAGGCAGAGGCACGTTACTTCCACATTTATTCACCTACATATGTGTTGTAAGGAACCACGTAACAAGGCATTAGCCAATTGCTATCTGACGAACACATTTCCTGATACCGTACTACCGAGATTTTTCTTAAAACAAAGCTTTGCTTGACCAGGTATAGAATTCTGGACCTCAAGATTGGTTCAAAAGTACTGTAAGGACTTAATATTGTATTACGTTTATGTACGCAAATGTATTGATATTAAACTACTTTATACGATTTATTTAAGTCTCTTCAAATTTTAAAACTTTTAGATAATTTGAATTTTGATAATTTGAAACTATTAAACTATTTACGCTATTAAACTATATCGGTATTTTGAGACGTTTCGGGTTTTTCAACAGCAATGAATATGGGAAACCGGTATGGCTGTATGCAGTGATTTTTAAATAATCTACAATGAAATGCGTATTAAGTAGTGAGGAGTTAAGTAGTCCTGTGACATATCAATAAGTTTCCTTTTAAAAAGCATATAAAGCACATAAAAGTCAAAATAAACATATAAATGGATGTTTACACTGCTTACAACTAAAAGGAAATGTGACTTGCCACATGACTGGTGTGCTAGAATGGTACGAAATCTTTCAATTTTGCATTGAAACGATAGTTTGCTTTCTTCGGAATAAAACTGCATCGTACTACTCACTTTGCAGAAATCACGCAATGTTTGCGAAAAATACGTAAAATAACAGTTTTCATTGCTTCTGCCGACGAGCTAGCGGTCTATCTGATGGTAAGTTATATAATATATATATGCCGCTCATGTATTTGGCAAATTAAAGGGTATTCGCAGCCAAACTGGAAGACCGGTGGCTATGGCACTAACGACGTAAAATAATTCCTATATCGAGCAGAGAACAGTAATATACTAATGTGAAAACTAACCATTTTATAATCTAAATAATTAAAAAGTTATGTGAAAATAAGTCCATAATTCATTTACTTATATGAATGTAATATCAAATACACAGTATCTTTTCATTTTTGAAATAATAATTTCTCTATATTTTCACAATACAAAACTTCATATCACTTCCAATTCGAACAAAGCCAGTTATAAAAATATACAACCGGATTTTCGTCCAAAAATCTGAATGTCATGAGTTGACGAGACGGCTAATCCCGGATGTCATGTCGTTTCAATCAAAACCGGGTTTAACTAATCCTTTACTCGGGTTGTTCCGATAGTATACATTTGTTACCTAATGCTCTGAACATTTGCGTCGGTTTTACAAATGACGGGAATTATATATTATCCGTTCGAAACAGCTATTTGATACAAGTATTACGAGCAATTTGTTGATACAAATTACTAGTATTTTGTTTATCACTCGTCAATAGACCAAAAATAGAGATGCAACCTATAAGCTCATGATTGCAAGTCAAAAGCCTTATGTATGGACTACCACAAAATTAAAATTTTATTTCAGTTTGCGATAAATACATAGAGTAAACTGACATTTACTTATTTGTTAATCGTTTCATTTTGTGATATTTACTAGAATTATAATCGGTATTAAAAATAACCAGAATTCGGTTTACGTGAAAATGACTATTTTCCATATCCCTTGTTGTATAAAATTCATAGTAGGATCTTATATACAATATTATCAGAAGAAAGGAAAGCTTCTTTAGCATGAAGTCAATTTCATTATTGGTATTAGCTAAAAGCAGGTGATTTCTATGCAGCATGCAAAACAAAGATTAAATTTCCGCAGCTTTTGTGCAAATCTGTTATAAAAAAGTTATATAATCAAGGATCACAGTATATACCTTATTAAAAATATCTATTATACAAAATTAAGAGAAAATGCGACCATCAAAATCATGAATTAAATGTTTTTGACCAGACCAATTAATGGTTTTGACCAGATCTATTGCCGTTTCGGCGGGCCCGAACGAAATGTGCAAAAGAGGTAACTATAGCTCGGACTAAGCAAATATTATAGAGGTCACTGTATACTTTTTTTCAAGTGAGCGAATCTTACGTACAAAACACGTAGGCTTTTAAATATAAGTACATTTACTAAAATTATTATTATCATTTATATACATACATATTCCTTTAATACATATTTCCCACAATAATTATCAAAATTATTATCAACCAAAATCATTAATATTATTACACATTTTTCATCAAAAACGCTTTTAAATCGCGTTTCAAAATATTGTTTTATTAAACAATACCGTTGTATGTGGTGTTGCATGGATCTTATTTTATTACTTTATAGTTCGTAAAGAGTTGGGTGTAGTTTTACAGAAATTGATCCACATCGTCTATCTGTGGATCAAGTTTCATCTCAATCCGTTTCACGTTTTACGTGTGATTGAATAACAAACTTTTACATATTAAACAGCCAACTACCACTTTTTACATTTAGCCATTGTGCGTTCACGCAAGCGGAGCCGCGGGCAGGAAGTAGTACTTTATATACTCTACAGATTTATGATTAATAGGCCTGTAGGAAATTCGTCATTAGCAATTCCAACCGTTTCCTGTCGTAATCGTGTTGGACACCGAATCATGTATATTTTTGCATCTAGATCCGATCTCATGTCACTCAGCGTGACAAGGGTTATATTAGACTCGAGTTATTGACACGCTCGCATGTCGAGATATCGATGCTCGGGTTTCCGATAATCGGTTATAAGTATAAGAATCGAGAGTAATGTATGATGTAGATGATTTATTGTTACCTATCTCATGGTTTAAGTTTGTGCTAATATTTGCAATGGATAATGTGGTTTCATGTTCAATTGCCGAGTCGAGCAAATTATTATTGAATTATTCTATTAGGACATCCTCAAAAGCATCACAGAATAGAAGTCACGACTTCTCGAGTGACAGCTGTACAATCGTTTACGCCACACAAGACAATCTTAACATTAATTATTCAAAATATAAGCCTTCATCTTCTCGGATTAAACTCTCGAAGATCTTTTCATACATATTCTATTAAATTAACGGGACAAGCTTATTGCCGTCATCCAGCACAGTTCAGACGCCGTACTGATAAAAATTTCGTGAGAGATAAACTTAATACCAATTCACAATGTCACATTCACTGCCCTTGTGCCTTGTGCCACCGAGTTGTTAATAAAATAAACCACAATGAAATTCATATGATGTAGGTAGTTCAAATACAAACATTTCTCATTTGGTGACATGCACCAATGAGGTAGTCTTTAACTCACTGACTGTGGAATTTTAGAAGTTGCCTACCTTCATAAACAATTTATTTACTGTACTCGTACCAGCAATCTGGCTAAGCGGCTAATCGACGCTTTGCGTAATCAGAAAGCTGAATATTTCTTAGCTCATAGAATCAGCATTGCCATTTAACGTGGCATTGCTGACAGTCCTCCGGGCAATTTTGCAGTCGACGTCCGCGTCGTCGACCTAAGGAATTTTACGAAGCTGCCTAAGCCAGCTTTTCCTTTTTATTTCATTTTTCATGTGTATATACTAAAACTATTATTTTTATTTAAATATTTAATAGTATGTTTTAGTAAATAATATTTACAAAAACAAACGTAACGTACGGTTTTAAAGTATGTAAATAAATTGGAAATGGTACAGCAAAGCATATTTTTAAAAATACAACAGTATTTTCAATTGTTTGTGTAATATGTAGTAGCCACTGCATACTCAATTGTAGAATTTAGAAGATTTACTTAAATTAGGTTTTGGTAGGTTATTAGGTCAATGACCTGAAATTTCGCGTTGCAAAAAGAAATATAGGAGCAGATGAGATAAGAAAGCGTACTCACGGTTTCGAACAGCACAAGGTTAGCTGACTCTTGTTTTTCCAGGATCGAGTTTCGTAAAGGGTAGCCCTTTATGCGGGTGCCTATGCTTCTCTTGGTTTGACCAATGTATGAGAGTATGTAGGGGTCTATAAAATAGATTGTGACTGTGAACTCTAAGAAGCATAAAAGAACACATAGCTGATGTAAAACACCAACGCTCGTTGAAGTCTGCTGTGTGTGAACATGTACAACAGGGAACCAACTACTACCTGAGATTTGACAAACCACAGATTCTCGCTAAAGAAACCCGATTCCTACCCAGGATGCTTCGCGAGGCTATTGAAATCAAAAAACATCCCAATTTCAATAGAGAAGATGGTTGGAATGTACCACCAGCTTGGGATCCAGTAATTCAAATAGTGAAACCCAAGAAAAAGCAAACCACAGCTAGACTTCATGATACTTTGAGCTCATTCTGCGTAAATAGAAACACCAAAGATTAAATTATGTTCGGGTACTTTGAAATAACTACACTGGAACATTGAGACAACTACGATCTTAGTCTCCCCGTGACCATGGCTGCTGAAAAGCAACCGAAACGTCGGGGAAAGTGTAAACCTAAATACAAATAGTTTTAATAGATTTAATAATTTCATTAGCTTATAAATTAGTAAAATTCAATAGTAGTAGTAGTAGTGTAACAGTTTTCAAAATTATGTAATAGATACAGTGTTAAATAAACAACGTGATAATATATATATAGTAGTTTAATTTCAATGAATAACATTCGCGTAAACAGAAGACAATATTATACGATCCTTATTCAGCTATAATCGAGTGTACGTAAAAAAAAGCGCGCGGACACGTTCAAATACGAAAACTTTTTAATTCATACTTTTTAAATTGGATACGTTGCGTTCGGAAACGGGTACAAAGTTCAGCATAATAAAATTATCGTCACGCCATTTATAAACAAGTTTTAAATTGAAAAAATAATTCCAAGTTCAAAAAAATCTAACATGTAATGCAGCCAAGAATTCTATTAGATAAATACTAAAATATAACCATAGTCAAATTTAATAGAGTAAAAATACATATTTAAGTTAGTAATGAATAAGGAGTATAACTAGTTGGATATGTAAACAAGTAATTGTGTACGTATCCGAACTAATTATACTTGGCAAGTACATTTACAATTACATAACTTTAGCAAGTAATTATGTACCTACGTCCCGGTGTTAATTAACGCAAATAATAAAATATTTTCTTTCCTATTCCCCAGGAACTGTAGCGAGGCAGTTATATATCTGATTATATTATATGAATATGTTACGTTTGATAAACTACAGAAGCTTGTAATTGGCAACTTGTTTATACCAAATAACTGATCTATAACGTAATCAGTCCATAAGCTTTTCTGAAAATAATGCACAGAAAATCCATATGTATACTGTTTGACTGCTCAAAGTACGCAGTGTTTCACATTGTGGTATGTAGGTTCGATCGACCCACAAGACAAGAAATGGTATAATTCGCAAATAATTGTTCCGAGCCTAGGTGTTCGTTGTGACGGTTGTTTAGGTATTTGTAAAGTGTCCCTCGACATAAGGATGATCCCTGTATGGCACAGGACTTTATAGAGTACGGTATTAGGCTTTAATAAAAATGAAAAGGAAATATATTTTCCACACACCATTCGCAAAAATCACGTGTGTTTCCTAAAATTTTAAACACTTCGTATCATAGCGATATGATTGGAGTTAGAATAGAAATAAACCGACAATTCGGTGAAAAATCAGTCGCAATCACAAAGGTGTGCTTCTCTTTGATATCCGGACGTAAAGACAATACACGAAACTGATGGATCGAGAGCTTGACGACAAAAAATATGGCGGAATAACTTGCTAGACGACTGAAATAAATTTTGCTCCCTCGGTTCCACAGCGGTAGTAATTGCAACTTCTGTGAATGCGACTGCTGAGCATGAGGTCTCAGGTTTCATTCCCAAGTAAGGCATAAAGATAATGGGCTTTATTTTCAAGTACAGTACCTGTGGGCGTGAATATTATACGACAATAGGCGCGTTAAATTACGTTGGACCTAAAAAGGTTATTCGACGAAATATAGATATAAAATTCCTCCGCTGAACTCTTCGAAGATAGAGGCATGTGTCTGTCTATATATCTTTTTGTCCACCAAACTGAGATATGCAGTCTATGCTATAGAATATACCACGGGGAGTGCTCTAAAGAGTTATTCCACCTTATCCCGCTCTACCCTTTCCTATCCAGAACAACGCGTGCTGGGCTCAGATGCCATCCTTACATGGTGGAGTCGACTAGAGGTTTGGGTCCTCATACCTCTGCCGAACAATCAAGGTATGGAATTCTCTGCCAAGGCACATGTTTCCTTCTTCCTTCAATCCTGGGTCCTTTAAGCGGGGCGTGAAAAAGCACCTTCTCAGGCTGTCAAAGTAGAGACCTCAACATCGTCTCGGCTACTATGAGGACGATGTGGAGGCCACTGCTCTTAGACCACACGACTGCTTACCATCAGGCGGAGTGTAGTCATTTTGACGAGCAAAATAAAAAAAAATAAAAAAATAATGCTGGAGATATTATAGTGCACAAGTATTTGCGCCAACATATATGCACATTCTCGGTCTCATAGTCCGATGGAATGGTAATCTAACATCGAGCAGGAGCAATGCTTTAAAGTGCTTATTGAAACACAATGATAAAACACTGCACACTACCAAACTCGCGTGGTATGCCATTAAAACATAACTTATGTTACTTAAAAGTGTAGCATTTTAATTTGCGAATGAATTTTTAGAATGGATTCATTTGGAACAAAAATTACCTCTTATATTTAAACAAACTAATTGAAGGTCATTATAATATTGATATATGAAGTATTAGTACAAAAAATCACCAAGAATATTTCTAACAAACTAATTAAATATCACAAAGAAGACAAACCACTGAAGCCGACAATTTTCAAAATTTACCCAGCATCAAATAATTGTAAGTAGGTACAACCAAAGAATTTATTAAATTTGTATGAAAATATGAATTGACCCGAATTGCCTTTGGGAAATTTATGAACAAATTCCCGTGGAGGCTACAATTAACATTTCATTCGTGGTAATTTTGGATATAAAGCTGTGGATTAATTGTCTGATATTTTAAAGGGAAGTTTGGCATCAAGAGAATCACTCCGAATTGGAGCTTTATAATTTGCAACTGTTTATTTAACTGAGCAAGTAGTGCACATGACTTGTTTCAATGAAAAGTAATATAAAACGTTTATAGCTGACAAACATTCGTTACAAAGTCATTAAGGTTATTTTTTTTGAAAAAATGTGCCTTCACGATCGTTAACACCTAAGTAGTGTTCGTTTAATAACCATCCTTTTACTGAGCTCGTGCGTTCTTTGAGTATAAAAGATATTAGACCATAGTTTACCATGATGGTGACCTATCGCTGTACGTTGCCAGACCACACGTGTCAACATTTCTTTAAGATCGTTACCATGGACGATGACAGTCTAGTCTAGCCCTAATTAAGAATTACCTGATGAAAACTACTTTAACTATTCTTAAATATTACTTAAACTTTTTTTTGTTTTATTATTACATAAATCATACAACTGTTTGTTTGCATTTTTGATCTTTTCAATCACTGACCGTCGGCCTCGGTGGCGTAGTGGTTAGTGTAAACGACTGCCACGCCTGAGGTCGCGGGTTCGATTCCCGCACAAGTCAAACATTTGTGTGCATGAACATGGATGTTTGTCTTGGTCTGGGTGTTTCTATGTATAATATGTAAGTATTAACAAAAAAAGTATATATGTATGTTTATCCATTGTCTAGTACCCATAGTATAAGCTCTGCTTACTTTGGGCTAGATGGTGTTGTATGTATGTGGTAGAATATTATTATTATAATTATTTTATACCGAAGTTACAAAATAAAAAAATACCTAGAATATTAATAGACCGCCTGTAAGTTAAAAGAAGAGCTACAAACAAGTTTCCACTCAACAAAATCCATGTCAGCGCCCGAGCTAAATTGAAAAGGAAATAAAAAAGGTACCTTTGTACATCTCCACTTTCTATAGATTGATTTGAACAGACAAAGCCTTTGTATGGCGGAGATTAGAATTTACAGGCTCGCCGTACATAACGTTTATTTGGAAAAGATACATGAACATATTTTATTTCAAAGGTATATTCAAGAAGTTTTTTCGCTTGTTACGATGTTCGAAAGAGTTTCAGTTTTGAAGAGTACATCATTATAAATGGAACTGTTCTTCGTTGTAGAATAATCGTTTATTATTTGTGATATTAAAGTGGGCAATGGCATCAAATTTTATACTATACAGTATGGTATTAAACAGTTCAAGATTGGTAGAAATTTTACGTACACATGATACTCAATTCTTAAGGGGTGGTCTTGAAATTAATACCTACATAATTAGGCAATTGTAGACCTTGTCAGATACAGCAAAATACAATAAATTAAACATGGATACACTAAACCATTATTATCTAATGTAATTCTGAGCCTATTTTGGGTAGTGAAAATGGCAAATAGAGGCTTTACTAGAAGCAAGATATAAAGTAAGAGTTAATTTTATTTTTTTTATTAAGATCACAAAGTAACACTAATGACAATTAACATAGATGTAATATCTCTAATAAAAAAAAAAAAATCAGTTAAAGCCCTCTGAAAGAGCTAAAGAGATTATCTAAGTAGCAAGCAATGCTACATAGAACTTTTTCTAAATGAACGCCGCGCGGCGTTGTTGCTTCCTTTTTCGTAACGATGAGATGGCTCGCTCGGGAAAGTACTATCATTTTACAAGCAAAACCGGCTTATGTTTATTAACACTGAAAAAAGAAAGAAAATATCTTTATTCGTATCTCCTTATCACAATACAATAAAATATAAATATGTTAACTGTTGTGAACAATATATAGTATGGAGACCAAATTAGGTACCTGCGTCAGCTAGTGTTGTAGTGGCATTTGCAACGCTGGTCGCTCATATTTATCAATAAAAACAGAAAAGCAATCTAAAATATATATAATACTATTTTAGGTACAGATTATTTAATTTTCGATACATTATTTTAGATAATATAGTTTTGCAACAATATCGCCAAATAAAACATTAACATTATTAACGTGTTTCCGAACGCTCTCTTTGATTCGTCAAGATGGTGTCTATTAATACGTCAGCCAAGTGTCAACAGACCGAAGCCAATTGCATAATTAATACATAACATTGAAATTAAACTACTACCTATATACGGATTTTATCGCGTTGTTTTATGACACTTTAGAATTTGACAATTTAGAAACTATTACACTACATACTACTACTATTAAACTTTACTAATTGTGAAGCTAATTAAATTATTAAAACTGTTTATATTTAAGTTTCCACTTTCCCCGACGTTTCGGTTGCTTTTCAGCAGCCATGGTCACGGGGAGACTAAGATAGTAGTTATCTCAATGTTCCAGTGTAGTGATTTCAAAGTACCCGAACATAATTTAATCTTTGGTGTTTCTATTAACGCAGAATGAGATCAAAGTATCATGAAGTCTAGCTGTGGTTTGCTTCTTCTTGGGTTTGACTATTTGAATTACTGGATCCCAAGCTGGTTGTACATTCCAACCATCTTCTCTATTGAAATTAGGATGTTTTTTGATTTCAATAGCCTCGCGAAGCATCCTTGGTAGGAATCGGTGTTCTTTAGCGAGAATCTGTGAATAAACTATGTACTATATACGGATTTTATCGCGTTGTTTTATTAATCACTGTATTACATAGTTTTTTTAAAACTGTTACGCTGCTATTGAATTTTACTAATATAAAAGCTAATAAAATTATTTAAACTATTAAAACTATTTATATTTAGGTTTACACTTTCCCCGACGTTTCGGTTGCTTTTCAGCAGCCATGGTCACGGGGAGACTCTCCCCGTAGTTAATAGTTTCAATAATTTAATTAGCTTTACAATTAGTAACGTTTAATAGTAGTAGTATTTAGTGTAATAGTTTTTAAATTGTCAAATTCTAAAGTGTCAAATAAACAACGCGATAAATTCCGTATATAGTAGTTTCATTTCAATAAATAACATTCGCGTTAACAGAAGACAATATAATACATAACAGATGAAGTGTACACAATTATTAGCAATAATAAACAATTATAACAATAGTAAACAATTATTAACAATAATAAAACAATAGTTTTTTAGTTAATTATCAGGTATAGTGATATAAACATATTTAAACGAATAATTTAAAACAGTGGGTACTGTAAGCTTTCTTTCAATAATTGTACCAATTTATAATCAGTCTATTAATAATATATAATACCAATAAGTGAAGTTAAACTAGCAACATTAGTCGCCTGATATTTGGTGTGAGGTATATTAATATAGACATATATGTAGGTATACAATCTGTGGTATTGGTTAACGCGGGAAAGCCGCGACTAACAAATTGCTATTAATTAATATTGATATATATATATTCTTGCGGATTGATAATAAACCTGATTTTGTTATTGACATCTTATTATTATTTTCTGAGTTAGAAACCTTGATATTTTAACTCAGAAGTGGGATATACAAAGCCCATTAAATGTTTCGTAAATAAGGCCATATATTTTGTTTGTTGAAATTATTGTATTTTCTTTATGTAATGAGCGTCGCATCAGCTAGCGTCGCGATTATAGGAGGAGCAGTCTTCTTGACCGTGGCAGAAGACGTGATCGGCTAAATGGTTATTCACAGGAACGTCGAAGCCGAAGTCGGTGCCATGCCCTCAATAACGTCGCGGCAGTCACCACAGTGGTGACAACCGGGCGTCTCTTGCCGGCCTATGCGACACAGGAACTGGCCAAAATAACCGTGGCCAATCATTACCTATGTCAGCCAGAAGGTGAAGGCGTCATGCCACCTCTCCAGCCACTCTTCAAACACAGGACTTACCGCCACAATCGTGGCGTGCCCGTAGTCAGTGCACCCTAATTCAATTTCATTCATGCACAACATTTGGTAATTTTGTGGAGCACTAATGATTCTTTGCTATTTATACAATAAAAACATACATTTTAACAGTAATAGTCTCGCGGTTCTCCTGATCATAACTACTGTTAGTCTTGAAATTCAAAATATCATGGAACAAGTAGAAGCATTTGTAGTGCATAAAGTATTCAGTAATAAATTAGCTATAGTTTTTTTGAAAAGCCTAACATAATTATTACAAATACTAGTGAAAGTCGAAAGTGACGTGATGTAGGAATATTAAACTACTATCTGTGCCCGCGGTTTCACTCGCATTTATGGTTACTGCGCCGCCCCCGTGGGTCGTCGCGTAACGTTATATAGTCTATCTCGATAAATGGGCTATCCAACACTAAAATAATTTTTCAGTTCGAACCAGTAGATCCTGAGATTAGCGCGTTCAACCAAACAAACAAACATAGAAAATCTTCAGCTTTATAATATTGGCATAGATATCTAATGAACAAGTGTGCACTGCAACTAACATGTTAGAATGAGTTTCACCGCTTTGTTTACTTTAGTTGTATATTACGGGGTAAACTAAACACTACCTGGTAAGTATTCGATTTTTAATGGGCTTCCCCATTAAAAATCGAATACTTACTTCTTATTAATACAAAACGTTTTTAATAATTCTATGTACTTTGTGAAAATACGCCACTGACACGAACTCTTCAGGTAGATTGTTTTAAATAAGTATGTAAATATTCTAGTTATAAATAACGTTGAGGTACCTAATTAATATTTTTAAATGTAACCAGTGTTTGATTTTCAAAAAGTGAACTTTGTGAAAGGCGTAGCGGTTTAAGCTTTCGTTTTCCGAACAAAAGGTAATATGATCAAAGATGTAATGAAATATGAGGTAGTAAATGAGATAGTTAAATCAAATATGGTACCTAGTTTCCGAGTTGAATTTACTGTTCGCAATCGATAAAGCTCATTAATAAAACTATTGATGAGAAAGATTATGCGTAAACTATAATTAAGTTTAGCTGTTACCAAAATGGAACCAGTAACTAAACGAGTAGGAGAGATATTTTATAAAAATGAATATACAGGTTGATTTTGAAATCGTGTAATTCCTTTTAACCACGCATTCTACTGGTGATATAGAATAACCCTGACCATATTTTTATTTAATTAGATTTATTTTTAAAAAAAAATTATTATTCCGTTTTTTTCGTGAAATGGTGTCAGATAGTCATATGTTAACCAACCGAGGCAATTTAAATTTTTTACTAATTAAAATAAAAAATCATATTAATAATTAATGTCGTAAATAATAACGGGCGGTCCTTTTTATTGCCCCTTATTATTTACGACATCAGTTATTGTTATGTAATTATTTTTAAATTAAACAAATATTAAGATTGTGTCAGGTGGTTAAAATATGACTATATGAAATCATTTCATGAAAAAAATCTGTACTCTAATTTTGCCGAAACCATTATTCTAATTAAGAAAAAATATGGTCAGGGTTATTCTATATCACCAGTAGAATGCGTGGTTAAAAGGAATTACACGATTTCAAAATCACTCTGTATAATAGGGATCCCTCTATAAAAATATCTGGTGTAACTGTATTTCGCAACATATCCATGTTACGAAATACAGTTACAACAGATATTTTTTTAGAATTTCATGATGAGTACATACAATGTATAAATATAATCATAAGTTGTGGTTGTAGAGAAAGGGTATCATACCTTGATGTCGGGGGTCGGCGGAGGTCATAACTGTCCACCGCAGTTTTACCCACGTTCATGATCGCCGCCCACGTAGCTCGTAGCGTGACATTATATAGCCTATGTTACTTTTGAATAAAATAGCTTTCTATTGGCGGCGTAATTACTAAAATCGGTTCAGTAGTTTCAGAGTTTATCAATTACAAACAAACAAACAAATATATCCTTATATTGTTTTATGTTTATGCGAATGCTATACATTTAAATTTAACTGTTTTGTATATGATTTTATCACGATTTATTTGAAAGTACTACATTAAAATAGTTTTGTAATTATAAATTATTTAAATTTATAATATTGGTAATTATTGAATATACGTACTATTTTAATATCATCGCACGCATTGTGTGGCAGTTACAACTACCTACCATATTATTTTGGTCTCTCCAATATTAAGCATCAACGAAACTACATAAACACGACCGAAACTATAAAACTTCACAAGTATGCCATGCGGATGCTCTTAACCTAATTACGAGATCCAACATAATGTTTTACTGCATACTCCAGCTTTCTTATTGAATTCCCTTATCAAATGGGCAGTTGTTATTGCAGGATATTGGCCAATATTGGAAAAACAGTTCGGTTCTATCAAGGGGTTAGTAGAGAACAGATGCTGATCTGTTCTACTAACTAAACCGCTGGGTTTAGTTTGAGAATTATTAGACCCTTAGATTAATTTTAGATTTACATTCAATTAGTTTATATATCCTGCTTGCAATGAAAACATAATCTAGACCTATCTGTTAATATTTAGGGCTGAGAATATTAGTAATATTATTATAAGGAACTCAATAATAGGCACAACATGTATTTATTATAATAACTTACACAAATAATGACTACAGTAAGAGAAAAGTAAGTGCAGCCAACATAATGCACTTAATGAATTAGCAAAAAAGCCAACATAAAACTAATATGGTTGCGTTCTCAAATCCCAACACTCTATCTAAGTTTCATATTGAATACGCGGATGGTGTAGTGGTTTCAGTCGTCGCTTTATTGATGCAACTATACATACTGTTGTGGGTTCAATTACACGAGACAAAAATTTATGTGATTCTCATATATTTGCTCCTGGCGGGAACTTAAAAACAAGTGTGATTCGTGCCAAATCTGGGTATTTTGAGTCCGTTGCTTAAATGTTTGTGAAGATCCCCGCAATACGGGAATTATTTCTAACGCAGAAAGTATTTTATCTACACTAATATTATAAAGAGGAAAGATTTTATTGTTTGTTTTTTTGTGTTGAATAGACTCCAAAACTACTGAACTGATTTCCAAAACTCTTTCACTATTAGAAAGCTACCTCTTCACTGAGTAACATAGGCTATACCATATTATCAAAAAAATTAGGGACCCTACTAAAATTGAAATAATGTAATACAAGGTGTGAAAAACTGAGTCATAAAATGTCTGTCATCGCATGCACTGCGGAAACTATTGATGATAGAACAAAAATGAAATGTCACTACAAGTACTTTGTACATTTCAAAAGTTGATAAAAATTCCGTCTAAATTCAGATGATGTTATTGATACCTTTATAATAATCCTTATCCAATTAAATCATGTTGTATTTAAGACTGCTTCAATATCTATACATTACTATTTATTTTATTGAAATCGGACATTCCGTTCAAAAGATACTTTTAACGAATTTAAAATTGTCAGTCCCTTCTTTCTTCGCGTGCGCTACTTAAATGGTTAAAGATAAGACGAAATGCTGTACTAATGAACTGTAGGACTAAAAAAGATTTCCAAAAAATTTCGCGAATAGGTACATATATCTATCTATACTTATAATATGAATGTACCATGAGCCACAGGGCTCATGTTGAAGCAGTAGAACGGACGTTAAAAGACCTTCGTAACTCAAGTGCTATGATGGGAGGGGTGACCTTTGTCTTTGTTGGAGATTTTAGGCAAAATCACCTTTATATGGAATTCAATAGAATCGCTCAATTTGCGAACCAATATGAGACCATATCTAACGAACAATAATGACAGTAATTTTCCAGAAAAGTTGCTTAAACTTGGAGAACGAAAATTTCCTTCTACAAATGTAAACTGTCACCAAGTAGTATTAGATAACGCATTAGGTCAGATTGTTCACAGCTGAGAACATCTTATTAATGCTGTTTATCCCGAAATCGAAAATATACCTACAAGAGACTACAACTGGCTTTGTTCCAGAGCAATAGTATCGCCACGAAATGATTCAGTTAATGAAATTAATGATATTATACTACAAAAAGTAACAGGAGACATTAAATGCTACAAGTCCATTGACACGTGTGCGTCATCGAAGATGAAATGAACATGTAAATCACCCTCAAGAATGTTTAAACTCTTAAAATCCGTCTGGTCTACCGCCACATGAACTGAAGTTAAAAGTTGAAGTCCCCGTAATGATATTAAGAAATATAAACCCTCCAAATCTGTGTAATAGAACAAGAGTTTTAATTAAAGAACTTCGAGACAATGTCATTGTAGCTAACGTCATCACCGAGCCCGCAGCCGGATAGCTCGCACACATGCCGCATATTCCAATGATACCGACGGATTTGCCTATACCGTTTAAGAGGCTTCAGTACCCGGTTAAAGTATCATTTGTATTAACTATTCATAAGTCCCAGGGACAAACATTTTCATTGGTCGGCATTGACTTAAGAAAAGAGTGCTTCTCTCATGGCCAACTATACGTTAGCCTGTCATGCGTGGGATCTCCGGAAAATCAATTTATTTTGATTCATACGAATAGTACATCAAATATAGTTTATAGAGCCTTGCAATATTTTTAATGCATAGTTTTTTTTTATGTTTCTTATGTATTAGGTTACTTATGTCGCCATTGGGAATAACAAGGGGAAATGAGCATAATTTATTTACCCTCAGTCACTGTCAGCTATCAAAAATAAAGATATTTATTACTTACATACTTGACGGCAAATAAAAATATTGTGAGAAAACCTGCGTGTCTGAGATTCCATAATTTTCTCGAAGTTTTATGCGGTACGCCAACTGGCAGATTATTCTATCCACTACTAGCCTTTCCATCTTTAAATGTATATAGAATCCTCTAGAAACAAGCCGACCGCCATTTGATCACCATAAAAGCGAAATACGTATGTAAAATATTTGAAATATTGCGAAAAATGTCACTAACTGTTCGTGCAGTAAATATTTTGTCAGTAGCATACCATTCCAACACCACTTTTACGCCGATACCTTGCACGGAAAATAGTATAAGATTGATTCCAAGAAAATTTTAGTTACATTTGACTACTAATTTCGCTATTTCGAAAATTTGGTTTCGCCTAAAACTCGAGAGGTAATAGTAAGATTTTTTTTGACTAGGATATAAAGTACCTTGCATCCAGGAAAAAGTACTGTTTCTGTTGCAGAAAATTAACAAAATCTAGATCAACGCGAGCGAAACCGTGAGCAAAATCCAGTATTAAATAAAGTAGTTTTGTCGTCAAGAATAGGTATAGCGATATGGACAAAGGGGGAAAAATCAAAATTAAGTATTATGACTTTCTGACTTACATACCTTTCTCCTCGCAGCACAAAATGTATTTGCTCCGGTATATTTTACGATCAGCTTTCACCCGATCGACAGTTGACGTAGCTCGTATATTACGAACTAGGCTGTATTTTACTACCTTTTGCACTTACGTCCTACCTTAATGAGAAACTGAGCTGTATATGTGTATCCTTTTGTGCTTTTCAAAGACGTCTATTTCGTATGACTCGTTTATGACAAATGACAAGGTAATGCATAAATCAGCGTGACATGTTTTGAGTCAATTTAGTTATGTGAAGGTACTTCATGATTATTTATGATGTTAAAATATATTTCTTTCTTTTAAACAAACGTAAATATTTACGTAAATTTTGTTTAACCACATTCAGTTACGAATTACCTTTTCATCTGCCAAAAAGTGTAAGTGTATTCGTCCTCATTTCTTTCTACTACTAATTAACACTACAAACTTGAAATGCGTCATTCATAATGCTATTATTTATTATTTTATTATTATTTTAGTTTTATATGGACAGTAATATAAAGCATAATGACTGCAATATCTTTGCGATAAATGAGTTGTACTGCAATTATATTTGTAGCAATTTAAGAAGAGTGGTCGTGAATTTCTTGCAGATATCTTCTTATAGCTCAACATTTTTCCTAAGCCCAGCAACAAACTTAAATGTAAATTCATTAAATTAAAACCGCGCGCGCGACTTTCACTGTGCGTGTCGTTGTCAAGCGTGACATGCAGACTGCGTCTGTAAAACAGCGCGCGATCTGCTGGCCACTGGCATTGGGACGCTGCATGCACTAGAAATATTCGTGGTATTGTCACGAGGTGTGACGTCTGTTGCCTACATGTTCCTGCGACGAAAACTCATTTTAGCAGAAACTGCTTCAATGTGTGACTGTGCAAGCTCACTACCCACATTAGTGTTACAAATGTTCGCAATTGTCACGCGATAAGTATGTCGCAGGTCCAAACTATTTGTTGTGTTTGTAGATAATTTTAAATGTATTCCTTTAAATCAGTACATTCCCAGACAGCCTGAGATGTCATGGTATATAATATACTCAATTCTGCGCAATAAGAGACCTAAAATAAATACAGAAGTCGCATTTTTTTTACGGGTGACGTTACAATGTGTTCGGTAGCACGGATGGCGTAATATGTTAAACGGTCACTCGCTTATTATAAATGTGTGTGATCGGTATAAATAATGTATGTGAACCATTAATGTTTCCCGCGATACAAAAACTATTCCTACTAAAAGAAATTACTTTAAAAAATCATGATTTCAACACTTGCTGAAGGCAATTCTTTGTACATATGCAAGCCAGTAGATAGGTATAGAGCCTGTCCTTGCTACGGGGAAATAAATATAGCTAGCAAAATGTAATTGTAATAAAGTTCTGCTTAACACCCTTTGGGGATAAATAGTTTATCTACAATGTTTTGTTGTGTAAAAACTAAATTGTTGCGTACCAACCTAGGTTAATATAATTAACATATAAAAAAAATATTTTCATATTAAACAAGTTTTTCTCACCGCAATATACACATATTATATAAACCGTATTAACAAATATTAAACAATTCGGTTTACAACATATATTGTGGGAGACTGGTGCCTTAACTAGACTCAAGGGCTGTGTTTCAGAACACCAGGTCCCAACCTTGAAACAAATTATTTTTGCGGAATAGATAAATATATGTAATGCATATAAGAATTCTATGTTATGGCGTTAGTTAGGCTGTATATATACTTTTTTGTATTTGTAATCCTCGTTAGTCCGATGGCATACGAGAATATGTTTATGTTGCGGTCTACCATGGGGCCGGGTTCCGCATCCAAGGTCGAGACATTTGGTGATTTTGCCTTTTAGGATATACATATATCCCAACTAATATATAAATGCAGATGTGAGTTTGTTTATTTGCTGCCTTTTCACGCCTTAACTACTCGACTAATTAACATCAAATTTGGTAAAAATGTTGTCAGGGGGGCGAAAAAGGATATATTATATAGCTTCAAAAAAAAACTGTTGCTAATCTAATCTAACCTACATTAATGCAAGCCAAGCTGTGGGCAAAATATAGCTACACTATGGCAAAATACGGGTGCAACATACTTCTGCCTACGCCATGGACAAGCAAGTATCTATATATGAAATTCGCAAAGGCATTTTCTCCCCAAGTTTCATAAGCTTAGTAACAAGTATCAAACTAAACTAATACAGTTTTGCTCGCGGTACTGGATCACGTTCTACGACGTTTTGTTCTTTAAAACTGTTCGTTATTTAGTATCTTAGTTTGTTACTTAAAAGTAAAGTATCGATAGCACGGAAGACAGTTGGATAGCCACGCAGGGATTTCGAATTTGATCCCAAAGCACGACTTTTCGAAGTTATGCGCGTATAGTTAATTATCGCTCGCTTTAACGGTGAAGGAAAACGCCGAGACGAAATCAGCATATCTGAGAGTTGTTCATAATATTTTTGAAGATATGTAAAGTCTGCCAACCCGCACTGGGTCAGCGTGGTGGATTATGACCTAACTCTTCTCACACTGAGAAGATGGCTCTGCCCAGCATTGGGATGATTAATAATATGACTGGTATTATATATTGTTATTCAACGCAGAATCACGACTTTTTAATGTCAAGACGTTAAGCAAAAGATTGTCGTAACTAAATGTTTTCAGGTATACTTACTTCTAAGCACCTTTTAGGTAAATATAAATGTTCACCTGAATTAAATGCACGAAAATGGCACACAGAGACATAGTTACTTTGACTGTACAGATAGTAGATGATTAAGTGGTCATCTCGTGACTGCCAGTATAGGTTCGGCAGACAGAACAGACAGGACTGCAGGTGTCTTTGTGTCCTTTTGCAAGACATTATATAGATGACGTTCGCGACCTACATTTCGCCAGCCACCGCTTTATTGGTTTTAGTTCCTCCGTAAAAGATTCTGTTCTGTGGGAATTCTGGAATTTCTGGTTGACGGCAATAATCATGTCGTTTACCAATAATTCCAGAGTTAATACTGCTACTGAGAATTCCTATAAAGAAAACAATAAGACTTGTGCCAACCGAACTAAACCCAATACGTCAAGCACAGCAGTCGCGCCAATTACCGCGACGCCAATCTAATGGTCAAAGAACTATATTCTTTGACCATTAGATTGGCGTCGCGGTAACGTACACGTAATACTCTTCTGTCGGATAATATTTTTCACGACCTCGGAACTGACCGCGACACCTCATGCAGCAGTCGTATTTACTACCACCACATCCCGAGTCAGTCTAATGACTTAAGAAGTATAGAAGTGATACCCTTTCGTAAAATTTTTTTTGGAAGTCTTTAAACAGTAATGCATTTAAAAATCAACTGAAGGATTTTCTTACGAGTAAAGTCTATTATACTGTTACAGAATATCTAATGGATAATATTTCTTAATTATATAAAATTGCTTCAGTAAGACATGAATTTATTGATGTTACTTATATTTAAATAATTTTGCCCATTGTCTGTTTATATTCTTTGCCAAATAATTTATTTTTATTTACTACTTAATTGTCATATTCAATTTATTATCATAAAATTTATCAATTTCTAAATACCTTTGACATTACTTAATTTATTTTCATTGATATGTATGTGATATAATTGAAATACGATAATTTACTTTTACTTTACTTAATTTGAATTCATTGACATATACATATGTGATATAATTGAAATAACATTTTACTTTTTATTTAATGTCAAATATTTGTACCTACGCCACAGCATGAGGCTAAATATGACTGGACATATTAATTCAATAACTACAACGTGCATGCTTCTGTATGTAACAACCCACATGTTTTTAACAAATAAATAATAATTATTATTATTATTATTAATAACATTTTGATCGACTTCGGAGTACCGAAGTTGAAGTTTAGGATCAGTTGATCCCGAGACCTGATGTACAGCTGTTGCATTTACTAATACCACTACGCCATCGAGACAGATTTGCAATATAGCTAAAGAAATCTAGACATAATACTTTTTCGTCTACACCTTTGTGAGTCTTTGCACATTGTAAACATCGTTTCTGTCGACAAAGAACGGAAAAATAATCATCTTGGAAAAACAGGATAAGAATCTAGTATAAGATTTCCTTTACAGAACGAGTTACTAAGGAAATACGAAGAAAACTTAGCGCAACGCGCGCTTAATACGAGATTGGTTTCGTATTTGAGATTACATGGAATGCATTTTATTTTATTACGCTTGTATTTTTTTGGATGTTTACATGTAATGGAATCTTAACAATAACAAAAATATACACTAACTAACTGATCCGGAAAACGTTGTTCTTATATAAATTCATTCGATAAGGACCCTCTAATCACCTAGCGTTATGAAATATACTTTACGACCTATTCTCCTACCTACCAAACATACATAAAAAAGGTTCCTAAAATCGGTCGAGCTGTTTCGGATGAGTGCAATCACAAACACCGTGACACGAGATTTTTATATATAGATAATACACATACACACTTACTAAAACGTATATGACGTAAGATCGACTGCCTCAGTGGGCCAGCGGTATAGAAGGCGACTGTTGTGCATAATGGCTCAGTTCGATTGTCGAACAAAGTGCTATCGGGTTTTGCTGTCAAGAAATGTTCAGTATGCCTGGTAGACAGCAATAGCTGGTGAACTCTATGTGCAATAATCACATATCCCTTTGGGGATAATCTCATAAAAATATAAAACCGGTTTTATGACGTCGTAGCGTTGCCTTTCTTTTTTTTTATACTACGAATTATTCCTGTGTCGCGGGGACATTACAAACATTCAAACAACGGACATAAAACACACCCAGACTCGGAACAACCATTTATGGATCACACAAATTTTTGTCTCGTGTGGGATTCGAACTCACAACACTTGGCGAAGTGACTGTGGCGAGGCGACCACTTAAACCACTACGATATACATATATAGTTATGCGTTCCTATGTTCCCATGAGTAAGATAAGAAAGCATTACGTCACCGTACTTAGCAACAGTACTTGATCTTAACTTTAAGTAAACCATAACATAAATAATGACCATAAACTTAAAGGTGACGAAATATTAAATAAATTGATCCTGTCACTTGAACCAAGTACCCGTGGAATCTCACACGGACAGCACACATGTCTAAGATTTAACCGCATATAAACCAATGTATCCTAGCATTAAGTCATTCTTTCGTCAACTGCTCAACAAGACTGTACTCAACTTGTGTTTTTAGTGTATTTATTTCTTTTTTAACATAAACCAAGTGTTATTTGACTATATATACCCATTGCACTGGGCTTACTATTTCGTAAAGGCCTTTATAAACATTTAAAGCTCTACATTTTCGTACAGCATAATACAAATAAAGGCATTCTTCCACCGTATTAAATTCTGCTGTAGTACTTTTGGAATCTTAGTGCATACGACTCTACATATTCCAGAATACGAGCCACGAGCACAACTTTACCTATAAACGTAAACCTCTAGCGTGGACAGCCGCCATTTTGTGTAGAGTCCGAAAGCTTTTGTTATTAATAGTCCTTTGCTGTCATAAACATGAAGTTGCATCATCTCTGCACGTAGAGTTAGTAACATTACAGTTTTTAGTCTCTGAAGGGCTAAGCACAGGTGTATCTCGGTAAAACATTTTTACCTTCCTTTTTTGGTGAAGACACCTCCCAACTTTAAGCATGAATGGGTCGTTTCGATCGAGTAAGGACTACTGGGAGGGAGAAGGAGCAGGAAGGGGAAAGAGGATGATTTGGCCTCCGGCTCTCTCACTCACCGAACGAAACACAACAGAAGGAATACTGTTATTTCACGTCGATATTCTGAAGGACTCCCCTTCCCCGGTCGAGCCGGTCCATTCATGCTGAAATCAGCGAGGTTCTACTACTCAAATATGCGTATTAAATAGTTAATTATCGCTTGCTTTAACGGTGAAGGAAAAACATATGCATCTGAGAGTTATCCATAATGTTCTCGAAGATATGTGAAGTTTGCCAACCTACACTGGGCCATCATGGTGGACTATAGCCTAACTCTTCTCACACTGAGAAGATACCCGTGCCTAGCAGTGAGACAGCTTAATATAGGGCTGATATTATATTATATTAACAAACGGGGCAGTAAAAGAGAGGTTATAGTAATAGTTACGCTTATCTTTTTGTAGAGGTCACCTTTACTTTTATGTCCAAACTTGTTCCTGCGTTGTGTAAAGCTTTTGTCCACTACGAGCGAATTAACGAGATGCATTTGTTGGCTAAAGCGATAACCTCGAGTGCTCCAGTTTCTAGCTTTATGTATAATAAACGAGTATATATGTATATACTCTAGTGCACTTATCTGCATAACTTTGAGTTTCCTTGCAAGGTGAAGTGCTTACTTGTGAAATTTATTATGACGTAGAATTCTGAACATCTGTATATTTCTGGGTTTAGATTAATGATGGGCGTTAACCGATAAAAATCAAATTATTCGAATCTTCAAGCTAATCTTAATAATTTGATACTTTGACAAATAATAATCGAACTATGATATCGATTGATTATTTCCAAGTTATCTTTCAATTCTTGAATTTATATGCATATTAAATAGTTAATTATTTCTTACTTTGATGGTGAACGCAAACATCGTGAGGAAACCTTTATGTCTAAGAGTTCTACATAATGTTCTCGAAGATGTGTCAAGTCTGCCAACCCGCACTGGGCCAGCGTGGTAGACTATGACGTAACTCTTCGCACACTGAGAAGAGATCCATGCCGACGAGTGAGATAATTTATAAATAGGGCTGATATTATTATTGTTATTTATAGAATTAAAAGAGAAATGCAATTTAACGAAATTTAATTTGGAGACAATTTGCGCTGGAGAGAAAGGAGTGGAAAGATCTAAGGGAGGCCTTTGCCCTGCAGTATGATGGTACAAGCTGAAAATAAATAATAATAATAGAATTAATAATTGCACATCGGTAGGTTAGTTAGAGTTAAACAAACTACGAACCTAGCTAAACACATTTTGCACCATTTTTATTTGATTGTTTTGTATTTCTCCAATACGCCAACTATTTGAAAAAGGGTAAGCCATCTCTTTCGAACCCCAATATAATATTTTACGATTTACGTAGAAACAGAATAAATATCCCCCATTTCTATGAAATTGGCGGGACATATTTTGGAATATCTATCTGTATATACTTTGCCCGCGTCCTTTGAATGTCATTTCCGGTGCGCCGGAAGTGGAAATATGACGTCTATTTTCAAATAAGTGAGTTTGCGCTGTACATTTGACAATATTTTATAACAGGGCTTAAAACTTAAATAAATTATATATATATCTATTTATAGGATTTTGGCTATTGTATTGAGTAAGTGCACAATGGTTGAGAAATTACTAAACCCACCTAATATTATAAATGTGAATGTGAGTGTATTTAACCGATCATCATGATATTTCGCTTACTTAATCTTAATTACTCCATAAATTTTTTGAGTGGTAGGTTCACGCTGTTTACAGCATGAATGGGCCGACTCGACCGGGAAAGTACCACCCTCTCACAGCAGATAGACGTATAATAACAGCATCTGTTATGTTTCGTTCGGTGAATGAGAGCGCCGGAGGCCCAATCATCCTTCCCTTCCCAAACCCCATCCTGCTCCATTCCCCTTTTCCTTCCGGTAGGCAGCGACTTGGTTATGTTTTTTTGACATTGCTTCTGTAATATCCCTCGAGAATAGTACTTTTCTGGATGAAAGTTACCTTATGTCCCTTTCTGTACCCCTGACAACGTGTAGCAGACCGAATTTCGGTTACGGCGGCCAATCTTAACGGAGACTAGCCATTTATGCAACAGATATAGTACACAAGTATGTGCGCAAACACAATTGCACTCTCTGTTCCCTGACCCTCATAATTCGATAGGGCGGATAATCCGACACCACTGTAGAAAGATCAGGTGCAAGACCAACGGCTTCCCGAGGCACGGGGAAGTTGGCGGTGTCTAACACCGCCAACTTCTTAACTTCGGGCTCGTATTAAGATTGAACCCAATAAATTTTTATTGGTCGGATCTGGGATTCGAACCCGAGATATCATGCACAGCAGTCGCATTCTTTAACGCTGCGCCACAGAGGCAGTTGTGATAATGTGTTACACAAAGAAACAAACTCACATGCATTTATAATATTAATAAGGTTTTTATTCATGTTCCACTTATATTTATTTCGTTGGTAAGTACCATATGCGCAATGCGATTCCTGGGTCGAATAAAGTCGAAAGGATTATAAAGTGCTTCTCCTGGAAAATAATTTTTAACGTGTCGGCTACGAATTGCATACATATGAAGTTAAGTTAAAGAAAAGGGTAGCTTTGTGATTTTCCAGGTCGAGCAAAGTGTTATTGACTCCATAATAATATCAGTCCTGTATCAAACTGTCCTACTGCTGGGCACAGGCCTCTTCTCAATGTGAGAACGGTTATGCCGTAGTCCACCACGCTGGCCTAATGCGTACTGGTAAACTTAACATATCTTCGAGAACATTATGGAGAACTCTTAGATATGCAGGTTTCCTCATGATGTTTTCCTTCGCCGTTAAAGCGAGCGATAATTAACTATTTAATACGCACATAACTCCGAAAAGTCAGAAAGCTCGCCTTGGGATCGAACTCGAGACTTCTGCGTGGCAGTGCATCTGTCTCCCTCCAGGCTACCACTCTGTGTATGTAATATAATATTTATATAACTATAATATGCATTTCACTACTCATCTACTAAATATAGTTATAAACCAAAACAACAGTTTAGTGACGGCAAAATACACTCAGCGTCACAAAAAGCGGCCCAAGCATATTTCTTAAATTATAATCATAATTAAATGAAAACTATATGATTTTTTCATAGTGAATATAATTAATACAGCAATAGAATAGAATTCCAGTACTTCGTGCTAGCTACTAAAATTGCCGAATTTTGAACTCCGAAATGTACTTATCTACGGAACAAGCTGTGTGTCGTCGGGTATTTTCTTATAATAAAAGTGATATCTCGCTTTTCATGAACACCTGATATGCTAAACATGTTTTTAGAGGTTCTCTTCAGTGTATCAAACTGGCATTAGTTAACCCTCAGCCCTCACTAACTCTATACGAGCATCTGAACTGATCCTGCCCAAACCATGAAATACCCTCCATGGAAATTAACGGTTTGCCGGGTTTTTGTTGAAAAAAAACCGCTGACCATGCTTTTTTTGCACACACTCACTGCTGTTTAATATTTAAATCTCTAAAGGCTATTCTGCATTCACGATTGAACAGAAACACAGAAATTTACTCCATTTTTTGGAGTGTTCTGAACCTCGAGCTAGTATTTTAGCATGCAAGTCTTGTTGCTCCATTATTCTTCTGACTGTTCGCTCATTTACGTCGACTCATTTTGCTGTTAAATGATGCTGGCGTATCTTCACTACAGTAATAAACCGATTTTTCAAAATTTCGAAACCAATAAATCATGATTGCGCACTAAATAATATCTAAATTCGCCACTTCTTGGTCTTTTCGTGTAAAAATTAGTCTTGTTGTACCGTTTCGATGAGTATCTTTAAGTTGTATGAGGTACATTTAAAGTTTTAGCGACCTTTCGTTTAATAAGCCCTTGACTCCTTAGAAGTACAGTTTTAGCAGTCTGTGCAGGATTTATCGATATTGTGTGCTACCTGGAAGAACTACGATAAGCTGTACATTAATTTAAAATAAAAAGAAATTATGCTTAAAGCGCAATCATTTTAAAATCAAATTTCAACTCACTTATATTCTCAGTGTCCCAATAAAGCTATGCCGTTAATGTGTCACAAAAGTTAAACTAACGGATTATTTTTTTTATTTCCTTATAGCTTGAGTCAATAATAATACTGGTTCTATTAAATTATAACACAAACATTTTATTTACAGCCCTAAAAGACTGGTTTCATATTTGGGCCACATTTTGTGACGCTAAGTGTATTTACAACATGGAAAATAACATCGTCATACACTATTCAGATTTTAAAACCGTCTGCCGGAACTCGACGGGGCATCCGGTATTCGTAATAGTCTCTTAAGTATTTATTATAAAATACGGCCTGCGCCGCTTGACATTATAAAGCCTTAAACCGTAACATTTGGCCCGGTTGCTAGTTTTTTAGAATGGTACAAGGAGTGAACGATACAGACAATATATAATACAATATTAATATTATAAATTCAAAAGTAACTCTGTCTGTCTATCTATCTATCTGTCTGTTATCTTTTCATGGCTAAACCACTCAACCGATTTAGATGAAATTTGGTACAGATATAGTTTAAAACCTAGGGAAAGATATAAGCTACTTTTTATTGATGTAGGTACCACGCGGGTGGAGCCGCGTGCAAAAGCTAGTAGAAAATAAAATTTAGGAAATGGGCCAGTTAAAGAAGTAGAGCTCTCATGAGAGTTTAAGATAATGGCTAATAGGCTATTAGTAATTTGCGATGTGGATTGCAAATTACTAGTACTGTAGTACTGTACTGTAGTACTGTACTGTAGTACTGTACTGTAGTACAAATTACTACTCTTTTTATTTATAGCAGTGGTAGCCTAGTGGGAGACCGTTGTTACGTAGAGGAGTCGAATATGAAACGAAGGCATGCACCTCCGAATTTTCAAAAATATTTGGTTACAGCATAAATGGGCCGGCTCGACCGGGGAAGTACTACCCTCTCACAGAAAATCGACGTGAAATAGCAGTGTCTCACTGCTGTGTTTCGTTCGGTGAATGAGAGTGCCGGAGGCCTAAGCATGAGGTGACGATTCTCGCAGCTTACGAGGGACCTGCAGAGTATCCGTAGAGTCATTGTGTGGGTGGCGCGAGTCGACCCGGCGGCCAGGGAGAGCCGTAGAAACGGTGCTCTGCTGGCCGCCCGCGGTATAGTCCAGAGGCCCAACCGAGTCTAACCAACTTGGTTGGCTGCCTCATCATGCCGCGCATAATCTCGAGGTGGCTCGTCGTGCCGGATGGTGACCGGAGGGTGGGTCCCGGCGACCACTTTCGGGAGGGTACGGGGGTCCTTCCGTCCGTCGGATCGGCTATCGCCATACCACACAGTAATATGACGAAACTTGCTCTGCGCCTTGCCCCACTTTGTTGCGAGAATAGCCGCCTCTTTTTTTTTTCACGCTTTCCCTTCCATTCACTCTATGGCAGTACGAACAAAGCATTGTCGTTTAACAGCAGCCAATCGCCGTAACCCCACCGCTGCTTCCTCTTCCGGTGTCGTGGAGTTCATTAACATCAGAGGACTCCACGCTAACCTTAATGCTGTCCATCACCACCTGGAGACGGCTCGGCCGGCAATGCTTTTTCTAACGGAGACACAAATACGCCGTCCTGCAGACACGACCTACCTGCAATATCCCGGCTACGTGCTAGAGGAGTGTTTCCTCGCGAAAGCCGGGGTATGCTTGTTTGTTAGGGCGGATATTTGTTGTCGCCGTCTACACTGCCTAGAGGACCCTTCCTTCTCTGTCCTTTGGGTACACGTAGATCACGGCTCTTTCAGCCAAATCTACATGTGCCTCTACCGATCCCATTCAGGAGACGCTGAGACAACTCGACTCTTTGATTACCTGAGTCAGGCGGCAGACGACGCGCAGGAGCAGTTTCCGAATGCTGAGTTGGTGTTCTTGGGAGATTTCAATGCCCACCATGAGACCTGGTTGGGTTCTCCCAAAACAGACCACGCGGGACGAATTGCCCATGCGTTCGCTCTCACGCATGACCTGTCTCAACTGGTACTCCAGCCCACCCGGATACCGGACATTGCAGGTCAGGCGTCCTCTCTGCTCGATCTGCTGCTGACAAGTAACCCGAACCGGTACAGTGTGTCGATTAGTGCTCCTCTGGGCACCTCAGACCACTGTCTGGTTTGTGCCACAGCTGTTGTTGTTACGCCCCCACGACCCGAGGAGGCAAGACGACGACTGTAGCACTACTCGTCAGCAGACTGGGATGGAATGCGGGAGTACTTCGCATCCATCCCTTGGGCTCAACGCTGCTTTGAGAACAGGGATCCTTCAGAGAGCGCTACTGCTGTCGCTGGTGAAATCATCCTGGGTATGGAATATTATATTCCATACAGTGATGTCACGAGCGGTGGCAGGAAAAGGCCCTGGTTCGGTCGTGAATGCGCTGATGCTGTTGAACGCAAACAGACAGCGTACCGCGCTTGGACCAGGGCTCGCACTCTCCACGACTCTAACGTGGATCACCTGAAGGCAGCGTTCAACCAAGCTACAAAGGTCTGCAAGAGGGCATACTTAAGAGCGGATGCCCAGCGCGTCGCACGGTTCGGCCAGGAGCTCATGGCCCATCCTACGGGCAGTCGTAGCTATTGGCGCCTGGCCAAAGCCGTGCAGTCCAACTTCTGCCAGACCTCGCTGCCCCCTCTGAGATATCCGAATGGATCACTGGCTCATCGGCCGCAAGAGAAAGCAGATCTGCTTGCAAATCTCTTTGCGGCCAACTCCCGAATCGATGACTGCGGTTCGCAGCCGCCTAACATTGCCAACTGCGGCTACACCATGCCTGATATACGTATCAGGCAACGTGACGTTCGTGCGATACTGCAGTCTCTCGATGTTCGGAAAGCCAGTGGACCTGACGGCATCCCAGCTGTGGTCCTCAAAAAATGTGCAGCGGAGTTGTCTCCCACACTTACGCGCCTATACCGGACGTCTTACGCCGCAGGCATTGTGCCTGAGGCTTGGAAGGAGGCGAACGTTCAACCGATTCCCAAAAAGGGGGACCGTTCCGAGCCAGGCAACTATCGACCCATAGCTATCACCTCAGTGCTCTCCAAGGTGTTCGAGCGGATTATTAACACCCAAATTGTCCGCTACCTGGAGGATCACTCGTTGATCAATGATCGCCAATACGGCTTTCGGGCTAAACGATCAACGGGTGATCTTTTAGCGTTCGTCACGCACCTCTGGGGTGAGGCTATGGACAAGCACGGCGAGTCTTTGGCTGTCAGCCTAGACATAGCCAAAGCTTTCGATAGAGTCTGGCACCGGTCTCTTCTTTCCAAGCTTCCGGCCTATGGCTTGTTTGCAATCCAGGTGCACAGTTGAGGGGGCTCAACTGTGCACCTGGATTGCAAATTTCCTGCAGAAGCGTCGTATTCGGGTCCTTTGCGACGGTCGCGCTTCCAAATTTATGCAGGTCAATGCAGGAGTGCCTCAGGGGTCCGTCTTATCCCCTACGCTCTTTCTTCTGCATATCAATGATATGTTGAATCTCGGCAACATACATTGTTATGCAGACGACAGTACCGTGCATGGGCGATATCTCGGACGTCCTGGAGCCAAACAGGCTGAGGTTGTGGGGAAAACGCAGGATCTTGTCGTTGAACTTGACCAGACCTTGAACCGCATCTCTGAATGGGGTGCCAAGAACTTGGTCCAGTTCAACGCCAAGAAGACCCAGGCATGCGCGTTCTCAACAAAAAAGTCTCCGTTCCTTTCCCTCCCTTCTCTGAAGAACACTCCACTGGTGATACGTGGCAGCCTCTCCATCTTAGGTATGGGTCTTTGCCGCTCCCTTAATCCCAAAACCTACATCGAGAGCGTCATTAGGCAAGCTTCGCGAAAACTCGGAGTTCTGAACAGGGTGAGGCGGTTCTTCGCGCCTGGGCAGCTGTGCCTATTGTATAAGGCACAAGTGCGCCCTTGCGTGGAGTACTGTTCTCATCTTTGGGATGGCTCCGCGCAGTACTTGCTAGACGCTCTTGACAGGTTACAGCGGCGGGCTGTCCGTATCATCGGAGATCCAGAGGTCACGAGTTCACTGGAACCTCTGCAACTCCGTAGGGACATTGCCTCTTTGGCATGTTTCTACAGAATATACCACGGGGAGTGCTCTGAAGAGTTATTCCACCTTATCCCGCCCTCCCCTTTCCTATCCAGAACAACGCGTGCTGGGCTCAGATGCCATCCTTACACGGTGGAGTCGACTAGAGTGCGTACCAACAAGTTTGGGTCCTCATACCTCTGCCGAACGATCAAGGCATGGAATTCTCTGCCAAGGCACGTGTTTCCTTCTTCCTTCAATCCTGGGTCCTTTAAGCGGGGCGTGAAAAAGCACCTTCTCAGGCCGTCAAAGTAGAGACCTCAACATCGCCTCGGCTGCTATGAGGACGATGTGGAGGCCACTGCTCTTAGACCACACGACTGCTTACCATCAGGCGGAGTGTGGTCATTTTGACGAGCAAAAAAAAAAAAAAAAAAAAAAAAAAAAAGATATAGTTAATTAACGGTAAAGAAACATATTGTGTGGACAACTACATGTCTGAGAATTCCAGTCAGCATTTTAGACTATGGCCTTCTCACACTGAGAAGGCCATATGGGCCTCTTCCCTCTCTGTCTATATATACCTATCTAGAGTTTGTCTATATATTTCTATCCCTCGAGAACAGTACTTTTTCCGGATAAAAGGTACCTTTTCTGTTCCCTTGAAAACGCGTGCGCGAAATTTCATAATGATCGGTCGAGTAGTTACATTAAAGCGTGACAAACAAACAAACAAACTTATATTCGCCTTTTTAATATCAGTTAGGATGTGGATATACTCTTATGACTTCATGTTTTAGACTAATGCCTGTACATATACGCTCTATTGCTGTGAGGCTATATATCAAAATAATAAAACCGCTATTCCCGTATCGCTTGCTCTGCCCGACAAACGTGCAAAAGCAGTCAAGATTATATTCGAGATCGCTTCTACTAAAAATAGTGGTTCAGTTACAGAAATAGCCTATTTCTTTATTCATTTCAACATTCCAAGTAGGAAACTTTATACAAAGTGGGAATAAACATATCAGGGATGAAGACTTTGTGAGATTTGTTAGAGGCAAGTGATTTTGCATGTGATATGTCAGTTGGAAAGCGTTGTTGGAGGCCGTTGGACTGCTACGTCGTAGTCAAGTTTGATTGTACGTCACGTACATACATAGATTCACGCCTGTTTCCCAGAGGGGTAGGCAGAAACTACATATTTCCATTTGCTACGATCCTGAAACACTTCTCTGGCTTCATTCACTTTCATCACATTCCTCGTACACGCTTGCCGGTTTAAGGTGCTCTTACTTATTTTGCTCTACGTAACGTATTTTTGTCAAGATCGTAAAGCCATAGTCTTATGCCTATATCCACGATGAGGATGCAGGGGACAGGATTATTCTTCACACACATTCCGGCAGTAGGTCTCACTTTATAGAGGACGAGCCTATTGCCATTATGCGGACTCATTTCCAAACTTCGTGCATTTCCAAAGAATTTTTGACTGAAAATCCCAGTGCCACCTTGGCTGACTCAGGTATTGAATCTGAAATCTCATGCAACAATCGCATTAATTACCGTGGCTGTCTAGATAACGAAATAAAAATCAATTTTACCCAGGAATCGTATTAAGTACTTCGTCAGTGATCCTTCAAATATTCAGAACCTTAGAGACAGTTCCCGGTCCTGCAGTCGTTGTTCAAATAATGGCTTGCATATTAAATACCCAAGTGGTCTTCTCGGTCATCTTCATCCGAAAATGAAACTAGATATCTTATGACACTGTTTAACAAGAAATAACCTAACAATATACTTAGTTAATTTGTAAGAATTTGGATATACATGTAACGATTTCATTCCTTCTAAAATCTTAGACGAAAGCAGAACAAGGGGGCTGACTGACTTGCAAAGATATGTATAATGGAAGGTATATTTAAAAAGCTCCATGTCATTCTGAGGTACTCTCAAAATATAAATCAATCTCTTATAATCATTGGAAAGAACCGTTGTAGAGAGAAACCTATATCGTACGAAACTATACAGTCGCAGCCTCCTCATGTGCCTTGGTTTATTAACTATGATTGAAACAGTTCTTTGTTGAAGCTAGTTTTCCTTCAACGTTTCGGTCACTATTCATCGGCAAAGTTTGCATATCTTATGAGAAATGTGGACTCTCCAAATTGTCGGACTCGTGGAAAGATTGAAGATGTGCAACATTTGCTAATGAAGTGTGTCAGGAACGAGATGGAAAGGTAATCGGAACTGAGAAAGCATGGCCTGTAGTGGAATAATGTAGGACTTATTCAGAGTGTACTAAGTGAGCTTGCATCAGTTAGCGTGGGCATTCTATTGATTGGTACCGCAGACCCAGCACCGACCCCCTTTATAGAGTTATATTGTTATATATATATATAAGTTTATTAAAGTTATATTGTTAGGTTAAGCAAATTACTTTTTTGGGTGCAATGGGTTTGATATGCTTCACATGAAAACAAAACGCTTAATAAAGTAATAAATAAAAAAAAGGAAAACGAAGCAAAACAACACTTATATGTCTAATAGCTATGTCCTAGCGTGGAAACTGTCGGCTACCATTCTGGAACTTTAAGTACATATTTTGAGAGCGTTTGATCCAAGGAAGGTGCTGTGATACCCACATTTGAGGAAGAGAACCTGGCACTCGTATCAGATGGTTATTGAGGCCACCCAGCGGCTATTTGATACAAGTGTCCGATGTTGTTACCTAGTAACAAACCGTACTGCTAAGCGGCCTAGTCAGATTTCAGCACTAGAACTGATATATTCACAAAAAAGGACCTGGTTCATTGCTGGCAGGGCCATTTAAAACGCATTGTCAGATCGGTCTGCTTGCCAATTATTGTCTCCTGATAAAATCTGGATGTTTTCAAATCTTAAGCAAATAAGCATGTGTGCTCGATTGTTATCAAATTGTCGTTTACAAGTAAGGTTGTGTGCTCAAACGCAAACCTACCCTCAATAAAACTAACCAGGTAAATTGCCAGGATTTAATAAAATACCATGGTTACGATAGAAGTGGTTGTACAATAGAAGTACTTACTTTCAAAACTTCTCTGTAATGGCTTATATAATTTTTTTACATTAAATTTATATTAAGATGTGATATATACAAATAAAAAATTTCGATGTCATTATTTACATAGTAAAAGGACTACAAATATAATTATATGTAATCTATGATACACTTTTATTTTATTTTAGTTTTTAGTCTATAAAATATATTATTGTGTCAGATATGATATGACTCTAGCAGAAATATTTTAGTGTCCGACTTGAATTTGAATAGAGTTTACATAGGGCTGTTGCATAGAATTTTATCGGAACCTAATGGCGATGACGCGAAAGTTCTGTTCAAATTCATATCGGATGTATTAAAATTGTTTGATATGTGGTTAGTATTATGCTTAGGTTATGATGGAACGGACATTCGTTGTGCGTAAAAGATACAAAAAAATCTTTTATCTTGTCCTATATGTTGGAATCTTGTGGAACTCATTTAATATTGCATTTTAAACTAGTAATAATGTTATGAGTATATCAATGTTAAAGTGTCAGTACACGCCCAGATTATTCAACTCGCGACCACCATTTAATGAAATTTAAATGGTGCTCGCGAGCGGCATAAGCTTCGTATAAACCATGCTTATAATATCAGGCCTGTATTAAACTGTCCCACTGCTGGGAACCGGCCTGTTTTCAATGTGAGAATGGAAGGCATAGTCTACAATGTTGACTAAATACAAATTAACAATAAGAAATAAGCAAAGAACATTATAGAGAACTCCATGCTGGTTTTCTGAAAATGTTATCCTTGGCCGTTAGAGCAAGCCATAATTAACTATTTAATGCGCTCATAACTTCGATAAGTCAGTGATGTATGTGCTGGTATCGAACTCGAGACTTTTGCGTCCAACGGTCTCCCATGCAATACAAGCATACAGTTACATCATTATCTTTTATGACGTGTTTCTACTAAAATCTGTGCCAAAATAAAATCAATTTGTAATTGAGATGGCGTTGGGAGGAGCACCAAATTCTGCAGTTAGTATGCTTTGCAACATGCGTTGGTGCTGAGGGCGTGATGTTTGGTTCGAGGTCCAAGGGATAGGCGGCAGATAGCGCCATTTTAGTATCACAATATTTAAACAAATAAATTTTGTTGAGACTGTAACATGAAGCCGTTTCATGAGCTTAAAGTTTATTTTACTTGTAGTATTTTTATAATATACTAGCTGACCTGCGCAACGCCGTCTGCTTCACATAAGAGAATTTGTCCCGATTTTGCAAAATTTTTCATTTATGATCTGCTCCTATTGGTCGTAGCGTGATGTTATATAGCCTATAGCCTTCCTCGATAAATGGGCTATCCAACATTTAAATATTTTTTCAATTCGAACCTGTAATTCCTGAGATTAGCGCGTTCGATAAATTAACCTACAGAGCCATCTATTAACAATTGATCGAACTAACCAATAAACTTGAACGAAATTACAGATAGTTACGAAGTTTGATCAAAATCAGTTCAGTAGTTTCAGAGTTTATCTCGTACATACATCGTGACATGAGATTTTTATATATACTTATAAGATTAGCTATTCGTCAGGGATAGTACCTTTGACAGGATAATGGGTACCCTTTTACTGTTCCCTGACAATGTGTCTACGAAATGGCATGATGATCTTTTGACTAGTTAAAGCGAACAGGCATACAAAATCATAATTAGTTTTATAATACTAATTAGGATTCCAAGAATTCTTATCAAACACCCGTTTATAGTATACCTACGCTTAGGTATTATAGTTTCATCTATTGTTTTAACATAGCCTGCCCATCATATACGTCCAGGCTTGTTGTTCCTGGTGATACTAACCGAAACCGAAACGTCGGGGAAAGTGTAAACCAAAAATAAATAGATTTAATAGTTTAAATAATTTTATTAGCTTATAAATTAGTAAAATAAAATCAATAGTAGTAGTAGTGTAATATTTTCAAAATTTTGTAATACAGTGATAAATAAACAACGCGATAAAATCCGTATATAGTAGTTTAATTTCAATCCTCATTGTACATTTCGTACAGCTCATAGTTTGCAAATCATTTTCAGACACTGCAAAATAGAAAGTAGAATAAGATATTTCATACTAGATTGTTCTCGTGACGTCACTTGCAGTAATGTTGATTTTGTTAATAAATTTCCATACACAGTCCTTTTTTTGTACCCCTGACGGCGTGTATGCGAAATTGCATTTTGATCGGTTGAGTTGTTATGACACGAAAAGATAATAAACAAACAAACTTACATTCGCATTTATAAGATTAGTTATGATTAATACTTAAGATTCTAAGCTATATGCTTCTTTGACTTTACCGAACATTCGTTTTACTTTTCGGTATACGTTTAGGTACCCTGGTTTTATTCATTTTTTTAACATATCCTGCCATCATACGCATCCAGAGTTGTTCTTCCTAATGATACTAATACTTTATGATACATTTCGTAAGGCTCATAGTTATACTGCGTTTGTAATCTCTCATTTTCAAACAGTCTGGAACGTGGAGGCTATCCCAAGATATTTCATATACTCAGTCCAATACTGTACGCTTAGGCAATAGATTAAAAACAGACGACATCTAGCTTCGACCTTAATAAATCGTCTGGGTGTTATGTTTAAGAGAACTCGACGCTGTCAATAAACACCAACATCGTCTTTTATATCCGATATCCATAAGTGCTCCAGTGTTTTACTTCACACTTCGGGCTTCTACAGAACCTTTCTATTACTTAGGATAATAGCCTACTTCTATACACTAGCGATGTTGTAGCTGTATCGAATTTTCGAGTTTCTATGTTTGACTACGATACTAATATTGCGCGTTTTAGTGTTTCTATTACGCCACGTCGGATTGAGGCGACAAGAAAGTTAACAGGAACAAAGTTTAAATTGCTTTTTACTATATTAATAGACTAGAATCTAGTTAGACATCTAACGCGATAATCTAGACACTAGATTGTTTGACGTTTATTAGTGAGTAGTATTTATTCTCGAATTGTATAATTACTTTTCTAAAAAAACTCGTTTCTTTAAGCGGTTTCTTTATCCTATGGATAGTTGAAAGACCAGGACTTTTACACATTGCCCACCCCTTCAAATATACATATGTTGCTATGTTGAGAGCATAGGAGATAACGTGTCACAGCTCTTCTACTTATAGCATAGTGCTTCTTTATCCTAAAGAAGTGAGAGTTAGAGGTGAGTAGAGTTTCCATAATACCACAACGCAAGGTGTTTGTTGGTGTCCTTATATGGGGCAAAAGTACTTTACCAGTCTAATTACTCCCGTTTACGAGATAATCGCAAGGCACGCATCTCTGACATTTCAAAACAGTTAATTATCGTTTGTTTTAGTGGTGAAGGAAAATATCGTGAGGAAACCTGCATGTCAGAGAGTTCTCCATTATATTCTCAAAGATATTTCAAATCTGCCTACACGCCAGTGTGTGCGTGCCCAAGTCACCAATTTTAAAAGGTCTTTTACATCAAATACTTACATGTATTTCTAACCCTTTCGGCGCACTATGGGACTTTCCTAAAACGAGGAATAAACACCTGCTCCCACGCCAACAGGAAAATTCAAGCTTATTTCCGAGTGCATATTGTTATCCATCCATACAATGCCTCCTCTAGCACGCTAAATCCGACAACAGAATCACAAAGCCTATAACTCGCACCAACATGGGTACTACGTGCTGCTTTACTCGAAAAATAAAAATGGCGCTCTCAAACACGTGATGGCCAACAGTTGACAACTGAAACTTTTCCTTTAAAGGAAACGATTTTTGTATTCTATCTGAATAAAATATTTAAATTCACGCTATTTTCTGTATCTGGTGTTACTGGAAATGTAAGAACGTAGACTATGGACTATTATGTTGTAGATTCATAGTAAAGAGCAGTGTCTACTAGATCCCTTATTTATCACTCTGGCTTTAGGTACCACGCCATAGGGCGCGAACTTAACGCCGTTTACCCACAACTGTATATGAGATTCTCAGCTCGGACAAAGTTTCATTGAGTCTTTTCTGTCAAAAAACTCTCAGTTGCAGTATGGAGTCTGGAACCGTGCCCAGTTAGCGGCAGTAGGCTTCGTGGAACAAACCGTGCCCTTTTAGGAACATAAACGCACTGTTACATATTCCCATTGCACCCTAATAGGATTTTGAATAGTATTTGACACACAATAGCAATCAAATCAAATATTTTAGTGCAAGCAGTAAATTATATGCAAAATAGGAGAGTAATTAACATTTAAAGATTGGATATAAGAAACAGTGGCGTCATAGTAGGCATGTCCCGCTATCTCCCTCGCTCGGCTGCGGTTAAATAGCGGTTACTTCATAGTTTGTATCGTGCATCCTTTTTTGTCATTTGACAATTACCCCTACTATCATATTTGAAACCCTTACACCTTATTTAATTTTGAGTGGATTTCAAAAAATATATGGCTTAGGTAATAAAAAAATGTGAGTAAATATTTTTTCCTTTTCCCTTCTATCGTCTGAAATCGTCTATGTTCAATAGAAATCCCTCCCAACTCATGAGAGTAACAAGTGAGCAATTTTATCCTCTTCCTAAGCCCAGTACTAATCCAGAGTTGTTGGCACACATGCTCTGTCGCGAACACTACTTACAGATTGCCAGATTCATTTCTATATCTAAGTGCAGTATTTAATGCCATCTTCGTTTGTTATTGCTCTGTCGAAATAAACGTTATTGTAGCTCAGTGAAAATCCTAACTTATATTATAAATGCGAATGTGAGTTCGTTTGTTACGCTTTCACGTCTTAATTACTGGACTGATCATCATAAAATTTTTTATACACGTTGTCAGAACAGTGATACCAAAAAAGACATAGGGTATCTTTCCTCGTGAATACTTTTAGAATAAAAATTGAATGACAAAGTCTACTTCAGCAAAACCAAGTATTTTTAAATGAATACTATGTACCAGAATCGTTTAACAGTGCGAATAAGTACATTGTTTTTCTTTTTTAAGTGCTTGTATTCTTTATAGCTGCATTAGCGACTATGTATACAAAAAAATTGGTATACAAACGCTAGTCTTCATCAAAAACGCTGTCAATATTTTATGGCTTTAGCCAGTTTATGCATGTTTTATTGTTCGGTACATAAATCCCAAGTGGCACAATCGATTCGTAGCAATATCTAATATTCACGATAAAAATGCATTTTATTTAAGAGGTTGGCGGCTAAAGCGGCTGTGCTTTGAAAGATTAATATGATAAGTGATTGAATACAATTAAATATGCTTTTGCCGTAGACAAAATTATTAATTGAAGGGTATGCAATAAGCAGTAACTTTATACAAAATCTAAATAAGTAAATGCTGGTCTTTTTAACGCGGAAATAATAAGCATCGCCATTCAACGTGGTAATGCTGCCAGTTTCCTGGGCACACCACCAGTAGACTCTGATTCGAGGGATTTTTATGACGCCTATTAGAGAGGTTTATTTTTACTTTTTTAATTCTGTTATACGTATTATATTTTAGGAATAAGTATCTACTAACTTATAACAAAAATATAATAAATATTAATAAAAACGTAAAAATAGAAAGTCTAAAACAATCTGGAGAATAATTGAAAAGTTGTTATCGAATTATTTCTTAAGGCTCATAATTTGGCATCTTAACTATTTTACTTTTAAGTACTAAATGTTGAAGGTTCCTAATAGAAAGAGAGACGACAAATCTCTTCTTCTATTAGGTACAGTTGCAGGCACGGAGTCTAGAACTGTGGTATTGTTTAGAACACAGGTATAGACTTTCTCGACAAAACCTCAGTAACACTTCGCCTTATCCGGAAATTGAAGCTTAGACTTCATGGACAGCAATCGCTAGCACTTCCATCGGCGCCACCGAGGCAGTCCAAAAACTATGAATTCATTAAATGTTACAAGTTTAAATTACCTTAATAATAATATCCTTCAGACCGAATTTCGGCCACGGCGGCCAGTCTTAACGGAGACTGGCCAAATATGCAGGAGTTATTATAGTGCACAAGTGAGTGCGCAAACACAAGTGCACTCTCATGATCCGATAGGACGGTAATTCGACATGACCGGAGAGAGATCAGGCGCAGGACCAACAGCTATACGTGCTTTCCGAGACATGGAGGTAGCATACACCGCCAGCTTCCTAACTCCGGGCTGCTATTAAGATTTCTTAACTGAGAAACCCAATAACTTTTTGTTGGCCCGATCCGGGATTCGAACCCGAGACCTAATGCACAGCAGTCGTATTCACTACCGTTGCGCCATGGAGGCAGTTGGCTTATACAGGTATTATCAACAATCTTCCAATTACAAATGCAAGTCAGTAACCAAAACACCATATTTTCCACCTCATTATAACTCATTAGGTCTACCGAAGCACTTGATTGATTAACGGTTTCCTGACTAGATTGTGGGCCATATAATTATGGGCGATCAATCACCGTCCGGAAACTACGTCGGCTATCCACATTTCTAGACGTTTGTACTGGAAATTCAAGCCAAGACTTTGTTGGAAATGCAATTCAATTTTACATTATGTCTTGTATAACGTAAATATTAATTTAATTAAGGAGTTTTCATTCATTTCTCGCCGCCCTTATATGTGTTGAAGAATTTTTATTATAAAATTTAATGGACATCCCATTAAAATCACTACATATTATAAAACAAGTACCCCGCCGCGTCTGTCTGTCTGTTCGCGATTAACTCAAAAACTACTGAACAGATTTTGAGTGATTCATGAGGAATGTTAAGGTGTATAACTTGTTAAGGTTTTTTGCCACCCGTGAAAAGCCGGGGCGTAATAAAATTGTTTGTAATAAAATTCGTTCATCTACTTATTAAAAATACAATTAACTACAAAACATTTAAAAATGAACTACATAATTAGTTATTACAATCTGCACGAGATTTCCAAAGACGAAAATATTGCAGCCACACATTGCTGTTAAAATGTTACCCGTTTGGAAACCGCTTTCGGTATTGACTTTCAAACAGACTCAAGATTTGTACTCTCAAACAATGACTGAACGAATGGCGTGGTTGTCTAAGTGTCGTTTCGCTACTGCCACAGCGCCGGGTGATGTCGGTTCGATCTCTTCACGGAACAAAATTTTTTGTGATCCACTATTAGTTCTGCCGAATTTAGGTGTTCTTCGTGACCATTGTTTGATTTCATCTATTCCTTAGGCCGACGTTGTCTTTTTAAGAATGTATAAAAAGAAACACAAGTCATGTGTATGCTTTAATGGATAGTTATTTTCACGTATTTTACACTTTTGTGGATACTTAAATAAATATCTTATCTTATTACCCAAAGTGTTAAGCAGATGTGAACAAGACTAGACTTTCACCAGACCAGGTAACAGGCCTTAACTGACGAGGCAAATAAATGAAACAAAATAAGAACAGGATTGTAGCAAGTGGTAATAATATATTATAACATTATTCTATCACATACACACAACACCATCTAGCCCAAACTAAGCAGAGCTTGTACTATGGGTACTAGATAATGGATAAACATACATATAAACTATTTTTTTGTGAATACTCACATGTTATGCCATACCACCCAGACCAAGACAAACATGCATGTCCATACACACAAATATTTGACTTGTGCCGGTATTGAATCCGCGACCTCAGGCGTGGCAGTCGGTTACACTAGCCACTACGCCATCGAGGCCGTAATATCTGTCTATAATAATACATAAACTGTAATAAATTTCATTCAAGTATTTGATGCTAAGAAATCTTCGGGTTCCAGCAGTGGCTGGGCACGAGCCTCTTTTCGATGTGAGTATGGTTAGGCCATAGTACAACAGGCAGGCCCAGTGTGGGTTGGCAGACTTGACATATCTTCGACAGCATTATAAAGTTCTCAAATATGCAAGTTTCCTGACGACGTTTTCCTTAACCGTCAAAGCGAGTGATAATTTACTAATTCATATGCACATAACTTTGAAAGTCAAAGGCCTTGGGATCGGACCAGACACTTCTATTAGGCTATCGCTGCTCGACTCCAATAACCTCTACCCACCGGAAATAGATGTAAGTGTATGTATGTTTTCTAAATGTCAAAAGTGCGTGTGATGGGATCGAATTGAACAGCTCTCTGAGGCAGTCTGATGCTCTATACTATACACATTCTAATAGTAGTCATAAATTTATAACAAAACGCCAATATATACGATATTGCGTCTATACGCTACACATAAAACATGCATATAAATCTGTTATTAGATAGACGCACCGAGTGCAAATGTGTGGGTAAATCCGGGATATTTTTTACAACTGTGCCTTTATTCCATTCGTGTCAATAGTTTTTCGAATTTGATCAATTTACATCTAATATACTCATGCTTTATATCCACGAAGGGAGGAGGCAGTGATATATTGCATGCACGATAGCAATATTTGAGCCTTCACGTTATAGAATAGTGTAGATCCTCGCTGGGTGGTAAGCCATTGGCGTATAGTATGAATGCTTGCATTCATAGTGTATGTTAAGATTTCTTGTAGCATTTCAGATTCAAGAGATGATTTCCTAGTTTAAATGCCTCAGTTTGAGGATTGATCTTTCAAGTATTTGCTGATGCCCCTGTGCTCTTAAAACATACGACATAATATTACATTTTTAATCAGAAGTGAGAGTTTAGCTCACCCCGTTGTGCTATAAAATCTTATCTTATCTTGTGTGGGAGCCAGTCAGTACAGACCGGCGACACTTCGACCCAGTGGGATCTATTGTGTCGACTTCCCCAATAACGACTGCCATAGATGTTCATGGCAGTCGGGACCGACGGCTTAACGTGCTCTCCGAGGCACGGAGCAGGCGATAATTGTCATTCAATACGCACATAATTTCGAAAAGTCATATAACTTCCGAAAGTCAGAGGTGCGCGACGTGGGTTCGAACCCGGGACCCTCTGCATTGCAGTCTGTTGGTCTCCCCACTGAGCTATCGCTGCTGTGCTATAAAAACTCAGGGTACAAATATAACTAACACTTGGTTGTGTATAATATTTATTTTACATTAAATTTTGAGTATGTAGCCTCAATTCTTTTGTGTGAACAGTTTACTAGTAATTTAGGTTATAAATTGCTAGTATTCTTGTTAAAACTTCTAGCTAAGCTAAAATTCTTGTGTAAGGAATAGGATTACATTACTTATGTATTATATAATGGATTGTATTCAAACTCCTGACCTCTCAATCGCAAGTGAACTGGTCTGTATCCGAACTTATCAATCGATTACAGCACAAGAACATCGCCATATTTTCTAAGACGTAAACGCGGGTTGATCATAAATACGCTATATTTTATAATAGTCATAATCCATTGGGGTGCCACCGTTCATATATATGTATTTATAACAAACAAAAGATTTTACATTAAAATAAATGTAAAATCAGTAACTTATGTAAACTGACTAACCGGTAACTAACTTTGACGTTCATAATTATTATGTTGTGACCTAAGTAAATAAATTACTTGTGTCTTTGACCTAATTGTAAAATATTTTGCAATTAGGAACACTAGTTGCCGTATATATGAAAGAAAGAAACATTTATTGTTCCAGACAATCACAAACAAAACATAATATACAAATTTCTTAGTAGTAGAGCCTCGCTGATTTCAGCATACATGGGCCAGCTCGACCGGGGAAGGGCTACTCTCTCACAGAATATCGATGTGAAATAGCAGTATTCCTACTGTTGTGTTTCGTTCGGTGTTCTCTTTCCTCCTTCTCGCTCCTTCTCCTTCCTACTTTCTTTTTGACTTCTTCCTTTCCTAAAGGGTCCGCAACGCGCAAGTGATGCCTCTGGTGTTGCGGGCGTCCATAGGCTACGGTGACCACTTACCATCAGGTGGGACGTATGCTTGTTTGCCACCTTAGTTTTATGAAAAAAAACAAGGACTTATGAACTATTCTTTAGAATAGTTCATAAGTCCTTGTTTTTACTAAAACATGTTTCAGACCTCACGGCTTAAGCCTTCGTACTTCCACAAGCTGTAATTTATATCTTTCGCGGCGCTTAGCTCTCGGTGCACGTCGCACGATGGCTTGTTGACTTACAGTCGCGTTTGAGCTGAATTCTAATAGCATCGCGAAGTAAGTGTTCGCTGACCTTTGTGTGGAAAGAGCCTTTATATGTTTTATTTCGTTCAATGTCGAGGTTTAGGAAGACGATTAGAACTTATGGCTACACTATGAGTAGTCTTTTCCTAATGCTTTTTTAATACAATAAGTATCGTCGATCCGTCTGATGATAAGTGGTTATATAGCCTTTGATTGTTTGAAATATCCCGGGTCTCTGTACTCAAGGCAAAGGATTTAGATATGGGATGAAAGGAAAGGAATAGGAGAGATAGGTAAAACTTCTAGCTAAGCCTTGATATAGATTTATTAATGACGCTTTTCTTTAAATGGCGTGTATCATATTGGGTTGATTTCTGTGTCCTGGACAATTCAACAAATAAGTTGAAACTTAAAACACAAAAAACAACCAGACTTGTAACAACTATAAGTGTATTACTTATTTGATATATAGCTTTTCAACAGTATCTAACTAGACAAACGTATTTCTAAATAAACATGTTTCTTAGTATTGCCTAAGGCATGAGGCAAGGAACACCTTGCTATATGTTGTAGGCAATTCTACGCAAGGAACAACCAAGATTTTAATTACTACTCGTGCCTCACAATTTTGTGCCTGTATTTGGATCGAATCCGATAATTTTGGCGCAATCGCAATGGCAAAGTAACCACTTAAATCACCGCCCTTCGTTCTTTCGTTCTACTCCTAAAAAGTCGTGAATCGTATACAAATTAATGCCTGCCAAATTCTTCTTCTCCTTAGACTTTATTATTCCCAAGTCACTTGGAGTCGGTTTTTCTCTAACCGGATTTGACTGGATGTCAGTTTTTACACGGAACGACTGCCATCTGACCTCCGCAACCCGAAGGTTAACGATACCCTAAGGCGAGACCAGTGTCAAGATATTAGAGGGCACTGACTTCTCAAAACGACTGCCATAGAAGTTCATGGCAGCCGGGACCGACGGCTTAACGTACTCTTCGGGGCACGGAGCAGGCGATAATTATCAATCAATACGCACATAATTTCGAAAAGTCATATAACTTCCGAAAGTCAGAGGTGCGCGACGTGGGTTCGAACCCGAGACCCTCTGCATTGCAGTCTGTTGGTCTCCTCACTGAGCTATCACCGCTTAATTTAATGCCTGCCAAATTAATTATAGCAATATGCAACTCATAACACAAAATACCACAACACAGAATACCGTTTAATATCAAAACATTCAATTACGAATGCAATATTTACGATAAGCTATACATCGATAGTTCCGGAAGGAACGTTAAGCCATAAATTTATTATCATATTTGCTCGGAAGTGAATTGGACCAAAATGCCGTCATATCTAATGATAAAAAATACTCAAATATCGGAAAATAGTCAGCTTATGGCGAAATACATAATAAATTGCCCAAAAATCTATCAAAAAGAGTAATGGTGTGTACCATTACAAGAGACGCTTGTGGCTTATTATAAAAGCCATGGCGGTATTACAAAAAATATGTATAAATAATAGTTGATAAATAATATTGATAACCTTCTATCTAATTTAGTTCTAGGATAGATTGGTAGTACCACTGGGAATAGTTTTTAGTTGTACTATCAAACGGTTGGTCTATCGGGAAAAAATATCCCTGCGGTACAACCAGTTTCACCAGTGCACCACGGGGAATACTTGAAAATAATATATTAATATCCTCCAGACCGAATTTCGGCCACGGCGGCCAGTCTTAACGGAGACTGGCCAACTACACAGGAAATATTATAGTACACAAGTGTGTGCGCAAACACAAGTGCCCCCTCTGTTCTCTATCTCTCATGATCCGAGGGTACGGTAATCCGGCATGACCGGAGAGAGATCAGGCGCAGGACCAACGGCTTTACGTGCTTTCCGAGACACGTGGTAGGGGTGTCTTACACCGCTAACTTCCTAACTCCGGGCTGCTATTGAGATTTCTTAACTGAAAAACCCAATAACTTTTTGCTGGCCCGACCTAGGATTCGAACCCGAGACCTCATGCACAGCAGTCGCATTCACTACTGTAGCGCGACGGAGGCAGTCGAAATTACAAAATTTATATATGTCGTACGATAATCGGATAATTCGAATAAATCGAATCTTTGTAAATGTCCTAACACGATTATAAAGGATTTTTGGATTTAAGAAAGATTTTCATAGTCATACTTTATTGACGACGTTTCCTAAGACCATATTGCATTTAAAGCTCAATAAGGTTTGCTCGCTGATTCAAAGAGTAAGATGAGGAGACAGCATGATGCTGCCATCAAATGGTTTTTTCCTATGGGTTTAATCATCATTTTTAAAGCACTTATGGCATCCGCGCGAATATTTGAGCACGTTACAGAGTGAAGCAAACAGTATATTACCGAGCTTTATCTAGTTCATTTAGTTTTTATGCTGATGCGTGTTATGTCAACTGTATCCCAAATAACAGAGCATTGCACCCTTCTTTTACTGAGGTGTTGGGCAAATCTGTATTATGAACTATGTAGTAGCTAAGTATCTCCGAATGAGAAGGAGGAAGTGTATTATATCCAGATTTCATCAGCTATAATCACGTAATGGCAGTAAGCCTATAGCCATCTGCAGGGCATAGTACCAGTCTCCAAGTAGCTACTGAGAATTTCTCACCAGCAAAACCCAGTAAAGCTCGACCCAGGCATCGGATCCGAGGCTTTACACACAGCAGTCGCATTCAATACTAATGCACCGAGGCAGTTCTAAATCTGTCAATTGTTAAAATGCTGGACATATGTTGTTGAGAAACGAAACATTATGTCTATGTATTATGTCTGGCCACCGAATGTGCTGTTGCGATACAATATTTCAAACAAATATATCCTACTAGATTCTTCCCGCGGCTTCGCTCGCGTAAATGTATGTTGTGTTAATGTTAAGTTAGGTTAGTAACTGTCGAGTACTCGACATGCACCTGCCGCGCCTGACAGCTGATCGGAGTTAACGGGACTTCTACATCATCGCCCCACCACCCCACTCCAGCCATCGGCGCTCGCCCGCCGGCACCGGCAGTCAGCCACAGACACGATCGCACACGGCCGCGCTCGCGCGTCATTTATAACTATTGTTTACGCGCTCATATTTAGTTCAAATATTGTAATTAATTATCTAAATCATTATACATTTTAAACTACAGTCCAATAGTCTCATTTATACACTCCACTGAGGTATCGTCGGCAACAGTAACAGTACTTTTCTCAGTCCTTTTCTGTTGTCGTGACAACATCTATGCTAAACTTCATGATGTTCGGGCGAGTAGTTAAGGCGTAACAAACAAACAAAATCACATTTGCATTTATAGTACTAGTCAGGATCTCTTGCGCGTGACAAAATTAATGCATTTTCTTTTTTTCTTTCATAGGTAACAACGAGAACATAGGGAACGCAAAAATAGCCTCCTTTTTTAGAAAAGGATATTTAAATCGCTTGCCACTTATAGCATACACGTGTATCACAGAAAAAAGTTTATCGTGTTATCGGTGCGTCGGTAAATCAAAATATATTACAAGTTATATCGTCCAGTATCGCGGCACGGGCTATATTTAACTATTTAGTTCTATTTTTTATTTGCACCACAAATTTACGGTGATATTGGATGTATGGATTCATGTTGAAAATGAAATCTGTTGATGTATTGGATGTTGAGATTGATGTTGAATATGGAATATATTGATGTAGGTATATGTTTATATTAGATTGATTTGGAAGATGGTATTTTTTTATGTTTGGATGTAGAGTCGTGTTAGTGACTTAGGTGAAAATATAATCTTTTGATTTATTGGATGTTCAGATTGATTGGGCTTCGTGAGTCTGCCCGCCACCCGATCAGCACCAGGTCCGAGAGGCGACGTACGTATTCTCACGCGCGCCTCTGTGTCGTGTGTCAGCTCCCTCTCAAGGAGACATTCCCTCTCTCTACGACTAATCCAGTTTATGATATAGCATTCCCCTGCACCAACCGCAAGGTTATAATAGGTTGAGCCGTTGTACTTTCCAGTGGCCGAGAGCACCTTCCGGGACCAGTAATAGACAGGTCTTAACCCCAAATCTTGACTTTCTCCACCCTAACCTCAGAGATTCGGTTCTCGTAAGCGAGCTACCTCATGCCCAAGTGACACTACCTATTCTTCAGATAGGTACCGGAGCTATAAAGCCACTCACCTGGGAGCACATTCACACACGCAACTCTGGGAGTTGCTAACGAAAACCTCGCTAAAGCCGACGGAGGACAGATGTCCATCTCCGGTACCATGAGCTGTGTAAAGCACGCTCACTTCCCGACGTACATCCATACGCCTACCCAGATAGGCCTACAAGCCATGTGTGGCCCGAGTCACTCCAGCTATGAATCTTACTTGCTGAACAGGCAAGCGCCCGAGATGCGTTGCGGCAGTGAAACCACACTGCCACTTCGCTAAAGACAACTCCGTGCCTCGCGCGACCGACTGGCTCACACTAGCCGCACCTGAGTCCGACGCTCGAACGCCACGTACTTGCCGAGCAAAGAACATGTCGTCCTCAGCGGCTAACCACATACTCCTGCGAGTCCAACACTAATGTCAGGCACCGTGCACTCTAATCAGCGCGGTCGACAGAACACGCCTTTCGAGGCGCAGTGGGCTTCCTGATCCCGCAGTACCCAGGTCCAAAGGGGGAGACCCGAAGTTCCCCCGAAACCCTATCTACGGGTTCTGAAGATAGGGAAAGGGGACCGTGGGGTTAAAATGTAGAAGTGCCTAAAAAGTATGACTTTTCTTGTAGAGGCCTGCCGTTTCAAACATATAAACTAAACCTCGGCGGAGTCGCGACTGCCTGTGATTCGCGCGGCCCCGCCGATTGCAGTTTTGTCGAGGAATCACCGTGGTAGGGTTAGTCGGTATTACCGAGCTGTCCATTATCTTCATTACCTACCATCTTTCTTTACCCTGGTGAGTACGACATAACCCCTCCGCCCACCCCTGCGGAGGGGTATACGCCAAAGCATTACCAAAGTAAAAAATTAAAAAAAAATGGTATCGGATTGGTGGCTATAGTTTCATACTGTCTCGTGATCTTCTATTAACCCATGCGCACATTATGTGGTTTACGGTTCATGACCTGGGTCGACCAATGTGTTACTTAATTTCCTTGCTAGAAAATTATTAATAGTTCGAAGTTTGTAACAACGTCTAGATTGAATACCTTCGTATTGTTTGTCTTAAGTATCACTGTCGACATTTGGATACAATACACCTCAGCCCTATCTTATTTGGATACTAGCTGTGCCCCACGGTTTAACCCGTGTTTATGGTTACTGCGCCATCCCCGTAGGTCGTAGCATGAGGTTATATAGCCTATAGCCTACCTCAATAAATAGGCTATCCAACACTAATAGAATTTTTTAATTCGAACTAGTAATTTCTGAGATTAGTGCGTTCAAACAAACAAATAACCTCTTCGTTTATTTTATTAGTATAGATACACGATGAAACGTCTAGTAAGCTTTAAGATTAGCGATAGAATAATAAGGAAGACGTTTGACTGCTTCGTAGAGGTCTGTCATTCGAATTCAATACGCATTTGTATTTTAATATGCTTTTATTAGCTTGGTATGTAGGTATCTACGTGTCTATGTAACGAAATCTTTGAAAGTGATTTTCACCCCTTTCAAACCGACGGATTGATTTGAAACTTTGCACACTTTTTAAGGACCTATGACAATACAATAAATAAAAAAAATAAAAAAAATAATAGTTAATAAAACTAAAAAATCACGCTTTATTAAATACAAACTAAAAAGTAGAAAATAATTTAATAATTTAAATATTTTTGCAAGCGTGGAGTAGGGGTTATCAAAATATCTTAGAAAGCACCCACCACTTTTTAATAAAGCGTGTTTTTTTAGATTTTTTAACTATTATTTAAACTAATGTGCGTGTGAAATAATATTATTTCTCGGTAGCACCATGGGTCTAAATATAGATGATAGCTGGCTATACGCTTGTTGACTATTAGGTACGTAGGACTTAATTACGTAGCTATCAATATGTAGTTGTAATACAACTCTTTCTACCCCTTCATGGATATACAAGTTTTAGTCTATGTATATATTTGTCTGATGTTAAGACTGCGCCGAGCGAAATATGCCAAAACAGGCGGTCACTGTTAAGTTGACAAAATTAACACTTTTTGTTAATGCTTTTTTATGTAAGCGATACTTTTTTGTGCTTTTAATAAAAATATACAATGAATGTGTTTACAATTACTCCGTGTAAAAAACTTAAAATAGTTAATATTTTCGCCTACAAAATTACGTAAATTTACACGAAAAATGCAAAACGTAAGCTCATGTTACGTGATTTTTAGATTATAACAGTAGAAATCTATCATATTTTACAGCTTAAACGAAACATAAATAGTTATATTACAATTTGTCCGTCCCAAATATTTAAGTTATTGGTTGGCAATAAATATACAAATTTATCAATAAAAGCACTTCAAATCCTCCATACAATTTTACTATGACGGCCGCGCGCCGATTTGAATATCGAGCTCTGTCATTCAGTCTAACCGCATCTTACGCTCGGCGCAGTCTTAAGTAGAACGCTAATTACTCGTATAATGTATAATAACTGGCTATGTGATACATTTGATTTGGCTTTGTGTTTATATACACATACGAGTATATATATACATATATTATCTGGTCTGTATATCCGGGTAGTTATCATGCGGCCTCACCAGGGTTAGGGCGAACGCTTCTTAGCTAATTGGGTCAAACAGTGTGGTAAGGCACACGTCACACGTTTGTGTACGTTTAGTGCAATGCTCTGCTAGATATATCTGTTGCTGAAAAGCCTTGCGTTGAAGGTGAATTATTCAACCATTTTGCTCTGAGATATATTGTTTAAAAAATTAGGTAGCGTTGTATTTTTATACAACGTTACCTAATTTCTTCAAAACGGCATTTAATTGGCAAATAAAAACTCGTTGATATTTTACAGGGCAACAGAAAATATTTTAAAATTTTTGAAAATATTTACTTACCTGACATTTTTTTGTACTTTCATCTCATTTTATTATATTGTCGAATTGTTGTAATTGAACGAAAGAGACTAGATCCCACAACATAGGGAATCCTAGTGTGGAGTCTAGGGCCTTAATCCATGTATTGCTTGTTTTTATGAGACAATAAACTATTATTATATTGTAATATTTTATCCCAGATTCTGCACGTGGCCTAGCTCACATAAATGTAGGTTAGATTAGATAAGTAACTGTATTTTTCTGGGTAAAAGGTATTCTATGTCCTTTCCTGTACTTCTGACAATGTTTATGCAAAATTTCATAATGATTGGTCGAGTAGTCAAGGCGTGAACGCGTAACAAACAAACTGACATTCGCATTTATAATATTAGTTAGAATGTGAGTATAATTGCTTTAAGCAATGTATGGTTTGTCATAAATTATTTAACATTCATTAAAATCATTCAACCTGTATAAAATGTATGCGTTCAAAATCGGTGATCAAAGATTGCTTTAAAAAATCCGTGAAGGCAGTCGTTAAATGGAGTTAAGCAACGACGTCACTGCTGAAGCACGCATATTTGAATCGTGATCGAATCCAGAGCGTCGCGTTATAGCAATGCGATCGTAAAATTATATTACAAATGCTAAATGCAAAATGCAATTGCCAATGCGACTATCTGGATAGATTTTACTCTATCCACACATTACATTTGCTAAATTGGTGAATTTTCATATCGCCAGCTTTTATGACTCTTCATTTAGCAAATTGTTTATTTTTTTATTTTTAGTTGATGTTAATAGTATCATACCTGCTTTGGGTCTAATAATTACTTTTTTTGACATGTCTTTCAAAGTCAGAAATCATTTATTCATTTAGGTCACAAAGTAACCTTTATGAACGTCAAAATATATGGGTTAGTGAGTTTACTAAGTTACTGAAGCTACATTTAGGTTAGTTGCTAAAATTTCTTCCTTTCATCTTTCATTGTAAAATCTCTAAGTACGCGTCCACACCTTCGTGGCAAATCGTAGGTATGTGGTAGGTGGCAAACGAGCAGACGGATCGCCTGATGGTAAGCGATTACCGCCGCCCATGGACACCTGCAACACCAGAGGAGTTACAAATGAGTTGCCCGTCTTTTAAAAAGGAGTACGCTCTTTTCTTAAAGGTTTGTACGTCGTATTGGTTCGGAAATACCGCAGGCGACAGTTCATTCCACAGTTTAGTTGTGCGAGGCAGAAAATTTCAGGAAAAATGCACAGTTGTGGACTGCCAACCATCTAAATGATGGGAATGGAAATTCTGTCGCGTAGGACGATGGCGAAAAGAGTCAACAGGGATCAGTCCGAACAATTCCTCGGAGCACTCCCCATAGTAAAAGCGATAGAAGATGCATAGCGAGGCCACATCTCTACGCAGCGCCAAGGGGTCTAGCCAATTTGAAACAACCCGGCAGCCAAAGATTCGAGTCACTCTTCGTTGAATTCGGTCTAAAGGGAGAAGCTGGTACTGGGATACCCCAGCCCAAAGATGAGAACAGTATTCCATGTGAGGCCGAACCTGCGCCTTGTAAAGTAGTACGCGGTGGCTAGGCGTGAAATACTGTCCCGATCTGTTGAGCACGCCAAGCTTTTTCTAAGCTAATTTAGTCTTACCCTCTAAATAGCCGCGGAACTGGACTGCACTCGATATATGGACACCAAGTATTCCAATATTGGCTGAGGCAGTTATAGGGATGTGCTTAAAACGAGGCGATACGACCAACGGCAGTTTTTTTGCGGTGAACGCGCAGACATGTCTTTGTGGGGTTAAATCGGACCAAATTAAGTCTGCCCCAATCTGAGACTTTCTTTAAAGAGGTCTCAATTTCAGACACAAGTTTGTTTCGGCTCTCAATGACGTTTTCCCGAGAGATGTTAGCGCGGCCGGTATAGAAAACATCGCTCGTGCTGTCGTCCGCATAACAATGAATGTTGCTTATTTGCAAAATGTCATTGATATGGAGGAGGAACAGAGTAGGCGATAGCACACAGCCTTGCGTGACACCAGCCTTTACAGGCATGAAGTTAGAGCATTCCCCGTCGACTGCGACCTTAATGCTAAAAAGCTAGTGACTCATTCGCATAATCTCTCGGGAAGCCCATAAGAAGCGAGCTTGAAAGAAGCGCTTTGTGCCAGACATGATCAAAGGCCTTCGCTATGTCCAAACTAACCGCCAAGGCTTCCCCCTTTGTCTCGATCGCCTGTGCCCAACGATGTGTTAGGTATGCTAGAAAATCAGCAGCCGACCGACCCTTACGGAAACCGTACTGCTGGTCACTAAGCAGCTGATGACCCTCTAGGTACCGTAAGAGCTGACAGTTGATAATGGATTCCATTATCTTCAAGAAAAGGGGGGTTCTGTGGGGGACCAATGCTGACTTCCATGATGTCGGGACTACGCCAGAAGAGTAAGAGAGCCGAAATAATCACGTTAAGACCGGCGCCAACTCAGGAGCGCACATCTTTAACACAATAGGAGGGATTCCATCATGCCCACTCGACTTATGGATATCAAGGGATAAAAGTGCTAAGCGCACTGAGCGTTGATAGAACCGGATATTCGGCATACAATCGTCACCCCGCGAAATAGTAGGCAGTTTTTGTCCCCCGTCACCCAAAGTCGAGTTGGACGCAAAAAGTTTGCTCAGAAGATCGGCTTTCTCTTTTGCACCGTGGGCCAACGAATCGTTTCCCATGTGTAGGGGTGGAAAGGATGGCTTGCAGAAATTTCCTTCGATAGCTTTGGCAAGAGACCAGAATGCACGAGTTCCCGAAGGAAGACGCTCAAGCCTCTCGCCAATTCTACTAATGTGCTCCGACTTCGCCCTTGCAATGTCTCTTTTGAAGGACCTGGAAGCAAAGTAATACTCCTTTTTTAATGCGCTGGTATTAACATCACATGCTGTCACCGAATCAGCCCAGGCTTGGTAAGCTTCCTGCTTCCTGCGAGAAGCGTTTTTGAAAGATGGACCAAACCAAGACCGAAATTTGCCACCAATGGGTCCCCATTGGTGGCAAATTGGTGGCACAGAGGACGGAATAAAAACCTCCATACCCTGTAGTAACACATCAGCAATAGAGTCAACAACGGCACTGGTATCATCCGGCGAGAAGCATACTTGTCCCCAAGGGTAAGACGCAAAGAAGGACCGCATCCCATCCCAATCTGCTGACTTGTAGTGCCACACACAGCGGCTGCGTGCAACACGCGACCACCAGCCGTGGTCACAACCTGCTTGAGACAACGGCCGATGTAACATGATGATTGCGTGAATACCTAGTACGTATTATAAAAATAACATGCAACGCGAAAGTTTAAAAGTTATTAGATTATAAATAATATCAATATATAAATCCAAGTGTTCGTATATAAATGATCAATGAACTTGTAATCTATTGAACTGCAAAGCCTTTAAAAAGAAATTGTATTCTAGAAATCAATGAAACTAACAATAATGAGAGTGCTACGATTTTTCTTTCACGGTCACTCATCGATTTGTATTTATAGCGAACTTACATAATACTTATCAGATTTCTTTAACTACCTCAGTGGTGGAGCAGTAGTTTAGGTCTCAGGTTCAATCCCCGGGTCGGGCAGTAATATTATAGACAGAAATAGGTTGATCCATTGTTCGTGCCTGTCGTTTGGTCCTGAAATCAGAGCTAGGGAAATGTAAGTATTGCCACATTACACCACCGCTTTTCCTTCGAAAATATGTTGGCGTGAATGTGTTTAAACATTATTTATCAAGAAAAAACGTAAATGTAATATTTTGCAACAACATCTATATATTTTAAATTACATTAGTAGTATAGTTATAGTAATTTTACAAAATTATTGCTATAAATCATAAAAATAAAATATAAATGTAATAAAATGTCAACGTACTAAAAAAAATTCAATATAATAATATGTCTATGTCCAAAATAATTAGTCAACTAAGTATAAATAATTATAATTTCAACAAATTTACAAAATTTATTTATTAATACAGCAATTTATAGTTTAAATAACTATAATCAATAATTTGGCTAGTCGACCGTTAAATTCAAAATGCCTATAAATTATATCCACTTCAATTCATACTCAAATTGGTCACAAAAACCAATTTACCCAATATCCTATTGCTGCTCAGATAATAAAATAAAACAATCACAAAAATATTATGATCACAATTTTTCAATATCACTCGACAAGTTTTATTATTTTCATGTTAGAACAAATCCAATAATGTTTTATAAAACCGAATTCTCGTATACATGCTTAAAACTCAGAACTTTGTGGCATTTCAAACGTTTATTATACAACGGTTGACCCAAAAATGCGATATCCGTGTACGACTACACTGCAAAATATAAATCGAAAATTCTAAAAATGCGTTTTGTTCAGCATATCTCAGAGGAAAGCTTGTGATTCCAGGCAAAATCGCTAAGTGGTTAAGCTAGATTGCCTCGTTGGATTTCAGATTGCGTGCAGCTACGGAACATTTCAATAGATGGAAACCAGTATGAGCCTTTTACTCGAGCCGGATATCAACAAGCGATTCTAGGAACGGCACTTGGATTTTACGCTTCAGACAACCAGGCAGCCGGTTTTGGTTTAGAAATTTTAGCATTTATGTTGTATGTTTTGTTTATAATGGTCGATGAGCTAGCGGCCCATCTTATGCTAAGTGGTGACCACCACTCACGGAATTTATCTCTAGTTATCATAGAGGCTGGCCTAACCAATATTATAAATGTGTATGTGGGATTGTTCGTTACGCTTTCACGCTTTAACTACTTGACCGATCATCATGAAATTTCGCACACACATTGTGAGGGGAACACAAAAGGACATACGTTAGCTTTCATCCAGTAAAATTACTGCTACCAGGCAGGCACAATCTAGTTATATATATTGACAGTAGTACCCTTGGCGCAGTGAGCAAACGGTTACCTCGCCGCTGTTGCTGCGTGGAGTGTTGTAAATTAAAGACCCACATGGGGAAATTATGTATGAGATCCACAAATGATTGTTCTGAGTCTGGATGCACTTTGTGCTCATTAACTGTATGTTAATAAATCCCTCGAGACACAGGCCTTGATGCCGTATGCAGAAATATTAACCACCTGTAGTTAATATTTCTACATAATAGTTTTTACGAGAAGTCGTTATGCAGCTTTGAGTAATTTGGAGATTTCACTACGTTTTACAGGGCGAAGTGAAACCTTCTGACTGGATAAGCCGCAATTGCTATCAAAGATGTATCGTACAAATAATAAACTAAGTGTAGATGATCCAAATGGATTTAAACTATGTGTCTGAAAGCCGCGGTTTATAAGGTCACGTGTTAGAACGAAACTTGATGAATTGCGGCGAGCCTCGTACTACTTACAATGATTATAATTACTCTCAGATCACTTTGACTTCTAAAACTTTTCATTTCAATAGTCCCTGAATGAAAGGAGAAGTTGGACATATTGAAACAGCTTTCAACTATGATCTAAAGACTGATTGCTGACTTCAAATTACAAATATCTTCGAAAGTTGTGTGTCAATGACGAACTGAAATCAATATTGTAATTATAATGTCCTCCAGACTGAATTTCGGTCGCAGCAGCTAATCTTAACGAAGATAAGCAATTCGGACAGGAGATATTATAGAGCACAAATGTATGTATATGGGGTTTGCAAGTACACTATATATTCCGTCACCGTCATAGTGTGATGGTATAGTAATTCGACATGATCGGAGAGAATCACATGCAAAAAAGCCGGCTTTTCCCCGTACCTTGGCATGCCAAACATGTCAGCATGTCAAGCATTGCCAACTTTTTTATTTCTTGACAGAAAAACGCAATTACTTTTTATTAAAAATCTAAACCAGAGACCCAATGAATAAGATATGCACAAGAGAAACAGAAGTCTGAATAGAATAGTCCACCGTCATCTAATATCTGGCGATAGTTCATTTAAGCTGGTTTGTCTGTGGATGTACCATCTCCTTACGAGATACGGGTGTAAGAATAACATTGTGACTGAGTTTGCTTAGAGATACTTATCCCAAATTGTGCCTCTGGGATTCTCGTCTCAGAGGTAAACATCTATCTTTGCCGAGAAGAACCGGTAATCAAACCTGAGGCCTCAGGATAGCATGTAAATATGATCGCAAAAATATGCTAAAGGCCAGCAAGGTAATCGACTAAGCGAAATTGTTTACAATGTAGTGACCTTTATTAGTACATTCTATAAAATTAAGACACATTATGGTGTAAAGCGGTCACACGGCATAATTCTGTTGCTTAAGTTAGAACGACACTAAGTCTAAATACTATCTATGTTCTTGCAAAGAAAATTGCACTTTGTTGTCCTTATTTTAAAGTTTACTTTTGCAGAGTTTTATCACATACGCTTCTCTTGGATATAGTGCATGTTTTAGCAACAAATCTCCATACAAAGTTACGAGCGTCGACGGTCCCAACAGTACGTGACCCATGTGGATATGGCTGTAGCTTTAATCTTTCCAATGCCGTAAGCCGCGTCTATATGAGCATATAGCAGAATGCTTCGGGAAAAGAATAGTAAAACATACAAGCAGAATAGACATAAAAATACTGCATACATCTCTGAGAAAGAGACTCTATCCATAATAAGGCCTTAATGAGTTAGATACATAAAACGCATTTGAATATTATTATTTATAAATTACTCTGGCTTTGAAGTTTTCCATTCCATGATCTATGATAATACGTCAATAAATCACAGGGTGCTTCGGCAGAGCATAAATACTCAATATTGGATACTCTGATAAAGAAAGCAACTCAATACAGGATGAGAACTTAATGACTTAGATACATAAAATGCATTTAATTTTTTTTATATATTTTACTAATCTAGTTTTATTTTTCAATTATCTGATCCGTGACTTTGGGAAGAGAGAATAAACCACATTAACAGACAACAAAGAATCATATTGGATACACCTCTAATGCCCGGTTTCTGAAGTTGTCAGTTAAGCTCTGGTTAGTTATTGGTTCAATAAAGTTATGAGTTAGATAAACTTCGGATAACTGTCACTGCGTTTCTGAACACGAGACAAACGGCTCAATAACTATCGAACCGATAAGCAGTTACTTAATCTGCCGCTAGATGGGTCTCTATAATCAGTCAAACTTAAAGTTTATAATTATTATACATTTAATTAATATTTATTATGAATTATACATATTTATTATAATGATTTTTTTACTAAGCAAGTAAGCAGTAAACAGTGTTTTAATTATAAATTATGATAATTCGACACCTAGTTATGGCTGTATGAACGAAGTCATTGTCAACTTTTTAAAAAGAAAAAGTCAAACATGTGTTGTTTTTCAAACAAAACTTATGTTTTCGTTTCGCAGACTTTCGCGCGTGTTTATTATTTTGTGTTGAGAAGTTTGCTTGGAGGTTGATTTTATATAAAGTAATTGATAGTTTAGTGTAATTAATAGGTACTCTATTGATTTGCGCTAATTATGGAAATCAGTAAACGCAGTCGTAATTTTACTGTAAGAGAGAAGATGCTTCTTGTCGAAGTAGCCAAAGAATTTGTGTCTATAATCGACAATAAAAAGACAGACGGGACTACTGTAGAATCCAAGAAACAAGCTTGGACGGCGCTGACGCATAATATAATGCTGTCTCTGAAACTGGTTCTAGGACTGAAAAGCAGTTACATGCGTTATACGATAATTTGAAGAAAACAGCGAGAAAGAATATGAAAGAATATATATAATATATATATAACATTTGGAAATACAGCAATATTAAAAAAATGAGCCTTCACTTCTCTCGTCTTCATTATTAGGCATATTTATATACCTTCTAGCTAGCTTTGCTATTTCTTTGCTAACTTTATTGACCACTCTAGACACATTGGTTTTGTGGACATTAATGTCATCACCAATGACAACCAGAAATGTTCCTGTGGCATAATATCTAAATGCAATTAAAATTTGTTCCAACACAGTCAACGTATATTTCAGATGCGTTACAGGGGATTGGGCAGGCTTGATAATATCACAGTGTTCTTATCGAAGCGATATCCCACTTTAAATTCTTCATCCGTAAACATGGCGAAAGGATTTCTCTTCGTTCCTAAATTTCTATGGACTGATATACTAGAAATTAATTCCAGTACTTCGAAATCAGACTCTGATGAGCTACTCGTATCCATAACACCGATATTCCATTTTTTTCCTTTTAAATAGTTGCTTATTTACCTATCAAGGGTTATTTGTTAAATTAACAACTTTAAAACCTAAAACTTCATGTAGTTTGTCAAAGCTCTAAACGTCAAATAAAGTTACGGATCTGATAAACGCCACACATGGGCCAGTTAAGTTAAACTAAGTTTAAACGGGGTTTATCTTACTGTGCGTTGTTCGGAAACGCAATTCCATAGCTTATCGAACCAATAGCGTTAACGAATAGATAAACTGTCGATAAAAGTACCTCGGAAACCGGCCATAAGAAAGACAGCGATTTAATCGAAAATTGGGTCTTAATGAGTCAGATACAGAAAAATCAAGATACAAAAAAAAACTTGGTTTTTCACCTACACAAGTGATTACATCGTTGCTTCTACGGCATAAATTTGTGCTTATATAAGTAACCAATTAGATTATGGATGTGCAACTAAAATACAAATGTGTTTATACATATTAACTAAAAAATCTATGATAGTGGGATACAGTCGAAATGCCACGCAAAGGTCTCGAGTTCGATAACTAAGCGAGTCTTTGACTTTTCGAAGTCATGTGCGTATTAAATAGTTAATTATCGCTCTCTTTACCGGTGAAGGAAACCTAAACATCGTGAGGAAACCTGCATATCTGAGAGTTCTCCATAATGTTCTCGAAGTTATGTGAAGTCACTTGATCAGCGTCGTGGTCTATGGCCTAAGCCTTCTCTCACTAAAAAGAGGCACGTGCCGTTTCATACTTAAAAAACATCTTTAAACTCGATTATTATATTGCCGGAGCAGTAGGCATATATGCTTAAGCATATATAAAATAGTAACATGATCAGTCAATTAAACAGAAAAGGAAAATATCGTGACAGAATCTATAAAAGCTTGCCATAATGCTCTCAAATATGTGTAAATTGTGCCAATCCACACTTTGTTAAGGACTTAGACTTAGGCTCTAAACAGACGGACTGCATTACAACTGCATTCCGACTACAAATTTGCAGTCTGAATGCAGTTAGTACGACGGCAATAAAACTGGATACCAACCGTGCAGCCCGTTTGCAGTAGGTGTGCAGTACAAATGCAGTTGGACCAACTAAATTAAAATTGCTATAACCAACCGTATTTGAACTGCACGTCAACCGTGCAGCTAGCACTCAGTCAGCGTGCAGTTGTTGAAACTGCACGCCAACTGGAATTGGGCTGCACTGTTGGTTTGCAGTTTTATTGCAGTCGTACTTACTGCATTCTTCAACTTCAATTTTGCAGCCGGAGTGCAGTTGAAATGTTGTCCGTCTGTCTAGAGCTTTAGGCTTGTTTCACACGTACCACAACTACACCACGTAGGCAGGTGCAATTTTGTATTGAAAATGAATAGTAAAATTTAATCGGTCCACATTTTGCCGTCATTGTCGACCACGTAGGTGATACCGACCATATCGCATCCATAACGCAACCACCAGCGACACCGCGATCTAGCGTCCGACAACATCGCAAACACAACGCTGCGTCAACGCACCGACACTGCGCGCACGCCTGCGTCCTCCCCCAAATCCATAACAAGGATAGCAACAACAATGTTTCCTCTTCGAATTCCATGAGTTTGTTTAGTAAAGGCGCGTATCCTCAACGAAAACCGGTGTCAAACTGTCTGTCTGCACTCGTGAACATCATTGCGACGCGATGACGCTCACGCAACCACATCGCAACAAATAACGACAACTCAACCATATCCACATTTTGTAGAAACCACAACGCAACTGCAAAAAGCTGCAGCGACACTATTCACACGTAACCACTGCTTGATCACCTTTTGTCGCGTCGATGTGGTGTGGTTGTGGTAAGTGTTAATGAAGCCTTAGCCCTTTTTAAAACTGAGATACAGTCATACCAAACAATGTCACATTACAAACATGGCTGTTAACATAATTTACTATTTGAATCAGGACATAATACGCTCTCCCAATAAGCTCGACCGCTTTCAAACATACGAGTATAAACAGCAACTCATCCCAGTACTCAACTTGTGCGACTAAACTTATCCCGTATTCGTTGCCCTCGGCGTGCAATATAAGTTACGGAGCAATACGACCACTAGTAAGCCAGCTGGGGCAGTATGCCTACGGTCTGGTTGCTGCAGCTATTGCATATTATTATCCACGGTCGGCTCAAGGGTTAATAATTGTTAGATTATGAATGTAGATTCGAATGTTCGGACGTGATAATCTTGTGTAATGATTAAACTGTTAGCGATTTTCATCAAGTCATTTGCTTTTACTAAGTTGATCTAGATATGTTGTACGGCTCACAATCTAAAGGGGGTCGATGACGTTAAGCAATGAAATTGAGTACAAGAATTGAATGGATGCTCATTCAATTATGTGATTAACATAGAGGTGATAATGTTGTGTAATGATTGGATGGCTACCGATTTTCACTTGTTTTTATAAAGTTCAGGGTCGTGTGAGCCCCAAGCTAAGGTCGATCAAGTTAAGCAAATTATATTGAGTGCAATAATTGGATCGATAACCATTTAATTATGTGATTGACACAGAGTTAATAAAATTGTGTAATTATTGGACCGAAAACGCTTATGTTCTAGTCACTCGTTTTTATAGAGATAATCTAGATACGTGTTAGCAAGGAGAGGCGGCATGGCGCCCTCACCTTCCGGATGACACAGGTAATGACTGGCCACGGTTCCTTTGGCCAGTTCCTGTGTCGTATAGGCCGGCAGGAGACGCCTGGATGTCATCACTGCGGCGACTGCCGCGATGTTGTTGTGGACACGGCGCTGCACACTTTGGTGGAATGCCCCGCCTGGGCATCGCAGCGCCGTGAGTTGATCGCGGCAGTCGGACTGGTTGCCCTCTCGCTCCCGGCCGTGGTTCAGTCTATGGTCCGGAGTGAGAGATCGTGGAACGCCGTCGCCTCCTTCTGTGAGGAAGTGATTTCCATCAAGGAGGCGGCGGAGCGGGAGAGGGAGCGCTTAAACCCTCTCCCCAACCGCAGAACCGGGCGTCGGAGGGCGCGAGATGATCTCCAGCCACCCTGAGGTTTGACCTGGGGGTGGTGGGCTGTATGGGCCTGCTCGCCACCCGATCAGCACCAGGTCCGAGAGGCGGCGTGCGTGTTCCCAGGTGCGCCTCTGTCGTCTTTGTCCCCTCCAGGGGGACGGTGGAGGAAGTAATTTTGTGCAGTGGCCTGCCGTTTCACACGGCGGGCCGAAACCACGGCGGGGTCGCGATTGCATGTGAAAGCGATTCGCGCGGCCTCGCCGTCTATAGTTATGTCGAAGAACACCGTGGTAGGTTTAGTCGGTATTACCGGGGTATCTTTTCCCCGGTGAGCCCGACATAACCTCTCCGCCGCCCCGCGGAGAGGTATGCGTCAAAGCATTCACCCAGGTAAAAAAAAAAAAAAGATACGTGTTAGCAAGCTAAGGAGGCCTATGAAGTTAAGCAATGATATTGAATATAAGAATTGTATGGATGATCAATTAATTATATTATTATTATGTTAAGTTCTTATTGCGGCCACACATCCCGAACTATTTCACTTGGCGGCAATAATCTTGCCTTCAGAACCTAAAAATGTTGATTTCTCCTTTATTAAAACCTATATCTAATAAATCTGTTAATTATCAAACCTTCGTTCTTGCGTAATAAAATAAAAAACATACTTTTGCATTTTAATATTAATTTGCATTATATATACTAATATTATAAAGCTGAAAAGTTTGTTTGTTTGGTTGGTTGAACGGGTTAATTTTTGGAACGACTGGTTCGAATTGAAAAATTCTTTTAGCATTGGATAGCCTATTTATCGAGGAAGGCTATAGGCTTTATAACACCACGCTACGACCCACGGAGGCAGCGCAGTAACCATAAACGCGGGTGAAACCGCGGGCATAGCTAGTTTTCTTATAAATTTGATAATGATATATATCTATAGTCCAAATTCAGAGCTAATAATATAATCCTTACTAACATTATAAGCTGGATATTGCTCGCTTCTTCGCTCACGTAAATGTATGTTACGTTGGGTTTGATTAGTAAACGTACCTTTTTCTGGATGAAAGGTACCGTATGTCCTTTTCTGTTCCCCTGAAAACGTTTATGCAAAATTTCATTGTTTGTTTATTATATAGTGAGTGTAGCAGGACAGTGTAACCCTTCGGACATAGTAAATATGTTTAAGAAACATTTTAAAGTAGATTTACCTTTGAAGTCAGCTGTGCCAGTGTTATCGTCGGTGCCTGACGTTGATGGCATTCCCCTGGAGCTCAGCAGCAGATGACGTTGTACTAACCTGAATCGCGCAAAGTTTACGCATCGAGACATTCATATGAGGAACTTGTTTAGTAATACTAGATGACTCGCGATACTTCGTCTGCGTCATTTAAGAGAATTACAAAATAATACACTATGTTATCGATTCACCAAAATTACTTTCTCAAATCAGCTTCAATATTAAATTTAGTACCCGTAGAGCTAATGATATAAACATATTTGCCCTTCAAATATATAAAAATAATATTTCTTATTATAATCCATTAACAAGAATGGCCTGTCAACGCAACTATAACAAATATACTAAAATAGTGAAAGACATCCTCCATAGTAAGTTGGGTTTGCATGATTCTGATTTCGGTAGAGGTATCCAAATCTAAACTCATAAGTTATTTGCAATATTAGTTATTCATAAATCAGAGATAATTTTTGTGTAATCCTTATTGATTTCTTTGTGTGCACATATTAGTTAAGTTACGATCCTGATCTAAACAATGTATTTAAGATATGAGATGTAATAAAGATTGTAATGTGTTTTGTGCATTAATAAATAAATTTAAAAAAAAAAAAACGATATTGCAACATTTTTCATTGATGCTCCGCTCCTATTGGTCGTAGCGGAATGGTATATAGCCTTCTTTGATAAATTGACTATCCAACACTAAGAAAAATTTTCAATTCGGTCAAGTAGTTCCTGACAACCTAACAAACAAACAAACTTTTCATCTTTATAATATTAGTATAGATTAATTTAGAGGATAATCTCTGAAGATTTAATACCATCCTTAATTACACTATTTGTTATTCTATAAGCCTAGGTTTACACGTTTCTACATGCTAAGTACCGCTATTACGAAATAATAAAACACAAATGCTTCAGATAATTTGTCAAAATTATACGCCGCTCAATTTCACGAAATCACAAATAAAAAACAGTAACAAGTCCTTAATATTTCACCCTGTAAAGGATCATCAATCCTTTTTATGGCCTTACTGTGCTATCATTACTGCAGGGTGACCATCTCATTCGACGTTAGAGACACTGTTTTTATTTTTGGTATCCTTTCATACGATTTATTGACTTCAATTATAGTTATTTATTGATTTGATATCTCATTTTATTTGTCTTATGTAATGGACGATAAAATTTATTTGGTGTCCCAAATTATGGTGTTATTATGATCTATTGGTTAAGGGGTTCTTGATAACCATCGTAATAATAAAAAAGTTGCGATGGATTCATTTCGTTTTGTTGGTGGTTTTATGCAAGCGTAATACTAATCGCGAGATCTCAAGTTTGATTTCTAAGCAGTGTAATATGGTACTTCAGTTGAAATAATAATTGACTATATAGACGATAATGAATGAAATGTGAATCAGCAGTTATCTCGCAACTGCAGCCACGATAAGTGTTGCGGTTTCGAATTCCACATAGGACTAGTATTTGTGTGATACATAAACGATTGTCCAAACTCATCTGTATTGTGTTTGTTAATAGTGTGATTGTAAAATCCCCGTGACATACATCTTGGAAGATAAAGCAAGTGTTGATTTAAGCAAATAATTTAGCAGAAGGCATTTAGCAAAGATCTATAAGACTCCAGAACGTGTAAAACATTTTTAAAACAATTGAGGTTAGTTTGAATTTGCAGGGCGCACTCTTCTTAAGATGCGGTTACATATTGGGTAGATCGTGATATGTTGCAAGTATTACCTCACAATAAACTTTGTCGACCGTTGGCGTAAGAAATGTGTTTCTTTATGCGAGTACCAGTTCATACTCATTAGAAAAGTGGTACCTAAAATATGGTTTTAGTAAGCAGCAACCGAATTGCAGAACTATCTTAGCCGTGTAGAAGATTTATAGAACATTCCAAACAATATTGTGCTGTTTCTGCGTAGGAATTCTACGCTTCTTAAGAAGATGTTATGCTGGACAAGAGAAGACAACGAAATGTACTTTAAAAAAATGGATTCTTGCATACCACCCTGCAACACAACAACAGTAAAAATGACAAGCGCTTACCACCAGTAGGCAGAAAAAACCTTGGCATCATTGTAAGGGCATACCTACTGCTTTTGCATTCTTGTACAAGTTCTAGTTCTGACATATAAGTAAACTATTTAACTTCGGCACACATATGTATCTGACGATATATGTATCTATCAGATTGATTATTAATCTCGGATCATTAAATGCAGTCTATTGTAATATCGTAGTACAGAAACCGCACATTGGACCCTTCGCATAATATCTGCTAGACCAGAATCTATTATAGTCGAGCAAACCATTCATTCGAAAGCTTCAGTTTATGAGGTTGCACTGTTGACATCGTGTGTCTTCGCAACTTATGGGCTCTGGCGTGAATAACTGAATAATTTTGCTTTGTAGATATGTTTGTCCATATATGTTGTGCGAAGCGAATTGTTGTTATTAAAGATTTAGTTTTGAATGGGCCACATCTTTGTCCAAACGTCTTTACAAATGTTTTGAATGCAATAGTGTGATTGTTTGTCGATGAAAAGACACGATTTTAATTATAGACATTGAATAATGAGCTGTGTTATAAGTTCTAAGTATATACATATCTGTTTGCGTCTTTGTAGTTCTTAAACTTCATTTAATATTGTTTTCCATTGCTAGTCAGTTTAATCGGAATTGTTATAATACTCAACAATTCAAAAGTAATAAGCTTTTTGGCGATTTTATTCGTCAAATCAATTCAAATTAAATCTCTATTTGTGATTATCGTTATTGATTTCAATTTTAGTCATATGTATTTAGTCGCTAATTTGAATTGTTAATTTGACTCAATGGCGCAGAGGTAGTGTAAGCAATTGCTGTGCATGCGGTTTTAGGTTGGAATCCCAGATCGATCCGACAAAAAGTTGTCGAGTTTTCTTTCTAGAAATTCTCAATAGTATCCGGAATTAGGAAGTTGGTGGGGTTGCACGTTTCCGTTACTCGGAAAGCAGATATAATAGTTGTTCCTGCGCCTGCTCTCTATCTGCTTTTATCCGAATCCCGCCCATTGGACAAAAAAGAGTTAGAGAGTAGAAAGTGCAGCAGTGTTTGCGCACACACTTGAGCACTTTAATATCTTTTCCTCAGATGGCCAGTCTTCATTTAAATTGGCCACTTCGATTGCAATGGGTACTATAAATTATATTTTATTAGTCCTAATGATATCCTAAATATGCAAAAGTCACATCTACCCTACAGTAAAGCGAAATATGATAAAACATTAATTCGCAACTCTTGTCTTAAGTAGTTGGCGTGGAAGCGTTATTGATTTAAATTACCCGTCGCAACACGTCGATATAACGCTACTCAATGGACCCTGGGCCTGCCCAGGGAGTCTTTACTATAATGAGCCATACTTAGCGTTTTGTTTTGAATATTATGTAGTACGTAAGGTAATTTACTGCCTTTTTGGTGTGATATAGGTAAACTTTAGTTTTTACTTAGTGGTTTGGTGCAGGCGAATGTTAAGGTGGATGTGTGGTGTAACCGGGATGGATAAAGTAAGGAATGAGTATATTAGAGGAAGTTTGAAAGTGGCACCTGTGACGTAAAAATTGAGGAGTGAACGATTGTCATGGTATGGACACGTAATGAGAAGAGATGAAAGAAATGTTGTTAGGAGAGCTCTGAGTATGAAGGTGCAAGGATTATCTAGTAGAGGAAGACCCAATAAAAGATAGATGGACTGCATAAAAGATGACATGACCAGGAAGGGCGTGAGTGCTGAGATGACGAGCGATAGAGATTTATTTGAAGAGAGAGACATGTTGCGCCGACACCACAATAGTTTGGGATGAGGGCAGGAGGATGATGGTTTGGTGTAAGTGATTTGGATTGCATAGGTAAATTTTTTTTTTTTTTTTTTTTTTTTATTTTATTTAAAAGCATCCTTAATCAGAACGGCTACAAGCCAATTACACTAATTAAGGTATATTTATTTTAAAAACAATCAACTAGCGTACAGATCTCTCACAAAACTCCAAGCATACTGACATAATCGCCTTCCATCCATCCGCAAACAAATCACAATTCGGATTTGCGTCCAAGATAGCGTTGAGTGCGGTAAGTACCCGAGGAACGGGTGAGTTTCTGTGTGCCATGGTGCGGTAAGAAGGTGGTGCAAATAACTTGTGCCTCCTGCTACGTCGATAATTATCGGGCACGTAAAACCGACATACCTTGTCATGGAGCTGAGGGGCCTCAATGACACCAAGTAATATTTTGCACATTGTTCTGATTTGATCAAGTCTTCGTCTAACTTCAAGTGAATTGTACTCCAGGCTACCTAGGAGATACTGTGTGGGATACATGAATGGATAGTACCCGTTAGTGCGTTTGTATAAAAATCTCAGGTAAGCCTTTTGGACCTTCTCTAGTAAGAGGACGTAGGTACTTTCGTGTGGATTCCAGACGCAGGCACTAAATTCTAATTTACTTAGTACTAGCGACTGGTAGAGTGTTCTGACTACATCATTACCGTGAAAGTCCCTGGCATTCCTGAGGATAAACCCAAGTCGTCTAAAGGATTCCTTAGCGGCTAAGATGATATGCTCGTGAAAGGTCAATTTAGGGTCAAATATCACGCCTAAGTCTTTCATACTTTCGACTCTGTTGATAGGATCGCCGTTTAGGTTGTAAGGAAAGAGGATTCGATGCCTCTTTCGTCCAAAACTCATAATGCAACATTTACTCTTATTGAACTCCATTTTTGCATCAAGAGTCCAATTGTTTATGGCTTCGATATCTCGTTGAAGTGCCTGGCAATCAAATGCGGACTGTATTTCGCAAAACAACTTTAGATCGTCCGCATAGAGGAAAAATTGCATCGGTATTTTAGTAGCTGTGGTGAGTTCTTCAAGATTTAAACTTGTCACCATCTGTTAAGTAACACAGATAATCTTATTAAAATCTGAGTCAAGCTTTACCTAATTTTTTTGAAAATATTAATTAAAATATAATATCATTATCGTAAATAAAAATAAAAATACCACAGGCCAACAAATACGTCAGAATTTTTTTACAAAAATATAAGTATATTCGATTTAGAACTCGGATATAAGAGATCAATGTCCATTACACATTATCATTATTATCGCTTGTTTTTTCATACTAAATTTCAATTTTAATTAAATTTAGCCTTAAAATTTTTACACGCATGCTAACCGAATGAGTTTCCTACATCTTAACCTCGGCTCGAAAGTTTTACTTTTTAGTGTAATTCAATTCCTAAGTTGACGTTTAGACACCTTGTTCATAAATTTAGTTTTTTTATTATATCTAAACATAAATATATACTCAAAATAATACTATTCGAGTTTTAAAAAAAGAAAATTAATTTATTACAACAATTTTGACAATATTAACAAGGTAAATATAAAAAATAGTTGTCAATTAAAGCGAAATAAAACATCTCCTAAGACCGTCAAAGTAGGGACGTGGACGATGAGGACGTGGTGTGGACGGCTCTGCTTGTATTCTATACGACTGCTTACCATTAAGCTGAGTGTAATTTTGACAAGATAATAATAATAATATCAGCCCTGTATTAAACTGTCCCACTGCTGGGCACGGGCCTCTTCTCAGTGTGCGAAGGGTTAGGCCATAGTCTACCACGCTAGCCTAGTGCGGGTTGGCAGACTTCACATATCTTCAAGACCTTTATGGAGAACTCTCAGACATGCAGGTTTCGTTACGATGTTTTCCTTCACCGTTAAAGCAAGCGATAATTTATTATTAAATATGCATATAACTTCGAAAAGTCAGAGATGCGCGCCTTGGGTTCAAACCCAAGACCTCTGCGTGGCAGTCCAACGGTTTCCCACTAGGCTATCGCTGCACCTTTTGACAAGAAAAATAATAAATACTTGTGTTCCAAATCATTTCAGCCACGAAAACGTAATAAACAAGACCATCAAAAACAACAGTCGCATATAAAATTAGAATTTGAAGAATGATTGGCGTGTTTACGTTCAATATTTTCGTTGTTAAAATGAGCAGCGAAATTAATGTGATCGTATTGATAATGGCGACCGTTTAGCATGAGTCAGTTAATTACATTTGTTTATTGATAGTCTTGAGTGGTTTAAAAGCATTAGATATTGAACATTGAGTCCATAGAGTTCTGAAGCTTGCTACTTGATAAAGTCAATCATATTTTGTTTTATTAAAGATTGCCTCGTTATTCCCGTGGTAAATTTGCGCTTTTTTTTCGGTTCTGGTGTATTGGGTTAGGATCCCAGATCGGATAGTTGTTTGGTTTTCTGATAAAAATATTTCAGAAGCAGAACTTCGACCCGATAACTTTACGGGACTCTGTATCACCCCCATCAGTAAAATACTTAGAATAATGTCCCGGTCAACGAACCGCATTATTATCTAAACATACATAATATATAGAAGAACGCCTCTGTCCCAGAAGGGGTAGGCAGAAGTATATCAAGTACAGTCACATTTTGCTAGCTATGGTTTTAGCCCCTACGCAATAATATCCTCCAGACCGAATTTCGTGTGTGCACAACTAATAACTAACTCTAACGCCAATTCTCATGATCCGATGGGACGATAATCCGACACGACTGGAGAGAGATCAGGTACAGGGCCGACGGCTTTACGTGCCTTCTGAGGCACGGGAGTGTCTACCACCGCCAACTTTCTAACTCTGGGCTGCTATTGAGATTTCTTAACAGAAATACTCAATAACTTTTTGTTGGCCCGACCCGGGATTCGAACCCGAGACCTCATGCATAGCAGTCGTATTTACTACAGCTGCGCTACCGAGACGTTTGCATTGCTTTCTTTCCAATTAATATTGCATATAGATTTCAATACGAATGTAAATTAAATAAATTCTCAATTGTTTCAAAATTGTCCTATCTGTTTATTACGAAGCATTCATATTAAATTCAATACGTTAATTATTATGTCAATATTAACACAAATTTAATTTCGACGAGCCAATAAACTGGAAACCATTCAGTTACTAATTGTTGTTAAATAAGCTTCAATGTATTAAATATATATATATATATATATATATATATATATATATATATATGTCGAAAATCGCTTTGTGTTGGCTGTTATTTTCGGAAATTATGTGGGCTTGCTGCGGGTATCGTTCAAACAAAACGCGGTGTAGTAATTATAGGAACACTTTTATTCCGTTACTGAGACACAAAAATCACTATACTTTAAATTATTCTAATTAAATCTATCACGAAGTGGAATGACAGTTCCGTGTGTTGCTCCGTCGAGCGTCTAATCACAAGTGACCTGGATCGTGCCACGCACGACTCCGTCAAGGCACGGGCGAGTTTATTGCCGTTAAGGGCGAGTTTATTGCCGTTACTTTTTATGTATCTTACACAGGTTTAATTGAATTGCAGCTTCACCCGCGTTTATGGATACTGCGCGGCCTCCGTGGGTCGTAGCGTGATGTTATATAGCTTTTCTTTATAAATAGGCTATGCAACACTAAAATATTTTTTTAATTCGTACCAGCTATTCCTGAGATTAGCACGTTTAACCAACCAAACAAAAAACAAACACTTCAGCTTTATAATATTAGTAGGTATTAATATATAGTATAGATGTTATTTAGTCTCTAAGACATTAATAAAAATATAAGCTGATTAAACTGGTATTAGCTATAGCTAAAGGAATACGTCTTACAAATTGCTCGGCATTATCTCAGTATTATAAACAGATGCAATGTTAATGTGTTTCTTACATTGATTGATTGACGTGGGTTCGATCCCGCCAGTGAGTTTAAGTGTTTAATTTGTTTTAATATCAGTAAAGCGTCATGGTTTATTGAGGAATGAATCGCATAATGCAGAGATAAATACTATACAGGGTGTCCGGTAAGTAATGGATAACCTTGAAATGTCTTATAGTAGAACTGAAGGCCGTTCAGAAAAAATGAAAAAAAAATTATAAAATTAAAAAAAAATATATATATATATTAACACGTAAAACGCCAGAGTGAAAAGTCATATGCTCTCGTTCAGGCCACGTCGGACAATATGGGCGACACTAACTTGTTCCATTTAGGCCATGTCAGACAATGCTGTCCGACACTCGGACTTATATTTGAACGTCTAGTTCTCCGCGTCGGTCAACCGAACAAGGCGTTTTTACTTTCTATTAGACCCGCATGGCCCCTTAGTCTAACGTAACCACGTCAGCATTAAAAAATTGAAGTTTTTATGGAATTAATCTTGAGGAACTTATTGGTGACGTACTCAACACAAAATAGGGAAAAGAAAATGAGATATATGCAAGTTTATTAAATGAATTAGACAGTTATTTTACATATCTATTTATTTAAAAAAGTACAAAGTTAATGTTAAGTAGGAATATTAAATTTTATGAGCAATATTAAAACATTCTAAGCATAAAAATGGTTTGTTAGGGCAATCGTCACAGAATGTTTTAACTTTTTTCACTTTATTTTTTGCTTCAATTCTTAGACCTAAGACCTTTACTTTTTCTTTGTAGCAGTTGGAACACGCCCTTCTTACATTACTCTTTCCTTCTTTCTGTAACAATTTATGCTTCAACCTCTTCGATCTTGTTTCGACAGTGTCCAGTGCTTTTGGTTCTGAACAAAATTGTTTGACAATTTCTTTTCTAAAATCTACCATAGAAACTTTATTATTTGTCACTTTTTGGTACAGAATCAAAGCATTTACTAAAGACGTATTGAGCAGTAGATTTATGGCTAGTTTTTTATACCACTTTATACTTTTTCTCAAAGGTGAAGAATATGTAGCGAGTTGATCTGCTAAATCCACTGCACCTTTAACTTGATTATAATCCACGACAATCCTGGGTTTTGATATAGTTTTTCCGCGTTTGGTAATATTATGAAACTGTACGGAGTGTTTCGTTGAAAGCACATAAACATCGCGTTTGTCTTTCCATTTCATAAAAGTAATGCCATCGGAGCTTTCCGCAGCAGAATATTGTCCCCTCTTGAGTTTGGCGGATACTACATCTTTCGGAAGCTGTTTCCTATTTTTTCGAATCGTGCCTACTAGATGTGTCTCGTTTTCCATTAGTTTTCGTGCTAAATCCACATTAGTGTACCAATTATCAGTATATAGCGTGTGTCCTTTGTTTAATAAATCACTACATAAAGCCATAACAACATTCGTAGGTGATGTATTCTGCTCATCGTTTTTGCCTGCATAAATGCTTATTCTATATGTGTATCCCGGAATCGTACACAACTTAAACTCTTTTACGCCATATTTATGGCGTTTCTGTTTGTTATATTGGCGGAAAATGATTCGGCCACGGAAGGGAACCATACTCTCGTCTATACAAATATCTTCAGGTGGAGTGTAATTATTCTTAAAAGACTCGTTTAGGGTATCCAACAAGTCGCGTACTCGATGCAGACGGTCATCTTTGTTTTGATCGTCGTTGACAGAAAAATGAAGCATTTGCAAAATTAATTCAAAACGATTTCGGGACATGATCGTTTTTGGAAATAAATGGCTAGTAATATTATCTTTTGACCAATAATCTGCAAGTTTAGGAAGTTTCACCAAACCCATGAATAATATCAGCCCAAAAAACTTTTTAATTTCGTCCAAATTTGTAGGACTCCATTGTCTAATACGTGCACCACTCGTAGCTTCATGCATGGAGGTTATTTTAGCCATAGCAAATTGGTTAGTGGAATTCACAATTTTTTCAAGTAACATATCCGTCACCAAAAGAGAATAAAATTCAGCGGGTGATTTATCAAGCATTGTAGATATGACATGAAGCGGAACGCCAGAAGGTTCGGTAAAAGCTATTATTTTTCTTTGGTTACCTTTAGGTTGGGTCCATGTATTTGTTGAGGAGATATCCCTCGAGGTATCATTTAGCTGGTAAGTTTCTGAATCACTATTCTCAGAATCGGACACAATTACACGACGCAACTTTCGTTTACTAGGTACTACTGAGTACTCATATTCTTCGTCAGAGCTAATGCGAAAACTATTGTTTAATAACGATATCTCTATGTTATCAAGCTGTGTCAAATTCTCTTCTGTAATTTCAAATTCGTCGAAATCATCCATCTTCAAATAACTTCACTGTTTTCGTTATTTGCGAATAAAAATGTATTACGTTCACGCGGTTCTGAGAAACACTGGCACTATCGCGACGACCTCGACAAGCGAGGGGCTCGGGTGGGGAGCGCGTGAGCCGTTGATTTGCGCGCCAAAATACGGGATAGACCCAAACGCGGCAGCAACCGACCGACCCGCAGCTAGACCCGCGTGGCTTGAACGGAGGAATTAAGATTTATTGTTCGCGCAGGGCCGTGTCGGACAATGCTGTGCGACGCTGTTTATACAACAACATGCTGTGATTTCTGTGATTTAATTATTGTTTTAGTAATCCAAAATACCTTAGTTTATCATATAATCAATAAAAAAAAAATTAAATATTTGGACATTTCAAAATGTTTTGTATGTTTTATATGGATAGTTAGGTGTCGCCCAGCATTGTCCGACATGTCCGGCGTTGTACGTGTTAAAAAGTGCAAGCTATATAGCATAGCATACTTTTGACTGTCTATCTATTAGCATAATTAGTGTTTAATAATAAAACAACAAAAAACCGATGGATTTCATTAATTTATGGTCGTAGTATACAAGAAAGTTATACATGGTAATTAAAAAAACACATATCTCAGGTAGTAGTTAGGATAGATTTTCTTATTTTTTTCTGAACGGCCATCAGTTCCACTGTAACACATTTTCAGGTTATCCATTAATTACCGGACACCCTGTATATTATACTTATAGGTTTAGTAGGGTTACCATGAAAATGTCTACCCGAAACTACGGGTCCAATGAAAAATCTTAGCAAAGAAGTTTCTTCAGATTTCTTTCTTTAAAAATGACATAACTCCGTTGTTCGGACAGCGTGAAAGGGTTAAGGACAATCAAGAAATTACGTACCAAAAACTAGGAAAAATGTTAACAATATTAGTTAGCATTCGTCCTAGTCTCAATATTCCGAATGTGAGTTGTTTGTTCCTTTGTTACGCTTTTACGTCTTAACTACAACTAGCGGTCGCCTAGTGGTCAAAATTCGACCATAGTTGATTTAAATTTTAAGTTTGATCGTTATTAAGGTTTTATTTTCTATAACTTTACCCTTATAATCACATTTCATTTAGATTTCGCCAGGGCTATACAGGTTAATCTACCTATCTTTTTCAAACAAATTATAATTATTATTTACTAAACTATATATACTCTTTCATTGACGATATTCCTAAACTTGCTACTTTGATTCCTTTTTTCTTTATTACATAATTATAAATAAGGTATATGTAACCATGGTTACAAAGAATTGTACGGCGTCAGATGAACGCCAAATGTATGGTTGTGTGCGTATAGTGTTTTTCATTAATTTAATGTATTTTAATGCATATTTTTAGAAAATATTAAAAATCGCCTCTCCTTCTCCATATAAACTATAAGTGTACCAAATTTCATATTCCTCCGCTCGCGCAATTTTCGTAAAAATGGGTACAAAGTTTTTGCTTCACGTATTAATATATAGATACCGATCATCATGAAAAATCGTATACACGTTATCAAGGGTACTAAAAGAATATAGGGCACATTATATCTAGGAAAAAGTACTGTTCCTGAGGGATAGCAATTTGTTGGATCAATATACAAAAAGTAGTAAGTAACACTCGCCCTTTACAAAATACTAAAAAGAAAGTTAGGTTATAAAAATAACCAAGATTTCAACGGAACCTCTAGTAAATAGACATTAGGACTCAAAGAAAACGATCTAGTTTTAACTTACATGCTTTTGTTTGGCTTAAGATCGACGCTCGTACTTACTAAGATGGATCGCCGCTTTTCACATGCGTTTCTAAGTTGTAAGTAACTTCACATAATGGCAGAAGAAAATGGTATAGTATTTGTTGAAGCACTAAGCGATTTATTCTGATTGTTTCGAATCACGTACTCGGTAGTCATTCGAATTACTCGATCAAAATTGATTAATATTTGAATGCGTTAATTGTCAATTAACGCATCCGCGTAAAGTAAGGATTTTAAATTTTGCAATAGTTATATATGAAAATATTTAATATTTTACCAAAATCCTAAATAAGTTTAATTTACTTTTTATTTGGAAACACGTGATCGTAAACGATTTTAATTGGCTGTGTTTATTATGACGTAATTCGTTTGTAAACGTATTCTGTCATTACCTGCTCTCCTATGTTCAATTACAAACGTGTGACCTCACTCGACTGACTCGACGCTATGTTGATGGTGCAAGTGTGTTTTGTCGGTTTAAATAATCAATGTATTTTAAAATTATTTTTCTATGTAATATCTAAATTAATTAAAAATATATTATTTGTAGGTCCATTAAAGACATCTCTATACATTACTACTTTCTGCAAACCATCTCGCAGATTGTTTAGTCTAGAATAGAACTTGTCGAATAGCTTTTTATAACAGGCTCGCCCCTCTATTACTTGCCATGTAAAACCATAGCTGCTGTCAAAATGCGGATGTTATACCTCTCTGCCCACCCACTCCAGGATATAGACGTGACATTATATATGATGAGTCATGCCTCGACTATCCCACCGTATTTTCGCACCACTAATACTTAAAGCATTCACCGTGATCTAAATGTTTGCGCTAAATATCTTTCCTATCGGATGTACAAAAGATTTTTATTGGAATACCGCTGCCTGATATACGACGGGAATCCGCGTTATTTGATACAATGCGAACTTCAAGCGTAGCTTGGAAATGGATAGCCGGATATTGGATTTAAGACAGGTTTTGTCTTTAATATATCTCCAATTTAACTCCGTGATATCGTTCTAATAGATATTGTGTTCTATTATTCTATATCTACAATATGCAGTAGAATAAGATACATATAGGTACTGATGTTTTTTGTAGTATTAATCTGTAGCACAAGCGCTATTACAAGTATTTATGTTTTCTTCTATAATGTTCCACCTCTGTATCCTTTTGCAGTAAAATCCAATTGTACTTTTTTATTTTTCATTCATATTAAATTATGAAAGGAAATAGCGCGTTTTCTTAATGTTGTTGCAAACATTAATTAAAAACCTACTACGTATGCTGTCGACTAACCATGAAGTTTATTTTACAATGATGCGACAGTGCGCAATTTATAAAGGATAATTATTTTATATTTATTCTTTCAACAATTATTCGTTATGAATTGTTATTGATGAATTTATTTATTTGCTGTCAAGATTATTAGTTTTAAATTGAAACGGTTATTTCAATAGTTGCAGCGTAAAAGTTAACTGATAATTTTTTTGACAGTAGGATCTCTTAACTCATTGCGCTTTTTTTTTTTTTTTTTACTTGGGGGAATGCTATGACGCTTATCCCTCCGCGGGGGCGGGCGGAGGGATTATGTCGGACTCGCCGGGGTAAAAGAAAGATTTTGAAAAGATAATGTACCTCCCGGAATACCGACTAAACCTACCACGGTGTTCCTCGACAAAACCACTATCGACGGGGCCGCGCGAATCACTTTCGCATACGGTCGCGACCCCGCCGAGGTTTCGGCCCGCCGTATGAAACAGCAGGCCCCTACGCAATAAGTCCTACCCAAGATAGGTACTACAAAATAAAAGCCCTACTGTCTCCCCCTAAAGGGGGAGACGGACACGACACAGAGGCGCGCGTGGGAACACGCACGCCGCCTCTCGGACCTGGTGCTGAACGGATGGCGGACAGGCCCACAAAGCCCGCCACCCCCAGGTCAAACCTCAGGGTGGCTGGAGGTCGTCTCGCGCCCTCCGGCGCCCGGCTCTGCGGTTGGGGAGAGGGTTTATACGCTCCCTCTCCCGCCCCGCCGCCTCCTTGATAGAAATCACTTCCTCGCAGAAGGAGGCGACGGCGTTCCACGACCTCTCACTCCGGACCATAGACTGAACTATGGCCGGGAGCGAGAGGGCAACCGATCCGACTGCCGCGATCAAATCACGGCGCTGCGATGCCCAGGCGGGGCAAACCGCCAAAGTGTGCAGCGCCGTGTCCTCAGTAACGTCGCGGCAATCGCCGCAGTGGTGACAACCGGGCGTCTCTTGCCGGCGTATACGACACAGGAACCGGCCAAAACATCCGTGGCCAGTCAGAACCTGTGTCAGCCGGAAGGTGAGGGCGCCATGCCGCCTCTCCAGCCACTCCTCAAACACGGGACTTACCGCCACGGTCGTGGCGTGCCCGTAACTCATTGCGCTTGTTTTAACCTATGAACTCTAACCAAAGTTTATTTTTGTGGAACGAAAAATATTTAGTGTACAAGTTAAGTAAAGTATTTTTTTTAGTAGTAGAGCCTCACTGATTTCAGCTTGAATGGGGCGGCTCGACCAGGCAAGGACTGCTCTCTCACAGAATATAGACTAGAAATAGCAGTATTCCTACTATTGTGTTTCGTTCGGTGAGTGAGAGTGCCGGAGTCCCAATCTCTTTCCCTCTTCCCGCCCCTTTTCCTTCCCACTTCCTTTTTCTCTTCTTCCTTTCCTAAAGGGTTGGCAACGCAAAAGTAATGCCTCTGGTGTTGCAGGTGTCCATAGGCTACGGTAACCACTTACCATCAGGTGGGCCGTATGCTTGTCTGCCACCTTAGTTGTATAAAAATGTAGTAATTGATGTTCAATATAAACGCGTAATTATATTTAAATGCCCGCCATCTTTACGCCTACCAAAGACAACAATAACCAAGTCCACTGCGTTTAGAATTAGATATATATTAATTCATAGACCTACATGCTTTCTTTTTAAGATACGTGATAACCGAGGATTTGAACCCGAGATATCATGCAGAGCAGTCGCATTCACTGCTGCGCTACTGAGCCAAGTCTGCTTGCTCTTGAGATCTGTCTTGCTCTTAATCTCTTTTCAATTAGGCCTACTGCTACATGTGTTATTACATTTATTGAAGAACTGTACTTACATAAATTTATAGATCGCAAGTTCGACCCACTAAAAAATGTGCTATCGGCGCGTAACATTAATTCTTTTACGCCTCGTATCAGAAACAAGATTAGAATATCTGAGTGTCGATCATTTGTACGCAAGAATGTCAAAGATTTCTGTGTCTGTGAATATTGTTCATAGTCTAGTGACTTTGTATAAGAACGAAATAAATATCGTCTAGCGTATTTTCAGTTTTTAATGTAAAAGGATATCTATAAAAGTAACGTTCTGTTTCTTTATAATTTAACCTAAGCATCGGTAGCGATCGGAGGCGCTCATATCCAATTGAACTCACTGATCGGTAAACGATTAGCGAGGTTAAGCAACGTTGTGTGCTGTCAGTCTATAGATGGGTGACCGCTTAGTGCTATTTTATCTGAGTGTGCTTTGGAGGGCACGTAAAAAGTGGGTCCCGGATGTTGCCAAATTGACAGCAGTCGTTAAGCCATGTCAGAGGCCTTGAACAACTTTTGACAACAGGTTGACCACTAAACATACGATAAGAAAAGAAAGAAAGGTAGCGCAGTGGTATTGCATGCGAGTGTGAAGCCTGGACAAGTAGATTCTTTTTCAAAAAAGTCTCATTAGTAGCACGTTGACTGGAACTGTACCCGGTAAAGGACAGTAGGCATGCCCTCTACCATTATTGGCTAAATTTATTCATATATTTCACACTAAATTTTGCCAGCGTCTTTGCTCGCGTAAATGTAGATTAGGTTAAATTAGTAACCGTATTTTTTTCTGGATATACCATATGTCATTTTCTGTTCCTCTGACAACGTGTATGCGAAATTTCATGACGATTGATCGATTAGTAAATGCGTGAAATACCAAACAATCTCACATTTACGTTTATAATATTAGTTATGATAACTATAATTACAGGATATTCCCATTTCCAATCAATGGGTGTTATACTTTTTTGCCTTCCCTTTTAGACATATAGGTGTCAGGCTATGTCCCACAGACAGGAAAAATTAATGGCGTGATTCAAAGGCGTCTTACATGGATCTTTCACTTTTGCCACGCGAATTTGTAATGGCTCGACGTCATGGCTCCTTTCTTGTCTTGGAGAGTTAAACTCACGTATAAGTTTAATTAATAATAAAGAAACCAATATTATTACACATTGCGTTTTAATTAATATGTTTTATTATAGCTTTTGCCCGCGACTTCGCTCATTTGGATACAGTACTTTTTTCAAGATTAAAGTTACTCTATATCCTTTTCTAGTCTCCTGCCAATGTGTATGCGAAATTTTATGATGTTCTGTCAAGTAGTTAAGGCGTGAAAGCGTCACAAACAAACGAAACTCATATTTGTATTTATAATATTAGTCAGGATAGAAAGCCACAAATTTTAAATAATAATAGAGTTTAAAGTATGAAGTTGCCATTGTATAGTAATAGATACTTTGAATACTACTTTACTACCAATACTAAATGCTTCTATTAATACAGAATACACTGTACTCCACCCCTGTTTCCCAGAGGGGTAGGCAGAGCCTACGGATTTCCATTTGCTACAATCTTGACACACTTCTCTGGCTTCATTCAATTTCATCACATTCCTCGCGCTCGCTGGTTTAAGGTGCCCTTAACCTGGCCTTTGTCCAGAACATCTCCGTTCTAATCGAGAAACGTTCGCCTACGACTTTTTTAGGATCCTTGCGACTGTTCCATTCACACTAGCCTTATAAACTATCTTAGTCAGTCTCTCTTAGTCAGACTCATTTCTGTATAACGAATACTTCCAAAGTTCGTATAAACATTCAACACATATGAAATTGTTATGTTGATGAGCATTTAAAGAGCTCTGTTGTCATCATCCCGACGCCAAGAACACAAGTAATAAACCGATATCTCTCACAAAGACACTCGAACTGCATTCATCTATTGTGGAACATTTGATGTGTGATCAAACACCAACCATTGTCAACTTTTCGTTATATAACTTTATGATGACATCTATGCATATTGTATAGGTTCGAATACAGCATCAAAGCTTAATAGGATTTGGAGTTATTTTAGTATAATGTATTCTCTAGTAGTATCCGTGTGATACATAAACAGAGGAACGATGTAATACATTGTGAGGAATGTAATATTAAAACATATTTATATTTACCTATGTAAAATGTAATATTAAAACATATTTATATTTACCTATGTAAAATGTAATATTAAAACATATTTATATTTACCTATGTAAAATGTAATATCATAGTTCCTACATAGAGGTTATTTTTGTTTTTATTTTTATCTTATTTCCTTTTTGTTAGTCTAAGATCCTGTTAACATTGTAGTACTATATAATTTATTTTAGTATAGTTAGCATAGATATAAGTGATTTGGTGTACCTATACTGTAAGCTTATATTTTATGAATAAATGAATGAATGAATGTGACCATTGTAGAGCTAAATATATGAGCTAGCGTTGTGTATAAGTTCCCAGGGTGCCTAGACAGTACTTATTTTCTCAGAAATAAAATGTATGAGATAAAGTAGTGTTAGTATGCAATTTGAGTTTATCCATACCTGCTAGCCTGGCTCGGCGACCATTTGTCCGATACCAGGTGCTAAAGGCAGGTAAAAATAATACTGAGAATAAAAAAAAACAAGTAGGGTTACAATTTTTTTTTGAGAGTTTAATGCGTCTGGAAAAATTTACCGCCAACATAAATTGTCTGGATATTGATTATTAGTTTTGAATATTAGTTTCTAAAATATACCTACGTAAAAATCACAAGTTATTTACTACTTTATCCCATATATTTTATTTCCGAGAAAATAAATAATATCTTAGGATCTTATTCTCCCTTAGCCTTTATTATTCCCAAGTCACTTGGGGTCGGCTTTCTAGTCTAACCGGATTTTGACTGGATATCAGTTTTTACACGGAGCGACTGCCATCTAACCTCCGCAACCCGAAGGCTAACGATACCCTAAGGCTAGACCAGTGTCAGGATATTAGAAGGGTACTAACTTCCTAATAACGACTGCCATAGATGTTCATGGCAGCCGGGACCGTCGGCTTAACGAGCTCTCCAAGGCACGGAGCAGGCGATAATTGTCAATCAATACGCACATAATTTCGAAAAGTCATATATCTTCCAAAAGTCAGTGGTGTGCGACATGTGTTCGAACCCGAGACCCTCTGCATTGCAGTGTGTTGGTCTCCCCACTGAGCTTTGAGCCTTGGGATCTTGGACTAATATAGTCTCACGCGTATATCCCCTAAGGGATAGGCAGAGGTGTATTACACACATTTCACTGGCTATGTTTTTAGGTCCCACACTGTATTCTGTGCAAATAAATGTTTCTTTCTTTCTTTCTTTCTTTCACATAATAGGATGCAAGAATAATGTCGTCTAAGTCTAGTCGTAGACTACGGAGTCTACAATTTTCAAGAATTTCTCAAGAATAGTACGGACTGTTCTTGAGAATTTCTTAACAAAAATCACAATAATTATAGTGACAACCAAACTCTGTCTGATTTAAGAACCCCCTGCCAAGGTTTTCCCAGAAGACTGTAGTATGGGGTTCTTCAAAAAGGGCTTTAGAATGTTTTTTATAAGGTCGGCAACGCGCAAGTGATGCCTTTAGTGTTGCGGGCGTCTATAGGCTACGGTGACCACTTACCATAAGGTGGGCCGCAAGCTTGTTTGCCACTTTATAAGTTAAAAAAAAAAGAATCTCCACCTTACCTTATGCCCACAGAAGCTACATTTACTACGGCTGTGCTATTGAGGCGCTTCTTTTATAGTAAATACTAGATATATACCCGCGGCTTCGTTTGCGTTAAAGTTGGCTATATCAATAAATTTCTATCCTACGGGACAGTACATTTTTCAGGGTGATACCCTATCTACTTTTTTGTATCCCTAACAACGTGTATGCGAAAGTTCATGATGATCGGTCGAGGCGAAAGCGTCACAAACAAACAACTCACTTTCGCATTCATTATATTATAGCTCGGATTTCAGCACACCTTTATACAGCATGGGGCCCGCAAATAATTGTAATACAACAAGAACTCATTCCTTGTCTGATTAAAAATTACAATAAAGGCAAAACGCCACTACTACAAACGTACTTAAGTAAAAAGAAATTGTTTTTTATCTTTTCTTCAGAGCTCTTGGCTTTTAAGCTTGAGTCCGTATCGTTCAAAATACCTGCTATATAGCACTGCCTATAACCGTGTAAATAACGACCGCTGAAATTGTAGATGCTCACCCAGTATTGATTTCAGTAAACTTTAAACAAGTTAAACCAACTTCTATTAATTCCAAACTCAAGAAAGAAATAAAAAACTTGGCTCATAATTTATAATAAGGTGGTTAAAACAATCATTTCTAATATAAGTTTTGGTAAAACAGTAATGAAGTGTTTAATGTGCAATCGTAAGAATGAAACAATCCAAATTTTAAATTAAGGGGTGCGCCATTCGACTGTATAGGTTGGGAGCTAGTAGAAATAGATGTAAAGAAAATTGTATTTTGGTTTTTATCATTCGTCGTTATAAGCAATAAGCAGCGATAGTCTAGTGGAAAACCGTTGGACTGCTACCCAGAGGTCTCGAGTTCGATTCCAAGGCGTGCATCTCTGACTTTATCGCTTGCTTTAACAACAAAGGAACAAACTTCTAAACAGTCCAGAAACGATAAAGGAAGTACTGCGCAACATCGGTCCCCTATTATCTTTCTGGACGGAGCTGAGGTGGTATCAGTAACCGATCAATATTTCGCGTCGGTTACTTACGCACAATGGCCCAATAGTGGGGCTAAGTGCGGATAACACATGTCCAACAAACTAACTAACTAGCGGCGAAGGAACATATCGTGAGGAAACCTGCATGTCTAAGAGTTCTCAAAAATATGTGAAGTCTGCCAACCCGCAATGAGCCTGCGTGGTGGACTATGGCCTAGCCCTACTCACACTGAGAAGAGGCCCGCGCCCAGCATTGGGACAGTTTAATACAGGGCTGATATATATTTTTTTTTATTATAAGCAATGTATTGATAAAGTATTCTTTACTAGATTTAGTACACGCCTTTGCTCGCGTTAATCTAAATTTTGTCAATAAATTTCAATCCCTCGGGAACAGTTTTCTGATTGAAACATACCCTAAGTTTTTTTGTTCCCCTGACTGTAGGTATGCGAAATTTCATAATGATCAGTCGAGTAGTTAAGGCGTGAAAGCGTAACAAAAAGACAAACTCACATTTGAATTTATAATACTAGCTTTTGGGCGCGGCTCCGTTCGCGTGGTACCTACATCAATAAAAAGTAGCCTAAGTCCTTCCCAGAGTTTAAGTATCTCAGTACCAAATTTTATCCATATCGGTTGAGTGGTTTAGCCATGAAAAGGTAACAGACAGACAGAGTTACTTTCGAATTTATAATATTAGTAACGATCGGTTAGGATATATCCTAACATATACGTGGGAGGCAAACATGCATTCATATGCATATGAATGCATGTTTGTTTTCTAGGCATGAACCGCCTAGCTTTATGGTTACTGAAGCCTATAATCGTTAGTACTACCAACAATTTCACTTGTGTTTTAATGACTCTAGGAAAAAAGGGAATTTTAGATGTTATAAAAGCAAAAGGAATGAGTGCTGTGGTTCATATACATAATATGTGAGGTACCTGTATTCTAACCTATTAGGCAAAAGCAGCGACAAATGTTACGACACTAATAGTGATTTCGTATAGGTCAGTGATATTTTTTTCTCTATTGTACTTTCAAAACAAACATGCATTCATATGCATATGAATGCATGTTTGTTTTCTAGGCATGAACCGCCTAGCTTTATGGTTACTGAAGCCTATAATCGCTAGTACTACCAACAATTTCACTTGTGTTTTAATGACTCTAGGAAAAAAGGGAATTTAAGATGTTATGAAAGCAAAAGGAATGAGAGCTGTGGTTCATATACATAATATGTGAGGTACCTGTATTCTAACCTATTAGGCAAAAGCAGCGACAAATGTTACGACACTTATAGTGATTTCGTATAGGTCAGTGATTTTTTTTTTCTCAATTGTATTTTGGTATTGTTTGTGCCAATAGGCCCTTAGTGTCCGCTTACTAACAGTTAAACTATGTAAATGAATACCTCAATGTAAAAAATGATCAATATGCTATTAGTTAAATTCAGCTAAAATATGGTCCAGGTTTTCAAGATGGTTGCTTCGTGGCACATAAGTTATAACATATTGATAAAAAAAAAGTTTAGCTAGAATTGATCCATGTCTATTCATTCATTCAACAAATTAAATAACTCGTACAATTATTCAGCACAACTGATATTTTATCTTTGAAAAGAACTAGCGGCCAACATAACTTAGAACAATTGTTAGAATTTATTCAACCAGCTGACTGCAAACAATAGGACAGAGGGAAACTACATACCGCTTGTCCTATAAATTTATCTTATCGTCCATAAGTCGCGAGCTCCCCGACTATATTACGTTTTCAGTAATAATGTGGTTTCTTTTATCTTTTCCTTATTATCTTGGTACCCTGTATATTTCGCATATTAGAAAATGTGAAATAACAGAGAAAACTGAGTTTGTTCTCTGTTTTCTCTAACTGTTGTAATTTCATTATTTTTTATTCATCGAAATAATATATTTGGCGAAAAGTGTGCTATTGTAAATGTTGGTAATTAGAGATGCTTCTATTTGTACTTCTGTGTGTAAAGTAGGTACTTCAAATTTCTTTGAGATGCCAGAGTCTGTTTGATGGGCTTGTAATTTAATTGTCTTTGCTTTACTGATCTGTCGCGTTGGTACGACACCATAAGTCAGCGTTAACTTGAGGTCTTGGAACATCTTGGGCTCAAATTCTGAATAAGGCAAAGTTCTATAAAATTTTCTCCTAGATAATTTGTAGTAGTAGTATTGTCTAATACCTATGGTAAGTAGTTGACTACAATAGGTTCGCACTCTATTACTGGCCCAAAACATAGCTGCCGTACTTCTATTGCTATCTCATGATAGTACATAAGTTGACTGCATCATGCCTGATCTCTAAAGGTCTAGACAAAGGTTCAAAATCCTCATAGTTTACAAATAATAGTAAGGTACAATATCCTTATCAAGGGAGACATGTCCTCTATTGAGCACATTTCCATAGGTAATGATTTCTGACAGAAAATCCAAAAACAGGTTTTCCAACTCAGAAATCGAACCAACCAAAGTACAAGCGTATACGTCACTATACCACCAACTGAACCATGATATTTAATTTTCTACTCTATGTATTGATCATGTAACCTTAGTGGTAATCATTACCAAAAGGTACTTAGTTTTTTGTTCGATAAGAGTCTCTGCTGGTCAGAAACTTTAAGGTATTATTTTCAGGTCACATAAAAGTTCAATTGAGTTTCACTGTTAGATTCACTGATATTATATCTGGAAATAATTTATTTAACGATTACTTTCAAGGTACTAAGTCAAATAATTATTAGAGAATTAAGATATTTTATTGGTAGAAGATCCTCGCTGGTTTCAGCATGAATGGGCCGGATCGACCGGGGTAGTACTACCCTCTCACAGAATACCGGCGTGAAGTAATGGTACCCGTACTGTTGCGTTTCGTATTGGCGAGTGAGAGAGCCGTAGGCCCAGTTACCCCGATCCTTTTCCTATCCTTTCCTTCGTCCTTTCCCTCTTTCATTCCTTCTTAAAGGGCTGGCAACGCACTTGTATCTCCTTTGGGGTTGCAGGTGTCCATGGGCGGCGGTAATCGCTTACCATCAGGCGATCCGTCTGCTCGTTTGCCAACCTATACCATAAAAAAAAAAAAAAAAAATTTAAAAAAAATCTGAAGTATTTGTACTTGTTCGCTACATTTGTTTTATAAGCTGACTTATTATATAACTACGTTGTCGTTAGTTTATTTATGTCTTTTCTTAAGCTTTTAGTAATAAATAAGCATTATAATTTTTTTTTTTAAAGGCTACAAATAATATTATTTCTTTAGTGGTGCGATGATCAACAAAACTATTATATGTAAACCTTTCGCCCGTACGAGCTTGTGCAAAATAATCTGTACAACCACGCGCCATTAATCGCCGTCTTTATTTAATTTTATTACTTATTTTTAAACGGTCACAGGCATTAGCCTTATTAAATACTAACTTAACATAATAATATTTGAAGAGCAGCGATAGCTCAGTGGGGAGACCAACAGACTGCAATGCAGAGGGTCTCGGATTCGAACCCACGTCGCGCACCTCTGACTTTCGAAAGTTATATGACTTTTCGAAATTAAGTTTTTTAAGTTCTCCCCTAAGGCCATTTGCCAGACCCTGCTCCCGACTTAGGTGCAGAGAATGGAAGTATGCCTAAGTCACTTAATTAATTAATACAGAATAAGTTGGTGAGTTGGACCTACTTCCGCCCAAAAAAACGATGGATAAGACTAGTCTTATTAATTGAAATTAAACTACTATATACGGATTTTATCGCGTTGTTTAACGCGATAAAATCCGTATATAGTAGTTTAATTTCAATGAATAACATTCGCGTAAACAGAAGACAATATTATGTAAATTAGTCTTATTCATCCAAAGCCGATCAATAGCTTACACGCGACTTAGTAAGAAGATACGTCTCAACATCTTCAAAAAATTTTCAATTTAGAATATTAGTGAGATTTTCAATCCATCAGGATATTATTTGCAGGATCAGTAAAATTTACTAAAATTCATGGTAATAAGAAAGGTAAGACATGACTTTTTTTTAGGATGTGACTTTTTGTGTGTACGTACCTAGACATAAAAGGAAAGGAATCAATTTCTAAATAGCAATTTTTACGTTTATTACGTTACATTTTATTACGTTAATTCATACAAGGCTAGATAGAATTGTATTATTTTGACAATTCGTCGGCTATGTTTTTAATTCAACATAGGTTGTGTAGGTACATATATGCAAGGCCCATTTCCAGACGTCCGGATTCTACTGACAATTGCCTGACTAAAATGCAAAAACACTGCTCTACCCGACAATCGACCTGGAGACCTGGCGATGAATCGCAAACATGAGCTCAACCTTACACGATGAGACCAATTAACATAATCCTTGTGTAACTGTTTATAAAAACGACACTTACAATGAAAATTTGATGTAATAATTTGTTTTATGTTAATTCTAAAAGACTAATTCTTTATTAAGTATTTGACTAAGAGCAGATGCTGGTGTTTTAAGCCACCTGGACCTCATAAATTAAGATGATAATTTAAATTATACTAGTAATCACCCGTGACTTCAAAATTATCGCTATATTACCTAATATATTCTCCAGTAGCTTTTGCTGGATTTACTTGTTCGGGCACAGTACTCTTTTTCTGGATAAACGGAACCCTATGTCATTTTCTGTACCTCTGACAACGTGTTTGCAAAATTTTATGATGATTGGTCGAGTAGTTAAGGCTTGAAAGCGTAAGAAACAAACTCACAACTTTTCTAATATTGGTTAAAATAGAAATTAGGTATGACGTTCAGTAATTATGTTACGTATAACGCGTCGGTCGGACTTGCTCGTTTATGGTACCGTATTCATCTACGGTACCATCGTCGCTCAAGTCCAACGCGCACATGGTAGCTTTATTTTGTTATTTGACATATTAGACTACTATTTTGAAAAGGCCAATCAATTAAAAACTGTTACAGTAAAGGGATCGTCGACATAAACCCTTACAAACACCCCCTAAGGCTATCACCACTAATTTCGTTAAAATACGCGCGCCAAACTTCTGATGGCCACAATGGAAAAGTTTTCGTCGATAAAATGTTGCCTAAACTCGTTTCAGGCGTGACCTTTGCTGTTTAATGTCTTTTTCCTGTAAATGGTGGCCATAGAAGTGTTTTATTTCGAGAATGGGTGAGGTTGGAAATAACGCCATCTAGCGGTAAAAGATGGAAGTTGTGCGAAACCTTTTGTGCAGACGTGAAAATATTTGGTGTAGTGGTTTTCGGTTGTGATAATGTTTTATTTTATATTGAATAAATAGGAACTTGGGCTATTTTCCCGGTTTGTGATTTGATATGTGCGAATATGTTGTACGTATTTGAACGCTCTTTGAAATTGGTACATTTTTTCTATTAACAAATTTAAAAGAATCAGGCTGTTATTAGTCTCAAAATCTAATCAAATTATCTTTTTTCATTTAGGTCTCAAACGTAGCGAATAATTTCTAAGTCTTTGGTCTCAAAGTAACATTAATAATCGTCAAGGTTACTAACTAAACTACACAATGAATTAATATAATATACATATACCTGTTGACCCGTTCAGCATATAAAGGTTCTTTCAATGAGAAGAAGGGGCAAACAATTAAAGATCATAAGTTAGTCTAACCCAAACTTAATTTATCACTCTATTAGTCAATCATTACAATTTGGTTTGACCAGCGCGGTAATTTCGGCAGGCTACGTAGCCAACTCTATTTTTCTTTTAATTTCATTATAAAGTCCTTTCCCCTACGTTCGGCAACGAGTGCTGCCATCCGCGAACTAAAAAGACCTTAATCCATATGCATCCCATATAACTTAACTTCATTTTAGTTAGTAGAAGGTAGAGTGATACTTCTGGCAAGTGATAATAGGCAACAATAACCACTTGCCATCAAACGGAACTCATAAATATCTGATTGCTATTTTTGTAGTAGGTATAATAAAAAAATGCCAAACCATCATGTTGTTGTTTGTTTTCTACTCTACATAAACTCACTGTGTAAGCTTTCCCTTCCTAATTGTACTGTAGTCACTTATGCAGTTGACACTGCCTTGCTCATCCGTGGCAGAAACTGGCGTGATTTGTTCGATTTTGCTGAACTGTCTCTCAGTCAAGTAATACAATGGCTTAATAAAAATCTATTAATATTAAACTTTGATAAAACCACCTACCTAACATTCTTTACCTTAAATTTAACACAACCCTCTCTAGACACTTACCACCTCAAGGCACATATTTGCAAGTCAATTAACTCATATTCTTGTGACTGTATGATTTTAAATAGGGCCCTATTTAATCAAAATAAAATATCTAGGTGTTTTTATAGATAATTTACTTAGCTGGCAATGTCAGTTGACTAACTTAACAGCACGAGTATGCAAAGTTATGTACATTTTTAAAAAACTGCGTCAATCTGCCGACATTGATACACTAAAGACAGTCTATCTTTCGCTGGCCCAATCAATCATTAATTACTGCATTGGAGTATAGGGTGGAGCAGCAAAAACTCATATCTTGCCTTTAGAGCGTGCACAGAGGGCTGTTCTAAACGTAATGACTTTTAAGCCTTTTAGGTACTCTACCTCTCAGTTATATTATGAGTGTAAAATGCTCTCAGTTCGACAGTTATTCGTCATCGAAACAGTCACCAGAAAACATGTTTCACTTGTCTATGACCCGAACCTCACCAGAAAACGTCGCTCGTATAAAATCGTGTGTGAAACCAAAAATTTTAAGACTTCCCTAACCTGAAGACATTATGGTGTGCTTAGCAATCATTTATATAACACAATAAACAGATACTGCTACATTTATGCGCTACTTAGATCTGAATGCAAAAAAAAAGTTGCCGATTGGCTCATGAATAAAACTTATGAGGAAACTGAAGACCTTAAAATATCCATTCTCTAATTACTGACAGTCACACACGCACACGCATACACATACACACACACACACACACACACACACACACACACACACGCACACGCACACACACACACACACACGCACACGCACACGCACACGCACACGCACACGCACACGCACACGCTCAAGCACACGCACACGCTCAAGCACACGCACACGCAAACGCACACGCACACGCACACGCACACGCACACGCACACGCACACGCAAACGCACACGCATTACCATGGGTATCAGTGTTCCTAAATGCTTTGTGACCTAAGTTTGTTTCATTTCCTTTGTATGTAATAGCTGTATGATTTTTGGAAATAAATACTTCTTATTATTACCATGTAACTAAAAGTAAACGCATATTGTCGTTATCAGTTTTAAGACGAAAGCCTTATAGTAGATAGGATCTATAAAATATACATACATTACTTTATAGACTATAATATAGTATAATGAATAATTTATTAATTACAAATTTCTAGATCATATTAATTATACCTCTTGAAAAGGAATTATAGATTATATTTATATATTAGATATTTCATTATAGATTCACGCCTATACCTATAGCCCAAAGGGTAAACAAACCTGCATGCACTAGCATTTTCCAGCTAAGTTTTAGATCCCTTAGGGGCTGAAAGTTAAACTTTATATATTTTTATGAAATTAATCACAAATAAGTTTACGCGTATATTTGCTTTCCATCGTCAAGTCCCGGATTCAACCCCCGATCGTGCAAAGTACTTTAAAGTGTTACTAATGTCTCGCTTTGCACACTAGCCTTTGTCCATGAAACTGTTTGTGTGGACGTCAGATCGCTCCATCCTTAACATGTATTAGGCATCATCAGCATTACACTATCACATATTCTTTTGTTCTCCAGAACAAATTATCAATACCGTGAGACACGCTTCGGCACGAATGGACCGGCTCGACCGGAGTGATACCACGGCCTCACAGAAAACCGGCGTGAAATAGCGCTTACATTGTGTTTCGTCATGTGGAGGCCTCACCGGAGGCCCAACCCTCTCCTCTTCTGGTGGGAGGGGGTAAAATTTAAAAGGTCGACAACACACTTGTGACTTCTCTGGTGTTATCTATGTGCGGCGGTAATCGCATCAGGCGATCCGTCTGCTAGATTGCCATCTACACCATAAAAAAAAATAGAAAATAACTCAAGCTTGGCATAGACTTTTAAATTGATCCCTTAGCTACCAAAGTAGTATACCGCAACACAACTTTTACACTAGTTTTAAGTGATGCCAGAACAAACATACATACAAGAAATCTAAAAGCAAATTTTGAGTTCAGACTCAACAATACAATAAGAATGGTCAGTAACTTTATCAAAAATATTATACTAATATTATAAACATGAATGTGTGTAAAGACGCAAATCGCACTCACGCTTTAAACCGTTAAACTGATTTGGATAAAATTGGGCTTACATAAAGACCACATACTGGATTAACACATAGGTTCCCTTCCATCCCGGTATTGGTCCCTAGCAGATTCACATGAGCAAAGCCGCGAGCAGAAATTAGTCTCCAATGAAGTATGGATTCTTCTTCTTTTTGTCGTTCCCTCACTAATGAGGATCGTGACCATACGACTTGTCTATGTATGTAAAGTATAGATTAACAAACCTATTATCAGTCATTTAATTTTCAATGCCTTTACCAGGACTCGTCAATAAAACGGTACCAATACCAACCGCAGCAGCATTTCCGGTCAGTAACACCCGGTTCCGGCTAGTCCCGCTGAGTTCCGTCTCTATCGGCGAACTACCACGTCGTTGCGGAAACGGAATTATTTCCAACACACCAATAAAATATAAGGATTTATTTGAATAGGTAATAGCGGTGATAATATTTATAATTTCATAGTGCAAATTGTGTTAAACGTATTATGTAATACTAAATTTTGATCGCAGCTTCACTTGTATCAATCTAAATTTTGTCAATAAATTCCTATTCCTTAAGAACACTACTTTTTTCTAGATGAAAGGTTACCCTATGTCCTTTTTTGTACCCCTGACAAGAGGTATGCAAAATAACGATCGGTCGCGCAGTTAAGGCGTGATAGCATAACAGTTTAAGTTTTAAGACAATTTCAAACATTATTTATTAATTTAAAACTTTATGCACAAAATACTACACGCGGACTTAATGCCACGGGTATTATCTACCAGTCCACCATTGGGTGATGCAGAGATAAAAAATAGTAGGTCCATACATTAGCATGAAATATACACTTACATACACAATTGCTTTTTCTTTTTTAAATAATTGTTTATAACTATTACATAGCATTCGTTTATTGTGGGAGACTAGTGTGTTTGATTAGTAAGGTTTTGTGTTTGTTGTGTGTGTGTGTGTGTGTGTGTGTGTGTGTGTGTGTGTGTGTGTGTGCGTGTGTTTGTGTGTGTGTGCGTGTGTGTTTGTTTTTATACATGCGTTTGCCAGTTTTATTCCAGAATTTTTATTAGGTTTTCGGTGTTTATATAATTTAATGACATAAGCCATTCAGTCACCGCTTATAATAAACATATACTAACGAATATCATAAAAGTAACGATATATTACATAATATATACATACCAATAAACATATTATATAATTTAAATAAAATATATACAAATATATAGATAGATACATACATACGTAATATGTTATTGATGAGATAAATCTGATAAACTGTCAAGGATGAGAGCATGTACTTTCACCTTGAAAGTGTAACGGTTTGTGGATATCCTGACTTCATGAGATGTATTCCATAGTGAAACGGTCTGGACAAAGAATGAAGAATATAGAAAACCAGATGTATGGGAGAGACAAAGTAAGAGGAGGTTATTGGAAGAACGAAGATTTCTATCATGATTTGCACATAGATATTGGAAGCGGCAGGTTAAATAAGTGTGTGCATTTGGTGAGGTTAGAATAGAAAATAGTGTATTATTGAAGCATCAAAACTAACGCATAAAATAATTATCAAAATTGCATCTGGTCATTTTCATGTTCGCAGAGGCCACCGAGTCAGCAGTCAGTGTTGTTTTTAGTGTTTATATGTAACTGATTTCATGTAGGTTGTTCTATTGGACTGCTAAATAAAAGCACTTATAAAATTTATACGTGTATTGACTTTACCAATTTTTACTTAATATAACACCAGGTACTAATATACTATCAGAAGGTCGATTTAGGACTTCGACTGATTTAGGACACGGACGAGCGGCACGGTGGTATGGAGACAACTGGCTACTCGCACGTCAACTGTGAGCGTCACTGTTACTGCTGACTATGCGTTAGGGATATGTTTAAGAATTAAGTAGAATGTGCTGATAAGTCGATAAAAAAGAAAATGCTATCTTATCTTATCTTGATCCGGGGGCCAGTCATTGTAGACCGGCGACACTTCGACCCAGTGGGATCTTTTGTGTCGGCCCCGAGGTTTATCCTTGAGCTATCTCCCTATGAATGTACTGCATCAGTCGCAGCGTACACCTCAGAGGGAGAAGCCTGAAGTCTTCAGGGTTCGGATATGCCAATCCCATCAGACCCATCCTTAGTCCGGCCAACGCGTCACATTCACACAGTAGGTGTGATATGGACTCGTCCTGTTCACCACAGGCTCTGCAGATCGAATTGTTTGACAATCTCAATCTGCACAGGAAGTCATTGGTGCCAAAATGACCAGTAAACGCTCCTGTGAGTAGGCGTATTTGGCCCTTGTTGTACCCGCAGAACTTCCGGGTAAAGCCCGTGGCTCTGTTTGCAATGAATTTCTTGGAGTGTTCCAGACCCCTAAGGGCCATCCACTCCAGCCTGTGTTTATCATTGCCATGTGCATTGAAAGCTGCCTTGACGGTACTCTCAGAGAGACCTACGAATGGCTCGGGGCCCACAAATTGTTGCTCCGAGCCCTTTTTGGCTAATACATCAGCCTCCTCATTACCCTGCACCCCTGCATGCCCCGGAACCCACACCAGCCTGACTGTGTTTTTCCTGCCAAGTTTGTTAAGGGCTTTAACACAGTTCAGGACTAGTGCTGAGTCCACCCTACAGGAGTTCAGAGCCTTAAGAGCAGCTTGACTGTCACTGAGTATATAAACAATCTTGTCAGTGACATTGTTGTTAATATTCTCCTGCGCACAGGCAATTATAGCATAGGTTTCCGCCTGGAAGACCGTTGCATATTTGCCCATGCTTTGGTTCACCTTGCAGTCGTTGGCATAAATACCAGCGCCTGATCCTGTTTCCATTTTGGAACCAGCGGTGTACCAGATGAGACAACCCTTGTCAGGGGATCGTAGACCTCGTCTCCATTCGTCCCTTGTGGGGACCTTTATTTTAAAATTCTTTTTGAATATGTGCATTGGTTGCATTTTGTCACATCCCATGCTCATAATCTCTTTAAGATCCTTCGAGATCTCCAGTTTTGTGTGTCGAGTTACTGGCATGTTGACGCTCCACAGCCCATGTATAGATAGTCTATGTAGCGCCTTCATCGCCTCTAACTCCACAACAATGTGTAGCGGCGTTAGGTCCAGCAGGATCTCTAACGCAGCCGTTGGCGTAGTAGGGAACGCCCCTGTTATAGCCATGCAGGCTAATCGCTGCACCTTCGACAGCGCTTTCCTGCATGTTGCTAGTTTGGTTCTTGGCCACCAGACAACGCTTCCATATGTGATTATGGGTCTTATCATCATCGTGTATAGCCACTTGATGACCTTGGGCTTCAGGCCCCAGGTCTTCCCATAAGTAGAACGAATCATACCGAAGACCCGCTGGGCCTTCATTATGACTTTGTCTACATGAGGTTTCCACGTTAGCTTGTTATCTAAGGTCATGCCTAGATACTTCACCTCCGTGGACCATTGTAGCTGTGTACCATACATGGATAGAGTTCCCAAGCCAGTCGGATCTCTCATCCTAGTAAACGGCACGACAGTAGTTTTCCCTGGGTTGATCGATAAATGGTTACTACTGCACCATTTTTCTACCATACTCAGGGCCCTCTGCATGAGACTGGATACTGTGCTCGGAAATTTTCCATTGACAAGTATCACCAAGTCATCCGCATATCCGACCGTTAAGTACGGACCTTTGTTGAGTTGTTCTAAGAGTGAATTAACCACCAAGCACCATAAGAGCGGTGAGAGTACTCCACCCTGAGGGCAGCCTTTGGTGGTCATTGCAGTCATTTCATCCCCTAACAACTCAGACCTAATAATTCTTCCTCTGAGCATACAATCGATCCACTTGCAAATGGTTGGCTCTATGCCGTGATTTGCTGATGCCACACTAATGGCATCAAAGGTGGTCCGATCGAAAGCTCCCTCAATATCCAGGAATGCAGCAATGCATACTTCCCGGTTATCTAATGCATGTTCTGCCTTATTTACCACAAAATGCAGTGCCGTCTCAGTGGATTTTCCCGACTGGTAGGCACATTGTAGCCCGTGGAGGGGAAATTTTCTCAATGCTCCCTCCCTGATATGTCTATCTACTAACTTCTCCAGGACTTTCAAGAAGAACGACTCAAGGCTAATAGGTCGGTATGCCTTGGCTTCTTCGTAGTCTTCTTTGCCCGGCTTCGGTATGTAGATGACTTTAACTCGCCTCCATATCTTTGGAATGTATCCAAAAGCTATGCAGGCTCTGTATAGTCTGCACAAATGCGGAACCAAGAGTGCAGCTCCCTGTTGTAGGATAATGGGATAAACCATGTCTGGACCAGGTGACTTGAACGGTTGAAAACCATTTAGAGCCCAGCCGACCTTCCCTTCATCCACTACCTTCCTTGCAGTGTCCCAATCTGCTTTGGTTGTACGGTAGCCTAGTTCAACCAGGCTAATCGGGTCCTCCTGCTCCTTTTCTATTATCTTACAGTCCGGAAAGTGTGTGTTTAGCATCATTGCTAGTGTCTCCTTACCGGACCCTGTTCGCTGCCCATTGCCATCTCTGATGGTTGTCAGTGGGTGTGCTCTGACAGTCGAGATAGCTTTGGAGAGTCTCATTCCTTCAGGAATAGTACTGATGTTTTCACAGTGGGCTCTCCAAGCCTTCCGTTTGGCTTTCCGCACAGCTTTGTTGTAGTTGGTCAAACAGCGAGCGTAACCGCTATAGTCCCTGCTGGTCCTAGCACTGTTAAACGCTCTTCTGGCTTCAAGCCTCAGCTTGACCAACTCTGGCGTCCACCACGGTACCCTCTTGGGCCTAACTTCCCTTTCAGGGCAGTTACTTGTCCAGGCCGTATTTACAGTCTGGACCAATTTGTCTGCTGTAAACTCTATGTCTAATATAGAATTAAGCTTACCCTTAGAATCCTCCAAATCTATACTGAGGTCACTCCTGAAGGAGTTCCAGTCCGTATTTCTGGGATTCCTTCTACGTGCTATAGGAGCTGGAACCAGCGTCCTATACTTAAAGCATATGTAATTATGATCTGACAAGGTAATCTCATCAGACACATGCCACTCGACAATCTTAGTGCTAGCCCTGTTGGTGGCTAACGTGATGTCAATTACCTCTGCTCGCCTACAGTTGACGAACGTTGGCCTGTTTCCCTTGTTTAGAATTTGTAAAGAGGTACTTACCACATACTCCAGTAGCTTTTCCCCTCTTACATTCACATCCGTGCTCCCCCAGACTGTGTGGTGTGCGTTGGCATCGCACCCCAGGATCATGTCCAGGTTCTCCCGGCTGCCATATTCAACAAGGTCCTTTATCTGTCCAGATACAGTTTCCTTGTCCGTATAGTCGAAGTATGCAGAGGTCAGGATTACAGTATCCCGCCCTCCGCTCCCTCGCACATCTATCTTAACTGTCGTAAGATCCCTAGAACAAAAATTGTATAAGGGCATTGCATTTATGCCATTTCTGACATACACACATGTCCTTATATCATTAGTGGAACAGTTATGATAAATTACACCTCCTGTCCCACCCAAACCTCTGATCTTTCCCTCTTTAACATAAGGTTCCTGGATCAGGGCAATATCATATTCCTTCATCCGCAGGTGGCGGGCCAGAACGGCCATCGCCCCGATGCAGTGATGAAGGTTTATTTGTACGCACCTTAGTCCCGCCATTCGGTCTGCCTATGGTGGCGTCTACGGTGGCAGGCACTGCTGGCCGCCCCCCTCACTCCCTTCCTCCATCAGCGCCCCCGCAGCCTCCGGCGACGACAGATCTAGACAATCTATATGTCCGATTATGTCGTCGGTCTTCGGAGACACGCATGGCGACGACGTGTAGAGAGCCGTACCTGGTTCAATCACCACTGGGTTCACGGGCTCCTCCCCGTCCCCCACCTGTGGTGCCGTCACCGCATGGGCCTCCTCCTCCACGCTGGCACCCACTGTCACCTTCTGCACGTTCAGATCCTCAAGGATCTTGAACGTGCTTTTGTCCATGCCAGCATGGAGACAGAAGCCGCCTGCTTTTATGGCCGCAGCCGACACGCTGTCCACCAGGACAATGCGCCTGGTGTGCGTCTCCTCGACCTGCGTGCTCAGCACCTTCCACTCGCAGGTCCTCAGAGAGGGGTTGAGGCGCTGCAGCATGGTCAGCACCCTGGAGGCATCTAGGCACCAGGTATTCCTGGTCTTCCAGGCCATCTTTACTGGCCTTGGAAGCTCCTTGGCGCTGACCACTCTGAGCTTCACGTCCCCAACGGTTTTACCGCTGAGGCCGCGAAGCCACTCTGCGGCTCTCTCACCCTCACACGTCACGTGCAGAGCTCCACCAAGCAGTGCACCGACACTAATGGCCGGCAGAGGATCCGGTGTGGCCTCCAGCTGGTCCCAAATGGCAACCCTTATGGGTTCCACCAGCTCTGCATTAAGCAGAGCGTCAGGGAAGTTGTCGGCAACAACGGCCATTTTAACCCCCGTCAGCGCCTCCCTGTAGGAGTCACCTTGGGTCTTGGCACGTTTATTGCCATCTGCCTGAGCAACAGCATCGTCGCTCACTTCCCTGACCCTTTTTGACGAGACTGCATCGGGTGCCAGCGCCAACTGCCGCTGCAGCTCACGCCGCTTGCGGTTGGCACACCCACTGCGCCTCTTCCTGCCCCGGGTATGGTCTGTGGAGTGTGCAGCCAAGTTTGGCTCCCCCTTAGGGTGTGCCTCGCCCGTCTGCTCCTTCCTGGCCTCCCCGAACCTGGAGGGCTGACACCCACTCCCAGAGGGTGTCCCGCTGGGATCCCCCTTCGGGTATTCCCTGCACGTCAGACCCCCTCTGTGGCTGCCACGCCCTCTAAATTGGTAGCCCTTTCCAGGGTTACCCCCTCTCCATTTCTTAACGCTGCCCGTGTGAGCACCACTCCCCTGGCTCATGCTCGGACGGCCACTGGGGCCATCACGAGCTTGCAGCTTGGGTATGTAGGTGCTCCCACGTGCAGCTCCTACACTATTGCTGACCTCTCCCCCTAAGGGTCCAGAGGTCCTTTGTTGCTCGCCCTTATCGGTCAAGCCCTTGGTTTTTTTTGTGACAGAGTCCATTTGGTCTATCTTACTTTTCACCTGCTGGCTCCCCACCCACCATGGAGCCCTCAACGTTGGGGATGCCTTGTTCAGGCACCAGGGCTACCAGCTAGGTATAGCACCCCTAAGTGAGCTGTCCCCGAGACGTACAGCACTAGTCGCTCCACCCCAAACCACTGAGGTGGGAGACGAGCACTGCCGGCTGGAGACCTCTTCACCCAAGGGCACTCGCCTGGCGGCCGCATGAGCGGACGCCGCAGCCGATTGATCGCAGCTGGCTAGACTACGACCTCCCGTGTGAGAGGAAATCCGGACCAAAGGGGTGTGTTGCAGATCAGCAGCACTACCATCGCCACATCACCACTCAACCCCCAGGACTCCTTCATCCCTCCGTACGGGTCCCCGCGCACGGCACAAACACGCGGGAGGTCATTACTATCCATCGTCTGTCGTTCGACGATGGACCCGCCGGAACATGACCTCTCCATCCCAGGCAGTGGTCGACTGGTGGTTTTAGTTGCGTCTATTTCATAGGGAACTAGACCAATAACAGGGGGCAACCACGTGAAGGATTCCCCACCAGACTTGTCTTAGGGATCAACACGACTGTTGCGCTCTCCCCTAAGACCATTGGCACCTTACTCGTCTTGAAGAGTCGAGCAAAGTGGGTTTGCATCTATACTAAACAAGCAGCCAATCCAGTGAAGCTAGAAAGCTTCACTGGATTGGCTGCTTGTTTGAAGAAAATGCTATATCTTAGTGATATTAATGTATACGGATTTATTTATTGCAGATTTATTGTATATCGGCTATATTATTTGACACTTAAACATGACCACACCTTTCTGTTATACGCTGTACATGATGCGTTAACTTAACATTTTTACTCGCGTTTACTGAACCTTGGTCGCAAATCCATATAATATAGTTTGGAACAAAGAGAAATTGCAATAAAGAGCCACACTAATAAATGTACGATATAAATTAGAGCTGAATGCGCCTCCAGCCATCGATAACGGATTCTACATTCAGGTTCAGTAAAGTGCTTTGTATTTAAAAGCTTTAAAATAAAGAAAACCACATTTAAGTAAGTACGTTAAAGGAGTGTGCCCACTATTTCGTCTCATACCATGACCGTGCTAGAAACGTGTCAGGCAAAAATATATTATTTGTAAGGAAATGTATAACACTATGCCCACTAGACGATTCCGTCACCGACCAGCAGTTCTTACAGCAGGGCGTATCGTGTTGCTTTTCGTGTCTGATACGTTCCTGGCACGGTCATGGTATGAGACGGTGTAGTGGGCAGACTCCCTAAGTAAAATTGTTCCTGAAATGTAAGAAGGAATTTGGTTTAAAGCTTTTTGTCTGTTTGCCTATTTTGTTTCAGACAAACTGAACCGAGAAAAGAAAACTAAATGAAAAATAGCTAATGCTACTAATACTACTGAAAAGATAAAGAAATAGTGAATATAATACCCACGTATTATAAACTAAAGGAGACTGACCATTTATATATGGAAGTTGGCTGCCTAACACTGACACAGAGTGTATATTGTTCCTTAGACTAATACCAGTCTGTAACCTAAGCTCATCAAAATCTATCCGAAGGATATTTAGTAGAAAATATACTTTTGTACGTATGTTGATTTATAATTGAGCAAAATCATAATTAACTGCTTATGGGACGACAAATCGACAGGATCGGTGAGAGGTGAGACGCAGGACCCCTGCTTAACGTGCTTTCCGAAGCACGGGGCTGAAACACCGCCAACTGCCTGACTCTGGGCTGTTATTGGGAATTAGAAAAACTTATAACACTTTTTGGCCTGACCTGGGATTGGAACCCAAGACCACATGCATGGCAGTCGCACTTGCTACCGCTGCGCCACCGAAGCCTGCGCTAGCTATTTATCAATCGTCATCATCGTCGTCGAGAAGAATTCTGTCGAGAAATAAAGCAAGGCGCCTAACAACATCTTGGTGCCTACCCTACCCTAAATACTAAACTACGCACATAACGTGGGCACAGCTGCCAGTTGTTCTTCGTCCATTATAGGAGAGCAGCAATAGTGTTTGATCTAATCCATGATTAACCTCCTCAATTAAAATATAGCTATGGTAGATTTTAGGAGACGTGTGTCTACTCTTTATGTGCGCTCGTACAAGTTGGACATTATTGGAAGGTATCAAAAATCTGAGAGTCATTAAGCTCGCTGTTATATTTTTGTATAATGAATGACACAGTGATGCGTACATGTTCGTTATAATAGCTTGGCGCCAGTTTGATTTGGTAGGTGCCTACAGCTAATAGAGTAAAATCCTTCGGTGTTAACACAGGAAATGCTGCAACATTACCCACCACTACTGAAATTGATTTTTGATCTCAAAAAAGGCCAAACCGAAGTAGACTTCGGTTTGGCCTTTTTTGAGTATTACCAATGCTGAATATTACAAATCACTTGGAAGGTTATGTAGATACATAATCTGCCAAGTGATTTGCAATATTCAGTCGCCCCTGGTTTGTAGTATATTACTGAATTCGATTCGGCATAAGGGCTATCTATAATATCAACGTAGAAGGCATTTGTCAGAGCTGCAGCGTTTCTGAGGTCTGTAAAATGTGGTTCATGGAATTATAATTACAGACTTGCCAGAAGAAACGCCGAGTGGTTAAGAAATATGAAACAGAAAACCGCACAGTACACAACGGTTCATGTCACGAGTGATGTTAGACTGCGCGAAGTGCGATGCTAAACAGTGGCGCGTGCGCAATGTAGGTATAGATAAGCAACACGTGCGCGAGAGAGACAGATATATACCCCATCTGAATGCGGACAATTGTTTTTGTATGTAAATGTTCCAAAAAAACAGAAAATAATGTATTAAAATCTTAAAAAATAAGACTTGTAACTTCTTGGTGACCCCGGGAGCGAATATTTTTTTCTTTATTTTTGTTTTAGTATCTATTACTTTGTGAAAAAATATAAAAGTATTCCCATTTCTGGGCAACACTTGGGCCAGACCCGGTCAGTCTCCTTTGTCAATAACTTGTTATCCCTCGGAAACACTAGTTTTTCTGGATGTCAGAGTATGGCCTTGGATTTCCTTTTCTGTACCCCGGATAACTAGTTATGCGAAATTTCATGATAATCGGTCGAGTAGTTAAGGTGTGAAAGCATAATAAACAAACAAACTCACATTCGCATTTATTTTTTATAAAACACTATTGTTATATAACTTTGAAACTTTAAACTACTATTTTTAAACACTTTTACTAGTTACTGTTAACTTCTATTTAAGCTTTATAAAAACTATTTAGATTTAATTTTACACTTTCCTCGACGTTTCGGTTGCTTTTCACCAGCCATGTTCACGGGGAAACTCCCCGTTGTATAGCGTAGTAAAACCGCAAATACGCATTCGCGTAAACGTAAGACAAATTGTTATTTAGATAAGTTAAGTAACCATCATTTTCTATGGAACAGTATACGAAAATTGTGTGTAATATTTCCTTTCACTTGTGTTGATAGAGTTTTTGACAATTAGCCAGAGGCACAATTTTAATTTTTTAGGCTTTGTCATGCTTAATGACTTTGCTGCAACTGGACTTAACGTAGAATGAAAAGAGAAATCTCAAGAATTCGTCAATTTTCAAAGAGCTACGTATACGTGTGCGTTGTTACCTAAGTTGTAGGGAATTGGGTTGATATAAGCTATATAAAATAGTTATATTACATGTCTTTACAAAAGGACGAGATTCTATATTCCATTGTACCTAAATTTTTCATATTTTTTTTAATAATTTCTCGTCAATGGCTCAATCGTTTAAGATTAATATGCTTAAAGCTATCATCAGTAGATGACTTTAAATGATAGCTTTCGAACTCCTGATTGTCAAAGGAAAGTCTAGTTAGGTTATGCTTTCCGATGCATTTGAAGGTTTTAACTTCCATATTTCTTTTCTCTACTATACTGTAAGTAGTTGGTCAAGTGAATTATTATTATTATTCTCTTTATTTAAATATTTTCAATATATTTTTCATTTTTAAATATACATATATCTATAAAAATACATTTAAAATATAAAATATATGGTACCTCACCGGCATCGGGAACAGGGTCCAAGCTGCCGGTGGTTAGGATTCCAGAGATAGGATCCTCACAATGCGTGCTGTATCTAAAAGCACTGCCTTCTGCATCAAACCCTTGATCCAAGCACCCAACGCGAGCCTCTTTAGATGGTGATCGAGGCTCTTGGCTATTAGACCATTGACAGATATGACTATCGGCACAATGATTGCCGAATCAACATCCCACATGTCGACACCTCGCGAGCCAAATCGAGATATTTAATTTGCTTATCTTTTTCAGCTTTCGCGAGATTGCCGTCATGCGGAATGGTGACATCGATAATCAATGCGCGGCGCTCTGATCGATCTATCACCACAATGTCAGGTTTGTTAACCACAACAGTCCTGTCTGTGATGATAGTTCGATCCCAGTACAACGTGACATGACCATTTTCGAGAACTGATTCAGCTACATACCTGTAGTACGGCACTTCAACATCTACAAGTTTGTATTTCAGAGCAAGTTGCTAGTGAATAATCCTGGCTACTTGGTTATGTCTGTGCAAGTACTCGCCGTTAGCAAGACGAGAACAACCGGAAACTATATGCCTGAGGGACTCACCAGGTAGGTGGCACGCCCGACAAATGTCAACCGTACCATCCCTCAAGATATATCTCCGGTAGTTATTCGTCTTGATAACTTCGTCCGCAATAGCACAGACAAACCCTTCGGTTTCCCCAAAGAGGTCACCGAAACGTAGCCAGTTCACGGAGGCTAACAGGTCTATATCAGCTCCATATAGAGCCTTGTAGAACCTAATGTGAAGCTCCTTGCTCTGCCATACATCCCTGCGATCGTTAGTGCTAAGTACTATAGGCTTGCGCCAGTTCTCTTAAGCCAAACTGAGCGGGGTGAGTCCGATGTCTACAGCAACTACATCCCGATGCATACCCACGTCTGCCTGAAGAAAGTATTCTATGAGGTTGCATACCTCGCGGTTATGAAGGGCCTTGGCATTCAGAAAGCCTCGGCCTCCACATTTCCGCGGGATATACAGTCTCATCACAGACGAACGTGGGTGATGCATACGGTATGCCGTCAAGAGTGTACGGACCCGCCGGTCCAGGGCATCCAGTTCAGTCTGAGTCCACTTAAGTATGCCAACTTATTATTATTATTATTAGCTTTATTCGGTGGCTGACACATTTTGTATTCCTTAGTAAATTTTCTCTGGATACCGTAGCGGAAAATAAAAATGGTTGCGGTTACGCGCACCAAGAGGTTTCGAATGGATTTTGCTCACATGGACATTAAAGAAGAATCATTTACCTATTTGCAGTAAAATCTTTACGAATAGTTATAGGTGGTTGGGTGTTAAAACGCTCTTTTGCCGTAGTTTCTCCTAGAGAAGACAGCATGAAGATCTTAAAGCAAAATAAAGTTTATTGGTCACAATAACATCTTAACTGATATTATAAATGCAAATGGAAGTTTGTTTGTTTGTAACACTTTCAGGCCTTAGCTATTCGACCGACCATAATGAATTTCGCATACACGTTGTCTGGGGTACAAAAATAAATAGGGTACCTTACATCTAGAAAAATGTACTGTTCCCCTGGGATAAAAATTAACATAACCAAGATTTACGCGAGCGGTGCCGCGGCCAAAATCTAGTAATACGTATACTAATAAATAGTTTATATTAAATGTATTAAAACTATGTTGCCAGATAGGTTACAAAAGGTACTGGGACTGGTTCCTAAACTAGGCTGAAGCCTAGATTTTCGGAGACAATGCTCAGTCATTACAAAGCAAACACAATAGTGTAGAAGAGCATAAAACATTTCTGTGGTTTGTCAACGCGAGCAAAATATTCTAGCTGTTACACGCGTTTATAAGCTTTGGTAAATGCTTACCATCAGACATCAAAAACATTTAGTCGAATAAAAATAAAGTTTATACACTGAGAAACATGCTTAAGTGTGAGTATACCTCTTTCATGAATATACCTAAACTAATAAATGTACGATTTAGTGCTAAAACGCTAACGTTCCAGAAAACTGAACTATTTTCCGGAATTATATTTTATATGATAATATAGAAAATTTTCTATTTATCCCTAATTTTATCAAAATTTGTACAGCGATTTGGGCGTGGTTCAGTAATAAACATGTAAACTTGCACTTGTTTAGTATTAGAAAGTTAAATCAAACATAATAATATGTACGTGAATATGCATATATAAAATGGAAATGGAAATCTGCCATCAATTAAAAACACCACCAACAAATTTTCCAATGTTTTTAAATCCTAGATTAGCGAAATCTACACAGACCAAAGAAGTTACGACATACGACAGCAGATGGCGTTGTACTATCCTGAATCGCGCAAGCAAAGTTTACACATCGAGATATTCATGTGAGGAACTTGTATATATAGTAATATAAACTGCAACTGCCTCCGTGTCGCAGCAGTAGTGAATGCGACTGCTGTGCATGAAGTCTCGGGTTCGAATCCCGGGTCGGGCAAAGAAAAAGTTATTGGGATTTTCTGTTAAGAAATCTCAATAGGAAAAATAGTAAATTGGCGGTGTTAGACCCCCGTGCCTCGGAAAGCACTTAAAAGCCGTTGGTCCTGCGCCTGATCTCTCTCTAGTCGTGTCGGATTACCGTCCCATCGGATCATGAGAGTTAGGGAACAGAGAGCACAATTGTATTTGCGCACACACTTGTGTACTATAATATCTCCTGCGCAGATGGCCAGTCTCCGTTAAGACTGGACGCTGTAACCGACATTAGGTCTGGAGGACATCGTTAATATATACAAGTTTCCGACATGAAACGCCAGGTCGCGGCCGCCAGGCACGATAACCCAGTTTGGTCGGCGAATTCTCCCTTTCTTCTTTACACTAGGCTCCTAAAGCAAGATCTGGAGAAGTAACGACCCTAATTGTAAAAAGCACTACTATGGCGCTGATTGCATGGATAGCGCAAGAGGCGAGATGCTGCCGCACAGAGTGCTGTTTAAATCTAATATCCTCAATCTATATATTGTGTCTCGGTGTAGTCTTTGTATCTAATAATTGTATATATTTAATCTCGACATAGGCTTAGACAACTAGTGTGAGAGTTATCTTTTCTAAGAATCAAAAATCTCGTTTGGTTTTCTAATGCATAAAGTTGTATCGCCCAATTACGAAGTATGTAATAAAATTGAAGATGTAGAGCGTTTGCAGATGGATTGTGCTAAGAACAAAAATCAAAGAGAATCATTACATAGAAAAATGGTTTAAACATGCAGGATGTTGGACTTATCGAAAATAAATAAATAAGCTTATTCTAATCCAGAAACCGCAGAACAGAATATGTGCTTTGATTAAAATATCTACATAATCAATAAGTCTCTTTCCTGTATTATAGCTGACTGACTGTTAATAGTTTTGTATGTAATAGAGGTTAAAGTACTATGGGGTACCATAAAAAATCCCGTCATAATCTTAGTAAAATTCATACCACTAAAAGCTATAAAAGAGTAATATTATTTTGTCTCGAATGAAGATGTCGGTAATAGCATTTAATCTAGCACGTATTTCATAAAACCGCCCCGGAGACTACAGTCTAATTACTCGCGCGTGTCGGCCATAGTTTTGAAATCACCCAGGGGTGGTACACCAATGTACCTCTTAATATACCATTGGATACTTTAACAACTTGTATAATTGTACTATTTTCGCGTATATATTGCTATATATATTACTAGATTTCGCCCGCGGGTTCGTTCTGCTACAAGGCACTTCTTCTGAGACTTAAAATAAACGTGTTCTAATTTCGACACTATATTAATCAAAAATACAAAATTATGATACATTCAATTTGGAACAAAAATAATGGTCGAGTGGTCAATGTCAGCGCTTAAAGAAAACTACCCGTTACTCACGGCTCTGCCACCTTCAAATTTTTTATATATTTTTGACGTTTTGAAATGCATTGACGCACACCCCTCTGCAGGGACGGGCGGAGGGGTTATGTCGGACTCACCAGGGTAAAAGAGATAGATGGTAATGATGATACTGAAAACTGAACAATTACGGACTAAAAAATATTTATAAACATATTATGCAGCGAATACTTGTGGACATTTCCATGTTTCCAACTCCGGATTATACCGATACATTTAATAGTCAATACACATCTGAAGCTGAAGATAACAAAACGGACTCAATCAATGGTGCACCATCAATATGTCAAGAAACTGGGCCTCAATTGGAGACATTTTTTCGTTAGTTACAAACACGTAAATGTACTACATCAAAACATTAATGGTATAATGAATAAGTCTGAATTGTTAACTTTGAATTTAGAATTGCTTATGGACCAGTATAACAGCATTGATGTAATTTGTTTAACAGAGCATAATATGGTGAAAGATGATGTCAAACTTTTATCTATAGAAAATTACACTCACGCGACCTCTTTTAGCCGCAAAAATCGGCGTGGCGGTTCATGTATTTTAGTTTGCAATGGTCATGAATATAAAACCATTGACTCAATAAGAAAACATTGCGTTTCTGGTGTAATAGAATGCTGTGCTATAGCTACTACTGCATAATTTAATAATAGTTTGCGTTTATAGACCACCCCGAAATAACGTACAACAACTTGAATTTTTTTTTAAGAATTTTGTCTCTATACTTGGTACATTATGTCTTTCAAATAAGAAAATCGTAATTTGTGGAGACTTTAATATAAATACATTAAAAAACTGTAATGTAACTAATCATCTTCTAAACATATTACACAGCTACAACTTGAAATTAACGATCAATGAGCCAACCCGTCCGGAAAGTGGGTCTTGTATAGATAACTTTATGCACAATATTACAGGATGCAAACATAAGATCCATGAACTCGCTTTGTCTGATCATACATCTCAAATTTTAACATGTCCTGTCAAAGAAACATATACTTTTAAATATTGGTTTACAAAGTGCAGGGACTATTGTAGTGAAAATATGACAAAGTTTAATGATTGCATGCAATCGCTTACATTTAACGAAGTATATAATACGGATGACCCAAATTATTCATTTGACATTTTCCACGATTTATTTATGCTTTTTTATAATCTATGCTTTCCATTGACATTAATTAGCAAAACCCCTCGTAGAAAACCGAAGTGGATATCGAAAGGCATTCGGAAATGTGCAAAACGGAAAAGAGAATTACTATGGCAATATAGAAAAAAATTTACTATTATTAATAGAAATAAATTCAAATCATACTCAGCGCGCCTAAATAAGATTATCAAATTAACACAAAAAGCTCAAAACGATAATAAAATTAATACAGCGACGAATAAAGCAAAAGCGACATGGTCAATTATTAATAGTAGGGAAAATCAAAAAAATAAACAGGATATCAGGCAAGTCAATGATAATGGCTTGATGATTTATGACCCTAGAAAAATTGCCGAGTCATTCAACAAATATTTCACTAGTGGACATAAAACTCATCCAATCACTACTAATGTTAACTTCAAATTGTCAACAAGTAATAAAAATTACAATTCCATCTTCATGGGCCCTACAACTCCTTTAGAAATAAATGAAACAATAAAATCTTTAAAAAATACGAATAGTATGGGTTATGATGATGTCTGTACAAAGGTTGTGAAAAACGTTTCAACTATTATTTCACCAGTTTTGAGCTATATATTTTATTTATGTATATTTTTCGGTACGTTCCCTGATAAATTAAAACTCACAATAATAAAACCCTTATTTAAAAAGAACGACAAGGCCAGTCTCAGTAATTACAGGCCCATTGCCCTTATACCCATATTTAGTAAAATATTAGAGAAAGTTATAGGTAAAAACCTGAATTAAATTAAAAAAAAATTCACTGAAAAGCAAGTAGGTTTAAGGAAACAAAAAAGTATAAATTTAGCTGTGTTTCAATTTCTTAATTCTATAATGTCTAGTCTTAATAATAAGCTCTTAATTACTGCCCTCTACATGGACTTAAAAAAGGCTTTTGATTATGTAAATCATAAAATCCTATTAAATAAATTAGAAGCTTATGGAATCAGAGGAAATGTCCAAGATCTCCTAAAATCATATCTCGAAAACCGACAACAATGTACACAGATTGCTCGCATATGCCCAAACACCTGTACGGTGGTTATATACTCATCATCTTACCAAGAGGTGACACAGGGAGTTCCACAAGGGATTATTCTGGGCCCTTTGCTATTTATCGTTTATATAAATGACCTGCCCAATTTCGTAAATCATGACATGGTATTATTCGCGGATGACAGCACAGTGATGTTCACAAACACTTGCAAATATCAATTGGTAGCAGACATTAAGGAGACATTGGATACCATTGTTCAGTGGTTAGCGTACAATAATTTATTAATCAATTTGGACAAAACTAATATTATGACATTTAGAAATAGGAAAAATAATGTATTAGATATTGATATTATTTTTAATGAACAAAAAATTAATGAAGTTGAGAATACAAAATTTTTAGGTTTAACTGTTGACGCAAACTTAAATTGGAAATTACAGGTAGAAAATATATGTATTAAGCTAAGCCAGTTTTCCTATGCACTATCAATGCTCATAAAAGTTGTAAATCAATCTGCGGCGATTACCGCATATCATGGTTATGTAGATTCTGTTTTAAGGTATGGCGTCATCTTTTGGGGTAACTCGGTAGGCAAGGAGGCAGTATTTAAGGCCCAAAAGAAATGTGTGAGAGCTATATTTTGTAAAATAAAACCGCCAGAATCTTGTAAACCATATTTCATAAATCTTAAGCTACTAACACTCCCTTGTATCTACATATATGAGGTAACTATGTTTGTAATCTTGCATATGTCCATGTTTGAGCACCTAAAGAGCAAACGAAATAACTTTAAAATTTCTTTACCCTCAAATAAAACGGCACAATTTAATAACAGTGTATTTTGTATGGCTCCACGCATTTATAACCATTTACCAACAAATATATTAAAATGCTCTAATAAAGAAAAGCTAAAATTTTAATTAAAGCAATTTCTACTTAGTAAAGCGTACTATAGTGTAAAGGAATACACGACAAATTTTGATTTTATAGACTAAATATTGACATATGTATTTATTTAATGTATTATTTTTTAATCCTCAGACATTTGTTATTTCTCTAACCTATTTTATTATTAATTTACTTATAAAATAAAGTTTTCCAATGCAGTAGCGAATCTTGAATTGATAGTTTGACTTTAAGAAAATTTAATTTAAATTGTCTCGATTAAATGTTAGTAACTCATTATTGCATGCTAATAAGCGGAATGTAGTAGATCTAAATATTTGTTTGTAACAAATATATATGTAAACACCTTTTGTACCTATGTTCGCAATAAAGAATTTTGATTTTGATTTTGATTGATTTTGATAATAATGAACGTCCCGGAATACCGACTAAACCTATTACGGTGTTCCTCGACAAAACCGCAATCGACGGGGCCGCGCGAATCACTTGCACATGCGGTCGCCACCCCGCCGAGGTTTCGGCCCACCGTAAGAAACGGCAGGCCACTACACGAAGAGACCTACCCTTCAGGCACTGCTCACTTTTAAAAGCCCTGCTGTCCCCCTTCCCCGGTCCCCTCCCTAGAGGGGAGGAGATAGACACAACACAGAGGCGCGCGTGGGAACATGCATGCCGCCTCTCGGACCTGGTGCTGATCAAATGGCGGACAGGCCTACGAAGCCCACCACCCCCATGTTTTGACATGGGGGTGGTGGGCTTCGTAGGCCTCCTCCTCAGGGTGGTTGGAGTTCATCTCGCGCCTTCCGGCGCCTGGTTTTACGGTTGGGGAGAGGGTTTAAGTGCTTCATCTCCCGCTCCGCCGCCATGTAAACACTGCGGCGACAACCGGGCGTGTCTTGCCAGCCTATGCGACACAGGAACTGATCAAAACAACGGTGGCCAGTCATTACCTGTGTCAGCCGACAGGTGAGGGGAGCATACCGCCTTTCTAGCCACTCCTCAAAAACGGGACTGACCGTCACGCTCGTGGCGTGCCCACGGCTCTGCCACCTACCAGATGATATCTAAGCTAACTCATATCTAGTTATCTACTCTACTGAAATCCTTAAAATGGAAAATGGATTCCTAAAATTTACTAAACATTATATCAATGGCTCTTAATACTTAATAGTCTTTGGAATTACTAATATGGATACGGTTTTTGTCGCGTTGTTTATAGTATAAAGTAGTTAAATTTTAACAGACTAGTAATTACGAAGACTGATGAGTTTTTAGTTTTAAGGCCTAGAGTTCAACTTTAAATCTAATCTAGTTTTTATTTGATTCCGTTCAGAAAAACAGTAGAAACGGTGCACACTGTAATTGCTGTAAATTAAACAGCAGGTGTATTATGTTTCAGGCGAATGAAGTCAGATATCCTAGAAAAATGTATATTTTATTTGGGTGTTTTTGTTGTGGAGAACGCTTAGTGATATTGATCCTTTGGTAATAAATACGTATGCAAAATAGCGAGTAGTTTTTGAAGGCATTTTGCGAGTGCTATTTTCGGTTTTGCTAGTGGCCATAGACTGTGGTAAACGCTTCTTATTAGGCTATAATAATTATGCTTGGTTGCTATTTTTTTTTGTAAGGGAAATAATACTTTGCCTAATATGGTTCCTGATATACACTAATGGCATTTATGTAATGAATGCGGCTGCTGCGTATGAGGTATGGGATTCGATTCGCGGGTTGTTTACAGTTGTAAGGCAGGGTTTACTGTAGCCTGATGTCCAGAGATGCAAAGTAAAACTGCCGATATGTTGTAGAATAAGACCTTTGTTGTATCCAACCTTATTCATCTTGGGTATGGTTGGATATAATGAATTGAGGGTGAGAAGGGAATTAGCGCTGCTCTTGTATTTATTTAAAGTATTAAGAGGCAATATACATAACCCACAGATATTAGAACGCATCCACTTTAACGTCCCGAATAAGTACATATATCGACGGAAAAACCCACAACTGTTACGATTGCCGCGCGCACGCACCAACTTACTACAGAGGGCGCCTCTATCGCGCGCATACGGTACGCTTAACCAAGTTGCAGATACTATAGATATCTTCTGTTGTACACTGAGTGAATTCACAAAAACGTCACTATTTGTGATTTGTTATAAATAAATAAATATATATATGTACTAAAAGTTGTCAGGTGAATTGTTAATCTTATATGTATAACAGATTTTGTTTATCTTTTTTTAAATGTAAGTAAATTAGTATATAGTATACAAAGTAGCTACATTATTGTATTAGGGTGCACCCTGTAAAAATAATGTATGTTTGAAAAATATATAAATAAATAAATAAAATAAAAAAATATATTTTTGAATAAAATTAACCTATTTATATGTACAGTTTCAGTGACGCAAAAAGTTATATACAAAGGGAGCTAATATTTACAATCGCTCAATCATAGGATAGTATAATATCTATATACATATTAATACGTGAAGCAAAAACTTTGTACCTCTTTTTATGAAAATTGCACGGATAGATCATTATGAAATTTGGCACAGTTAAAGTTTATATGGAGAAGGAGGGGCGAATCCTAATATTTTTATAAAATACATTAAATTAATAAAAAACACTTTGCGTACGATCGTGTGGTCCTGGGTTCCATTACTGGGTAGTGTTATTGAGATTTTATCTTAGGAAAAAAACACCAGCAGCCATTGAGTTAATATGTACTACATACTAAAGGCATCATCAACATCTTAAGATTTTTTTTTATAGCTCGTGTTGAAGTGCGTGCTCGCTAATTTACTTAGGCGATTATTGCAACGACACGTTAGAGTGCAAAATTTTAGTAATTAAAACATGTCATCGTGTGTTACTGTGTAATTAATATTGCACTTTAAAGTGTCGATCCAGTGATCGCATGGCTTGGATCGAATGATTAAGAGAGCATGCCCTCTAACTCGTGTTCAAAAAAATGTACTTGGTATGTGTCCTCTAATACGTAGTAAATCCATAAATGGTCCCAATTTCCTGATGTAGTACCTTCAATTCCTGCATTTTTATAACATAATAAGTCTAACGAAAACGTATGAAGCGACTATCATCTAGTAGTTAAAGTATCGGAACTTACAATCGGGTGGTCGTGATTTGCATCTCCAACCATTGCAATATTGACGAGAACTCACTCCTAAACAAGCATTTAGCTTAGCTAGCGGAGGAACAAAAATACTACTATTTGTATCCAAAATTACTAAAAGTTTTATTTTGTAGAAAATAATACATATATTAGATTTTAATTAAATTTTGCACGTCAGAAGGACGAAACTCCGCCTGATAAACGATCATGTGGTCTAAAAGTTGCAGCTTCCACACCATCCTCATAGGCAATGTTCAGGTCCCTACTTTGACAACCTGAGAAAGTGCTTTTTACGCCCCGCTTAAAGGACCCAGGATAAAAGGAAGAAGGAAACACTTGCCTTGGCAGAGAATTATATGCCTTGATCATTTGGCAGAGGTATGAGGACCCAACCTTGTTGGTGCAAGCTCTAATCGAAAATATATATAAAGAAATCCAAAGTTATATAATAGCGGTATTAGTAAAACTATTATTAATTTGTCTTACATAGTTTCGGCCTCACATGTCATCTATTCTTCTCCAAGCTGGTTGCAGCTTACCTGAGTGGTGTGGGCAACCAATGTCCAACATTGGACTGCAACAGATAAGCTAATTCATTATTGACATTGATAATTTCAAATTATACTAACTCACAATAACTCTAACAAACCTCCAAATTATGCTAATTAAAACTTTCACTGAATAATAAGTATACAATATACGCTTGGGTATTAATTGATTCGTACATCAATAAATCAACTATCGCTCTCAAGGGAATATTATTCGATTGAAGATGTTTATCTCAGGGGAAAAGCAAAATCGAAGAAGAAATAACAATCGTGAATATGAACACAGGAGATATTGTTAGCACGTGATTACATAACTAGTAATGTGTCGAAATTTTCATTTGTGAAGTTAAGTTACAGCAAAGGATAATAGAGGGCGTTGTCCTCAATTCTACTCTACTTAATACATCTGGAATTAATCCTGAATCGCGCTAGTAAAGTTTGCAGCGCGAGTTATCACATTTAAGTTCGAACACACAACACTCAGCGCGGTAGGATCGGGGCCCGCTGCGACAACTTCAGTACACTAATACAAATGAGCTAGCTCTTAAGAGTAATAACACTGGTTCGCCCTGTAAGAAGAAGTACTGGAGGCTGCAATATCAACCTCTCCCATTCCTTTCTGTTCATCCTATTTATGAAAAACGTTTGCCTAGGACTTCCCATTGCGACTGTTCCATTCATATTTTTATTAGTCCCAAATATAGAGGTCTAGCCTATTTTTACCTACCGAACAAAGTTCCAGACTCCGTGCTGCTACTATAAATTTCTCGAAAGTCCAAAAACACTTTGCCATTGAAAACAAACAGAACCCCATGCACAGCATCGCATTTACTACCACCGCGACACAGAAAGACAAAGACTACACTGGACACAATGTAGACAATCTCTACAAATTACATTAGATTTGCAGAATAGTTTCCGTAGAAGCGGTCTGAATTTAATCTGACATTCACTAAGTTCAGTTCAGTTTGGGTAACAAAGACAACTGTAGCCGATGTCTATATACGTAGACACATGCCCGTATGTGCATATCGGGTAGGCAGTACTTTGTTACATCCACATTTCACCAATTATTTTTAAGTCGTAATCAATTCAAGGCCTTCTTTGGTCTACCGAATATATTTCGGACTCCGTACTACTACGATCTTTGTAAATCTCTCTTGCTGTATTCATTCGCATAATCCTTACTTTCCTTACTTAATATTATAAATGCGAATATAACTCTGTCTGTCTGTCTGTTACCTTTTCACATCTAAACCACTCAACCGATTTAGATGAAATTTGGTACAGATATAATTTTAAACCTGGGAAAAGACAGGCTACTTTTTATTGATGTAGGTATCACACGGGCGGAGCCGCGCGCTAAAGCTAGTATTTTATAAACCTGTGTATAGTAAAGCCAATGTAAGCAAAACAAACAGAAAGAATGTAAACAAACTGTCACCAGTTCCTGTAATTTTTTATAGGTATTCAAAATATCGATAAAAAATGGTACAAGTACAATGTTCTGTCGTTCAGAGGTTCAAATTTAAATGTTTTTCATTTAATACTTTGATGTCAAATATAATAATATTTAGTATTAGAAATATGAATCGGTAACATTTAAAAAGTTCGTTATTTATAAAATCTGATTTACACAAAAAGCGCGGCAGATATATAGATAAAAGCTATTTTTTATTATTATTTAGCGACTAGCTTTTGCTCACGGCCTCGCTGGCGTAAATGTAGGTTATTTTAGAAACACTACCTTTTGATTTACACAAAAAGCACGGTAGATTTATAGATAAAAGCATTTTTTTATTATTATTTACGACTAGCTTTTGCTCGCGGCCTCGCTCGCGTAAATGTAGGTTATTTTAGAAATACTACTTTTTGATTTAAAAAAAAGACACGGTAGATTTATTGATAAAAGCATTTTTTTATTATTTTTTAGCGACTAACTTTTGCACGTGGCCTCGCTCGCGTAAATGTAAGTTGGGTTATTTTAGAAACACTACTTTTTAAAATAAAATACAGCCTATGATATTCGGTGATAATATAGGTTTCTAATGGAGTAAGAATTTTTAAAATCGGTTGTATAGTTTTTGAGTTAAATCCTTACAAACAACAAGTAAAATCTTTCCTCTTTATATTAGTATTGTTGTAACGCGGACCGGTCGCGGCTGAGCGGCCATGCTCGCGGCGTCCCCACTACGACTTCTCCTCCCCCGCGGCGGTCCTATATAAACGCGACCGCGCCTGGTTCCAGCCCCGCTCTGCTGTTGCTGCCGTCTAAGTTAAGTGGTCTTTGGAGCTATCCAGACCACATAGCGAGCCTTCTAGAACCACGCCCTGATCATGTCCTTAACGTTTAGTTCAATTTTAGATTATAAATTACTGTTATGCTGTAACAAGTTTGGTATCCAGAATTATAAACCTTTTATTCGTTTTGTATATCTTTTAACTATCTCATTTAAATAGATTCCGTAGTCAACCACATTCCTAAGGCGTGATTGACCAAATATACCGTTACATTGTTAAATGGGCATGACATTGTAAACTAGAACAACAGCTCATTTTTTAAATATTTACAAAGAGTAATTTACAAAACAGGTTAAAACACGAAATAAATTTTGACCTCTTGTGGACTGAACGAATCGTACTTAGAATGACATGACTACAACCACTCACGTCATTGCGTGTGAGCGAAAACGACAGACATAATTATTGCTTGCTGTCATATATTATATGTTATGTCAACGTTCCTTAAACCTAGCCATCGATAATGGAATCTGACGATTGGCTTAAGCGTAACAGTAACTAATTGTATAAACCATACAGTCAACATTTTCTGCATCATTATCGAATAAAATTAATTAGTCTAATTATTAATTATTATTAATTAGAAAGTTTATAAGGCTAGTGTGAATGGAACAGTCGCAAAGGGAAGACCTAGGCGAACGTTTCGTGATCAGATCGGAGACGTTCTGGATAAAGGCCAGGTTAAGAGCACCTTAAACCGGCGAGCGTGTATGAGGAATGTTATGAAAGTGAATGAAGCCAGAGAAGTGTGTCAGGATCGTAGCAAATGGAATTCCGTAGTGTCTGCCTACCCCTCTGGGAAACAGGCGCGAATTTATGTATGTATGTATGTATTAATTAGTCTTTACGAAGAACACAAATATTTCCTTCCTAATCCTTTCATACTTAATGTTATTTCTTACATACAATCACAACTTGCATTTGTTATTCAAAACAAGTCGTCCGCTTATTCTTCAATTTTGGATGCCCGGTTCGCCCGGGTTCACCCGGGAGTCCGGATTAAGCTCGAACGTGTGGCCAAGACCCGTTATGCAAACTGGGCCATGGCTTCTGGTCTAAAATCTACATTGAGGGCGATACCGAATTACTTATTTAAAGCTTCTTGAGTAAACAGAGCGATGATATATTTTATATTATTGACAAATATCTTATTAATGGTGTTTCTGCAAGCAATGGCTGCTTGCAGAAACACCATTAATATAATTAAGTATATTAATAAGCATATGTACTGCAACGCAGAGGTCTCGAATTCGATCGCAAGGCACTGAAGTCTGACTTATCGAAAATATGTGCGTATTAAATAGTCAAGTACTGCACGATTGAACGATGAAGGAATACATTATGGCGTACTCCTAGACATGCGTCTGAGAGTTTTCCATAATGTTTATAAACATATGTGAAGTCCGCTAACCCGCATTGAGCCCGTAGTGCGGTGAAGTATCACTTAACACTTCTCACACTAAGAATATGGTTGTGCCCAGTAATAAGAAAATATAAATACAGGGTTAATATTATTATTATGTTGGTATTTCCGAATATATTCAGAACACTCAAATTCTACTTTAGATCTCGCTTTTGGTATTGTCCATACCCCATCGGTCCCACGGATTAAGTTTGCGCTTGAAGGGTCAATCGTTAAGTCTCGGATACGATTGTAAACCGATAAAATGTTACTGTTTTTTTTCTATATGCAAAGTAATGTCATTGTATCTATTCCACAGAGCACCGAGTGATCCACAGGTAACTAATTAACAAGGTGTTCTGTGTATCCGTTATTTAAATGTTTGTTAGTGTCTCGCGGCACAGGAATAATTCCTAGGGCAGGAGCTTTCTTTTTTAAATTCGAGGAAGAAATTAAGGGTACATATTAATTTTATACGCCAATGAGGCATTATAAATATCGGCTGCACAGTTTGTATATGGCATAAGTTACTTTTACGCTTAGGGCCATAAGTAAGTTTTCCATCCATCCAATATTTAAGTGCTATGCACTTGTCAGTTACCATCATTCTCGATCCTTCAATTCTTTATATTTCTGTTCATTTACTTTTTCTTTCAGTTGATCTGTATGCTTTCTTTTTGGTCTTCCTCTCTTTCTCTTTGCCTCTATTTTCCTTCCATAATATTGGTAGTAAATTTATCATGTATAAGTAAGTGACCAATCAAGTAAGTACACATAGAATTTATGCTTATATATCTTTTATTTTAAACAATAAACAATACCAATTCTTTGCTCGAGACGTCCAGTCCTCGCTTTGCGTATCTTGTACTGGCATGAAGCTTTATTCTCCGGCGTTGTCTCATTAACTATACAAGCGTCGAAGTATCCCCAGAGCAGCGTAGATACTGCCTCAAATTCCTCAAAATATAAGCTCAGGGATGCGAACAGACTATTCTACGCGCAATTACATTTCCGAAATAACAGATATGAATGGTTTCTTTGCCTTCTACGTATTAACTGTGGTAAGCAGGTAGACAATTTTTTTGGTCTTAGTTGTGTTTGGGAATTTTCCTTATTTTACCCACACAGGATAAAAATATATAGATATAAGCCTATACTCATATATCCCTGAAGAGTAGAGGGGAGTATATTAGACTTATATTTCTTCAGCTATGTTAAGATCTCAATTAATAGATATGGGCGTTTCGGGATATGTAATTACTGTTGTATATTTTCAGCGATGTTGCTACTATTTCAAATTTTCTAACAGTGTCATAAAAGCATCTTTCTTTTTCCTTTTTTTATACAACTAAGGTGGCAAACAAGTATATCTGATTGTAAGTGGTCACCGTAGCCTATAGACGCCTGCAACACCAGAGGCATCACCTACGCGTTGCCAACCCTTTAGGAAAGGAAGAAGAGAAAAAGGAAGTGAGAAGGAGAAGGAGTGGGAAGGGAGAAAGAATGTGATTGGGTCTCCGGCATTCTCACTCACCGAACAAAATAAATAATTAATTATTTATTTAATATGTATTTAACTTCGAAAAGTCAGAGGTGTGCTTTGGGATCGAACTTGAGACCTCTCCGTGGCGGTTCAATGGTCTTCCACTAGGCTATGGCTGCTCATACCTATTTTAAAAAGAATATTAGAAAGATAAAGTCTCATGAATTAGAATGTTGAACTGATTTTCGTCAAGCGGGTATAATTTCAGACTCTGTGTTGTTAATTGTTATTGAGAATTACCTAATGGATTGAGTAGTTTGGCCGACCTAGACATCGAAACAATAACCTCACGATAAACCGCAACTATATCAGCTTACATTTACGTTGTGACACTAATGTAGGAGGCAGTTAAAAACAAATCAGTAAGAAGAAATAAAGTAGATAATAATTAAATATTTAAATCTACATAAAAAAGAGGGTAGTCGCTTATATCTGATCTTGTACATTACTTTAAACACAAGAACAAAGAGAAATAAAAAAATATTTTTCTTGAAAACAATATCAATATCAGTTGCTAAATATGGCAGTAATTAATATTTTAAATCTAAACTAATATTATAAATCCGGAACAACTGATTCGAATTGAAATTGTTTTCTGGTATTGGATAGCCTATTTATCGAAGAAGGGTTATAGGCTGTATAAAATGTTACTGCGCTGCTGGGTCGTAGCGTCATCACGCTACGACCCACGGGGGCAGCGCAGTAACTATAAACGCGGGTGAAACCGCGGGCACAGCTAGTTTAGATATAAAAAGAAGTGGGTGTATATATTTTAGACAGCTGAATTTAAACAGCGGCTTCGTCACAGTTTGCAACTCTTTTCTGTTATTTGACTATTATATACTACCAGATTTGTAACGTTTGTATTTTGTATTGATTTATATGTAGATTTGAAAAATTTCTTTTGGGGTTTAGGTAAAGTAACTATTTGACTTAAATAATAAAAAACGCGATAGTTAGTTTCTCCAGGTGCGTGTTTTATTTGGCAACCATGGGTTTATACTTGTGAATTGGTCAATCTACGCGTAACGCGACACTATGCGTCACTGGCCACTCAAGAAGGAAGATTATTAAAAAAAAAATTAAAGTCTCCCATTATTCCAAGCCTCACATAAATTCTTCGTAAAAACATTTTCCAACGACATACTACAATTTCTACCTACCGTACCAGATTTAAGGATAAATGCTCTTTCCATTATCCGTGCACAAACTCTACGTACACTGACGAGCATACAACGGTGTACAGCATTTAGCCGTAACTGAATACCCTTACACGCCAGTGCAATTATCTGGTACAAGCTCTGCTGTGGTGCGATCGCGTGGTATAATTTCGCTGTTTACATTTATGTGCAATGCAGTGTATTGGGTTCTTGTATATTCTGAGAGGCAGATAGTGCATCTGTTTGTTTCTTGGAGAGCTGTTCCTTTAAGTTAGACTGAAAGCTTGAATACCTAGAAGACTAATATCCTAGAGCTGCCAGATCTATTTACATTATCAGTAAAGGTCGGTTGCATGAACTAACTATACGATAACCAATGCTACCCGAACTGTCAAAGAATCGGTTGAAATAGTTGACGGGTTACCAATTATAAAATTCAAAATGATGTTACAAATAACAGACTGCTCAATTTCGACCAATTAGCGTTATAGTTACAAATTAACTTAAATACGTTGTGTAAATGCAAATATATTGTTTTTGGACTTTCATTTTGTCATTTATTTTATTGGTGCAAAAGATTTTGCAACCTACTAACCTTTATGTAGGTAAATATCGCATGTGTATGCGCTAGTTTGTAAGGGGACACTTTCTATTTATTTTGTGCTATAGCGTAGCCTCTGTATAGTATGTTGCATTGAAGGACAAGAGAGCGTTGGCGTTGACTCACCGTTGCTTGAAGTTAGTTAGTTCCTGATGTACAATATAATTGCAAGTAATGCCAAAAGATTGCAGAATGCGTTGTTATCGTGACAGTAGCGTAGTCATGCTAGTAGGTACCTTTGTCACGATCCACGTATCTTGTATGATGCGTGCCATCGGATGCGTAGAAAAAGATGGCGTTTTTTTTGTTACGTGATAAAATTGGTATTTCGCTCTTGCCAGCAATTGTCACATATTAGGTAGGTTGTTCAATTAAAAAAGCCAGTTGTACGAAGAATATCTTTGCTGATGACTAGGATGTTCACTTCGTTCGTATTCAGAAAGAACTGAATGTCTCGGGTTTTAGCGACCATTTCTATACTCCCATAGTAAAAGTATCTAAACTCAAACTCTTGACTGCGAAACTCGACATTACGCCCTTACGGTAAGGTTTATTTTAGGTTAATTTACGCTTCCCTTTATACGTATTATTATTTGCACTTATCCGGTTTGATTTAAAAATTATTTCGATTGCCATTTATGATGAAGCTGAAGGCTCTTCAAGAATATTTTCAAAATATATTACGTATCCGTTTCAAATATACAGACATGTTCACAAACTTTAAGTCATTATATCACAAAGCGGTTGAATATAGGTATTTATATTACATATATTACACAAACTTATTCTCTATTAATATTTAACCAGTACCTCTAATAAAGATCAATGTTTTACACATTCAAAAAAAGTAAAAGGCTCAAAGTATTATTCAAAGAAGAATCCGCCACTAATATCTTCCAGTTCGACGGATAACGTTCGACTTCAATAACGCTTAAATTCCTTCCTGCCTTAGTGTAAGTTGTGCCGTTTACTTTGTTGAAAGAGAACTTTCAAAGTACTTTGCCTTAAAAAAGTCACTTAGCAATAGTTTTTTTAGTTTCACTTTGTGAAAAGTTTTAAGGTCAGTTTTTCTTAAGCGATTCGGCGAGGGCAACTTATATCTTTGAAACATTCTAGAAAAACAGTTTATTGACCTCTGCTTCAAACTTACATATATCCTGAAGGGGTAAAGAAAAGGTCTGTTGCGCCCACATTTTGTAAGTTACAGTTGAAGTACCACGTTTTAAAGGGGTCAACTTATTGCCGGCTCGGGTGTACTAGTTCCAATTTCGGATTACGTGCTGCCACTGAGAATTTCTTGATCTCTATAGTTATAGTCATATAAAGTAGAATCAACACACTTTTATTCCAAGCTTTGTTAGTTTCTGTATTTGCCGTGCTTATAGGCTTAGGTAGTCATTATTATTTCTTATTAAGACAAATGCTACGCTAGTAATAATTATCGTATCGCGGGGCCTTTTATAAACAATTAAAACAAAGGACACTAAGAACAACCAGACTTAGAACAACCATTTATGAATTACACATGTTGTTGTACTAATTCGGATTCGAAACCACAATAATGATGTAATGGCATTGGCGAGGAAACCAATTAAATCTACCAGTACAGTCAATTTGAATTGTTAGCTTGCCTTACAAATTTGTTTTCTAAAGTATCATCTTGCCTTACAACTCTGTTTTCCATTGATTCACAAATTAAATTCTTTAAATTATTTATTTCCAAACATTTTTCAGATAAAATTACAATAATAAATTGAAGTACGATTGACTTCCGATACCGTCATCCATTTCTCATTCTAAATACACTTTTTATTGCGATCTAATTTCTTTTCAAAGGACAAGTATTTGATTATCAGATCTCCAAATCGATCCATCAAAGCTTCGTGCTTTGGCAAGCATAAATAATTTAAAACATTTTTCTTCGTAAAAAGATTTTATATTTGCGCGATTGTACTTACGCTGAGAGTTTTTTTTTTATAAATGCTTCACTCCAAGCTTGTATTGATGGTAACGATTTGGGGAAGGGAAACATTCAGTAAAAGCTTTTGTTTCATACTACCATTTTTTTTTAAATCGTCTCGCCTTAGCGTCTTTTGGAAATTAATTTCCATAACAAAGAAGATTAATGGAAATAGGCATGATCAGCGACGTAAGTAGCTGAACATTTAACAAATTTGTAAAAGTCTTTTATAAATGAATATTTACTTATTATTGTTCATTGTGTATAGCAAATAATTGTGATTATAATAACTATCCTTTAACTGTTACTACAGTAAAAAATGAGGGATTATCATTATCGTATATGGTTACGCGATTCAAAATTGTCTTACGTCGCTGTCTGTACATACATAGTTTCACGCCTGTGTATGTCCGTGTACTATATAGTCACTGACACTAGGCTCTCTTCCAATCTCTTGCAATACGGATTGGCAGACTTGACACATCTTGGGGAACATTATGGATAAAATTCGGAGACATGTAGGTCGCCTCACGATATTTTTCTTCTGAGTAATCATTAACTATTGAATTTTTTTTAAATTTTTTGTTTTGATTTGTAAAATCTTAGAAGGCTGGCAGATTAATTATTTTTATTTATTTAATTATTTTTGGTAATCTTGTAAATCTAATGCCAGAAATAATTATAAAACTATTGTGCCACCGATGTGCCGCTGCGACTCAAAATTAATTTAATTAATAAGGAAGTATTTTTATATTAACTGAAGGAAACACTGTGTTAAATATTATAGGCTTTTAAGTAAAATATTGTAGGCTTTTCCAAATATTTGTGTAATTTTTATCACGTATGGCTTCTACCCGCGGCCGGAGCGAATCCCAGGGGCAAAAAAATCGGAATAAAAAGTATCATATGTGTTAATATTCTATCTATATGTACCAAATTTTAAATCAGACTGGCAAGGTGACCTTCGAGGTCGAGTTGAGTTTTAGCAGAATACTAGTATAGTTTTACTAGTATAAGATTCCAAAGCTCAGTCGTTCTATTCCATCGTTCTAGTACCGTTAATTTTTTTACACTTAATTTGTAATAACATTTAGGTGAACGAAGTATGCATACTCGCTAGTTTGTAAGCGTGGGATCTTTTTCCAAAGACAAAAATCATAGATGTGCTGGTGTGCCCTCACTTTATTTAGATCTAAAAAGTGTTCACACTATAACAATAATATTATTTTTTTATTTTTCTCACCACAATATTACAGCAATTACAATGATTAATACAATTATAAAAATGGAATTTATACTGAGAGACGGAGACTGGTGCCTAAGCTAGGCTTTTGGCCTGTATTTCAGGTTACCAGGTCTTAATTAGAATATTGCATTTCTATTAGTTAGTTTTATGGCATGTTTTATGAGAGTTTTGTGGTTTGTGATATTGTGGTTTGTGATATTGTGTTTTGTGCGTGCGTGCGTGTTTGTATGTACTAACTCTAAGAACTTAGAACTACGCTAAGGAAACTTAACTCCAAATTCGAAGGAGATAGACAGTGTATAATTTTTAAAACATTAATTATTATTTTTATAAAATAGTATAGTAATATATTCTTATACAAGAGTACTTGCCTATATTTGACTTTGTACATTATTTTACACACAACAGCGAACAAAATATAATATTTTTTTTACAATTTATTTGAAAAAGAATGGAGTAATTAAGATTTTAAATTTAAATATAAGAAGTGGGGTTGTATCATATATATTTCGCACAGCTGCATTTATATGACGGTTACGTCACAATTTAGATAGTGCTTCTCTTTTCTGTCATTTTACTATAACCCCTACTACTAGATTTGAAATGCTTATATCTATTTAATTATGAGTGGATTTGAAAATGTTTTCTATTTTAGAAGTTGGATAATGTAACTATTTGAGTTAAATAATAACAAATGTGAGTCAACAACTACCATATTTAGATGTCATCTAGACAATGTGTGTTAGCAACTTAAATATAAATAGTGTTAATTAAATTAAATAGCATAGTAAAGTTCAATAATAGCAGTGTTAGAATTTTCAAAATTATGTAATAAAAGTGTTTAAAGTAAAATAAACAAAGCGACAAAATCCGTATAAAGTGTTTAATTTCAATAGAAAGAAAACTTTAAAGTCAACAAACCTCGTGAAGATTTTACAAACTGCAGTTTTTTCGGCGCACGTCGCTACGTCTGCATAAACTGAGATTTATATTCTACTCTCCAATGCTTTTAACTCGTGTAGTTTTGACGCGACGGCTCTCGGGGGAGGGTTACGTGTTACGCGTACTAGGACACCGATGTGACCTGGTTCTAGGACGTGACAAGAAAAATATGTGGTGATTTATCACTTATAGAATGAAAATCTGGCTCAATGGTAATGTCGTGTAAGATTGCGAGTTTTTTTGAGTTCGCTTACCAGATCTGAAAATCTGTTATTAATACATTTTATTTTTTAAGCAGTGATAGCTCATTGGGAAAACCAACAGACTGCAATGCAGGGAGTCTCGGGTTCGAACCCACGTCGCGCACCTCTGACTTTCGGAAGTTGTATAACTTTTCGAAATTATGTGCGTATTGATTGACAATTATCGCCTGCTCCGTGCCTCGAAGAGTACGTTAAGTCGTCGGTTCCAGTTATTGGGGAAGTCGACACAAAAGATCCCACTGGGTCGAAGTGTCGCCGGTCTGTACTAACTGTCCCACACAGAAGATAAGATAAGATAAGATAAGATAAGATAAGATAAGATAAGATAAGATATTATTACATTTATATTAAGAAAAAATATATAGGTAAATACGATTGTTGTAGGTTCGAATCCCACACGGGATAAAATTTGTGTGATCACAAATAGTTGTCGCTAATCTGGGTATTTTATTTCGCTGTTTGGATGTTTGATAAGTTCACCACAATGTAAGAATTACTCCTAGTGCTATAAAAATATATGTCCGGTAAATTACAATAGGTTCCCAGATATTCCAACATTAGACCTAAACAGCTAGGGAAATAGTCAAAAATAGGTAAACTTTATATGCCTACGTTTATTGTTATTAAATATAAATTAATAAAAATATATTAATAAATTAGAATATTGAGGTTGTATTCTAATTAATTAATATATTTTTTGGCATATATTTCTAGGATATGTGACTTTTTAAATTTAATTTAATTAAATTAGATTTTGTAGAATTTTTGGGCACGCCACGATTGTGGTGGTATGTCCCGTGTTCAAGGAATGGCTGGAGAGGCGGCATGGCGCCCTCACCTTCCGGCTGACACAGTTAATGACTGGCCATGGTTGTTTAGGCCAGTTCCTGTGTCGCATAGGCCGGCAAGAGACGCTCGGTCACCACTGCGGCGACTGCCGCGACGTTGTTGTGGAAACGGCGCTGCACACTTTGGCGGAATATATGTATTAAAATATGTATAAACAAGGCAGTTTACCTTTTTAACCAATGTTTTTGAGGATAACAGTATGACAGTTTAAAATTTAATAACGAAATAAAATCTTATACTTATCTTATTTTTATTAACTTATTTCTTAGAGTCATTTTAATGTTATTATTGCACTTATAAGAGCTCATAAACATTCGATATCACATTTACAATTATTATTTATCTTCTAAAACACTAAACTTGCTTTTTAATTGCAAAGAGGTAACGATAATTAAAATGTATTATTTTGTAAGGAATATATAAATATAGGCGTCCGTGCAAAGTTATGTCGACAACATAGTTTGAGCTGTCAAAAAACGTGTAACCTGCGGGACGAAGAGGGACGGAGCGTAGCACATTAGCCCAGTGGGACAAAGAAGGTAGACTTCCGTAGTCTGCCAACTTTGTTTACTCTGGGGTATTATACGCGGCCCATGCAGACTACTTATCCTTACTAATATTATAAATGCCAATGCGAGTCTGTTTGTTACGCTTTCACGCCTCAACTACTCGACCGACCAATATGATTTTTTTCATACAGGATGTTTAATGTTAAACATATAACACCTAATGCATCGAGGTAATAAAAATACAATTGGCCGATTAATGAATCACCTTTGCTCGTAAATCGTTGCATTTACATTAAATTGGTTTTGGATGGAGTAATTACAAATTTCATGGTCCAATAGGTTCTATAATTACTTCGTATGTAAGTCTTTGACTGGCAACAGCATAATAACTTGTGCGGTTGGCTTACCAAACATAATAATAATATTCAAAGGTAGTTATGTTCGCATAAATGCAGCTGATTAGAAAGGTCATTGACCCAGTGCTGTAAGGGTTATAGTTTGACAAGTAAGGATTGTAATTACCTTGCATATATATAAACTAGATTTTTTTCAAGGCTTCGATCGCGTACATTTGGTCAATAATTTTCTATCGGTCGAGTATATTACCTTTTTACTGTATGCAAAATTACATGTTGATCGGTCGAGTACTTCAGCCATGAAAGTGTAACATACAAACATACTAACGTTCGCATTTATAATATTAGTAAAGATGACTACTAATATATAAAGCAGTCAAGCGAGCAACATAACCACTACGCGGTCCATGCAGACTTGAGACTCTTAGAATGTATCTAGATACACAATGAAAAACCTATTGTGTCTGGCCGCTGGTGTGCCGCTGCAACTCAATAGGTTACTAATAGGTGGACGCTACGTTTTTTAGAATCGAACAAACTCTTATACAGCAGCTTTGTCCGTCCGTCTGTCTGTTATACAACTTTCAACTCAAGAACCGTAAGAGCCAGAGACTCGCGGTCAACGCCATTCGACTCAGCATAGTCGATATAACCCCGAAATGACTATGACCTTTGACCTCTGACTTCAAGGATTTTGGAATTTTGCATTTTCATTTTTCGAACTCTAAGTTTTACGGCAATTCATTACCGTTTCTCACTTGTTACTACATGTGTTGCATAAAAAAGCGCTCATCTAGTATTACATACTTCTCTTTGTAGCAATAACACCGACCAATCTACAAAATAGGACACAATATGCAAATTTTCGTTTTATTCATAAAATCAAAACACCATAGACTGCCTAAAACAGAATATATCAATATACTCGCTATAGCTTAAGTTTTTCTAAATACCTTCATTGAAAAACCAATAGCAATGTTATAAAATTAGGGATAAAAAGTTTTTTAGATAGCTTGCCTTCAATACTCTCATTCCATTCCATTTAACGTTTCTTTTTTTGTATTTTTAATTTTGAATAATTTTGATGTTGTATTGATTATTTCTTGAAATATTTTTTTTAAATTTAATTACTAAACTTATTAAGATTTTAGGACACTTTATTATTATATAAATTTTGTTAATGATTAATTTCTATAAAATGTCTAAACCAAACAACATTTGCACGCCACTGTGTGGCAAACATGTAAGAACTATAATTACCCTGTAACATCCTACATGTCTGAAATTGTATGTATTCACATGTTTATGCAAATAAATATTATCTTATCTTATTACATTTTATTACGGTAAACGGTCTAAAGGTTCGGTTTTTCTTGGTTTTCGTATATAACAGTTGCGCGAAATTCTTTTGTGAAATAATATTTGTGTTTTGAGTGTTTCGGTGAAAATGTTCCGCTTCAATATGATTTACATCAATTATCCAAATTAATATTATAAATGCGAATGCGAGTTTATTTGTTTATTACACGCATGTTTTCACGCCTTAACTACAGCCTTGAGCAAAATCTAGTTTATATATATACGAAGTAATTACAATCCCTAAATATCCCTCCCTTACAGCACTGGGTCAATGACCATTCTAATCAGCTGCATTTATGCGAACATAACTACTTCTGAATATTGATATGTCTGGTAAACCAACCGCACAAGTTATTATGTTAGAAGAATACGAAGTAATTATAGAACCTATTGGACCCTAAAATTGGTAATTACTCCATCCAAAACCAATATAATGTAAATGCAACGATTTACGAGAACAGGTGATTTATTACCAAGTCAATTGTAATTTTGATTATCTCGACGCATAAGGTGTCGATGTTTGTATGCTTTTGATATTGATTCTCCGAAATTGATGAATCGATTTTAATGCGAATTTGCGAATAGTTTAATTGAGATAGATTTGTTAATTTTTTATCTGATGATTTAAATTTGGTACCTATGAAAGTAATAAAATCGTCTATATAGAATATTGCACACGGTCGTGAATGTTTACGATGACTAGCAATATGCGTAAAATAAATTATATTGCACAAGTTTGTGCGTAAATACCACTTGTATTTCACCTTCTAATCCCTAACTCACATAATCCGATGGGACGGTAATCAGACACGACAGGAGAGAGATCAAGTGCAGGACCAACGACTTTACGTGCTTTCCGAGACACGGGGGTGTGCAACACTTTTCACACACAACACAATTTTTTCCGGGCTGCTCGAAATTTCTGAACAGAAAACTCAATAACTTTTCTTGTCCCGGACGCGGGATTCGATCCTGCATAATATCACAACAGTCGCATTTAAAACCAGTGCGCTACCAAAGCAGTTACTTTTTAACTTTTTATATTACTTGAACATCTAGTGCAGACATATTACCCATTCAAAAGTCCGCGACGCCGCAGCACTAAAGTTAAAATCGCAAAAAGTGAAGTTGAAATGTAATTTCAGCTGTAGCCGAGAGAGCTGAACAAAAAAATTCGTTAGAATTAAATTTTAATTAATTCTAGGTAGCAAATAGAGGGAACAGTTGGTTAAAGTGTATTTCGCATCAATGCAATGGAAGCGCGATTGACAATAGTACGATTTCGAGTATGATTATAATCCTAACTAATATATAATTTACAAACTAGCTTTTGCCCGCGGCTTCGGTCACTTTATTGTAGGTTAGGTGAGTAACAGTACTTTCTTCTGGACAAAAGGTACCCTTGCATGTCCTTTTCTGTTCTACTAACAACGTGTATGCAAAATTTCATGATAATCGGTTTAGTAGTTAAGGCATAAGAGAATAACAAACAAACATATATTCGCATTTATAATATTAGTTAGGATTCTAAAATAGCTGTCTGCCTGTTTGTCTGTTAGCTCTTCACGGCTAAATTACTCAACGGATTTGGATAAAATTTGGTACAGAGATAGAGATAGATTAAAACCTGGGAAAGGACATGGTCTTTTTTATGTGCGGGCGGAGCCACGCGCTAATGCTAGTACCTATATTAAAAATCCTTACACGGATGGCGCAGTGGTCTAAATGATCACCTTGTCGCTGCCATTACATCAAATGTAGTGGATTTGATACCCTTACAGGACAAAAATAGTGTGAATCACAAATTGTCGTTCCAAATTTGTTCTTCCTATCCGTTGTTTAACAAACACGGGACAATTTATTTCCAATTTATAGTGCGGGAGATGTTAAAAATATATACTGAGCACGGTACGGCACGGCTTCTCAGTACAATAAGAATTAGGTATTTTGTTACATGACATTCCCTAACAGAAGCAGTTGCCAAAGGTTTTACACTAAAAAAAAACTTCAAAGTAATATCAAGTCGCTTTTTTTCAGTGCAAAAGTAAAAAAGTATCACCACAACAAATTTCTGTTTTCTAAATGAAAAATGTACGCGGCAAGAGTCGGCGGCACTCAGGCTGGTTATTTATAATTTCCGACTTAGCAACTCTCAGTTCAATTTCAGCAAAGTTTAAATAAAATCTCTGCTTTTTTATTATAATACATTACCTACTGAGAGTGTATGTCTTGGTAACAAAGCTTTTTGGATGAAAATAAGGATTGAAAACTGATTTTAATCTAGTGCACGCGTTGTAATGCGATGCTGAAAGGGATAATTGTTAGATTTTATATGTAATAGTTTTATAATTAGATTGCTGTTTATTGTGACTAGGTTAGCGTTTATGTAGTAATAATAATAATATCAGCACTATATATAAACTGTCCCAATGCTGGGCACGGGCCTTTTCTCAGTTTGAGAAGGCTTAACCCATAGTCTATCACGCTAGCCCAGTGGGTGTTGGCAGACTTCACATATCTTCTAGAACATCATGGGAATTCTCAGGTAGGTTTCCTCACGATGTTTTCCTTCACCGTTAAAACTATCGATAATAATTAACTATTTAATGTAATATAATAATAATAATATTCTATCACATACACACAACACCATCTAGCCCAAACTAAGCAGAGCTTGTACTATGGGTACTAGACAATGGATAAACATACATATATACTTTTTTTTTGTAAATACATACATATTATACATAGAAACACCCAGACCAAGACAAACATCCATGTTCATGCACACAAATGTTTGACTTTCTCTTTTGTTATTTATTTAATACGCATATTAGTTCAAAAATTCTTATCTTTGCTTGAAGGCTTTACAAATAATAATGGTGTAAGTTTCTACTAGTTTTGTAATACTTTTCTGAAAATACATGAGAGTATTGTAGAAAAGGAAATCTGTTGATCTGCTTACCCATTAGTCGAATTGGCGTGAGTCTATGTGTCTGTGTATGTAAGAGTATAGATATATGTTCAAGTAATAACAAGTGACGGGTATAAGTACAATTTTTGGTTAGACAAAATGTGGTTAAATTCTTTTAATAGTTCAGTGTGCCACGAATAAGGTTTTTTCCCTACTAAATGGGATCTTTTACGCATAAATTAATTGTTGATTTGAAAGAGACAGCTTTAGCCTTAGGTAATAAGTCCTGTCTCGCATTTACAAACATACAATTAAGAATATAAAGTACACCTAAGAACAAGCATTTGTTGATCACATGAATAATTGATCCGAGTCGGATTTGAAACCAGAAAACAGTGCAACAACAGTGGCTTAGCTAAGGGCGCGATAGTTTGTTTTTAATTTGATAATATGTAAAATACTGAACTGATTTTTAACTTTCATTGATAGAAAGGTGCGTTATCCTTTATATTTGCAACGTTGTAATGACGTATAACACAAGCAAAGCCGAGTGCTGGTTTTTGTACTTTCAAATTCTTTAAAGACAAATTTCACTCTGCGATAATTTCTTTCGTTCTTTCAAGGGACTCAAAAGCACAAGCAATGTTGTGCACTTGACGCTGGCCTGGTATGGATGAATCTTTTAAGCTCCCAACTGCAATTGGGTGAGAGAGGGAACACCCCAGGTTTTTAGTGGGTATACCAGCACGTCTTGCTGGGAGTCCCACACACCCCGCCGGTGCCGTCCCCTAGCCGGCGGATAGTGCATCAAGCATTTTTGGTTGCAACCAATGCACCACCCGTACTGTCTAAAGTTGTATATTAAATAAAATTTGTCAAATTCTTTGAAAACACAATAATTACTTGGTCAATTAGTTAAACCAATCACGGCGTATTCATAACTCGAGGTGACTTAAAAGTGGATTCAGTTAACGCGGCATCAGATAACGGCTCAAACAAAAGTGTACCGACGACATTCATCCACGACAGTGCTGCCATTACAAAAAAAAAATGGTATAGTGGTATTTTTTGACAATGTCTTGAAGAGTTCTGAATTGTTAACAATTACGTTCTTAATTAGTGGGTAATAACCTACTAATTAAAACATAATTGGAGCCTATTAGCTAAACTAAACGAAGAAGTAATTTAAGTGATCAGCTGGCCATGGCGACAACTGTTGTGAGTTTGAATTTCGGGACAAAACATGGTGGTAATAGGTGCTACAACATTGGTTCATTCGAAAAACTTAACATTAAAATTGTGATGTGTCAACCTTAAATGTTGACATATAAGACTACCTACAAATAAATTCATAGTCTGACGCCTACCCGGATAGGCAGAGGTGTTCAACTTCAGTAATGATTTTGGTCCTATGTTGTACAGAGCGAGGCTATTGATTTTTACCAGGAACAGTTTCAGTTCTGTTACTTATTTTTTATGGCAATGCGACTTAATTAACATTTTACCCATATTTATTAACACCGTCCCACAAAGATCCAAACTGACATTAGCTTAAACGAAAATGGCGCTTTTTTGGAATGACTGATTAAAAAAAGTCGGCCAAATTTTGGCCGCGAGTCTGGCAGCCCCAAATCCTTAGCCTTACCCAAGTCGGTTTTATAAATAACCGTTGATAATCTTATCTACCTTTTATTCTCAGTTTTACCCTTACAGAGAGGGTTTCTATGGCCGAGGGGATATTTTGCGCGACTTTTGTGACTACGATAACGGGAACTAATGTTTTTTTGTGTTTTTCGCTGTTATTTTGTAAGGAAATAAAACTTAATAGTGTAAGTATTTGTGTATTCGGAGTGGTTTACGTTTATCGTATGAGTTACTGTTTTATTTTGAACATATCAGTTTTAAAGTATTTACAACTGCACGGATGTTATGCTGGTTTAAGTGTGTCGTGGGTTCGAACCCCAAACGAGGCAAAAAATATGAGGTCAAATTTTTTTGTTAAGTCTATGTATTCTTTCTGTCGTTTGTTAAAATGTTTGTAAAGTACTCGCGACTCAGAAATTAGTCCTAGTGCGAGCGATGTCTTGTTCTTTTTGGTAATTTGATGTAATTTGTAAATATGTATTTTTATCCGGTTATGTCTAATTTGGTGAAGACCCTTATATCCAAGATTTAGGTTATCTCCTATCTGAGCTGATCTGCAAAACAAATCAGTTTGTTTATGTTGAAAGTACGACAAACTTAAATTCATTACGAAAATCTACACAAAGCGGGCAACACTAGCCTTCTACTAGGAAAGCCTTTCTTATCATATTCTAGACAATCCAAGTGCCTACACAGGCGATGCTTATATGACGCTTATCTTGTTAAACTAACGCGTAACGTGACCATCTGCGCTCCATGCCAATCGGTACGAATATATCTCTAATACAATTGTATTTAATGGCATTTGTAGTGTACACACATCTTCAATAAGGTATTAACTAATATCGTCTATTAATATACTGGGTGTAAGGGACGGCGCGGCGGCAGAGAGAGCTGACCGGGGCGGGGTAAAGACGGGGTGCGTTCATGACGAGTCGATATCTAATTGTAATTGATATCGATATTATGTACTTCGTAAGAGTATGTACGACCAATATTACTTCAATTGTTATCAAATGCACATTACAGTATTCATGGCGGGCGAGTAATATGGTGAAAAGCGCAGCAAGCAGTATTTCGTGCTCTATTATTTCCTAAGTAGAGCCGATATATGAGTGTAATTGATATCGATATTACTTCGTAAGAGTATGTACGACATTACAGTATTCACGGCGAGTGAGGAATACGGTAAAAAGCGCAGTAAGCAGTATTTCGTGCTCTGTTATTTCCTAAGTAGAGCCGATATATGAGTGTAATTGATATCGATATTACTTCGTAAGAGTATGTACGACATTACAGTATTAACGGCGAGTGAGGAATGGGGTGAAAAGCGCAGTAAGCAGTATTTCGTGCTCTGTTATTTCCTAAGTAGAGCTAGTCGCGTAATGTTTTTCTTTTAATTCGTCTTTAGTGGCAAACAACCTTACGGCCCGTCTGATGGTAAGTGGTCATCGTAGCCTATAGACGCCTGCAACACCAGAGGCATCACTTTCGCGTACCCGACTCTGTAAAAACCTTTAAACACCCTTTTTGAAGAACCCCATACTGTAGTCTTGTAGAAAAATCTCGGCAGGGTGTTCATTCCACAACGTGAGCGTCTGCGAGAGAAAACTCCTTTGAAATCACTTGGTGCGACTCCAATTAGGACTACATCTCTCAAAGCTCGTTGAAAAATTTGCCTAGTATTTTTTTACATAGGTACAAATCTTTGTGTAAAGCTAGCTATTGTTTTAGATCTCACATCATAGAAGTCTAGCCTGTTGTCTTCTATGAAACAGTTTTAGCCAACTGAGAATTTCTGGACATATGCATCTAATAAATCTTTGCCTAACCTGGAAAACTAGGAATTCGAGACAGCAATCGCTTTCGCTACGACCTAAGTAAGGATTGTAAAAGATTTTTTAACAATAATTAATGTAACTACATAATGCTGGTCCATGCAGAAATTAAAATCAGGTAAAATTTTTGAAATTCGCTTTAATTAAGTGATTAACATAAATCTACGGAATCCATACGGTCAATAATCTGCAACCAATTTAACATAAAACCATCCAATGCTCTCAATAAAAGTTCCCTTGAAGCCAATAATTTAAAATAAAATAGTTAAGCACTCAAATTTGTCTCATTATCTTCGCCACCTCCACAATTAATTCAAACGGCCCTGTAATCTCGGGAAATGACTGCAAAATGGCCCCAAACGGCCATCAACATTGCTTTCCTACAAGGAAATTTAACTTTAAAACATTATTGAGATCCAGAGCAAAAAATGTGTTACATTTTAAATATAATAAAGTATAATATACTATTCTATCACATATACACAACACCATCTAGCCCAAACTATAGGTACTAGACAATGAATGAACATACATATATACCTTTTTTTTTGTAAACACCTACATATTATACCACCCAGACCAGGACAAACATCCATATCCATTCACACAAATGTTTGACCTGTGCGGGAATCGAACCCACGACCTCAGGCGTGGTAGTCGGTTACACTAACCACTATGCCATCGAGGCCGAAATATCGTGTTTTTAAAGTTCAAAGGATAATAGTAATAGGGTAGTTGACTAAAATTGTTAAATACCCAAAATATAAAATACAAAGCAATTTAGAAATGCTCTAAAAAATTATAAATTTCAAATCTGGTAGTAGAGGTAAATGTAAAATGATAGAAAAGGACGTGCAATACTAACTTTCTTTCTTTTTAAAAACAACTCCCGCACTAGGAATAATTCCTGTATAGCAGGGGACTTTACAAACATTTAAAGAACACCCGGGCTTGGAACAACCATTTGTTGATCACACAAATTTTAGTCCCATGTGGGATTCGAACCCACAACACGCGGCCCAGTGGCATTAGCGAGGCGACCTCTTAAGCCACTACACCATCCGTGCAGTCAAACTGTGTCGTAACCGATATTTCAATTTCCGAGAGTAATAACGAAATGTTTCCACAACAGTTTTATTATACTCAAATTAAAAATATCAATAACGCCCTTATTTCGAAACTAATATTAATATCTACTGCTTTCACAAAAAAGATCCCTTCGGTTCCTATTTGAACCTGTGTAAAAAAATGAAAGTATGAAACAATGTACAACATACATAGGTCAGTTGCTTTCTCATATAATAATTATGAACGTTTTGTGAAGATGTTTGTTACGTTAGGGTCGGGGGGGCTTTTGGGATCGGGACCGTGGTCCCGGATTCCACCTATAGAGACAAGCCTAAACTGGTGAACAATATCAACGGAGTGCAGAGGTTTTTAGATGTTGAATTATGCAGAGGAACAACGCAATTTGATTCCTCCATCCCCATTCTACCATAGGACGACCAGACAATCAGACCAGCTCCACAGGTACATAGTGGATATACCACATTTACGCACGAAGCGCTTTGCTTTCACTTTTATAATTCGTACTGCAAAAGAGTAGAACTCGCTATCTAAGTCTGTGTTTTCCGATGAGTACAATCTGGGTGTCTTCAAGTCGCGAGTGAATAGGTAACTTCTAGGCAAGCGTGCTCCGTCGTCGACTGCATCGTCACTTTACAACAGGTGAGATCGCGGTCAAACGCAAGCCTATTAAGTAATAAAAAAAACGATTATTTTGTCGATGCTTATTAAATAGTGCATTTCACTGAACAACGGTCAATTCTACGGTCTTTAACGAGGATATTGCTATTTTTATAATTCAATGTTACCTGTCAATCGGTGCCCTAACAGATCATTGAACCAACTCTCACCATTTTATCATAAACCTTAATATAAAGTTATTATATCATAATGCTAAAAATTCGGACCAATATACAGTTTAAATGGGGTTATGAAGTGAGATATTATAAAATGTATATTATTATAATGATATTTTTATGACGAGAAATTTATTTACGAACTTTGTATCGAAATCATTTTACACCAATAATTATGTAATTCTGTGCAAATTTCATTTTAATACTGGGGTTCAAAATTCTTCGCGTGAATTACGACATGAGAGCTATTTATTTAAATTATATTCGAGGAAAAATACAATCCATGTTGCAAGATCGCTGTGTCTTAGGTAAATAAAGTGAACACCATCTTTTTCTCTTTTTAATTTGACATGTATTTAGTGCATGCGTTATGCTACATATATTGGAATAGAATACTATCCTGGATGAAACATTTTAATAAAGCAAGCTGTTTGTTTATTACGCTTTCATTTCTTATCTACTCGATCGATCATATTAAGGTACATTTCATCCAAAAAAACTATAAGTTCACGATTAAGTGAAGCCGCAGGGAGATACAAGTACAAAATAATGTAAAAGTATCTGGGCCTGATTTTTAGTCATCTGATATAACATATTCATGGGATAAAGTACATACAGCTGAGCGTATAATAGCAGCATATGTATGTATTTTTTTATAACCGTGTATGCCAAATTTTACGATGATCAATCAAGAGTTAAGGCATGAAAGCGTAGCAAAGTGAATTACATTCACATTTATAATATTAGTTCGAATTCTATTCGTTAGTGTCCTGAGTAGCTTTGAATTACTAGCCAGTTGAAAAGATGATTTTAACCGAGTTCTTGTCATAAAATATTGCATCCCAAGATTGTCAGACTAGTTGATCAGTATGAAAACTCAATAAGACTCGTCTCGAGTCGCAGTAACTCAGTTTTGCTTAGTTGCAATTTACATTTAACACTGGAACGAATACTGGAATAGTAAAAATTATATATACCTTCTTGGGAATAATTCTATCAGCACTGATTGAGCATGTTTCAGCGAGGTATAACTCGTTTTGATACATGCATTTGACTTTGATATATACATAGAAGCTGTTCATTTCTGAAAGGGTAGGTGGGGTAGGTAGTAAGTGTACCGCATCCACATCTCACCAGATATGTTTAAAAACCTACCTTTTTGCAAACTAGTCGTCTAGGGCAGTGGTCGGCAACCCGCAGCTCGCGAGCCGCATGCGACTCTTTGAATCCTCAGCTGCGGCTCTTCCACGAAACGTTTAGTACAGGCACGGAATATTACTTACTATCATGCCTTATAAATATGATACCAAATTTTATTTTATTTACTGTAAGTTAAATTTAGGCATACTTGACAAGGACAAGCTCGAGAGTGTGTATTTAATAAATCCTAATTATTTCCGTAATAATGCCTACTGCCAAAGCAAAGCTTATGTTAAAAAAATGGTTCTTTGAATAGATTTCAATTGTGTATTGTCTATATTTGGTTCTTTTGGATGTCAAGGTTGCCGACCACTGGTCTGGGGTACTATTCTGCTACAGAGAATTTCTTTCCAGAACATCACACATAGCGTGATGGGTTAGTGTGTAAGGTAATATAAACGAGATAGTGTATATGTGACAAACTATACAGAATTCGAATTCTAGACCTGTAAATTTAACGGGGCAATAACATATAATTTAGTTTTGACGTCCAGCTAGTTTATACTGTCTGTCGATGATATTACGGGTCCTATTATTAACTTTAAATAGTTAAACAGAGGGAGAGTTCTCCTTATAAATTTGTTTTGTTTAAAATAGAGGGGCATTTTGTTTAAAATATTACTGTGTGCTGTGTACATTAACATTTTGCACGACCCCTTTAATCAAACCTGAGACCTCTCGATCGCACTCGCCCATTTATTTAATTCTATTCTATTTTATCACTGACTGGCGATATTAATCGAAAATGTCGATAAAATTAAAGTCCTTGCTTGCATCCCCAGTTGTTATTATAGTATCCTTTAACGCGTGCCACAATTTTGTACTCTGTCTTGCGCTAATATTACTTTCGTTCAGACTTCCGCCATTAAGTATTTTTTCCCTATTAGCAATGTCGTATTGAAACGCTGAACACTTTATCATGTTTAAGTAGGAGTGAATGGAATTATGCAGCTGCGCGGAGTTCGAGGAACGATTCTCTAGACCACGAGATTTAGTAGTCTCGATGGATCACACCTTCGCACATGCGTGTGCAATACGAGCATAGTGTTCGTGGTAATTTATGAAAATATGCTGGCGGTGTTAGTCACCCTCGTGCCTCGGAAAGCACTAATGCCGTGGATCCTGCATCTGATCTCGCTCCGGTCGTTTTAGATTACCATCCTATCGGATCTTGAAGGAACAGAGAGTGCACTTGTGTTTGCGCACACGTTTGTGCACTATAATATCTCCTGCGCAGATGGCCAGTCTCCGTGAAAATTGGCCGCCGTGACCTAAATATTAAAAAGCTATCGTCAAAAGCCTACCATCACCAATCCATTAGAGCTCTTGAAAATACACACAAAACGTTGGGTACATTTATTTTCTTAGAATTCGATGTGACAATTATACAGATACGAGGAGCTTATTGGCTACCGTTTTGGTGTTGTAATGATAAAGTCCACTTAGAAACAAATTACACGCCATATGAATTTGGTTTTGGTAAGCTCTGTCGTATACCAGTAATAATAGTAATTTTTTTGATAATATTGAACCTGAAACCTACAATTAAAATACCCATTGCAGTTAGCATAATCCGATGCAAAGAAAATTTGTTATAGTAATAAGTAAAAAGGGAAAGTTTATGATAAGTCTGCAAATTTGATCAAGTATCAAAAAGCTGAATTAATATTGTTACAGCTAGTGCCATCTCTTGGCACTGTGGGGAAGCACCCGGAATTCGAATAATTTATTACAACGCCATCTATTGACCTCTTACTGAACAACGTACACGAAGAGTTTTGACACTTCCTCGTATTGTTTTAAATGTCATTCGGGATGTTCCATCCCGGAGATGGCGCTTCTAGAAAATTCCAGAAACACTTTTAACCAAATATAGAGCGGAGCCAATGCACCGCCAAGGGACCGCCAGCTTAACTACAACCAATCATCTAAAAATTTCGCATACACGGTGTCAGAGGTACAGAATAGGACATAGAGTATTTTTATTCAGAAATAAAGTAAAATTCCCGAGGGATAGCTAGTTATTAAATACATTTTATTACATATATACACAAAGCTTAATTGAGTATTCAATTAAATTATAAATACAAACATATGTTTATACATATTAATTACAAATGCGGTACAATGTAATAACAAATATAGACAAGATATATAATATAGATACTGAACTATAAACTGGTTACGTTCAATAACCGTTATTGGTACGGGCAGCGAAGTTGTCCTGGTTGCCGCTACCATAGTTGCCAGAGCCGAGGTTGCCACTGCGGACGTTGTTGGCATTGCCATCATAACCGCCTGAACGGGCCAGATCTTCAGTGTCTTCGTATGAGATCTGGGGCTTGAAACCGCGCTCATCAGCTTCGTAACTCACCGTCTGAAAGAAAACATAACATTAGTCTATGTATCTGTAAAATATGATAAAGAAAATTCTTTATTATACCTATAACAGTTTTGCTCCCTTTTGTTTGTGTCAGCAAAACCAAGTCAGTGTTACATGGATTGCCGTGAAACTTTGTCATACAATGTAAAATAAATGTCATAAAAGTGTTTTAATGCCGAAATTCCTACAGAAACGGGGCAAAAAAATATAAGACACCGCAGCGGAGATAGCTGAGTTTAGCTAGTCACTATATACTATATACGGCGATAGGGACAAGACCATGAAGTTCACAACCATGTCTAAAAGTAGTAGGAGATATATGTTTAGCTTGGTTAATATTGTGGTGGTTGCGTAAGTGCAAGCTCACTGCGGATTCTTATTTAAGGAAAGTATAACCTGTTTTCTTTGAGGGTACGACGTTACTACAAAGACGAAGTAAGTCCTTTCTACTCAATTTAAAATAATAATTTTGTGAGTAATTCGGTATCATTACTATTTTACATGATAGCAGGACAGTAAGATGACCCTAATATCAGGAAAAGGAGGCGAACAGCAATTATTGTTACATGGTTGACGCGTTGCATGCTGTTTCTGACTGGAAAACTTTCCTACCCATGTTAGGTAAAGACGGCACCAATAATCAGGTATAACGGCACCCTGAAATGTACCATGGCGTCGCTTCTGAGTCGTCGCAGACTTTAGACTTGCACTGGCACTGCTAGGTAGATCTCTGATAAAATTATAGTGCCAGCGATCCATCTAACCATCAAAGCAATAATTAGGCACACCATGTAAGTTTTAATTGGTAGGCTCGAAGTCTCGAGAGAGACCGATACAATCCAAACCCTCTCGTCTCCCTTTGAAGCGAGAGAATATGCATAAAAGGGCCAATGATCAGTCAACAGTAAATTCTTTATTAACATATTGAGGGCCGGTACACCAGCGGCTAGACAAAATAGGTTACCAATTATGTCAACAATTGATTGGTTAAAAGAAATTTAAGAGAGAGTACCACCGCCATGAAATCGTATGCTGATTTTATTTATGTAGATAATTAGTAGCCATGGTGCTCTTGATAGGAACTGACCTGCCTCCTGCCATCAGGCAACACTACGTGGTACTCTCCCTGAGCCCTCTCCTCTTGTCTCTCCTCGTGGTGACCAAAGTCGGTTCCCTCCTGATAATCGTTCACCATATAACCGAAGTTGTAGTTAGCTGGCTCCTGTGTATAAGAAGCTTTGTAAATAGACATGTCTGAAGGATGTTGAGATAAAAAGACCTGGCTGGTCTCATGAAAGGGGTCACATTCGAAAACAAAGATCATTTGCTTCTTTGTGTTCATTGAACATTTATTACAACTGTTTGTAAACCTTAGATCGAGGAAGATTATTCGGTAATCAGTTTATCATCAGTAATATTGGCATTACTAAAAACCAATAGAAGGAGAAAGAGGGAGTGAAATAGATGGAGAGAGAGAAAGTGAGAGACGAGCGAGAGGTAAAGATTGTCAGAGATAATAAGACATATTCAGAATGAGGGGGAACGTCAGAAAGATAGTGCTTCAGTATGTGTGTAAGACAGAGAGAGAGAGCTTCAGTAAGAGAGAGAGAGAGGGCATCGGTGAGAAAGAGAAAGGTAGAGCAAGAAATAGAGAGAAAGAGTGAGAGCATCAGAAAAAGATTTATGTGACGAAAGAAAAAGAAATACTCTTGTGAAGATAAGGTTAAAAGTAAAAACTTACAGAATTGATCTCCTCCAGTGCGTTCCTGGCAAAGCTAGCAGCATTAGAGTCATAACCAGCTGGCTCGTCATTGGCGAATCTGCCAGTTGCGTGGCTTCCAGCAGCATGGTCGTGGGGTAGAGCACTTGACCTAGAAAATAATAGAAGTAGTCTTTAGATAAACGGGCTCTATATGGGTATTATTTTTACTGCAATGTTTAGCTGCAATTAACTGGTCATTAATATCAACCATATTATACAATATGTACACCTCAATATTTTGCATATGACTATCCAAAAAAATATGTTTAGAATAGTCAATACTTTAAAATGTTTTGAACTGGCCAGGCAATGATTAAAAACGTTGCAGCACAGATCGCATTAAAAATAATTGTTTAGTTTTTTTTATAAGATCACTCTCGCACTGGGAATAAATTTTGTGTCTTAAGAGTAGGATTGAACCTATAACACTCAGCGCAGTAGTAATGGCCACTTAACCATTGACTCCATGCAGTGCCCGTTTAAATGCCATTTCAAAGAGTATAATAATTTAGAATAATATATAAAATAAATAATATATAAATCCTTCATTGGAACAAAAAGGTGTATACAATTAAAGTGTAAGCCCTGATTCCCAAATTAGCGTGAGCTGTATATTGGGAATCAGTTCCTTTCCAAAAACAAATGATACAAAATTGTTAGAAAGAACATTTGAAACATAGTTTAGAACATACTTATACAAAAGATTTTGTTTACTACTTAAATATTACTTCTAAGTTAGTTAGTTAGTCTATTAGCTAACTACTAAACTAGGCTATAAGCACACGGCATAGCCTATTTACGACACTTTTCATGACTCGAAATTTATTGAGTTACAATGCATTGTAGAACCTTTATATTACAAGTCAGCCGACTTCACTCTATGTGTGTATGCGTCTGACTGCCTCGGTGGAGCAGCGGTAGTTAATGCGACTGCTGTGCATGAGGTCTCGGGTTCAAATACTGGGTCGGTTAACAAAATGTTTTTGGGTTTTCCTGCTATTGTACCCTAATAGCAGTCTGGAATTAGAAAGTTGACTTTATTGCACACCGCTGTGCCTTGGAATGCACCTTGAACCGTTAGTGCTGCACCTGATCTCTTTCCAGTAGTATCGGATTGCTGTCCTATCTGATTATGCTCTCATAATTATAAGTGAAAAGAGAGGTACTTGTGTTTGCGTACACATTTGTGTAGTATAATATATCCTGCACAGGTCTTCGTGAAGATTGGTTGCGATTTTTTGTGAAAATCTCAATAACTCTTGTAACCCAATCCGGGATTCAAACTCACGGCCAGTCGCAGTCGTATTTACTGAGGCAGTCATTTGCTATGCTTATTATTCAATTATTCAACCACTAAATATCTTAAAGGTTTATTTTGGAGACTTACCTTCCAAAAGCATTAGCTTGAGGTCCATGGTTACCGTGACCACCATGAGCTGCACTGCCATGAGAACCTGAGGCACGTTCCAAGCTGCGAGCGGCAACTATCTGAGGCACGAAGTTTTGGCTAGATTGACTAGCCGGACCTTGAGGGTAGCCTGCTCCGGCGCGGGCAGTTGATGGAGGGGGCAGGTAACTGGAAACATTGACATATGATTCAAGGCTAAAGACTGAAGGGAAATTTACTAAATACAAAAATAATGTATGTTCTTTGTGTTCTAGTTTCAATATTTTTTAAATCGGTATTGGCACCGAGATTGTCTACAGTTCTATCTACATTGCGGCAATCGCGGTTTTAATAAAAAGAAAACAGTTATAAGTTATTTTGATTATCAAAACAAAATTCAATATACACCAAGATTCAAGACAATATTTAGTAAGATAACTATTTGTCGTAACAACTACTTAAACAAATCGATCACATGTACAATTACTCCTTTCTATTGTGTAGTTTATTTCTGTAGTACTAGATATTTCCAGTGGCTTTGCTCGTGTAGGTTACGTTAGAAACAGTACTTTTTTGGATGAAAAGTCCTTTTCTGTTTCCCTGACAACGTGTATGCGAAATTTCGTGATGATCGGTCGAATAGTTAGGGCGTAAAAGCATTACAAACTATCGAACTCACATTCGCGTTTATAACATTAGTTAGGATTAAGATGTTTTTTATCATAAGTCATTTTAACCAAATGCATCATAAATGTTCTAGTTGCAATTTCTTTATTTGTAAAGACCGTATCGGCACCGAGATTATCCATAGTGCGGCAATCACGGTTATTATATAAAAAAAACAAATATAAAGATATTTTTAGATTGATTATCAAAAGAAAATCTATACAAAATACACCCAGATTCAAGACAATATTAAGTAAGTTAACCAGCTGTTTCTCGTAACGACTACTTAAACAATTCGATCACATGTATGTACAATTATTATTAGAGAGTTTATTTATGAAGGACTAGATTTTTACCGCGGCTTCGCTCGTGTTAATTAATGTTATGTCAGTTCTCTTCTATCCCCCGCGGGAACAGTTCTTTTTTCTGGAGGAAAATGTCCTTTTTTCATGATGACCGGTCGAGTAGTTAAAGCGTAACAAACAAACTCACTTTCTCTTTTATAATATTAGTAAAGATAACATAATATTGTCTTCTGTTTACTCGAATATTATTCATTGAAATTAAACTACTATATACGGATTTTATCGCGTTGTTTATTTATCACTGTATTACATAATTTTGAAACTGTTACACTACTACTACTATTGAATTTTACTAATTTATAAGCCTAAATATATTAGGTTTACACTTTTCCCATTGAGACAACTACCATCTTAGTCTCCCCGTGACCATGGCTGCTGAAAAGCAACCGAAACGTCGGGAAAAGAGTAAACTTAAATATAAATAGTTATAATAGTTTCAATAATTTTATTAGCTTTTAAATTAGTATAATTCAATAGTAGTAGTAGTGTAACAGTTTCAAAATTATGTAATACAGTGATAAATAAACAACGCGATAAAATCCGTATAAAATAATTTAATTTCAAAGATAACATATAAATAATGTTAGTACCTGTTTGATGGAGGCAGCTCGGCGTAGACCAGAGCCATTAGAAACATGGATGCGATGACGGTCTGAAAAAAAATAATTACAATGACAATTACAAAAAAATCAAATAATATTGATTATCTGAGTATCTTTTTAAACATATATATTTTCAAATAACTTGGTAATTTTGTCACCATCACAATTTTTTTTAGTATACCTTGTAAAGGCAACCATTTTAAGACGTAGTTTTATTTTCTTACCATAGCTCCCATATAACTCCGTAGAGTTAAATTCTGTTTAACTCTACGGAGATAGTAAATAGGAGCGTAATAAACACATTTCCCTATATTTACAAAAAATATTTTGCCTATAACACAAAGACTACATGTTACTACTAAGAATTTCCTTTGCCTTGGTATCGAACCCAAGATATAACGAGTCAAGAAAACCAAATTATATCACGATAAACACTTCAATCCAACAATAAACATTTAAACACTTTTTTAAATGAATAAAAATCTTTGTGAGTTGTTTGTAGTACCTTCATGTTGCAATGAGTATAGAACTGGATTTAGTATTGTAATTTGAGAAGTGATACTGTGTCTGTGACGACAGAACCTTTTATATGGTCCGTCGACAGATGGTAGGGGATGAAAAATTGACACTCATTAGTAACACAAAAGATGAGCTTTCAAGGTGTTCAGTTTTGGAATAGAGAGTGGCGTTGAGTTGTATTCGATTTATAAAGTTTGGTTTAGGCAAAAGTGTTAATGTTATTTTAACTTAAATCTCTTTGGTTTTATCTTATAAGATAAAAAGAGGAATGTATTTTTTTAAATAAATACTTTAACGTGATTCTTAAAAATAAAAAATAAACTTTTATCATTTGATTTGGAGTTAGTTGACCTTGTTTTTCTTTGAAATAAAATAGTTATGCCACGTTTTAATGATGTTTTTAGACCTCCACCACACTATAAGAATTATATACATATAGTACTGTAGTTCTTTTTTAAAGTAAAAATATACAAATGCCGGCCCAGGGTTAATGCCTGTGTCACGATAGACTTTACAAACATTCAAACAACGGACACAAAAAAGACATAAAACAACTATTTGTAGATCACACAATTTTTTAACCTTGTCAGTTTTTGAACACTAGTTAAATATTTATGTGATTCCATTCACAGAACTTTGCACAATGGCAGTGCCATTCGACTACTTAAACGATTAACCCATCCGGTTGCATTCACAGTAGTTGTTCTAATAAGATTTCTCTCTCTTTTCAGTCGTTTCCCTCATTGCTGAGGATCGTGACTCCTTTTGACTCTGTCAACTAGCTGTCTCCATCGGATACGATTCGTTGCTTGATGTAAGGCAGCACTAAACGGGATTGCCAGTTGTTTGGATATCTGGTCTGACCATCGATTGGGACTTCGGCTTTTAGGACTTTTTCCTTCCATTTTCCCTGTCACTATCAGGCGTTCCAAACTGTCACCATTTTTCGTGCAATGTGTCCAAAGTACTGCATTATACGTCGTAAACAGGTTGTAGACAGGCGCTGAGTATCCTCTAATTAATTTTTTCTAATAAGGTTTAAATACAGGAGTAAGCATGGTAAAGATTGACCATCACAGAGCTTTTCGTAACACAATTTATATCAAAACATTCGACTGCATAGCTTTCTTATGTAACCATATCGTAACTCAAGGATGTTCACGACACTCGAGTACCGACGTGACGCTTCCTAATGTCTAACACTACGCACTTAGGTGACCTCAGACTGATTTAAAGACGACAATTAGCGGTGACAAATATCAAGGATTTTGTTTGGACGCGTTCAAGGTGATTGTGACGGAAATGCAGACGGATCACCATAGAATTGGAGCATGTAACTTTCGTTTTTTGATAGTGAACCGTTGGACTGCCACGCAGACGTTTCGAGTTCGACCTCAAGGCGCGCAACTCTGACTTTTCGAAGTTATGTGCGTATTAAAAAGTTAATTATCGCTTCATTTAACGGTGAAGAAAAACATTGAGAGGAAACCTGCATGTCTATGAGTTCGCAATAATGGTCTCAAAAATATGTCAAGTCTGCCAACCCGCACTGAGCCAATGTGGTGGACTATGGCCTAACCCTTCTCACACTGAGAAGAGGCCTGTGCCCAGCAGTGGGACAGTTTTATACAGGGCTGATATTATTTATTGTTACATACATAGTTTGGTAGTTACGTACATATTCTGGACAGGATAAATGAATTACAGCCAAATTTAGTTAAGATTTAAGGTGCCACGTAAAACGGAGCGAACCTTTTACAGTCTACCGGAGACTATACCAGACTCCGTGCTGCTGATAAGGATTTATTTACAGAAATATCTGCAACTAACCCGAGATCTCTTGCACGGCAGTCCAATCCGCTAACACGCTACCAAAACAAGGAAGTGTTATAAAGATACAACTAATGAGGTAAACAAATTAGCCCATTGGTAAGCGGTTCTTGAACGAACAGTTGGTCTTTGAACTTTTAATAGGCATATATCAATGGCAATACAGTGACTTCTCGTTGCTGTGCGATCCGCACAAGGGACAATACTTACTTACTTCGCTGGCTCAGCGATCCAAAGTGAATCTTGGCCGACTCTCCGACATTAAAGTGCGCCATTCTTACCTATTTTGTGCCAAGTCAGACCAATTGAGCACTCAGCCTTTATTTTGAAATCTGATTGAATTTAGCTCCTTGCTATTAGCAGCAAATATAAGCTCATACTTTTACCGTCTGACGAACGAAGCAGTTTAAATTTTATTTATGTACTTAAATTATTTTTATTTTCGTGTGATGTTCCTATTTTTTGTATTTCATATTTTGTTATTTATGTTATTGTTAATAGTTACACATTTTATTTATTTTAAGCCTAAACATTTGTAGAGAGTGTATTAGAGCATATTACGTTTTCTAAGAGTACAAGGTTTAATTCCTTAATGATAAAATAACCATCGTATGGCGCTCATTAAGTCTTGAGCGTCGTTTTATTTTTAGTTGCTAATATGTATACATATCACGAATCATATTTACCTTATGTGCCTTTTAAAACTTTTCTTTTTATTATATTGTATTTATTATGCTACATTTTCTTTTATAATTATTTATTTAAATGTTTATTTATTATTTATTTCTTTATTTTGAGTGAAGCACTATTGGCGGATGAAACGTCAATTTTGGTGTTCGCTGAAAATCAGCGCTGTGTAGTGCTTGCAACAATGTAAGTGCCACAGCATTATGCTGAGCGCTTCGCCGTTGTTTTTGTACCATCAGGTAGGACGTGCATCTGCACACAAACGAAACTGAAATGTGAAAATATTATTATATTATTCTTTATAATCTTTATAGTTAAATAGATTTTGTTCTTTTTTTAAATTTAATTATTAATGCATGCATGTCGTGATGGTAAAAAAATAAAACCATTTTCATGTCATTTTATTCTTTAAAAATACAACATCCACTTTAGGATTAATTCCTGTGTCGCGGGAGACTTTACAAACGTTCAAACAAAGAACTCGGGTGGGTGGACAACAATTTGTGGATTACACAAGTTTTGTCCTGCCTGGGTTCGAACTCACAACACTCGGCACAGTGGCAGTAGCATATATACCACAACGCCACCGTGCAGTTGACCTTTCACGTTTATAAAATACTAGTTTTTGCCTGCGACTTCGCTCGCGTGAATGTAGTTTAGGTTAGGTTCGTAACAGTACTTTTTCTGGATAAAAGGTACCCTATGTCCCATTCTGTACCTCTGACAACGTGTGTGTGAAATTTCATGATGAACGGTTCAGTAGTTAAGGCGTGGAAGCGAAACAAACAAACAAACTCACTTTTGTATTTATAATTTTAGTTAGGAAGTATGATCATAAAGCGTTTCGTTGTACTTCTATTCTATCACATACACACAACACCATCTAACCCAAACTAAGCAGAGCTTTTACTATGGGTACTAGACAATGGATAAACATAACATACTCTTTTCTTTTGTAAATAAATACGTATTGTACATAGAAATACCCAGACCAAGACAAACATCCATGTTCATGCACACAAATGTTTGACTTGTGCGGGAATCGAACCTGAGACCTCAGGCGTGGCAGTCGTTTACACTAACCACTACGCCATCGAGGCCGCCAACTTATTCAAAGGGTTGGATAAGATAGGGTATCCCTTAGTCTCAAACCATGAACCTTATACCTGGTACGCTTAATCTACTGTACCAAAGAGACAATTAAGAAATTTTAGTATCTCTTTTTAATATCAATCACCTAAAAGTGGAAGAGGGCCAAAAACATATATATAATCGACTCGCTAAGTACTGAAACACGACGTAAACGTAAAACTTATTGGTGGAAAGATAGATAATTATTTTGACTAATAATGTCAAAATTCAAAAATCAAAAGGGTTATTAATCGAATTATAGAGGTTAGTGAGGTTAAGTTACTGAAGCTACATTTTGTGGAACGCCGTCGCCTCCTTTTGTGAGGAAGTGTTTTCCATCAAGGAGGTGGCGGAGCGGGAGAGGGAGCGTTTAAACCCTCTCCCCAACCGCAGAACCGGGCGCCGGAGGGCGCGAGATGACCTCCAGCCACCCTGAGGTTTGACCTGGGGCTGGCGGGCTTTGTGGGCCTGCCCGCCATCCATTCAGCACCAGGTCCGAGAGGCGGCGTGCGTGTTCCCACGCGCGCCTCTGTGTCGAGTCCGTCTTCCCTCTAGGGGGGAGACAGTAGGGTTTTATTTGAAGTAGTGCCTATTTTGGGTAGGTCTTTCGTGTAGTGGCCTGCCGTTTCATACGGCGGGCCGTAACCTCGGCGGGGTCGCGACCGCATGCGAAAGCGATTCGCGCGGCCCCGTCGGTAGTGGTTGTGTCGAGGAACACCGTGGTAGGTTTAGTCGGTATTCCGGGAGGTACATTATCTTTTTTTTAACATCTTTATTTTACCTCGGCGAGCCCGACATAATCCCTCCGCCCGCCCCCGCGGAGGGATATGCATCATTGCATTCCTCCACGTAAAAAAAAAAAAAAAAAAAACTGAAGCTACATTTACCTTAGTTGCTAGATTCAGACAAAGTTTTTAATCTGACAATAGCTAGAATGCCCGGTAAAATAAAAAAATAATTGTGTCAGGCCGCTGGCGTGCCGCTGCAGCTCAAGACGTTAAAAGGAATTTTAAAGACATTTCTAATACTAGAAATAATGCCGGTATCGCGGGTATTCACAAACATTTAAACTACGGACCTGCCCGAAAGATCATAGGCTTGAACGAATTATATGTAAGCTATACATAATAATAATAATAATGTCCTTCAGACCGAATTTCGGTCACGGCGGCCAATCTTAACCGAGACTGGCCATCTGCGCAGGAGATGTTTTAGTGCACAAGTATGTGCGCAAACATAAATGCACTCTCTGTTCCCTAACCCTCATGATCCAATGGGACGGTGATCCGACACGACCGGAGAGAGCTCAGGCGCAGGACCAACGGCTTTACGTGCTTTCCGAGGCACGGGGGTGTCTAACACCGCCAACTTCCTAACTCCGGGCTCGTACCGACCCGGGATTCGAACCCGAGACCTCATGCACAGCAGTCGCATTCACTACCGCTGCGCCACTACACAAATAAGTATCTGTTCCATATGTGACCAATTACACTCGGCGTGTCATGTGTACCTTCTAAATATGGCTAAATAACGAAAGTAATATATAAGTAACAGCGATAGCTTAGTGGTAGATCGTTGGACTGCCACGCAGAGGTCTCGAGTTCGATCCCAGATCAGGCATCTCTGACTTTTCGAAGTTATATGCGTATTAAATAGTTAATTATCGCTTGCTTTAACGGTGAATGAAAACATCGTGAGGGAACTTGCTTGTCTGAGAGTTCTCCATAATGTTCTCGATGATATGTGAAGTCCGCCAACCCGCACTAGGCCAGCGTAGTGGGCTATGACCTAACCCTTCTCACAATGAGGCCCGTGCCCAACAGTGGGACAGTTTAATACAGGGCTAATATTATTATTATATTATACAGGTATATACACATAACTGATATTAAGGGTAAAGCGTAACAACGCAGTGTAATAGCGAGAGGTGACTGCCAAAATCTCTGCGTGATTCCTGCTGTCAAAAGTTTAGATTCACAGTTACGAGATTTGGTCGTTTAATAGAATTACCGTATTTTTTTTAAATACTGCTACCTCTCTAGAAGTAAATCCTGTGTCGCGGGGGACATTACAAACAAACGGAACAACCATTTGTGTATCACACAAAGTGTTGTCCCGTGTGGGATTCGAACCCACAACACTTGGCACAGAGGCAATGGTGAAGCGACCACTAACACCACTACGTCATGCCCTTTAAAATGAGCCTTATTTTTACTGCAATGCGATGTACATTCCATTGCAGCAATAAATTGCATTTTATTGCAATTTGTTGTTGTATACATAGCCATTAGCCATATAATGAAATACACGTAAAAATGTGCATATAACAATTTAAAGCATTTGGTATGTAATGCTTTCACATGTTTTAAACGGTCAGGCTAAAATTTTATACGGAACTAGATGTTACCTACAGCTTCGCTCGCGTTAGTTGTGTGCTCCTCTCCTATTGGTCGTAGCGTGATGTTATATAGCCTATAGCCTTCCTCGATAAATGGGCTATACAACACTAAAAGAATTTTCAATTCGAACCGGTAGTTCCTGAGATTAACGCGTTCAACCAAACAAACTCTTCAGCTTTATATTATTAGTATAGATAAACAGGCATAATCCTTAATGGTAGCTTTATCGCTTTATTATATTGATTATTTTTTAAGTAACTAAACTCCATTAAAATAATTGACGATTGCAGCTAAGTTGATAAAAGACTTTAAATAAATAAATAATAATATTCTATCACATACACACAACATCATGGGAATTCTCAGGCAGGTTTCCTCACGATGTTTTCCTTCACCGTTAAAACTATCGATAATAATTAACTATATAATATAATAATAATAATATTCTATCACATACACATAACACCATCTAGCTCAACTAAGCAGAGCTTGTACTATGGGTAATGGTATGGACAATGGATAAACATACATATATACTTTTTTGTAATACATACATATTATACATAGAAACATTTAGACCAAGACAAACATCGATGTCCATGCACACAAATGTTTGACTTGTGCGGGAATGGAACGCGATACCTCAGGCGTGGCAGTCGGTTACACTAACCACTACGCCATGTAAATTGATACTAAGTTTACCTTTATTTCTTGAATGATAACTATGATATTATAATGTATATCATAATTAATTAATTGACGATTGTTTGCTGTGGTAGAGTGCACCAGTAGAAATTCACAACAACTAATTAAAATTAAAAATGTTTTATTTCGATATCACAAACATGCATATTTTTATCTTGGGATGCAGGTATCCTTTTAAGTATAAAATGATACCTGTGTTAGGATAACCTACCTGTGTTACAAAAAGTGATATTATTCAAATATTTAATAAACACCCGTTCTTAATATGTCGAAATCAATTTATAAGGTAAGCTGCGAGTGTTGTATATGAGATTTAGTCTATAATTATAAATGTAATGGACTATTAATATGAAAACAGTATAAGAACAAATTTTGATCTATAATATTTAATAATAATTATATTTTCCTTAAACTAATTGTGTTAAATAAAGCAAAATATTTTATAGGAGATGAAAAATGTCTAACATTTTATCAAATAACTTTAATTTCCACTAAAATACACTACATCACAATACAAATTATTACTATGAATAACATAACATAACATAATCTTTAAAAAATGTAGTTATGAGTATTTTAAGTTTTATCAGTTTTCAGTAGGGTCCATCGCTGGACCTGGCAAGTTCAGCCGCGTTGTCGTCGTATCCACCGGAGCGGCCGAGGTCTGCAGGCTCCATGGAGATCCTCGGCTTGAAGCCTCGCTCATCAGCCTCGTATTCCACCACCTGTTACAAAAATCATTATTAAAACTTTTTGTGATACGTGAAACATCAACATGGAGACAACCTACAATAAACAAATATCTCCTATATTTAATTTAATATTATTCGAAAATAATTATTATGAGTTATCCTATAAAATCTATTAAATTATAATTACTTAATAAGATCAAATGTTTCTGTATTGCCTTACCTGTTTAGTGCCGTCGGGTAAGACAACGAAGTAAGAGCCTTCAGCCCTGTTGTCCTGTCGCGTCTCCGTGTGTCCAAAGTCACTGCCAGACTCGAAGTCGTTCACTTTGTACGCGAAGTCGTAGCTAGCTAGCTCCTGGTAAATATAAAAAGAAGATATATATTTTAATATAATAATCATCAATCATAATTCGAAATTATGTTATTATAATAATTGTGATATCTTTAGAATACATCTCATAACAATGAATATTGAAGATCATCACTATTGGTTTTAATTAGGAGCCATAATGACTTCCAAAAGGTTTTACTTATGTTTGATCGTGTAGAAACAGTAATGGTCTATCCACCGTCCTTTCTATCAACAAATTTTAATAAATACCGCGTACTTTTTAATACCTCAACATTTCAAGCACATTAGTTATAAGTAGATTTGATATAATTTAATGAGTAAGTATATGTATAATTGAGTAGATACCTGATTGAGATTCTCATCAAGTGCGTCTCTGGCATAAGAATAGCCTTCGTTGGAAAGGTTGCTGTACTGGTCCGGGACGCCGTACTGTTCTGAGGGCATGGAGTCACGGGCTGAGGGAACACCATAGGTATCTGAGGGTGAAGACCTGAGAAAAGAAAATTATAGATTTTATATTTTTCAAATTGTGTTCTTAATGTAACCAAAACATTACCGATGATTGGTAATGAATTAAAAAAGACATTGTATTATGTCATTTCAATCAATTATTAATCACAACAAACCTGGCTGCTGCAGCATTAGTAGAACCGATGGCACTGGACTTCTGGTTAGCAGCACGGCTAGCAGGTACACCATACTCTTGAGAAAGACCTCTGGCACTTGGCACTCCATAGGTATCTGACAGATCGCGCTGATTCGGTGCTCCATATGTCTGGGATAAAGTTTCAGAACTAGAACTCCTAGCTGTAGGTGTTCCGTAGGTAGTAGAAGGAGATCGAGCTCCGAATGAGGAAGGACGCGAGTTGCTTAAAGTGAAAGACTTAGCGAAGCTTCTGGGAGTAGTGTGGCTTTTTTGAGTATTGCCAGATCTGGCTGAGTGGATACTAGAAAACTGGGAGTTACGTGCTGCAGGTGGTCCATATTTCTGAGAAGGTTCAGCACCAAAACTTCTTTGAGAAGGTACTCCGTACTCTTCTGAAGGCGTACGCAGTTCTGGTGCACCGTATTTAGCTGAAGGAGTTCTTGCGTTACCAGACCTCACAGATGGAACACCATATTGTTGGGATAAACCACTTCTGGCTGCAGGAGCACCGTATGAATCTGATGGTCCAGATCGGGCGCTGGGGACTCCATATTCAGTTAAAAGACCTTTAGGAGATGACGAAAACTGAATTGAGGACCTTGCACTTGGCACTTGGTATTCTTGAGAAATTCCACTTCGTGCATTAGGAGGTCCATAAGTTTGAGAGAGGCTAGATCTTGAGTTTGCTGTTCTAGCACTCGGAGGTCCGTATTCTGTTGAGAGAGCGTTGCTAGGAGCTTCAGCTGGTGGTCCGTACTCTTGTGAGAGAGATCTTTGGTGGTCGTTACTGTGGTCATGATCATGGCTGTGGTCGTGGCTTGTTCGCGCTGAAGGGTAACCGTCACTGAAATATAATAAGAAGTTTATTAATGATATAACTATAATTAAAATATATAAATATATTGTTAATATATTTTGTTTTGTATTGAATCTGTCGATGAATTTTAAATGAATAATTATTATATTTTTAAATAAATTATTTAATTATTATATTTTTATTTTCGTGACAGCTATTTAAGTATACTAGCGGTCGCCCAGTGGTCGTAATTCAACCACAATTATTGATTTAAATTCTAAGTTTGATTGTTATTTAGGTTTTATTGTCTATAACTATATATACCCTTATCACATACAATCACATTACATTTAGATTTCGCCAAGGCTATACAGGTTAATTTACCTATCTTCAAACAAATTATTATTTACTTAACTATCTCTTTCATTGACGATATTCCTAAGCTTGCTACTTTGTTTTCTTTTTTCTTTATTACATATAAAAACGTAAATATATTATAATATAAATAATATATATCATTCCAATCCACCGAAAGGTTACCTGTAAGATATTGCTTTAAGCGATAAGGCCTTTTGTGCATCTACTTTTTACTCAATCCTCATCTTTTATTGTCATAATTTGTACGAAAAATAGTATTCAATTCTATTCTTATAACTTATAATTATTATGCGATAAACTTACCCAACCGGAGGTTCGGCGAGTGCCAATGACACCACACATATCAGCGGTAGGAATATCTGAAATAAAGAAAATTGACATTTTAATTTTCATTCTTTAAAAAAATAGTTATGTATAAAAACAGATAAGATTTTTCTATCAAGTATTGCAACAAAGTTAGTTGTAGATCCTATACAATTAAACGTGGACATTTATTAGGTATATCAATAAACTTTCTTACCTTCATGATACTAAAATGAGATCAAAACCGCCAAATTATCTGAAAAATAGTAACAAGCTTTATTAGATGTTATCAAAAATTATTTAATTCGGAGAAGTGGTTAAAATAGTCAATAGAATTTAATTGGTATTCAAATCTAAAATCTTTTAATATCTTTAATATTGACTGTTTTATCATCTGATCACAAATTATTCTGTATAATATTTGATAATTTACTGTAACTTTTTTCTAATTATTATTTTGTAGCTTCTCACCACTATGAACGACTCGAATTGCTTAGTGAACTTCGAATGGTAACATCTTCACATGTTCACGTATATATACTGGCTAAACATTAAAATACCTTTCTATCAACTAACTTCTTTTTACATCCACCACAACCTTATGCCAAATGAATTTCAACTTTATATCTTCGCAATAAGGTTAGTTTAATTTTTAAAGAGTGTTTGTAATTAGCTCTATTAGGAGTAGAGGTTGTCGGATTTATAACAATGTAATTGATGCTTTATATCTATTTACGTAAGGTTATTGTCCATTTAACACCAAGGACAATTCAGCTTCGCCTCGACACCAGCTCAGTGTCAAGGAGACTGGAGGCTTCTTGTGCACTCGAAGCTCCTTAATCGTCTACTCATTAAAAACAGCATAACTCAGCACATTTATGTTGTTTGTCATAAATAACAACTTAAATACAACTCTAAACTTTGTAGTTTGTCACGGTTGTCCGTTAAGGCTGTATTGTACGGCTGTATGTAAGTTGCACTTTAGTAGATGATCACATTCAGAAATAACTATCAGTAGACTAATTATTTTGTAACGGACATAAAACTGAACCAATTTTGTCGGATCTTCTTTTGGAATGTCTTCTAAATCTATATATTAATACGTGAAGCAAAAGCTTTGTACCCCTTTTTACGAATATTTAGCAGACGGAGGAGTAAAAGTTTATATAGAGAAGGAGGGCCGAATCCTAATATTTTTATAAAATATGCATTAGAAATACATTAAATTAATGAAAAAGCACTACACGCACACAACTCTGCATTTGACACACGCAGTCGAATCGCGTTAGTAGTATTTCGGCATTGTTCGGCTGATGTCGTAGAATTCTTCGTAACTATGGTTAAATATCTTAAGTACCGTGAAATGTGATTATAAGGGTATAGTTATAGGCAATAAAACCTTAATAACGATCAAACTTAAAATTTAAATCAATTATGGTCGAATTTTGACCACTTGGCGACCGCTAGTAGATATAAATCTCTGTGTCGCGTGGGACTTTACAGTTGTATTGTTGACGGACACAAAGTACACACAGACGCAGAACAATTATTTGTGAAACACAGGAATAATTGTATTGTGTGGGAATCTAATCCACAACACTCAGAACAGCGCCAGCGGCGAGGCAATCTCGTGCCCCCAACACTTCACGCAGACAGCATTATTTATTTGTTTAATGGCAGAACAAACGGTTAAAGTTAAATCATTAAAATGTTGGATAAGCTTGATTTTAATTTATTATAAATGTGGACATGAACTCTTGAAGTTTACTCATTCACTATTAGAAATGCCTTCTTTTTCTGATGGTAAGTAGTCACCGTAGCCTATGGACGCCTGCAACACCAGAGGCATCACTTGCGCGTTGCCGACCCTTTAGGAAAGGAAGAAGAGTAAATGGAAGTTGGAAAGAGAAGGAGCGGAAAGGGGGAAAGAGGGTTATTGGACCACCGGCACTCTCACTCACCGAAAGAAACACAACAGTAAGAATACAGCTATTTCACGTCGATATTCTGTGAGAGGTCTTTCCCCGGTCGAGCCGGCCCATTCATGCTGAAATCAGCGAGGCTCTACTACTCAAACTCTTCCTTGTTAGTGTACCGTGATTATCACATATATATATCATATATGTAAAGCGATAATAAACTATTCCAAGTAATAGATTTTAGTAACTCATATCATACAAAAAGAATATCAATATTTTTAAGCAATAATTTTATTAAAATATTTTAATATATATGCATAAAAGTTATCTTATAATATTAGCCGTGTATATTTTTTTGAAAATGTTATTACCATAGAAACAATTGAACAAGCGGCAGCAGCCCAATGCATAAGGCATTGGACTTGCGATCGAGAGCTCGCGGGTTCGAATCCCACTTATTGCACTACTGACGTTAACCGGTGGGTTTACGGTTTGTTAGGAGTGCCTAACACTAGCATTCTCTTAGCTGGAGGGGTTAACAAGAATGCTAGTAATATAAAATCTAAATTGCTAGTAAATTATTCATTTTTTTAAAGAAAATCAGTAAATAATTATTCTGTATCCAAGACTGTTAATATTTATAAGTATTATTTACTACAAAACTTGTCCCTCTGCTGGGCACGGGCCTCTTCTTAGACTGAGTAAGGTTAGGACGCTGACTCAGTGCGAGTTGGGAGATTTTACACATCTTCGACCACATTATGCAGAACTATCACACATGCAGGTTCCATCACGATGATTTTCCCACTGGTAAAGCGAGCGGTAAATAAATACATACGCAAAAAACTTCGAAAAATTAGACGTGCCTTGAGATCGAACTCCAGATCTCAGCGTGAGTGTCCAAATGTCTATCAGCTTGGCAATCGCTGCTGAGAGTTATCTATTCTTATATATAATATTAGCCCTATATTAAACTGTCCCACTACTGAGCACGGGCCTCTTCTCAGTGTGAGAAGGGTTAGGCCATAGTCCACCACGCTGAACCAGTGCGGGTTGGCAGATTTCACATATCTTTGAGAACATAATGGAGAACTCTCACACATGCAGGTTTCCTCAAGTGTTCCAAAGCTAAAGCGAGCGATAATTAACTATTTAATATGCACATAATTTCGAAAAGTCAGAGATGCGTGCCTTGGGATCGAAATTGAGACCTCTGTACGACAGCCAAACGGTCTCCCTCTAGGCTATCTTTATAGTTTTAAAAACATAAATATGATAGTCTCACAAATATAATTATCCCTGAAGGGGTAGGCAGATGTGTAGTTATGGTTTTACGGTTGGTGTTTTTAAGTCCCACGTGATAAGGAGCTTTTGCCGTCTACCAGACTCAAATCCGGACTCCGTACTGTTACTAAGAATTTCTGTACAGCAAAATGTCAATAAGACTGCCCGACCTGATAGTCGATCCTCATGCATAACAATTGAGCTAAGACAATGACAATTACAAAGTGTATTAAGTGGTTTTCTTTCCTATGGACTTTTTAATCTTTTTCTTTTTAGTTAATTGCTTCTTGCTTAGAAACCTATTCCATAGATGTTTTCCCATCTTATATTTAATTCCTTTTGCTAGCAGGCGCAGTTTATGTTAGTTTGCTCAGTCGTATAATAAAAGAAAACAATTATAAAGCTTATTAACACGCTTTTATTAGCTTGATATGTATCTATCTATGTATCTATGTAACGGAATCTGAACGTGATTTTCACCCCTTTCAAAGCGTCAAATTGATTTGAAACTTTGCACACTTATCGAAGACCGATGCCAATACAATAATTTAGAAAAAGAAAAGAAAGTAATAGTTTAAAAAAATATAAACATATATAATTAATATAAAAAAATAAAATATCGCTTTACTAGAAAAAACAAACTAAAAAGTAGAAAATAATTTAATAATTTTAATGTAAATAAGCGTGGGGTGCTTTCTCAGATACTTGGATAACCCCCACCCCACGCTTTTTACATTAAAATTGTTAAAATATTTTCTACTTTTTAGATTGGTTTTTTAATAAAGCGTGGTTTTTAGTTGTTTTAATCTATTTTCTTTTTTATTGCCGCTATGAATATCGCTTTCAGTGGACCCACTGTTTTATCTAATTCTGTTAAGTTTCTTATTCATACGTTCAAAACTAAGCTTTATGGATGTAGAGTACCAAAGGATATTATTTTAAGGAATAAGTTGTTAGACAGCATGGATGGCTAGCAGTGGTTTTAGAGGTCGCCTTACTTCAGCCATTTTCCGTATGTAAAGTCATTGTCTGTGTGTAAAATCGACTCTCACTCCAGGAATTGAGTAACTTTATAAACAATCAAATAACGAACACCAAAAACACCCAGACACGGACCAACCATTTGTGGACCACATAATTTTTTGAGCCGCGTGTAGATCAAATCCATAGCACTCGACGCAGTGTCGGCTTAAACTACTACACGATCAGTGTAGTTAAAAAGGCGTTGAAGTGAGATGCAGTTAAAAATGTGTTGTACTTAGTTGAAATTAACAGTCTAATGCCAACAGTCGCGTTTTCTTTTTTTTCTTTTGCTATAGCCATCGCGTGGCCGAATAGGGTAAGACGAGTAAGGAACTGACTGATTGTAATCTGAGGAGTTGTTTTAGATGATGCCCTCAGCTACTTTTTATCAACGCAACGCTCGCCATCGGTAAGGATTTCATTCTCACACCTTACAAACTAATTGGTGCTGCACCAAGCGGCTCCAAAGGAATTTTCTGCAGGCGTCCATAGGCTACGGTGACCACCAGGTGGGCCATAAGCTTGTTAGCCACATTAGTTGTATAAAGAAACAGTGTTATAAATAATATAGGTATAGCGTTTAGACGTTAAGTAACTTTTTCTAATATCGCTTTTCATAGGCTCGACCCTTTTTAGAACGTAGCAACGAAGTTAAATGTAATATGAGAATAGACTACATATATTATTAATATTAAATACAAATAACCATTTATACAATTGTGCTTTGTTTCTGACCGTATTCGCTGTTTTAATTCGCCGTAATTACATAATCGTGATATTTTTGTAATTTAAGACAAACTATGGTGAAAATACACAGAATTCGAATCAGCCATTACAAAAAATGTAATATTGATGAAATAGCTAGTATAAAAACCAAAACGTTACCGATTTTTTATGCAAACCAGCAGCTTCATATTTTATCCTCTATTATTTAGCTAGCTCGACGCTAGCGCTACTAGTTAAATTATTATATACAGATAATTAAATAAGCCGAGTGTTATAGTTTAGAAAAAAATATTAATATCAAATATACACCTTAAATTATTTAATATCATATCGGGATTCTCTTTATCTATACTAAAATAATATTTGTTTCTCTTTCAAGAATATTCATAATTTTTTTTTAGTAACGAAATACTCGGCCCTTGGAATGCTTACAAAGGATCCAATGTGCAAAGGTCCTACTAAGTGACATTAACAGTTGTTGTTTTTCAAATGTATAAGATATATATTTTGCCCACGGCTTCGCTCGCTAGCTTCGCCAATAAATTGCTATTAATCAGAAATAGTACTTTTTCAGGATGGACCCTATGTCCTTTTCTGTACCCCTAACAACGTGTGTGCGAATTTTCATGATGATCGGCCGAGTTATTTAGGCGTGAAAGTGTAACAAACAAACTCAAATTTGCGTATATAATATTAATTAGGATAGAATGTAAAGACAACAAAATATAATTTTTCATAAAATAACTTTAATCTTTATTAAGAGAATTACGTCACAAAGAAACTTAATCTATGAGATTTTCAATACTCATTTTTAGGTAATACTAATTATAAATAATAATAATTGAGTATATAAATATTCACCACGCACTTATTTTTGCATTTTACTCCATATATCTTATATGTTTTACAGTCGATGACAAAATATGCTAGTCAGGGCATCAGTAGGGACCATAACCGGACCTGGCAAGTTCAGCCGCGTTGTCGTCGTATCCACCAGAGCGGCCGAGGTTTGCAGGTTCTACGGAGATCCTCGACTTGAAGCCTCGCTCATCAGCCTCGTATTTTACTACCTGGGATATTAAATTGTTATAAATAAAGAACACAGACCAAAAAATAATAATGTAAGTGAAATTACGTAAGAACCTGAAAGGACTCACAAGGAAGATTAACAAGGAAAGAAGAATTAATATAACAGCTTAAGTGTAGTACTAATAATTTTTTTCATTACCACACCCGTATATTAGTCATACATACTATACGTGGCTGAACACTTAGTGTTAGTGCCGTACCTAAGAGATCACACTAAGTGTGTGCATTTTATATATGTCTTTAAATGATTATAAAATATATATATATATTAACATTTTCAAATGTTGAGTGCTAAAGATTTAGTGGCGTCACGAATGAGCTAGCTCGTCCGGGTAAGTACCACTCTCTTACAGTTACTGTGTTTGGCCTAGTAAAGAAGCCCATTCTTTTCATTCCATCCTCAATTACTCTTCCTTAGACCCCCTATTGCTAGATTATATACACTTGTATTACACGTGATAATTTTCTACCTTGCCTGCTTCTGCTCAGGCGAGCCAAATGCTTGCATAGCTACATCTATAAAAATCTTTTTCTTTGATTAAATACCTATTGTGATAACGCTACTGACCTGTTTAGTGCCGTCGGGTAAGACAACGAAGTAAGAGCCCTCAGCCCTGTTGTCCTGTCGCGTCTCCGTGTGTCCGAAGTCGCTACCAGATTCGTAGTCGTTCACTTTGTACGCGAAGTCGTAGCTAGCTGGCTCCTGGTAAATATAAAAAGAAGATATATATTTTTATATGATAATCATCAATCATAATTCGAAATTATGTTGTTATAATAATTATGATATCTTTAGAATACATCTCATAACAATGAATGTTCAAGATCATTACTATCGGTTTTAATTAGGAGCCATAATGACTTCCAAAAGGTTTTACTTATGATTGGTCGTGTAGAAACAGTAACGGTCTATCCACCGGCCTTTCTATCAACAAGTTTCAATAAATACCGCGTAATTTTTATTACCTTCAACATTTCAAGCATATTAGTTATAAGTAGATTTGATATAATTTAATGAGTAAGTATATGTATAATTGAGTAGATACCTGATTGAGATTCTCATCAAGTGCGTCTCTGGCATAAGAATAGCCTTCGTTGGAAAGGTTGCTGTACTGGTCCGGGACGCCGTACTGTTCTGAGGGCATGGAGTCATGGGCTGAGGGAGCACCATAGGTATCTGAGGGTGAAGACCTGAGAAAAGAAATTATAGATTTTATATTTTACAAATTGTGTTCTTAATGTAACCAAAACATTACCGATGATTGGTAATGAATTAAAAAAGACATTGTATTATGTCATTTCTATCAATTATTAATCACAACAAACCTGGCTGCTGCAGCATTAGTAGAACCGATGGCACTGGACTTCTGGTTAGCAGCACGGCTAGCAGGTACACTATACTCCTGAGAAAGACCTCTGGCACTTGGCACTCCATAGGTATCCGACAGATCGCGCTGATTCGGTGCTCCATATGTCTGGGATAAAGTTTCAGAACTAGAACTCCTAGCTGTAGGTGTTCCGTAGCTAGTAGAAGGAGATCGAGCTCCGAATGAGGAAGGACGCGAGTTGCTTAAAGCGAAAGACTTAGCGATGCTTCTGGGTGTAGTGTGGCTTTTTTGAGTATTGCCAGATCTGGCTGAGTGGATACTAGAAAACTGGGAGTTACGTGCTGCAGGTGGTCCATATTTCTGAGAAGGTTCAGCACCGAAACTTCTTTGAGAAGGTACTCCGTACTCTTCTGAAGGCGTACGCAATTCTGGTGCACCGTATTTAGCTGAAGGAGTTCTTGCGTTACCAGACCTCACAGATGGAACACCATATTGTTGGGATAAACCACTTCTCGCTGCAGGAGCACCGTATGAATCAGATGGTCCAGATCGGGCGCTGGGGACTCCATATTCAGTTGAAAGACCTTTATGAGATGACGAAATCTGAATTGAGGACCTTGCACTTGGCACTTGGTATTCTTGAGAAATTCCACTTCGTGCATTAGGAGGTCCATAAGTTTGAGAGAGGCTAGATCTTGAGTTTGCTCTTCTAGCACTCGGAGGTCCGTATTCTGTTGAGAGAGCGTTGCTAGGAGCTTCAGCTGGTGGTCCGTACTCTTGTGAGAGAGATCTTTGGTGGTCGTTACTGTGGTCATGATCATGGCTGTGGTCGTGGCTTGTTCGCGCTGAAGGGTAACCGTCACTGAAATATAATAAGAAGTTTATTAGTGATATAATTATAATTAAAATATATAAATATATTATTAATATATTTTGTTTTGTATTGAATCTGTCGATGAATTTTAAATGAATAATTATTATATTTTTTAAATAAATTATTTAATTATTATATTTTTATTTTCGTGACAGCTATTTAAGTATACTAGCGGTCGCCCAGTGTTCGTAATTCAACCATAATTATTTATTTAAGTTTTAAGTTTGATCGTTATTCAGGTTTTATTGTCTATAACTATACCCTTATCACATACAATCACATTACATTTAGATTTCGCCAAGGCTATACAGGTTAATTTACCTATCTGCAAACAAATTATTATTTACTTAACTATCTCTTTCATTGACGATATTCCTAAGCTTGCTACTTTGTTTTCTTGTTTCTTTATTACATATAAAAACGTAAATATATTATAATATAAATAATATATATCATTCCAATCCACCGAAAGGTTACCTGTAAGATATTGCTTTAAGCGATAAGGCCTTTTGTGCATCTACTTTTTACTCAATCCTCATCTTTTATTGTCATAATTTGTACAAAAAATAGTATTCAATTCTATTCTAATAACTTATAATTATTATGCGATAAACTTACCCAACCGGAGGTTCGGCGAGTGCCAATGACACCACACATATCAGCGGTAGGAATATCTGAAATTGACATTTTAATTTAAATTCTTTAAAAAAATAGTTATTCATTGAAATTAAACTACTATATACGGATTTTATCGCGTTGTTTATTTATCACTGTATTACAAAATTTTGAAAATATTACTCTACTACTACTATTGATTTTATGCAGCCATGGTCACGGTCTCCCCGTGACCATGGCTGCTGAAAAGCACCCGAAACGTCGGGGAAAGTGTAAACCAAAAATAAATAGATTTAATAGTTTAAATAATTTTATTAGCTTATAAATTAGTCAAATAAAATCAATAGTAGTAGTAGAGTAATATTTTCAAAATTTTGTAATACAGTGATAAATAAACAACGCGATAAAATCCGTATATAGTAGTTTAATTTCAATGAATAACATTCGCGTAAACAGAAGACAATATTATAAAAATAGTTATGTATAAAACCAGATAAGATATTCTATCAAGTATTGCAACAATGAGACAACAAAGTTAGTTGTAGATTCTATACAATTAAATGTGGACATTTATTAGGTATATCAATAAACTTTCTTACCTTCATGATACTAAAATGAGATCAAAACCGCCAAATTATCTAGAAAATAGAAACAAGCTTTATTAGATGTTATCAAAAATTATTTAATTCGGAGAAGTGGTTAAAATAGTCAATAGAATTTAATTGGTATTCAAATCTAAAATCTTTAAATATCTTTAATATTGACTGTTTTATCATCTGATCACAAATTATTCTGTATAATATTTGATAATTTACTGTAACTTTTTCTAATTATTATTTTGTAGCTTCTCACCACTATGAACGACTCGAATTGCTTAGTGAACTTCGAATGGTAACATCTTCACATGTTCACGTATATATACTGGCTAAACATTAAAATACCTTTCTATCAACTAACTTCTTTTTACATCCACCACAACCTTATGCCAAATGAATTTCAACTTTATATCTTCGCAATAAGGTTAGTTTAATTTTTAAAGAGAATGTTTGTAATTAGCTCTATTAGGAGTAGAGGTTGTCGGATTTATAACAATGTAATTGATGCTTTATATCTATTTACGTAAGGTTATTGTCCATTTAACACCAAGGACAATTCAGCTTCGCCTCGACACCAACTCAGTGTCAAGGAGACTGGAGGCTTCTTGTGCACGCGAAGCTCCTTAATCGTCTACTCATTAAAAACAGCATAACTCAGCACATTTATGTTGTTTGTCATAAATAACAACTTAAATACAACTCTAAACTTTGTAGTTTGTCACGGTTGTCCGTTAAGACTGTATTGTACGGCTGTATGTAAGTTGCACTTCAGTAGATGATCACATTCAGAAATAACTATCAGTAGACTAATTATTTTGTAACGGACATAAAACTGAACCAATTTTGTTGGATCTTCTTTTGGAATGTCTTCTAAATCTATATATTAATACGTGAAGCAAAAGCTTTGTACCCCTTTTTATGAATATTTAGCAGACGGAGGAGTAAAAGTTTATATAGAGAAGGAGGGGCGAATCCTAATATTTTTATAAAATATGCATTAGAAATACATTAAATTAATGAAAAAGCACTACACGCACACAACCCTGCATTTGACACACGCAGACGAATCGTGTTAGTAGTATTTCGGCAGTGTTCGGCTGATGACGTAGAATTCTTCGTAACTATGGTTACATATCTTAAGTACCGTGAAATGTGATTATAAGGGTATAGTTATAGGCAATAAAACCTTAATAACGATCAAACTTAAAATTTAAATCAATTATGGTCGAAATTTGACCACTTGGCGACCGCTAGTAGATATAAATCTCTGTGTCGTGTGGGACTTTACAGTTGTATTGTTGACGGACACAAAGTACACTTAGACACAGAACAATTATTTATGGAACACAGGAATAATTGTATTGTGTGGAAATCGAATCCACAACACTCAGAACAGCGCCAGCGGCGAGGCAATCTCGTGCCCCCAACACTTCACGCAGACAGCATTATTTATTTGTTTAATGGCAGAACAAACGGTTAAAGTTAAATCATTAAAATGTTGGATAAGCTTGATTTAAATTTATTATAAATTTGGACATGAATTCTTGAAGTATACTCATTCACTATTAGAAATGCCTTCTTTTTCTAATGGTAAGTAGTCACCGTAGCCTATGGACGCCTGCAACACCAGAGGCATCACTTGCGCGTTGCCGACCTTTTAGAAAAGGAAGAAGAGTAAATGGAAGTGGGAAAGACTTCTCTTCCTTCGAGCGGAAAGGGGGAAAGAGGGTTATTGGACCACCGACACTCTCACTCACCGAAAGAAACACAACAGTAAGAATACTGCTATTTCACGTCGATATTCTGTGAGAGGTCTTTCCCCGGTCGAGCCGGCCCATTCATGCTGAAATCAGCTAGGCTTTACTACTCTAACTCTTCCTTGTTAGTGTACCGTGATTATCACATATACATACCATATATGTAGAGCGATAATAAACTATTCCAAGTAATAGATTCTAGTAACTCATATCATACAAAAAGAATATCAATATTTTTAAGCAATAATTTTATTAAAATGTTTTAATAGATATGCATAAAAGTTATCTTATAATATTAGCCGTGTATATTTTTTTGTAAATGTTATTACTATAGAAACAATTGAACAAGCGGCGGCAGCCCAATGCATAAGGCATTGGACTTGCGATCGAGAGCTCGCGGGTTCGAATCCCACTTATTGCACTACTGACGTTAACCGGTGGGTTTACGGTTTGTTAGGAGTGCCTAACATTCTCTTAGCTGGAGGGGTTAACAAGAATGCTAGTAATATAAAATCTAAATTGCTAGTAAATTATTCATTTTTTTAAAGAAAATCAGTAAATAATTATTCTGTATCCAAGACTGTTAATATTTATAAGTATTATTTACTACAAAACTTGTCCCTCTGCTGGGCACGGGCCTCTTCTTAGACTGAGTAAGGTTAGGACGCTGACTCAGTGCGAGTTGGGAGATTTTACACATCTTCGACCACATTATACAGAACTATCACACATGCAGGTTCCATCACGATGATTTTCCCACTGGTAAAGCGAGCGGTAAATAAATACATACGCAAAAATCTTCGAAAAATTAGACGTGCCTTGAGATATAACTCCAGATCTCAGCGTGAGTGTCCAAATGTCTATCAGCTTGGCAATCGCTGCTGAGAGTTATCTATTCTTATATATAATATTAGCCCTATATTAAACTGTCCCACTACTGAGCACGGGCCTCTTCTCAGTGTGAGAAGGGTTAGGCCATAGTCCACCACGCTGAACCAGTGCGGGTTGGCAGATTTCACATATCTTTGAGAACATTATGGAGAACTCTCACACATGCAGGTTTCCTCAAGTGTTCCATCACCGTTAAAGCGAGCGATAATTAACTATTTAATATGCACATAATTTCGAAAAGTCAGAGATGCGTGCCTTGGGATCGAAATTGAGACCTCTGTACGACAGCCAAACGGTCTCCCTCTAGGCTATCTTTATAGTTTTAAAAACATAAATATGATAGTCTCACACATATAATTATCCCTGAAGGGGTAGGCAGATGTGTAGTTATGGTTTTAGGGTTGGTGTTTTTAAGTCCCACGTGATAAGGAGTGAATCTATTGCCGTCTACCAGACTCAAATCCGGACTCCGTACTGTTACTAAGAATTTCTGTACAGCAAAATGTCAATAAGACTGCCCGACCTGATAGTCGACCCTCATGCATAACAATTGAGCTAAAACAATGACAATTACAAAGTGTATTAAGTGGTTTTCTTTCCTATGGACTTTTTAATCTTTTTCTTTTTAGTTAATTGCTTCTTGCTTAGAAACCTATTCCATAGATGTTTTTCCATCTTATATTTAATTTCTTTTGCTAGCAGGTGCAGTTTATGTTAGTTTGCTCAGTCGTATAATAAAAGAAAACAATTATAAAGCTTATTAACACGCTTTTATTAGCTTGATATGTATCTATCTATGTATCTATGTAACGGAATCTTTGAACGTGATTTTCACCCCTTTCATACCAAAAGATTGATTTGAAACTTTGCACACTTATCGAGGACCGATGCCAATACAATAATTTAGAAAAAGAAAAGAAAGTAATAGTTTTAAAAATAAGAATATATAATATTAATTTAAAAAATAAAAATACGCTTTACTAAAAAAACCAAACTAAAAAGTAGAAAATAATTTAATAATTTTAATGTAAAAAAGCGTGGGGTGCTTTCTAAGATACTTGGATACCCCCCCACCCCACGCTTTTTACATTAAAATTGTTATAATATTTTCTACTTTTTAGATTGTTTTTTTAATAAAGCGTGTTTTTAGTTGTTTTAATCTATTTTCTTTTTTTGTTGCCGCTATGAATATCGCGTTCAGTGGAGTTTCAGTTTCTTATTCATACGTTCAAAACTAAGCTTTATTGATGTAGAGTACCAAAGGATATTATTTAAAAGAATAAGTTGTTAGACAGCATGGATGGCTAGCAGTGCTTTAAGAGGTCGCCTTACTTCAGCCATTGTCCGTATGTAAAGTCATTGTCTGTGTGTAAAATCGACTCTCACTCCAGGAATTGAGTAACTTTATAAACAATCAAATAACGAACACCAAAAACACCCAGACACGGACCAACCATTTGTGGACCACATAATTTTTTGAGCCGCGTGTAGATCAAATCCATAGCACTCGACGCAGTGTCGGCTTAAACTACTACACGATCAGTGTAGTTAAAAAGGCGTTGAAGTGAGATGCAGTTAAAAATGTGTTGTACTTAGTTGAAATTAACAGTCTAATGCCAACAGTCGCGTTTTCTTTTTTTTCTTTTGCTATAGCCATCGCGTGGCCGAATAGGGTAAGACGAGTAAGGAACTGACTGATTGTATTCTGAGGAGTTGTTTCAGATGATGCCCTCAGCTACTTTTTATCAACGCAACGCTCGCCATCGGTAAGGATTTCATTCTCACACCTTACAAACTAATTGGTGCTGCACCAAGCGGCTCCAAAGGAATTTTCTGCAGGCGTCCATAGGCTACGGTGACCACCAGGTGGGCCATAAGCTTGTTAGCCACATGAGTTGTATAAAGAAACTGTGTTATAAATAATATAGGTATAGCGTTTAGACGTTAAGTAACTTTTTCTAATATCGCTTTTCATAGGCTCAACCCTTTTTAGAACGTAGCAACGAAGTTAAATGTAATATGAGAATAGACTACATATATTATTAATATTAAATACAAATAACCATTTATACAATTGTGCTTTGTTTCTGACCGTATTCGCTGTTTTAATTCGCCGTAATTACATAATCGTGATATTTTTGTAATTTAAGACAAACTATGGTGAAAATACACAGAATTCGAATCAGCCATTTCAAAAAATGTAATATTGATGAAATAGCTAGTATAAAAACCAAAACGTTACCGATTTTTTATGCAAACCAGCAGCTTCATATTTTATCCTCTATTATTTAGCTAGCTCGATGCTAGCGCTACTAATTAAATTATTATATACAGATAATTAAAAACATATTTTTATTGAGAAGATATTATAAAAAAAATATTAATATCAAATAAACACCTTAAATTATTTAATATCATATCGGGATTATCTTTATCTATACTAAAATAATATTTGTTTCTCTTTCAAGAATATTCATAATATTTTTTATTAACGAAATACTCGGCCCTTGGAATGCTTACAAAGGATCCAATGTGCAAAGGTCCTACTAAGTGACATTAACACTTGTTGTTTTTCAAATGTATAAGATATATAATTTGCCCACGGCTTCGCTCGCTAGCTTCGCCAATAAATTGCTATTAATCAGAAATAGTACTTTTTTCAGGATGGACCCTATGTCCTTTTCTGTACCCCTAACAACGTGTGTGCGAATTTTCATTATGATCGGCCGAGTTGTTTAGGCGTGAAAGTGTAACAAACAAACTCAAATTTGCGTATATAATATTAATTAGGATAGAATGTAAAGACAACAAAATATAATTTTTCATTAAATAACTTTAATCTTTATTAAGAAAATTACGTCACAAAGAAACTTAATCTATGAGATTTTCAATACTCATTTTTAGGTAATACTAATTATAAATAATAATAATTGAGTATATAAATATTCACCACGCACTTATTTTTGCATTTTACTCCATATATCTTATATGTTTTACAGTCGATGACAAAATATGCTAGTCAGGGCATCAGTAGGGACCATCACCGGACCTGGCAAATTCAGCCGCGTTGTCGTCGTATCCACCGGAGCGGCCGAGGTCTGCAGGCTCCACGGAGATCCTCGACTTAAAGCCTCGCTCATCAGCCTCGTATTCTACCACCTGAGATATTAAATTGTTATAGATAAAGAACACAGACCAAAAAATTATAATGTAAGTGAAATTACGTAAGGACCTGAAAGGACTCACAAGCAAGATTAACAAGGAAAGAAGAATTAATATAACAGCTTAAGTGTAGTACTAATAATTTTTTTCATTACCACACCCGTATATTAGTCATACATACTATACGTGGCTGAACACTTAGTGTTAGTGCCGTACCTAAGAGATCACACTAAGTGTGTGTATTTTATATATGTCTTTAAATGATTATAAAAAATATATATATATTAACATTTTCAAATGTTGAGTGCAATTGCTTGTCGTGGCTAAAGATTTAGTGACGTCACAAATGAGCTAGCTCGTCCGGGTAAGTACCACTCTCTTACAGTTACTGTGTTTGGCCTAGTAAAGAAGCCCATTCTTTTCATTCCATCCTCAATTACTCTTCCTTAGACCCCCTATTGCTTCCATGCCTTCTCAAAAAAATCTTTTTCTTCGATCAAATACCTATTGTGATAACGCTACTGACCTGTTTAGTGCCGTCGGGTAAGACAACGAAGTAAGAGCCCTCAGCCCTGTTGTCCTGTCGCGTCTCCGTGTGTCCGAAGTCGCTGCCAGACTCGTAGTCGTTCACTTTGTACGCGAAGTCGTAGCTAGCTGGCTCCTAGTTATGAAAAGAACGTAATGATTACCTGCCATGACTTGGTATTGTAAACAATCTTTGCAACTTGATGTCAGTCTTAATACATCTCAAATAATATTAATTGGGATCAGTGAACAAGAGCGGATATCACTATTTATATTAATTACTTAAATATACATAATATATTGAGGCATACGTTGTAGTATAATGGTACCACATTTCATCAGCTATGGTTTTCATGTTATTGGAGACGTGCCTATTCACGTTCACCGGTCACAGTTTAAGATTACATACTGCTACTGAGTGTTTAATAGGAAAACCCAATACCATTGATATTACTCATGCGTTATCCGGCAACATATCGATGGCCAGATTCCTTTAGTTATTATCCCATACTTTTTGTTAGCCCTTCACATCTTAGCAATATTTATTCGAGAAAATAATTTATAGGTTGTAATTATGAATGATTTGACAACATTGATGAAATGCCTTTACCTGATTGAGAGTCTCATCGAGATCGCCTCTGGCGTAAGAGTAGCCCTCGTTGGGGAGATGACTATACTGGTCCGGGACGCCGTACTGTTCTAAGGGCATGGAGGCACGGGCTGAGGGTGCGCCGTAGGTGTCTGAGGGATCAGATCTGGAAAAATTAAAATATGTTTGATCGTGTGTTCAGTTGATATGCTCAAGTTGATCAATATATGTTAAGATCATATTAAAATAGGACTTTTACCATGTGATTACTATTTGATAATAATAAATTATTTATTTACTAACCTGGCAACAGCAGAATTAGTCGAGGAAAAGGCACTGGTCTTCTGGTTGGCAGCATGGCTGGCAGGTACATCATACTCCTGAGACAGATCCCTAGTACTTGGCACTTCATAAGTATCCGAAATATCGCGCTGGTTTGGTGCACCATATGTCTTGGTTAAAGATTTAGGGTTTGCAGAATAAGAACTGGAACTCCTAGCTGGCACTTCGTGGCTGGTAGAAGAAGAACGAGCTCCGAATGCAGATCCTTTGGAGGAACGTGGGCTGCTAGTCGCAAAGGATTTAGCGAAGCTTCGAGGAGAGGTGTATCTTTGTGACAAATCTCCAGATGTAGCTGAGGGTTGACTAGAAAGCTGAGAGTTGCGAGCTGCAGGTGGACCATATTTCTGCGAAGGTGCACCGCTAAAACTTCTTTGAGAAGGTGTTCCGTATTCATCTGAAGGCGTACGCAGTTCTGTTGCACCGTATTGACCAGACTGAGACCTTGCAGTATTGGGCTTCACAGATGGGACACCATATTCTTGGGATAAACCACTTCTTGCAATAGAGGCGCTGTTCCATTCAGATGGTCCAGAATGGGCATCAGGGAGGCCATATTCTGTGGAAAGACTTTTAGAAGAAGAGTACTGCGCCAAGGACCTTGCGTTTGGTTCACCATATTCTTGAGAAATTTCATTTTGTACATTAGGAGGTCCATAAGTTTGGGAGAGGCTAGATCTTGGATTTGCTGTTCTTGTACTCGGAGGTCCGTATTCTGTTGAGAGAGTGTTGCGAGGAGCTCCAATAGATCGAGCCGCTGGTGTTCCGTACTCTTGCGACAAAGATCTTTGAAAGTTGTTACCGTGATGGTGTTCGTGGTCATGATCATGACTGTGTTCGTCGCTTGATCGCGCTGAAGGGTAACCATCACTGAAATTTTAAAATATATTTTTATTTCTAGCATTCAGCTACCACAGTAGAAAGTTGCCTTTAGAAATCGATCAATTTAGAAATGATAATGTAATGTGACAAGCAAATGGTAACGTGCATTTTGGAAAATGTTGGTTATTAGTAAACTATGTAGTAAGTACTTAAAGACTGACAAAACTCAAACTGCTATTTATGACTTACCCGACAGGAGGCTCAGCGAGTGCTAGTGACACCACACATATCAGCAGTACAAAAATCTGAAACATAGAAAATAGTAATATGAATAAAAACTCTTAAAAAAACAAGACCCAATTAAAAAAACGTATTGGTTTATGGTATTTGGAGTAGCGAATAAAACATTTATAATATTAGGTATCTTACCTTCATTTTGCAAAATTGAGACCGAACTTCAAAATTATCTGGAACGAGAGAACAACAGTTAAATATATAAAATAAGCACAGTTAATACATTTTCCTATAATTTAATATATTCAGTATTGATAAAAACTTTTTAATTAGTTATATTGCAGTAGACAAGACATTTTTTTACATATCGAGATTCTATTCGTATAAAATCATTTTTTATTTATTTGAAGTATTTCCCTCTTACTAAGAACTGCACCAGAATCTTTTAAAAGCATTATTACGTATTGCTTGTGCTAGAATGAGAAAAAACTATACGCTTTCTCACTGAGGCACAAGCAATAACAATACTTTAAGAAATGGTGGTAACGCCCATCAACTTAAAACGATTCAATTGATTGTTTGGATAGTAATATAAACTTTGTAATTAAAACTTTTTTAGTCCTTACCAAGATGACACGACTCGAATTGCTTAGTGAACTTCGAATGGTAACATCTTCACGTGTCCAAGTATTTATACTGGCTAATCATTACAATACCTTTCTATCAACCAAATTGTCTTTACATCTACCAGAGTTTCTAGCCAAGTGAATTTTAACTTTACGTCTCTGTGATAAGGTGTTTTTGTAGCTTTTGTAGAGTATGTTTGTAATTAGCTCTATTAGGAGTAGAGGTTGTCGCAGTTGTAACAATGGAATTGATGCTTTATTTCAACTTACGTAAAGTCCATTAACGCCAAGGACACGATCAGCTTAATTTCGACTCCAGCTGTTAGTTCAGTGTCAAGGATGTTGGTAGCTGGCTGTTCAGTCGGTATCCTGTCATCTTCTATAAGTTAAATATAGCATAGCGGTATACCGATCTTCAAAAATGTGTGATACGCATCTTAAATGGAACCATAAGAACACTAAACTGTAAACAGTCTAGTGTTCTTATGGTTCCATTTTAGATGCGTATCCCAGAGTACGGTAAACCGTTCTCTGTCTCTGTAGCGCAGCGGTAGTGAACGCGACAGCTGTACATGAGGTCGCGGGTTCGAATCCCAGGTCGGGGCAACAAAAAGTTATTGGCTTTTTCTGCCAAGAAATCTCAATAGTAGGGAAAGTGGCGAATTTATTTCAGATAATATCTTCTCAATAAAAATATGTTTTTAATTGTTTATCTTATTTCTTATCTCTTCAAAGTTAAGTACACTGATGTAAATTTGCCGTCATGTGTATTTTAAAACATCAATACTTAATAAAACTTCAAATACTAACTTAAACTAAGTAGGTACCTAAAATTAAACTTAAGGGACTGAGACAAACTAAGGGTACAATAGTTGCAGCATGAAAAACGTGCATCTGATTGTTTTATCTATTATTACAGAACTCAAGTCCCTCCCGTCCAAGCCGGTGGAACATGTTCTTTGTTTACATTTGCTATTCCATCTACAATATACCTAGTCTTGCCATAAATATTATTAGATACAAAGAATTTTTTTTCTATTTCATCAAACACTTATTGTTGTAAAGTCTGTAAGTTTATACATTATAATAACATTAAAAATATATGAAGCTCATTCAAAATAATCTCCATTGGCTTTATTACAGTCCTTAACGTTGAGGCGAATTATCAATAGAAACACGCAGAAAAATGCAAATTCCTTACTGCCAGTCTTATGGATTGGTTTAGGTACTCCATATTATCATGGCGTGTAAAGCATGGCATATCCTCTAAAACTGAGCATAAAACATAATCCATCCAGCTTTGAGCATAAACTCGATAATTCTGCTTTTTTTTTATTATATGACGGTTGTAAACGAGCAGACGGATCGCCTGATGGTAAGCGATTACCGCCGCCCATGGACACCCGCAACACCAGAGGAGTTACAAATGCGTTGCCCGCCTTTTAAAAAGGAGTACGCTCTTTTCTTGAAGGTTTGTAGGTGGTATTGGTCCGGAAATACCGCAGGCGACAGTTCATTCCACAGTTTAGTTGTGCGAGGCAGAAAATTTCTAGAAAAGCGCACAGTTGTGGACTGCCAGCCATCTAAATGATGGGAATGGAAATTCTGTCACGTAGGACGGCGGCGAAAAGAGGCGACAGGGATCAGTTCGAACAATTCCTCAGAGCACTCCCCATAGTAAAAGCGATAGAAGATGCATAGCGAGGCCACATCTCTACGCAGCGCCAAGGGGTCTAGCCGATTTGAAACAACCGGGCATTCGACGATTCGAGTCGCTCTCCGTTGAATGCGGTCTAGAGGGAGAAGCTGGTACTGGGGTGCCCCTACCCAAAGATGAGAACAGTATTCCATGTGAGGCCGAACCTGCGCCTTGTAAAGTAGTAGGCGGTGGCTCGGCCTGAAATACTGTCTCGATCTATTGAGCACGCCAAGCTTTTTCGAAGCTAATTTACCCTTACCCTCTAAATAGCCGCGGAACTGGACTTCACTCGATATGTCGACACCAAGTATTCCAATATTGGTTGAGGCAGTTATGGGGATGTGCTCAAAACGAGGCGATACGACTAACGGAAGATTTTTTTCTGTGATCTCCCTTTGCGTAACGCTTAAGTAGTTATTTTGATTTTACCAACCTATTCATTTTTTAAATTATCAGTTATATAATGACCAGTGCGTCTCTTATAGGCTGCAAGTTCTAAGTCATGTTTTAAAATACAAGCTTCATGGTTCGTAGTCTATACTCATTTCCCGAGATATAATATTTTGCTTTCGGACAGGATTTCTTCGAATTCTTTCCTTCACTGCTTTAATTGCCTTTCTCGTAAGAATACTACGTCGATGGCCAGATCTTTTTCTGTCACTAACAGAGGAAGTTTCATTGTACCTATCAATAGCCCGATACACAAACATTCGACTAATACCAAACGGATGAAGAGTTTTAAAAATTGCATTTGGCTCTATACCTACTTTGTGTAATGCTATCATAGCTATTCGGTTCTCTTTATTCACTCTACTCCATTTTAATATCACAATATATAAATATTTTACACCGATTGGCGCGAAAATGAGAAAACATAATGAATATTCATATAAGAATGACAGATTCCAAATTCAAATGCATTATGTTTTTATTTTAAATTGCAATAGTATTTATGGCCAGACTAAGTATAGTTTATGTAACAGAAAAAATAAGGCGTGACCAATTAGCATCATACATATATGGAAGATAAAGATATTAGTAGACATATCTTAGTTTGTTAGGTTTTGCGTGGTAAATGTGACGTCCGGCACTAATAACGCAGCTGGTCAGGTAATCTGTTCACATTGTACACAAAATACAACTTAGAACACACAGGAACCAGTTATTAGTGTGACTTATGCGCGTACTACACACGCCAACTCACCCCTCGTTTAAACTTTGGCTATGTTGAACAAGGTTTTGACATCAGAGTGTGATCTAAGTACCAATTCTTGTAATGAAAACTGTCCAAAATAGAGTACCGATCTAGTCTCAGTGTCATAAATCTGTCAAATGATTTTCTCCTTAATTAAAATAAGCGTCAACTGTGATCATAAATTGCATATCAGTTCACATTTAATATATTTTCCGCATCGATGTCTTTATGGAGAAGCCGTCGAAATACTTTGTTGGGCTCTTGTCGCTGGCGTTCCAGCTCAGCTTGAGCGTGGGGTGCATTCTAAGATACTTGGATAACCCCCACCCCACGCTTTTTACATTAAAATTGTTAAAATATTTTCTACTTTTTAGATTGGTTTTTTAATAAAGCGTGCTTTTTAGTTTTTTAATCTATTTTCTTTTTTTATTTCCGCTATGAATAAATCGCTTTAAGTGGACCGCACTATTTTATCAAATTCTGTTAAGTTTCTTATTCATACGTTCAAAACTAAGCTTTATTGATGTAGAGTACCAAAGGATATTATTTTAATGAATAAGTTGTTAGACAGCATGGATGGCTAGCAGTGCTTTAAGAGGTCGCCTTACTTCAGCCATTGTCCGTATGTAAAGTCATTGTCTGTGTGTAAAATTGACTCTCACTCCAGGAATTGAGTAACTTTATAAACAATCAAATAACGAACACCAAAAACACCCAGACACGGACCAACCATTTGTGGACCACATAATTTTTTGAGCCGCGTGTAGATCAAATCCATAGCACTCGACGCAGTGTCGGCTTAAACTACTACACGATCAGTGTAGTTAAAAAGGCGTTGAAGTGAGATGCAGTTAAAAATGTGTTGTACTTAGTTGAAATTAACAGTCTAATGCCATTTTCTTTTTTTTTCTTTTGCTATAGCCATCGCGTGTCCGAATAGGGTAAGACGAGTGAGGAACTGACTGATTGTATTCTGAGCAGTTGTTTCAGATGATGCCCTCAGCTACTTTTTATCAACGCAACGCTCGCCATCGGTAAGGATTTCATTCTCACACCTTACAAACTATTTGGTGCTGCACCAAGCGGCTCCAAAGGAATTTTCTGCAGGCGTCCATAGGCTACGGTGACCACCAGGTGGGCCATAATCTTGTTTGCCACATGAGTTGTATAAAAAAAACTGTGTTATAAATAATATAGGTATAGCGTTTAGACGTTAAGTAACTTTTTCTAATATCGCGTTTCATAGGCTCAACCCTTTTTAGAACCTAGCAACGAAGCTAAATGTAATATGAGAATAGACTACATATATTTTGATTTTTTATACAAACCAGCAGCTTCATATTTTTATCCTCTATTATTTAGCTAGCTCGACGCTAGCGCTACTAATTAAATTATTATATACAGATAATTAAATAAGCCGAGTGTTATAGTTTAGAAAAAATATTAATATCAAATATACACCTTAAATTATTTAATATCATATCGGGATTCTCTTTATCTATACTAAAATAATATTTGTTTCTCTTTCAAGAATATTCATAATATTTTTTATTAACGAAATACTCGGCCCTTGGAATGCTTACAAAGGATCCAATGTGCAAAGGTCCTACTAAGTGACATTAACAGTTGTTGTTTTTCAAATGTATAAGATATATATTTTGCCTACGGCTTCGCTCGCTAGCTTCGCCAATAAATTGCTATCCCTCAGAAATAGTACTTTTCCTAGGATGGATTCTATGTCCTTTTCTGTACCCCTAACAACGTGTGTACGAATGTTCATGATGATCGGTCGAGTTATTTAGGCGTGAAAGAGTAACAAACAAACTCAAATTTGCGTATATAGTATTAATTAGGATAGAATGTAAAGACAACAAAATATACTTTTCCATAAAATAACTTTAATCTTTATTAAAAGAACTACGTCACAAAGAAACTTAATCTATGAGATACATTTTTCAATATTCTTTTTTAGGTAATACTAATTATAAATAATAATAATTGAGTATATAAATATTCACTACGCACTTATTTTTGCATTTTACTCCATATATCTTATATGTTTTACAGTCGATGACAAAATATGCTAGTCAGGGCATCAGTAGGGACCATCACCGGACCTGGCAAGTTCAGCCGCGTTGTCGTCGTATCCACCAGAGCGGCCGAGGTTTGCAGGTTCTACGGAGATCCTCGACTTGAAGCCTCGCTCATCAGCCTCGTATTCTACTACCTGGGATATTAAATTGTTATAAATAAAGAACATAGACCAAAAAATTATAATGTTAGTGAAATTACGTAAGAACCTGAAAGGACTCACAAGGAAGATTAACAAGGAAAGAAGAATTAATATAACAGCTTAAGTGTAGTACTAATAATTTTTTCATTACCACACCCGTATATTAGTCATACATACTATACGTGGCTGAACACTTAGTGTTAGTGCCGTACCTAAGAGATCACACTAAGTGTGTGCATTTGATATATGTCTTTAAATGATTATAAAAAATATATATATATTAACATTTTCGAATGTTGAGTGCAATTGCTTGTCGTGGCTAAAGATTTAGTGACGTCACAAATGAGCTAGCTCGTCCGGGTAAGTACCACTCTCTTACAGTTACTGTGTTTGGCCTAGTAAAGAAACCCATTCTTTTCATTCCATCCTCAATTACTCTTCCTTAGACCCCCTATTGCTAGATTATATACACTTGTATAACACGTGATCATTTTCTACCTTGCCTGCTTCTGCTAAGGCGAGCCAAATGCTTCGATGCCTTCTCAAAAAAATCTTTTTTTTTTTATCAAATACCTATTGTGATAACGCTACTGACCTGCTTAGTGCCGTCGGGTAAGACAACGAAGTAAGAGCCCTCAGCCCTGTTGTCCTGTCGCGTCTCCGTGTGTCCGAAGTCGCTGCCAGACTCGTAGTCGTTCACTTTGTACGCGAAGTCGTAGCTAGCTGGCTCCTGGTTATGAAAAGAACATAATGGTTACCTGCCATTACTTGGAATTGTAAATAATCTTTGCAACTTCATATCAGTTTTAATACATCTCAAATAATATGATTAGGGATCAGAGAACAAGAGAGGATATTACTATTAAATACATTACATAGTTTTATGCCTATAGGTATATCTGAAGAGGTATATTGTGGCATACATTGTGGTATAGTGATACCACATTTTGCCAGCTATGTTTTCAGGTTTTATGTTATTGGAGGCGTGCCTTTTGACGTTTACCGGTCACAGTTTAAGATTACATCCTGTTACTGAGAGTTTCAATACCATTGATATTATTCATACGTTTTCGAGGAAAATATCAATGGCCCGATTCCTTTAGTTAATACCGCATACCTACTTTTTGTAAGCTCATCACATTTTAACAATATTTAATCGAGAAAATTATTTATAAGTTGTAATTATAAATGATTTGACAACGTTGGTGATGTGCCTTTACCTGATTGAGAGTCTCATCGAGAGCGCCTCTGGCGTAAGAGTAGCCCTGGTTGGGGTGGTTACTGTACTGGTCCGGGACGCCGTACTGTTCTGAGGGCATGGAGTCACGGGCTGAGGGTGCGCCGTAGGTGTCTGAGGGATCAGATCTGGCAAAATTAAAAATATGTTTGATCGTGTGTTCAATTGATATGCTCAAGTTGATCAATATATGTTAAGATCATATTAATAGACTTTTACCATGTGATTACTATTTGATAAAAATAAATTATTTATTTACTAACCTGGCAACTGCAGAATTAGTCGAGGAAAAGGCACTGGTCTTCTGGTTGGCAGCATGGCTGGCAGGTACACCATACTCCTGAGACAGATCCCTAGTACTTGGCACTTCATAAGTATCCGAAATATCGCGCTGGTTTGGTGCACCATATGTCTTTGTTAAAGATTTAGGGTTTGCAGAATAAGAACTGGAACTCCTAGCTGGCGCTTCGTGGCTGGTAGAAGAAGAACGAGCTCCGAATGCAGATCCTTTGGAGGAACGTGGGCTGCTAGTCGCAAAGGATTTAGCGAAGCTTCGAGGAGAGGTGTATCTTTGTGACAAATCTCCAGATGTAGCTGAGGGTTGACTAGAAAGCTGAGAGTTGCGAGCTGCAGGTGGACCATATTTCTGCGAAGGTGCACCGCTAAAACTTCTTTGAGAAGGTGTTCCGTATTCATCTGAAGGCGTACGCAGTTCTGTTGCACCGTATTGACCAGACTGAGACCTTGCAGTATTGGGCTTCACAGATGGGACACCATATTCTTGGGATAAACCACTTCTTGCAATAGAGGCGCTGTTCCATTCAGATGGTCCAGAATGGGCATCAGGGAGGCCATATTCTGTGGAAAGACTTTTAGAAGAAGAGTACTGCGCCAAGGACCTTGCGTTTGGTTCACCATATTCTTGAGAAATTTCATTTTGTACATTAGGAGGTCCATAAGTTTGGGAGAGGCTAGATCCTGGATTTGTTGTTCTTGTACTCGGAGGTCCGTATTCTGTTGAGAGAGTGTTGTGAGGAGCTCCAATAGATCGAGCGGCTGGTGTTCCGTACTCTTGCGACAAAGATCTTTGAAAGTTGTTACCGTGATGGTGTTCGTGGTCATGATCATGACTGTGTTCGTCGCTTGATCGCGCTGAAGGGTAACCATCACTGAAATTTTAAAATATATTTTTATTTCTAGCATTCAGCTACCACAGTAGAAAGTTGCCTTTAGAAATCGATCAATTTAGAAATGATAATGTAATGTGACAAGCAAATGGTAACGTGCATCTTGGAAAATTTTGGTTATTAATAAACTATGTAGTAAGTACTTAAAGACTGACAAAACTCAAACTGCTATTTATGACTTACCCGACAGGAGGCTCAGCGAGTGCTAGTGACACCACACATATCAGCAGTACAAAAATCTGAAACATAGAAAATAGTAATATGAATAAAAACTCTTAAAAAAACAAGACCCAATTAAAAAAACGTATTGGTTTATGGTATTTGGAGTAGCGAATAAAACATTTATAATATTAGGTATCTTACCTTCATTTTGCAAAATTGAGACCGAACTTCAAAATTATCTGGAACGAGAAAACAACAGTTAAATATATAAAATAAGCACAGTTAATACATTTTCTGTTTTTTCTATTGATCAGCTCCTATAATTTAATATATTCAGTATTGATAAAACTTTTTAATTAGTTGTGTAGACAAGACATTTTTTTACATATCGAGATTCTATTCGTATAAATTATTTTTTTATTTATTTGAAGTATTTCCCTCTTACTAAGAACTGCACCAGAATCTTTTAAAAGCATTATTACGTATTGCTTGTGCTAGAATGAGAAAAACCTATACGCTTTCTCACTGAGGCACAAGCAATAACAATACTTTAAGAAATGGTGGTAACGCCCATCAACTTAAAACGATTCAATTGATTGTTTGGATAGTAATATAAACTTTGTAATTAAAACTTTTTTAGTCCTTACCAAGATGACACGACTCGAATTGCTTAGTGAACTTCGAATGGTAACATCTTCACGTGTCCAAGTATTTATACTGGCTAAACATTACAATACCTTTCTATCAACCAACTTGTCTTTACATCTACCAGAGTTTCTAGCCAAGTGAATTTTAACTTTACGTCTCTGTGATAAGGTGTTTTTGTAGCTTTTGTAGAGTATGTTTGTAATTAGCTCTATTAGGAGTAGAGGTTGTCGCAGTTGTAACAATGGAATTGATGCTTTATTTCAACTTTCGTAAAGTCCATTAACGCCATGGACACGATCAGCTTAATTTCGACTCCAGCTGTTAGTTCAGTGTCAAGGATGTTGGTAGCTGGCTGTCCAGTCGGTATCCTGTCATCTACTATAAGTTAAAGATAGCATAGCGGCATACCGATCTTCAAAAATGTGGGATACGCATCTTAAATCGAACCATAAGAACATTAAACTGTAAACAGTCTAGTGTTCTTATGGTTCCATTTTAGATGCGTATCCCAGAGTATGGTAAACCGTACTCTGTCTCTGTAGCGCAGCGGTAGTGAACGCGACAGCTGTACATGAGGTCGCGGGTTCGAATCCCAGGTCGGGGCAACAAAAAGTTATTGGGTTTTTCTGCCAAGAAATCTCAATGGTAGGGAAAGTGGCGAATTTATTTCAGATAATATCTTCTCAATAAAAATATGTTTTTAATTGTTTATCTTATTTCTTATCTCTTCAAAGTTAAGTACACTGATGTAAATTTGCCGTCATGTGTATTTTAAAAAGTCAATACTTAATAAAACTTCAGATACCTATAACTTAAACTAACTAGGTACCTAAAATTAAACTTAAGGGACTGAGACAAACTAAGGGTACAATAGTTGCAGCATGAAAAACGCGCATCTGATTGTTTTATCTATTATTACAGAACTCAAGTCCCTCCCGTCCAAGCCGGCGGAACATGTCCTTTGTTTGCATTTGCTATTCCATCTACAATATACCTAGTCTTGCCATAAATATTATTGCGAAGAATTTTTTTTCTATTTCATCAAACACTTATTGTTGTAAAGTCTGTAAGTTTATAAATTATAATAACATTAAAAATATATGAAGCTCATTCAAAATAATCTCCATTGGCTTTATTACAGTCCTTAACGTTGAGGCGAATTATCAATAGAAACACGCAGAAAAAATGCAAATTCCTTACTGCCAGTCTTATGGATTGGTTTAGGTACTCCAAATTATCATGGCGTTTAAAGCACGCCATATCCTCTATAACTGACTATAAAATATAATCTATCCAGCTTTGAGCATAAACTCGGTCATTCTGCTTGTTAAAATATTGCTCAATAGTAGAAAAAATCTCGTCGCTTGATATTTTTTTTCTGTGATCTCCCTTTGCGTAACGCTTAAGTAGTTATTTTGATTTTAACAAACTAATCATTTTTTTAAATTATCAGTTACATAATGAACAGTGCGTCTCTTATAGGCTACAAGTTCTAAGTCATGTTTTAAAATACAAGCGTCATGGTTCTTAGTGCTATATTCATTTCCCGAGATAAAAATCTTTTGCTTTAGGACAGGATTTCTTCGAATTCTTTCCTTCACTACTTTAATTGCCCTTTTTCGTAAGAATACTACGTCGACGGCTAGATCTTTTTCTGTCACTAACAGAGGAGGTTTCATTGTACCTATCAATAGCCCGATACACAAACATTCGACTAATACCAAGCGGATGTTGGATGTTCGGAGTTTTAAAAATTGCATTTGGCTCTATACCTACATTGTGTAATGCTATCACAGCCATTCGGTTCTCTTTATCTCACTCTACTCCATTTTAATATCACAATATATAAATATTTAACACCGATTGGCGCGAAAATGATAAAACATAATGAATATTCATATAAGAATGACAGATTCCAAATTCAAATGTATTATGTTTTTTTTTAATTGTAACAGTGTGGCCAGACTAACTTTAATGTGGCAGAAAAAATAAGGCGTGAAATTATGACCAATTAGCATCATACTTATATGGAAGATAAAGATATTAGTAGACATATCTTAGTTTGTTAGGTTTTGCGTGGTAAATGTAACAGTCCGGCACTAATAACGCAGCTGGTCAGGTAATACGTCCACATTGCACATAAAATACAACTTAAAACACACAGAAACCAATTATTAGTATGGCTTATGTACGTAATAGACATGCCAACTCGCCCCTCGTTTACACTTTGGCTATGTTGAACAAGGTTTTGACATCAGAGTGTGATCTAAGTACCAATTCTTGTAATGAAAACTGTCCAAAATAGAGTACCGATCTAGACTCAGTGTCATGAATCTGTCAAATGATTTTCTCCTTAATTAAAATAAGCGTCAACTGTGATCATAAATTGCATATCAGTTCACATTTAATATATTTTTCGCATCGATGTCTTTATGGAGAAGCCGTCGAAATACTGTGTTGGGCTCTTGTCGCTGGCGTTCTAGCTCAGCTTGAACCTCACGACTTGGTACGCGGCGAAAGCAAGAGACCAGATGGTATGTCATTACTGACATTAAAAATGGGTAGGCCTTTGGTGTGTGACGCAACTTTTGTCGACACCCTTGCGCCATCACATCTTTCTAGCACAGCAGATTGTGCTGGTGCTGCTGCTGCATCAGCCGAGATATTCAAACAGCACAAATATCAAAACGTTATTGGTGAGTACATATTTGAGCTGTTTGGCGTCGAAACGCTGGGGCCATGGGTTCCAAGTGCTAGGTTTGTTTATAGAGACCTAGCTAAGTGGCTGGTCGACGCTTAGACCACAGGACTGTTATTTTTTTTTGCACATAGAATAAGTATTGCCATTCAACGTGGTAATGCTGCCGGTCTTCTGGGCACGCTGCCAATTGACGACAACGCGGAGAAATATTATGACGAATTTTAATTTTTTTATCTATTATTACATTTTTATTTTTCCTCTTTAGTTTATATTTCTAGTAAATATTTTGTGTATATATTATGTTAAATATTTAATTATGTTATTAGGTTTTTTGTGTTATAGGTAGGTATGAGTAGACTGTGTTCAGGTACTGGTGTAGTTGGCGAGATAAATGATACGAGAGTCCACAATTCAATGTCATATATTTTGGAATAAACGTACACGGTTACATAATGCACACTAGTTTGATAGCGGGTATGGGCAACGACTGACTGTATTACTTTTCGCTTGTGGGAACATTGCTACGCGTTCATTACGCAGAATGATACGTCAGCATTGCCACCACAATATACCCCCCTTTGGAAAATTTTTTTTTATTACAAATACATCAAAAAAGTAGAAAAATTTTTACAAACTATCTTAATAACACAAAGAATACATTTTAATATAAACTTTCATTTCTTGAACCAAATGTTTGTAACCACTGTGTTAGTTTGATAAGACCCTTTTGTTTATACGTTACATATAATGTTACAGACTACGATTCTCATAACAATAATGTTGAACAAGTACAATTATTGTTTTGTTTATACCTATACTCACATTTAAAGATAATGCATAATTAGTACATAACACAAAGGTACATTCTTTAAAACATATGAAAAACACAAATTTATATTGATAATAAAATAACTTCAATAATTATAAAAATATATTTATTTATATTTAGCTACACACATAAAAATACACGTTGGTATGCTGGTTGATTCATCAGTTTACTAGGATATTTGGAGATACTCGTGCACTAACATTTGGAAACATATGAAAATTGTTGCTTGCTACCGTATAATACCTAATCGATCGAATTACCAAGCTCTTTTGATTAATCATACAATTTATATTAATTACAAATATCTACTCGTCTTCTTGCTTACTCGGCCACTACGCGTAACATATTCTGAACTTAAGGGTTTGCTTGTTTGAAATTGAACCTTTTTTACTACATTTGAGGTACTTGTTTTTTTATTGTTTTCTATAACATTCTCCCGTTTGTCACTAGTTAGTACATCCTGTTCCATAACGTAAGCTGGCTTTAACCTATTTATGGAAACATTTACTTGCCTACCTGGTAACTGTATACAAAATATTTTATCTTTTCTATCAATAACGCGATAAGGTCCGTCATATGGACATTGTAACGGTTTCCGTACTGCGTCATTTCTTAGAAATACATAGTTACAATTATACAGATCTTTATGTACTGAAATTTTATTCGGTGACACGTTCACTCTCCTAACAGGTTTATGGCTATCAATTATTTCTTTTAACTTTGCTACATAACTCTGGGCGTCATCGGATCGCAAATTGCTGGTGTCGCGAAAATCACCAGGTATCCTAATATTACTACCAAACAACATTTGTGCGGCGGTTACGCCTGTATCTAATCTGACAGTTGTGCGTAACCCTAGCATAACCGTTGGTAGTTCATCAATCCAAGATGTGTTACTTAAACGTGCCATAAGAGCTACTTTTAACGATCGGTGCCAACGTTCAATTTTCCCATTGCTCTGCGGGTGATATGGAGTGGTACGAATTCTTTTGATTCCCATTAAGCTCATTAATTCCCTAAATAAACTACTCTCAAATTGTCTACCTTGATCACTCGTGAGCCTATCGGGACAACCGTAACGACATATCCACCCCTCATATACATTTCTTGCCACATTTTCCGCAGTTATCTCTTTCAGTGGGATTGCTTCTGGCCAATTTGTATACCTATCAATAATAGTTAGTATATATCTAAAACCTTCTGATGTTGTCAACAAGGGTCCTACTATATCTACGTGAATATGTCCGAAACGTTTTGTTTTTTCAAAAATACCTAAACCAGACACAGTATGTTTCTGAACTTTCGCACGTTGACACTTAATACAATTTTTCGCCCATATTCCAATATCTTTATTTATCCCCGGCCAAAAATATCTATCCTTTACTAATTTTCTACTAGCCCTAATACCGGGATGACTTAAATTATGTATTGACTCGAAAGCTATGTGTCTAAACTCTTTAGGCAAGTATGGACGTGCCCTATCAGTGGACATTTCACAATAAACATACCTATTACTATCGTCTAATATAACACGCTTAAATATCAACTTGGAACTGTTATTTGATTCCTCTAACAAATGTGCAAACTTGCTGTCAACTTCCTGCGCACTGGCGAGTTCTGCGAAATCTATAACTGTGGGACATGTTATTGTTTCAATTCTTGACAATGTGTCGGCTACAATATTATTCAAACCACTTATGTGCCTAATATTTGTACTGAATTCACTAATGAACATAATCTGTCTCGCTCGTCGTGACGTCTCCCTATCTGTACCTACTTTACTGAAAACGAATGTTAACGGTTTGTGATCCGTAAAAATTACTAATTCACGACCTTCAATCATGTTACGAAAATGAATTATTGCTAAATAAATAGCTAATAGTTCTCTGTCGTACGTAGAGTATCTCTTTTGAGTCTCTGATAGCTTTCGTAAAAATTAACCTAAAGGTTGCCAGGCGTTATCAACCTTTTGTTGTAACACGGCGCCCACGCAAGTATTGCTCGCGTCGGTCATAAGTGACAAAGTTGCATCTTGTAACGGAAATGATAACAATACCGCGTTCTTAAGGTCGATTTTACATTGCTTAAAATTAATTTCCGCCTGCTCATTCCATACGATTAAACTTTTATCTTTACGCTTCGCTTTACCTAGATACCTATTTAATTCTGACTGATGTTCTGCTGAATGTGGTATGTGTGTTCTGTAAAAATTTAACATACCTAAAAATCTACGAAGGTCCGCGATAGTTTTGGGTTTTGGAAAATCTATTATTGCCTGTACCTTTTCATCTAAAGGCTTTAAGCCTTTGGTCGATACTTCGAAACCTAAAAAATCTAACTTCTCCTGGAAAAAATACACAAACAATACAAAATACACACTTTGAAAAATTTATAGTAATTCCATACTTGTCAAAACGCTGGAAAACTTGCTCTAACTGCTGCCTATGCATTTCTTCACTTTCAGCCGCTAATATTAAATCGTCTATGAAATTGAATACAAAGTCTAACCCTTTTAAAACTGTATGATGCATAAAACGCTGAAAAGTTTGTGCGGCGTTTCGCAAACCAAATGGCATTCGCGGAAATTCATATAAACCAAAAGGAGTAATAACGGCGGTCTTTTCTATATCACTTTCGGCTACGGGAATGCAATTATAAGCCCTATTTATATCTATTTTCGAAAATATCTTTTTATCTGCTAACAAATAGGTAAAGTCTTGAAGTCTAGGCACAGGGTATCGATCGGGTTTCGTGATTGCATTTAACTTCCTATAATCGCCACAAGGTCTAATATTACCGTCCTTTTTGGGCACTATATGCAAAGGGCTGGCCCAAGAACTGTTACTCGGTCTACAAATACCTAATTCCTGCATCAATTTAAATTCATTTTTGGCTTTTACGTACCTGTCAGGCGGCAATTGTCTGGCTCTCGCATACACCGGGGGTCCAGTCGTCTCTATATGATGAACTACCCCGTGCTTGGGTATCTCTTTATATGAGACAGGTTTCGTTAAATCTGGAAATTTACTCAATAAATTATAATATGTACATTTTTGGGTAACGGTTTTAACAGTCGATTCAGTACACCTAGAAATGATACCCTTAGTACTTAAATTAGTAACCTGATCAATCAATCTGCGTCCGCTTAAATCAATTAACAAGTTATAGTTAGCCAAGAAGTCCGCACCTAAAATAGGTTGCTTTACATCCGCTAGTACAAATATCCAACGAAATGCTCGTCGCAGTCTTAAATCTAAAACCATACAATGCATACCATATGTTCTGATCTCCGTGCCATTTGCCGCATACAGTTTATATTGTTCTTTATTCAATGAATTATCGCCCGATTTTTTATACACTGCACTGCGCGGTAACACAGACACATTCGCACCACTATCCACTAAAAATTGTAAGCCTGATTTCCTGTCCATGACACTAAGACGGTTGTTACTACTGATTGCACGGTCACAGTCCCCCGTCGCTGACTGTACCGAATTCAGTTTTCCTCTGCCTTTTTCGTGCCTCCTTCTTTCCAGTTACAAGGTGGAATGCATTTGCTAGCTCTCTGTCGGTAACGGAAATGATAATGGCACAGCCAATTCGGATTATCTGGTGTCCTTCCACGTCCACGATTCCTTGAATTTGATCTTGATCTAAATCTCTTGTAGTTTCCACGTCTCCATGAGCCCCTCGTTCTTGTATTTATCTCATTCAATTTGTCACTTAGCTTTTGAATTTCAGCTATCATCCTATCTTCACAATTTGATGTTTCGGGCTTATTCTGTATGCTCGCAATACCTTGAACGGGTGTCAACGTTTCTGCCACCTTATCGGCAATCGACGCCAAAGTGTCTAATTCCTTGGAATCCGCTACAGCCAAAACACCACGTACGGCCGACGGCAGGTGATTTTGCCACAAAACTGCTAGTGTTTCGTTCGACACTTTTCCCCTAGCCAGATCTTGCATTTTACGTAAGAGTTGAGAAGGTTTTTGTTCTCCCAACTCCATTTCTCCAATCAGTTTCTTCAGTTGCCTATCTTCTGATTCTTGGTAGATGGAAATTAGCCTCTGTTTCAAAGTCTCGAATTTTTGTTTTTCCGGAGGGTTAATTAGTATCTCAGTTACTTGTTCGATTACATCTTTAATCAATTTTGTTATCACCACCTGATACTTCGATTCATCAGACATCTTTTGTGGGCTTAAGACTGCTTCTGCTTGGATAAACCACAGCTTCGGCGAAGTCTTCCAAAACTCCGGAATGCGCGCAGTCAAGGATACTGCGGATATTCCTTGACCTTCCAGGACGACGGCTTTTTCTTCTTCCGTTGACATTCTTCTTTTCTTTTTACTGCACTACACAATTTTATTATTTTATCAAAAATGTTTGTTACCACGCTACCAAACTGAAATTTGAGCCGTTGCCTTCCTACACCAGTAATTCGGGTTCGGGGTCACCACTTTTGTGTTATAGGTAGGTATGAGTAGACTGTGTTCAGGTACTGGTGTAGTTGGCGAGATAAATGATACGAGAGTCCACAATTCAATGTCATATATTTTGGAATAAACGTACACGGTTACATAATGCACACTAGATTGATAGCGGGTATGGGCAACGACTGACTGTATTACTTTTCGCTTGTGGGAACATTGCTACGCGTTCATTACGCAGAATGATACGTCAGCATTGCCACCACAGGTTTGTTCACCCATATATATATTACATAATACCGATTTTATTACAAAATTGGCTCTCTGCTTCATGATAGATGTGTGTCGCAGCAGTTGTTTGAGATTATTTGATATCTCAAATAATCTCAAATGGACGTATAGTTAATGTTATGAATCTTTTACTATACTAAAGTAAGTATAATTATGCATTAATAATTTATAAATACCTAGCGTATTACGTTTAGAAATATTCGTGTAAATAGATACTTAGGTACTTCAATGTCAATCAAGAGTGACATCCTAATCCTATCCTAAGTAATAGGTATTATAAATGCGAATGTGATTTTTTTTGTTTGTTACGCTTTCGCGCCTCAACTACTCAACCGACCGTCGACCAAATTTCGCATACACGTTTTCAGGGGTACCGAAAAGAATATATGGTACTTTTCCTGCAGAAAAAGTTACTGTTCCCATGGGATAGAATGTTATTGACAAATCTAGGTTAACACAAGCGAAGCCGCAGACAAAATAATAATAATAATATAATAATATTCTATCACATACACACAACACCATCTAGCCCAAACTAAGCAGAGCTTGTACTATGGGTACTAGACAATGGATAAACATACATACATATTATACATAGAAACACCCAGACCAAGTCAAACATCCATGTTCATGCACACAAATGTTTCATTTGTACAGGAATCGAACCAGTGACCTTAGCCGTGACAGTCGGTTTCACTAACCACTACGCCATCAAGGCTGACTGATGATATAAATTTTAATCATACGGGTACTGGATGTATGCTGTAATGTTGTGCATTTGTTTTAATGATAAATAGATATCTGATGATAAAGTTCCGGTATATGGATAGCCTAATGGAAGATCGTTAGACTGCCAAGTTCGATTACAAGGCCACCTCTGTTTTTTTGTAGTTATGTGCGTATTAAATAGTTAATTACCAATCGCTTTAACGGTGAAGGAAAACCATCGCGAGGAAACCTACATGTATTCTATAATATACTCAGTACCTATATGTGAAGTCTGCTAACCTGCACTAGGCCATAATCTACCACTATGGCCTAATCCTTCTCACACTGAGGGCAGGGCCATGACCAACAGCGGGATACTTAAATACAGATATGTCTTATTTTATAATGTGGCGGTAGCCTACTGGGTAAATCATTGAACTTCCGATCGAGAGGTCTCGTTTTCGATTACCACTCATTGCACTAACGACATGAACACGCTCTTAGCACAACATACTTATTTCTAATGTAGCTGAAGGGTTAATAAAAATACTGGTAATCAGTAGTATAAACATAAGCCGCTCTGAAGATTAAATTTAGCTTGCTGCACTCATTCTCTATAAAATCTTTAACTACGGCGGATCCCGTACTTCTCCCTTCTTACTTCTCCTGTGTGCATTATGGTTGAAAATTGGTACATAGTTTTGTCGTCAAATATTAATGTAGAGATCAATAGATTTCGCCTGCGGCCTCACTCGCGTTAATCTGGATTATTTTATAATTATTTTTTTTTTTTTTTTTTTTTTCTATTATTAATAAATTGCGATCCCTCTGGAACAGTTTGGTTTTTTTTATTAATGGTATCCCGTGTCGTTTTTCTATACCGTTGACTCAGTGTATACAAAATTTAATGATGTTCCGTTAACCTGTGAAAACGTAACAATTATATAAACATTTAAAATAGCATAATATTCGTTGATCTTATAATTTAACTAGCCTTTCTCCAGAACTTTGTCCGCCCATAGTTCACGGGCGACGTTATTAATTAAGAATTAGTAATACGTTATGGAATTTAAGCTAGCATTTGAATTGAACTCCAGGCTAATAAGCTGTAAAAGCTGCAGCAAAATCGTTTTGGTAATTTTCACTTATATAATTATTAAAAAAAATATATTTTATTCGATTTAAAAGACCTTAATTAGTTCTGTTAGTTTTTTCAATATAGTTCTGCACTGCTGAAAATTTCAGTTCTGTTAAATAATATTAAAGTTGAATTATTATTCAAATTTCAAAAAATCCGTTTAACAGACAACGATATTTATACGGATCTGTATTGGATTGGATGTAATTTGGATGCTTATCACTCAACTAAAAGATTAACATCCAAATAAGTATATTCAAATTTACAAACTTTTACACTAACAATACTAGTACGATATGGTATAGAAAAAAAAAGGAATATTTTAAAGTTTACTTTTATTTGCCCTAAGTCTACATCACAAGGTAACTTAACACTATGATAGATATATTCGACACAAAAGATCCCACTGGGTCGAAGTGTCACCGGTCTACACTGACTGGCCCCCGAATAAGTCAATAAGGTCCGTCGTTAGAGCTGGCAAGTTTAGCCGCGTTGTCGTCGTATCCACCGGAGCGGCCGAGGTCTGCAGGCTCCACGGAGATCCTCGGCTTGAAGCCTTGCTCATCAGCCTCATATTCTACCACCTGTCATAATAATCATTGTTTAAATCTAGGTACTATTAGTATACCTTTATACAAAAAAAAACATAAATATACGTCTTTTCTTCTCCCTAGCCTTTATTATTCCCAAGTCACTTGGGGTCGGCTTTTCTAGTTTAACCGGATTTGACTGCAAATCAGTTTTTTCACGGAGCGGCTGCCACCTGACCTCCGCAACCCGAAGGCTAACGATACCCTAAGGCTAGACCAGTGTCAGGATATTATAGGGCACTGACATCCCAATAACGACTGCCATACATCTATGGCAGTCGTTATTGGGATGTAGATCATAGCAGCCGGGACCGACGGCTTAACGTGCTCTCCGAGGCACGGAGCAGGCGATAATTGTCAATCAATACGCAAATAATTTCGAAAAGTCATATAACTTCCGAAAGTCAGAGGTGCGCGACGTGGGTTCGAACCCGAGACCCTCTGCATTGCAGTCTGTTGGTCTCCCCACTGAGCTATCGTATACGTAAAGATAAATTTATGTTTCGGTGCCCTATAGCTATGTCACAACAGTTTATTAGGTGTCTCTCAATAATACCATGTTCTTTTTTAGTTTTTAAGGTCAGTTCCTTACTGTAACTTTTTAAGGTTAGTACTAATGTGGCAGCAGGTCCTGTACCGCAGGAGATTTGCCACAGAACAGGTCTGTTATAACAATTGAATGTGGATCAGACTATATTTTGTTTCCTATTGGCATAAAAACCATTACAAAGGGGCTACATATGGCAAAGCGATTAGGTAAACCACGGCATCATAATTCCATTTTAATAATCTAACATTTTATTTCTCATTTATCTTACCTGTTTAGTGCCGTCGGGTAAGACAACGAAGTAGAAGCCCTCAGCCCTGTTGTCCTGTCGCGTCTCTGTGTGTCCGAAGTCGCTGCCAGACTCGTAGTCGTTCACTTTGTACGCGAAGTCGTAGCTAGCTGGCTCCTTGATAATTATAACACCTTTTTCAATATCGTTTGTATACCTACTCATAATATAAAATTTATATTATAGTTATTAGTAAATAGTCAATATCTTTTGAGAATAATATAATCGACTGCAAGATTTTAATTTAAGATCCTCACTGTAGCTCTTTGGGTTATATTTCCATAACAAGATTCACTACTTATATTAGTTTTAATCAGGTGTTGTTATTATTAGCGATATTTCTTCTTCTTATGACTTTATCTTCGTAGCGGTATTTGTGCTTTATCTTAAAATCATAATTCATAATTTTAGTGATTCCTTACCTGGTTCAGATTTTCATCGAGAGCGTCTCTGGCATCAGAGTAACCATTGTTGGAGCGGTTGCTATACTGGTCCGGGACATCGTACTGTCCTGAGGGCTTGGAATCACGGGCTGAGGGTGCGCCATATATGTCTGAAGGAGCAGACCTGAGAAAAATGAAAAGTTTATTTATAAAAATGCACCCCTTGCTCTTTAGACTCCCCAAAGCCGACTGTACTATGGCAATAGCAAAATCATAACTCTTATATTATAATAAAAATAATAAAATTAAGGGTTAGGAAAACCTAAATTAACTAACTAAAACACATATCAGTATTTATTTATTTACCACGCCTTTTATGTATTTCTTTAAAAGTATGACCTTCGCTTGGATTTATTCGGCATTTGTAGTTTCGGCTGTAATTAAGTTACAAACATCCAAACTTTTACGTACATACATCTACACACCTTTATATAACACAACATCATACATAAAGAGACAAACCTGGCAGCAGCAGTATAAGATGATGGCAATGGCACTGGTCATCTGGTTAGCAGTAGGGCTGGCAGGTACACCATACTTTTGAGAAAGACCTCTGGCACTTGGCACTTCATAGGTATCCGACAGGTCACGCTGTTTTGGTCTGTACGTCTGAGATGATGCTTTTGTTTTCTGAGAATGTAAGCCAAAACTCTTGGTAGCTGGCACTTCATTGCTGGTTGAAAGGGAACGGGCTCCGAATTGTGAAGATACTTTGGGAGAATGCGTACTGCTTGATATAAAGGACTTAGCGAAGCTTCGAGGAGAGCTATGGCCTTGCTGAAAGTCGCTGGATCGAGTTGAGGGTATTCCGTATTTCTCAGATAAAGCTTTCTCGCTAACCTGAGAGTTACGAGCTGGAGGTGGGCCATATTTCTGAGAAGGTGTATCACCGGAACTTCTTTGAGAAGGTACTCCATATTCTTCTGAAGGCGTATGCAATTTTAGTGCTTCATATTGAGTAGAAGTAGACGAACCAAAACGAGTGTTAGGGACTCCATACTCGGTTGAAATACTTTTAGAAGCTGGTGAATGCTTAGCTGATGACCTTACACTTGGTACACCATATTTTTGAGAAATTCCTTTACGTGTATAAGGATTTCCATAAGTTTGAGAAAGTTTTGATTGTGGACTTGCTGTTCTTATATTTGGAGGTAAGTATTCTCGTGAGATTGCATCACGAGGGGTCCCTAAAGATCGCGCAGCTGGTGGTCCGTACTCTTGCGAGAGAGATCTTTGGAAGTCGTTACCGTGATCATGGCTGAGGTCGTGGTTTGATCGCGCCGAAGGGTAACCGCCACTGAAATTTGAAAAAGCCTTCATGTGTTTTATACAGTACAATTAGACTTACTAAGGTCAGAGTTATAAAATCATTAATTGTACTATAATTATGTATTTCTTTAAATTTTATTGTGGTATATATAGAAAAATATTGAACAGAATCTAAACTAGAAATGCATCTACAGAAATCCCATAACTCACCCGACTGGAGCTTCTGCGAGTGCCAGCGACAGAATACATATGAGTGGTACAAATACCTGAAACAGACAAATTATATCCATATATTCTCCTGTAACCAACAAATTCATGTTAATAAAACACGCAGTCGCGTACTTACGCAGCATACTTTCGGAGGGTTTTGAATACAATGTACAAACGTGTAGAGACCCTTAAAGAGTTTGTATCTAAAGTAAGATGTAATTATGAACAGCCATGGACTGATCACGGCAGTAGGTTTTTAATAAATGTAGATATTCATACATGTCTTATGGTATTAAAAAACTTTAGATAAAAACGGTGACTAAACTGAAAATTGTACTAAGATCAAGCTGATAGAACAGTAAATGCTTAATATAATAAATATTTCAAAGTCAAAATGATTTATTCATTTAGGTCACAAAGTAACACTTATGAACGTCAAAATATATAGGTTAGTGAGTTTTCTAAGTTACTGAAGCTACATTTAGGTTAGTTGCTAGGTTCAGGCAAAGGGTTGAGCCTATGAAAAGAAACCTGCAAGAAACTCATGGCTTCTCTAATTCGCCGATTAAATATAATTTCAATATTGTACAACTCATATCAAGAAGGTGTTGCAGCCATACTACTGACTATATAAATCTAAAGCTCATAACAATAATTTTAAATAAATAATTACTGAATAATGTAAATTGTTGTAAAAATTTAAAAGCAATGATGGATTATGAATAATCAAATACACTGCATTGCCTTACCCTCATTTTGATTAGTTATTTTAACTTAACCGCAACAAACCGCAAAATTATCTGGAAAAGAAACGAAGAAGTTAAGGTTAAAGCAATAGTAACAAAATCAATATAGATTCTAATCTCCTATCCATTCTAAATGTATCTAGCGAATACAAAAAATTGGAATTTTAATTTTAAATCTTTTTTAAATTTTTTATAGTTACGTATTTATGTATATCTAAATTCTAACCTTGCCATAATTAATTTAAATTATTATGATAGCGCGTTAATTATGATATAATTTTCTCCGATATTGTATAAATTTGTATTTGGTTAACTTTTTAATTAATCTGATGGACTAATAAAAATATCAGCTGGACTAATTAATAATTTTCTTTTATATTTGAAATTGTGATACAAAACACAATTTGCAAGTAAAAGTATTTTTTTGCAAATTGGAATACTTTATAAACTTAATTTGTATTGAATACCAGCTTTGACACTTTTCTATTTTCTCCATTGTTCAGACTTTTGATCCCTTACCAAGATGACACGACTCAAATTGCGTATTGAACTTCGAATGGTAACATCTTCACGTGTTCAAGTATTTATATTGGCCAAACATTACAATACCTTTCTATTAGCAAAATTATCTTTGCATCTGCTACAACCTTATGCCAAGCGGAATTCAACTTTATCTCTTTGTGATAAGGTGGGGTGGCATTTTTATGGACTATGTTTGTAATTAATGTCATTAGCAATAGAGGCTAACGCATTACCGTTGCAAGGGAATTGATGCTTTATGTCAAGTCTTGTAAGGTTATTGTTTATTGAACGCCCAAGGACACGATCAGTACCAACTAACTCATTGATAATGTTACCTTGTTATCAGTCGGTTCATGGCTTGCTGTCTATATATTATCTACATAGTCCTTTGTTCTCCATATTTTTCTTATTTATACAACGCAGGTGGTCAACAACCTTATAGCCTGCAACATGGCAAGCAGTGATCTGAGCCTATAAACGCTTGTTATACGAGAGGTAGTTTTGCTACTGGCTGCTTAGGGTTAGTCGGGTACTTTTACTTCTCAGAAAAAAAGTACTATGTTACAACTTTTACGCCAGCTTCCTGAAAGCCAGTAACATTGCCCGGCACGTAAAATCGTCAAATAATTGCTAGCGGAGACTTATTTATTTAAAAATATTTCATGTTCAGTTATGGATACATAATACATACTAAGCATATTTTAAATAAGTAGTTTCGAATCTTTAACATTGTATGGACGTTTGTAACTATGGTTAATTCGAAGTTCGTCTTTCTTATAATATTCTCTAATATCTCGTTTGCTATACTATACGAGTACATCGTCAACCTTAATATTTTCATAAAAATAATAATATCACTTGTTATAATATTATCTTTCTGAATAGATAAACGGTGATAGCCCGATTACCATGTGTTTCAACTACCATGCCGAGGCCGCGATTATGCCGAGATGTTAAATCTCTCTTCTCAATCATTTACCTTTTCACAAAAAACTAAAACATCGTGAGAAACGTTGCTTGTCTGTGAGTTCTCCTTAATATATGTATTCGAAGATTCTGCCAATTGGTGGATTGTACTCGAACCCTTTTCATACTCAGAAGAGGTTTGTACTCAGTACAGGGACATATTATAAACAGAGCTGTTATGATTATTCTTTTAAAATCCTGGAATATTAAATAATAACGTATTACCGTTACGTTTACCTTTAAATATAATCGCAATTGAAATTTATAGATTAAGTAATGCTAAATGTTTAATGTTTACTCAATGTAATTTGTCGATAACATTGAGCAAACTCATTTTTGTGGCATGCTTTTTAGGTATTTCTTAAATGCTAAATTCTTCTTCTTCTTTTCGTGTGGTTAGTGACCAACCTGTTGTCAAGAGTTGTTAAAGCCGCCTGTAGGCCTCTGACATGGCTTAACGACTGCTATCAATTTGGCAACAACCGGGACCGACTTTTTACGTGCCCTCCGAAGCACGGAGACGCTCAGATGAAATACCACTAAGCGGTCACCCATCTATAGACTGACCGCATCCAACGTTGCTTAACCTCGCTAATCGTTTACCGATCAGTGAGTGCAACTGGCTATGAGCGCCTCAAGAAGTAGAAGAAGTGCTAAATACAGCTACAATGCTAAAAAACAAAATTGTTATTTGCCAAAAAAATATTTACAATGTTAAATTTAATAGTCCAGTGGGTTCCTGACGCGACTAAACTCTTTTTAGATACATTTTTATCTAAATCTAAACTCTAACTGGTGTTTAAATTGGCAAACATTTTTTTTGGTTATATATAGGTATATAATATAGTTATTGTTTTTAAAGTTTATGTACCCTGGGACAGCTTCAATAACCGTTCATACGCTTTATATTTATCTTATTGGCAAGAGATCATTCGTATAGTTTATTGTTTTTGTAAAACGATGGGTCTAAATAAACTGAATATTGTCATAACCAAATTGAAATCTTATAAAAATTATGTGTCTGAAAATCATTCATATAATTCTCTTTGCACAAATCTTTGTGGAATGATTGCATTTGTTGTGAAATGATGCGCCTATAAAGTATCTGGTGATTTAATTTTGCTTTTACTGTTGCCTATTAGAAAGTATACGACATTTATATTTCAGAATCTAATACTAAACAAGATGCCGAACCATTCGAAAATCCTTATGATTTCTGCCAGATGGGTATCATTTATCAAGCTATCTAGAATATCTTAAAAGAAAACCCAATAATAACCTCAATTAATGCTAATTATGTGCGAGGGTTTTGGGGATGCATGGGTCCAGTAGGAATATTACGAATTGAAAATAAAATTATCTTGGTTGATTTTGTGTTATCGATTTAATGGAGTCTCAGCCTACCCACACAACGGTACATAATTATTAAAACTAGCGGTCGCCTAGTGCTCGAAATTCGACCAAAGTTTGCCTGTAAGATATTGCTGATATATGTCATTATAATTGATATATGTAACCATAATTACGCGTTTCGACTGCGTGTGTCAAATGCATGGTTGTTTGCGTGTAGTGTTTTTTCATTAATTTAATGTATTTCTAATGCATATTTTATATAAATATTAGGATTCGTCACTCCTTCTTCATATAAACTTTAGCTGTGCCAAATTTCATACTCCTTCGTCCGCGCAATTTTCGTAAAAAGGGGTACAAAGATTTTGCTTCACGTATTAATATATATAGATATTGAAGCGCCTAAAACAATGATTAGTGCTATTGCTAATATAAATCTAATAGGCGCAAACATAGGGCTCGAGTTTCTATTGACACTGTTTTTGGGATTATCTGCTAGGGAATATTTAGTAACACCTTAGATTCTAAAAAAAAAAAAACAGGCTCTATTGATTATCGCTCGATTGAAAACGTACCCGATTGACGATAAGGTCGTTGCGTATTACGTGGGATCTACAAATATAACTAGAGTAATGTGTAGGTGCATATTAAGTAGTAGATTAGGCTGTTTGTTTTTTAGTATTTCTGTTTATTTTTATTTTGATTATTGTATTCTTTGATTTTTCTTCCTTTTGTTTATGTATGTAATAAAATTGTTGTATGCAGCTGGCATGACGTCCGTACGTAGCAGTGGTCTCCATTGGAAATCAGCGTTGCGATATCACGTCAGTTTTATCGCGACATCAATGCTGAATGGAGACCACTTGTTACTACAATAGCAATATATTTTTATTTTGTAAGCTAAATATTTGAAAATTATATAGTAATTATTAAGTGCCATATGTCGTCCATTACAGTTTACACATTTAAATTTGGTTGTTTCGCAAAGATCATGTTCGGAACTTGCACATTTTGGGCAAGTCTTTTTATTTGCAGGGCATCGTTTTGTGTTGTGGCCGATTTTCCAGCATTTTGAACATAGTGACACCGGAAAGACGTAAGGGTCAACTCTAATGCGTAACCCGTCTACGGTAACATATCCTGGAATAAACGATCCATTGAAACATAGTCGTACTGCTTCACTGGCTGTCCATCCACTTTGTACCGCTCCGCTGCGATGGTAAAGACGGTAAACAGAAAGTAGTATAGCATCATTAGGACACGTAATATTTTTCAATATTTCTTTGTCATCCATATCGATATCTACAGTTTTTATAACGCCATATGACATTTTTATCTCCATAGCACGATTGATCCTCCATTCTTTTTCTTTAAGTTCCCGACTATTCTCTAGCTTGTAGGCACTAGCTTCATCCTTTAAATCAACCCGAACTTTATATTCAGTCAGAAACTTAACTTTTTCAATGCCGTCCAGGCCAAAAGACTTAAATATCTTTGCCAGTCCAAATAATTTAGGTAGCTTTTTGTTCCACGAAATGTATATTTCAATTAATTCATTTTTTAATTTTAACTTCTTTCCTTTTCCTCCTACTACTTCCCACTCCTGATCATATTCTTCTCTTTCCCTCTTACTTCTCAACGGCTCTTCTATCAGCACTTCCATACTTGATGAATCTTCCCGATGGTGTTGTACAATATCATTCGTAAATGTTTCTAATTCATTCAGACTGGCATCATTACGCGTCGAAACAAACTTGTTTACGTTCTCAACTTGAATATCATCCATTATATTTGTATAGATTGAGAATTTGAGATACATTGTTATCAGTAGCTCGGCCGGCCGCAAGGTACCTGAGCCGAGCGGAAAGCACACGTGCGTGGAGAACAAAAGAAATAGACCCGCGCGGTAAAACCTAATACTAATTAATAATACGCGATCACCTCGTACGAGTGCCGTAACAAGACTGGGGGTCGAATCTTAAAGGATAATTATAATTATCCCTCCTTCATACATACTCATGACTGTATATTGTATGTGTGTATCGGTGTCGATGAAATACCGCCATCTTCCAACCTGGGACTGTAGAAATGCTTCTCAGCATTTTTTGACAGATAAAACCTATAACTTGTTGTTGTACTTGGGATCGCCATACCAACTAGTCATACACCAAACTCTAAGTAGATATGATAAGTGAATTACAAACCATCCGGCCACCTGTATAAAAGAAAGGAAAAGAGAAGTATATAAAAACGTGAGCATTCAGAACTATTTCTAAGCCAGCCAAACGCAGTAACAGTGTTATTGCTCTCATGCCGGTTGCCTGTGAGTGGGGGATGGTTGCTGCAGGCGAGACGGCTCATTCAAACCGTCACCGAGAAAATAGCAACCGCAGACTACTCTGGTTCATTTCTTAGTTCACATAATATACACTAAAATTATCTAGCACAAGTTTTACACTTGTCTCATTAGTTTCCATATCTATACATATAACCTTAAAACTCTATATTATGGGCATGGGCGAGTTATAACTTCATATGAATTCATATTTTGTGAAAACTTTGGGTGAAAATGACGCCTATCATGTATTCTCTTCTAGATCTACAGCCGGACAGGAAGACGGCGAATAGGCATATTATATCTTATTTTATTTAAAAAAGCTTGTCTCAACACGATAATATAACTGCAGAATCTGTTTTACCAAAAAACAAGGCGGCAGACGACTATTTATCTTTTTAAATAACCCTACGCCTGCTTGATGTTTACGAGCAAAAAGCATAGATAAGATTCTACGGTTCAGTTTTCTTTCACATACCTGTGGGCATCTTTACAAAATCAAAAATGCATTTACGTATGTTTTAACTAATATATATTTTACTAGTGGATGATCTCGCTGTTGTCCATTATGTAGTAACGGTACGAATGAGTCACCTTGCCTAGGTAACTGGTACGTACCACCCTCGTATAGGAAACCAGTGGTAGTAACAATTTGTAGCGTTCGACAGCTAAGTAAAAGTGCCGGAGTACATGTCATATTTTTCCTATTACAAATTATCACTTGGCATGTCTAAAAGATAAAGGTTTGGGTCTTGTTTTCCATATAAGCAATTTCGAATATTTGGTTACTTATAATAATAATCAGTGTCAACGAATTGATCAACTGTTGGTTGCGGGATTACACAGTTTTCAAATATCCGAAATCTTGTCTCGTTATGAGACAGTCTGCTGACAATATTAAGGATAGAGCGAAGTACAAAGCCGAAATAAAGAAGGTTGACCCTACCGCCATGTTAAGTACCTAGCTGGCAGGAGAGAGAGAGAGAGAGAGGGAGAGATAAACAGGGTAAGTGCCTAAGTATCATTTTGAATGTTATTTAACACCCAAGAGCAAATAACAATCAAAAGAAATATTTTGTGCAAAGAGTATATAAATTGGTTGCAAAATAAAGGAGTAATCAATATTTTAAATTTGGATATAGGAAAAGTAGTATCTCGCTATTTGCGTCAGTAAGCTGCATTTAAATAGCGGTTACGTCAGTTTGTATGCATCCTTTTTCTGTCATGACTTCATGAGACAATTATCCCTACTACCCAATTTAAAACGCTTGTATCTTATTTATTATTAAGTAGATTTCATAATTTGTTTGTACTTTAGAGCTTGCGTAAAGCAATAAATGGCATGAATATTTTTTTTAAATTGAGTTTTCTGCTCTATTAAACGTCTTTAGTCAAAGTTATTGTAATGTCGCACAAAACAAGATTTTTTTAAAATTAATAACTAAAAGAATACAGTACGTAAACTGTTTATCTTTAACAGATACATTTATTTGAATAAAAGAAAAGTCAGATTCGGCTCATAAACTTCGATGCCTTGACAGTACAAAGACTTTTTAGGTTTTTGTACTGTCAAGGCATGGTCAAGTTTTTCTTTATGATAATTTTGGCGCAATTTGGATATCACAGCACAGTCGTATTGTACCATTCTAGAATTATATGGTTTCCATATCCATATCATTCCTAATAAAAATATGCCACAAGACCACGGATGACAACTTATACCACGTGTCCAATTGAGTAGTCACGCAGAGCATATTACGCACCCACTTTATTTTGAGTTTTGTTTTAGTTAAAATTTGTAGTTGAGTAATATGATGGGAACGTGTGATTACTCATGATGATTTAGTGGATTGCAGTGCACCTACTTGCGTTTCCAGGTGACTTGTACCTTATGTCAAATCGGAATTATGTCGTCTATAGTGACTTCAACTGGAGTAGGTTTTTAATTTGTAAGTATACTTATGGATGTATCGTCTCACATCATTAACAAGCTTTTCACTTAATAACTTGCCAAAAAGCGAGTATTATTTTATATTAAGTGGGATAAACAAACACAAAATTATTTGAAAGAATTAACTTTAATTTGCACTAAGACACTACATCACAAAGCAACTTAACACTATGAGGTACGGTTTACATTTTTTTGACATTTTATTTTTCATTTTTGCTACAAATAATAAATAATAATTGAGTATTTTACAAACATTGTCCGTTCACATAGCCATTTTACTTTTTACAAATACAGTTTGCAATCGTTGACAAAATGAGAAGTTATTTAGTTCGGAAAAGGATCATACCAGAGGCGTTGTGATCACAAAGAACTAAGTGTGTGTTCTAATGATATAAGTAATGAAGATGAAATAAGTAACTAATTCTATCACAACCTAATTAGTTTCTTTATTTATTAGATTACTTGTTTCAATGCCATTCATTTAGGCACAGCCCATCATACCACATCTTAAAACAAATTAAGTTTCTTTCTAAGAGCGAAATCGTAGGTTTAAATTTCTGTGCCCTATGTTTCGTCTCACTACAAATTCAATTTACTTACTTCTAATTATTCCTTTTACGACACATGAGTAGGCTTTATATGAAGTTAAAGATAAAGAAAGAAATATCAAGATACCAGACAAGCTTTGATGAACAAGATACAAGATGAGAAACAAAACATCTGTAGATGAACGTCGAAAAAGTTTTACAACGTGTCCGTTTAAATTTCTTCTCATTTTCATTCGTCAGGTCGTTAATAAGGGCCATCGTTGGACCTGGCAAGATCAGCCGCGTTGTCGTCGTATCCACCGGAACGGCCGAAATCTGCAGGCTCCACGGAAATCCTTGGCTTGAAGCCTCGTTCGTCAGCCTCATATTCTACCACCTATAAAAATAATGATTAATATTTTTAATAATGTTCTCGAAAAAGTGTGACGTGTGCCGAACCGCAATGATCCGTAATAATGGACTATGTACTAATCCTTTTTATATTGGGTATGGTTTATGTACCTAAATGTACATCCGATAATTAAAATTGAAGGCCAGAGCAAAAAATAAAGTCAAGATAGAAAAGGAATCACGCAATGGTTTGAAACTAAAATCTTTTTGCACTATCGAGCAATATCTTATCTGGCTAGAGCGTTACCATGGATTCTCGACTTAAAAAAAGTGCTAAGCATCTTTGGTATATATTTCGCTAGTTCATCTGAAACTAAAGTCCTTAATTGACTTACCTGTTTAGTGCCGTCAGGTAAAACAACGAAGTAAGAGCCCTCAGCCCTGTTGTCCTGTCGCGTCTCCGTGTGTCCAAAGTCGCTGCCAGACTCGTAGTCGTTCACTTTGTACGCGAAATCGTAGCTAGCTGGCTCCTGGTTAATAAAATAATTATTTAAGCATTAGATGCATTACTTAGTTTTAAAGAGAATTCTTCCACTTAGTGGTATTTTTACTAAAACTTAAAATCATAATTCATAATTTTAGTGATTCCTGACTGATTCCTTACCTGGTTCAAATTCTCATCGAGAGCGTCTCTGGCGTAAGAATAGCCGTTATTGGAGAGGTTGCTGTACTGGTCCGGGACGCCGTACTGTTCTGAGGGCATGGAGTCACGGGCTGAGGGAGCACCGTATGTATCTGAGAGAGCAGACCTGGAATAAAGATAAGGTTCTCATTAATGTTCATTCAGTCTTTAATGTTGTATATACTAACATTCCTTATTTTTTTTAGTTACTATAGGTCGTGATGAGTTTAAAAAGCTACCTAATAAATCAAGAGAATGTGTTAATATAGTAGTACATACAACATAATATAAATTACGTTGTATGTAGTACTAGAAATATCTGAAAACTAACCTTGAAGCAGCAGAATAGGATGAAGCGATGGCACTTGTCTTCTGGTTAGCGGCACGGCTGGCAGGTACACCATACTCTTGAGAAAGACCTCTGGCACTTGGCACTCCATAGGTATCTGACAGATCGCGCTGGCTTGGTGCTCCGTAAGTCTGAGATAAAGCATCCTGGGAATATGAGCTAGAACTTCTTGCCGCCGGCGCTCCGTAGCTGGTTGAAAGAGAACGAGCTCCGAATTGAGAAGATCCTTTGAGAGACCGGGAGCTACTTGGCGTAAAAGATTTAGAAAAGCTGTGGGCAGCGCTGTGGCTTTGTTGAAAGTCACCAGATCGTGCAGAGGGAACTCCGTATTCCTGGGATAACGCATTGCTAGAAAATTGAGAGCTGCGAGCTGCAGGTGAGCCATATTTCTGGGAAGGTGCACCGCCAAAACTTCTTTGTGAGGGTACTTCGTACTCTTCTGAAGGCGTACGTAGGTCTGGTGCACCATATTGAGAAGAAGGAGTTCTAGCAAAATCAGATCTCGCAGATGGAACACCATATTGTTGAGATACACCACTTCTCGCTACAGGCGCACCGTATGTCTGGGATGGTCCCGATCGGGAGCTAGGGACACCGTACTCAGTAGAAAGACTTCTTGAAGCTGGCGAATACTGATCTGAAGATCTTGCACTTGGCACGCCGTATTCTTGAGAAATTCCACTTCGTGCATTAGGAGGTCCATAAGTTTGAGAGAGGCCAGATTTTGGATTTGCTGTTCTTGCACTCGGAGGTCCGTATTCTGTTGGGAGAGCGTTGCGAGGAACACCCAAAGATCGAGCAGCTGGTGGTCCATACTCTTGTGAGAGAGATCTTTGAAAATCGTTACCGTGATCGAGCTCGTGGTCATGATTACGGTTATAGTCGTGGGTTGATCTCGGTGAAGTGTAACCGTCACTGAAATTTGTAAAGAGGTTTTCGTTTAATACTCAATATAATGTTTACAAAGTCGGTATTATATCTGATATGTTTAAGGTCATAAGTTTAAATAATTATTGTATAATTTCTGATTGCAAATATATCTGAATTGTCTAGGTTCACATTTAATTAATGTTTTACTCACCCAACAGGAGGTTCTGCGAGTGCCAGCGACAGAATACATATGAGAGGTATTAATAGCTGAAACAGAAAAATAATTTTACTTATAATATTTAAAATTTACACAGGAAGATTTTCTGGAAAGTAAATGGCTGATTGATTTTTGATAACTCACCATCATTTTCCTTAATTGAGATCAAACTGCAATATTATCTGAAAAAGGGAACATCTATTGTAAGCAAAACAAAAAAGATCAGTTTACATTAAAATATTGATTTATATTGAAAGCTGTTGATACTTAATTGTCAAATATTTTAAAGTTCACTGCTTAAAATTATAAGTTATATCAATTTGTATCCTTAGTATTTAATTATTTAACTTTTTGATAAAGTTCAGAATTTGCAACACAATGCAATCTTTAAAATTTTTTAGTATAAAAGCATTCAGTTTTCAACCTTAAAGAACATGAATATATTTTAAATTTATTTTTCATTAAATGCATGTGCCTACTTAAATTCATGTTTCCTTACCAGGATGATACGACTCGAATTGCTTATTGAACTTCGAATGGTAACATCTTCACATGTTCACGTATATATACTGACTAAACATGACAATACCTTTCTATCAGCCAACTTGTCCTTACATCTACCACCACCTTCTGCCAAGCGAATTTCAACTTTACGTTAACGTAATAAGATCTGTTGTAGGTTTCAATGAGTATGTTTGTAATTAATATCATTAGAGGTAGAGGTTGACACGTAACTGTAACAAAGCAATAGATGTTTTATGACTATACTAGTAAGGTTATTGTCCATTGAACACCCAAGGATACGATCAGCACCACCTCAAGTGGTCACTCACTTCGTATCTAGTAAGACTTTGGTGAATGCCTCACTGAAATGCCAATGCTGGGTTGGTGAAAAACATGTTATTGGGTTTATGTGAATCTAAGTAGCAGTCCCACAAACCCCAGTAAGAAAGATGGCGGTGTTTCAACGCCATGTCACGGCAAGTACGTAAAGCCATTATCTCGCCTGATTTCTCTGCAGTCATGGTGGCTTGCCGTTCCATCGCATATTAATAATAATATCAGCCCTGTATACTGACCTACTGCTTTAAAGGGTTAGGTTTTAACCCATCAAAATGGCCTAGTGTTGGTTCACAGGCTTCACGTTTCTTTAAGAACATTATGGAAACTCTCATGCATCCTCTATCTCTGTATTATCTTATGATAGCTTACTTTACAGATAAATAAATAACTATTTAATATGGACATATCTTCGAAAAGTCAGAAGTATATTTCGTGGGGTTCGACCCCACGAAATACACTAACACTCTTAAAGGATAATTATAATTAGTCCTTGGTACCGTCATTTTTTTCTTGCATCTGCATATAGCTACATCATTCTATATACATTAACATTATAGTAGATTGTTTCTTGATTAATTAATTCATACATACTCATGACTGTATATTGTATGTGTGTATCGGTGTCGATGAAATACCGCCATCTTCCAACTTGGGACTATAGAAATGTTTCTCAGCATTTTTTGACAGATGAAACCTATAACTTGTTGTTGTACTTGGGATTGGCATACCAACGAGTCATACACAAACTCTAAGTAGATACGATAAGTGAATGATAATCCATTCGGCCACCTTTATAAAAGGAAGGAAATAAGAGAGGTATATAAAAAACGTGAGCCTTCAGAACTGTTTCCAACCCGGCCAAACGCAGTAACAGTGTTATTGCTCTCATGCTGGTTTCCTGTGAGTGGGGGATAATTGCTGCGGGCGAGACGGCTCATTTAGACCGTCACCGAGAAAATAGCAACCGCAAGCTACTCTGGTTCATTTCTTAGTTCACATAATATACACTAAAATTATCTAGCACAAGTTTTACACTTGTCTCATTAGTTTCCATATCTATACATATGACCTTAGAAATCTATATTATGGGCATGGGCGAATTATAACTTCATATGAATTTATATTTTGTAAAAACTTTGGGTGAAAATGACGCCTATCATGTATTCTCTTCTAGATCTACAGCCGGACAGAAAGACGGCGAATAGGTATATTATATCTTATTTTATTTAAAAAAGCTTGTCTCAACACGATAATATAACTGCAAAATCTGTTTTACCAAAAAACAAGGTGGCAGACGACTATTTATTTTTTTAAATAACCCAACGCCTGCTTGTTGTTTACGAGCAAAAAGCATAGATAAGATTCTACGTATCAGTTTTCTTTAACATACCTGTCGGCATCTTTACGAAAACAAAAATGCATTTTCGTATGTTTTAACTAATATATATTTTAGTAATGGATGATCTCGCTGTTGTCCATTATGTGGTAACGGTACGAATGGGTCGTCTTGCCTAAGTAACTGGTACATACCACCCTCATATAGGAAACCAGAGGTAGTAACAATTTGTAGCGTTCGACAGCTAAGTAAAAGTGCCGGAGTACATGTGCTCCTATCATATTTTTCCTATTACAAGTTATCACTTGGCACGTCTAAAAGATAAAGGTTTGAGCCTTGTTTTCCATTTATGCAATTTCGAATATTTGGTTACTTATAATAATAATCAGCGTCAACGAGTTGATCAAAAGTTGATTGCGGGATTACACAGTTTTCAAATATCAGACATCTTGTCTCGTTATGAGACAGGAGAGAGCCGTCTGCTGACAATGTTCAGGATAGAGCGAAGTACAAAGCCGAAATAAAGAAGGTTGACCCTACCGCCATGTAAAGTACCTAGCTGGCAGGAGAGAGAGAGAGCAACAGGGTAAGTACTTTAGTTTCATTTTGAATATTATTTAACACCTAAGAGCAAATAACAAACAAAAGAAATATTTTGTGCAAATAGTATCTAAATTGGTTGCAAAATAAGGGAGTAATTAATATTTTAAATTTGGAATAGGAAAAGTAGTATCTCGCTATTTGCGTCCGACAGCTGCATTTAAATAGCGGTTTCGTCAGTTTGTATGCATCCTTTTTCTGTCATGACGTCATGAGACAATTATCCCTACTACCTAATTTAAAACGCTTGTATCTTATTTATTATTAAGTAGATTTCATAATTTGTTTGTACTTTAGAGCTTGCGTAACGCAATAAATAGGCAGAAATATAAAAATATATTAAATTTACTGCTCTATTGCACATCGTTAGTCAAAATTATTGTAATCCCAGCAAAACAAAACTTTTTTAAATTAATAACTAGAAGAATACAGTACGTAAACTGTTTGTCTTTGACAGGCACATTTATTTGAGTAAAAGAAAAGTCAGATTCGGCTCGTAAACTTCGATGCCTTGACAGTACAAAGACTTAATAGGTTTTTGTACTGTCAAGGCATGGTCAAGTTTTTCTTTATGGTAATTTTGGCGCAATGTGGATACCACAGCACAGTCGTATTGTACCATTCTAAAATTATATGTTTTCCATATCTATATCATTCATAATAAAAATATGCCATAAAGCCACAGATGACAACTTATACCACGTGTCCAATAATAATTGAGTAGTCACGCAGAGCATATTACGCACCCATTTTATTTTGAGTTTTGTTTTAGTTAAAATTTGTAGTTGAGTAATATGATGGGAACGTATCATTACTCATGATGATTTAGTGGATTGCAGTGCACCTATTTACGTTTCCAGGTGACTTGTACCTTATGTCAAATCGGAATTCTGTCGTCAATAGTGACTTCAACTGGAATAGGTGTTCTAATTTGGAAGTATACTTATGGATGTATCGTCTCACATCACTAACAAGCTTTTCACTTAATTACTTGCCAAAAAGCGAGTATTATTTAATATTAAGTGAGATAAACAAACACAAAATTATTTGAAAGAATTAACTTTAATTTGCACTAAGACACTACATCACAAAGCAACTTAACACTATGAGGTACGGTTTAAATTTTTTTGACATTTTATTTTTCATTTTTGCTACAAATAATAAATAATAATTGAGTATTTTACAAACATTGTCCGTTCACATAGCCATTTTACTTTTTACAAATACAGTTTGCAATCGTTGACAAAATGAGAAGTTATTTAGTTCTGAAAAGGATCATACCATAGGCGTTGTGATCACAAAGAACTAAGTGTGTGTTCTAATGATATAAGTAATGAAGATGAAATAAGTAACTAATTCTATCACAACCTAATTAGGCTTTTTATTTAATAGATTACTTGTTTTAATGCCATTCATTGAGGCACAGCCCATCATATCACATCTCAAAACAAATAAAGCTTCTTAAACCTCCTGCTTTTTTTACCTTTGCAGGATGAACGTATTTCACAAGTCAGGCTATCCCAGTTTGAACGAAATCGCAGGTTTAAATTTCTGTGCCCTATGTTTCGTCTCACTACAAATTCAATTTACTTACTTCTAATTATTCCTTTTACGATACATGAATAGGCTTTGTATGGAGCTAAAAATAAAGAAAGAAATATCAAGATACGAGACAAGCTTTGTTGAACAAGATACAAGATGAGAAACAAAACATCTGTAGATAAACGTCGAAAAAGTTTCACAACGCGTCCGTTTAAATTTCTTCTCATTTTCATTCGTCAGGTCGTTAATAAGGGCCATCGTTGGACCGGGCAAGTTCAGCCGCGTTGTCGTCGTATCCACCGGAACGGCCGAAATCTGCAGGCTCCACGGAAATCCTTGGCTTGAAGCCTCGTTCGTCAGCTTCATATTCTACCACCTGTAAAAATAATGATTAACATTTTTAATAATGTTCTCGAAAAAGTGTGACGTGTGCCGAACCGCAATGATCCGTCATAATGGACTATGTACTAATCCTTTTTATATTGGGTATGTATTATGTACCTATATGTACATCTGATAAGTAAAATTGAAGGACAGAGCAAAAAATAAAGTCAAGATAGAAAAGGAATCACGCAATGGTTTGAAACTAAAATCTTTTTGCACTATCGAGCAAAATTTTATCTGGCTGCAGCGCTGCCATAGTTTCTCGACTTAAAAAAAGTGCTAAGCATCTTTGGTATATTTCGCTAGTTCATCTGAAATTAAAGTCCTTAATTGACTTACCTGTTTAGTGCCGTCGGGTAAAACAACGAAGTAAGAGCCCTCAGCCCTGTTGTCCTGTCGCGTCTCCGTGTGTCCAAAGTCACTGCCAGACTCGTAGTCATTCACTTTGTATGCGAAATCGTAGCTAGCTGGCTCCTGGTTAATAAAATTATTATTTAAGCATTAGATGCATTTCTTAGCTTTTAAAAGAATTCTTCCACTTAGCGGTATTTTTACTAAAACTAAAAATCATTATTGATAATTTTATTGATGCCTGACTGATTCCTTACCTGGTTCAAATTCTCATCGAGAGCGTCTCTGGCGTAAGAGTAGCCGTCATTGGAGAGGTTGCTGTACTGGTCCGGGACGCCGTACTGTTCTGAGGGCATGGATTCACGGGCTGAGGGAGCACCGTATGTATCTGAGAGAGCAGACCTGGAATAAAGATAACGTTCTCATTATTGTGCATTCAGTCTTTAATGCTGTATATACTAACATTCCTTATTTTCATTAGTTACTATACGTACGTAATGATAATGAGTTTAAAAAGCCACCTAATAAATCAAGAGAATGTGTTAATATAGTAGTACATACAACATAATATAAATTAAGTTGTTACATACAACTTAATTTATATTATGTTGTTCTACTAGAAATATCTGAAAACTAACCTGGAAGCAGCAGAATAGGACGAAGCGATGGCACTTGTCTTCTGGTTAGCAGCACGGCTGGCAGGTACACCATACTCTTGAGAAAGACCTCTGTCACTTGGCACTCCATAGGTATCTGACAGATCGCGCTGGCTTGGTGCTCCGTAAGTCTGAGATAAAGCATCCTGGGAATATGAGCTAGAACTTTTTGTCGCCGGCGCTCCGTAGCTGGTTGAAAGAGAACGGGCTCCGAATTGAGAAGATCCTTTGAAAGAACGGGAGCTACTTGGCGTAAAAGATTTAGAAAAGCTTCGGGCAGCGCTGTGACTTTGTTGAAAGTCACCAGATCGTGCAGAGGGAACTCCGTATTCCTGGGATAACGCATTGCCAGAAAATTGAGAGCTGCGAGCTGCAGGTGAGCCATATTTCTGGGAAGGTGCACCGCCGAAACTTCTTTGTGAAGGTACTCCGTACTCTTCTGAAGGCGTACGTAGGTCTGGTGCCCCATATTGAGAAGAAGGAGTTCTTGCAAAATCAGATCTCGCAGATGGAACACCATATTGTTGAGATACACCACTTCTCGCTGCAGGCGCACCGTATTTCTGGGATGGTCCCGATCGGGAGCTAGGGACACCGTACTCAGTAGAAAGACTTCTTGAAGCTGGCGAATACTGATCTGAAGATCTTGCACTTGGCACGCCGTATTCTTGAGAAATTCCACTTCGTGCATTAGGAGGTCCATAAGTTTGAGAGAGGCCAGATTTTGGATTTGCTGTTCTTGCACTCGGAGGTCCGTATTCTGTTGGGAGAGCGTTGCGAGGAGCACCCAAAGATCGAGCAGCTGGTGGTCCATACTCTTGTGAGAGAGATCTTTGAAAATCGTTACCGTGATCGAGCTCGTGGTCATGATTATGGCTTGATCTCGGTGAAGTGTAACCGTCACTGAAATTTGTAAAGAGGTTTTCGATTAATACTCAATATAATGTTTACAAAGTCGGTATTATATCTGATATGTTTAAGGTCATAAGTTTAAATAATTATTGTATAATTTCTGATTGCGAATATATCTGAATTGTCTAGGTTCACATTTAACTAATGTTTTACTCACCCAACAGGAGGTTCTGCGAGTGCCAGCGACAGAATACATATGAGAGGTATTAATAGCTGAAACAGAAAAATCGTTTTACTTATAATATTTAAAATTTACAGAGGAATATTTACACACAAAGATTTTCTGGAAAGTAAATGGCTGATTGATTTTTTGATAACTCACCATCATTTTCCTTAATTGAAATCAAACTGCAATATTATCTGAAAAAGGGAACATCTATTGTAAGCAAAACAAAGAACATCAGTTTACATTAAAATATTGATTTATATTGAAAGCTGTTGCTACTTAATTGGCAAATATTTTAAAGTTCACTGCTTAAAATTATAAGTTATATCAATTTGTATCCTTAGTATTTAATTATTTAACTTTTTGATAAAGTTCAGAATTTGCAACACAATGCAATCTTTAAATTTTTTTAGTATAAAAGCATTAAGTTTTCAACCTTAAAGTACCCATGAATATTTTTTTTATTAATTTTTCAGTAAACGCATGTGCCTACTTAAATTCTTGTTTCCTTACCAGGATGATACGACTCAAATTGCTTGTTGAACTTCGAATGGTAACATCTTCACATGTTCACGTATATATACTGACTAAACATGACAATACCTTTCTATCAGCCAACTTGTCCTTACATCTACCACCACCTTCTGCCAAGCGGATTTCAACTTTACTTCTACGTAATAAGATCTGTTGTAGATTTCAATGAGTATGTTTGTAATTAATATCATTAGACGTAGAGGTTGACACGTAACTGTAACAAAGCAATAGATGTTTTATGACTATACTAGTAAGGTTATTGTCCATTGAACACCCAAGGATACGATCAGCACCACCTCAAGTGGTCACTCACTTCGTATCTAGTAAGACTTTGGTGAATGCCTCACTGAAATGCCAATGCTGGGTTGGTGAAAAACATGTTATTGGGTTTATGTGAATCTAAGTAGCAGTCCCACAAACCCCAGTAAGAAAGATGGCGGTGTTTCAACGCCATGTCACGGCAAGTACGTAAGAACGAAGAAAGAAAGAAGAAGAAAGAAAGAAATCTTTATTGTATACAGCTTTCAGGTGGGCACAATGTAAATGAAAATAAAAAAAAAAAAGTACCAGTTACATACACAATATTAAGAAGTAAGAAATAAAAAATAAAAGATACAGTGACATAAAATAATTAAATCTCTTGAGACACATGGGTCCCACAGTTGCAGCAATCAGGACTCCAGTTCAGCATTTGCCTGGTCCCAAGAACCAGGCACTGGTCTTCCACTGGAGCCTGTTATTGTGACGTACGGAAGCCAACAAGTATAACGGTAGGTATATACATAATTATATATAATTTAGAATTATGTACATACTAATAGCGTGAGAAGGTAAAGAATACATAGACAAATATTAAATAAGTACACAATTATATAAAAATAAAATAAATACAACAGTAAGTCAATAAATGTGGTAAGTCATAGTTAAAATAGTCATAACGTTTCATTATCTCGCCTGATTTCTCTGCAGTCACGGTGGCTTTCCGTTCCATCGCATATTAATAATAATATCAGTCCTGTATACTGACCTACTGCTTTAAAGGGTTAGGTTTTAACCCATCAAAATGGCCTAGTGTTAGTTCGCAGGCTTCACATTTCTTTAAGAACATTATGGAAACTCTCATGCATCCTCTTTCTCTGTAGTATCTTACGATAGCCTACTTTACAGATAAATAAATAACTATTTAATATGGACATAACTTCGAAAAGTCAGAAGTATATTTCGTGGGGTTCGACCCCACGAAATACACTAACACTCTTAAAGGATAATTATAATTAGTCTTTGGTACCGTCATTTTTTTCTTGCATTTTCATATAGCTACATCATTCTATATACATTAACATTATAGTAGATTGTTTCTTGATTAATTAATTTACACATACTCATGACTGTATACTGTATGTGTGTATCGTCGTCGATGAAATACCGCCATCTTCCAACCTGGGACTATAGAAATGTTTCTCAGCATTTTTTGACAGATAAAACCTATAACTTGTTGTTATACTTGGGATCGGCATACCAACGAGTCATACACCAAACTCTAAGTAGATACGATAAGTGAATGACAAACCATCCGGCCACCTGTATAAAAGGAAAGAATAGAGAGAGGTATATTAAAATGTGAGCCTCCAGAACTGTTTCTAAGACAGCCAAACGCAGTAACAGTGTTATTGCTCTCATGCCGGTTTCCTGTGAGTGGAGGATAATTGCTGCGGGCGAGACGGCTCATTCAGACCGTCACCGAGAAAATAGCAACCGCAGGCTGATCTGGTTCATTTCTTAGTTCACATAAGGTACACTAAAATTATCTAGCACAAGTTTTACACTTGTCTCATAAATGCTTCTACTCATTAGTTTCCATATCTATACATATAACCTTAGAAATCTATATTATGGGCATGGGCGAGTTATAACTTCATATGAATTCATATTTTGTGAAAACTTTGGGTGAAAATGACGCCTAGCATGTATTCTCTTCTAGATCTACAGCCGGACAGGAAGACGGCGAATAGGTATGTTATATCTTATTTTATTTCAAAAAGCTTGTTTCAACACGATAATATAACTGCAAAATCTGTTTTACCAAAAAACAAGGTGGCAGACGACTATTTTTTTTAAAATAACCCAAAGCCTGCTTGTTGTTTACGAGCAAAAAGCATAGATAAGATTCTACGTATCAGTTTTCTTTCACATACCTGTCGGCATCTTTACGAAAACAAAAATGCATTTTCGTATGTTTTAACTAACATATATTTTACTAATGGATGACTCGCTGTTGTCCATTATGTGGTAACGGTACGAATGGGTCGTCTTGCCTAAGTAACTAGTACATACCACCCTCATATAGGAAACCAGAGGTAGGAACAATTTGTAGCGTTCGACAGCTAAGTAAATGTGCCGGAGTACATGTGCTCCTATCATATTTTTCCTATTACAAGTTATCACTTGGCACGTCTAAAAGATAAAGGTTTGGGCCTTGTTTTCCATATAAGCAATTTCGAATACCTATTTGATTACTTATAATAATAATCAGTGTCAACGAATTGATCAACTGTTGGTTGCGGGATTACAGTTTTCAAATATCCGAAATCTTGTCTAGTTATGAGACAGGAGAGAGTGCAAGCGGTCTGCTGACAATGTTAAGCATAGAGCGAAGTACAAAGCCGAAATAAAGAAGGTTGACCCTACCGCCATGTAAAGTACCTAGCAGGAAGGAGAGAGAGAGAGAGTAACAGGGTAAGTACCTAAGTATCATTTTGAATATTATTTAACACCTAAGAGCAAATAACAAACAAAAGAAATATTTTGTGCAAATAGTATATAAATTGGTTGCAAAATAAGGGAGTAATCAATATTTTAAATTTGGATATAGGAAAAGTAGTATCTCGCTATTTACGTCCGATAGCTGCATTTAAATAGCGATTACGTCACAGTTTGTATGCATCCTTTTTCTGTCATGATGTCATGAGACAATTATCCCTACTACCCAATTTAAAACGCTTGTATCTTATTTATTATTAAGTAGATTTCAAAAATTTTTTGTAGTTTAGAGCTTGCGTAAAGCAATAAATGGCATAAATATTTTTTTTAAATTGAGTTTACTGCTCTATTGCACATCGTTAGTCAAAATTATTGTAATCTCGCCCAAAACAAGATCTTTTAAAATTAAAAACTAAAATAATACAGTACGTAAACTGTTTGCCTTTGACAGATACATTTATTTGAATAAAAGAAAAGTCAGATTCGACTCATAAACTTCGATGCCTTGACAGTACAAAGACTTTTTAGGTTTTTGTACTGTCAAGGCATGGTCAAGTTTTTCTTTATGATAATTTTGGCGCAATTTGGATATCACAGCACAGTCGTATTGTACCATTCTAAAATTATATGTTTTCCATATCTATATCATTCTTAATAAAAATATGCCACAAAGCCACAGATGACAACTTACACCACGTGTCCAATTGAGTAGTCACGCTGAGCATATTACGCACCCATTTTATTTTGAGTTTTGTTTTAGTTAAAATTGTTGAGTAATATGATGGGAATGTATGATTACTCATGATGATTTAGTGGATTGCAGTGCACCTACTTGCGTTTCCAGGTAACTTGTACCTTAAGTCAAATCGGAATTCTGTCGTCAATAGTGACTTAAACTAGAGTAGGTGTTTGAATTTGGAAGTATACTTATGGATGTATCGTCTCACATCATTAACAAGCTTTTCACTTAATAACTTGCCAAAAAGCGAGTATTATTTAATATTAAGTGAGATAAACAAACACAAAATTATTTGAAAGAATTAACTTTAATTTGCACTAAGACACATCACATCACATTTCATTTTCATTTCATTTATTTATTCAATAACAATTTCCATTGTGTCTGAATTACATAATACATGCTTATTTAAATAAAATAAGAAATACACAAAATTATCATTAATACAATTATCAAAATATGTCAATATAAATAGGATTATGTCAAGGAATACAATATTAGATTATAATCTCGAAGTAAAATCAAATTCAATGCAACATTTAGATGTCAACATTACAATTATCATTTTATAATTCATTTATAGAATAAGGACATTTATCTATCAAGAATTGCTTTACTTTTACTTGAAATTCTCTTGTATAGACCAGATTCTTTATCTCCATTGGCAGTTTATTAAATATTTTTATCGACCTATAGTAAGCATTATGTTTGACAACGTCAAGATTAATCACTTGTTTTGTCTGAAGATCTTTCCTTCGCGTACCTTCCCTTTTCTGCCTTTCTTCTGTAGTCTCATATTCATGAATATATTTAGACAAATGAGTAAGTAAGACCAGAAAATACAAGCTAGGAACTGTTAGTATGTTATTTTCTTTAAAATGCGGTCGGCACGATTCATCCTGATGTATTCTAACTATGGTTCGAATGGCCCTCTTTTGCAGTACAAAGGCTTTTTGAGTGTTGTAACTATAGCTGCCTCCCCAGAAGAGAATGCTGTACCTTAACTTTGACTCTACCAATACGTGATAAACCATTTTTAAATATTTGATGCCCACTTCATATCTTAGACTTCTTAACACGTAACAAGCTGAACTAATTGTTCGATGCCTCGAATTGGCCTCGATGGCGTAGTGGTTAGTGTAACCGACTGCCACGCCTGAGGTCGCGGGTTCGATTCCCGCACAAGACAAATATTTGTGTGCATGAACATGGATGTTTGTCTTGGTCTGGGTGTTTCTATGTATAATATGTATGTATTTACAAAAAAAAAAAAAAAAGTATATATGTATGTTTATCCATTGTCTAGTACCCATAGTACAAGCTCTGCTTAGTTTGGTCTAGATGGTGTTGTGTGTATGTGGTAGAATATTATTATTATATTATTAGAATATTATTAAGTGCATAAGTTCATGCTTCCAATTTAACTGACAATCTATATGGACCCCTAAAAATTTTACAACTGGAGCCAAGGTAACTGCTTGTCCATTCATATTACAGTTAAGCCTGTCTTTGTTCCTGGAGGTAGAACGGAATAACATCGCATTAGTTTTAGTGACATTTACTCTAAGATTGTTTGATGTGAACCAACTGTGAAACGCCTCTAAGGTTTGATTTGCGACAACATTTAAATCATTTATGTTATCTGCTGAAATAATAGCGTTACAAAAAACACACAAAGCAACTTAACACTATAAGGTACGGTTTACATTTTTTTCACATTTTATTTTGCTACAAATAATAAATAATAATTGAGTATTTAACAAACATTGTCCGTTCACATAGCCATTTAACTTTTTACAAATACAGTTTGCAATCGTTGACAAAATGAGAAGTTATTTAGTTCTGAAAAGGATCATACCAGAGGCGTTGTGATCACAAAGAACTAAGTGTATGTTCTAATGATAGGTATGTCTTAAAAGTCACAAAGAGTACAAAAAATTACAGCCTTAACATACTGAAAATAAGTAACTAATTCTATCACAACCTAATTAGGCTTTTTATTTAATAGATTACTTGTTTCAATGCCATTCATTTAGGCACAGCCCATCATATCACATCTCAAAACTAATTAAGCTCCTTAAACCTCCTCCTTTTAGTGGCTTTGCAGGATGAACGCATTTCCCAAGTCAGGCTATCCCAGTTTGAGCGAAATGACAGGTTTAAATTTCTGTGCCCTATATTTCGTCTCACTACAAATTCAATTTACTTCTAATTATTCCTTTTACGACACATGAGTAGGCTTTATATGAAGTTAAAGATAATGAAAGAAATATCAAGATACCAGACAAGCTTTGATGAACAAGATACAAGATGAGAAACAAAACATCTGTAGATGAACGTCGAAAAAGTTTCACAACGCGTCCGTTTAAATTTCTGCTCATTTTCATTCGTCAGGTCGTTAATAAGGGCCATCGTTGGACCTGGCAAGTTCAGCCGCGTTGTCGTCGTATCCACCGGAACGGCCGAAATCTGCAGGCTCCACGGAAATCCTTGGCTTGAAGCCTCGTTCGTCAGCTTCATATTCTACCACCTGTAAAAATAATGATTAGCATTTTTAATAATGTTCTCGAAAAAGTGTGACGTGTGCCGAACCGCAATGATCCGTCATAATGGACTATGTACTAATCCTTTTTATATTGGGTATGTATTATGTACCTATATGTACATCTGATAAGTAAAATTGAAGGACAGAGCAAAAAATAAAGTCAAGATAGAAAAGGAATCACGCAATGGTTTGAAACTAAAATCTTTATGCACTATCGAGCAAAATTTTATCTGGCTGCAGCGCTGCCATAGTTTCTCGACTTAAAAAAAGTGCTAAGCATCTTTGGTATATTTCGCTAGTTCATCTGAAATTAAAGTCCTTAATTGACTTACCTGTTTAGTGCCGTCGGGTAAAACAACGAAGTAAGAGCCCTCAGCCCTGTTGTCCTGTCGCGTCTCCGTGTGTCCAAAGTCACTGCCAGACTCGTAGTCATTCACTTTGTATGCGAAATCGTAGCTAGCTGGCTCCTGGTTAATAAAATTATTATTTAAGCATTAGATGCATTTCTTAGCTTTTAAGAGAATTCTTCCACTTAGCGGTATTTTTACTAAAACTTAAAATCATAATTGATAATTTTAGTGATGCCTGACTGATTCCTTACCTGGTTCAAATTCTCATCGAGAGCGCCTCTGGCGTAAGAGTAGTCGTCATTGGAGAGGTTGCTGTACTGGTCCGGGACGCCGTACTGTTCTGAGGGCATGGATTCACGGGCTGAGGGAGCACCGTATGTATCTGAGAGAGCAGACCTGGAATAAAGATAACGTTCTCATTATTGTTCATTCAGTCTTTAATGCTGTATATACTAACATTCCTTATTTTCATTAGTTACTATACGTACGTAATGATAATGAGTTTAAAAAGCCACCTAATAAATCAAGAGAATGTGTTAATATAGTAGTACATACAACATAATATAAATTAAGTTGTTACATACAACTTAATTTATATTATGTTGTTCTACTAGAAATATCTGAAAACTAACCTGGAAGCAGCAGAATAGGACGAAGCGATGGCACTTGTCTTCTGGTTAGCAGCACGGCTGGCAGGTACACCATACTCTTGAGAAAGACCTCTGTCACTTGGCACTCCATAGGTATCTGACAGATCGCGCTGGCTTGGTGCTCCGTAAGTCTGAGATAAAGCATCCTGGGAATATGAGCTAGAACTTTTTGCCGCCGGCGCTCCGTAGCTGGTTGAAAGAGAACGGGCTCCGAATTGAGAAGATCCTTTGAAAGAACGGGAGCTACTTGGCGTAAAAGATTTAGAAAAGCTTCGGGCAGCGCTGTGACTTTGTTGAAAGTCACCAGATCGTGCAGAGGGAACTCCGTATTCCTGGGATAACGCATTGCCAGAAAATTGAGAGCTGCGAGCTGCAGGTGAGCCATATTTCTGGGAAGGTGCACCGCCGAAACTTCTTTGTGAAGGTACTCCGTACTCTTCTGAAGGCGTACGTAGGTCTGGTGCCCCATATTGAGAAGAAGGAGTTCTTGCAAAATCAGATCTCGCAGATGGAACACCATATTGTTGAGATACACCACTTCTCGCTGCAGGCGCACCGTATTTCTGGGATGGTCCCGATCGGGAGCTAGGGACACCGTACTCAGTAGAAAGACTTCTTGAAGCTGGCGAATACTGATCTGAAGATCTTGCACTTGGCACGCCGTATTCTTGAGAAATTCCACTTCGTGCATTAGGAGGTCCATAAGTTTGAGAGAGGCCAGATTTTGGATTTGCTGTTCTTGCACTCGGAGGTCCGTATTCTGTTGGGAGAGCGTTGCGAGGAGCACCCAAAGATCGAGCAGCTGGTGGTCCATACTCTTGTGAGAGAGATCTTTGAAAATCGTTACCGTGATCGAGCTCGTGGTCATGATTATGGCTTGATCTCGGTGAAGTGTAACCGTCACTGAAATTTGTAAAGAGGTTTTCGATTAATACTCAATATAATGTTTACAAAGTCGGTATTATATCTGATATGTTTAAGGTCATAAGTTTAAATAATTATTGTATAATTTCTGATTGCGAATATATCTGAATTGTCTAGGTTCACATTTAACTAATGTTTTACTCACCCAACAGGAGGTTCTGCGAGTGCCAGCGACAGAATACATATGAGAGGTATTAATAGCTGAAACAGAAAAATCGTTTTACTTATAATATTTAAAATTTACAGAGGAATATTTACACACAAAGATTTTCTGGAAAGTAAATGGCTGATTGATTTTTTGATAACTCACCATCATTTTCCTTAATTGAAATCAAACTGCAATATTATCTGAAAAAGGGAACATCTATTGTAAGCAAAACAAAGAACATCAGTTTACATTAAAATATTGATTTATATTGAAAGCTGTTGCTACTTAATTGGCAAATATTTTAAAGTTCACTGCTTAAAATTATAAGTTATATCAATTTGTATCCTTAGTATTTATAAATTTTTTTAGTATAAAAGCATTCAGTTTTCAACCTTAAAGAACATGAATATATTGTTAATTTATTTTTAATTAAATGCATGTGCCTACTTAAATTCATGTTTCCTTACCAGGATGATACGACTCGAATTGCTTGTTGAACTTCGAATGGTAACATCTTCACATGTTCACGTATATATACTGACTAAACATGACAATACCTTTCTATCAGCCAACTTGTCCTTACATCTACCACCACCTTCTGCCAAGAGAATTTCAACTTTACGTTAACGTAATAAGATCTGTTGTAGGTTTCAATGAGTATGTTTGTAATTAATATCATTAGAGGTAGAGGTTGACACGTAACTGTAACAAAGCAATAGATGTTTTATGACTATACTAGTAAGGTTATTGTCCATTGAACACCCAAGGATACGATCAGCACCACCTCAAGTGGTCACTCACTTCGTATCTAGTAAGACTTTGGTGAATGCCTCACTGAAATGCCAATGCTGGGTTGGTGAAAAACATGTTATTGGGTTTATGTGAATCTAAGTAGCAGTCCCACAAACCCCAGTAAGAAAGATGGCGGTGTTTCAACGCCATGTCACGGCAAGTACGTAAGAACGAAGAAAGAAAGAAGAAGAAAGAAAGAAATCTTTATTGTATACAGCTTTCAAGTGGGCACAATGTAAATGAAAATAAAAATAAAAAAAGTACCAGTTACATACACAATATTAAGAAGTAAGAAATAAAAAATAAAAGATACAGTGACATAAAATAATTAAATCTCTTGAGACACATGGGTCCCACAGTTGCAGCAATCAGGACTCCAGTTCAGCATTTGCCTGGTCCCAAGAACCAGGCACTGGTCTTCCACTGGAGCCTGTTATTGTGACGTACGGAAGCCAACAAGTATAACGGTAGGTATATACATAATTATATATAATTTAGAATTATGTACATACTAATAGCGTGAGAAGGTAAAGAATACATAGACAAATATTAAATAAGTACACAATTATATAAAAATAAAATAAATACAACAGTAAGTCAATAAATGTGGTAAGTCATAGTTAAAATAGTCATAACGTTTCATTATCTCGCCTGATTTCTCTGCAGTCACGGTGGCTTGCCGTTCCATCGCATATTAATAATAATATCAGTCCTGTATACTGACCTACTGCTTTAAAGGGTTAGGTTTTAACCCATCAAAATGGCCTAGTGTTGGTTCACAGGCTTCACGTTTCTTTAAGAACATTATGGAAACTCTCATGCATCCTCTATCTCTATATTATCTTACGATAGCTTACTTTACAGATAATTAATAACTATTTAATATGGACATATCTTCGAAAAGTCAGAAGTATATTTCGTGGGGTTCGACCCCACGAAATACACTAACACTCTTAAAGGATAATTATAATTAGTCCTTGGTACCGTCATTTTTTTCTTGCATCTGCATATAGCTACATCATTCTATATAAATTAACATTATAGTAGATTGATTCTTAATTAATTCATTCATACATACTCATGACTGTATATTGTATGTGTGTATCGGCGTCAATGAAATACCGCCATCTTCCAACCTGGGACTGTAGAAATGCTTCTCAGCATTTTTTGACAGATAAAACCTATAATTTGTTGTTGTACTTGGGATCGGCATACCAACGAGTCATACACCAAACTCTAAGTAGATACGATAAGTGAATGACAAACCATCCGGCCACCTGTATAAAATGAAAGACTAGAGAGAGGTATATAAAAACGTGAGCCGCCAGAACTGTTTCTAAGACAGCCAAACGAAGTAACAGTGTTACTGCTCTCATGCCGGTTTTCTGTAAGTGGGGGATGGTTGCTGAGGGCGAGACGGCTCATTCAGACCGTCACCGAGAAAATAGCAACCGCAGGCTGCTCTCGTTCATTTCTTAGTTCACATGATATACACTAAAATTATTTAGCACAAGTTTTACACTTATCTATACATATAACCTTAAAATCTATATTATGGGCATGGGCGAGTTACAAATTCGTATGAATTCATACTTGTGAAAACTTTGGGTGAAAATGACGCCTATCATGGTATTCTCTTCTAGATCTATAGCCGGATAATAAGACGGCGACTAGGTATATTATATCCAGTTTTATTTCAAAAAACTTGTCTCAACACAATAATATAACTGCAGAATCTGTTTTACCAAAAAACAAGGCGACAGACGACTATTTATTTTGAAATAACGCAACGCCTGCTTGATGTTTACGAGCAAAAAGCATAGATAAGATTCTATGTATCAGTTTTCTTTAACATACCTGTCGGCATCTTTACTAAATCAAAAATGCATTTACGTATGTTTTAACTAATATATATTTTACTAATGGATGATCTCGCTGTTGTCCATTATGTGGTAACGGTACAAATGGGTCGTCTTGCTAAGTAACTGGTACATACCACCCTCATATAGAAAACCAGAGGTAGTAACAATTTGTAGCATTCGACAGCTAAGTAAAAGTGCCGGAGTACATGTGCTCCTATCATATTTTTCCTATTACAAGTTATCACTTGGCACGTCTAAAAGATAAAGGTTAGAGCCTTGTTTTCCATATAAGCAATTTCGAATATTTGGTTAGGTACTTATAATAATAATCAGTGTCAACGAATTGATCAACTGTTGCGCAACCAACAGTTGATGAGAGGGAGAGATAAACAGGGTAAGTGCCTAAGTATCATTTTGAATGTTATTTAACACCCAAGACCAGTCGACCACTGCCTGGGATGGAGAGGTCATGTTCCGGCGGGTCCATCGTCGAACGACAGACGATGGATAGTAATGACCTCCCGCGTGTTTGTGCCGTGCGCGGGGACCCGTACGGAGGGATGAAGGAGTCCTGGGGGTTGAGTGGTGATGTGGCGATGGTAGTGCTGCTGATCTGCAACACACCCCTTTGGTCCGGATTTCCTCTCACACGGGAGGTCGTAGTCTAGCCAGCTGCGATCAATCGGCTGCGGCGTCCGCTCATGTGGCCGCCAGGCGAGTGCCCTTGGGTGAAGAGGTCTCCAGCTGGCAGTGCTCGTCTCCCACCTCAGTGGTTTGGGGTGGAGCGACTAGTGCTGTACGTCTCGGGGACAGCTCACTTAGGGGTGCTATACCTAGCTGGTAGCCCTGGTGCCTGAACAAGGCATCCCCAACGTTGAGGGCTCCATGGTGGGTGGGGAGCCAGCAGGTGAAAAGTAAGATAGACCAAATGGACTCTGTCACAAAAAAAACCAAGGGCTTGACCGATAAGGGCGAGCAACAAAGGACCTCTGGACCCTTAGGGGGAGAGGTCAGCAATAGTGTAGGAGCTGCACGTGGGAGCACCTACATACCCAAGCTGCAAGCTCGTGATGGCCCCAGTGGCCGTCCGAGCATGAGCCAGGGGAGTGGTGCTCACACGGGCAGCGTTAAGAAATGGAGAGGGGGTAACCCTGGAAAGGGCTACCAATTTAGAGGGCGTGGCAGCCACAGAGGGGGTCTGACATGCAGGGAATACCCGAAGGGGGATCCCAGCGGGACACCCTCTGGGAGTGGGTGTCAGCCCTCCAGGATCGGGGAGGCCAGGAAGGAACAGACGGGCGAGGCACACCCTAAGGGGGAGCCAAACTTGGCTGCACACTCCACAGACCATACCCGGGGCAGGAAGAGGCGCAGTGGGTGTGCCAACCGCAAGCGGCGTGAGCTGCAGCGGCAATTGGCACTGGCACCCGATGCAGTCTCGTCAAAAAGGGTCAGAGAAGTGAGCGACGATGCTGTTGCTCAGGCAGATGGCAATAAACGTGCCAAGACCCAAGGTGACTCCTACAGGGAGGCGCTGACGGGGGTTAAAATGGCCGTTGTTGCCGACAACTTCCCTGACGCTCTGCTTAATGCAGAGCTGGTGGAACCCATAAGGGTTGCCATTTGGGACCAGCTGGAGGCCACACCGGATCCTCTGCCGGCCATTAGTGTCGGTGCACTGCTTGGTGGAGCTCTGCACGTGACGTGTGAGGGTGAAAGAGCCGCAGAGTGGCTTCGCGGCCTCAGCGGTAAAACCGTTGGGGACGTGAAGCTCAGAGTGGTCAGCGCCAAGGAGCTTCCAAGGCCAATAAAGATGGCCTGGAAGACCAGGAATACCTGGTGCCTAGATGCCTCCAGGGTGCTGACCATGCTGCAGCGCCTCAACCTCTCTCTGAGGACCTGCGAGTGGAAGGTGCTGAGCACGCAGGTTGAGGAGACGCACACCAGGCGGATTGTCCTGGTGGACAGCGTGTCGGCTGCGGCCATAAAAGCAGGCGGCTTCTGTCTCCATGCTGGCATGGACAAAAGCACGTTCAAGATCCTTGAGGATCTGAACGTGCAGAAGGTGACAGTGGGTGCCAGCGTGGAGGAGGAGGCCCATGCGGTGTCGGCACTACAGGTGGGGGACGGGGAGGAGCCCGTGAACCCAGTGGTGATTGAACCAGGTACGGCTCTCTACACGTCGTCGCCATGCGTTTCTCCGAAGACCGACGACATAATCGGACATATAGATTGTCTAGATCTGTCGTCGCCGGAGGCTGCGGGGGCGCTGATGGAGGAAGGGAGTGAGGGGGGCGGCCAGCAGTGCCTGCCACCGTAGACGCCACCATAGGCAGACCGAATGGCTGGACTAAGGTGCGTACAAATAAACCTTCATCACTGCATCGGGGCGATGGCCGTTCTGGCCCACCACCTGCGGATGAAGGAATATGATATTGCCCTGATCCAGGAACCTTATGTTAAAGAGGGAAAGATCAGAGGTTTGGGTGGGACAGGAGGTGTAATTTATCATAACTGTTCCACTAATGATATAAGGACATGTGTGTATGTCAGAAATGGCATAAATGCAATGCCCTTATACAATTTTTGTTCTAGGGATCTTACGACAGTTAAGATCGATGTGCGAGGGAGCGGAGGGCGGGATATTGTAATCCTGACCTCTGCATACTCCGACTATACGGACAAGGAAACTGTATATGGACAGATAAAGGACCTTGTTGAATATGGCAGCCGGGAGAACCTGGACATGATCCTGGGGTGCGATGCCAACGCACACCACACAGTCTGGGGGAGCACGGATGTGAATGTAAGAGGGGAAGAGCTACTGGAGTATGTGGTAAGTACCTCTTTACAAATTCTAAACAAGGGAAACAGGCCAACGTTCGTCAACTGTAGGCGAGCAGAGGTAATTGACACCACGTTAGCCACCAACAGGGCTAGCACTAAGATTGTCGAGTGGCATGTGTCTGATGAGATTACCTTGTCAGATCATAATTACATATGCTTTAAGTATAGGACGCTGGTTCCAGCTCCTTATAGCACATAGAAGGAATCCCAGAAATACGGACTGGAACTCCTTCAGGAGTGACCTCAGTATAGATTTGGAGGATTCTAAGGGTAAGCTTAATTCTATATTAGACATAGAGTTTACAGCAGACAAATTGGTCCAGACTGTAAATACGGCCTGGACAAGTAACTGCCCTGAAAGGGAACTTAGGCCCAAGAGGGTACCGTGGTGGACGCCAGAGTTGGTCAAGCTGAGGCTTGAAGCCAGAAGAGCGTTTAACAGTGCTAGGACCAGCAGGGACTATAGCGGTTACGCTCGCTGTTTGACCAACTACAACAAAGCTGTGCGGAAAGCCAAACGGAAGGCTTGGAGAGCCCACTGTGAAAACATCAGTACTATTCCTGAAGGAATGAGACTCTCCAAAGCTATCTCGACTGTCAGAGCACACCCATTGACAACCATCAGAGATGGCAATGGGCAGCGAACAGGGTCCGGTAAGGAGATACTAGCAATGATGCTAAACACACACTTTCCGGACTGTAAGATAATAGAAAAGGAGCAGGAGGACCCGATTAGCCTGGTTGAACTAGGTTACCGTACAACCAAAGCAGATTGGGACACTGCAAGGAAGGTAGTGGATGAAGGGAAGGTCGGCTGGGCTCTAAATGGTTTTCAACCGTTCAAGTCACCTGGTCCAGACATGGTTTATCCCATTATCCTACAACAGGGAGCTGCACTCTTGGTTCCGCATTTGTGCAGACTATACAGAGCCTGCATAGCTTTTGGATACATCCCAAAGATATGGAGGCGAGTTAAAGTCATCTACATACCGAAGCCGGGCAAAGAAGACTACGAAGAAGCCAAGGCATACCGACCTATTAGCCTTGAGTCGTTCTTCTAGAAAGCCCTGGAGAAGTTAGTAGATAGACATATCAGGGAGGGAGCATTGAGAAAATTTCCCCTCCACGGGCTACAATGTGCCTACCAGTTGGGAAAATCCACTGAGACGGCACTGCATTTTGTGGTAAATAAGGCAGAACATGCATTAGATAACCGGGAAGTATGCATTGCTGCATTCCTGGATATTGAGGGAGCTTTCGATCGGACCACCTTTGATGTCATTAGTGTGGCATCAGCAAATCACGGCATAGAGCCAACCATTTGCAAGTGGATCGATTGTATGCTCAGAGGAAGAATTATTAGGTCTGAGTTGTTAGGGGATGAAATTATTGCAATGACTACCAAAGGCTGCCCTCAGGGTGGAGTACTGTCACCACTCTTATGGTGCTTGGTGGTTAATTCACTCTTAGAACAACTCAACAAAGGTCCGTACTTAACGGTCGGATATGCGGATGACTTGGTGATACTTGTCAATGGAAAATTTCCGAGCACAGTATCCAGTCTCATGCAGAGGGCCCTGAATATGGTAGAAAAATGGTGCAGTAGTAACCATTTATCGATCAACCCAGGGAAAACTACTGTCGAGCCGTTTACTAGGATGAGAGATCCGACTGGCTTGGGAACTCTATCTATGTATGGTACACAGCTACAATGGTCCACGGAGGTGAAGTATCTAGGCATGACCTTAGATAACAAGCTAACGTGGAAACCTCATGTAGACAAAGTCATAATGAAGGCCCAGCGGGTCTTCGGTATGATTCGTTCTACTTATGGGAAGACCTGGGGCCTGAAGCCCAAGGTCATCAAGTGGCTATACACGATGATGATAAGACCCATAATCACATATGGAAGCGTTGTCTGGTGGCCAAGAACCAAACTAGCAACATGCAGGAAAGCGCTGCCGAAGGTGCAGCGATTAGCCTGCATGGCTATAACAGGGGCGTTCCCTACTACGCCAACGGCTGCGTTAGAGATCCTGATGGACCTAACGCCGCTGCACATTGTTGTGGAGTTAGAGGCGATGAAGGCGCTACATAGACTATCTATACATGGGCTGTGGAGCGTCAACATGCCAGTAACTCGACACACAAAACTGGAGATCTCGAAGGATCTTAAAGAGATTATGAGCATGGGATGTGACAAAATGCAACCAATGCACATATTCAAAAAGAATTTTAAAATAAAGGTCCCCACAAGGGACGAATGGAGACGAGGTCTACGATACCCTGACAAAGGTTGTCTCATCTGGTACACCGATGGTTCCAAAATGGAAACAGGATCAGGCGCTGGTATTTATGCCAACGACTGCAAGGTGAACCAAAGCATGGGCAAATATGCAACGGTCTTCCAGGCGGAAACCTATGCTATAATTGCCTGTGCGCAGGAGAATATTAACAACAATGTCACTGACAAGATTGTTTATATACTCAGTGACAGTCAAGCTGCTCTTAAGGCTCTGAACTCCTGTAGGGTGGACTCAGCACTAGTCCTGAACTGTGTTAAAGCCCTTAACAAACTTGGCAGGAAAAACACAGTCAGGCTGGTGTGGGTTCCGGGGCATGCAGGGGTGCAGGGTAATGAGGAGGCTGATGTATTAGCCAAAAAGGGCTCGGAGCAACAATTTGTGGGCCCCGAGCCATTCGTAGGTCTCTCTGAGAGTACCGTCAAGGCAGCTTTGAATGCACATGGCAATGATAAACACAGGCTGGAGTGGATGGCCCTTAGGGGTCTGGAACACTCCAAGAAATTCATTGCAAACAGAGCCACGGGCTTTACCCGGAAGTTCTGCGGGTATAACAAGGGCCAAATACGCCTACTCACAGGAGCGTTTACTGGTCATTTTGGCACCAACGACTTCCTGTGCAGATTGAGATTGTCAAACAATTCGATCTGCAGAGCCTGTGGTGAACAGGACGAGTCCATATCAAACCTACTGTGTGAATGTGACGCGTTGGCCGGACTAAGGATGGGTCTGATGGGATTGGCATATCCGAACCCTGAAGACTTCAGGCTTCTCCCTCTGAGGTGTACGCTGCGACTGATGCAGTACATTCAAAGGGAGATAGCTCAAGGATAAACCTCGGGGCCGACACAAAAGATCCCACTGGGTCGAAGTGTCGCCGGTCTACAATGACTGGCCCCCGGATCAAGATAAGATAAGATAAGATAACACCCAAGAGCAAATAACAATCAAAAGAAATATTTTGTGCAAAGAGTATCAAAATTGGTTGCAAAATAAGGGAGTAATCAACATTTAATAGGAATAGAAGTATCTCGCTATTTGCATCAGACAGCTGCATTTAAATTGCGGTTACGTCACAGTTTGTATGCATCCTTTTTCTGTCATGACGTCATTAGACAATTATACCTACTACCCAATTTAAAACGCTTGTATCTTATTAATTATTAAATAGATTTCAAAAATTGTTTGTACTTTAGAGCTTGCGTAACGCAATTCATTGGCATAAATATTTAAAAAAAAAATGAGTTTTCTGCTCTATTGCACATCGTTAGTCAAAATTATGGTAATCTCGCCCAAAACAAGATTTAAAGAAAATTAATAAATAACTAATGGAATACAGTACGTAAACTGTTTGTCTTTGACAGATACATTTATTTGAATAAAAGTAAAGTCAGATTCGGCTCGTAAACTTCGATGCCTTGACAGTAAACAGACTTATTAAGTTTTTGTATTGTCAAGGCATGGTCAAGTTTTTCTTTATGGTCATTTTGGCGCAATGTGGATATCACAGCACAGTCGTATTGTACCATTCTAAAATTATATGTTTCCATATCTACATCATTCCTAATAGAAATATGCCACAAAGCCACAGATGACAACTTATACCATGTGTCCAATTGAGTAGTCACGCAGAGTATATTACGCACCCATTTTATTTTGAGTTTTGTTTTAGTTAAAATTTGTAGTTGAGTAATATGATGGGAATGTATGATTACTCATGATGATTTAGTGGATTGCAGTGCACCTACTTGCGTTTCAAGGTGACTTGTACCTTATGTCAAATCGGAATTATGTCGTCTATAGTGACTTCAACTGGAGTAGGTTTTTAATTTGTAAGTATACTTATGGATGTATCGTCTCACATCATTAACAAGCTTTTCACTTTAATTATTTGAAAGAATTTACTTTAATTTGCACTAAGACACTACATCACAAAGCAACTTAACACTATGAGGTACGGTTTACATTTTATTGACATTTTATTTTGCTACAAATAATAAATAATAATTGAGTATTTTACAAACATTGTCCGTTCACATAGCCATTTTACTTTTTACAAATACAGTTTGCAATCGTTGACAAAATGAGAAGTTATTTAGTTCGGAAAAGGATCATACCAGAGGCGTTGTGATCACAAAGAACTAAGTGTGTGTTCTAATGATATAAGTAATGAAGATGAAATAAGTAACTAATTCTATCACAACCTAATTAGTTTCTTTATTTATTAGATTACTTGTTTCAATGCCATTCATTCAGGCACAGCCCATCATACCACATCTCAAAACAAATTAAGTTTCTTACACCTCCTGCTTTTTTTGCCTTTGCAGGATGAACGCATTTTCCAAGTCAGGCTATCCCAGTTTGAGCGAAATCGTAGGTTTAAATTTCTGTGCCCTATGTTTCGTCTCACTACAAATTCAATTTACTTACTTCTAATTATTCTTTTTACGACACATGAATAGGCTTTATATGGAGCTAAAGATAATGAAAGAAATATCAAGATACCAGACAAGCTTTGATGAACAAGATACAAGATGAGAAACAAAACATCTGTAGATGAATGTCGAAAAAGTTTCACAACGCGTCCGTTTAAATTTTTCCTCATTTTCATTCGTCAGGTCGTTAATAAGAGCCATCGTTGGGCCGGGCAAGTTCAGCCGCGTTGTCGTCGTATCCACCGGAACGGCCGAAATCTGCAGGCTCCACGGAAATCCTTGGCTTGAAGCCTCGTTCGTCAGCCTCATATTCTACCACCTGTAAAAATAATGATTAACATTTTTAATAATATTCTCGAAAAAGTGTGACGTGTGCCAAACCACAATGATCCGTCATGATGAACTATGTACTAATCATTTTTATATTGGGTATGGTTTATGTACCTAAATGTACATCCGATAAGTAAAATTGAAGGACAGAGCAAAAACTAAAGTCAAGATAGAAAAGGAATCACGCAATGGTTTGAAACTAAAATCTTTTTGCACTATCGAGCAAAATTTTATCCGGCTACAGCGCTGCCATAGTTTCTCGACTTAAAACAAGTGCTAAGCATCTTTGGTATATATTTCGCTAGTTCATCTGAAATTAAAGTCCTTAATTGACTAACCTGTTTAGTGCCGTCAGGTAAAACAACGAAGTAAGAGCCCTCAGCCCTGTTGTCCTGTCGCGTCTCCGTGTGTCCAAAGTCACTGCCAGACTCGTAGTCATTCACTTTGTATGCGAAATCGTAGCTAGCTGGCTCCTGGTTAATAACAGAATTATTTAAGCATTAGATGCATTACTTAGTTTTTAAGAGAATTCTTTCACTTAGCGGTATTTTTACTAAAACTTAAAATCATAATTTATAATTTTAGTGATTCCTGACTGATGCCTTACCTGGTTCAAATTCTCATCGAGAGCGTCTCTGGCGTAAGAGTAGCCGTCATTGGAGAGGTTGCTGTACTGGTTCGGGACGCCGTACTGTTCTGAGGGCATGGAGTCACGGGCTGAGGGAGCACCGTATGTATCTGAGAGAGCAGACCTGGAATAAAGATAAGGTTCCCATTAATGTTCATTCAGTCTTTAATGTTGTATATACTAACATTCCTTATTTTCTTCAGTTACTATAGGTCGTGATGAGTTTAAAAAGCCACCTAATAAATCAAGAGAATGTGTTAATATAGTAGTACATACAACATAATAAAAATTAAGTTGTATGTACTACTAGAAATATCTGAAAACTAACCTGGAAGCAGCAGAATAGGATGAAGCGATGGCACTTGTCTTCTGGTTAGCGGCACGGCTGGCAGGTACACCATACTCTTGAGAAAGACCTCTGGCACTTGGCATTCCATAGTTATCTGACAGATCGCGCTGGCTTGGTGCTCCGTAAGTCTGAGATAAAGCATCCTGGGAATATGAGCTAGAACTTCTTGCTGCCGGCGCTCCGTAGCTGGTTGAAAGGGAACGAGCTCCGAATTGAGAAGATCCTTTGAAAGAATGGGAGCTACTTGGCGTAAAAGATTTAGAAAAGCTTCGGGCAGCGCTGTGGCTTTGTTGAAAGTCACCAGATCGTGCAGAAGGAACTCCGTATTCCTGGGATAACGCATTGCTAGAAAATTGAGAGCTGCGAGCTGCAGGTGAGCCATATTTCTGGGAAGGTGCACCGCCGAAACTTCTTTGTGAGGGTACTTCGTACTCTTCTGAAGGCGTACGTAGGTCTGGTGCACCATATTGAGAAGAAGGAGTTCTAGCAAAATCAGATCTCGCAGATGGAACACCATATTGTTGAGATACACCACTTCTCGCTACAGGCGCACCGTATGTCTGGGATGGTCCCGATCGGGAGCTAGGGACACCGTACTCGGTAGAAAGACTTCTTGAAGCTGGCGAATACTGATCTGAAGATCTTGCACTTGGCACACCGTATTCTTGAGAAATTCCACTTCGTGCATTAGGAGGTCCATAAGTTTGAGAGAGGCCAGATTTTGGATTTACTGTTCTTGCACTCGGAGGTCCGTATTCTGTTGGGAGAGCGTTGCGAGGAACACCCAAAGATCGAGCAGCTGGTGGTCCATACTCTTGTGAGAGAGATCTTTGAAAATCGTTACCGTGATCGAGCTCGTGGTCATGATTATGGCTATGGTCGTGGCTTGATCTCGGTGAAGTGTAACCGTCACTGAAATTTGTAAAGAGGTTTTCGTTTAATACTCAATATAATGTTTACAAAGTCGGTATTATATCTGATATGTTTAAGGTCATAAGTTTAAATAATTATTGTATAATTTCTGATTGCAAATATATCTGAATTGTCTAGGTTCACATTTAATTAATGTTTTACTCACCCAACAGGAGGTTCTGCGAGTGCCAGCGACAGAATACATATGAGAGGTATTAATAGCTGAAACAGAAAAATTACTTATAATATATTTAAAATTTACAGAGGAATATATACGGGTAGTTCTACGATAAGAGGTTTCAAGTCTATAGAGGATACGGCCAAGGAGAAAAGTTGGAGGTTTTTCATTTATCACTTATATCACGGTCTATGTCCCATTTATGTACCTTTTCACGGAAGGGCAAGTCACTTTATACATATTTTGTTACTTTTTAGAAGGCCAGGGTAAATACATCGGGCAGGGTAGAGACATCAACATCAGGGTAGATACATATTTGACCAGGGGAGAGACTTTGACGCAATAAAATAATTAATACAATTAATAAGGTCTACTTTTAATTAACATTGTACTTAACTTATAATAAGACAATCATATTATAGCCATTTCTTAAATTTAAAACAAGAGTGTCATTAGTTTCATTCACAAAAATATATGTAACTTGGAATGCCATCGCATCTTCAACATCGCAAATTCACAACTTTATTAAAACTAATTAAATAGACTAACGCCTTTTAAGTGATAATCAGGATAATTTTCATACTAGCTGTATATGTATGTATACTAGCTGTGTATGTATGTATGTAGCTATGTTTAATTAAATGAACAAGATTTACTCAAAATATAAAATTTAAAAAATAACTTTAAAAATAAAGGCAGTCTCTCGCCTCCATGATAAATTGATAAAATATAAAATGCTTAAGCTTTCTCAAACTTTATGAATTTTTGAAGGAGTAAAACATCCTTTGTCCTTTCAAAATAAGATTTGGCGTAGGGATTGTCTGGACAATCTGATCTTCTGAGATGATTAAAATATCTTGTTCGTCACCTATAAATAATTTTCCAGTTATGTCCAATTTTTTACAGAAAACTACCTCTCATCTCGTCATCTTTCAAACCCGTTCACATAGCCATTTAAAGGTACTCTTTTTTTACATAGTAGTATGACTAGAATAAAGGCGCCATTCGTGTATGTTTTTATGGATGTCGACTGCTGTTGTTCATCCTCTATCTGATGCTTGCCACCTTTTGGTGTTATGATTTGTTCACTGTCAGATGGATTCTTTTTCTCGTTCTCGGACTCTGAATCCGGTTCGTAAACATCCTCGACTCGGAGACGAGATGTTTTTTAGGCGAGTATATCATGACACCTATTTTAGAAATGATCATAATTTATATTTTCTTTGCAAAAGGAAAGCGTCTTTCTTTAGGATATTTTTGTCGTCAATAAGAAAAACTTTGATGCTAGGACAGGTTTTCTGAAGAGCATCTGACAAATCACTCAGGGATGCTATATCTTTGCCACTCAATCGGTCTGTTGATCTCTTGCAAACAGCACCCATATCATCAGAAGCTCCCTTACCGTGTCCAGCTTCACGGTAATTCTACGTAAAGTGTATAAGGGTTGAGTAGAATTCTGTTTAATGAGTGATAAGGAAGTGAAACATGTATTCGTTGCGATATTGTGTTACGGGTCCATGGCTCCAAAGATTTAAGATCTACTTCGGGTGGCAAGCTGTTCAAAATTGGCTGTAAGTGTGCCCATAGAGCTGGAGACGAATGTAACAACTTTTATGACAATGAACAATAGCTTTTAATCTTTACTACATCTGATGCCTCTTCTTTCATTTAAGTTACAACCATTGCAGACTTATCTGTTGACGAAAACCTCCAAAATGGAATGCCTGAATATCTTCTGCGTAATTAATTAAGTCATTCTCACTGAACTCCATATTAATCACAGCTGCCCTTTCTGTTAAATTTGTCTTTTAATTGAACAAGCAGAAAGCGCGGTGCCATATCTGTAACCATATTAGACTATAATATAATAACAATATGAACTGAGAACATACTTAACTTTTTTATCATAAGAATTCACCATAATTAGGTATTTAAGTTATTTAAACAGTCGTTGATAGAAGTTAGCTATATCTGACTTAGTTTATTTAAGCATCTTATGATGCATATTATCTCCCCTGGTCAGTGAGTCTCTCCCCTGGTAGTTATCTTGCCAGGGGAAATACGGCAGGGGAGAGACGTTTTCATGAAAAATGCAACTGTTTTAATTAACATAAGAAATTGTTGGGTTAATTATATATCACATTTTAACTATTAAGGTATTATTAAATAAGGATAGTAATTGCAAATAAATTAAGTGGATATTATAACTTTTACAACTTACCAGAGGAAAGACACAATCACCTTGCGAAACCAGTACACTGCACTGTCGCATCGCAACAACTAACAAATGGCGGCGCTCTAATTGTTCGTGTGTTTAGTATTACGAACTTCAGGTCGATAGATGTGATGTTAGATACACAAAAAAAGCGGGACAAAAGTAAAGGGTAATTTTTTTTGAAAATAAACAAATTTTGTTGTATTTTCCTTTATAATACTAAAGTATATTTATTTAAATTTGTGCTAAACATACTTTGTTTAGCAACTGATACAAAGAAGGTATGTTTTGTCTGCAAGTTAAAACTGAAACCGGCAAAGGGACAGGCCAGGGTAGAGACTTTATTAGACTTTATAAGGAATTTTAGAAAAATGTGCTGTAATTGGGCATTTCGTAGTGATGTTATTTAATAAAATACATTAAGATGATGTGATTAATTGCAAAAAATAACAAGACATAAAATAAAAAAACGATTTTAAACTGATTGCCGCCTAAGTTACCTCTTATCGTAGAATCACCCATACACACAAAGATTTTCTGGAAAGTAAATGGCTGATTGATTTTTTGATAACTCACCATCATTTTCCTTAATTGAGATCAAACTGCAATATTATCTGAAAAAGGGAACATCTATTGTAAGCAAAACAAAAAAGATCAGTTTACATTAAAATATTGATTTATATTGAAAGCTGTTGATACTTAATTGTCAAATATTTTAATGTTTACTGCTTAAAATTATAAGTTATATCAATTTGTATCCTTAGTATTTAATTATTAAACTTTTTTAATAAAGTTCATAATTTGCAACACAATGCAATCTTTAAATTTTTTTAGTATAAAAGCATTAAGTTTTCAACCTTAAAGTACATGAATATTTTTTTAATTAATTTTTCAGTAAACGCATGTGCCTACTTAAATTCTTGTTTCCTTACCAGGATGATACGACTCAAATTGCTTGTTGAACTTCGAATGGTAACATCTTCACATGTTCACGTATATATACTGACTAAACATGACAATACCTTTCTATCAGCCAACTTGTCCTTACATCTACCACCACCTTCTGCCAAGCGGATTTCAACTTTACTTCTACGTAATAAGATCTGTTGTAGATTTCAATGAGTATGTTTGTAATTAATATCATTAGACGTAGAGGTTGACACGTAACTGTAACAAAGCAATAGATGTTTTATGACTATACTAGTAAGGTTATTGACCATTGAACACCCAAGGATACGATCAGCACCACCTCAAGTGGTCACTCACTTCGTATCTAGTAAGACTGGTGAATGCCTCACTGAAATGCCAATGCTGGGTTGGTGAAAAACATGTTATTGGGTTTATGTGAATCTAAGTAGCAGTCCCACAAACCCCAGTAAGAAAGATGGTGGTGTTTCAACGCCATGTCACGGCAAGTACGTAAGAACGAAGAAAGAAAGAAGAAGAAAGAAAGAAATCTTTATTGCATACAGCTTTTAGGTGGGCACAATGTAAATGAAAATAAAAAAAATAAAAATAAAAAGTACCAGTTACATACACAATATTAAGAAGTAAGCAATAAAAAATAAAAGATACAGTGACATAAAATAATTAAATCTCTTGAGACACATGGGTCCCACAGTTGCAACAATCTGGACTCCAGTTCAGCATTTGCCTGGTCCCAAGAACCAGGCACTGGTCTTCAACTGGAGCCTGTTATTGTGACGTACGGAAGCCAACAAGTATAACGATAGGTATATACATAATTATATATAATTTAGAATTATGTACATACTAATAGCGTAAGAAGGTAAAAAATACATAGACAAACGTTAAATAAGTACACAATTATATAAAAATAAATAAATACAACAGTAAGTTAATAAATGTGGTAAGTCATAGTTAAAATAGTCATAACGTTTCATTATCTCGCCTGATTTCTCTGCAGTCATGGTGGCTTGCCGTTCCATCGCATATTAATAATAGCGAGCGTTCTGGGCTTACATGCGATCTAGGAAAGGTAGATTATGCAAACAGAAATTAACAAATAACGGACGCGTTTTGTCGGAACACGAGTGCGCCGCTGAGTTCGCTAGATTTTTTCACTCGGTATATAATAGTGCCCCGGCGGCGCTGAGCGTGGAGGCGGCGGTCGCGGCGGCAGCGCCGACGAGCGCGTGGACACACCTCGCGCGCCTGAGCCCTAGCGACGTACGGCGCGCGCTCGCCCGCCTCACGCCTAAGCGCACCGTGGGGCCAGATGGTATTCCACCATTTGTTTTTAGAGATTGTCATATGACATTAGTGGAACCCTTGTTACATTTATTTAATGTTTGTATAGATACAGCTACGTTTCCTGACCGATGGAAACTCACACGAGTGGTTCCTGTGCCGAAAGGTAAGGGAGGTCCGACACCCAGTGACTACAGACCTGTTGCAATCTTGTGCACTCCAGCCAAGGTCTTCGAAACCGTCATTCACAGCTGTCTTTATGCGCAAATAAGTGCCCAACTATGCGACGCGCAGCACGGGTTTCGCCCAGGGCGTGGAACAACAGGAAACTTGATGCATCTGATGTCACAATTAGTTCCGTCTGTAGATGCCGGCTTACAAGTGGATGTTGCGTACTTAGATTTTAGAAAGGCATTTGACACGGTCGACAACGACATCCTTTTATCGAAATTAGCCAGCTTCGGGTGCACACCACACACGCTAAAATTTTTCGCCAACTATCTGCGAGATAGATGTCAATATGTCGACTGTGGCGGATACCTGTCTGAACCTTACCTTACTAGATCGGGTGTGAGCCAGGGCAGTAATTTGGGGCCTCTTCTTTTTATCTTGATGATAAATGACCTACCTGCAGTCATAAATAAATCCACATGCTTATTATTTGCCGATGATTTGAAGCTGGTTGTTGAAGTGAAGAAGGAAACGGACTGCAATATACTCCAGTGTGATATCGATAGAGTTGCAAAATGGAGCCAAGAAAATAAACTTTATTTTAATGTAAACAAATGTTCAGTGTTGTCGTTCAGCCGTGCACGCACCCCACGCCATCACCACTACCACCTAGATGGGACACCACTACAGCGTGTCAATGAGGTTAAAGATTTAGGAATTCATTTTACGGTCGATTTAAATTTTCGAAAACATGTTACACAGCTTTGTAAAAAGGCATATCGAAATTTAGGGTTTGTTTTACGTCAAGCTAACCAATTTACAAACATTAAGGCTTTGAAAGCGTTATTTGAGGCTCTCGTCAAAAGTCACTTGGAGTGTAATGCAGTGATTTGGTCTCCATACGAAGCCAAATACAAATCTATGTTAGAACGGATACAAAATAAATTTATTAGATTTTTATATTCAAAATTGTACGGCGTTTACCCGGGATATCCACTACTGTATCCTTCTCTATTTACCCTCGGAATGGTAGGCTATCATAAACTAGAAGTACGTAGAGAAGCAGCCATGGTCTGCTATTTATTTAAACTTATAAGAGGTAAAATACATAACCCAGCCATCCTGCAGGAGATTCAATTTTTTGTCCCAGATGAGTATAGGGGGCGACGGCGGCGGCCGGCGTTGCTAGTGGTGCCGCGCGCGCGCACTAATCTCTTACAGCACGCGCCGCTGACGCGGGCGCTGCGTGCGCTTAATACCGTATCAGATCGGATCGATCTATTTTCATGTTCAGTGAGCGAATTCACAAAGGCTATATACTGGATATTAAGTTATTGTTAATAGATTTAAGATATTTTATTATATTACTGTATTTAAATGTTAGATTTTAGTTATGTTGCTATACTATCGCATTAGGTTAAGAACCTGTAATGATAGATTAATAGTTTTGAAATAAATAAATAAATAAATAAATAAATAAATAAAATATCAGCCCTGTATACTGACCTACTGCTTTAAAGGGTTGGGTTTTAACCCATCAAAATGGCCTAGTGTTGGTTCGCAGGCTTCACGTTTCTTTAAGAACATTATGGAAACTCTCATGCATCCTCTATCTCTATATTATCTTACGATAGCTTACTTTACAGATAATTAATAACTATTTAATATGGACATATCTTCGAAAAGTCAGAAGTATATTTCGTGGGGTTCGATCCCACGAAATACACTAACACTCTTAAAGGATAATTATAATTAGTCCTTGGTACCGTCATTTTTTTCTTGCATCTGCATATAGCTACATCATTCTATATACATTAACATTATAGTAGATTGTTTCTTGATTAATTAATTTATACATACTCATGACTGTATACTGTATGTGTGTATCGTCGTCGATGAAATACCGCCATCTTCCAACCTGGGACTATAGAAATGTTTCTCAGCATTTTTTGACAGATAAAACCTATAACTTGTTGTTATACTTGGGATCGGCATACCAACGAGTCATACACCAAACACTAAGTAGATACGATAAGTGAATGACAAACCATCCGGCCACCTGTATAAAATGAAAGAATAGAGAGAGGTATATAAAAACGTGAGCGTCCAGAACAGTTTCTAAGACAGCCAAACGCAGTAACAGTGTTATTGCTCTCATGCCGGTTTCCTGTGAGTGGCAGATAATTGCTGCGGGCGAGACGGCTCATTCAGACCGTCACCGAGAAAATAGCAACCCCAGGCTGATCTGGTTCATTTCTTAGTTCACATAATGTACACTAAAATTATCTAGCACAAGTTTTACACTTGTCTCATAAATGCTTCTACTCATTAGTTTCCATATCTATACATATAACCTTAGAAATCTATATTATGGGCAAGGGCGAGTTATAACTTCATATGAATTCATATTTTGTGAAAACTTTGGGTGAAAATGACGCCTATCATGTATTCTCTTCTAGATCTACAGCCGGACAGGAAGACGGCGAATAGGTATGTTATATCTTATTTTATTTCAAAAAGTTTGTTTCAACACGATAATATAACTGCAGAATCTGTTTTACCAAAAAACAAGGTGGCAGACGACTATTTTTTTAAAATAACCCAACGCCTGCTTGTTGTTTACGAGCAAAAAGCATAGATAAGATTCTACGTATCAGTTTTCTTTCACATACCTGTCGGCATCTTTACGAAAACAAAAATGCATTTTCGTATGTTTTAACTAATATATATTTTACTAATGGATGATCTCGCTGTTGTCCATTATGTGGTAACGGTACGAATGGGTCGTCTTGCCTAAGTAACTGGTACATACCACCCTCATATAGGAAACCAGAGGTAGTAACAATTTGTAGAATTCGACAGCTAAGTAAAAGTGTCGGAGTACATGTCATTGTGCTCCTATCATATTTTTCCTATTACAAGTTATCACTTGGCACGTCTAAAAGATAAAGGTTTGAGCCTTGTTTTCCATATAAGCAATTTCGAATATTTGGTTACATAAAATAATAATCAGTGTGGTTGCGGGATTACAGAGTTTTCAAATATCCGAAATCTTGTCTCGTTATGAGCCAGGAGAGAGTGCAAGCGGTCTGCTGACAATGTTAAGGATAGAGCGAAGTACAAAGCCGAAATAAAGAAGGTTGACCCTACCGCCATGTAAAGTACCTAGCTGGCAGGAGAGAGAGAGAGAGAGTAACAGGGTAAGTACCTAAGTATCATTTTGAATATTATTTAACACCCAAGAGCAAATAACAATCAAAAAAATATTTTGTGCAAATAGTATCTAAATTGGTTGCAAATTAAGGGAGTTATTAATATTTTAAATTTGGAATAGGAAAAGTAGTATCTCGCTATTTGCGTCCGACAGCTGCATTTAAATAGCGGTTACGTCAGTTTGTATGCATCCTTTTTCTGTCATGACGTCATGAGACAATTATACCTACTACCCAATTTAAAACGCTTCTATCTTATTTATTATTAAGTAGATTTCATAATTTGTTTGTACTTTAGAGCTTGCGTAACGCAATTAATTGGCAGAAATATAAAAAGAATATTAAATTTACTGCTCTATTGCACATCGTTAGTCAAAATTATTGTAATCTCAGCAAAACAAAACTTTTTTAAATTAATAACTAGAAGAATACAGTACGTAAACTGTTTGTCTTTGACAGGCACATTTATTTGAGTAAAAGAAAAGTCAGATTCGGCTCGTAAACTTCGATGCCTTGACAGTACAAAGACTTATTAGGTTTTTGTACTGTCAAGGCATGGTCAAGTTTTTCTTTATGGTAATTTTGGCGCAATGTGGATACCACAGCACAGTCGTATTGTACCATTCTAAAATTATATGTTTCCCATATCTATATAATTATAATTATATAAATATGCCACAAAGCCACAGATGACAACTTATACCACGTGTATAATTGAGTAGTCACGCTGAGCATATTACGCACCCATTTTATTTTGAGTTTTGTTTTAGTTAAAATAGTTGAGTAATATGATGGGAATGTATGATTACTCATGATGATTTACTGGATTACAGTGCACCTACTTGCGTTTCCAGATGACTTGTACCTTATATCAAATCGGAATTCTGTCATCAATAGTGATTTAAACTGGCTGTATCGTCTCACATCATAAACAAGCTTTTCACTTCATAACTTGCCATAAAGCGAGTATTATTTTATATTAAGTGGGATAAACAAACACAAAATTATTTGAAAGAATTAACTTTAATTTGCACTAAGACACTACATCACAAAGCAACTTAACACTATGAGGTACGGTTTACATTTTTTTGACATTTTATTTTGCTACAAATAATAAATAATAATTGAGTATTTTACAAACATTGTCCGTTCACATAGCCATTTTACTTTTTACAAATACAGTTTGCAATCGTTGACAAAATGATAAGTTATTTGGTTCGGAAAAGGATCATACCAGAGGCGTTGTGATCACAAAGAACTAAGTGTGTGTTCTAATGATATGTCTAAAAAGTGGCAAAGATTTCAAAAATTTACAGCCTTAACATACTGAAAATAAGTAACTAATTCTATCACAACCTAATTAGGCTTTTTATTTATTAGATTATTTTTTTTAATGCCATTCATTTAGGCACAGCCCATCATATCACATCTCAAAACAAATTAAGCTTCTTAAACCTCCTCCTTTTTTGCCTTTGCAGGATGAACGCATTTCCCAAGTCAGGTTATCCCAGTTTGAGCGAAATCGTAGGTTTAAATTTCTGTGCCCTATGTTTCGTCTCACTACAAATTCAATTTACTTTCTTCTAATTATTTTTACGACACATGAATAGGCTTTATATGAAGTTAAAGATAAAGAAAGCAATATCAAGATACCAGACAAGCTTTGATGAACAAGATACAAGATGAGAAACAAAACATCTGTAGATGAACGTCGAAAAAGTTTTACAACGTGTCCGTTTAAATTTCTTCTCATTTTCATTCGTCAGGTCGTTAATAAGGGCCATCGTTGGACCTGGCAAGATCAGCCGCGTTGTCGTCGTATCCACCGGAACGGCCGAAATCTGCAGGCTCCACGGAAATCCTTGGCTTGAAGCCTTGTTCGTCAGCCTCATATTCTACCACCTATAAAAATAATGATTAACATTTTTAATAATGTTCTCGAAAAAGTGTGACGTGTGCCGAACCGCAATGATCCGTCATAATGGACTATGTACTAATCCTTTTTATATTGGGTATGGTTTATGTACCTAAATGTACATCCGTTAAGTAAAATTGAAGGACAGAGCTAAAAATAAAGTCAAGATAGAAAAGGAATCACGCAATGGTTTGAAACTTAAATCTTTATGCACTATCGAGCAAAATTCTATCTGGCTAGAGCATTCCCATAGATCCTCGACTTAAAAAAAGTGCTAAGCATCTTTGGTATATATCTCGCTAGTTCATCTGAAATTAAAGTCCTTAATTGACTTACCTGTTTAGTGCCGTCGGGTAAAACAACGAAGTAAGAGCCCTCAGCCCTGTTGTCCTGTCGCGTCTCCGTGTGTCCAAAGTCGCTGCCAGACTCGTAGTCATTCACTTTGTACGCGAAATCGTAGCTAGCTGGCTCCTGGTTAATAAAAAAAATATTTAAGCATTAGATGCATTTCTTAGCTTTTAAGAGAATTCTTCCACTTAGTGGTATATTTACTAAAACTTAAAATCATAATTCATAATTTTAGTGATTCCTGACTGATTCCTTACCTGGTTCAAATTCTCATCGAGAGCGCCTCTGGCGTAAGAGTAGCCGTCATTGGAGAGGTTGCTGTACTGGTCCGGGACGCCGTACTGTTCTGAGGGCATGGAGTCACGGGCTGAGGGAGCACCGTATGTATCTGAGAGAGCAGACCTGGAATAAAGATAAGGTTCTCATTAACGTTCATTCAGTCTTTAATGTTGTATATACTAACATTCCTTATTTTTTTTAGTTACTATAGGTCGTGATGAGTTTAAAAAGCTACCTAATAAATCAAGAGAATGTGTTAATATAGTAGTACATACAACATAATATAAATTACGTTGTATGTAGTACTAGAAATATCTGAAAACTAACCTTGAAGCAGCAGAATAGGATGAAGCGATGGCACTTGTCTTCTGGTTAGCGGCACGGCTGGCAGGTATACCATACTCTTGAGAAAAACCACTGGCACTTGGCACTCCATAGGTATCTGACAGATCGCGCTGGCTTGGTGCTCCGTAAGTCTGAGATAAAGCATCCTGGGAATATGAGCTAGAACTTCTTGCCGCCGGCGCTCCGTAGCTGGTTGAAAGAGAACGAGCTCCGAATTGAGAAGATCCTTTGAAAGACCGGGAGCTACTTGGCGTAAAAGATTTAGAAAAGCTTTGGGCAGCGCTGTGGCTTTGTTGAAAGTCACCAGATCTAGCAGAAGGAACTCCGTATTCCTGGGATAACGCATTGCCAGAAAATTGAGAGCTGCGAGCTGCAGGTGAGCTATATTGCTGGGAAGGTGCACCGCCGAAACTTCTTTGTGAAGGTACTCCGTACTCTTCTGAAGGTGTACGAAGGTCTGGTGCACCATATTGAGAAGAAGGAGTTCTTGCAAAATCAGATCTCGCAAATGGAACACCATATTGTTGAGATACACCACTTCTCGCTGCAGGCGCACCGTATGTCTGGGATGGTCCCGATCGGGAGCTAGGGACACCGTACTCAGTAGAAAGACTTCTTGAAGCTGGCGAATACTGATCTGAAGATCTTGCACTTGGCACGCCGTATTCTTGAGAAATTCCACTTCGTGCATTAGGAGGTCCATAAGTTTGAGAGAGGCCAGATTTTGGATTTGCTGTTCTTGCACTCGGAGGTCCGTATTCTGTTGGGAGAGCGTTGCGAGGAACACCCAAAGATCGAGCAGCTGGTGGTCCATACTCTTGTGAGAGAGATCTTTGAAAATCGTTACCGTGATCGAGCTCGTGGTCATGATTATGGCTATGGTCGTGGCTTGATCTCGGTGAAGTGTAACCGTCACTGAAATTTGTAAAGAGGTTTTCGATTAATACTCAATATAATGTTTACAAAGTCGGTATTATATCTTATATGTTTAAGGTCATAAGTTTAAATAATTATTGTATAATTTCTGATTGCGAATATATCTGAATTGTCTAGGTTCACATTTAATTAATGTTTTACTTACCCAACAGGAGGTTCTGCGAGTGCCAGCGACAGAATACATATGAGAGGTATTAATAGCTGAAACAGAAAAATCGTTTTACTTATAATATTTAAAATTTACAGAGGAATATTTACACACAAAGATTTTCTGGAAAGTAAATGGCTGATTGATTTTTTGATAACTCACCATCATTTTCCTTAATTGAAATCAAACTGCAATATTATCTGAAAAAGGGAACATCTATTGTAAGCAAAACAAAGAACATCAGTTTACATTAAAATATTGATTTATATTGAAAGCTGTTGCTACTTAATTGGCAAATATTTTAAAGTTCACTGCTTAAAATTATAAGTTATATCAATTTGTATCCTTAGTATTTATAAATTTTTTTAGTATAAAAGCATTCAGTTTTCAACCTTAAAGAACATGAATATATTGTTAATTTATTTTTCATTAAATGCATGTGCCTACTTAAATTCATGTTTCCTTACCAGGATGATACGACTCGAATTGCTTGTTGAACTTCGAATGGTAACATCTTCACATGTTCACGTATATATACTGACTAAACATGACAATACCTTTCTATCAGCCAACTTGTCCTTACATCTACCACCACCTTCTGCCAAGCGAATTTCAACTTTACGTTAACGTAATAAGATCTGTTGTAGGTTTCAATGAGTATGTTTGTAATTAATATCATTAGAGGTAGAGGTTGACACGTAACTGTAACAAAGCAATAGATGTTTTATGACTATACTAGTAAGGTTATTGTCCATTGAAAACCCAAGGATACGATCAGCACCACCTCAAGTGGTCACTCACTTCGTATCTAGTAAGACTTTGGTGAATGCCTCACTGAAATGCCAATGCTGGGTTGGTGAAAAACATGTTATTGGGTTTATGTGAATCTAAGTAGCAGTCCCACAAACCCCAGTAAGAAAGATGGCGGTGTTTCAACGCCATGTCACGGCAAGTACGTAAAGCCATTATCTCGCCTGATTTCTCTGCAGTCATGGTGGCTTGCCGTTCCATCGCATATTAATAATAATATCAGCCCTGTATACTGACCTACTGCTTTAAAGGGTTGGGTTTTAACCCATCAAAATGGCCTAGTGTTGGATCGCAGGCTTCACGTTTCTTTAAGAACATTATGGAAACTCTCATGCATCCTCTATCTCTATATTATCTTATGATAGCTTACTTTACAGATAATTAATAACTATTTAATATGGACATATCTTCGAAAAGTCAGAAGTATATTTCGTGGGGTTCGATCCCACGAAATACACTAACACTCTTAAAGGATAATTATAATTAGTCCTTGGTACCGTCATTTTTTTCTTGCATCTGCATATAGCTACATCATTCTATATAAATTAACATTATAGTAGATTGATTCTTAATTAATTCATTCATACATACTCATGACCGTATATTGTATGTGTGTATCGGCGTCGATGAAATACCGCCATCTTCCAACCTGGGACTGTAGAAATGCTTCTCAGCATTTTTTGACAGATAAAACCTATAATTTGTTGTTGTACTTGGGATCGGCATACCAACGAGTCATACACCAAACTCTAAGTAGATACGATAAGTGAATGACAAACCATCCGGCCACCTGTATAAAAGGAAAGAAAAGAGAGATATAAAAACGTGAGCCTTCAGAACTATTTCTAACCCGGCCAAACGCAGTAACAGTGTTATTGCTCTCATGCTGGTTTCCTGTGAGTGGGGGATAATTGCTGCGGGCGAGACGGCTCATTCAGACCGTCACCGAGAAAATAGCAACCGCAAGCTACTCTGGTTCATTTCTTAGTTCACATAATATACACTAAAATTATTTAGCACAAGTTTTACACTTATCTATACATATAACCTTAAAATCTATATTATGGGCATGGGCGAGTTACAAATTCATATGGATTCATACTTGTGAAAACTTTGGGTGAAAATGACGCCTATCATGTATTCTCTTCTAGATCTACAGCCGGATAAGAAGACGGCGACTAGGTATATTATATCCAGTTTTATTTCAAAAAACTTGTCTCAACACAATAATATAACTGCAGAATCTGTTTTACCAAAAAACAAGGCGACAGACGACTATTTATTTTGAAATAACGCAACGCCTGCTTGATGTTTACGAGCAAAAAGCATAGATAAGATTCTATGTATCAGTTTTCTTTAACATACCTGTCGGCATCTTTACTAAATCAAAAATGCATTTACGTATGTTTTAACTAATATATATTTTACTAATGGATGATCTCGCTGTTGTCCATTATGTGGTAACGGTACAAATGGGTCGTCTTGCCTAAGTAACTGGTACATACTACCCTTATATAGGAAACCAGAGGTAGTAACAATTTGTAGCGTTCGACAGCTAAGTAAAAGTGCCGGAGTACATGTGCTCCTATTATATTTTTCCTATTACAAGTTATCACTTGGCACGTCTAAAAGATAAAGGTTAGAGCCTTGTTTTCCATATAAGCAATTTCGAATATTTGGTTAGGTACTTATAATAATAATCAGTGTCAACGAATTGATCAACTGTTGCGCAACCAACAGTTGATGAGAGGGAGAGATAAACAGGGTAAGTGCATAAGTATCATTTTGAATGTTATTTAAAACCCAAGAGCAAATAACAATCAAAAGAAATATTTTGTGCAAAGAGTATCAAAATTGGTTGCAAAATAAGGGAGTAATCAATATTTAATAGGAATAGAAGTATCTCGCTATTTGCATCAGACAGCTGCATTTTAATTGCGGTTACGTCACAGTTTGTATGCATCCTTTTTCTGTCATGACGTCATTAGACAATTATTCCTACTACCCAATTTAAAACGCTTGTATCTTATAAATTATTAAATAGATTTCAAAAATTGTTTGTACTTTAGAGCTTGCGTAACGCAATTCATTGGCATAAATATTAAAAAAAAAAATGAGTTTTCTGCTCTGTTGCACATCGTTAGTCAAAATTATGGTAATCTCGCCCAAAACAAGATTTAAAGAAAATTAATAAATAACTAATGGAATACAGTACGTAAACTGTTTGTCTTTGACAGATACATTTATTTGAATAAAAGAAAAGTCAGATTCGGCTCGTAAACTTCGATGCCTTGACAGTACACAGACTTATTAAGTTTTTGTACTGTCAAGGCATGGTCAAGTTTTTCTTTATGGTCATTTTGGCGCAATGTGGATATCACAGCACAGTCGTATTGTACCATTCTAAAATTATATGTTTCCATATCTACATCATTCCTAATAGAAATATGCCACAAAGCCACAGATGACATCTTATACCATGTGTCCAATTGAGTAGTCACGCAGAGTATATTACGCACCCATTTTATTTAGAGTTTTGTTTTAGTTATAATTTGTAGTTGAGTAATATGATGGGAACGTATGATTACACATGATGATTTAGTGGATTGCAGTGCACCTACTTGCGTTTCAAGGTGACTTGTACCTTATGTCAAATCGGAATTATGTCGTCTATAGTGACTTCAACTGGAGTAGGTTTTTAATTTGTAAGTATACTTATGGATGTATCGTCTCACATCATTAACAAGCTTTTCACTTAATAACTTGCCAAAAAGCGAGTGTTATTTAATATTAAGTGAGATAAACAAACACAAAATTATTTGAAAGAATTAACTTTAATTTGCACTAAGACACTACATCACAAAGCAACTTAACACTATGAGGTACGGTTTACATTTTTTTGACATTTTATTTTGCTACAAATAATAAATAATAATTGAGTATTTTACAAACATTGTCCGTTCACATAGCCATTTCACTTTTTACAAATACAGTTTGCAATCGTTGACAAAATGAGAAGTTATTTAGTTCGGAAAAGGATCATACCAGAGGCGTTGTGATCACAAAGAACTAAGTGTGTGTTCTAATGTTATAAGTAATGAAGATGAAATAAGTAACTAATTCTCTCACAACCTAATTAGGCTTTTTATTTATTAGATTACTTGTTTTAATGCCATTCATTGAGGCACAGCCCATCATATCACATCTCAAAACAAATTAAGCTTCTTAAACCTCCTGCTTTTTTTACCTTTGCAGGATGAACGTATTTCCCAAGTCAGGCTATCCCAGTTTGAGCGAAATCGCAGGTTTAAATTTCTGTGCCCTATGTTTCGTCTCACTACAAATTCAATTTACTTACTTCTAATTATTCCTTTTACGACACATGAATAGGCTTTATATGGAGCTAAGGATAAAGAAAGAAATATCAAGATACCAGACAAGCTTTGATGAACAAGATACAAGATGAGAAACAAAACATCTGTAGATAAACGTCGAAAAAGTTTCACAACGCGTCCGTTTAAATTTCTTCTCATTTTCATTTGTCAGGTCGTTAATAAGGGCCATCGTTGGACCGGGCAAGTTCAGCCGCGTTGTCGTCGTATCCACCAGAACGGCCGAAATCTGCAGGCTCCACGGAAATCCTTGGCTTGAAGCCTCGTTCGTCAGCCTCATATTCTACCACCTGTAAAAATTATGATTAATAATGTTCTCGATAAAGTGTGACGTGTGCTGAACCGCAATGATCCGTCATGATGAACTATGGACTAATCCTTTATATATTGGGTATGTATTATGTACCTAAATGTACATCCAATAAGTAAAATTGAAGGACAGAGCTAAAAATAAAGTCAAGGTAAAAAAGGAATTACGCAATGGTTTGAAACTATAATCTTTTTAATTCACTAACGAGCAAAATTTTATCTGGCTGCAGCGCTGCCATAGTTTCTCGACTTAAAAAAAGTGCTAAGCATCTTTGGTATATTTCGCTGGTTCATCTAAAATTAAAATCTTTAATTGACTTACCTGTTTAGTGCCGTCGGGTAAAACAACGAAGTAAGAGCCCTCAGCCCTGTTGTCCTGTCGCGTCTCCGTGTGTCCAAAGTCACTGCCAGACTCGTAGTCATTCACTTTGTATGCGAAATCGTAGCTAGCTGGCTCCTGGTTAATAAAATTATTATTTAAGCATTAGATGCATTTCTTAGCTTTTAAGAGAATTCTTCCACTTAGCGGTATTTTTACTAAAACTAAAAATCATAATTGATAATTTTATTGATGCCTGACTGATTCCTTACCTGGTTCAAATTCTCATCGAGAGCGTCTCTGGCGTAAGAGTAGCCGTCATTGGAGAGGTTGCTGTACTGGTCCGGGATGCCGTACTGTTCTGAGGGCATGGAGTCACGGGCTGAGGGAGCACCGTATGTATCTGAGAGAGCAGACCTGGAATAAAGATAAGGTTCTCATTAATGTTCATTCAGTCTTTAATGCTGTATATACTAACATTCCTTATTTTCATTAGTTACTATAGGACGTAATGAGTTTAAAAAGCCACCTAATAAATCAAGAGAATGTGTTAATATAGTAGTACATATAACATAATATAAATCAAGTTGTATGTACTACTACAAATATCTGAAAACTAACCTGGAAGCAGCAGAATAGGACGAAGCGATGGCACTTGTCTTCTGGTTAGCAGCACGGCTGGCAGGTACACCATACTCTTGAGAAAGACCTCTGGCACTTGGCACTCCATAGGTATCTGACAGATCGCGCTGACTTGGTGCTCCGTAAGTCTGAGATAAAGCATCCTGGGAATATGAGCTAGAACTTTTTGCCGCCAGAACAGAACGGGCTCCGAATTGAGAAGATCCTTTGAAAGAACGGGAGCTACTTGGCGTAAAAGATTTAGAAAAGCTTCGGGCAGCGCTGTGGCTTTGTTGAAAGTCACCAGATCGTGCAGAGGGAACTCCGTATTCCTGAGATAACGCATTGCCAGAAAATTGAGAGCTGCGAGCTGCAGGTGAGCCATATTTCTGGGAAGGTGCACCGCCGAAACTTCTTTGTGAAGGTACTCCGTACTCTTCTGAAGGCGTACGTAGGTCTGGTGCCCCATATTGAGAAGAAGGAGTTCTTGCAAAATCAGATCTAGCAGATGGAACACCATATTGTTGAGATACACCACTTCTCGCTGCAGGCGCACCGTATTTCTGGGATGGTCCCGATCGGGAGCTAGGGACACCGTACTCAGTAGAAAGACTTCTTGAAGCCGGCGAATACTGATCTGAAGATCTTGCACTTGGCACGCCGTATTCTTGAGAAATTCCACTTCGTGCATTAGGAGGTCCATAAGTTTGAGAGAGGCCAGATCTTGGATTTGCTGTTCTTGCACTCGGAGGTCCGTATTCTGTTGAGAGAGTGTTGCGAGGAGCACCCAAAGATCGAGCAGCAGGTGGTCCATACTCTTGCGAGAGATATCTTTGGAAGTCGTTACCGTGATCGTGCTCGTGATCATGATCATGGCTGTGGTCATGGCTTGATCGCGCTAAAGGGTAACCGTCACTGGAATTTGTAAAGAGGTTTTCAATTAATACACGATACAGTATTTAAAAAAATCGGCTCTCTATCTGATATATTTCTTCAGCTCATAAGTTTTAATTATTATAATATTTTACTCACCCAACAGGAGGTTCTGCGAGTGCCAGAGACATAATACATATGAGAGATATTAATAGCTGAAATAGAAGAATAATTTTAGTTAGAATATTTAAAATTTACAGATAGATATTTACAATCGGAATTTTTCTGGACAGCAAAACACTGATTCATTGATTACTCACCCTCATTTTCCTAAATTGAGATCAAATTGCAAAATTATCTGAAAAAGGGAACAACGATTATAGATAAAACAATAAATATTTTTAATAAAATGATTGATTTATATTTATTGTTACATATGCATTTGTTACGTTTGCTTATAATTTCATTTTTATTAAATATTAACTATTTTATTTTAGTTATTAAACTTCTGATTCATTTTCTATTGCATTTTGTAATTCTAACTATATCAACATATTTATTTTATAAGTGTAATTCTAATCTTGTACTTGAGACTACTTTTTTAATGTTAGCTTTTCCAATGCAATGCAGACTTTTAAAAGTTTAACATTAAAATAATTTAAAAGCCCTTGCTCTATTAAAATAATATTTGTACTTCAAAGTATGTCAACTCTTTTTATTAAGAATGAACTTGAAACACGATTTTATATTTCTTGATTAAAAGTTCTGATTCTCTGAACTCCTTACCAAGATGACACGACTCGAATTGCGTAGTAAACTTCGAATGGTAACATCTTCACATCTTCAGGTATTTATACTGGCTAAACATTACAATACCTTTCTATTGACCAACTTATTTTTGCATCTACCATAATCTCTAGTTAAGCGTATTTCAACCTTACCTCTTAGTGACAAGACACAGTAGAAATTATGGAGAGTGTGTCTTTATGTTGGCGAAAAGTTTCATTGTGGATTGATAGCATGCGTGTGTCGACACTTAATCTGGATCTTGTAACATTGTACTCGTATCTTCACGCTGCACCGCATTAGGTGCTAAATGTGTGAATGTCAACAAGTTTTGTAGTACGTCGTAATAAGGTGATAGTAAGGATTCAGGCACTACAAAGACGCAACGACGGTAAGTACCTATAATATTTTTGAAAAAACTCGGTTAAAATACTATTATCCAAGTTTTAAAACACATTTGTACTCAATCACGCGAAAACTGATAAAGGGATTTGGATGCAACTAAAAACTATTCATACACAACAACAGCAGAAATAATTTATGTCCTGGATTTCCATCGACCTTTTATCCCGATATGCATACTCGTGAGATTTCTGGGTACGAAGCCTAAGGATGTCCTGTCTGTCATTTGTCCAGTATTATTGATTCCGTAGCATAACTTTTAACTTATATTTGCATGTCATCGTTAGGTCTCTCTCTGTTTTGATTCTCGGGTCGAGCAAAGTGTCATTGCTTTTTTTTTTTGTTGGGCACGTTTTAGGAAGTCACACGGAGTCAGAACCTTACCTGCAGTAGGTTCGGCTCTTATCACTTCCTTTCAAAGAGAATTATCGTGTCGCGTGACTATCTAAGATGTATTTATGTAGTCCTTCCATAGGATTCAAATTAACTGCCTTCATGGCAAAATTATATTATTATTGATGCAGTTGTTTACTCGTGAAAACGTGACAAAGTTATTAATACTCGTGGAATAGTTTTTTTTTTTTTTTTTTTTTTTTTTTTTTTCATAACCTAGATTTACATATTATAAAATTTTTTAAAATAAGTATTGATAGGTAATTCGGGAAACCGACGAACTGACACGAAAATGTCTTATGTTCAATTCCATGGCACATACCTCTAACGTTTTTAAGTTACGTCCTTATTAGATTGTTTATATATAAACATCGAAAATATTTATTGCTAAAAAAATGTTTTCTATAATATTGTCTTACGTTTATGCGAATGTTATACATTGAAATTAAACAACTTTATACTATGTAAATAGAAACACCAATAATTAAATGATGTTCGGGTACTTTGAAATAACTACACTTTAGAACATTGAGACAACCACCATCTTAGTCTTCCCGTGAACATGGCTGCTGAAAAGCAACCAAAACGTCGGGGAAAGTGTAAAATTAAATCTAAATCTAAATAGTTTCTATAATTTAAATAGCTTAAATAGAAGTAAATAGTAACTAGAAACAGTGTTTAACAATAGTAGTTTAAAGTTTCAAAGTTATGTAATAATAGTGTTTTTAAAAAATAAACAACGGGGTAAAATCCATATAAAGTATGTAGTTTAATTTTAAAATGTTTTCGTACTGTGCTTAACATAGACTGGTGTAATTCCTATAAACCTACATTTAAGTCGCATAAACTGTTAACTGTCCTTTGTATTTTTATAATCATTATAAACAAAGGGAAAGAAAATCAGATAGATTTTGAAATTCTTATTCCTAAATTAGTTATTTGGAAAAAACATGCGTTTACCCTTAATATACAACTCGTTGCCAAATACAATCCAACCACATTACCAACAATTTTGTACTTATTGCATTGCGTAGCTGGTTGTTACGGGAATGTCATTATTTGGCTGAGGTGTTTTTACAGAAAATCCACGCACGCTTTGTAATATGGAACGTTCATTGGGGTGGGGTATAAGCACAATTAATGTATTAACAGTCGTGTATTTTTTATTTCAAACGTAAATTTTTAAACTTTATTGATGTATGCTGTATTACGGCTAAATATGTGAAACAAAATAATTGTAACACCTTTATACCAGACCAAATATGACGCAATAAATATTATTATTGTGTGCTTCTCTTTCACGGGTATTTTTCTAATGCGTTAGGTAAAACCCGGCCCTTTAAGACGCTTACACGGGGACATGGATCTAACATGTAGAGGCTCTTCGAGAGTTTTAAATAATAATAATAATATTATTATTATTTATTATAGGTTGCTTTGGTTGGTGAAATAAAGCACTGAAAGGAAACCTATGTGTCTGAGAGATTTTCTGCTGAAAGTGTGCCAACCTGCATTAAACGTGGTAGGTTATGGTCACTCTCATACTAAATGAGGCCAATGTGTCAATTTATATCCAGGGCTGACATTATTATAAAAATATAATAATATCAGCAGCAAGTAAAATCGGTTTCACTCGTGTGAAGATACATCATTCAATACGGCCATCACCTAAAACATTTAAGCGCGGCCTACATTGTAAAGGTATCATCTACTTAAGAGATGTGTATCATAATGTCAATATGTGAGAATCGGGTATAGTAATATTAAAAACTTATCTTTTATTGATTTAAGGGTGCCTCAGGGTAGCATACTAGGACCTGCTTTATAAGTTATGTCCTAAGCTTTTAACAGTGCAGTATAATCTACCATGAAACCAACACCAAGGTCCTCCACCTCTGTAGCATAGTCTAATAATACTTTGCCTGACCTGGGAATCTAATCCGAGGCATTATACATAGTAAAGCTTCGCTGATTTCAGTATGAATGGGCCAGCTCGACAGGGGCAGGGCTATCCTCTCACAAAATATCGACGTGAAATGGCAGTATTCCTACTGTTTTGTTTCGCTCAGTAAGTGAGAGTGCCGGAGGCCCAATCACACTCTTTCCCCCTTCCCGCTCCTTTTCCTTCCCACTTCCTTTTTCTCTCCTTCCTTCCGTAAAGGCAAGGCACAAGTGATGTTGCAGGCGTCCATAGGCTACAGTAACCACTTATCATCAGGTGGGCCGTATGCAAGTTTGCGAAAAGGATGTATAACAAAAAAATTTGTATACGTCTACTAACTGAAACACAAAGGTGGGTTAATAAGCAGATCCAAAGAAAATGCAAATCCTACATTAAATTTAGGTGTCTACACCTTTAATCCAATACTATAAACACAATTTACAAATACGCGACACCGCATCCTATAAATAAACATTTCTGACGACGATAACCGAAAACCAATTTCATGTTGCCACACAAGCGTGGATAATTCTGTTGCACAACATATTATATGTATATTAACTGCATAAATGTGTCGCATAGTTGCAATGAGTTGTAGTGGTTTAGTGATCGTCTTGCCACTGACAAAGCTTGAAGTGTTGTGGGTTTGACCCTAAGAATTTTATGGGATAAGAAAATTGTTGTTCCAGGTCTCCATTGATATTGACTTTTTGTTTTTTAAATAAGAAAGAGCCGATCACCCAGATTCCGAAACTTTCTTAATTAACCTATTGAGTTGCAGCGGCACACCTGTGGCCAGATACAATAGGTTTTTGATTATGTCTGGCATTCCAAGACCGGACAGATTAAAAAAAAAAGTTTACAAATTTATCCATTGCTTGTGAATCACACATAAGTATCCCGAGTAGGATTTGAATCGCAAACGTTTAGCGTGATGGTGGTCGCAAGACGACAACTTGCACGCTGCTTCATCCGAGCATTCATAAAGGCAAAGTGTCTTTAGTCCTAGAACGATCGATTTAAAGTAATAAGAGCAAGCCTGCCATAAAGATGCAGAGGTGAATTACACTTACATTTCGCTAACATCTTTTATGTCGCAAGTAAAAGCCCCATGGGGCATATTTTCAGATATCATGCTGACACTGTCAAATTCCTAAGAGGAAAACTGAATAATATGTAACTTATTTCTTGGCAAGAAGAGAACCGTCCCCAGTAGTGAAATAGCTTACAAAAAGAGCTAAAATTCGTAAAAAAAATATCTATCGATCAGCCAAACTCAATCACACATTTACTGACCGACGACGGACGCCAATGAACAGCGTTCGAGTGAGTGTGGCAACACCCTTAAATGATTTGTCAAAACTTTATTTCTTCTTACATAATATATTAAAAGAAAAGCTAATCACTTGTCTTTTAAACTAATTACACAAAACCATTCTCCAAACCGGACCAATTAATTGTTTACGAAATGCTTTAAACTTTACTATTATCATGACTCTACAAAAGGAGGTAGAACATATTCAATTGAGGGCAAGGACGCTCTTGATTACGGAGATAGAGCCGTAGAGGCAAACAAAAGCCCTGATAGAGTGCTACGATCAAACAAATGACAATTCGTCGCACAAATACCAATTTGTCAGTTCTTTTATTATAATAAGAATGCTTGTCTTAAATGTAGAGACGTTTCAAAATACAGCCTTTACCACTACTTTTATTGAAGATATGCATATATTTTTAACATTTATATAATCTAAATAAAGTTATCTATCCGACTATGTAAATTTTATTAATTTCGGTTTACTAGTTTTTGAGATATGCAGCTCTAAATAAATGAATAATGTAAACTGAAGTCTAATCAAAAGCTTTCCACTGCAGAAATAAATTGTTTGAGTTCGATTTACAAATTTAGTCGTGCTCTAGTCATAACCTTTATGTTGTAAGCACTAGAGAGCATATTTCATTATTTTGTGTTTAATATTGTTGGCACGTATGTTGTATTGTTTGGAAAAGTTAAACTTACCCAAGATGAAAAGTGTAATCAAAAGGTGGATGACACCATTTTAAATTACTGTTACAGTTTGCTTTATTTTTGTGTACACTAACTTTGAAGCTTTTTATTTACGTGTACAAAGGCAACAATCATAACATTAAACCTAAGTAGGCTATATTTTAGTCTATAAAAAGTACAACTTCCGCATTCATCGCATTCCGCATACTTCGGCATAATTCGTGTATCGCGTGAGACTTTACAAACATTCAAACAACGGACACAAAGAACACCCAGACTCGGAACCATTATTTGTGGATCACACAAAGTTGTGTGCCGTGTGGGATTCCACCACACAACTCTCGGCACAGCGGCAGCGACGATGTAACGACTTAAACCAGTACGCCATCCGTGCAGTAGTAACATTAAGTAAAACAAAATAAACAGGAATGGCACAAAATTGTATGATTGTAAATAAAAATGTCTGGTTTAGGCAGTATCGTGAAATTCCTCATCATCGCTGTCAACTAAAAAAGTGCCAAAAGACTAGGAGCATTGCCACTTTAAATGAGAATGCTGATTCTTTGAGCCAAAAAAAGTCCGCTTTTAGGTCATGCGAAGCGTCGATTAGCCACTTAGATACATCTCTGAAAACGCATGAAAATCTTTGATGCTTAAATAAAGAAACTTAAAAGTCCTTTTATTTTATATATTTTGTAATAGGCATGCATTTGACCGCAAAGTTTAAGTGAAGATGCAGTTGACGATGGAGCACGCTTGCCGAGAAAATACCTATTATCTTATCTTATCTTGTGTGGGGGCCAGTCAGTACAGACCGGCGACACTTCAACCCAGTGGGATCTTTTGTGTCGACTTCCCCAATAACGACTGCCATAGATGTTCATGGCAGCCGGCACCGACGGCTTAACGTGCTCTTCGAGGCACGTAGCAGACGATAATTGTCAATCAATACGCACATAATTTCGAAATGTCATATAACTGCTGAAAGTCAGAGGTGCGCGACGTGGGTTCGAACCTGAGACCCTCTGCATTGCAGTCTGTTGGTCTCCCCACTGAGCTATCGCTGCTCAAAAATACCTATCAAAATACCTATTAACTCGCGACTTGAAGGCACACAGATTGTACTCATCGGGATACACAGACTTAGGTAGTGAGTTCCACTCCTTTGCAGTACGCATTATACATAAAAGTGGAAGCAAAGCGCTACGTGCGTAAATGTGGTATATCACCATGTACCTGTGCCGCTGGTCTGTTTGTCTGGTCGTCCGATGGTAGAATGGGGAAGGAGGAATCAAATTATGCAGTTCCTCTGCAAAACCAACCTAGATGCCTAATTATATGTACTATGGTACGGTGCGGGTTGGCAGACTTTACATAATTATCTTCGACAATAATATAGAGAACTGTCACAAATGCATGTTTCCTCACAATATTTATCAACACCGTTAAAGCAAGCGATAATTAACTAATTAATACGTACATAACTTCGAAAAGACAGACTGGCGTGGCCTGGAATGGAACTCGAGACTACTGCGTAGCAGTCTAACGGTCTCCCACTAAGTTATATCTAGGTAGTTATACATGACTTGTACGAGACTGTTCCGAGTCTGGACTCTGAATAATTATTACATAATTTTATGACTCGTATTGGATTCGAACCCCCTACACTCAGCGCTGTGGCAATGGCCATGCGACTACCTAAACCACTATGCCACTCGTGCTGTCTAACTTCTCGGTACTCCACTTTTACAATCTTATTTCTATAAAAACTATCGTCTCACCAATTGAAATTCTTCAGCTTTGTACAAAATAAATAATAATGTACCTAAGGTCTAACGAAAGCTTAACTTTGAACCAAATCAATGGTACAATCTCACCTCATTAAACTCTAGGACATTGTCAAATGAAAGGTTGACTTGTATCAAATGATCGTCGTTACTAACACCAGCCAGTATAAGATGGCCTCCGGTTACGAAATAATGACACATTAGTGCAGCTCATGATAGAATCATCAGTATTGATCATTGAAATAAATGTTGAACTGGGTATAAATAAGTCTTTGTTTAATTAATGGCTATATATAGCTTTTTGAAGGTCGAGGTTGATGGTATGGTATTTTATTAGGTCGTCTTCCGTATTCTATTATAATAGTTACAAATTATAAAAGCTCACAGATTAGTGGCACCAAGGTCTGAGAAACTAACTCAAATAATAGTCTGTTTTATGAGCACGGTTCAGGTTTCACGGCTTCAGTAGTTTGCGAACTGTCAGTCCATAGCCACTACGCTGGCTGGCTTCACATATGTATGTATCTTCGAGAACATTATGTAAAAAATTCTTATATATCCTCGCGTTGTTTTCCTGCAATGTTAAACCGAGCTTCAAGTACGTAACCATTTAAGCCTCATAATTGTGTCCTGTCTAAAGCGCAGAGAATAGTATTAGAATTTCTCTTTAATGGCTTGCCCTAAGTAATAGTTGTTGAACTCATAAGATTCCCGATGTTCTGGCGCCAAGAGTTACCAACTCAATGTGAACACCTGACTGCACGGATAGCGTACTGGGTTAAGTGGACCCGTCACCATTGCCATTGCACCGTTGTGAGTTCAACCCCCATACGGGCAAAAAATCCCTAAATTGTCGTTCAGTGTGTTATGTACGTTGTTTGAATGGTTGTACAGATCCTTGCGATACAGTGATCAATCTTAGAGCAGGAGTTGTCTTTAAAATAACTGCGTGTTATAAAATGCGAAACTATAGCTGCTTTTCGGATATGACTGCTGTGCATGAGGTCTCGGGTTCGAATCCCGGGTCGGGCCAACAAAAAGCCCGGGTCGGGCCAACAAAATGTTAAAGGGTTTTTCTGTTATGTAATGTCAATACGAGCCCGGAGTTAAAAAATTGGCGGTGATAGATGCCCCCGTGCCTCCGCAAGCACGTACAGCCGTTGGTCCTGCGCCTAATCTCTTTTCGGTCGTGTCGGATTATCCGTCCCATCGGATGGTGAGGGTTAGGGAACAGAGAGTGCACTTGTGTTTCCGCACACACTTGTGCACTATAATATCTCCTGCGCAGATGGCCAGTCTCCGTTAAGATTGGCTGCCGTGAAATTCGGTCTTTAGGATATTATTATCAAAAATCTAATGATAAATAATTCCCCAGCCAGGGAATTGAACACGGGATTTTATGGTATGTAGTTATAGTATGTACGAGTGTGTATGCAGTAAGCGTAAACACAAACTTTTACTAAGGTACTAACGAGGCAGTCATGTGTAATCTACATCATACTACATCATTATTTGGAATGATTATGGGTTGTAAGTAATGATTATAAGTAAGTTCACAACTAAACAAATATAACACAGATCTTTCTAAATCTATTACAGCTGTAATGTTATCCACTATACAAGTTTTAGTAATACTGTCGTATGTTTATGCGAATGTTATACATTGAAATTAAACACTTTATACGGATTTTGTCCCGTTATTTATTTTACTTTATAACACTGTTATTACATAATTTTGAAAACTCTAACACTACTATTATTGAACTTTACTACTACTTAAGCTGTATATTTTCTAATTAAAACTATTTATATTTGAGTTTACACTTTGCCCCGACGTTTCGATTGCTTTACAGCAGCCATGTTCACGGGGAGACTAAGATGTATGTCAATAATAGTAGTGTTAGAGTATTGTCTTCTGTTTACGCGAATGTTATTCATTGAAATTAAACTACTATATACGGATTTTATCGCGTTGTTTATTCATCACTGTATTACAAAATTTTGAAAATATTACACTACTACTACTATTGATTTTATTTTACTAATTCATTAGCTTATAAATTAGTAAAATAAAATCAATAGTAGTAGTAGTGTAATATTTTCAAAATTTTGTAATACAGTGATAAATAAACAACGCGATAAAATCCGTATATAGTAGTTTAATTTCAAAAAAAGTAGTGTTAGAGTTTTCAAAATTATGTAATAACAGTGTTATAAAGTAAAATAAACAACGCGACTAAATCCGTATAAAGTGTTTAATTTCAAAGTTTTAGTAAATTGAATATGTCGTTACATATGTGGCACAGCTCGACAGGTACTTTGATTTTTGTTAAGGCATCTGCCACAATAATTCATTTAACGCGAGTTATAAAAGACTTTTACAAACATCCAAACAAAAAGAACGCGTATCTACAAGGATATGGATGACACAAATGTTTGTCCAATTTGGAGATCGAACTCACTGACTCGGCGGACGTGAATTACTAAGGTGACCACTCATTTCACTGCTACATCCATGATCATAAAGATCTTCTAGTCACTATGTACGTTGCTACATTTTCCTATCAGCTAGTATTCATCATCCTCCTGCCCTCATCCCAAACTATTTGGGGTCGGCGCAACATGTCTCTCTCTTCCATAAATCTCTATCGCTCGTCATCTCAGCACTCACACCCTTCCTGGCCATATCATCTTTTATGCAGTCCACCCATCTTTTCTTGGGTCTTCCTCTACTGGATAATCCTTGCACCTCCATACTCAGAGCTCTCCTAACAACATTTCTTTCATCTCTTCTCATCACGTGTCCATACCATGACAAACGTTCACTCCTCAATTTTTCCGTCACAGGTGCCACTTTCAAACTTCCTCTAATATACTCATTCCTTACTTTATCCATCCTGGTTACACCACACATCCATCTTAACATTCGCATCTCTGCTCTCCTATCAGCTAGTATTATTATCTAAATAATATAAAAACAAATAAAAGAATTGCTTCGCTTAAATAGCTGCGTTTATTTTCTTAAACATTTCTCTACAATGGTAATCCAGAAGCTTTATCATAAACTTTTAAAGAAGCGTCAACGTGAAAACCAAACTTAATAGTCTCTAGCGTTGTAATTTCATTTTTAATATCTCCATCCTTCAAAACTTTCTCAATTGGAGGTCCCCAGAAATGATGTCCATTTAAAGCCTTCTTAAAATTCACAGCCACATTACCTCGTAAAGACGCTTTGTGAACAACTTCTATCTCTAAATAACCGGCATTAGCCGATAGAACCGCTGTTACAGCTTGACCAGGCTTTAACTCAGTTTCCATGCCGCTATTCGTACCGATATTAACGGTTTCCGATTTCTCCTCACTAACTCCCCAGTTTGTAGTATAAGAAAATCCAGTAGAACCTTCTACTTTTGCGAAGATCACATTCACGTCATAAGATATTTCTTGGGATACTGTAAACTCTTTATTTTTCGACCAAGTAGTTGTCAAAGTATTTTCAATAGAATGCGATATCCCTGTGTTCACTTTAACTGGTTTATCTGATAAATTCTCGAAGTCTTGAGAAAGGACTACCACAGGGCGTTTAGTTATGCCCGTCACTCGTACAGATTTTATCGATAGAACAGTCGACACTTGTTCCCAATCATAAGTCTTGTACAAATCACCCCACGGCGTAGGACTTTTGAGATAAACGTTTTTGGGTCGTCTTCCATAATGTGCTTCCACTGCTTCTACTAACTTAGTATTCTGTATCTTGAATAGTTTAACATCGTCATCTGTAACTAAATTTACTTCAACGCCTGAGTATGTTAACGTTACATTATTTTTATTATCAACGTCTACTTCAATTGATATTCTTGCTGACACTATTTTTAATATAATTAATAATAAAAGTAATTTCATTTTGTAACTTTTAGCCCGTCACTGTAATAATAATATCAGTCCTGTATATAAATTTTCCCACTAACAGCCACGGGTTTGTTCTCAGTTTAAAAAATGTTGTTATAACAATATGGTATGTAATGGTATACCATAGTCCACCACGCTGGCCCAGTGCGGACTGGCAAACTAGACCGTCACTGTAAATGATTATTTAATACTGGACATCCTTAACAAGATTTCTTTGTTAAAGTACTTATTGATTGTGTAACATATCGATAAAAATTGGATCTTTGAACTTTTGTCATTTAAAAGTGATACTAAAAGATTTAATGAATACTTCCTGCACGTCATTTGTATGTGATAAGGTTGTTTTAAGCGACATTGAACTATTTTCTGCAATACAGAAAATTTTATCTCGAAATCCACAACCTTTTTTGCTTCGTATGAAATAAACCGAAACATACATACATTATTATGTATCTATGTATGTTTCTGTTAATTTCATAAAATATGCTGCGATCCATTCATAACTGTAATTGTACGAATGTAATAACATTCGCAACTTCGGGCCTTCGTACTAAGATAGATACTAATATTATGTGTAGTCGTAAATCTACTAATTACATTAGTGCTACTTGTAAGTAAAAAATGTTGAAAATAGCGCGCTAAAAACAACAAAATAAAATACAAAATACTCGACCAGATGTCAATTAAAATTCTAAACACAACACATAAACGTTGTAACTAACCTACACAGTTTTGTAATGGTGCCAAAGACACAGATTAAGCCTAGTTTGAGACCAACGGAAAGTAATAAACCAATAATATTATATGTTTATTCTTTATTTTTTTGTTGTTTATTATATGCAGATTGGAATACACAAAATACTTTTAAAATATAAAATTACTAGATTTTGCGCGCAGCTTTACTCGCGTTAATCTAGGTTATGACAATTTTTTATCCCTCGGAAACAGTACCTTTTCTGGGTGAAAAGTTTCGTATGTCCTTTTCTGTACCCCTGACAACCAGTATGCGACATTTCATAATGATCGGTCAAGCAGTTAAGGCGTAAAAATGTAACAAATATACTCAAAATCGCATTTATACTTAATATTAAGTTAGGAAGTTATGATGATGACTTTTATCGGGAACAGGGTCTGAACTCCTGGAATCATGTACTTTCTAACGATGCATACTTTGTGTGAGTTTTGCCATCTGCATCAAACATTGCATGTTACTCATTAATTATTATTATTGTTATTATTATTTTAACAAAACTTGTGGGCTAGCTTTAGTTTACTGCATACCCGAAAAATATATGCGTATGTAACATTTACTTATCGGTATATCGTCGGCTAAGTATTATAAGCTGTTAACTCCATTTTTGGCTAAAGTGTCTTTTTGGTATCAAATGAAAGAGAAAACAATCTAATTTCAAATTCAAATCAGAGGTAACGTGCCGCAATCTTTTATGCTAACTCCGCATCTGTCAAACTCCGCGCGCAATTTTGATAACTCCCGCCATTCGGCGCCATATTGTTCGAGTCTAAGCTTTGTTTGGATCTGAGGAATTTTATTTCTAAAACTTATGTTTTTTTAAGATTAGCATATTAGACTAGTGTTTTTTTAAGAAATGTAAGTACTATTTTATAATATTTTGGTAATATTAAGACCTGTGTCTAAGGTCAAAACATTCAAAAACTCTTACAAAATATGCTGGTGCACACAATGGGAGTTAGCAGAATTTCATTCTTACTTGTCATTAATGTTTGTGGAGTTACCTACGCTTATTTTTAATTTTCCCCGCTTCGTTGGTGCAAGGTGCTAGGTTTGCTTTAGGTACGCAAGGATTCCGCTTTTTTTAAATTATTTTAAATGGTACCTAACATAATTATAGTAATAAACTAATACTTGGTTTGGTTATGCATTCGACTGCTTGTTAATAACATAGTAGTATGGATATCAATCATGTTTCATTTGATAATGTGCTACATAATACATAACTTAGTTTAACATTGGTTGAAGAAACGTGTCAGACTTAAGTAGATGGATCTGTTGGCGTACCTACTGGTTTTAAGGTTCAAGATTCTTTTCTTGCATTTTTGTTCTGTTCTTTGTCTTGTTGCCTGTTTCTATGTGCATGGTGTAAGTATAGAGTGTATGTGCAGTTGCAGGAATAAATCGATGGTGATATGGAAAAATTGGGATAATATATCTAATTTCAGTGACGAATTAGGCCGGCCTAAATTACTGGCGTATTCATCAACCTCGGATAATGAAAGCGTTACTAACTAAAAGTAAGTCAAGAAAAAGACGTGCACAAGTAAATAAAAGTTGACGTAGAGGAAGTTACGATAAGTTGCGTATATTTAAGGACAAAATAAAAAATGCACCTTTTTAATTTTAATTCTAATCGTTAATCATTTGTTGTTTTATAACTGACTTGTTGTTACTGTTGAAACTGTTGTTCTTTTTCTTTATTTTTCTTTTTTAATTAATTATTGTATTCCATCTTCAAGCCGATGAATTGCCAATGTTATGTACGCCATTATTGTCACATGCATCAGGCCATAAACTAAATAGTATAAGTTATTCTCAATGATAAATGTTTGTGATGTGGCAGTACTTTCTTTTTAAATTAAATTAAAAAAGTGATTGCCAATTACATATATTGAACTGATTACCAATTACATGTATTGAAAAAAAAAGAAGCTAGAAAAGAAAAGCAAGTTGACAAAGAAAACAATAAGTTTGTATTTACAGTGGATCTCCAAGCGCTTTTGATGGCATCTCATTCCAATGTCAGCATATTGTACTACAAAACCAAGCTGCAAGTACATAATCTATGCTTTTACGATAACATTACTAAATATGGCTATTGTTTCATGTGGAACGAATCAGAAGGAGGGCTAAATGCAGACGGGTTTGCCTCTATTTGGACGTATTTAATTGAAAACAAGATTATCTTAAATGTTGAAAACAAAACGGATTTACATGTTATTATTTATTCTGATGGCTGTGGTTACCAAAACCGCAATGTAACGTTATCAAATGCCCTTCTAAATGTGGCGTTTAAAAACCAAATAACCATAGAACAAAAATATTTAGAAGTCGGACATATGCAGATGGAGGTGGATGCTATGCATGCCGCAATAGAACGAAAGCTGCGTAATAGGATTGTGAACGTACCCGCAGACTACGTCCAAATTATTAAATCCGCCCGCAACAATCCGTTCTATGTTAAATATTTAGAACATGATTTTTCTAAAGCTTTCAATAATATGACAAGCTATAAAAGTATTCGCCCAGGTCGTACGGCAGGAGACCCTAAGGTCAACGATATACGTGCGCTGATGTTTTTTGCCATCGGGGAATATCTCCTACAAACTACGGTTCAATGAGCCATAGAAGCTACTGCCCCAGAAAAAGGCAATTTTTTCAGCAGTACATTTTGACGAAATACCAAATTTACACCAAGATAGACTCAAAATTAAAGCAAAAAAATATAATGACCTTCAGCAAATTAAAGAAATCCTCCCAGCAGATTTTCGACAATTTTATAATAATTTACCGCATGATTAAATGTTGCGATATTAATTTTCTTTCTTTTCATTTGAGTTTATATCTTGTAATAATAAACGAATATTATAAAATTCGAATTCTTTTTTTTAAATAGAAAATTAATAATAAAATTTGAAAACTCCTAAATATAAAGCAGTAAAAAAAAATTTCAAGTGTAAAAAATGCTAATTCCAATTTTATACCCTAAAGTGTGTAAATATAAGTAAAATAAAAAAAAATATGGTGTTATAATAAGTGCTGGTAAAATATCTATCATTTGGAATTTACATGTTGTAGTCGTATAGCCATTATGATTTATACATATTTTTCTTATTTCTGACAAGTAGTATGATTGGGAGTTAGCAATTTAGCTCATTTAGCTGACGATATACTTGTTACAAACAGTAAAAATTAATAATCTGAATCTAAACTTTCAGATATACAACAAATTCTGACTACGAACAAATATTCACATGTAAAGAATTTGGGTTTGCTTATTAATTTCGGTTGTCAGTTGCTTTAACACATAGAACTATTACTCCAACTGAAAAGAAAGGACAACCACAGCACACCGATCTGAGGATATTCTATTTTAATACGAGAATAATCCTTAAAAATGTTGCATACATTCATAGACTTACACGTAGTCATAAAGGTGTACACCGTATAAAAAGCTGTTGTTATATATCATCTACCAATTTACCAAACTATATGCTAAAAATCATTATATATTTTTTTTTGCAAACGTACACACATAATGTAAGACTGTCTGTTAGACAGTCTTACATTATTAATAACGGTTTTAAATATCTCTTCTTCACGTTAATGAATTGACATTGCCCATAAGAGATAACTGGGTCAAGACCGAGAACTGATATAAACAATATCTATTCATTATAAATATTTATAATTATTCTGTTTCACAGTTTAGTCGCTGATAAACATATTTTTATAATACAAGGAAAATATGAATATTTACGAAATAACATAATTACTTGAGAAAAATGCACGCGTATGTATATTTTTACAAAGTGAAGTAATTTTATTGTAACTTTGTTGATAGTGATTACGTGTCTGACTTAAAGGTGTACCTATTTATTTGCCTAACAGTGTGATGTTATTAAAAAAAATCTAAAATAAATAATCTGCAGCAACCAGTGTTACAATGATTATAATTATTTTATTCATTTTACCACTTATAACAAACGCAAAAATAACAATAAATGTAAAATTAAATTCAAGTAAAAGTGACACTGATATAAAATATACCGGCAATGATAATAAAATAGTAACCTTTCAAGAACTTCATATTTTCAACGTAACGACAGAAAAATTAAACAAAGGAATAAGAATTGAAATGGGAAAGGCGCCAAATGATATATTTCTAAAAGACCCTACGAAATATGGTAACTTATTTGAAACATACAAATGGGAACCAGTGAAGAGAAGCTTAAGAGCGAACAAAGCTAAAATCATAAACTTAATAAATGAAGATATTGTATTAAAAACACACGAACATATCAACAATTCAACGGTAATATTAAAAGCTAAAAGAAACATGTATGCAATTGTAGAAAATACAGCACAGTCCTCTTGGTTTTTAGATGGAATACCGGACGACGATTTTTATTATGATTTAGAGTTCGATTATGGCTACGGTAAATTTAAATATGAAAATAAATGGAGAGACGAACGTCAACATAGTTCTAAAATGCCTATAGGAGTAACAAAAGAAGAACTGATATTGATTAACCCATTTCAAACCGTAGTGACAACGTTAACAGCAACTAAAACTATACTCGTGATTGAATTGGAATACAAAGCAAAACTTATAGGAGCTGCCGTCGCAAATTATGCTCCATTGTATGGAAAATATCACTTCTGGGCACCATCAATGCAAAGTATTATGACGGCAGCCAAGATGAAAAATGAATTATTAACAAGAGAACGCATTGAGATTAGATGCTTCTTAAATCCCAGGTTAGATGTCCGAGATAAAATGACCGGGGAGATAGTAGAACCACCAAAGATAAAGAAACCTCGGATAAGGATATTTCGAAATAAAAATATGACTAAGATTTTATACACGAGAATAAAGAAGAAACCGAAACAACAAAAGACAAGTGAGAAACGGCAATGAATTGCCGTAAATCTTAGAGTTCGAAAAACAATATATGCAAAGGTCACGTGATACCACGTGACCTTCAAGTCAGAGGTCAAAGGTCATAGTAATTTTGGGGTATACCGACTATGCTGAGTCGAATGGCGTCGACCGTGAGTCTCTAACTCTTACGGTTCTTGAGTTGAAAATTGTATAAGAGACAGATGGACATAGCTGTTGTATAAGAGATTTTTCGAACACTAAAAAAGGAATAAATGACAGCAAATATAGATTTGTTTTTTATTTTTCTTAACCTAGTCTTCAATTGTGTATGTTAAATCATTATCTAAGTATTAGTTTTTGCCCGTGGCTTCGCTCGGGCACAGTATTTTTTTTAGGATGGAAGGTACTTATATTCTTTTCTGTGCCCATGACAATGTGTATATTCATTTTAATAAATAACTGGATACCTGTGCTGCATAAATTCTAATTTACCTTGTAAAGGGATGCAAATGGCAATAGGTTGCACATTTTAAATTGGTATTTTAGAAGAAACAAACCCCACAGTTACCCATTTAATATAATATTTAAAAACAACACTTAAAATGATTGAGGCAAACTTTTGGCTTTCGCAATTAATCTTTAATACCCAGGATCCTAGCAATTTCCTAGAGTTAATGAGTATATACCGATCCAGTAATCAACAAAGGTGAAATTTAGATTCAGCTCTTTCTCTATCGAAAGCAGTTTTTGGATTTGGCTTCTTTAATTTATTCTATTCTTTATAGTGTCGATTAGCTAGTTGTATATCTGCTTAAAGGATTATATTTTCAAGATTTTCAGCTCTGAGTCGATATAACTAGAAAGCGAGAGTCTGTAATCTTTTTGGTACTAATATCGAACACGGCAGTGTAAGTACGTGAACTTGGTGTGGGGTACTTTGTTCAATTAGGAAAAATGCAAATGTTTCGATTCATTTCATTCTAACAGGAGTAGTATTTCATTCTGACAGGAATAGTTTAAAACACTTGAGAATATTTTGAGAAATTGAACAATTATTTTTTACTCCACCTTGCGCGTATAGTGCATTGTCGCACGTTTCTGATGATGAATGTTTCTGATGATCAAGATGTATGTAATTTATCCGAATTTGCTTTCTATTGAACTTTAACATAGTCCATCTCATAGGACATAGTGGACCAATGTTGGTTTTGGCTTTGGCAAAATGATTATTTTATGTAAGTAATTCTCTGACCGTATTAAGTATAATGCACAACACTCTGGAGGAGCAGTGGCTGAGCCCGTACACGAATGTTCTTTTCTTCTTCAGATACATGTTCGATGTACCATTATAACACTGTTATAGCAACTTCTTTTTAAATGTTATATTAAAAAATTAAGAAAATAGGGAGTATGTCTCACCTTTCTTTAAAATTGCATCTCTAAAGAATTTTATTGTGCGTTTGGACAGTACAAGCGAAACGTTTACTATGTTGGTAGCACAGACTTTTTAATTGCATAGCATGCAATTAAAAACAACAAACAAACCTTATTACTTCCAGTAGTCCACACTGTTCATAAAGTGTCAATTACCCAAAGGCTAGGATGGGCTCTAGGCCCTATGGAATCAGTACTAGTGTGACTTGTTTCAATAGCGTGTTGCTCTATTTTATTATTTTGTTTTATTACTTGCTTTTTACCGCTGCACTATCATGGTGCAGGCACGTGCTATGTCAGATTTCCATACAAAACACAGGTTTGTGTGACCTTATGGACGCAGCGCTTATACTGGTATACAGTATTGTAATGTGTACATAGGTTAATTCGAAAATAATTCACATGTGTAATTGTCCACGGCGCTAATGTGACCGTCAAAGTGATTTTATTTATACATCCTAGTAATGATCAGCATATGGTATAGGCCTATATTTAATTTTTTTCTTTATTTTAAACACAGGCAATAAAATAGCATAAAACAAACAAACTATTATTTTTGGACTAAGCTATCTTTTTGTTCTTATATGCTATCTTCAACATTAAAATCTTTAATCAATTCATCAAATTCTTAATTATTTTTGATTTGGATAAGGAAAAGTGGGGTTGTAGTGAAAATAGAATTTGGGTAGTCGACTTACAATGTTTATATAATTTAAAATGTAATGATTTAATATTTAAAAAATAATCTGACGACGGAACAGTGATATTGTCGTAGTATAATAATATCGACTGATTTTAATTAACATCTACTCTTAGCTGTTAATATAGTTTTTGGAAGCTCAGACATCAGACATGTTTATAATATTAGCTATTGTTCACGACTCATCTTTACGTCAATTAATTGACATTACGCGTTAAGAGATAACTGGGTCACGATGGAGAACTGATAAAAATAATATATATTCATTATAAATATTTATAATTATTCTGTTTCGCGGTTTAGTCGCGGATAAATATATTTCATATTATAAGAAACATATATTTATTTCTATTACATACATATAGAAAGTGTAGTAAATTGATAGTGATTAAGTGTCTATTATGTGTATTATTTATCACACCACAGTGTAAATCCTTGTTAGGGAAGTAAAACAAAAAAGACATGCAGAGAAGAACCAAAAATAAATAATCTGCAGTGTTCGGCATCAAAATGATCATTATTATTTTATTTATCTTACCACTTATAATAAATGCAAAAATAACAATAAATGTAAAAGTAAATTCAAGTGAAAGTGACATTGATATACAATATTACGGTAATAATTTTAAAATAGTAACGGACCAGGAACTGGAAGGTTTTAACGTTACAATTGAAAAATTAAAGAGAGGATTTAAATTTGAACTGGGAAAGGCGCCAAATGATATATTTCTAAAAGATCCTACGGCATATGGTGACTTATTTAAAAAATATAAATGGGAAACAGTTAAAAGAAGCTTAATAGTGAACAGAGCTAACATTATAAACATAATAAATGAAGATATTGTATTGAAAACAAACGAACATACTAGCAATTCAACAGAAGTCTTAAAACTGGAAAGAAACATGTATGAAATTGTTGAAAACACAGCGCAGTCGTCTTGGTTTATAGATGGAATACCGAACGATGATTTTTATTACGATTTAGAGTTCGATTTCGGCTACGAAAAATTTAAATATGTAAATAAATGGAGAGATGCCAGCCAACATGGATCTAAAATGCCCATAGGAGTAAGCGAAGAAGGATTGATAATGATTAAGCCATTGCAAACAGTGGTGACGAAATTAACTGCAACTAAAACTATACTCATAATTGAAATAGAGTACAAAGCGAAACTTATAGGATCTTTAATCGCGAATTATGCTGAAACTTATGGAAACCACCATTTTTGGGCACCAACTATCCAAAGTATTATGAGAGCAGCCGAAATTAACAATGAAATATTTACCAGAGAACGTATTGAGATTACATGTTTTTTAAATCCAAAGTTAGATGTCCGTGACAAAATGACCGCGGCGATAGTAGACACCAAAGATAAAGAAACCCCGAATTAGACTATTGCGCAATAAAAATATAAATAGGATTTCTAAACGAGAATAAAACATATTCGAAAAACGGTATATTAAATATATTACAACAAGATTAAATATGAATTATTTTTGTTACCCTCTGTTTTTATTTATATAATAAAATCAGCATTTTATTTTTATTACCTATTTTCGTTTTCGTCATCTTGAATGTTGGGTTCGGATTCGATCAGCGCCGGGATATGTAGTATTGCTGTTTTCTGACAACATAATTCTCACTACCAGCACGGAGTCGGGCATTGTGCCTAAAGAATGCCATTATGCTCACCGTCATTATCGTCATCACTTCTTTTTAAATCTAATAAATACGCCTCATGCTCCTTCACCAATTCATATGCATTACCTATGCCGCGTTTCCTGATTAAACTTTAAATATATAAGTTTTAGGTTACACATGATGCGCGAGCCTACTGACGTCAACAGAGCATAATTACAGACTTCCAACTCTTACTTAGAATTTTTTGACCGAAAACCGAAAATCTCTGCTTGACCTTGGAATCGAATGCCAAACTTCACGCATAATTATTGCCTGATTCTTTACCGTTGCGCGAGCGAAGCAGTCGTACCAAGGTAGACAAAAAGCAGATCTCAATAGACTTGTAATAAAGGTAGATTGAGATGAATGCAAACTAAGTTCAAAGTAACAGCTAGAGATAAGGTACCTACACTGGTTTCTAACTTAGAGTTGTTTCAATTTAAAGTGAAATACATACTTAGACATTGAGTGCCTTGGTGTTCTTGTCGTTAAGTTTGCTGGAATGTAAGTATTCAGGTCGTATTAGTTCAAAAATGTGCCCGATAGGCAGCAATTGTTTGCTGTGCAAATAAATGTTTCTTTCTTTCTTCTTTCTGTATTTATATACGTACATACATACATACATATTTACTAATATTATATTAGGTTTTTTGCATTTGACATACACGTAACTACTACTATATTAATGTTACAGCGCTGTGATATAGGTACTACTTCTTTAATAATTTATTTAATCAATCAATACAGGCGTTAAACTGTTTTGTTCCGCTAGCGTTTATATTAATTGTAGGTTCGATCCCTGCAAATACATATAACGAGAAATGTCGAGCTTTTTAATTATTTATTTTTAAGCTTATATACATCCCCTTAGCTGATGATAGCAGGGAAAACATACCAGCAAAGCACGTTAGCATATTAGAACGCTATTTGTACCATTTCAAAATTATTCTAATAGCGCAAAAATTTAATTTGTTTATCAATAATTTACCACGGTAATTATTTAACAATTCGTAAATCATAGTTGTTATTTAACACGTGGTATACCATGTATTAAACAACAACTACAATGTGCTATTCGTTACATACTACAAAGACTGTATTCCATAATACAACTCCAAAGTATTAAATAATATACTATATTAATAATATAATATTTTTGGTATAATAAGTCTGTGTGTTTAATGTAATGTATTTAATTTCATTTTTAAATAAAAAATATTATTATAATATACTAACTTTAGACAACCGAAACTACTTTTTACTAACTTTAATGTACTAATAATAATTATTCATAGTTAAACAATCTAATATTATATGTGGGAAACAATATTTTATCAACATTTTCGCAAATCGCGTCTTCTGTCTAAATTTGAGCAGCAGCACTGAATAATTGTTCACTTGTTGGTGGAGCTGACAAGAATTTTAGTGCAACCTTTCTCAAAGACATAAATAATATTCTATCTATCACATACACACAACACCATCTAGCCCAAACTAAGCAGAGCTTGTAATGTATGGGTACTAGCAATGGATAAACATACATACACTTTTTTTTTGTAAATACATACATATTATACATAGAAACACCCAGACCAAGACAAATATCCATATTCATGCACACAAATGTTTGACTTGTGCGGGAATCGAACCCGCAACCTCAGGCGTAGCAGTCGGTTACACTAACTACTACGCCAGAAAGAATAAATACCTGCGATTCTCTGATACCTTGGCTTGATAAATATAGGTATAGTATATAGGTCTAATACCTAGCATTAACAACAAAGTTATGCTGACCGAAAATATATAAATAGCGCTCTTTCTTCTGCATATCAATGATATGTTCCATGGACGATATCTCGGACATCCTGAGGCCAAACAGGCTGAGGTTGAGGGAAAAAGGCAAGATCTTATCGTTGAACTTCACTAGACCTTGGACCGCGTCTCTGAATGGGGTGCCAAGTACTTGGTCCAATTTAACGCCAAGAAAACCCAGGCATGCGACAAAAATTCTCCGTTTCTTCCTCCCCTTTTCTGAAGAACACTCCACTGGTGATACGTGACAGCCTCTTATATTAGGTATGGATCTTTGCCGCTCCCTTAATCCCAAAACCTACATCAAGGTGAGGTGGTTCTTCACGCCTGGCCAGCTGTGCCTATTGTATAAGGCGCAAGTGCACCCTTGCGTGGAGTACTGTTCTCATATTTGGGATGGTGCCTCGCAGTACTTGCTAGACGCTCTTGGCAGGTTACAGTGGCGAGCTATCCGTATCATCGAAGATCCAGAGGTCACGAGTTTACTAGAACCTCCGCAACTCCGTAGGGACATTGCCTCATGTTTCTACAGAATATACCACGGGGAGTACTCTGAAGAGTTATTCCACCTTACCCCGCTCTCCCCTTTCCTATACAGAACAACGTGTGCTGGGCTCAGATACCATCTTTTTACGGGAGAGTCGAGTAGAGCGCGCATCAACAAGTTTGGGTCCTCATACCTATGCCAAACGATCAAGGCATGGAATTCTCTGCCAAGGCACGTGTTTCCCTATTCCTTCAATCCTGGATCCTTTAAGCGGGGCGTGAAAAATCACCTTCTCAGGCCGTCAAAGTAGAAACCTCAACATCGCCTCAGTTGCTATGAGGACGGTGTGGAGGCCACTGCCTTTAGACCACATGACCGCTTACCATCAGGTGGAGCGAGGCCATTTTACGAGCAACATAAAAAAATATGTTTGCCTAACCTTTATTGTTAGTACGTAACGTACGAAAACCTACGCGTTAAAGGAATCGAAGTTTGTTATTTATTAACTATCATGAACTAAATCACATCAATAGCGAATTAATATTTTCCAGTTTCGAAATAATCTTATAATCACTCGTAATTTCACAATAAACAAAACACCGCAATGTTTGTCGCTCGCAGCTCAGTGCAACGAACATTTCCGATCGCAGTGCGAAACCTTCCGAACTCAGTTTCGGTTTCGGCCATAGTTTCGGCTGGATGACGGCCGAAACCGAAACTAAGCCGAAACCGAAACTGAAACCGAAAGTTCGAACGGAAACTAACTAACTTATACCAAAAATATTATACAACAAAATAAAACATACATTATGAATATTAAAAACAAATGCGAGTAAAAACGTAAAAGTAAAACCTGCTCCGACTCAAAATTTCCTACCAGGTTTTTGTATTAAACGGTGTTTCAAAATCCACGGATCCAGCAGCAGCGCTGGCACAAACCGTCCTGCTGGAAACACACATTGCGTCCCACACCAAAAGCCTATCCGTCACCCGATCTGTTTTTGAACGAAAATTTAATTGTCATAAAGCTGTCACTATGAAGTTGACTTGATCTATGTCATTGTTGTCAAATAGGTATATATTTGACAAAAATCAAATGTCGTCAAGAGTTCGAAGGTTCGATACATGATTTGCATTTAATTTCACCAAATTAATAACCGTTGACCGATTACATTAACAGAAATTAAAAACAATACGTACATGAAACTAAATTAGTGTAGTGTCAACATCCGTTCCATTCATCATTAATATATTTTTTTAATCGTTGTGTAGTCGCACACGTACTCGATTTTGTGTATTTGTTTTGAATTTAATTTTTTTCGTGACGAGTTTAATGCTTAGTATTTTGTTGACTAATAATTTAATTTACCTGGTTTATTTGATTTAATCATGGTAGAAATCCTAGGATTGTATATATGTGTGCCTATATATACTGCTGGGTAAGTAATCTAATATATTTTTAATTTAATAATAAGTAATAATACGTAGCACAAAGTATTTAAAATGTATGCTTTAACATTTAATAAATGTACCTTTCTCATTTAAAATTCAGTGACATTTGAGAGTGAAAGGTGAAAGTTATTATAACGGCAGTGTCCTAATTATTTTTATATTACCGCAGACTCAAGCTGTCTTGTACATACATATTAAGATTTATTTATGGCACAGGTTAAGTATAATGTGGTAACAATTACATGAAATGAAATCTTCTTTTTAAATACATATCAATTTTAAATAAAGAACTTAAACATATAGCCCCAAAAGCTAAGCAATGGTGTACAACAGTGCAGTGAAATTTCATGTTATTTTAATTTAGTCACTTAGCCAAACATCCCAAGTGGCCAAGACACAATGCTTATTCCATTGCCATGTTACTGGCTCTTGGGAGATTTATTAAATTATTACTGAATATTAGCAGTGTTTATTAAGATATAAATATACATAGCATCATATCTGCGCATATTTCAAATAAAATATAGGCATAAATAGGATCATACCTGTACATATTTGTAAGGTGAGGCAAAGAGATACACAATACACATTATTTAGCTAATTTTTAATTCAACATAATGTCCGCTGAGCATATTATCACTAATCCAAAATAGCATTATATGTTACAGAGTCTTGCTACTGAGAGAATTTACAGAAAGGTAAAACATAATTTAGTCCTCTATAGGAATTATACTAGAGACAACAATAATTAATAGCTGGACAAGTACTTTTATATACATTACTCAACAAAACACTTGTAAGTGTTCCTTTCAAAATAAACCTAGAATGGACACTGAGCATTCCAATACATTTTTATTTTTGCCTTTGGCTAGGCTATAGCTATAAAAAAGAGTGGTTACTCAACAAGAACTGTCTAAATGAGGGACATGCACCAAAATAATTTTACTGCCTGTAATGTTGTTATTGCTGTATAAAACAAAACAATTGCTGTATAAAATAACACAAAGAAGTACAACCTAACCAAGATGTTTTATATTTATAATAGCTATGTGAATTATCACAATCTAGATAAACTTATGTATATCTGATAAAATGTTACATATAATAAAAGAACATTTTGTATTGAGAAACAATGTTTGTGTTCAAGTGTTGGTCTATAAAAATATATATTATGTGAAAATTTGTAGTAAACATATCAACAATAAAGGAAGTAATTATTAATTTTTAAAATTGTCTTAAGAAATTTTTGATTTTGCCTACTGGCTTCACTCTCATTAATCTAGATAAAGAGAGTAGTTTTTTTTTATAAAACATACCCTGTGTCCTTTTCTGTACTCCTGACAACATGTATGCGAAATTTCATTACAATCAGTCCAGTAATTAAGACAAACTCATATTTGCATGTATAAAATTAGTTAGGATAGACCATATAATCTAAACTAATTCTAAGTAAATATAGTTCTCTACCAGAATGGTTTAGGTGTATTAATGATGGGTTGGGTGTGACTAACCCATGATTAAACACACCTTTACAAAATGTCTCTCATTCTCCGTGCCTGTAATGAACATTCATGAGAATTGATACAGGGAAACAGATTTAAAAAAATAAAGTACTGTCTTTGAAATAAAAGGCAATGAAACCCATATTTTTATCACTTAAGGTAAAGAAAAACACGAATGTTTAAAAGTTATTAAAGACCTCATTTCAATTTAAGAATTAATCAGATAATTATTATTATTAATCATCTATGCTAATTAATTTTATCAGCTTATCTATAAACATTGGATCCTATTGTTATTTATGAAGAGGGATTATCTTTATCAGTATTTCGATGCGGATGTATAAATAAAATATACCTAATCTACTATTTTGTTAGTAGAGCACAAGCTTGCGCTAATTATATTATACAGTTAACGGTCGTCAAGTTCGATTCTCGGTTTTGTCAAATTGTTATTGGGTTTTCTTTTAATAGAAAAGTGTCTGGAAATGTACCCTGTGGGCGGCAATATGTTCGTTCTCAAATTGCATAGGTTCTTAATACATAGGAACAAATAACGAAGTGTGGGGTTTCGAGATCTCAGTTGCCTGTTTTAAGTAGATATTATTGGTCGTGTGGTATACACAACGGTTTCTAATATGCATCTCAAACAAGAATATTACTTAAATTTAAGGAATAATAAAGTATCTAGTAGAAAATTAACTGGAACGAAACAACCCTGTGTTGTGTTCTGGCAGTGAGTAGAATTGTCAGACTATTTAAGGAGATAATGTGCTGTCAGGAAGAGGATCATATATACCCCTTGCGCTGACAACACTGCGACTGCATTTTCGAGGAGCTGGCAACACACAATAATTGATGCCGCTAGTATTCGAAGCGCACATAAGCTATAATAATCGCATAACAAAGGCAGACTTGAAAACCACCAAGAAAAATATTTACAACTGCACTTTTGTCAGTCTCGCCTCGTGAATCGAATTAGGGACCTCGTGATCGTACACAGACGTCGACTTTGCACCATAGGCACAAATAGTTTTGTATCAACAAGTTGTGGGCGCCATTAAGCAATCTTTGTGTAATGTTTGTGGCCATTAAAATGATTGGGCTCGCTGAAGCGTGTAATAGGAAAATGGATATGTGTTTTACTTAAAATATATTTTAACCTATGTCGCAGTGGCATACCGGTGACCAGATACAATAAATGTTTAATTATATCTGGTATTCTAACCGAAGTATTATATTAATCTAACATCGAGCAGTAGTTTAGGTCGCTTCACCAAGATTTTGGATTCAAACCCCACATTTGTGTTTGTATGGTCCACCAATAGTTATTTCGAGCCTAGGGGGCTACGTTGTTTTAATGTTTGTGAAAGTGTATTTATTTTTCGCGGTTGTCCATTGTACAGCGACTTATATGACATTTAAATATGACCACACCTTTCTGTTACACGCTGTATATTTGTTTGCTACGTTAATTATATAAAAGATACACGCTGTAAATATTGCAAATAATAATCTCACGCCTTTTATCTTCAAATGGGTAGCCAGATATGCATTACACCTAGATTTCGGCACATATAGTTTAGATCGTACATAATTACAATCTATACCAAGCTATACCTATAGCCGTATACCAAGTCAGTATGAGTAGTTAGTAGAATTGTTATTAAAGGGGAATGCCTATTCTCCATAGCGTCTCAGGCCAAATATGGACATCAAAAATTACATAATATTGTCTTCTGTTTACGCGAATGTTATTCATTGAAATTAAACTACTATATACGGATTTTATCGCGTTGTTTATTTAGCACTTTATTACAAAATTTTGAAAATATTACACTACTACTACTATTGATTTTATTTTACTAATTTAAAAGCTAATAAAATTATTTAAACTATTAAATCTATTTGTTTATTTATCAGTGTATTACAAAATTTTGAAACAATAAAATTATTTAAATATACTTAAAGATATATAGATATATATGATATTTGGAGATATCATGCACAACAGTCGCATTCACTTCTTATTCACTGTTTTGAATGTAGGTCTTAAAATATACTTATGAACATATTGACTGACCATCAAAACTATAAAGAAACTAAAAGATACTTCCCGTTGACCTAGAGTCTTGAAAGTTGACACAACAGCAAATCGCGACCCGTCTGAAAGTACAATAAATCTATATTTAATTATTTCTACTTAAATAAATTGTTATTTCTTAATAATATTGTTAACTAGCCCACCCCGGCTTCGCAAAGATAGTACAAAACGTTTACACGTAAACCTTCCTCATGAATCACTCTGTCTATTGTTGAAAACCGCATGAAAATCCGTTCTGTAGCTTTTGAGTTTTTCGCGGACAGACGCGGCGGGGGACTTAGTTTTATAATATGCATTGAAGATTACATTAATTAAAAGTTTGTTTATTGAATCACGCCCGAATTGGCGCACTTGATGTTGATTTGGCACGCGAGTATAATGTGACCAGAATTATCAAGCTACTACTGTTCATCCCAGAATATCGTTAAAGAGTTTAGTTCGTTTATGCGTCACACGGTGCGTTGAACGCGTTACGACCGCTGCGTTTTTTTATCAATACGTAAAATAAAACTGTATTTGGTCATTGTCTGATTGAATGCGGTGTTTACCGTTGTATTGCTTAACGTCTAACTTAAAACCTGGTGCATATTTTATTTTGATACGCCGCCTATCAATCCAGACTAGTCTATATACAAACTAATATTATAAAGAGGAAATAATTGTATTTTTTGTTTGTTTGTAAGGATTTAGCTCAAAAATTACTAGACCGATTTAAAAAAATCTTTTTCAATTAGAAAGCTATATTATTAACGAGTAACATAGGTTATACTTTTATATTTTTAAAATAACTGTTACTAACATAACCTACTTTTACGCGAGCGATGCCGCGAGCCAAAGCTATTATAATATAATTAGAGAAAAGATACCTACTTAAAAATTCCACGCATTATAATGATAATATTCTATCCCATACACACAACACCATCTAGCTCAAATTAAGCAGAGCTTGTAGTACACACGGCTACACATCAAGTTAGACACCCTATATACGCATAACTACGCTACATACAAAATAGAGAATTGTCGGAAAGGGACAGTGATGTAATGGTAAGGATAGAGCGTAACAAAAATATAACGCACTCTCTCGCACGATTCGCGGCGTTCAATTTTTAATAGTTCAAAGTCCAAACAGTCTAGGTTGATGCGTCGCTGTGTGTACTATAAGTACTAGACAATGGATAAACATACAATATACTTTTGTACATACGTACATATTATAGATGAAAACACCCAGACCAAGACAAACATCCATGTCCATGCACACAAATGCTTGACTTGTGCTGGAATCGAACCCGCGACCTTAGGCGTGGTCGGTTACACTAACCACTACGCCATCGAGGCCACCACGCATTTGAAGTCGCTGGAAGAAGCTAGTTACAATAAAACCATTGTAGAGCGATGTAGACGCCGCAAATGGAATCAGTTTGCCGCATGCGTTTTCCGCATATTATGACGCATTAAACAAAATAAGCGCTTTAGTTTTTCTAGAAAATTGTTATGAATAATTACGCCATTAAAAAATTAAGTGAATTATAAGCGAGGAAAAGACAGTCCTTGAACTTAACCTGCGATCTCAACAAATCGTGTCGTCGCTTTCCTAAGCTATTTATAGTCATGCGTTAGGGTTTCAATTTAGCATGACTACACGAATGGAATTGTGGTTTAAGTGGTCGCATCGCCACTGCCGCTGCGCCGAGTGTTGTGGGTTCGATCCCACACGGGCCGAAAAATTGTATGATATACAAATGGTTGTACCGAGCAGGGATGTTGCGGATGCAGATTTTTTGAATAATGCGAATACGGATATTTGAAGACTCACATCCGCGGATGCGGATGTCCAAATGGATACGGAAGCTCCGCAATTGTAGATGCGGATGTTGATGAAAATTGTTCATCTTATTTAATAAAAAGTATCTAATATCACCGCCTTCGCAGGTTCAAGCCTGTTTTGGAAAGGTTCATAAATTAAACACGTACTACTGAACAACTGATTTCTTTCATATAGTAACCTAAGCTATATCTGGATTCGCATTAACATCCGCGTCGATTATTTCGGATGCAGATGTCAAAATCGATGCGGAAGCTCCGCAATTGCGGATGCGGATGCGAATATGCGCAACATCCCTGGTGCCGAGTATGGATATCCCGCGATACAGGAATTACAACTAGTGCGAGAGTAGTCTTTTTTAAGAAGAAAAAAAACAGCATCATCGTCTACGCTATGAAGACGCTGTGGGTGCCAATCACACCCTCGAACCGTTCCTTCTACTACTATCCTCTTACATTCTTCGGTAATATAGGCTACTTAATAGTGTCTTTACGCGAATGTTATTCTTTGAAATTAAACTACTATATACGGAATTTATCGCGTTGTTTATTTAACACTGTGTCTATTACATAATTTTGAAAACTGTTACACTACTATTACATTAGAGTTTTACAAATTTTTATGCTATTAAAATTATTACATACACTTTCCCTTTTACGTCGGGAAAAGTGTAAACCTAAATATAAATAGTTTTAATAATTTTATTAGTATAAAAATTAGTAAAATTCTATAGTAATAGTAGTGTAACAGTTTTCAAAATTATGTATCTAATAGATACAGTGTTAAATAAACAACGCGATAGAATCCGTATATAGTAGTTTAATTTCAATGAATATAGGCTACTGTTACAGCTTACCATCAGTCAGACCGAATGCTTGCTTAACACCGATGTGGTTTACTGTAGGCATCGGCTTAGTTTTGATTCTATGGAACTGCTTCTGTGATGGCAAATATAGCCATTTATATGAGCAGTGGATACCGCTTACCATCCTTGGTTGTAGGCTTGTCTGCCACACATCCTAACTAATATTATAAATGAGAATGTGTCTGTTCGTTACGCTTTTACGCGTTTACTCAAACGGTCATCATAAAATTTTGCATACACGTTGTAAGACGTGTGGAAAGACGTAGGGTATCTTTCATCCTATAAAAAACTACTGTGCCCAAAGGATAGAAATTTATTGTCAAAATTTACATTAAACCGAACGAAGGCTATCAGGCAAAATCTATCTTTATATTAGAGAGGTAAGATTTGATTGTATGTTTGTTTGTTTGTAAGGGTCTCAAAAATTAAACAACCGTTTTGAAAATTCTTTCATCATTAGAAAATTCTTTTACTTACATAATCTAACCTATTTTTTCGCGAGCGAAGCCTCAAACAAATGCTAGTAAAACATAAATCCAAGACTCAGTAGATAATGTACTGTTTTTTGGTCACCGATGTCCAGGGTGTCGTATCAAAGACTGACGTATGTCTGTGTGTTTCTGTTTCAGAGTGCTCTTATTAGGTGCCTCGATATCTGCCGGCCTGTTCGTGTTCCACGTGGGAGTGGTGCCTCTTATATTCAAGTATTCCAAGGCCTTCAGAAGACATTTGGTCTTCGCTAATTTTGGTAAGATTTTACATATATTTGTTTCTGACAATAATAAATATGAGGCATTTCGGTAAATGACTGGAGATATGTGTGTTTTTATAATTAAAAAGGCCAAAACAGTCTCCTGAAATTATTGTTTTGCTGAGGTTTGTTTATTACTCGCTGTACTTTTTTTTAAACAACTAAGATAGCAAACAAGCGTACCACCCACCTAACGGTAAGTGGTCACCGTAGCCTATGGAAGGCATCACTTGCGCGTTGCCGACCCTTTAGGAAAGGAAGAAGAGAAAAAGGAAGTGGGAAGGAGAAGGAGCGGGAAGGAGGAAAGAGGGTGATTGGGCCTCCGGCACTCTCATTCACCAAATGAAACATAACAGTAGGAACACTGCTATTTCACGTCGATATTCTGTGAGAGGGTAGTACTTCCCCGGTCAAGCCGGCCCATTTATGCTGAAATCAGCGAGGCTAAGGCAGACAATTCAGGACTGCTGTTCTAAAGTAGCGGAATTGCCCTTACATTACGTTGGCAAAGTAAAAAATTACCTTGTGTGTCTTTATTTACACTATTGGAATCTACAATCGACGTAGGTACTAACAACTGTATTGCGTGAGAAATGTGCCTCTTATAATATGACCTCCTAAAAGTCGGACGTATTTTTTAAGGTAATATTTTAATTGATACCAAGTTAAAAGATTGCTTCTATATAATGAGATGTGAGAAATTAACAATGACTTGGAAAACATGTTTGTAACTATGACTAAGTGTAGGTAGATCAAAGTCTAAGTTGTAATGTGTTGTGGAATTTTCTACGTGAATCAGTGTGTGTATCGATTAGATCAATTATATCACGCATGCCTATCGCCGAGGGCAGACAGAGTGGTATCATTGTCATGTACGAAAAACGTGTCTTTGCATAACGGTACGGATGGCGTATTGTTTTAAGTGGTCGGTCTGCCACTGCCACCATGCCGAGTGCGGGTTCGATTCCCACCAGGGACAAAAAATGAAAAACGGCGTCTGCCCTGAATACTCTAATAGCATCAATGCAATGGGCAAACGGTGATTCGCCGACTCACTAGATGGGCCCTAAATAGCCACCATAGGCATTATAATTATTATTTATAATATTAGTAGGATTATTATATAGGTAAACAAACAATTACATAAAATATATTTCATATATTATTGACTACATTTTCCCCGCGGTATCGCTTGCGTTATTGTTGGTCATATCAATTTTATATCTCCTGGGAACAGTACTTTTCCTGGGTAAAATACCTTTTAGGGTACCCCCTATGTCCTTTTCTGTAACTCCTGGCAACGTGTATATGAAGTTTTATGATGGTCAGTGGAGTAGATAAGGCGTGAAAGCGATACAAACAAACAAATTCACATTCGCATTTATAATAGAGATAGTTAGGATTTCCGAACTTGATTCTATAAAAGGCTTATTAAAAATTTAAATATATCGGTGCTATAAAAATTATATACCCAACCTAAATTGCTCCTTGTTCATACAAATGTTTGTTTGTTTTATTACGATCGGCTCAGCATTTTTGAAAATTAGACCAGACAGACGAACAGAAAAATTAAGCTGTTGATTTTATATAAGATAATATTATATAAATCTGAACATAATTATGTCGCAACCTTCCTTGGCCTTCAATATTACCAATTAACAGTATAATTATACTTATTTCAAGGAACAATGCCTGTACATAATACTTAATTTACATACTTAAAACAATTAAATAATTATTCTATTTCTTCACACGCTTCGAAATTGACGTATATATTTTACATATGTATGTATAGATACCTACATCGATATAAAGTCTTAGGTGCGATTGTGAATTCGGTTATAGTCAACTCAGGCTAAGCGGCTAATGCTCGAGCATTTTAAAACGTAAATACAAACCTTATCCCATTAAAATAGAACTCAAAATCGTATCCAAGAAGTATAATCTAGTCCAACGGATAGCGGCGTGCATACAAACAGCCTCCGCGTTTTTGAACACGCTCGAACATGCTCGCGCTGTGTTTACGAATTATTTTGTTCAATTACTATTGCACTACACTACATATTAGATAAAGCAATACAATATTGTTAGTAAGCTAATAGGAAGGAACATTAGACAGCTCATCGTTGCAGTGGCGCAGACCCGAGCACTCACGAATAGCCACGAATATACACGACAACAACAATAATACTAGTGTGACACTCGATGTCACCGTTGTTGCGATAGCGATAGTCTATCGATAGTATCTTGATACTATCGTGGTCTTGAAAATCAGTCATACTATCGATAGTCCTATCGAAACTGTCGACTCTTGACGATACTATCGATAGTATCGATTGATAAAAATAAGTAATACTATTGCTAAAGATTAATAGTATCGATACTATCGATAGTATTAGTACAAACATTATCGATAGTATCGGTACTATCGATCGTATGGATAGTTATGCATTATCTAAAGTCGAACATTTTACAATAGTATTACTTGCTCATATCATTCGTTTTCTTCCCAGTCGACAGTATCGAAAATACGTCGATACAAAAAGAAAACTATAGATAGTATCGCAGTACGATTTTGTCGCGATACTATCGATAATATCGATAATATTTATAGTATCGTATCTCGATAATAGCAATAGAATCGATAGCATCAACAACATTCAATACCTTGTAGGAATCGCCAAATTTTCAATATCGATAGTATTGTAGTATTTCGATGGGACTATTCGCGCCATCGATTGTTTTTCAAGATCAACTATATAAATCGTTATTGCAACAATACTACTCGATGCTGTTACTTGACTTAAGTCGTCTTAGAGCTGTGTAAAATACGTAGCTGTGTGCGTGTGTCAAAACCAGTGCTTGTGTGAAGTCGAACCACTGCTTGTCTATTAAAGTACTATGTTACTTCACTGTTTATTAAATAAGTACTATATTTATGCTATTGAAACTATTTATACTTATATTTTCAGTTTCATTTCGTTGCTTTACAGCAGCCATGGTCACGGCGAGACTAAGATGGTCGTCTCTACGGCTTATTCCCGTGCGCTCCAAATCTATTGTTGTCTAAAATTCATTTTCCCATACATTAGTTACCAGCAGCTCCAAAGATCTTTATATGTAAATAATAAATAAAGCCACATTTACCAATTTTATTCCCTACAGCTCCAAATCGTTCTATAGGTACTTTGAGATTTTATTTGTTATCAAAAACTAATATTATAATATTACATGTTTTAATTCTGCTAACCATACAGTCTGTTTTGGTGCTGTCGGGAACACACTAGTAAATAGATATTTATTTAATTATTTATAATATACTTTGAAGCTTCTAGGAATAAATATATGGAGACCAGAGGATTTAAATAAATAATTTTTCATTTCTTTAAATCCTCTGGTTACATCCCCGTATCATACTCGAGCATACTTTAATATTTGGTATTCTTAATTACAGAGACTTTTCTCGAGTTTGAAATCCCAAGCTATTGACGATCTTTTAATTTTATCAGACGAGAGACGTCTTTTTAAAAAAAAGAATGGTATTGTTTGTTAAAAATAAACCGCAATAAAATTCGTCTAAATTAATTAAATATAAAGCTAGTTAATTACCAGTTATTTCAATGGACATTGACTTTATGTAAATACAATTTTTATTCTGTAATTATTTAACTGTGTAGGTATAATTATCACAGTACTATTGTTTAGTTTTATTCTATATAATATGTATGTATATATATGTACATACGTCAGTAGATTAAACAAATTATTTTTATAATTACGTTCTTATAAATATAATATAGTAAATTTTAGCTGCGGCTTCGCCCGTGTTAATGTAGATTCTGTCAATAAATTTCTATCCAGGAATCTATATCAGAAAAGGTACTTTTTTCTTAATAAAAGAAACCCAATGTCTTTTTCTGTACCTCTGACAACGTGAATTAAATTTATATATTATATAATAGATTGGTTGATTAATTAAGGTGTGAAAGCGGAATAAACTCACATTAGTATTTTTAATATTAGTTAGGATATAATTAACTAGTTTTTCTATTATATCTACATACCAAGTTTCATCGCAATCGGTCCAGTAGTTTTGCGTGAAAGAGTAACAAACATCTATACATCCATACATCCTCACAAACTTTTACATTTATAATATAAGCAACTCACGCCCGTACGTCTCAGAAAGAGTAGACAGGGATGTATTAGATCCACACATCGCTAGCCATGTTTTTTATCGCAGTTTACAATATGCAACCGTCCCGTGAGTATGATATTAACTACGACTAATGAACTTTGCCCAACATGAGAATCAAACCCAAGATCAATATCGTAACCATAGCTCACGTGGCATAGGTACGTGATCGATCTCGCATTCCATTTCTATAGAGTAAAGCCTAGTAATATTAGAAATGTGAAAATTAAAACAATTGAATGTTTGTTACTCAGTCTTACCGATAACGCGGTTTATTTTAAAAACACAGATTTTAATTTTAAACTTTTGTAAACCAATTATTATTATATAAGATTAAATTTACACGTTCCCGACGTTTAGGTTGGTTTTAAGCACTTGTCATATTATTGTACACACACAAGATGTTTTGAGATTTGTTACAGAATGACGTGTAATCCGTTTAACGTTTAAATTTAGTACCTACACAAACCATGATCACGTACTGGATACTTTTATATAAGTGTTCCCATGGGATATCTCAGAATTGAACTTTAATGTCGTATAACAAGTCTTTAGTTCTGAACTAAATAGATGGCGCTGCCATAACCATCCATACTTTGACCCAGGTGAAGCCGCAGGCAGAATCTAGTGGTAATATGTTATTAATAATAGTGTTGTATGTTGACAGTACAATGGCCACTAAACGCAGACTTCGAAGAGCCATCGACCTGCGGCATCGAAGGCGCGCGCAACCTCAGCATTGAATACCAGTCCAAAATAGACAAATGCAAGATTAAAATTGGTAAGTAATAAAGACATTATTTGCAACCTATGTGTGATACACGTTAACTTAGGTACATAAGGTTTCCTTCACTGTCTACATTGGGCACTGCTGGATGGATCGCTGATGTAGTTTCAGTTCCAGCTACCCACCATACAAACCTGCGAGTTGGTATACCGTGGTGTTTTTAGTCGATAGGCCCGAAATCTCGGGCGAGCCCGACATAACCGGCGCCACAAAAAGAGGCAAGAGATGTATACATCAGGAGACTTTTCCCGCGTAATAAAAGGTACAGTAGGTTTGAATCTTCTTCTCCCTAGCCTTTATTATTCCAAGTCACTTGGGTTCAGCTTTTCTGGTCTAACCGGATTTGACTGGATATCAGTTTTTACACGGAGCGGCTGCCACCTGACCTCTGCAACCCAAAGGCTAACGATTCCCTAAAACTAGACAACAGTGTCAGGATATTATAGGGCACTGACTTCCCAATAACGACTACCGTAGATGTTCATGGCAGCCGGGCTTAACGTTCTCTCCGAGGCACGGAGCAGGCGACAATTGTCAATCAATACGCACATAATTTCGAAAAGTCATATAACTTCCGAAAGTCAGAGGTGCGCGACGTGTTTTCGAAGCCGAGATCCTCTGCATTGCAGTCTGTTGGTCTCCACACAGAGTTATCGCTGCTTTATATTATTAGGTTTAAATAACGTATTCTTAAAAAGACAAAGCCACTTACATGAGAACATAAACTTATTTTAGATAATGGTCTCCAAACACACAAAAATATATATTTATCAGGCCTTTGTGACCTACTATATCTAAAATATAGTTATACCTATATACTAATTTTAAGTGAGAGACAATCGGTCTGCCAGTTAAAAGGTATTAAAAGTTTTTGTAATAAATGGTGATATGGAACTTATTGGAGTTGACAACTTAAACCAACCGCCATTTGCACAACTAAAATTAAGTTCTTCTCTCTAATAATTGCGTGAATATTATATTTTCGGTATTTGTTTCCAGGCATATGGCATATCTTACCGAAGACAATATTCGAAAAGCTGAAAGGACATTTCGATGCCGTCACTGACAAGGAAGATCTGAACAGGCTACTTGACGAAGAACTGAAGAACTCTACTACACCCATCATCCTATATTGTCACGGTAAGTATACAATTAACTGAAGTTGCCGACATATCTCTTAGGATAACTAAGTTGAAGTGGTAATGGGCAGGGCACATACCTCACAGAACCGATAGCCATTAAGGCAGAAAGGTTCTGGAGTGGCGACCACGCACTGGAAGCCACAGCATGAGGATGGCGGACCAACGACCTGGTAAGAGTCGCAGGTAAATGACCAGTCTGTGTGGGTAACTGTGGCAGACACCTGTGTCTAGTAATGGACGCATTTCAGCCGAGATGAAGTATACATAAGACTTGAATGAATTCCACACAGGCGAAGTTACAACTTAGGCCTAGAGATGGCGCTGCACTTAATTACATACGACTCCGTACAACTTATACGAAGCTGAATCACGCAAACGAAATTCTCCTTACAAGATACTATAATATATATTATTATAGTATCTTGTAAGGAGAATTTCGCTTGCGTGATTCAGCTTCGTATATTATATATAGGGAACTATATATAGTTCCCCACAACAATTGTCGATTCCGCTGTCCGCCAGACACGATCACGCAGCTGAGTCAGAGTATCCTTGTTTTAGAGGAGCATCACACCTTGTTCCTCCACAGACTCCTGCCTTTATATCCCTAAATATATGCACTTAGATAACTCTAGCTATATTACTGTCCAAGGCTACCTTGGCAAGCAGATGAGCCTATTGTCGTCTCCTAGACATAGATCTATTCTCAAGTAATAGCTACAGAAAACCCATCGGGGCATCTAACCCAGGACCATGGGTCCTGGGTTAGCTGCCGCAAACAAATGTAGGACCAGCAAGGTCAACTAACTACAAATACAGCACTTAGACCCCACAGTTATTTATAGATCACAGTTCTTTGTCTCGCGTGGGGATCGAACCCTCAGCACTCGTCGCAGCGGTGAGACCATCACTTAAACCATTACGTAATCCTTGCAGTCAACATCTAACCAAATATTTGATTTTTTTTCATTTCAGGCAACTCCAATTCCCGCGCAGCATCACACAGGATAGAGCTATACCGGTTCTTCCAAAAGATGGAGTTTCATACCATCGCGTTCGACTACAGAGGTAAACATCCAAATATAGTTCTTATATATATTATAATTATTATAATATATTTCTATACGAAGAAGTTTAGCTTTTAGTCAGAAGTTATTAGGATTTTTTTAGAAAGAGTAGGTACTTACATTATTTTTAACATATTACAGGAAGACAGTCTCCCCGTAAACAGGGCTGCATAAAAGCAATTTTAAATAAACAACAGTAAATTTAATTCCAAATAATTGTAAATAGCTTAAATTAGTGAAGGTTCAGTAGTAATGTAATATTTTCTAAATCATAACTGATATTATAAATGCGAATGTGAGTTTCTTTGTTCGTTACGCCTATACGCCTTAACTATTCGACCGATCATCATGAAATTTCACATCCACGTTATCAGGGGTACAGAAAAGAACGTAGAGAATCTATTATCCAGAAAAATACTATGCCCGAAGTACGGAAAAATGACAACTTACAGTTACGCGAGCAAAGCAACAGGCAAAATCTAGTGAACAAAATGAAGAAGCAAAATCGTGATGCTTTTTTAAATTCAGGGTACGGAGACTCGACTAACCTGAAACCAAGTGAAGCGGGCGTGGTGGAAGATTCGCTGGTGGTCTATGAGTGGCTCCTGTCTACTATAGAGGGAAAGAACAGACCAGCCGTCTTTGTCTGGGGACATTCTTTAGGTAAGTAGTTAGGGGCCGTTCAAGCTTACGTAAGCAGGATTTAATCCATTTATAAAACTTTTGGTGGTGGAATGCTTTGACGCTTACCTCGCCGCGGGGTGACAGAGAGGTTATCTTGGACTCACCCGAGGAAATATGGCGACATCTCGGTATTACAGACTAAACCTACCACGGTGTTCCTCGACATAACCAAAGTCGGCCGCGCGAATCACTTTCACATTTAATTGCGACCGAAACCATTTATACCTAACCGTCTCCCTCTCCATTTTCAGCAAAAGTTAACAATGCTCTTACCTCGCCTATGCTTACGTAAGAATCGGTATAACTTACAAAATTTCGAGTATTCCCATAACATCCGTGCTTGTCTAAGCTATCGCACTATTACCGGTACTTAATTAATTATTAACTTTACTTATTTTATAATAGTTACCTAAAACTTAGCGGGCTTTTACAGCCATAGCAAATAAGAGGGCACTGCGATATATTATTTATTTATAGCTAGTTTACATAAAACAGAAAGCATTCTAAACAAATCCATATAAACTTATAAGGCATGTTTGTATTCTTGTAGATTGCTGTATTTTCTATTATTTAAGTCATATAATTACATTCTAAAAATAAATCAGAAATCTAGTAAAAAATTAATAAGATATTTCAAATCTGACAGTAGGGGTAGTTGTCAAATTACAGGAAAAAGATGCATGATGCAAACTATGACGTAACCGTTATTCTAATGCAGTTATCAGAGGGAGACAACGCGATATCCCCACTACATCATACTACACGCACACACTTTTCTTGAATACAATTTTAAAATATAAATCACTCCCTTATTTTGCAACCAATTTATATAGTGCTTGCAAAAAATGAAACATAGGCGACTATCTTAACGTATTATTTTATTTTCCAGGCACAGCGATATCGTCTCACCTGCTAGGCAACTTGCCCGAGCTGTCAGTGACGTTACTGGACAGGAAGTCTCCACTCCCGCTCCCCAACGGACTGATACTTGAAGCTCCCTTCAATAACCTCGCAGATGAAGTCGCCAAGCACCCACTTGCTAAGGTCTGTATTAATTATTGTCTGTATTCTTAGGCCCGGTTCCTATATTCAAGAAACAAGTCGTTTTACCTTCGAATAGTTACTTACATACATGTCTGCCTGTTTCCCAGCGGGGTAGGCAGGGACTACGGATTTGCATTTGCTACGATCCAGACCCACTTCTCTGGCTTCATTCACTTTCATCACATTCCTCATACACGCTCACTGGTTTAAGGTGCTCTTAACCTGGCCTTTGTCCAGAACGTCTCCAATCTGATCGAGAAACGTTCACCTAGGTCTTCCTCTTGCGACTGTTCCATTCACACTAGCCTTATAAACTTTCTTAGTCAGTCTTTTCTCGTCCATTCTTTCTACATGTCCAAATCAGCTTACACAGTTACTTATCTATACTAATATTATAAAAGGAAGAGACTTAATTATTTTTTGGTTGTTTGTATGTTTGCTTGTCCCCTACAAGCAAACATACAAAGACTACCCAACAGATTTTTTAAAATTCTTTCACTTTTTGAACTTTATTTATTAGCAAGTAACATAGGCTATCTTTTATATAAGAAAAAGTACTATTACTAATATAACTTAATTTACTTTTACGCGAGTGAAGCCGCGAGCAAAAGACTTAGTTGATATAATATATTCTGTGAAAATTTTATCAAAATTTAACTGTCCTTAAGTAATACGAATCGCTTCTTGAATAAAGTAACCGGGCCTTAGAGAACATATTATTATTATTCCTAAAACAAGCTCGTTAAGAGTGATTCAAAAAGTAAAAGTAAAATCATTTACTCATTTAAGTCACAAAGTAACACTTATGAAAGTCAAAGGGGTTAGTGAATTTACTAAATTTACTGAATTTACATTTATGTTAGTTGCTAAATTAAAGTCAAAAATCATTTATTAATTTAGGTCACAAAGTAACACTTATGAAAGTCAAAGAGGTTAGTGAATTTACTAAATTTACTGAATTTACATTTATCTTAGTTCCTAAATCAAAGTCAAAAATCATTTATTACTTTAGGTCACAAAGTAACACTTATGAAAGTCAAAGAGGTTAGTGAATTTACTCAATTTACATTTATATTAATTGGTAGGTTTAGGCAGAAGGTTGAGCCTATGAGAAGATATCTGCAAGAAACTCAAGGCCATTCTTCAGTGGTTTAAGCAGCCGCCTCGTCGCTGGTGTTACGCCAAGTGTTCGAATCTCACATGTGACAAAAATTTGTGTGTCACAAATAGTTGTACCGATCTCAGTTATTTTGAGTCAATTGCTTGAATGTTTGAAAAGTCTTCCTGCGACAAAAGAATTATTACTGGATCAGGTGCCACACTATAAAAAAAGAGGCTTAATGAACATAACATAAATAAATTAAGCGACATCTCTGCTTACTCCAGGTATTTAGGAGTGAAACCACGTATATAGGTAACTAATTCAATATTTTTTTATTCCAGTTAGTAACATGGCTACCATACTTCGAACACACATTCGTAAAGCCGTTCCGATCGAACGCAGAGCAGACCTTCAAGTCAGACGAGTACCTGACCAAAGCGAAGACTCTGCCTGTACTCATATTGCATGCTAAGGATGATGTTATTGTGCCTTTCATTGTAGGATTAAAGGTACGTTATTATCACTTCACTACATATTATAAAACAAACTACCCCGCCGCGTCTCTCTGTCTGTCTGTTCGCGATAAACTCAAAAAGTACTGAATAGATTTTCATGCGGTTTTCACCAATAGACAAAGCGATTCATAAGGAAGGTTTAGGTTAAGGTTTTATACTACCTGTGAGAAGCTGGGTCAGGTCGCTAATACTATAGTAAAAATGACTTCCTCCAAACTAAAGTTTGATACACGGGTCGGGCCATTAATAAATTATTGGGTTTTTATTACGACATTCTCATTAGTAGCCCGGTGATTGGCAGTTAGGAGTGTCGCGACAAGCACATAAAGCAGTTGGTCCCACTCCTGATATATATATCCTATGGGTACTAGACAATGGATAAACATACATATATACTTTTTTTTGTAAATACTTCCATATTATACATAGAAACACCCAGACCAACACAAACATCCATGTCCATGCACACAAATGTTTGACTTGTGCGGGAATCGAACCCGCGACCTCAGTCGTGGCAGTCAGTTACACAAATCACTACGCCATCGAGGCCGTCAATTTCTTGTGGTGTCGGAGTGCCCTCCTATCGGAGTATAAAAGACTAACAAGTCCACTTGTGTTTGTGCATATAAGTATTTGTGCACTATAATAGTTCCTCCGTTAAAAGAAGCGGTTCTTCAAAATTTTGGTCAATGTCAAAGTTAAAAATCATTTATTCATTTAGGTCACAAAGTAACACTTATGAACATCAAGATATATATAGGTTAGTGAGTTTACTAAGTTACTGAAGCTACATTTAAGCTAGTTGCTAGGTTCAGGGAAAGGGTTGAGCCTATGAGAAGAAACATGCAAGAAACTCACGACCACTCTTTTAAATCTATAATTAAATATAATTTCTGTATTTTACAACTCATATCAAGGTGGTGCTGCAGCCAGATTCGGAGATGGTTTTTTTTTCTTTTCTTTGCCTGTACAAGACAACGTCTGTCGGAACAGTTAGTACCATATATAATATGTAACTTACTATATGTATAACTTATAACAATAATTACTGAATAATGTGAAGGAGCAATTGTAAGGATTTAGTAGAATTATTTAATATTAATATGTAAAAGACAGTAGAACGATATGACTTACGAGTAAGCAATACAAAACTTTAATTGATAATTGACTAACTTTGGTCTGGGGTACATTATCTCTCTTTAATATAGAAATATTCTAGGTAAAACCTATAAGTCATCAAGTGGTTTAACCTGTCAGTCGGCCTCGATGGCGTAGTGGTTAGTGTAACCGACTGCTACGCCTGAGATCGGTCGCAGGTTCGATTCCCGCACAAGCCAAACATTTGTGTGCATGAACATGGATATTTGTCTTGATCTGGGTGTTTCTACGTATAATACGTATGTATTTACAAAAAAAATATATATGTATATGTATGTTTATCCATTGTCTAGTACCCATAGTACAAGCTCAGCTTAATTTGGGCTAGATGGTGTTGTGTGTATGTGGTAGAATATTTATAATTTATAATTTAATTGATGAAATGCAAAAAATAATTGAAAACCTATTGTGTCGAACCGGTGTGCTGTTGAGACTTAAAATATTCAGAGTATTCTACTCGTAATTAAAAAGATTAATTAAATCTATGTTGTCTTTCTGTAAATTAGCCATAATTGCTTATCTTTTTGTTCCAGCTATACAGATCTATAGTACAATCTAGGCAGAAGGGAGATGCAAGTATCAAACTCCATGCGTATGATAAGAAACAAAACTTAGGTCACAAGTACATCTGCCACGCTAATGATCTAGACTTAGTCGTCAGGTAAGATCTATACTAATATAAAAAGGAAAGATTAGATTTTTTTGTTTGTTTGTTTGTAAGGCATCCACTCAAAAACTAAACAACCGATTTAAAAAAGGCTTTTACCATTAGATAGCTACATATAATATTATCCCCGAATAACATAGGCTATATTGTATTTATAAGAATGTACTGTTACTAACATAACCTAACCTAAAAGCTAGACTTATCATAACATCGTGAAGAAATCTGCCTGTCTGAAAGTTCTCCAATACGTTCTCAAACATACCGACCCTTCGAGGATGAAATGTAGTAAATTCCAATATACTACTCTCCAGAAGAGCCAAAAAACAAAAATCTTAGTTTTACTTTTGTTTTTATTATCTTTTGTTCTTTTGGCGAACATATTTTTTAGCTATTTATGTTTTATAAATATGAAATTATATAATTTACAGCATTTGTGGCGAGTCAAAGAATTATTTACACCATTACTTTTAAAATTCAAAATCGCCTGTATTTTGTGGGTTGTAAACATTTTTTTGTAAATCAATCAACATTTTAAATATACAGGTCGATGCAGCTCGAAAACCTGAATAAGGTTACATCAGTAACTAAATTTCGCTAAAATTTTACAACATTTCATCCTCGAAGGGCCGATGTGTGAAGCGTCTCAGTGTGAGAAGGGTTAGGCCATAGTCCGCCAGACTATGGCCTAACCCTTCTCACACTGAGAAGAGGCCCGTGCCTAGTAGTGGAACAGTTTATATACAGGGCTGATATTATAATTATATTAGTCTTATGCCTATATCCCGAAAGTGTAAATAGAGGTGTAATAGACCTATTAATAGAAAATTGATTAACTCTTCTGGACTGTGCTAAGATACCGTTTTATTTAATTAATGCTATTGATTGATTTATTTATTTGTCTACATACAGTAATATCGTAACTAGTATTATAATTAACGTGAATGTGAGTTAGTTAATTTCTTTGTTTGTTACGCATTCACGCCTTAACTACTTGACCGATCATCATTAATTTAAAACTTTGTAAGGAGTACAGAGGACATAGGGCACCTTATATCCAGAAAAAAATACCGTTCCCGAGGGACTGAAATTTATTAAAAAAATCTGGATTAATGCAAGCGAAGCTGCGGGCAAAGTATAATAATAAAGAAGTTAAATTCATATAAATACATTGCTGCTGCTGTTTATTTACAAACGACCACATCATATATTTAACAGGTCAGAGTTAGTATTATAGAAACTATAACTTAATTCGCATTATTAATTTTATATTTTGAATAATCATGGCAGGCAGCGGTGTTTTCATGTAAGCCTTAAAACTCAGCTTAGCAAACATTTTGGCAAACTGTTTTTGCGTTGTGGAATTCGAACTTACAACACTCGGCGTAGGGCAGTGGTAAGGCGACCGACATTTAAAATATAGTTATTTATAGATAATGACAGGTCATAGCATTCATTTGGGCTCTAAAGCCCGGTATAACAACATTTGAACCCACAAAACGTGGAATAGCAACAAGGCGTCTTCTTAAACCCCTACGCCGTCTATACATCCTGCCTTCGTGCATATATAATAAGACTATATACAATTATTTTTTCTTATTTCAGAGAGTTCGTCATGGAAAATAAATAAGGAAGGAACTACAAGATTGATAATGAAGCCTTAAACTCTACTTATCCGTCAATGAATTACGTGATAATATTGTAAAGGACTGCTCGAGTGCTGTCCAGGGTTCCTAATCAAGTAGTTGATATTATTTATATTAATATATTACATCTTAAAAGATTTTTAGATGCTTATATTCAGAATCTATATCCCGAAAATATCCTTTTACTTACGAATTATATTATTTGCACATAAAGCTCTTACTTAGACAAACCTTTAATTACACGATTAACTTATTGAATCGCAGCAGCACATCGGTGACCAGACACAATAGACTTTTAATTATGTCTGGTAATTTCAATCTATTTTTCGACAATCTTTATGAAACACTAAATAAGCTTCGTTATAAAAGGCGTAAGAGAATAATTGGTGGTAACTACAATATTAATATACTTGTCAAGATAAAATAAGTATTCAATTTTTGGAACTCTTATCAAACTACGGTTTGATTTGCCATATTCTGGAACCTAGAAGATTAAACAAATGCATTGAAAACATTATAAGTATCATCCCAACCGCAAAAGGAAAGACTCGCAATTCCTGTTTATCAGATCACAACACAGCGCAATCTCTCGAATTTGAACACCACCAGAAACAGGCTTTAGCAAGGTATTACTTTTCAACAATATATGATCTTAGCAAAGATAACTTACACAAGTTTATTGGGTGTATTAGTACTTTCTTTTTCTGAAATTTATAATATTACAAACACAAATGATGCCTTTAATATGTTTCACAATGAATTAACATTATTTTAAACTTTGTTTTCCCCTTATTCGAATAAAGAATCGCTGTGGAGCTGGTAAATTATCATAAGTGACAAAGGGTCTTAGAGTTAGTTCCAAAATAAAACGGGAACTAAGATATAAATATTATTTAAATAAAAATAATGATAGTAAATATAAATTTCTAAAATACTAAAAATGTATTAATAATATGCAGTCATTGTGTAACTTAAGGCACATATCAACATCCAAAAACAAAGGAAAGGTTACATGAAATGTTGTTAACTGCTGTGTGGGGGACGCTAAAGCTCATATGTATATAATTAATATAACAGACAATGGTAAAACAGCGACATCTGGACCTGAAATAACTAATTTATTTAATAATTTCTTTATTGACATAACACAAAATGATTTATTTTCCAATTCTACTAATGAAACTCTTCTAGCTGACTATGACCTTAGAAGAAACAAGTCAATAATTTTTTTGAATCCCACCACGTCTACTGAACTCTTTAATATAATCAAGTCTTTAAAAATATTAAGTCCGCAGGGTATGACAACATTAATATAGACCTTAAAAGTATTGCAAAGTATATATCAGATCCAGTATCACATATAAATAACTTATCTATAGAGGAATGTTGTTTCCCTGATAAACTTAAGATATCCGTAATTAAACCTTTGCACAAAAAATAATCTAGATCTGACATGAATAATTGCAGACCTATTGCTCTGATTCCAATGGTTCCAAAAATTTTTGAAAGAGTTATGTATTCTCGATTGTTGACATTTATTGAGAAATATGACCTTTTAGTACAAGAACAATACGGATTTAGGAAAGGTAAATCAACTCAACTAGCCACGTTCAAATTCGTTAAATCTATAATTAATAACATTGACGCTAAAATACCTACATCTGTTCTAATATTAGACCTTAGTAAAGCATTTGATTTTGTACAGCATTCGATACTCATTAAGAAATTAGACAAATCTGGAATACGAGACCCAGCTTTACTATGGTTTCAATAATTCCTAACCAAACGGAAAACAGTTTGCAAGGGTTACTAAATTTAACAATAACACTAACTGCTTCGAAGGTCGTGATTCTGAGCTTAGAAGTAATTTTTCTGGTGTGCTCCAGGGCAGCATTTTGGGACCCTTTTTATTCCTTATTTATGTCAACGATTTACCACCCGCACTTTCTCATGAATGTGTCTTGTTTGCTGATGACACAACAATCATCATGAATTGTAAAAATATAAACACTATGTGTCTGAAATTAATAGTACATTAAAAGACGTCATAAAATGGCTTGATGCAAATAAATTAAAATCAACATTGAAATACTTCCACAGTTTAAAACGTATAAAAATAAACATATATAATTAAATATCAGTCACAAAAATACACAAGTCCAGCAAATTCATTCTTAGGAATAACTTTACGTGAAAGTAACATGTTGACAAGATATGCACAAAAATTAATAAGTTTGTTTTTGCCATACGGAAAGTTAAGAAATAATATCAGGCAAATTCATACATTTGTTCTAAAATACGGTATGGCACAGTTGTATGGGGCAATTCGTGAGAAATTTTAAGAGATTTATAGCGCAAAAAAATGCATTCGCGCATTATTCGGCATGAAATGGTCCGAGTCCTGTAAACCAATTTTCAAATCGAATAAGCTTCTAACTGTTCCCAGCATCTATATCTATGAAGTGGCTAAATTTGTCAATCTCACAATTACCTTTTTGAAATCAGCGACAATACGAATAAGCGACATTTCACCCATTTGTCCATAAGAATGCCTGTACCCAAGTTAGAATTATTTAGGAAAAGTTGTGTCTATATGGCACCACTTATTTTCGACTCCATGCCCAAGTGTATAGTGAACTTACCAAATAAGAACTTTTGTGGTGCTTTACGGGAATGGCTAATACAGGAAAGCTTTTATTCCATCAAGGACTTTTTAAGTAATAGTTCTTGTCGTTTCTGCACCTATTAAGAGACATTGTATTATGACATTTTTTATTTTTTTATTAATTTCTAGCTGAACCGGCGAACTTCGTACCGCCCATAAAAGTTGTCTGAATTTATCTATATAAATAAAACAAATTCGGATTAGTAAGTTATTTATTCTGCAATTGGGGGTGAAGTTTAAATACACAATTAAGTATATCACACAAAAATCAAAATCAATTTAAAGCTTTTTGATAAACAAAATTTTTTTGTCTTTTTGTGGTGCGTAAATATATAAAGATGATGATTTGCCGACGCGCAAACACGTGACGTATATTATCCATGAGAGAAACAGGGAAACTCCAAGTTGATTCCGCAAAATTCCAACGACTGCCCTTGCGATTTATTTATGGTCTCGAGTTTTAGCGCAACAAACGAACAGCAATTGATTTTTATATATATAGATTTCTACTAACTTAATCTAATTTCATTTTTATTCTGACGTGAAAACGAGAATTCTATTTAATTTTACATGAAATTTAATGAACAATATTACATTGTTTATTGAAATAATGAAATGATTGAATGTAAATTTATTCTTCATAATTAGTTAATAGACATGTCATTTGATCGTTTAATTCACTTTTTTTTTGCATACCTGTATTACGGGTGAATATGTATTGGTCTTATACATATGTAACATCTTTGTGTACCACATTACAAGCAAATAAATAAATTATTATTATTATTAAATTATTCAAGGAAGTTACGACTAGTAATAAGAGATGGCGCTGTAATCAATTACATACTATTCTATACAATCCTGAGTCACGTAAGCTACATTTGCAGTATGAGTTACAATACATTATAACATTTCTCAAAGTTAATCGTTGGGCCGCGGCCCGTCAGGCTGCATGATCGTGCCTGATCCTCTCTTTGCGTTGGAGGTACACACAGACCTCTATAATTAACATATTGGCCTGATAGTTAATGGTTATAATAGCATATAGCGCTTATGATATCAAATTTTAAAATAATATAATATAATAATATAATTTTACAATAAAAGCGTTTAAATAGCGTATGGAGGCCCTCTTCCTATAAGAACACATCACAAGATTATTTAACTGCAAAACCTATATGGTGGATATGTTCCTCCAAATAGGTTGCCTAACCCCTTTAAATATACATACATAGACTCACATCTATGTCTCCGAATAGGTGAGTAAGGGTGTATCACACCCTCATTTTGCCAACTATTGTTTAGGACACAATAATCTCGCTATTATCGTTCACCATACACAGTTCCAGATTAGTGTGCTACAGAGAATTAAACAATGCTATGCCCGACCTGAGAATCGAATACAACCAATCAACCTCGTGCACAGCAATCGCATTATTTATTGCTGCACCACCGTAAGTAAAAGGATACATTTCTGGGATACAGTAACAAGGCTAAAGTATACTGATATTAAACATTTTGCTTTAACTTAGATACAATATTGTCTCAATTTTTGGTCACGTCTCGACCCTACGTCTGCACTACCCCGCCAATGCCGTCCTAATTTCAACTCTTAAAGTCATATCATTTAAGTATATTATCAACTGTCCCGTTGGACGATGTTTACAGTTATATAGATACAAATTAATTAGAATTAGATGGCCGGTCATCGCGACAATGAATACACACAAGGATACAAGCGTGTGTGTAAACGATTTTGGAAGGTGTCTACTAAGGTATACCACATGTGAGCCAATCTGGTCTAATTTGCATTCCAGTTTAATTTAGACAAGATTTGGCAGGGAACGTGACGTAACCAGTGAAGTACCATGAAAAATAAATGCTGAAGGTTTGGGCCGACTGTTTGTGTCGTACGACATATTTATTTGTATAAATTCGTCCTGAATTTCGGTAAAGGGAAAATGTAATTTTTAAAAGAAAGAAATTTGAATATACTTCATTATAAGTTTCTTTTTCGGCCCGAACTTTTGGGTAGACGTTTTTATGGTAGACCTACAGTTTTTAGCATTACCGGCCTGAGTTAAAATGTCTGTGTAAATTGTGGACTTGAAAGGAGCGCAGATCCTGACAAGCATGCTCACAACCCTACGACGTCCTTGCATATATTCATCTGTGTGTGCGCATGCTTCTTGCGTTGTATTTAACCGGCCATCTATTACCTTTATGTTTATATCTCACTTTACTCTATAACATATCTGTCTATAGTCTATAATTACACTGTGAGGAATAACTAAGGCCTGTATAAAATTTTTAGACAATATTATCTGATATTTTTGACTGTATATAGCATGTATCATTCTCAAAAAGCGTTATAGTATTACTTCAATTATAAAAAAAACATTTTAACAGTTATGTTAAGATCTAAGAGTTGAGTATGTTATTATAGAGTTCCGGTCACAGCGGCCAATTTTGAACTGGCCGTCTACACAGGAGATATTCTAGTGCACAAGTGTATTCTCTATTTTTGAACTCCCATACTACGATGGGACGGTAATCCGACACGATTAAAGAGAGATCAGGTGCAGGATCAATCGGCTTTACGTGCTTTCCAAGGCACAGACATATAACCAACTGCAGGAATCAATTTCAGACTCGGTGTTCGGGAATCCAACATTAGAATTGACGACCGGCAGTCGTAAATATGTTCATTGTATTTTAAGGAAGTAGGTACCACGGGGAAGTACTAACGAAGTAGGTACCTTGAGAAAATACTCCCATAAAGTAATACTTGATATATGTAGGTTCCCTACCCAAATGACAAGACGCAATTGGTTTATTTTTAGTATTTATTAGTTTTATTTTTTACACCACTTCCCCGCTTGTCCCTGTAGGTTGTTGTCAATTAGTACATTTTGTCGTCTAGCAACACTTATTGTTTTTATTCGTCTTATTTACTGTTGTATTAATTTATTAAGTTGAACATCAATAAATTTTGTTTAAATCTATTGTAGTTTTATTTAAAATGTGTCCGCTAATATCAATCATAGTTCTAGAACTACGAAGGAGAGTTTAAAGTAACTTGAAGCCTAAGCGGTAAGCGGACAGATTAATTCGAGAGAAAAATATATGTTAATATAATTTTCTTCGTATTAAATAGTTATCATCACTCGCTTTAACGGTGAAGGAAACATCGTGGGAAACCTGCATGTCTGAGAGTTTTCCATAATGTTCTCGAAGATATGTAAATTCGCCAACCTGCAGTGCGCCAGCGTAGTGGATTATGGCCTCACTTTCTCACACTGTGAGGCCCGTATCCAGCAGTGAGACAGTTTAATACAGGGCTGATATTATACATGCTATTTAACAATCATTAATTAGTAAAATTACTCCTTTTAAGTAAACTTTACCTTTGTTAGGATGCCCCGCTAAGAAATCTATGAATACTGACCAAAAAGCAAATAAAGAGCATACATGCGTTGTTTATCAACATATTTTAAATTAAGATACTCAAAGAGTGCAGCAGTCTGACGGCTGTAGGTTCTACTAATAGACTTTTGTCGTAATTAAATGGTAAGTACATTTTTAATTAATATTAGTAGTTTTATTGTGGCTGTCGTGATTGGACTTTGATTAGTTAAAGTCATAACTGCCAAGTTACCATGAGACTAAAGTTGAAACTCAAAATATCAGTTGTAAGTCACAATATTTATATTAATCTGTTTGGTTTCATAGTCTTTAGTGACGGACAACCTAGCAGCCTATCTGATGGCAGGTAATGACCGCTGCTCATGGAATTGAATATTATCAGGAACCAATACAAACTTGTGTTTGAATACGTTCAGGTTTGGATGTGGTTTATGCAGGTAATATGTGAAGCACAGATCAATTTTCTTTGGGTCGTGATATCTTTTAAAACTCTTAGAATACCTATGTTTATTTTTCAATCAACACGGTTTTATAAAAGAGCATATTTGCCTATATTTTTCTGTGGTTTTATAATTTACATTCCTACTAATAAAGAACAAAGGAACTAGTCCTATTCATTTGCTTTCTATTAAAGACAATCTCGTGCGTCTGAATATTTCTGCACGGCTAAAATGTTATTATTATTTTAGGATATAGGTTCATATAACTATTAATCAAATTGTACCAAATTTATTATTTTGCAGGTTACCATAATATTATTTCACATGAACAATGCTACCGCCTATGAGTTTCAAGCTGATAACATGACGTATCTAAAGAGCATCATCAAAGAAGCAGTAAGAGCCGATGCGTTACAAGCAAGAGATGCCAGTAACATTAAGCCCAAAACATATAAAGAGCTACATCCTGTTCCTATGAAAAAACAAGTTCGAAATGTACGAAATAAACTTAGAAATGTTCTTAAAAAGAAAATGATTTTTAATAAAGATAATATTGATAAAGAACTTAATAAAAAAGAGAACGTTCTAACTGAAGCACTCAGAATGGGTCCTACTATCATTCGTGAAGATTCAGATGTTGAAAAGGAAAATATAAAAAATAACTATATTAAGATAGACCAAGCTCAAAAAGCGAGAATTTTAAAATATATGAAGAGAAGAGTAAAAGGTTTTATGAAATTGAATTATAAAGCTACAGAATATTTGTTTGATGAAGTGTTAAGGATTCGAAGAAATAGGGTTGTATTAGATTTGGCTAGAAGAATAGTAGCAGAAGTGGAGAATTCGCATAATCGAACATATATGGAAGCTATGGAAGATTGTATGTACGATTCAATAAAACAGTTTAACCATGATGAGAGGGAACGTACTGCAGATAAAATAACGTGGCATATGGTATCCGATGACAATACCGACGATTTTGATTGAATAAATTAAACAATAAGTATTTCTCGTATTTTTTAGTTCTTCTGCTGTTTTATTGATCTCTTAATACAATCTCTTAATACGGGCTCATGTTTGCGGTAAAACGTTTAACAATTTATAATGTGTAATTTTAAGTGAAAGCAATCTGATAATGGTGCCAATTCTGTTGTCACAAAATTCTCTTATCTTAGCTAAAAATCTCTAAAATTTATTTTAGTCCTGTCACTTTTGGCGATTTCAAAATACGAAATGTCGTTTGATAGGACTAAACTAAATTTTAGAGATTTTTAGCTAAGATAAGAGAATTTTGTGACAACAGAATTGGCACCAATATCCTCTGGAGAGTCTATAAATAAATAAAACTATCTTTATCTTTATAGGCTCGTTATCTATTACATATAAATATACATCAATGAAAGAGAATTACCTACTTCCAATGATAAGGTAGACGAGTATAAAACACTTACATTCCGACTGAAGTATAAAAATAATAAAAACAAGAGGCAATTGTACAAACAGTTTCAAAGCCAATTAGGAATTTTAAAATCTATGTTAGTTAAGAGCATGTGTACTTTATATAATATTGTCTTAAGTTTACGCGAATGTTATACATTGAAATTAAACATTTTATACGGATTTTGTCGCGTTGATTATTTTACTTTAAACACTTTTATTACATAATTTTGAAAACTCTAACACTACTATTTTTGAACTTTACTATGCTATTTAATTTTATTAAAACTTTTTATATTTAAGTTTACACTTTGCCCCGACGTTTCGGTTGCTTTACAGCAGCCATGTTCTCGGAGACTCGTCGACTTTGCTTGACATGTTAAAGCTCGGCGTCCAGGTGTTTCTTGTCACAGATCCCGTGGGCTCTCTGAAACAAAGACGTTCCCACGGTAGCTAACTGTTTAGGATGGTGGTGAGAATCACCGTTCATGTACCTCAAACCAAGAGAAGCATAGGCATAAAAGAACACATAGCTGACGTAAAACACAAACGCTCGTTGAAGTCTGCTGTGTGTGAACATGTACAACAGGGGACCAACCACTACCTGAGATTTGACAAACCACAGATTCTCGCTAAAGAACACCGATTCCTACCAAGGATGCTTCGCGAGGCTATTGAAATCAAAAAACATCCCAATTTCAATAGAGAAGATGGTTGGAGTGTACCACCAGCTTGGGATCCAGTACTTTAAATAGTCAAACCCAAGAAGAAACAAACCACAGCTAGACTTCATGATACTTTGAGCTCATTCTGCGTAAATAGAAACACCAATAATTAAATTATGTTCGGGTACTTTGAAATATCTACACTGGAACATTGAGACAACTACCATCTTAGTGTCCCCGTGACCATGGCTGAAAAGCAACCGAAACGTCGGGGAAAGTGTAAACCAAAAATAAATAGATTTAATAGTTTAAATAATTTTATTAGCTTTTAAATTACTTAGTAAAATAAAATCAATAGTAGTAGTAGTGTAATATTTTCAAAATTTTGTGATACAGTGCTAAATAAACAACGCGATAAAATCCGTATATAGTAGTTTAATTTCAATGAATAACATTCGCGTAAACAGAAGACAATATTAGGTAACTATGGATAAAAACAAGGGTCCTAGGCGCGACCCTTAAGGCATGCTTGAGGTGAAGGTAACACAAACCGACCTCTCTGTTACGTTGAAATAGCTAATTTTGAAAAGTTCTTAAATAAGTATATGTATAACGTTAATTACCACGTCTTACTCAAATTCAGTCAACAGGAACACACACAATGATATGATTGACTTTATCAAAAGCCTTACAAAAAGTAATATAAATATGTTTTATAGTCAACATATGGACCGGACCACTTGCCTAAAGTCTAAAGCCCAAGATTTAAGAGATGAAAATACTTCTTTAAAGCTGCAAAATAAATACGTTTTGGTGCTGTTGCTGCTCCAGGAAAACATACATAAAGCCGTTAAAACTGTTTTAAGTACTTCTTAAATGTGCTATACTTTTTACCAAATCTTAGTAAATCCACCAAATTCTACAACCTTAAGAGTCCTAGAAAAGAAACTCGTTTGTAACCGTTTGTTATGCGACTAAATATTGTCCAAGATGTGAGGCTGGAAAGATAGCGTACAGTAGTGCGGAGTAGTTGTATAAAATGGCCGCCATCAACATTGTCACAAATAACTCCTTAGAGCAGGATCAGTTGAATACACATAAGAAGGTAGAGTTTTATATATTTCTACAAGATTCACGTTTGTCACAGACGATTGAGATAGTATAACAATCTTATGGTACATATATGCTTAATCAGAAATTCAATTTTACCTCTCTGCTCAGGTACACACATAAATATTAATTAAATAAAGACATTAAGTTTGTTGACGATGTATACTGCAGTGATTTTGTTTTTACCTGTAAGTTTCTAACTAATGTTTGTTTATTAATAACATTACAAGACATATCTGATAAAGTAGAACGGTGATCACGAGGTCCTTGTCTGCCCGAGTCTGGCAAGATATTCTTAGGATTTTCTGTAGGGAAATTCTTAGTGGTAGCACGGTGTGAATGTGTCGGGTAGACGGTAGTAGGCTCAACCCATGTGAAGTGAGACTTAACCCTTAAATGCATCTTGTATCGAAATCGATACTTGAACTTCTTAAGGTTCTATCACGTATTTTTTAACGGCAATTATTTATTTAAGTCTATGGTAGCAACTGTTAGTCAAGCCAGGTTAAAAAAAAAAGTTAACAATTGTTTTCGTGGCGCCATTTTCGATTCAAGGAGACATCTTGTGTGTTGGCGAACATATATGATTTTGTTGCAAAATCAATACTTGCAATCCGCTTTCAACGTTAAAATTGTGAAACTATTGGTTTTAAAAAAAATACTAGGAATAAGGTATGTAAGTATTTCAAATTCCCTCGCATGTTATTATTTCTCAAGAATTTTTGCAAATACTGATACTTTTAGCGTTTTTTTTGGTTGTATCGAAATCGAAACATTATGCAATAACGGCATGCAAAAATGATTATGCATATTATTTATGCTTATTACTTGGTAATGCTTTCTAATGCTACCAAAATGCTAAAAAAGAGGGTTAAAGACATAGCTGGCCAAATATAGATATTAAATTATTTCAGAGGGTATGTTATATTATATTTAACATTTTTTTACCTGCCTATTTTTGGAGTTAAAGACATAATTGAAAACCTATTGTGTCTGGCCACCGGTGTGCCGCTGCTACATCAGATTTAGTAACTGTTTGGTTTGTAATATTTATTAATATTAGTTTTATATTTCCAGATATTAACAATCCAATTTGATGACGTAGCTGCTTTAAAATATCCATTAATCGTAAATATGATAAACGTAGTAGAGCCCATTCGTAGGTCACAGAATCAATCTGGTCATCAACTCTTGATTGCTGAACAGCGATACGAAGAACTAAAAGAGAGGCGTAATAAAACGCAAAAAAAACGGTTGAATCTGGATACATTTCACCAGAAACATCAGCTCAAAATGAAAACAGTCAGCGAACATATGGAGAAATATTTCATGTCATCACTGTATCTCTATCAAGAAGTCCAAAGAATCCTTACGACTGGCAAAATAAGGGATAAAGCAAGGGAAATGTTACAGTATATGGATGAAATCGGACATACAAGTAAAGGGAAACTTGTCCGAAGTTATTTTTATATCTGTTATCGATCGGTCAGACCGACTGACAAGTTGGAAGTGTGGAACGTTGTGGAAAACAACAATCTTGTCATACATACTGTGAAAGATCCTATAAATGATGGCGTTTAATTAACTGGATTGGTCTGTTTACTTTCCAATAAAGCATTTGACACTGGCTTTGTTTGTTGTTCTCTTTGTTCAGTCTGTAGGTACCACCAGAAATTATGAATACGTAAACAAAGTTCTATTTAAATGTACCTATACATCCAATAATATCTAAATATTGTATTCATCTAATGTGGTCAATTATAGTTGTAAAAATTTTAGTCGGTTACAATACAATAGATAGAGCTTTCTAGAAGTAGTACAGACAGCGGCTTGGGCTAGTAGGTTTTCATGTCATCTTTTATACACGGAAGCTTAAGACACCATAAAAAGTAATTTAAGCACTCATGGCATAGCCTTCCGTTATTGTAAAAGCTTTATGAGATCCACATAGTCATTTTGGTCTTGTTTCAGTGTTTGTAAAGTTCTCCGGCAGGCATTATGCCTAGTGCGGGAGCCTTAATAATCATCTCTAAAAGCATTGTTATAGCATGGGATGCAACGCAATTCAAGCGGTATGGCGTCGTCTCCTTCTCGCACATGAAATAACTATGTTCTTTGACATGGTGTTAAAAAAATTATTTTCTTTAACGGTGACAGAAAACATCGTGAGAAAAAACTGCATGTCTGAGAGATTTCCACAATGTTCTCGAAGATATGTGAAGTCTGCCAACCCGCACTAGGTCGCGTGGTGGGCTATGGCCTAACCCTTCACACACTGAGAAGGGCCAGTGCAAAAGTGGGACAATTTATATACGGGGCTAACAGGGCTGATTATTCTTATTATAAGAGATGGTGTACTCTGTATAAAAATAATAAAAATACAAGTCATGGAACGTGTTTATTTAATTTATCACCTCTCTACTTATCATTGTTATTGTTTTCATTTATAATATACAGCAACCTCGGTGAGATCTTCTGCATTTTCGCGATCACATCATAAAATTCGTCGCCTGGCAGTATTTTAGCTTTTATTACACCCTAAAAAGTAAAATATAAAAGGCATCACAATATGGAATAATCATAATAAAAGGAATCCACCACGAACTCTCGAATTGCGCATCTTAACCATTAGAATATAATTGTTTTATTATATTAAAGCCAAGCAACATTTCATATGTCGTGAGATATATGTATATAAGAGGTAGGTACGGCGCATCGGAATCTGCATTTAATTTAGAAATTCATTTTAATATTGAACTTTTTGACTGCACATATGGCGTAGGTTTAAGTGGTTGCTTCGCCACTACAGTCGTGCCGAGTGTTATGTGTTCGATCTACAAATTTTTATCCCGTGTGGAGATACGGGATAAAAATTTGTGTGATAGACAAATGGTTGTTACGAGTCTGGGTGTTATATGTGTCCGTTGTTTGAATGTTTGGTAACTCCCCGCGACACAGGAATTACTCCTAGTGTGGGATTTGTCTTCTTAAAACCCACAGAAGATCACAACTAAATATTCTATTGTGATCATGCGGTAAGTAAGATGTCTAGGTTTCTAAAATAAATGTCGTCAGTAGGTAGGACAGTGTCATCTAAGTTTCGGTTTCTATATTTAAAAAGCGAGTCATTTTACCAACGACGGTCAGTTAATTTTGTCACATATTCTATGGAAATATGTCAAAATTTTATCTGTCCGTAATTAAACAACTCGTTTTTTTGATATAAGAACTGGAACTAAGTCTCTTATGCTGACAACACAACGACTTCAATAGTTGGCAACGCGAAGTACGTCTAATGTTACAAGGGCCCTTAAGATAACTGATTACTGCTTATCAACAGGTAAGTCGTATGTTTACTTTCCACTTTGATAGTAATTCTAAATCTGATATTTATTCCGTTCACGTAAGAATTTCGAGAGTGAATGTATATAAAAACATTCCTCTAGAAATCGCAACGTTATTTATAAAATGTAAAGTCAATCAATGAACCACTTTTTGAGTTTTGCGAACACAAACATACGACAGCAGTTTTTTTTATATCAAGAACTACATATAAATATCAATAATTCGGAGCATTTTGGTCGTTTCTTTTATACAAACATTAATATAAACTCTTACCAAAGATGGATCATTGTTTGGAGACCTCAATGTTACTTTTGGACTAACTTCTTCTTTCCATACTCCATTCCAGTATTCCTTAAAATGTATATAGGATTAAAAATAACACCCAGTAGGTATTTTGGAGCATTTTAACTGAAATTTAAACTTGGCTTAAGAGATGCAAAATGTATAAACATTCGCTCGTATGTGCGAAAGACTGAATTCTAGCTACAACAGAAACTGTGAATTGTAAAGCAGCAACATAAAGTACACCTACTGGCCCCATAAAAGGCCTAATTAAAGAAGATCAGCGGGATAAATGGATGCTAAGACGCAAATTGGAAGAAAGCAGCAGTATCTTTGACTGGACGAAGGTAAATCACAGGCTGACTGATTGCTTGATTTGAGTACTGCCATACAAAAGCAGTACACATAAATACAATAAAATTGACTTTCTTATTGTACTAGTTACTACCAGAATGTAAGAACTAACCAAATTATTTCTCACTCCTCATTGGTTCTGTAGCACAAGTTTGCTTGATTGAATTTATTTGCATGAAACCTTTTCTGTGTAATAAGGATCACAGATATGTTAAATTTCAGAGATGGAAGGATACGTACCCCTGTCCTTAATAGTTTCTTTTCGATGATATCATCAGCCGGGTCATGTGGTTTTGACGCTACTCGCATTGCAGATTCCTTTGCTACTAACATTACTAATTCTTCAGGAGCCTGTAAAATGTTTCAACATCGGAATTATGCAATCGGGATTTAGCGACAATGTCTTATCATAGATCTAATTCCCTGGTTTATATAACGACTGCGATCTCGGGTCGTAATAAACACACATGGCAAATGTATGTGTTCGAAGTTACGCATTCAAAACTTGCTTAAAATACGATATTTTTTTATCAGATATATCGCGTCGCACGTCTGAGCTTTCGTTACGCAAGTGTAGATGGTGAATTTGAACTGTCGCCGTCCGATAGCCGATTCGCCCGAAATAAAATATTTTCACTGATAGATTTCTAGGAAACAGTAGCTCTACCATTAAAAATGATCCGAAACTTCGGGCGCACGAAATATTAAGATTATTCCTATCGCGAGGTTTCTTTAGACTTCATTCTTTCAACGTTTCAGACGTTTTCACTGTGAAGTTTAGAATGATCATAGCGATTCCTAATGTGTGATAGTATCAATAATCCTTTTTTGTTTAAGTATAACGATATGCCATACCTACCTCTATAGGTATTATTTCCTTGCTATCTGGTTCAACTTCGATATTTTGATCAACTTGACGACCAGCCCGCTATATATTTGTAAAAAATTATTGATTAAGTGCAATTTATTTACACAACACACAAGGTACGTTAACATTAAAATAAGCTATCCATTCCTAAAGATCTACATGAGTTTTAGTCAGAGAAATTTGCTATAAAATATTTATTTATAAAATGCTTTCATCCAAGCCAAAAAACATATTAAAGCTCGTCAATAACTATAAAAACTCCTAATAGACATTCTAAACACAAATCAAGAGACAAAAATAAAGAGACTACTCATTTCGGCCCGGATAAGAAACATTCACTTTTGATTTTCCTTATCTCGCCTGAGACCTTACCAACTCAAATTGGATGTTAGCCCGACCTTATGATCACTAGCTAATAGTCCAACCAAAGATATTGGGAAAGACCAAAAAGTATAAACTGTCCCACTGCTGGGCACGAGCCTCTTCTCAGTCTGAGAATGGTTAGGCTATAGTCCACTACGCTGGCCCAGTGCGGGTTGGCAGATTTCTCAATCTTCGAGAACATAATTGAGAATCCTCATACAAGCAGTTTTCCTCACGATATTTTCTTTCACCGTTAAAGCGAGTGATAATTAAGAAGTAGTCTACAGAATAAGAGTAAGATATTGATGTATGAGAACTTACTTCGCTATAAGGATACTGCAGTACGAATCTTCTATTCAAATCGGGATACGCGTCAGGCTGGTAGATGTGCGGGTTGGTACCCATAATATCTGACGGGTTCCCCGCGGCTGTCTCTGAAGCCCACCTCATCTACTAATACATAGTAGTACAGTATAAGTTATATATACTACATACATATACAGACCGTGCATTGAAAAGCACGTAAAGCCATTGGTCCTGTGCCTGATCTCTCTCCGATCGGGTCGGTGACGCCTCATCGGATCATAAGAGCTAGAGAACAGATAGTGCGCTTGTGTTTGTCCACACAATCGTACACTATAATATCGCCCGCGCAGATGGCCAATCTCCGTTAAAATTGGTCACCGTGACCGAAATTTGGTATACCTACACAGACACTTAGGTATATCGCCGAAGTAGTAGACAGAAATATATTACACCCTCACGCCCCACGTCTAAAATTTCACGAGATCGCCCATAGCCCGCATTGTCTAGTCCCATTGCAAGACAAAGACCTTACCACTTTCTTTCTATGTCTCCGTATCTATCGTTATTAAGGACTAGTCCTCACAAAAGGAGCTCGTTTTGTCCAATCTTCTACGTTGAAGCGTACCGCATTAAAATACATAGTAAATAATTAAACGACCGTACCCAATTACGTAATTTATTCGCATTATCCTTATCATCACCCTTGTCAGCGTCTAAGATACCCATTATTTCCTTTCTCTGTTCCGACTCTTCACTGTCAGATTGACCTGACTCGTTCGATCCCTCTTGTACCCCTGAAGCAAATAGGTAATTAGTTTTTGTTATATATAACAGATTAAGTTGTCAATTATCGTTCGCTTAAAGCGAAGACAAACACTATTTATTTTGTAAATTATATTTGATGCTTTTTTGGTTGTCCTTAAATAACTAAATAAGTCTGCCAATCGGTATTAGGCCAGCGTTGTGGACTATGGCCTAATCCTACTCATACTGAGATGAGGCCAGTGCCCAGACGTTATAGATACTGTCTTGTCTGATATTATATACAGTCAACCACGGATATGTATCCCATTATACATACATAACCTCACGGCTTTATTTCTGACGGTATAAGCAGAGGGGCAATATCAATGTGGGTATAAAACCCACATATCAAGTTACAAATATCGATATAGCACTTTGCCTTACCCGGGATCGAACCCGATATCGCACCGTCCCACACAAAGACAAGCGCAAGTTATGCCAAAGAACCAACGAAGCAGTCAAATATTTTACTTTTTAATTTATAACTGTATGTATACCACTGATTTCATTTAGCTGATTTTCATCTGATACCGAAACATCTTCGTCTTCGCTTGATACTTTCCCTGAAGCATTGTCGCCGGATTTTTGTTCGGCCTCTTCGTCCGAGGACGGATTCAATTTTTCATTATCTTTATTCTTGGCTTGTGGATCGAGCTGTCATTCATAATTGTATTAATAGTTACTTACCTAAGTACCTATCTATATGTATGTTTCAACTTTGGTCTTGGCATTATTAATAAGTAAAACATCACTATTAGATACTACTTTATCTTAAGCTTTTTTAATTAATACAAATCTAAATAAATATATTTTGCAAAGGTATTGAATGAAAGATTCAAATTGGATAGATATTTTTAGTTGAGACAGCGTTAGCGCGTTAGCGTAACGTTTGTTGTGAAATGTGCCATCTATTGTACTCTTTTAGAAATACTACGACCAATAACTGTCTACCTTGTTTTTGTTACTAGACGAAAGATGACGCTACCAGTTCATTTAAGAATATCAACATAAATTTTCACTTTTTGTCCATGAAAGCCGATGTTGAGAATTTAAAACTTGCTTCATGGTAAAAACTAAGAGCTGTACGAACTCTCCGCTACATTAATGGTGTCCCAAGAACACAACAAAAGGTTATTAGGTTGTGATTTGCGATCTGTTAGAAAATACACAGGGAAGGGAATATTGACCTGTCTTAGACCAAAATCTTACCACAACCAAGTGTTCGTCAGTGTAATGTGCTAACACATAAATTGTACACAAAAATAACCAACACTTCATGTTATACAATGATCAGATTGAATTAAAATTTCTAGAGGAAATCAGTATTATTAAAAATTCAAGTGCCTACTTAAACTTGATTGGAAACTTAATTAAAAATTACATTTTATGTTCGTTCATAGGACCTTTTTGTAGTCGGCTGCCACGTGCTGCCATGATATAAGTCTCATATAATATATGTGGAGGATAGAATGATCCTTTATATGCTTTGAATATTAATTGATCATCATAAAATTGCCGACATCGATTGGCATAATTTCATAAATGTCGCTATTATTAATTTTCTACATTTAATATTATACAGTATATTTTCAAAGTTTGGTCGTTTAGTGTCATCCCAGATTTGTTGCTTCAATTCACTTTAATTTCATAATAGCTGCTGTTTTTGATAATGTAGGTACCTACCTGTACTTGACCAAATACATAAATATGTTTACTATCGAATTCAGCTTTAGCATTAAAAATATTTATAAAATAGGTACTTGGGTATTATGAATAATAGCGTTACCAATTTTCAAAGTTTTCTAAGTATAATGCAATCAGCCCACTGGATACAAAGCAGTTTCGCGCCATGCACATACGGAACTGATTGGAGTCGGCTTTTGTATATTATACGCACAGACTATAAGTAAAACTATAGTACTATTAAACCCAATGAATGTAGGTATCAAAAGAACGTTTCTTTAAGCGATGACGTGTGCTAATTGACGACCAACAACACACGGGCAATTGGATAAATAACAGCTAATTGCTTTCTGCACGATGTGAAATGACGACCTTCCTGTTGATGACATCCCATGTCCAATATATTTTAACTTTAGAAATGATATTAGGTTATCAGTATCTATCTCCTCCTCATTTGTTTCAAAACAGAGTGAATAATAAAAAGTCATCATTAAGGGTCGTTAATATAGGTAATTACCTATAATATTAACAATTTACTACAACACAGCAATTCAATTATATTGTGATAGAAATTGTTATTAATATACCAACTTTGATAACTATAAAACCTTTCATTACTATTTGATGATATAGCGTAACTGCTCCTGTCAGGAACATTACAATTTACAGTATTCCATTGAGGGCGGAAGTTAATCAATAAGTAATCAAGAAATTTAATAACAAGTGAGCATTATTCATAGTAATTTCACAAACTCTAGCTAAACCGCATCTAAAATCTATATCAGAGCATGTTTAGTTACAGTCTGATGACGATGGTTGACTGAGGACGCAGTATTCGCGCGGGATAGTTGTTTTTGTCGAGGAACACCGTGGTAGGTTTAATCGATATTCCCGGAGGTACATTATCTTTTCAACATCTTCCTTTTACACCGATGAGTTTGAAATAATCCCTCCGCCCGCCCCCGCGGAGGGGTATGCATTAATGAATTCCCCCAAGAAAAAAAATTCATAAATGTACTTAAGTACCTACCGTCTCGTCAACAGTTAGCCAGTACTTACTTACTTGGTCTGTTGTCAGGCAACCCCAGCATAATTGCTTTAGTGCAATCGTAACACATCTATTAGTTTTAGTTAGACGTATAATATGACATAGCTTTATATTCTACGCTTTTACGGCTTAACCAATTAGTATAAAATTTTAAACAAGTAATAGAACGTAGGCTTTGTAATTAAACATGTGTGTACGTCCTCCAAAGAACGATCAATTAAGCTGATAATATTGTCATACATAATATATATGTAGGTATAGCTGTTTTAAATTACCTACATAGGTCACATTTTGAATAAAAATATACGTGTTACCCACGTTCCTTAATTAACATGCTACCTACACGGTAGTTACAATAATATGTTAATTGTTAGGTAATTGTAATAAAAGTAATTAAAATGCATCTCGATACAGTCAAGTCGGCCATTTCCGTGTAAGCAGATATAAGTATATATATTTAGTTATTATTATTATTGGTCGCGCCACGCCGCCGCACACGTTAAAAACTTCTCTAAAGTAGGTACTCCATTATCGGACATATTAGAGTACTTTAGAGAAGAAGTTGTTCAGTTTTCCTCCGTTTAATGATTAGTTAGCTTTTTATTCAAGATTTGTTTATATCAAGTATATAACTAGGTAGGTATAACGTAAGTCAAAAGCATCAAACAAAACAAATCGAAGTTATATTTTATGTTAAAGTTAACTAACCTTACGTTTGTAGCTGAAATTTGGAACGTATTTGTACAGTGTTGCCATAAAAATATTAAAATGCAATGTAGTAGAATATACCATTGAAATAAAATAATCAAAAGAAATTAATTCTTTTAGTTAAACCGTTAACAAAATAATATAATATGTCTAGTATTTAGAAAGGGACAATTATGTTCCCTTTCTAGATACTTATAATGAGTGAATTTTACTATTCTATTTTATGCTTTGTTGTTACCTATGTGTATGTGCATTCCGTGGTCTCATAAGTGGAGTACTACTCTGTACAAACTTATGGTTATTTATTTGTGCAATTTTGTGTACATTATTTTCCAGAAGTCCTAAGTAAATAACATCAGCGAAATAAATAAATAAGCCCTACAAAAATATTGTAGTAGATTTTATGCATCTGAAGTGACAACTGGAATTTAATTTGACAATTAAGTAGTCAGCTGAACAATGCATTTTTATTTATTTATTAAATTATAAAGAATCTAAACAATTATTCCGTTTGTGTTATTCATCATCTTGTGTGGACAAATGTGAGATTATTATTTCAAATCCATTTGTAGTGTGATGTGAAGTAAGGTATCGAAAACCATTATCGTTTTATATCGCGTAAAAATAGTTGAATAATGTTTGGGAGGCCGAGATGTAGAGAGTGGACACCTCTCGCCACACAGCAATTGAGACTACGGAGTTTGATACAGGTAATATATGAGAAAATTCTTGATAAACATTACTATACTTGTGATTTTGAAGGTTTACCAACAAACACCTACACTTCCCCTTTCATGTCTGCATAATATTGTGATCATGTTTCTCTGACGTTTTATCTCTGAGCATTGATATCCTTGTAACATTTACTCTAAAAATTAATGTAATGATGAATAAGTATTTATTTGCTGTGTACATGCATTTTTTTTTCTAGAGTATGCCCTAGATTTTTATACTTTTTAAAGTGTTTCTATGTTTTTAATGTTATACTGCCTAGTACATTAAGGTTGTTCTATGGCACTAGTGAAGTACTTACTCATCAATAAGTTTATCATGATATTACAATATTATAAATTAAACTTGTTTGTTCTCTATATAATTTCTGGTTGCTATGCTTAGTTAATTTATCCTGTGAGGAAATGAAACATACCAATAATATAAAGAATTACTGTAGTCACATCTCTGAAGTTATTCAAAACATTCTTTGAATGACAACTTTTTCTTTATAGAATCTGTTACAAACAAACAGTTTTGTTTACTTTTATTACTTATGCTTTGTTTAATAAACATTTACTGGAACATAATTAATGCTAAGACATAATTTTTACCACACATTCTTTTTTAATTACTTGTTTAGTTATAAGCTCAACTATATGCCTTCTGGTATAGTTGGACACTAGAGATTATCGGTATACATGACCTATTGTTCTGACTTAGTTATTTTGAATTATTTATTTTTACTAGCCAGATTGTTGCATTTTTGGTTTAATATTAAAAATTTAAAATTTGACCACAATAATGCCACTATTTTTTAGTTAGTAAGGCATCTGTGTTCTTCATTGTATTTCGATTAGGTTATCATGTGTAAGTAATGCACTTGTGAGTGGTCAGTTACTCATACCTCCACTGGTCTGTCTAGAAAGATAAACAATGTTGTACAGTACTTCATTGTTTCTGGATTGTTCAGAGGCTTTGCCTGTTGGGGTTTTTATTGGCTATTGGTTGCACAGAAGCATTGTTCAATGGTTATTTATGCTTCTGTAAGAAGCCATTAGCCGGTGTATCCTTCAGCTGTCTAGATAAGGGCTCTCAGTACCTCAATTTCTCAGCCGATTTTTTTTAAATATATTTTTATATTACTATAATATCATATACACAAATCACCATCTAGCCCATATTTAGCAGAGTTTGTACTATGGGTACAAGACAATGGATAAACATACATACATATATACTTTTTATGTAAATACATACTGTATATTATACATAGAAACACCTAGACCACAACAACATTCATGTCCATGCACACAAATATAACATACACTCAATATTATACACTTGCTATAAGAGATTGTTGTAATGCTTATTGATTATTAAATAATAGGCTTAGGCCAGATTAGCCAAAGATTGGCAAAATATTGATTTTGCCAATACTTTTATAGATACTATCTTTTAGATATATTCAGGTCTATGATACTCATAATAAAATAGGCAAAATGTGCCTAGCAATTTATAAAACCCAGTTAGCATAGCAACTGTCTGTAATAGTTGAAATGCTTGCATCAAGTGATGTGGATTCAAATGACACACCAAAATTGTGAAAATTGTGGAACCTAGAAATGACTGTACCGAATCTGGTTGTTCTGTGTATCTATTGTTTGAATGGTTTTAAGGTCCCATGATATAGGAGTTTGTAGTCCCATGATTCCTTGTAGGGTCTTTTTTCAACAAATTGCAATATTTTCGAAAGGCCGCTGCATATTGGACCATGTGTATATGTAAGCTAAAGGACAGGTAATTTCCTAACATCAGGTTGGTACCTTATGAACAGAGAACATGTGTAAATAATTATTTCATATATATTTTCCAGTACTTTTTGTCAATGAATGTCCAAAAAATAACAATCTCACCTTTATTCAATATGAAACCTGTTGATAACTATATTATGTATCAAGGTCAGATATTAAGTAATAACAATAGCTTAAGTGTTTTAATTAGTAAATTGCTTATTGATAAACAAGTATTTTAATTCATTACTTGTAATGGTCAATCACAAATGTAAAACATGGCATATCTTGCCATTACTAATACACACATCTTATTACTTAAACTGTCCGTTTAAGTATTCACCTTGCCACTGTGCAATAAGTGTTATAGGTTTGAATTTCACACGGCAAAATAATTTATCCGATTCACAAACATACCAACAAGTTTGGGTCCTCATACCTCTGCCGATCGATCAAGGCATGGAATTCTCTGCCAAGGCACGTGTTTTCTTCTTCCTTTAATCCTGGGATCTTTAAGCAGGGCGTGAAAACGCACCTCAGGCCGTCAAAGAAGAGACCTCAACATCGCCTCGGCTGCTATGAGGACGGTGTGGAGGCCACTGCTTTTAGACCACACGACTGCTTACCATCAGGCGGAGAGTGGTCATTTTGACGAGCAAAATAAAAAAAATACAAAAAAAAAATTTGTGGTGAAATTTGGGTATAATACACCTATGTCTAGTTATTAGTTGTTAAATAAATATCATATATCACATAACATCTTCGAAATCTGTGCTTAGATACACACTTGTATACCTAAGCATAGATGTGGAATATCTATGGCATGGATGCCAAAGTGGTTAAGTGATTGCCTCGGCTATTGAATTGGGTTCGATTGTTACACAACAAAATATCGAGTGATCAACCAATTGTTTTAGAATCTGAGTGTTCTCTGTGTCCATTGCTTGAACATTTATCAAGTATCCCCTAACACAGGATTGAATCCTACTGCAGTCAGTACTCTTATCTATAAAGAAAAAGCTATTTATGTAATCTATTATTTATTGCTTTTCAGATCGTTGGGTACAACATCAGGCCTCCTGAATGGTGCTCGCAGCCGTGTAGTTTCTACTTAACCTTGCACCACACAACAATGTCGGCGCCTTTTTATACCAGCGAGAGAATCTGTTCCCCACACCCTAAATGGAAGGATATTGATTCAGGTACTGCCAATTTTCTAAAAGCTTGTCAACCACCCTGGTTTGGAAGTATGGATAAGATATATTAATGCTAAGAGCCTTTAAAACTAGCGAATTGCCTTAGTGGTCGGTACATTGCCAGGCGCGTTATCGGCAAAAAGTCGGACACAATCAGGCTTTTTGGTTACGTGTGCGGCCAAATTAGACGGTGTCTGGCATTTGATGGGCTTTTTAAATTTGAATTATTTTTGTACGTTCTTCATTTGTTGGTTTCCCCTTCGCCCGCCTCAATTTATATCGCTAGCGCAAGCGAGCGGACTAGCACTATCCTTCCCTAAAAAAATACCGCAATAATTTAATACTAAAAATTAAGGGCTTTACCCGGTTCAATTGACTGACACCTTTTCAGTTTTGACCTGGTAACCCTAGTGGTAGATACTGAGTACGGATATTAGGACGTTTGTACCTGTAAAACCGTTGGATGTCGATGAAACTTAGATTACATATGTTACTTTTTAGTATGCGTTCTCGTGGCAATCCTGACAGAAACTAGTCGTAGATGTAATATGCAAGTACGAAGGAGAGATACAACGTCGTTATATGCAAGTACGTCAGAGAGAGTAGAGATTCAATTATGAAAGCGCATCTGACTCGCTTAGATACCTTATGCAAAAGTAAAAATATATCGTACTCAGAAAACTTACAAGAGCCTTATAAGTTCGTTATAAGAAAATTTCAAAGAATTATCTATACATATAATAAAATTCTTACTGGTCGATGTCTTTACATAAGAGATGTTTAAGAACAACTATGCGAATTTGTAACTTTTAAATAAATAAATAATTATTCTCTTTTTCAATTAATTTAGAATAATAGTTATATTTTAAAATAAAATTAAATAAAGGTATAATTATTATAATAAGACCTATAGAAGCCAAAACTAATATTTTAGAATTATTGTCTTTCTCTCTGTCTGTATGTCTGTACGTGTATCACACAAACACTCCTGCACAAAATTCATACATACATATATACATAAATTTACGCCTGTTTCCCAGAGGGGTAGGCAGAGACTACGGGTTTCCATTTGCTACGATCCTGACACACTTCTCTGGCTTCATTCACTTTCATAACATTCCTCATACACGCTCGCCGTTCAATGCGGTTCATACAGTTGAATTGCTGGAGATCTAACTTAAAACTTCGCTCATGTTTCATCTTGAAACGCTGCCGTCGAGTATTATGTGTGTAGATCAGCTTCTTACAAAAGAAGAAAGAAAAATATAGATAGTCGCGGTCAAAAGCTTTCCCAATAAAAATTCTGACTTGCCGAATACCGAGGCTGTAGATAATAAAGATTATAATTATATCAGCCCTGTATTTAAACTCTCACTGTTGGCCACGGGCCTTATATCTTCTCCCTAGCCTTTATTATTCCCAAGTCACTTGGGGTCGGCTTTTCTGGTCTAACGGGATTTGACTGGATATCAGTTTTTACACGGAGCGGCTGCCACCTGACCTCCGCAACCCGAAGGCTAACGATACCGTAAGGCTAGACCAGCGTCAGAATATTATAGGGCACTGACTTCCCAATAACGACTGCTATAGATGTTCATGGCAGCCGGGACCGACGGCTTAACGTGCTCTCCGAGGCAAGGAGCAGGCGATAATTGTCAATCAATACGCACATAATTTCGAAAAGTCATATAACTTCCGAAAGTCAGAGGTGCGCGACGTGGGTTCGACCCTCTGCATTGCAGTCTGTTGGTCTCCCCACTGATATTTGATATTATTATAAAATCTTTTTTTATGAATAGATAATTTATAACACTATGTATAGATTACATAATGTCCTCCAGACCGTATTGCAGTCACGGTGGCCATTCTTTACGGAGACTGGCGCCATCTGCGCAGGAGATGAAATGATGCACAAGCGTGTGCGCAAACACAAGTGCATTATCTTTTATTGACTCTCATAATCCGATGGCACTGCAATCCGACACGACTAGATAGATCAGGCGGCAGGACAAACAGTTATACGTGCTTTCCGAGGCACGGTGCCTAACACCGCCGAGTTCTTCACCCCGGGCTCCTATTGAGATTTCCTGACCGGAAAATCCAAGTACTTTTTGCTGGCCCTTACCCGAGGTTCAAAGCTGCAACCTCAAGCACGGCAGTCGCATTCATTCACACACATTATCCTTAGCTTTGTTTATTAGTCTACACCCTTAGTTCCCAAAGTGGTCCAGGTGGACCCCCAGGGGTCCACTAAAGACTCGACGGAGGTCTACGTTGGCGTGACAAAAAAATGGAGGTTCACAATTACGTAAATTTATTTGCTTTCGATAGTGAAGAACTAAAATGTTGGCTTGACTTTGACTGATACTTGTTTAAACGTCGGTCGACGGATATTTTGAGGAATACCACTCGGCGAAAACCCGAGAATTTCTAAATTTTTAATATAAAAAGAAGGTCAGCCCGTAGAGATTTAACTTTTTGGTCCGAATATACCGATTATACTTTGCGGATTAAATTTCTAGCTGCAGGGGGTCCACCAGAACCAGCAAAATTTTGAAAGTAGTCTATGACAAAAAAAGTCTGTAAAACTCTGGTCTACACCTAAGAAATCAGTAGGTATTCACAATGGAATGTAAGGTATGGAAGATCTAGGTGTATTAAATAACCCCCGGAACTGGTAGAGACTTGTTTGACAGCCATTTGGTACAACGAATCGATTTTATGTAATCGGACGGATTGAGTCATGACTCATACTATCACATCTAGTAGTATGTGTGTCAATCGTTATCAAACACCTAATTAATAGTCTGTGTTTGTAATTATTCCTATTTAACGCGGTTTGACCTTAATTTACGCGATTTACTTGGCTTGTGACAAAATGTTGTTATCAGCAATATCAGCCCTCTACATAAACTATCTCACAGTTGTGCACGAACCTTATTACGATGAGAAGGGTAACGTTTAATCCTTACTTTCTTGCTAATATTATTATTGCGAATCTGAGTTAATAGACGTTCTCTTTAGATTTTCTATACTTAAATATAATAAAATTGTGACTGGCTGATGCCTACACTTAGAAGACTTAAGAAAAATTATGTAAGGTGTCTTGATAAGAGCATTAGAAGAAAACCAATTGTTTTAAGAAACTTTGTCTGTCTGCATGTTTGTACGCACAATACGCAAAAACTACTTCTATTGCTGGAAGTCTAACTTAATTTCTGATGCATGGTTCACCTAATACGCCGCCTACAAGTAGAGTATTAATAATGGGAAACTTGATTCGTCGCCCAGAAGCCGTAGCAACAAGTAGTTGGAGGATCCGAGAAAGAAACATTATCTATTTATAACTTACTAGATTTCACCCGCGGCTTCACTTGCGCAAGTGTAGGTTAGGTTGGATTAGCAACAGTACTTTTTAGAGTTCGAAAAAACTCTTATACAACAGATTTGTCCGTCCGTCTGTCTGTTATACAACTTTCAACTCAAGAACCGTAAGAGCTAGAGACTCGCGGTCAGCGCCATTCGACTTAGCATAGTCGGTATAACCCCAAAATGACGGTGACCTTTGACCTCTGACCAAGGTCAAGGTCACCTCTGCATATTACTTGAACCATTTTTTCGAACTCTAAGATTTACGACAATTCATTGCCCGTTTTTCACTTGTTTCTGGATGAAAGGTATACCATATTGTGTCCTTTTTTGTTCCTCTGTTGTCAGAGGAACAATGTATGCGAAATTTCATGATGATGGATCAAGTTATTAAGGCGTGAATGCGTGACAAACATACAAATAAATTAACATTCGAATTTATACTATTAGTTTGGATTCATTTTGAAAGTCTGTTTGTGCCTACTTCCAAATACCGCGCATACGGAATCGCAGGCAAAAACTAGTTTGGATATAAAAACTATTAATTTTATTTGGATTTAGATTCTTACTGATAACAATATACCTACATAATTATGTACATATATATGCATATTTCTTATGTAACGAAGTAGGCTAATAAAGATATAGAATGGCTGAATGAACTTTTTAACTAAACATAAAAGCGAACAACTTTTTGTAAATCAATAATCATGTCCTTGGTGTTGTCGTTATGACATAATGGCAAAAAGTAAGTATGTATTAAAACGAGTTAAAAGAAATCGCTGACTGGTTTACAGAATTATTTTTATGCTCAGGTTTTAGTAGGTAGACGCTAACACTAGGTATTTTGTTGATATTATACAACTCGGTATTATAGCGTATGACATGTCATTATTGTTTGTTAAGCTGAGATTTTTGATATTTTGCCTTCAGTATAGCAGTTTGTAGAGTGATTAAAGTTGTAGTTTTTCACTATATACCTATTATAAAACAAAACTTCCCGCAGCGACTGAGCACACGTTGGCGAAAAACAAATTTTTTTTACCTCCTTTTTTTACGGCGTTTTCACCAATAGACGAAGAGATTCATAAAGAAGATTTAGGTGTATAATTTGTAAAGGGTTTGTGCTACCTGCACGAAGCCGGGTCCCTAGTTACGTCATAAAATTATAACTTAGTAATAGTATCTATACATTTACGACCATATTCATAAAACTTACAAAAGGGTTATAACATCGTTATAAGTGGAAATTCTTAAAAGTATTGTTCACAATAATACATAAGAATGCTAGATTGTCTAATAACAATGCTGTATATAATAAAGGTTTACAGAAAATAAATAAATAAAGTATATTTATAATGCATTTATTAGACATATTATGTATTTTAACTACTCATCGTATTGAGCCTTTAGTAAGATATTTTTATGAATGTCTTATTCGTTAGAATCAGGTACTAATATTATAAAGAGATAATTATAAAAAAAAAAATAAGTTCTTACTGCTCCTTTTTTCTTTTTTTTACGTGGGGGAATGCATTGACGCGTACCCCTTCGCAGGGGCAGGTGGAAGGTTATGTCGGACTCACTGAGGGAAAGATGATGAGCGACATCCCGGTAATACCGACTAAACCCACCACGGTGTTCCTCGACATATCCGCAATCGGCGAGTCCGCGCGAATCACTTTCACGTGCCATCGCTACCCCGCCGAAGTTTCGGCACGCCGCCCGTTAATTATTATAATTATTATTTGCCCTATCAGTACCTGATTCTAACGAATAAGACTTTCATAAAAATATCTTACTAAAGGCTTAATACGATTGGTCGTTAAAATACATAATATGTCTAATAAATGCATTATAAATATACTTTATTTAACAACAGGCCACTACACGATAAGACCTACCCTATGGTCACTTCTAAATTTAAACTCTACTGTACCTACCCTTGAGGAGGGTAACAAACAAACAAACTCACATTCGCATTTATAATGTTAGTTAGATGGAACAGTGTTTGAAACTAATAAAAAGCTGAAATATATTTTGGATTTTCTCATCGATCGTAATTAACAAACTTTGATAAATTCGTGCCCAGAGCTAAGAAGATTGTACAAAATGTACTTTTCTTTATCTTATATCAGCCCTGTATTAAAATGTCCTACTGCTGGGCACGGACCTCTTCTCAGCGTGAGAAGGGTGAGGCCATAGTCCACCACGCTGGCCCAGTGCGGGTTGGGAGACTTCACATATCTTTGAGAACATTATTGAGAACTCTTAGACATGCAGGTTTCCTTACGATGTTTTCCTTCACCATTAAAGCAAACGATAATTAACTATTTAATACGCACATAACTTCGAAAAGTCAGTGAGCCTTGGGATCGAACTCGAGACCTTTGCGTGGCAGTCCAACGGTTTCCCACTAGGCAATCGCTGCTGACTTTACTCTATGCGGGCTCCGAATTATTTATTCAAATTAAACGTTATCCACTATGCAAATACGTGAAAATATTTCCAGCGATGTCCTCGGCGTAACCATGAACATTTGCATATCTTTCTTTCTATTTGTAATTTTTTTAGGACTTTCTGATTTCAAATGATTGATATTCTTGCTAACCCGTCAGTTAAGACAAATGCATGTGGGTTTACATGGGTAGTCTAATGGGTGGCGCGCGAACACTTGATCTCTTGTCGATCGTGAAGCTCTGTGTCCGATGGTCAGTTCGTATAGTGTGTTATTAAATATAATGTATTAACTAATAAACAATACAAATTGTTTATGATATTTCAATAATTTAATAACTTTATACAAGATATTATCCACTGAGATTCACGGATGAGCTTACATTGCAGTGAATATGGCTGAGCGCTGCGGACTCTCCGCCCTCTATCTCAAAAACGGTTGGACGTATGAAAAATTATTTTATACAAAATTTGCTGCAAATTTTATGCTCTACAATTTTATAATAAATGTTAACAAACTGATTTTTGTGACCATTGACCTTGAATAACTGACGGCGCACACACGAGATTTTATGAGACTTTTGAGACAACTTTTAGAACACCAAAATGAAGGTGTATACGAGTTTACAGCTTATTATCTCTCATTCCGAGGTTGACCCCTTTTTTCTGCTTATTTGACTTGACTAGACATAAAAAATAGTATCTATATTATAATATTACACTCTCAAAAATATATTTGTATATAAATTAATATTTAAATAATTGCCTTTTTGAAAACAAGTGTATCTGCTTACAGTACGGTACATTCATATATGCCAAAAAAACCCTCGCTTGCTCTCACTAAGCGACGTATGTGTGCAGTGTTGTATTTTATGCTTACCAGTGATATGCAATTGAAAAATAAATATCTAGAGAGACAGATTTGACTTCAGTTACTGTTAATAATAAAACGGACTTATATTTTGAAACCGAAGGCACGTTTCTGAAAAGAAACTATTGCTTATTCTCCACAATGCAATTCAAGTTCTTGTAAAATTTTATCTAAATTAGATCAGTCGTTATCATCGAAAACGTTACAAACAAACGAAGTTACTTTCACATTTATAATATTTGTAGATATTATATAAAGTCATATTCAAATATAAACATTACACCTACATACTTACGTTATCGCAAACGTAAAGACCACGACTGTTATCAAACCGCAGCTGTTAGGGAATTCTATTGCGTCATCAGTGAATCATATTCAATTCTTGTTACAGAAATAACGCATCGAGTGTCCTCAGCAAACGTAGTTATTCGAATATGGTGTCACATACTACATTCGAATGACGAACTCACCAAATCCCAACAGGACACTGTAATACAAACCTGGGGGGTCTATTTCAGTGGCTTGAGGTACATTGGAGCAAATCTCGCTTCCAATTTCACATCAGACTGCTTCAAAAGCAATACTCTAGTTTTCCAAATGCACGGCGGATACTTCTGTTCCTACAAGAGTTTAAAACTAGACGTTATGCCGCCCGAAAACGAAATGGAACATGGTTCTCTATCTTCAGATTCCTCTGGCAAGACCAATCTGTCCAAAATCACATTAGAAGCAAAGCATATATTGAATCATAAATTCGGCAAGGAATCTAGGTCGACCTCTCCTAGTAAATACTCTAGGAAATCGGATAAAGAGTATTCTAAAAGTCACAGTCCAGTTGAAAGAGGTTTTCAGCAGAATTTTCCGACTCTACGGACTTCTGCTAGCCTCAATATTGGACAGAGTCAAAGGGGAGACTATTATAGAAAAAGAGAAGAAAACGCCGAATTTGCTAAAGGCGATCCTAATCATATATATGAGCATTCTCCAGAGAACTTAGACGTTAAGGAGTTTACGGGTGGTGTGAACTGTGATAGCTACTCCCGTAATACTTCGCAAGAAGATCTCTCAAATAAAGTGGATCTAAGCGAAACGGCTGAGAGTTACGACTTGAGGAACGAGGCTGATGGAGTTCCGAAATTTAGGTTTATGGCTTTAAACTTCTTGAAGTCAGAGATAAGGCCAAGTTACAACGCGACTAAGTTGCAGAAGCTGCATTTGCTGCAATACTCGATAAAGAAGAGACAAGAAGCTGTTCAAGAGATTAAAGAGAGGATTTACAATAAGTGTGCGTTGACGAACGAAGATTGGCCGCAGCACGATGAACTGTGTGATATAAGATTGAAGTTCAAGAGTAGGTCACAAAGGAATTTGTTCTCGCCAGAAGACGATAGTATGAGCAAGGAGAAGTCGTCGTCACAAACTGATCTTACTGCCAAGAACGGGAGGATTAAGGAGGGTAGGCCTATAGTGTCTAATGGATCGAGATTGACGTTCTCGAAGTTAAATGATCTCTTATCTTTTAAGGTTAGTATGATCAAGGTTAGCTTTTACTTACCGAGTCAATGACTACAAATTGTGAGTGTTTCTTAAAGGTATTTCATATGACGAGTCAGATTAGATATCTGTTTAATGATATGATGTTCCTTGAAATTAAACAACTCTATACGGATTTTATCGCGTTGTTTGGTTCGATGACCCGAAGGTGTCTGTACACCAAGTTACAAGTCAAGCAGTTCAGTGGTTCCGGAGCTATGCCAGTCACTAACAGACAGACACACTGACCCACATAGTGTTTTCATTAACCTCTTCGAAGATGACTCAGAGTTTAATAATTGCGTGATCCACATTTAGCTCCAAATCCAAATCAAGGTGTTGTTTGCATATAATATTTGAATGCAGTCAGCAACAAAGAATTTAGTCCAAAGATACTTATTTTTATAATTAGTTGTTTATGCTAATATAATATCTTGGCACTTCACAGGCAAAGCCGTCACCCTTCCAGAGAGCAGAACACTTAAGGCTAACGAAACAGCTGGAGATATTGAGGTTCAAACGCATCATACTGTCTGATGAAAGAGACGCCAAGCTAGTGAGTATCAGGCGATTGAAAGAGAAGCACGCGAAGCTGTTCGAAGAGAACCAGGATGTTGGTGAGTGTAAGGAAACTTTAGTTCAGGGTGATTTGGGTACTTTTATAGTTATTTTCATATTGCCAAGTATTGCTTGGTAATATAAAATCAGGGACTAATGAACAGTTGGCAGAATTACTGAGAATATTTCTTCTTTGTGCTCAAAATATATAAGTATAACAATATTGTACTCTATAATTGTTGAAACAAGTTAAAGTGGCAATTTATTTGCTTTAATGTTTGCTGTCAAAAACCCAAAAGTGGTTTTACGATTTTTGACAATGCGGTCTTTTATTAGTAGAAAGCAGAAATGTTTTCCACCACGAAAACCTGCTATACTTTTATTGTTTGTTTATGATGCATGCTTATGATATTGGTAGTGTTAGTTGTAGCTCTTTACGACATTACATATGTAAGTACTAGTAACGATGTCCATAAACCTCGGGGCCGACACAAAAGATCCCACTGGGTCGAAGTGTCGCCGGTCTGCAATGACTGGCCCCCGGATCAAGATAAGATAAGATAAGAACGATGTCCAAAGACTTTAGTAATAGTCAAGTGGGCAGTCCTTTTGACTGCCATACAGGAGCAAGGAACAAAGTATATAGCACTGCCCCTCACTGCTGTTGAATTGTTAGTACAAACACTTCTAAGTTTACGAACTGAGTTTAATTCTAAGACCAGTGGGTGCTTAAGGCATCCAGTCACCATCAAGATATATACCCTAAGCTAGCAATAAACCAATGTGAGTTTGACCGCAAAGTGCTACTAATTTTCTATCTGTTTGGAGCATCATGTCCCCACACGGGACATTGCATGATTTATAAATAGACTGTTTCGAGTATAGTTGTTCTTTGTATCAGTTCATAAGCCAAGCTGGAAACTACACACAAAGAAAAAGTATTGCATGGGCTTCAGTGTTCGCCAAGAGTTTAATGCAGTGTTTGTAATGTACAGTCAGCAAGATAATTACGAAAGCCTCTTTCAAAAACATGACTAATGTTAGATTTTTATAGCAATAATAGTCAAAAGATAGTTAATATAATCACAGATCAAAAGTATAAAACAATAATAAGGATTTTGATTCATAAAATACTTATATAATTTTTTAAATGTTCGTTTGCTGGCTGTACCTTTTGACATGAGGATTTTAACTTGTGAGTTCAAGTTTTTAGCAGGATTACTCCTCACTTTTGTCAGCAAAAGTATACAAACCTCTTACCTCCTCCTCCTATGCTAACGTAAGAATTGGTATAATTTCACAAAATTTTAGAACGTCCACTCACATCTTTTTCTGCGTTTGAGTATAGACTCCCCTAACATTTTTTGTGCTTTTGAGTCTAAACTCGAGAGCACAAAAGATGAAAGGGCACATTGACAATTTTACTTGTTTAAATAAGTAGAATAGAATAATTTATTTTCATCATTTGGTTTTAACAATTTTTCTCTTAATCTAATACATGAATTTAGTATAAAGCGATTTTAATATGATTAGAGAATTCGATGACGACCGTACTAGTGTAAACTGTGACAGTATACAGTCGCCAGCGCCTTCCAACCTGAAACAGTTACAAAAAAATCATTGTTTGTTTAGTAGAGTTGTCATATGTGTATGTTCAATTCAGAATCTATGGCATTTATCAAAACATATACGAAATGTAAATTAATTATACAAAGTTACCTTTCCCCCATTGATGTTTATGTAATATTTAAACGACGACGTAGAAGTAATATCCCCATACTAGCTCTACTTTATATCGATAAGTTATTTAATAATAATATTCTATCACATACACACAACACCATTTACCCCAAACTAAGCAGAGCTTATACTATAGGTTCTAGACAATGGTTAAATACATATATTCTTTTTTTGTAAATACATACATGTTATACATAGAAACAACCAGACCAAGACAAACATCCATGTTCATGCACACAAATGTTTGACTTGTGCTAGAATCGAACCCGCGATCTCAGGCGTGGCAGTCGGTTACACTAACCACTACGCCATCGAGGCCGCCCAACGTTGTCTTCTAAAGATGATAACTTTGAATATTACCTTTTTCAGGTACAGAGCTGATGCAGAACTACCACTCCCTGTCCCGTCGTAGCGAGAGCGTGAAGGAGTCACGTCAGTGCATGGCCGCCGTGCGGGAGCTCGCGGCTACCTCGCACCACACGCTGTGCGCTATACGCTGTGAACTACTTACACAGCTGCATGAGATATTTTATATAGACCAGGTAAGTGCCAACATAAAATCGTTACTATTATGAAAATTTGATTTTGCACCCGTAAAAAATGTAAGCTACGTTAGATTAGTATCAAAACTTTTTTCTGGATGAAAGGTAGATAGAAAGCCTTTTGTTAGTGCTGCCTAGACTATATCCACTTAGAATTAAATAGAAATAACAAATATAAAGAAAAGCAATACAATTTGAGTTTGTTTGTTTGTTTGTTACGGTTTCACGCCTTAACTACTCGACCCATCATCATGAAATTTCGCATACATATTGTCAGGGTTATAAAAATGGATATCCTTACCGTGCATCCTTAGGGTACCTTTTACTCGGAAAAAAAGTACTGTTCCCGAGATAGAAATTTATTGGCAAAATCTACATATATTATATTGCGATATTGCGAACAAAACGAGATGGGTGTAAAAACCCAGGATTCAACCTCTTTGTCTTCATGAGACCTTTTATTTTTTCCATCAGCTTTTTGTAATGTCCCACTGCTGGGCAAAAGCCTCTCCCTTGGATTTCCAAATCACTCTGTTGGTGGATATCCCCTGACCTTATGACCTTGTGACCCTTATATCTCGGGGGGGTCTTTTTACCCATAGGGCCCATATTCAAACTCGACCAAGGAATCACCCCAAGGTGTCTGTACACCAAGTAACAAGTCAATCGGTCCAGTAGTTCCGGAGCCTGTTACTAACAAAGTGTCACTAGCAGACAGACACACAGACCCACATAGTGGTTTCATTAATCTCTTCGAAGAAGACTCAGAGGCTATTAAATAGTAGTGTTATATGACTTGTGGAACACACGATACTAGTTGTGACGTCATCGTTTAGCTTCAGTGCAAAAGGATAGATGATGTTTCCACTATACCCCTAATTTTCATCATATACAAATTGAAAATATAAATTTGGGCGTCATTTAACAAAAAGGCCATCATTCAAGCTTCGAACATTTTGTACCCAAAAAAAAAGTGCCGGCCAGAAAAAAAAATACTGCGGTTTTGTAGAAAATATGTCTCTAAGCATTTTTTACTATTACAGCGAACCTCTAAGTTTAACCCTACAACTGCTACATGTGATTAAAAATACAAAAATCGTTATTTTTACGTACAACGTTTGTCTAATAGACACACATTTATTTACATACTTTAGTTAGTAATCATAAACAACCTAGCTACTTGCTATTGTTATGTGTGTGCGCACAAGCACCCATCGCCCGGCCCCCTGCCCGCTCGCGTCCCGTACTCCCCTCTCCCTACGCGACGAACACTAATCGCTTTGCACTGTTTTAAATATTTAGATTTATAGTTATCCATGCAACTCCTGTTACATTGGACGGCTTATTACAAACGTATGCGTGATTGTGTTGTGTTTATTTAACAATATTTCAAATGGCTGACTTTCTGTGTATTCGGTGTCGTAAGTCTGTTGTAAACAGAAGGCGATACACTTGGGCTTCTCGAGAAGAAATACACATTGATATAGCGCAGATTATTATTCAAGAAATATTGGAGCTACAGGTAAGTAATCTTTGAGGTTATGTGTCCTACTTCTATCTCGTCTTATTTAATAATAGCGCGTTGAATTGAATATCTACCATCAGTTATTATGTTTTGATATCTAGTTTTGTCTTACATTTTACTAGCTCATTGGATGTATTAATACGTACACTGTCTTAATTGATATCCAGTTCCCGCAGTGTTTTTATTATAACAATAATTACAATTCGTCATAGAAAATACGTTTATAATGTTCTAGGGAAGTCAGCATCTGACCATGTCAAAATCTAAAATAAAGCATAGCATAATATAATGCTCGGTAGGATCAAGTGGAACGACACAAGTAAGAAACAAATCTGTTTTATTTTACAGCTCCATCCAACAGATTTTATTTGTCGACCTTGTTGGCAAAGGGCAGAAAGAACATACCATAGAAATATACGGGAAATACGCCAAAAAGATGATGATTCTGATGTTCCTCAGATGGAACCGGTAGCAGGTGAAGAACCAGCTCAGATTAATTTGCCTGGGTATGTGCGAACACCGGACACTAGGCGCAGTTGTGTTTTCCGACATTGCGATAACGATACAAGACTCGTACGATCGTATTCCAGATGACATTGCTTTGCGGATGTTGTGTCGATATAATTAACTTATATGTGAAAACAGTCGTGTCTGTAATGAACATTTACAGCAAGACTTATGGCACACATTGGCCGTACAGCAAAACAATATTACCGAATTTAACGCTGATCAAATTGTAAGAGCTTTGTCTCTATTACAAGCGCATGTCACTATAGATGTTTTAAACTTTGAACAATACCAATTGATAAGTCCGAACGAGTTTCGTACCTGGGTTGGCCTTACACATGACCAGTTTACTGATTTACAAACTAATCTTCCAAGCCTTAATAATAGGAGTAACAAAAATGTAATATTGGCAGCTGTACTGGTAAAATTACGGGCAGGAGATTCTAACGCTAGGTTGGCATCAATATTTAAAATAAGCGAGTCTTCTTTCGCCCGCTTACTCAACACTGGTCGGACTGCACTAATGCAAGATTTTGTCGCGAGGCACTTGGGCTTTGACCATCTAAGCAGGGAAGACGTAGCTCGAAGAAATCTAACTGTGCCAGAACATCTCTTCGGTAATCCAAACAGCGCTGTTGAAGAAAGGAAAGCAATAACAATTTGTGACGGCACATACATTTATATTCAAAAGAGTTCTAATTACTTTTTCTAAAGAATATCTTACAGTAATCATAAGTATAGAAATTTTATAAAGCCATTCCTATTGGTATGCTGTGATGGATATATAATTGAAGTGTCTGGTCCTCATGTTTCTACATCTGACGCTCAAATAATGAACAATATAATAGATAATGAAGCAAACAACGGTGACGGCGTTTTTCATTGGTTTTACAGAAGTGGTGATGTTTTTATTTTAGACTGTGGTTTTAGAGACGCGATTGTACCAATGCAACAGCATGGTTACTCAGTACACATGCCAGAATCAAAACATCCAAATGAAGCACAATTGACGACAGACCAGGCTAATAAATCTCGTCTAGTAACTATTTGCCGATGGGTCGTCGAGGTTGTAAACGGCCGTTTTAAAAGGGATTTTCGGCTTCTGCGGAATATCATTGAAAATCGTTCTTTGTATTATATGTTCGATTATTTTAAAATAGCGGCTGCCCTATTAAATGCCTATCACGGAGTAATAGAAGACAACATTCACGCACAAACCTTTTTATCTATCATAAATGAAAGATTGTCGCTGCCAAACTCACTTGCGGATATAGTCATAAGACATAGTTATAATAGAAGGCGAGTACAATTTTGTCTATTGCCGGCTGATGTACCTGAGCTCCAAGATTTCCCAAGGCTCACTGAAGAAGACTAAATATTATTTAGCTTAGGTGTATACCAGTTAAAACAAGCAAAAAGCTACTATGGCGAACATTTAAACCCAAATGGAGAATTTATTATAGAAATAAGCGAACTAACTGAACATATTAGAGAACTAGGTGAAAATATTGTATTGATAAGGGGGCGAATCCAGTCTCGACATGTAAGGGCTAGGGTATATTATGTGTATATTGGTTGGCATAGAGGTTCAAGTGGTAGGGCAGCCATAGCGCATTATTATTGCACTTGCAATATAGGAAAACGAACCGTCGCGTTGGTTGTTGTTCTCATACAATGTGATTGGTTTGGTACTTGAGTTTTGCTAGACACGAGGCTCGTATAAGACCACCTGCAGCTGGCTTAGAAAGCATTATAATAAGGTCTATTGAAATGTAAAGCAACCTATCTAACGATAACGATGAATAACTAAACTTAAACTTAAAATAGAAAACTTACAAAGCTTTCTTTTTGCATGCATGCTTTTTACGTTTTTGTAATTCCAACTCATATTGATTTTTGCATTTTTCTACCCAGGTAGCAGTCGGAGGGTTAAACATTAAGCTTTTCTGTAATACGTAAACATGTTTATGACGTTATTTCGTATAAAAATACATTATACTTTTTGTTTACAGAATTTTAATTTCGTATAAAACAATAATGATTTTGGTATCTTCAAACTAATGTAGTAATCGGAGGGTTAAACATACAGCTTTGCTGTAGTATAAAAAAATTTTAAGAATGCTATTTCCTATAAGTACCTAACATTTTTTTTTCTGGCTGGCACTTTTGTTTTTGGGTACGAAATGAATGATGTCCTTTTTATACTTACTACGTAAAATTGTTTTATTCGATTGGTATTAGTTCTTGTGTATCAATAACATTCTAATTCTTATTTATTAATACATATTATAAACGCGAAAGTTTGTATGGATGTATGGATGTTTGTTACTCTTTAACGCAAAAACTACTGGACCGATTGCGATGAAACTTGGTATGTAGATAGCTGAAAACCTGGATTCACACATATGCTAATTTGTATCCCGATATTCCCAAGGGAACGGGACTTATGCGGGTGAAATCTCAGGGAAAACTAGTATAATAAATGCGAATGTGACATTGTTTGTTTGTTACGCTTTCACTCCTTAACTACTCAACCGATTATCATGCAATTTTGTATACACGTTGTCAGTGGTACAGGATAGGACATAGGGTACGTTACATCCAGAAAAAATTACTATTACTAACCTAATCTACATTTACGGGAGCGAAGCCGCGGGTAACATATCATCATCATTATCTCACCCGAAAGACGTACTCTGCTGGACATAGGCCTTTCTTTATTGCGTTGTCCATGTCAGACGAGCCAGCGACCCACCTGATGGTAAGCGAGAACCGTGGCTCATACACATGGCTGTGTTTTCTTAGCATTACAGAAGCAATGTCAAAAAAACACAACCAAGTCGCTGCCTACCGGACGGAAAAGAGGAATGGAGTAGGATGGGGTTTGGGAAAGGAAGAGTAATTGGGCCTCCGGCGCTCTTACTCATCGAACGAAACATAACAGATACTGTTATTTTACGTCGATTTTCTGTGAGAGGGTGATGCTTCCCGGTCGAGCCGGTCCATTCATGCTGTTACCAGCGTGGCCCTACCACTTCTGCCCCCGCCCCCCTCCCCCTGAGGTTTTCCATGCAGAAAGTAATATTTTCCAGGTTGGATGCGGATATGGTCCGAGACCGGGTAATGTATAGTACAAAATAAAACATAGTCGATATGGCAATGCAAGCGACCTGATGCTCAGACAAGTCACTAACTCAAGCTATTTGTCAAACAGAAAGACGCAACTACTTGGACGATCTGCGGCGTCTCGCTGCCGGTGTGCGGGGACGACAGCCCGCGCGCCAGCGGCGTGAGCGAGGCGGTGGCGGCGGGCTTCGCGGCGCAGGCCGCGTGCCTGGCGGCCGCGCTGCTGAACCAGCCGCTCCGGTACAAGATCACGCTGGGAGGATCTGCCACCAAGATTCTAGATGTCACGCCGGATTTGCCTGATCCCAAGTAAGTGCAAAACAACTTCATATACAAAATATTTACTTTCCTATGTTTAATAATATCAACCCTGTATTTAACTGTCACACTGCTGGGCACGGGCCTCTTCTCAGTGTGAGAATGGTTAGACCATAGTCCACCACGCTGGCCCAGTGCGGGTTTGCAGACTTCACATATCTTCGAAAACATTACGGAGAATTCTCAGAAATTTAGGTTTTCTCACGATGTTTTTTTTTCACCGTTAAAGCAAGCGATAATAATTAACTTTTTAATTTGCACATAACTCTTTGAAAAGTCAGAGATGCGTGCCTTGGAATCAAACTCGAGACATCTACGTGGCAGCCCAACGATCCCTCACTAGGCTATCGCCACCTTCGTATGTTTATGTCAGCAAAATTGGATGGACTTCTTTTCTAATAAATTGTGTTTTTACTTTTAGTTCTAAAGAATATTTATGTATATTATTGTCTTCTGTTTACGCGAATGTTATTCATTGAAATTAAATTACTATATACGGATTTTTATTTTATATAATTAATATCAGACTAAGCCACATTGAAAAGTGACCAAGTTTTGTTAACAAGTTGGTCAATAGGCCGTACCGTGTATGCAAATATTTCTTTAATAATAAGAATAATATTCTACCACATACACACAACATCATCTAGCCTAAACTAAGCAGAGCTTGTACTATGGGTACTAGACAATGAATAAACATACATATGTACTCGTATATACTTTTTTTTTGCAAATACTTACATATTATACATATATAGAAACATCCAGAACAAAACAAACATCCATGTTCATGAACACAAATGTTTGACTTATGCGAGAATCGAACCCGCGACCATAGGCGTGGCAGTCGGTTACACTAACCACTACGCCACCGAGGCCGAACCACAAATCGTTGTGCCCGATATACTTCTACAAGTTTTTTAAATGTTTGGATTATATAAAAGGCATTGTAATATACAATTAGCATAACAGATAATTAAAGAAAATAATCACATTCTATACCCTTTATATCTATACTAATATTATAAAGCTGAAGAGTTTGTTTGTTTGTTTGGTTGAACGCGCTAATCTCAGGAACTACTGGTTCGAAAAGAAAAATTTTTTTAGTGTTGTATAGCCCATTTATCGAGGAAGGCTTAGGAGTTAGGCTACATAAGATCACGCTGCGACCAATAGGAGCGGAACAGCAATGAAATATGTTGCAAAAACGTAATAAATTCTCTTATCTCATATGAAGCAGATGAAGTTGCGAGGGGTCAGCTAGTTTTTTAATAAAAGACAACGCACAAGAAACTATGTCTGTCTCGCGGGCGACATTACTAACATTCAAACAACAGACACTAAGAACATTCAGACTCGGAACAGCCATTTGTGGATCACACAATTTTTTGTCCCGTGTGGGATTCGAACTATGACACTTAACAACTACGGCATCAGTGAAGTCAAATGACAAAAGTTCTGCTAGGTGTTCTTCTAAATGTCGTTTTAATGTTTGGAAAACGCTATTAATATATTCTATTCTACTACCTACACAACACCATCTAGCTCAAACTTAAAGCACAGCTTGTACTATGGGTACTAGACAATGGATAAACATACAATATACTTTTGTAAATACATACAGATTATACATAGAAACACTCAGACCAAGACAAACATCCATATTCATGCACACAAATGTTTGACTTGTGCGGGAATCGAATCCGCGATCTCAGGCGTGGCAGTCGGTTACACTAACCACTACACAAAACTACCAGTTATTAAAGCAATAACCTTTCCATTCTATTCCTTAAATTGTTTTTTTTATTATGTGAGTAGGTTTAATGTTTACCAATGTAATTATTATTTTTTAATCATAGAAGTATCTATCTATAAGTGAAAACTTGTAATTGGCCTTTAATAGCAGTAAGTTTCTTTAAAATGAAAAAAAAAAAAAAAAAAACCTATTCAGTCGCAGTGGCTCACCGGCGGCTTGACACTATACGTTTTTAATAATGTCTAATATTATATTCCAGTATACCGTTGTTCCCTCGGGGTGGTGATACTACACTATTCCGTTACGCACTGTTCTTACTGAACAAGTGCATAGGACAGCTCATCGTCGGTCGTGGCCTGTCTTTGTTAGACATTCGACCGACGCTCGCTAACCTACAGAGATTGCTGACTGCTCCTAGTAATATGTAAGTATTATATACTAATATTTGTTCTGTATATAAACTGTTCCACTGCTGGGCACAGTCATCTTTGTGAGAAGGGTTAGGCCATAGTCCACCATGCTGGTCCAGTGCGAGTTGGTAAACTTCACATATGTTTGAGAACATTATGGAAAGCTCTCGGACATGTAGATTTGCTCACGATGGTTTTAAATTTCATGGGCTTTGTGGATTTTTACATAAAATGCCAGAAAGAGTTAGTGTATCTTACGCTAATTTGAATTTAAATGTATTAGACGTAAGATTCGATTTTGATTGACTGAAATTGGCAATGTTATTGTTAATTGAATTTGTGCCTTATGTAATAGTTATTAGGTTTATAATAGTATAGTATGAATTTTAGTCTGAGTTGTAGTTGTAATATTGCTAAAGCTTGTGTGGTATCTGAAAAACTTTAACTCCAGCGTAAAATTAGCCTACTCATGTATAAAAATATGACATATTTGATATTTATAAAAATATAAACTACTAAAAGCAACTTACATACATATATAAATTCACGCCTGTTTCCCAGAGGGGTAGGCAGAGACTACGGATTTCCATTTGCTACGATCCCGACACACTTCTCTGGCTTCATTCACTTTCATAACATTCCTCATACACGCTCGCCGGTTTAAGGTGCTCTTAACCTGGCCTTTATCCAGAACGTCTCCGATCTGATCAAGAAACGTTCGCCTAGGTCTTCCCCTTGCGACTGTTCCATTCACACTAGCCTTATAAACTTTCTTAGTCAGTCTGTTCTCGTCCATTCTTTCTACATGCCCAAACCAACTTAACATACCCTTTTCTATTCTCGTCACTATATCCACTTTTATGCCGCAACTTACTGGGTTATAAATATACTCACTTACGTATATACCCTAACTAAGGTATTAAGTATATAAGAAGTACAACGCAATAACACAGCTATGTATGGAACACTCACATATTTATATACCTATACTAGCTATGCCCACGGTTTCACCCGCGTTTATGATTACCCGTGGGTTGTAGCTTGATGTTATATAGCCTATAACCTTTCTCTATAAATAGGCTATCCAACAATAAAATTACTTTTCAATTCGAACCAGTAGTTCCTGAGATTAGCGCGTTCAACCAAACAAAAAGCTACAACTTCAGCTTTATAATATTAGTTTATATTTACATAAGATTTTTGTTACACAAACTTAGTTTCCAACAATCTGATGTATATCAATGTATGTTCAATCAATGATACCTATATCTCTGTCATAAATATACCGCGTGACGTTTTTTACTGTCTTGATAATAATAGGGTGTGTTGTGTAAGTGGAGTAGAATCTAATAGTATTTGTGTTCTAGCATTTTGAGATCACGCGACATTACAGTGTGCCTAATCGCATGCGACTAAAAGGGCGGCGGGCGACCGGGAGAGAGGGGTGGGAGCGGGTGTTCGGTTGAAGATAGTTTTTATGTTATTTGTAACGAAATCATTCATAATTTGTAGCGCGTTATTAAGGTGAATACGTTTACGATTTTGAATTATTTTAATTTTTTTGTCGATTTCCTTTTTTAAATGTTTTTATATGAAAAATAGATTATAAATAAGGAGTGTACAATAATAGATTAATTTCAGACTAGGTCAGTAAAAAAAAAAAAAAAAAAAATAACTATGCCTGAGGCTTCTACTCTATTTACCTATCACGCCCTATTCTTTTTGAAGACGGTAAAAAAAGTCACGCTGTATACAAAGGTACAGTGAGGTAAACAGTTAACAAAAAAGTTATATGAACATCACTAGGTTGGCTAAATTTACGCTGTTTGAACAATCGCTTGTAGTATTGTTAAGCAATTGTATTGTCTAACTCATTGTCCTACGAAATTAACATTAATTTGTTCCACGTTAGACCTACATTGACTCATTGTTAGACATTGCTAATATGTAAGTATTTTCGGTGTAAATTAGCGAGTATTTTTTGGAAAGTCTTCTGAAGTAATAATAATAATTTACTCTATACCGAGTTTCGGTCACAGCGGCCAAATTTAACGGAGACTGGACGCTTAGGAGATATTATAGTGCACAAGTGTAAGTGTGTGCGCAGACACAAATGCACTCTGTTCTCTAACTCTCATAATCCGATGGGACGGCAAACCGACACGACCGGTGGGAGATCAGTCGGAGGATGAACACCTTACGTGCTTTCCGAGGCACGAGAGTGTCTAACACCGTCCACTTCCTAACTCCGTGATGCTATTAAGAATTCTTAATAGAAAACCCGATAACTTTTTGATGGTCCGACCCGGGTTTCGAACCCGAGACCCCATGCACAGCAGTCGCATTCACTACCGCTGTGCCACGGAGGCAATTAAACTGTATTATTAAGTAGACTTAATACTACAAAATACTGAAGTCAGAAAATGCAAATAGAAAACTTTTACCTCGACAATCGATTTTAGACAGGTATAAAAGTTCTATGACTTCTCATCTAGAGGTTGTAAGTGGATAAGATATTAATTGTTATGCATGCTAACAGTATATTATTATTTTGTGATGTCTTGCTTTATAACTTGCATGTAGAAAGCCAAAGTATTAGTATCTCATCGCATTTGCCTTGCGCTTTTGATCTGCCGAGCATGCGGAATAAAAGTGCCTGCTACCAGTGCATGCACAAAAACAGTGGGTCCTCTTTAAAGTTCAGGTCGTATTGGAGTAGAAATACTTGTTTAGCCAGGCTGTGAACGGCTTTATTGTACCGGTACCTGTCTGGAAAATGGAAAAGATTATTGTGTACGAGCTAACTCGTTTTATCGAGAACCGAGTCCGTGGTTATCCAAATCTATTTCATTGACCAGTTGTAGATAGACTGTCTACAATAGGTCTCGGAAATACATTTGTCCTGTTCCTATCTAACACTGGTCTTTAATCATTTTTCAGGCGTTGTATGGTACAATGGCTTTTCGTCTTATGACCTATAGGTTGGTGAGAGAAGACGGTGCATCATAAACTTGCCACGTACGTTATGTGTATGAATGGCCTTAAAGCTATCTTGAGACAAAAATCTCTCCAATTTTGTGAACTACCTACCAAAATTTAGCTCAAGCTATTTAGTTCCAACAGTCTATTCATGACGACTGTTGTAGGTACCGGCTAATCGAGTTGTTAGCCGGTGCATAGGGTTATGTTATGGCTACCATAGCGTATAGGAAAGTTCGTATATGCTTAATTTAATGCGCTTTTTACCTGTCTGTAGGAACCTTTAGCTAGACTGGCACATTTAAATTTCTTGCGCGATGAGATTCTAAAACTACATGGCAAAGTAGGTAAGCTATCCGCTAATGTGTTGTCAAACTAAACTGGACGTTATTCCCTAGGTCGGACACTACAAAATTGTATGGCACGTACCGATGGCTGGTTGACAGCCAGTGCCCTCGTACGCAATCGTTACGGAGCCTTGTCGCATCGGAACGATGCAAGTATCGACAGTTTAATCGATTCAAGGTACGTATATGTGTTATGTGTGGCGATATTGGTGGTTGGGATTAAAGATGCACGGTTCCTATTTTCAAGAAAATCATTTTAGCTAAGGAAAATAAAACTTTGACATATGAATTATAGAATGTGTCAAAAATTAACTGTCCGTAGTTTAAAGGTCTCGTTTCTTCAATATAGATGGTCACCATTCTGGTTAAGCCAGGCTGGCGCGGAGATAAGCAGGCTTTCTATTGGAAGGTGATCCTAAATCCAACTTCACATTTTGATTTCAATGTTTCTCTACATAGTACAATAACTGTTTCCGTATTCTGATACTAAGCCGACTAAATTGAGTATAGAGGGTGTGTGTCATCTGACAAAATGTCGATATGACATCAAATCATATAATAAATATTATATAAATACTTTTGTAATAATGCAACTCAAAAACAAAAATAAAAAAGGGTAATGAGCGGAAACGGAGGTAACTGACTGAGCGGACCGTACCGTAGTCGAGTAAATTACTTGTGCGCTTCCAATAAAAAAGAGTTTCAGCATTTCCCTTCCACTGCGAGCGGACTTTGCGGAGCGAGCGAGTTTGCGAGCTGCCGAAGCGGAATAATCTGGCAGCCAGTATCACACGAACCGTGGCAGAAGCGAGTGTCAGTTCTATATTCAAAGTGTGCGATGATGTCGGACGATTCAAATGATGATTATTTTAATGATACAATAACGAAATGTTTGCTTCTTTACTATAACAAAAAAAATATATATATCGTTATAAACGCAGATTTTGGATGAGCTGAGATGGCTTCAATACATAACTCCATATTAAAACACAAGTTTACGGCATAACTAACCGACGCATGATAAGAAAGCATTTGGAGGGGTCAGTTCAAACAAGCTCGCGACGCCATGACACAGCGGGCCCATTTTAACTCGCTTAATCCGCTCCGCTGACTCGCTCGTGGAATCCGCTCGACTCTTCGAACACTTTTGTGACTCTTAGAAGCTCGCTTAGCCTACTCTTATTCAGTGGAAGCACTTCTATGCAGTTTGCCATTGTGAGTTAAACGGACTCCGTACGGATTCTGTTCCGCTCGCAGTGGAAAGCGGCCATTAATTCTGTGTCGCGAGGGACTTTACAAACATTCAAATAATGGACACGAAGACCACCCAGACTCGGAACAATAATTTGTAGATCACACAATTTTTTGTCCCATGTGGAATTCTAGTCCATAACACTCGGTGCAGGCAGCAGCAGGGTGATTACTTAAACAACTACGCCATCCGTTCAGTCATCAGTTTTAGGTAAGGACAGTTAAATTCTGACATATTTTTCATAGAATATCTGTCAAAAATTAACTGTCCGTAGGTAAAACGACGCGTTTCTTGAGGAGAAGAATGAGGTAAAAAAAAACTCAGTTTAGAAATAAAATGCTGCTTAAATGTAAATACAACAGTAACGATTACTAAATCAATTGAACCGTTAGTTTAAGCAGTAGTTCATTTGTTTAATTTGTGTTTGTGTAAAAAGTCACATCAAGATTGTTTACCTTTAGTGAAGTAGCTAACCAAATGGAGTATAAATATGGTCACCTTTCTGGCCGTTAAGTTTTCAACTGACACTTAATATCAACATAACATCTGAATTATTAATGTTGTGTCATTATCACACTCACTCATATTGTAAACTTTATACTATATTTTTGTTATGTAATGTGTGAGCTCACTCTTAGTATAGACACATTTTCATGCAACAAGGGCGCATCTATAATTTAAATCTTTGGCTGGGATTATTTAATCATGGTTTGAGGTTTTATAAATAAGCTAACAGAAAAACATTCCAGGTCTTAGATTTCTATGTGTCATTGCTAGTAGGAGCTTGGTCGCTATTTTCTATATCCGTGGGTATAGACTATATATGTCGATACGTTATATAATACTAGCTGTTGCGGTTGGCTGCGTCCGCGTGGTACTTACACCAATAAAAAGTAACCTATTTCCTTGCCGAGGTTTTAAACTATATCTGTAGCAAATTTCATCAAAATCGGTTTAACCGTGAAGAGATAACAGATGGAGAGACAGTGACATCCAAATTTAAGGTATATAGTAAAGATTTGAGTAGTGATTGTCATTACCATTACGTTTTGTTTGCAGGACTCAGTGGACGGTCAGTCACCGCAGTCAGCGATGAATCTGAGAAGACACAGGCATTCTCGCAGCGTTGGCAGTTACCACGACGATCAGGTAAATTGCACAGCACTATCAATAGGGTATTTTACTCTATATGAGAAAAATCTAAATCATATTATTGAGATAGCTTAGGCAAAAAGCAGACGAAAAACGTTAGCTTTAGTTCTTATACTTATTAGCAAAATAAATTTTAAAATTCAATTCAAACTTTTCAGTTTTTTTAATCTGTTTCATAACACCATTTAATAGTAGTCGCCATGTTATTACGTCATACGGCTGTGTAAACTAAGAAGTGTCAACTGTCAACAGTGTCAACTGATCAGCGTACCTACAATCTCTATAGGCTTTTATTATTTTTATTTTTGCATTCAGGAACAGCACACCAACGATAAGTAGAATAATAACTCATTTTAAAAATATAAACAATTAACATAACATACAAAATATCACTGCATTTGTTTACACAGGCAACTGACGTCATGACCATAGAGCAATAAGGCGTCCACTGCGTCCAGCATCTTCGTCAAATTACGCGCGAAATTTGAAAATGCAAAATATAAATGCATTTTTATGGCACATATCGATTGAATAAAAATGTTGTGATCTTTTTAGTGCTTTATTAGCACTATAGAATCTAATTGAGACACTTTTCAAAATGGGTGTAATACCCTATCAAAGACAAATAATAATACAAAAAATATTAGACTGCACAGATGACGTAGTGGTTTAAGTGATAGCCTCGCCACTGCTATTGCATCGAGTGTTGTGGGTTCGAATCTCACACGGGACATAAATTTGTGTAATCTTCAAATGGTTGTTCCGAGTCTGGGTGATTTTTGTGTCCGTTGTTTGAATGTTTGTAAATTCTCCCGCGACACAGGAATTATTCCTAGTAAGGGAGTCTTAAAATAATTATTATAGAACTATAGTTGCCAGTGACGTCAGAGGAGTTATTGGGTTTTCTTCAATGGAATCTCAATACCTGTTCGGAGTTAGGAAGTTGGCGGTGTTACATAATCGCACGCATGCCTCGGATAGTATATAAATCTCCTGGTTAGACCTACACCTGATCTCTCTCCGGTCGTGACTGCCGTCCCATCGGATTATGGAGTGAGGGAACAGAGAGTGCACTTGTGCACTATAATATCTCCTGCGTAGATGGCCAGTCTCTGTTAAGAATGGCCGCCGTGGTTTGGAGGACATTATTGTTATATGCACGTTAGTAGGTTCTTTTATTTTGTAGGATTGCATTGAAAGAACACTGACATTGACCTTCAATCTTGGGTCCTTTAAGCTGGGCGTGTAAAAGCACCTCCTCAGGCCGTCAAACTAGGGACCTCAACATCGCCTCAGCTGCTATGAGGATGGTGTGGAGGCCACTGCTCTTGGACCACATGATCGCTTACTATCACGAGTGTGGCCATATTGACGAGCAAAAGAAAATAGTCACGGGTTCAAAAATGTGGTGCATATCATAGATTTTACTTAAAATTGGATAGAAATAGGCATAGCGAGGTTAAGCAACGTTGGGTGCGGTTAGTCTATAGATAGGTCGGGCACGCCACGATTGTGGCGGTAAGGCCCGTATTTGAGGAGTGGCTGGAGAGGCGGCATGGCGCCCTCACCTTCCGGCTGACACAGGTTCTGACTGGCCATGGTTGTTTTGGCCAGTTCCTGTGTCGTATACGCCGGCAAGAGACGCCCGGTTGTCACCACTGCGGCGACTGCCGCGACGTTGTTGAGGACACGGCGCTGCACACTTTGGCGGTTTGCCCCGCCTGGACATCGCAGCGCCGTGATTTGATCGCGGCAGTTGGATCGGTTGCCCTCTCGCTCCCGGCCGTAGTTCAGTCTATGGTCCGGAGTGAGAGGTCGTGGAACGCCGTCGCCTCCTTTTGTGAGGAAGTAATTTCCATCAAGGAGGCGGCGGAGCGGGAGAGGGAGCGTTTAAACCCTCTCCCCAACCGCAGAGCCGGGCGCCGGAGGGCGCGCGATGACCTCCAGCCACCCTGAGGTTTGACCTGGGGGTGGCGGGCTTTGTGGGCCTGCCCGCCATCCGTTCAGCACCAGGTCCGAGAGGCGGCGTGCGTGTTCCCACGCGCGCCTCTGTGTCGAGTCCGTCTCCCTTCTAGGGGAGACAGTAGGGTTTTATATGACGTAGTGCCTATTTTGGGTAGGTCTTTCGTGTAGTGGCCCGTTTCATACGGCGGGCCGTAACCTTGGCGGGGTCGCGACCGCATGCGAAAGCGATTCGCGCGGCCCCGTCGATAGTGGTTGTGTCGAGGAACACCGTGGTAGGTTTAGTCCGTATTCCGGGAGGTACTTTACTATTATTCCATCTTTCTTTTACCCCGGCGAGTCCGACATAATCCCTCCGCCCGCCCCCGCGGAGGGATATGCGTCATAGCATTCCGCCACGTAAAAAAAAAAAAAAAAATAGATAGGTGACCGCTTAGTGGTATTTCATCTAAGCGTCTCCGTGCTTCGCGGGGCACGTAAAATGTCGGTCCCGGTCGTTGCCAAATTGCCAGCAGTCGTTAAGCCATGTCAGAGGCCTACAGACGGCTTGAACAACTCTTCACAACAGGTAGAAACACAGAATAGAACAGAAAAGAAAAAGAAGGTCTTCTTAACATATCGTAACAGGCTTACTAAGTAGTCTATAACATTGGGGCTATCCGAAACAATCGATTGCATAATCTAGGTTGCAATAATAGTTGCTGGTTTTTTATACTATAGTCAAAACCGAATATAACGACATCGTTTATAACGACGGACCGGTTATTACGACCGAATGGTAAGGTCCCGCCCGAATCCCTATTATAAACAATTAAATACATACCGCCTATAACAACATAGGATACCGCGACATATCGTTTAAAACGATGAAGTTTTATCGATATTCATCGTCTTTAGCGATAAACCGTTTTACTTGTTCCAGCAAAACAAAACAATACGAACAATTTAATTATTAAAAAATTTACTTATTCCAATCTATCCCCTCCCCTTTGGATCGCCACAGCGTTAAGACGTGTCCAGTGTTTCGAATTATTTTTAAATTTAATATATTAAATATTCCGAAAATAAATTAATTAAATCAATTGCTTCGGTACTAGGCGCCTATAACATCAAAGCGCTATAAAAGTTACCTGCGCGCCGGCACCTAGTGGGCACACCGAGTGACGACGTGAGTACCCAGCTACACGCACGCACACTACTACAGGCACTCCTAAGCTATAGTTCTCCGAGTGCCGATGCCGGGCCCGTGTCGCGGACACAGCACACTACTGCACTCACGCACACAGGACCACTCCGGTTACGAACCACTAATTAGTTAAAGATCCTACGCTTGCTAACTGCCTGGTACTATGATTCGCTCACCTAACAAGTGCGGTTCGGATACCGACATTAACAGTCTAAGAGATAGAACGCCGCCACCATCTTTATTTGTTTCTACGCGTCAAAAGCGGCGCCATGAGAGTGTAACACGTGATGACTTCGAAGAGTTCCGAGAGGAAATAAGACAAATGTTTGCATCACTACAGAGCAAAATTGACACTTCTTTGGCTAGCAGTGAACGAAGTTTTGAAGCTATTTCGCACCAGCATGACGAGTTTCGCACAAAAATAAAGATTTTAGAACAGGAATCTCAGAGTAATCACAAAATTATTGTAAGCCTTCAGGAAAAGCTCGAGGATTTGCAACGTGTATCTAAAATAACTACAATAGAACTAAGAAATATACCCAAACAATCTAAGGAAAGCAAATTGGATCTACTGAGTTACATTACCAACATTTCTAAATCTCTAAATGTACCTATTCAACAGTCGGACATACATGACATCTACCGCCTGCCTAACAGAAAAGATCCTAAAAAAGCATCAAATAGTCCGATTATCATACAGTTGTCACACTTATTTATAAACAATACGCTTATCAGTGCCGTCAAGGACCTCAACAAGTCCAACACAATAAACAAACTAAATATGAGTCATGCGGGGGTAAATGGTGATTCGAACCCAATATATCTAACGGAACATCTTACCGTAAATGCGAGAAAACTCTTTTATCATGCACGCCAGTTAAAGAAAGATAATAAAATAAAATATTGTTGGATTAATGACGGCAAAGTTCTCATTCGAAAAACGGACGGTGCCCAAGCAATCTATATTAAAAATGAAGCTCAAATCGACGAGTTGTCTAAAGAAAATTGACTAGTTATTTATTTTGAATGCATGCTATATTATCATAAAAATATCCTACCTTACATTTTTATAACCATTTATCTTTACGTTAGTATTCTTATATTGCAAAGCCCGGCGATCAATCATTACAAAACTTTAATAAAAAGTAAACAACATATCATACACAATTACACCACACATACACAATCATTTTTACACTTACATATTATATTGTTTTACATGTTTCTATCGTTTAATGATGGTTCATATTGTCATTTAATTGATAACGGTAAGAATTGTTCCTGCATTTTTATGTCTGTTTTTGTTCATAAAATAGTACAGTATAATATTACCAAGATACCCAAAATAATAGTAAATAAATTTTTACTAATACCCCAATTGATAAGACATAAATTTATTTTTAATAGTGGATAATATACTTGAAATTAATAATAATATTGACCAACTCTCTGTTTCTAGTTCACTTAGCTGTATACCTGAAGAATGTACCTCCTATATAACTGACTGTAATAAACAGCTCAAAATAATAACCCAGAACATCCGATCTATAAATGCTAACTTTGATTCTTTCCTGACATTACTGTGTCGAATTAATACTGAGTGTGATATTATTGTATTAACAGAGTGCTGGCTAAAATATAACAATATTTTACCTGTTATAAACAGTTACTGCCGTTATCAGACAACACAACATGTAAACAAGAACGATGGGGTTGTTATCTATGTTAAAAATCTCAGTAACTACTCAGTTGTCGAACCGCACTTTATGGATGCAAGTTGCCTAGTGTTAAAGGTTGCCAGTGATAAAGCTTTCGTATGTATTTATCGCTCACCCTCTTTTTTAGACATCGCCAATTTCTTGAAATCGCTTAATGCACTTCTGTTAGAACTCGCTCCAATAAGGAACATTGTTATCATTGGAGACATTAATCTCGACATTAGCAGCCCATCTCTTCCTAACCATATCTCTGAATATCTCAATCTCGTAGCATTTCATGGTCTACTTCCTGCGCATACCATTCCAACTCGTGAGCGTACTTGTCTCGACCATGTAATGCTCAAATCAAATTTACTAGCTCTTACTATTGTAATTGAATCTACTATAACAGATCATAATTCTGTCCTTCTCTGTCTAAAGCAAAAAGAAACCCATAATATTGGCGTAAACACTGTGACCAAGATTAATTATCAAGCTCTAGATTCTACAATGGACCTCCTAGACCTGGCGCCAATTTACGAATATACCGATGCGAATAAAGCTACTAGGTTTATAACTGACCTTATAACTAATACTATACGATCGCACACAAGCATAATCAAGCTTCCAAATCATAAACGGTTACTAAAGCCTTGGATGACCATCGGCATGCTCCGGTGTATGCGTAACAGAGATGCTATGCATAAGAAATTAAAATTGTCACCTAATAACGAGATTCTAAAAAAAACCTACTCGCGGTACCGAAACTTCTGCACAAAAGTCCTAAGAAAGCTCAAACGAGAGTATGAAAGAGCTGAACTAATAGAAGCTGCTGGTGATAACAAAAAGATTTGGCAAGTTGTTAAGAGAGCGACTCACACTGGTAATACGACAGCACCTGCTACAGACTTACTCTCATCTTCTATTGTTCCCCAGCTGTCAGTCAACCTTGTAAATAGCTACTTTGCCAATGTAGGCAAAAATCTAGCTGCCAAATTTACACAGCAACAAAATCCGACACAACTAAAGGGAATTAATTCTCCCTTTTCTCGGTCTTTTGTTATGCTCGGTACTGATGAGAACGAGGTGGAATCCGTAATTATGTCACTCAAAACAAATTCTGCTGTTGGATGGGACAACATATCAACTTACTTCCTGAAACGATATAAACGGTTACTTGTGCCTCCTCTTACGTTTCTATTTCAACTTTGCCTTGACATGGGCATATTTCCTGACTCTCTTAAAAAGGCGATTATACACCCCATACACAAGGGAGGGATTAGAGATAGTGTCAAAAATTATCGTCCTATAGCGGTACTACCCTCAATCTCAAAGATTCTAGAACGCATTATAAATAAAAGGCTGGTTAAATACCTAGAAGATAAAATGCTTCTATCACCTAACCAATACGGCTTCAGACGTAACAGATCTACCAACAATGCAGTTTTAGATGTAACTACTCACATAGTAAAGAACTTGGACAAAAAGAGGAAAGTACTGTCTATATTTCTAGACTTAAAAAACGCCTTCGACGCAGTCTCTATTCCTAACCTTATCAAAAAACTTGAGGAGTTGGGTGTTCGTGACTTACCGCTCCGCATTTTTATCGACTACCTAAAAAATAGAACTCAATGCGTTAAAGTGGATAATTACCTTAGTGATGCACTTCCTGTCTCTTTTGGTGTTCCTCAGGGTAGTGTGACTGGGCCAACTCTCTTTCTCATATATGTCAATCAGTTGTGTAATCTAAAACTTCCAAATGGTAAAGTGACTGCCTTTGCAGATGATACCGTCCTTACCTTTACGGGTGACACCTGGCATGACACTTTCAAGGCTGCACAGTCAGGACTAGATACCGTACTGAATTGGCTGAATACCCACTTACTCACCCTCAATAAGGAGAAAACAAAAATTCTCACGTTTTCATTAAAACAGTCCACTCAACCTTCTAACTCTTTCGTTTTGAAAGCACACTCTTGCCCATCTCCCAATACTGTTTCTTGCCGCTGCCCCAATCTTGAACGCTTGCAAACAATTAAATATCTTGGGGTCACTCTCGACAGCAACTTAACCTTCACAGCCCACATAGACCTACTTACTTCTAGGATCAGGAAAATGATTTTTGTATTTAAAACTCTCCGCCATATCGCTGAATTCGATGTAATAAAAACTATTTACTACGCTCTCTGTCAATCGTTGTTAGCATATTGCGTTACTTCTTGGGGTGGGGTTCCCAAAAGTAATATCCTTAAGTTGGAAAGAGCCCAAAGAGCAGTATTAAAGGTATCTACCTTCCGTCCGTTACTCTATCCTACAGAAGACCTATACAAGTGTTGCAAAGTCCTCACCGTGAGGCAGCTATTTGTTCTAAACACTGTAGTTTCACAACACCATGACACTCCTTATGAAATAATTACTAGGAGACGGAAGGACTTAATTTGCCGACCATTCAAATGCAACTTCTCTTTCACCAAAAGATTTATTTGCTTTCAAGGACCTCGTCTATACAATAAACTTAACAAAACACACAATATTTATCCTTTGCACACAAACTCCCTTAAAAAATTAATTACCACATATTTACTGCAACTTAACTATAGTGACACAGAGCAACTCCTTCTCTGACATACTCACTCAAACACACACACACACACACACACACACACACACACACACACACACACACACACACACACACACACACACACACACACACACACACACACACACACACACACACACATACACACACACACACACTGCACAGCACTTAAGGGCTGCCGCTATAGTACTGTCGCTTGCTTGATATATATTTTTTTATTTTTTTGTTACTTTGTTTTAGTTTCATTTTTGCTAATTTGTATGTAATCGAACGCTTATATAACGCTAGTAACACATCAAATATTGTATGGGTTGGGACTGGTACTTTTAATACAAGTTATTCTATAACTTAGCAAGGTACCAGTTACGACAAACATAAACATATTTGTCAACTAAATTATATATTGTGTAAACAAGTGAATATGTATTTATGTTTATATAAGTGTTAATTGTGTTTATGCAAATAAATAAATTATTATTATTATTATTATTATCTATGAAATAATATTTTAAGCTGAGTACAGCTTATAGACTACACTTAGTATATATATGTATATATAAGTTTCTTCAGAATAATCATTTTTATTTCTCTTTCGACGTTTCATTTGAAAATAAGTTCTTAAGCATTAACTATACCCATACTACATAATTGTACATATTTAAAAAATACATATGACAATTATTATGACTAAGTACTTGTGTATATTGCTTATAACGACTATCGGATATAACGTCCAAAGTTATATGGTCCCTTCAATGTCGTTATACCAGGGTTGACTGTAGTTTGTACATAGATAATAATAATAATAATGATTTATTTTCTCACCACAATACATATTTACATTACATTAAAATTTGATGTTACATAAGTTTCATGTTGCATAAGTACTGTGGGAGACTGGTGCCTAAACTAGACGGCAAGTCTGTATTTCAGGACACCAGGTCCCCACCCCTTGGACAATGTTACATTTCAAGTAAAATCATGTACACATACACTTAAAACTGCGGTAGTTTAGGTTTTACATATTATTTATTGGTTTATTCTTATTCTAATGTTAGTATGTTTAGTTTTGGTGTGTGTTGTATGTGCGCGTGTAGGTGTGCATGAGTGCGCATGCGTGCATGTGTGTGTGTGTGTGTGTGTATGAGTGCGCTTGTGCGTGTGTGTGTGTGTGTTTGAGTTGTGTGTATATAGTGCTGGAATTAAACAAGTTACACCTGTACCGATAGAATGTTTTCCGTGTCCTCGTAGTTTAAGTCCTGTAGCCAACTGATTACCTTCATTTTACACTTGATTTTGGTGAGATGGTATACTGAAAGCGTCCTATTAATGTTATTATAAAGACGGCCACCTAGGTGACAAAAGAATCGATTTGAGAACATTGTGCGTTGGGTATAGTGTCGACTGACGGGGTTAAATCTTCTTTTATTACGCGACAGTTCCGGATTAAAGCTTAATAGTCCATGCTGTTTTAGAACTGTTTGCAATATAAACAGTTGGCGTACTGTCAGGACTCTGGCCTCTTTATATAAGAGTACAGTTGGATATCGGAACGGTCGACTATAAGATACTTTTAATATGGCTCTTTGCGTACGTTCGAGTTCTAAGATTGTGTATTTCGGAGCTCCACCCCATGACGTGATGCAGTATACTAGTAAAGACTGTACAAGAGCATAGTAGACTGATTTTCTCAAGCGTTCATCTGCTATATGTCGCAAGGTCTTAAAAACATATATTAATTTACGCAATCTATCACTGAGCGTACAAATATGCTCCTGAAATCTTAGCGTGTTATCTATGATTACACCTAGGTATTTTATATTATCTGTACGGTGTATGTGATTGCAAGTACATGCGTTCATATTTTTTTTGGAACATGAGTGGGCAACAATATAGTAGACTGTCGGTGTAAGTGTGGTGTGTGTGTTATGTTTTAAAGAAAAGTGCATGAATTTGGTCTTGTCTGTGTTTAATGTAAGATGGTTATCATGAAGCCACTCAGTCACAATGTTAAAGCCCGACTGAGCACATGCGTATACTTCGGGCAAAGAGTTTGCACAGAAAAGCAGAGCGGTGTCATCTGCGAAGGTAATGATCTTGCCTTTCGGGAGGGTAAGCAAGCCTAGTTCATTAATATAAATGAGAAAAAGCGTTGGGCCCAGTACGCTGCCTTGTGGCACGCCATAACTAACAGTGTACTCATCGCTCATAGTATCGCCGATTTTAACGCACTGGGTTCTTTGATTTAGATAGTTCTCAAATAGTTTTAGTTGGACACCTCTAATTCCCATTCTTTCCATCTTGGCCATCAGGATGGGAACCGAAACCGTGTCAAATGCTTTAGCAAGGTCTATGAAAATACCCAGGACCTTGTGTCCGCCATCCAAGTTGGTAACAACATAATTAGTCAGATCATGAACAGCGTCAGACGTGGATTTACCAACCCTAAAACCATATTGAGTGGGTGACAAAATGTTGTTTTTTTCTAAGTAATCCACAAGCCTGCCGTTCATGATCCGTTCCAATATTTTGGATAGGGCAGGCAGCACTGCTATAGGCCTGTAGTTGGTGACACGATTTCTGTCCCCAGCCTTAAAGATGGGATGAATTATGGCTTTTTTAAAGACTTTTGGGAATAGACCAGTTGCAAGTGCGAGATTACAGATGTAAGTTAGGGGTGGTACAACTATGTCAATGAATCTTTTTAAAAAGTCACCCGTTATTCTGTCCCATCCTGCAGCGGAAAATGCTGAGGCGTGATGGTTTAAGTGACCGCCTCGCCGCTGCCACTGGCCAAGTGTTACTTGTCTCGTGTGTGGGTTCGATCCCCACACGGGGACAAAGAATTTAGTGATCCACAAGTACATAGTTGTTTGAGTCTAAGTGTTCTTAGTGTCCGTTGTTTGAATGTTTGTAAAATCTCCCACGACACAGGAATTAATCAAATAGCGAGAGGTGTCTTTTAAAAAATAAGGATAAAGAAATAATTACGAGGATAAGATTAAAGTATGTAGTTTTACTTCAAAATATAAAAGTAAAGATTTAAATTAAAACACAAAATAAATATTAACTGCATATTTTCAGGAATTACCAACACTTGAAGACTCGACCACATCGATAATGGGCAGCGAATCGAACATATACAACATGAAGCTAACGCAGGCCGACTCGTCCGACCACCCACACAGTCTCAAGTCGCACAACTCAGACTCCGAGATCCTTCGACTTAACGACTCCGAAGACACTCAAGCCAAAGTCTTATTTACTTTAGGCGATAAATCGACTATCGATTTAACCGAGAAACTTGTCAGAATGTCGACTAACAACCAAGATGAAATGACAGTTAGTCTGGATGAAAACGTCAAACAAATATGTTCGGAAATCAAAAATTTTTGCTCATCGGATTTAACGGAAGGTGTAGATATAGCAAAACAATTAGATTTAGAAGTCGAAGAGATTAATATAGCCAAATATATGGAAAGAAAGATCAGTGGGGAGTTTAATAGTGATGTGAATGAAACTGAGTATGATAGTGATGTAGCTACAGTTACGGATGTAATTGTTATACCTAGTGCGGAAGCGATTTTGGATACTGGACAACATGTCGGCCAAATTGGGGATGGAGGTAAATAGCTGTTTAATATAGCTGTTTGTTGTTGTTAAAGATATATTTATAAGTGAAAATTAATCAATCAAGTCATGATAGTCGATGAAGCATGGTATCCTTTTCTATTATTAAATGATGACGCGAATAAAAATCACGTTTTTTATTGGCGTCGGGATCTAAATAAATCAGTTAAAGAGGTATTACTTTTTTCACATAGCCTACTCCAGCAGTTGACAATCCTTGCATTACGAGGTGTAATTACCATAGGAAAATCTTCTTTTTTTAGATTTTGCTAGTACTCATCTTAAACTATGATTAAAGGACTTAACAAGAGATATCCCTCCAACTAACTTAATCATTTGTTAGGAATGTGTTCAAGTGGTTTTGTAGTGGTTGGCGATTAAACCCACAATACGCCGCGTAGTAGCGAGATCGTCACTCAAACCATTGCGCCATTGCATCGGTGCAGCACCTGTGTTCGTATTTTTCTCATTGGTAGCAGACAATCCAGCTTCCCACTTGATGCTAAGTGTAATTAGAAGTGCGATCGTGAATACGACCATTTTGTCTAGAATAGTTGTTTCATCTCTGCCACTAAAACCTACTGGTGGGTGGAACTTCGAACCTCAATAAAGTTGGGACATGGTATTATAACGACATCGATAGTTCGACGCGCCAATGTTGCATGCATTAGCCACTAGTGGTTCTGACAAGTGGATCTGTTACAATTGAAAATATGTTTACCTAAGGTTGTTATCTTTTAAAAGTCTGTTAATTAGCAAAATATATAATTATATTTTTAACATCGACAAACGGCTCTCGTATAGAATAAGTACTTTTGTATGTGATCGTTCTAAAGTCTAATGGAAATTATATACTGAACACCTCATAAATTAATTTTAGACATAATCTGTTTATTATAATCTGGTAAATAGGACCGATGCAATAATAATAACGAATAAATTAATCGAGTGAATTTTTTATAGTAAATGCAATAAAATAATATTATAATATCGATATTTTAAAGGGCATCCTTATTAAACGACTAGTACCACTATTCATATGCCCACTTTTACCACTGCTGGGCATAGGTTTACAGTACTATTATACAGATGACAGATTTGTTTTTCTTTTGTTTGTTTGTAAAAATTTAACTCAAAACTACTCAACCGTTTTTGGAATTTTTCACCATCAGAAAACTATATTATCACTGAGTAACATAGGCATAATTTCTTTTTTTAAGTTTTGTTTCTAACCTAACCTATCCTACTTCTACGCGAGTGAGACCGCGGGCAAAAATCTAGTAGTATGACGCTGACGTTCTCCACAGCTGGGCATAGGCCCTTCTGTATTTGTCCCACACTCCTGTGCTAATCTCACTCAGTTTAGCTCACGATCACAATATCGTCCACGTATCTCCATGTCTGATATCCGACATATCTTTTTCCTATATCTAGCCGCCATTCAATCACGATCTTTCTCCATTTCATGCTCATGCGCATACTCAGCTCCATTTGATTTAATTATTTGTTTTCCGATATCCAAACGTTTCGTCCTGGTTTCCATTCCCCTGCTAAGCTCTTGCTTATATAATTTTTGTGTCTTTATATATTTTGTGATGAATGGTCCGAATCTATCACGAAGCCGTGTTTTCTTATTGTACAACATCTCAGATTTTAAGGTCTTGGGCTCGGTACACGACAATAAGCTCGCGCTCTATTGCCTGAGGTCGAAACATAGTAGATGTTATGTATGTGTAACAGTTCTGCTTAGCCCTAAAGATATACAGGGTAAGCATGTAAAAAAAATATATGCAGTATCACTCCTGTAAATTTCGATTACTATCGTTTAGTAGCAGCGATTGTCTTGTGGGAGAATGTTGGACTGCCACGCAGAAGTTTCGAGTTCGATCCTAAGGCGCACCTATGACTTTTCGAAGTTAAGTGCGTATTAAAAACAGTTAATCATCACTTGCTTGATCGGTGAAGGAAAATATCGTAAGGAAATCTGCATGTCTGAGAGTTATTGTTCTCCAAGATATGTGAAGTCTGCCAACCCGCACTGGGCCAGCGCGTGGTGGACTACGGCCTGACCCTTCTCATACTGAGAAGAGACCCGTGCCCAGCATTGGGACAGTTTTAAAACAGGGCTGATATTAATAATCGTTTAGTAAGAACTGCCTTTTAGTTGTGATACGCATAATTTCATTTGAACATTATTGGAATGGAACAGTCAAGAACGCAGCGCAGATATGTGTAGTGTGGTCAACATTCGAATATAATTCGATTAAAATTGTGTGTATCGATACTTTCAAGTATCGATATGAATAGATAATAATAAGACATGTATTGTATATTTCTCTGCTCATACTTAGTCTAGTATAAAATGGTTAGTGTCGGATTTAGGTCACTTTGTAGATATCCGGTTTAATTTTGATATATTTACGCGTGCTGGAAATTATATAGAATTTGCTAATGGCATGTTTTTATATCTGATCTGAACCGCTTGGGCTATGGACAGTTAATTCATTACACTAATTTTGTGAAAATATGTTTAAATTTTACTGTCCGTAATTAAAACGATTCGTTTTATATATTGAAATACATCCTAATTAAGCCTAGGCTTCATGAACACAAATCCAAGCTTTGTTTAAACTAATGATAAGTCTTACATTAATTTAGAATATTATTCATTTTAAAAGTGCTTCCCTTTATTTATTATAACAAAATAATTTGAGTCAAATATCATAAAGATGTAAAAATCTTCTAATCATTACAGAGACAGATTAGAACAAAAGTATATGGAAAATTACAAAAATATGAAAGTAAAAGTTAACAAAAAAAGAACGCAAATTGAAAATTCAACTTAAGAGGATACAAAGAAAAATTAAGTGGTGGAATTCGACGGGTCCATGTTTAATATTACCAACTGTTTCTTTGTACCATAGTCAATACTTTTAAATATTTTTAACACTATATCACAGTTAACACTAAATCCGACACTACATTTTACAATACCTAATCAATCAATCCCTTTCATACTAATCAATTCAGGCATCATTACGTATTTTGTATACCTACACATTTCATGGTCCTATTATGTACCTGACCAATATATTAATAACATTATATAACTCGTTCACAAACTTTAGTCAATGGAATGAAAAAGTCGTTTCTACATTGTTTACTAATATACCTTTGTTAAAACTAAACCCACGTTGATACACGGGATTTGAACTAATGATCTCTCAATCGCAAATTCAATGCCTTAGCCATGAGCCATATGGTAATAAGAAATAATAAATAGCCAACACCTGCTTTACCTTAAAATAAATTGTCATAAATAATGATAGGTCATTTTTAAGACAGGAAAACATTGTGAGGAAATCTGCATGTCTGAGAGTTCTACAAAATGTTATCGAAGATGTGTGCCATCTCGCTCTGGGCCAGAGTGATATACTATGGTCTAACACCTCCCTCCCTGAGAAGAGGCCCGTGTCCAGCAGCGGGATAGCTGCATATATGCAGGTCTCATTTTATTTTTATTTTAATTTCTTTCAACCAAAATCAAATGCCAATCACAAACACATGTAATAAATCAGAATGTATTTTTAACGGTTACTTTACTGTTTGTTATGAGTTTATGCTTATTTTATTTGGTTATTTGTATGAAATTCTCCGTAGTAGCACGGAGTCTGGCAATAGGTCTAATACGCGGCGATAGCCTTGAACCCTATTAAGTGGGGTCAAAAACTTATAGCTAGCGAAGTCTCAGTGTGACAGACGTCTGCCTATCTTTTCGGGGAAAGACAGTCGTTAGTCCACATATATATGTAAAAATGAATGACTGGTTTATGTGAACGAGTTGACTACATCTCTTTGTCATTCATCCCTAAATCTTCTGAGCTTGAATTGTATTGTTATATCCCTCTGTGATTAAATTTAGATCTAGCGTACCTATCTATAACCTTAGATTGTTAGTTGGTTTTGTACGATTATAATAGTTGTCTCAAATCGCGAATGCGCGTGCGTCGATCTTATATGTGTGGATAGCTTGAAATCGTTAGGTGTTCCAAATTCAAATATTTTTGAAAGTTATGCACACTTATAAGTGTTTGATATGTTACATAATACGCCAGTGTTTGTTCAAATGTTTGTGATATTTGGTGAAAACAAATTTAATGATTTGTACAAATATTTGGTGTTGATATAGTTTGGACAAATATTTGTACAAGTATTTTATTAATTATTAAACAAAAAGTTGGTTATGTTTGACCAAATGATACAAATTTTGGCATAAATACGCCATGTCACCGCTTCCAGACAAAGCGTGCAAACGTCATTTGAGAGGATAATATTAGGAGTTGAGTGATGAACCCACAGTGTTCATAGATGTGGAATAAAAATTGTATTAGAAAATAAAAACTTATGTAAAGACTTTACGAAGCGATGGTTAGGGCAAGGTTTGGGTGTATTGGTTATAAACATAGATCATTAAACACAGCCCGCTTTTACTAGAGACGAAAGTAATATTATTATTACTTTGTGTTTATGTCGCTGACTGTACCAATGTTATCATTGGTACAGTCAGCGACATAAGTAACTAAACATTCAATACATTTGTAACATTATTTTATTAATGAAAAGGGCATTTTAAAATCTCAGGGTACTTATTGACATATGTCGCTGACTGCACCAAGTAATGGACGGCGCAGAGCGCAGGTAACTGTCAGATCGACAATATAAGTGACTGCCTCGGTGGCACAGCGGTAATAAATGCGACTGCTGTGCATGAGGTCTCGTATTAAATCCGGGCCAGGACAGTAAAAGATTTTTGGCTCAAGAAATTCTTAATAGCTGTCCGGAATTATGAAGCTGGCGGTTAACACCACCGGATAGCGTGTAAAGCCGTTAGTCCTGTGCCTGATCTCTTCGGTCGTGTCTTCTTGCCGTACCATCGGATCATGACAGTTAGGGAATAGAGAGTGCACTTGTGTTTGCGCACACTTATTCACTCTAATATCTCCTGCGTAGATGGCCAGTTTCCGTGAAGATTGGCCACCGTGATCGAAATTCGAACTGGACCATTTTTAATTTCATAATTGTCATATCGCATGTTCCGCTATATGGCAACTGGGATGTCTCTAGTAGTAAGTTAGCGTGTTATATGCTCTGTGTTATGAAGGCCGTCATACATTAAACACTATGTTTAACTGACTGTTTTGCCTGATTCTGGGTCACAAATTTGCGCGTATTTTTGCGTGTGATCATGAGATTTTCCAGTCGTTCTTACGGTGTCTGGAAATGTGGCCGATAGACGGCTATGTTATCTCTATTACGTTAGACAACAGTTTATTAGCTGTATATTCGTGTGCTACTAAAAATTTTAAAGCATAATGAAATGCTATAGACTATCAGAGGTAATAAATAATCGAATTCTAAAGAATTATGTTTGAAAAGTTGTTTTGGGACGAACAAACTTTTAATAGGAAAGGCAGCATTTTCGCTGCTAAACCATTATAGACTATGTATGTGTTCAAATAACATCGAATCAGTTAACACAGATCCAGCAATATCGAAACATCTCGTAGCGAAAGATAGCGAGCTGTAAAGCATTGTATTTCATCAAGAACAAAGTCGATAATGGCTTGTCAGAAAATTCTGTGCTGTTCCTTTGCAGATCTGAGCTAGCCGAAGATATTGGGCAAAAATAAAGACGACTGGAACAATACAATTGAATTTGAATCGTATTTGCTTTAGCTTAAATACTGTTTCATTATGTGTGTTTATCCATTCTTTGAGATATTGAGTCACTTCAGAATTATCTTTAGTGTATGACAGGCTTTACAAGATCATGGCATGTCATAAATAAAAAAACGACCACGTAGAATTGCAGTTTGTAATACAATAATTATAAACCAATATTAATATTGTCGATACGTCGCGTCGTGCCTAAATATCGATAAAATTGTAAAAATAATTATTATGTAAATTGTAAATATGTATCGGATATTCTACTTGTATTGCGTCTTGCATTATCGGCTGTTGTTATTATTAAATATTTATTTCAATTCTCTTTTTATTGTTTTATTTACACAGTGATTCGAAGTGACTGCATTGGTAGCGCATTCTCTTAGGCTAACCGGCTTTGCCTGGTTCGGGCAGGTCGGTGTGCTTTTGACCCTATGTGTGAAGGAAATCTAAGTAGCAGCACAGCGATTTGGAATATGTCCGATAGGCATTGGGATCACCCCCTAGGTTCCATAGGTGACGAAAATTTTGGGTGTAATTCGCGTTTGCCCGAGTCATCGGGGATAAAGATGGGACTCTATCCCCCGGTTTCTGAATTTAGATTTACATGTTGAGAATTAATCAAACTCTACTTAAGTATTACATTAACATTTCTTTGTTTCTATACTTATATAATAATTGCTCAGTTAGCAGCGGTTTGATGAATTCGATTCTGTAAAAATATTTGAGAAAACTTGCTCATGAGATTTGCTATTTTCTCAATTCTGATACCTTTGTGATAATGTATGATTTTAAGTGTTTTTTTTATATGGATATATTCCGTAATCTGTCAGCTTGCCAATGTTCTATGCTGGACACTAACCTCAGCCCGAACTCCTTATATCTTGAAACTGTTCCCCCGCGGTTTTACCACGTTTATGGTAACAGCTTCGCTTCTGTGGCTCGTTGCGTGATGTAATATATATTTATCCTTCCAGAATAAAATGTCTATTTAATACAAAAGGAATTCTCTTATCGTTCGGGATAGTTCCAGAAATTAGCACGTCCAAACAAAATACTTACTATTAAGTGTTAAGTATATGATGAACTATTGTTTATTCTAGGATTATTAATTAATTTAACTTTCTATATTGGCTCCCAAGTTACAGGGTTGCCTAGTTTGAGGTCAATGTAACACTGTATTTTCCATTTCTTTGGGAATAAATAAATCCCACCAAAAAAGTTTCATGTAAAATGTTGCCAAGACGAGACCATAATATGACTCGCACTGTCAAAAAGTTATCAGATCTCATGTAGAGCCAAGCTTACGTTTGTTATTATTTTTAACTTGGGGGAATGCTTTGAAGCATTCCTCTCCGCGGGGCGACGGAGAGGTTATGTCGGACTCACCGGGGAAAGATGGTGAGTGACATCCCGGTAATACCGACTAAACCTACCACGGTGTTCCTCGACATAACCGCAATCGGCGGAGTCGCGCGAATCGCTTTCACATGCAATCGCGACTCCGCCAAGGTTTCGGCGGCCACTACACAAATAGACAACCACTAATTTTATCCCTACTATCCTCCTGAGGGCGGGACGGACACACGATACAGAGGCGCGCGTGGGGACACGCACGCCGCCTGTCGGACCTGGTGCTGATCGGGTGGCGGACAGGCCCACGAAGCCCACCAGGTCAAACGTCAGGGTGGCTGGAGGTGGTCTCGCGAGAGCCAAGCTTCTAACTCTACACGCCCTAACTCTACAAGGCCTAACTTCATAAACTACACCTTAGTCAGAATATGTTGCTTGTGACAATATTTTTTTATTATTTTCTTTTCACAGCTTTTTGCCTACTACATCTAAGTAAAATGTATATCTAAGACAATCGACAATCGATGCGCTCGCTGTCAAGGACAATTATTTTTAGCTACTGCGTGGACCGAGGAGGCAGGAGAAATTCGCGCACTACTATTTATGATATGAAGTATATGTCGATTAGGATTATTTTTGTTTATAAAGGGTTACATTATTATTTTTATTATTTATAATAATAAGGAGACCCTATATCAATTTTCAGACCTCTAGCGTCAAAATTGCGAAAGTCTCATACAAACTTCCATCCCCTATTTTAAGGAATTGGGGGATAAAAATTCCAAGCTTTATATTTTTTTTGTTGTTTGTTTATTAATACTAGCGTACATACCAAATTGCAGCTTTCTAGGACATTAGGACAAATTATTAGGATATTCCTAAGAATTTTGATGATCATCAGTGAGTCAGTGACGAAATCAGGGTATTTTAGATATCAACAAAATCTAAAGTATAAGAGCTATTAAATTTTATATGTTTAGTAAGTCCGCTATTGACAACATATCCCGAGAATTTTGTTCATCTGGTAAAATCCAAACCCAAGTTAGAAGGGTTCACAAAAAGACGAAGCGCTTCGAGAAAAGGTAGTTAGTGCCCTTGCGCTTCGCTTGGCTCGTCTTGGCGGAGGCACTATCGTGCCCCCAGATAAAAGCTTCAGATTGATTAAATTAGTATAGATTTCACTTAAGTATTACTGTGGTACGTAGGTAGTCTATTGATACATTTTTAAATATTAAACATGATACTGGTTAAAACGAGAATTGTTACTCTACGTTGGGAAATCTTTCAACTATGCTATTGAAGCTGGCAACTTATCTTGTGTGGGGGGCCAGTCAGTACAGACCGGCGATACTTCAACCCAGTGGGATCTTTTGTGTCGACTTCCCCAATAACGACTGCCATAGATGTTCATGGCAGCCGGGACCGACGGATTAACGGGCTCTCCGAGGCACGGAGCAGGCGATAATTGTCAATCAATACGCACATCATTTCGAAAAGTCATATAACTTCCGAAAGTCAGAGGTGCGCGACGTGGGTTCGAACCCGAGACCCTCTGCATTGCAGTCTGTTGGTCTCCCCACTGAGCTATCACTGCTCTTTGAAGCTGACAAAGCTATATCTGTATAAAATAGCTCGAATGATACACGGCATATGTATGTAGGTACGGTACGAAGTCGTACTGTTAGTCAAGTCAGTTGCTACGGACACTAACGTAGGTACTAACAATACTTTATGGTCTAGAGAGTCGAGGATTTTGAAAGTTAGAGTTTGTTTGGGATGAGGTGACACAAACCACAGATATTGCTCAGTTTTATTTCTAAAGTTATTGTTAGTATAACACGTGTTACGATTTAGATGCTAATCCGTGGCGATTAATAAATCAACTGACGATATTAATAAGTAATAATAATAATATAATATTTATTTTCTCACCACAATATAACAAAATACATACATCATATTACATTATAAGAATCAGACAACATTTGAATATTGTGGGAGACTGGTGCCTAAACTAAGCTGAGGCTTGTATTTCAGGATACCAGGTCTCCACCCTTTTACAAAGTGATACATTTTATTTTATTATGTACTTGTACACTGACAATCTAAAAGATAAATTTAAAAAGAGAAAAAGCAACATCATGAGAACATAAGTGGCTCGAGTGAAATTAGCCATAAACATATTTTTTATTTTTTTGTTTGTTAATTATGTGAATAGTTTGTTTGTGTGTGTATGTGTGTGTGGGTGTGGGTGTGTTTGTGTGTGTGTGTGTTTGTGTGTGTGTGTGTGTGTGTGTGTATGTATGTGTGTTTGCGTGTGTGTTTGTGTGTGTGTTTGTGTGTGTGTGTTATATATTATTATGTGACGTTTCGTAGGTAATACACTGTTTAAGGTTTACTTTAATGTTGGTAAACTTAAACATAACTTTGTATTTGTGTTTGTAAGGTTATTGTTACAGCTGCGATATTACACCATAGAGGTAAGTAAGTGCTCAGTATCTTCATAATTTAGTTGTTGTAGTAAGACAGTAACTTTCTTTTTGCAAATGCATCTGCAATAAGTAGATGAATGTAGGTCGCGCATGTTAGCAAAATACGCACGTAAGTCTAAATCCTGTCCGTTGACCGTACAAGTACGTCTTGCACGTAACGTGTACCTACAGCAGTAGTGTATTCGAATGCTCGTGACGTCAAATTCGAATCCCGTGTCGGGCTAGCAAAGTAATTGTAAATTCTAACAAGGTATTCTCAGTAGCAGCTCGTAGTTAGAAAGATGGCGGTGTTACCTCCGTGTCTCGGCAAGCAAATTAATTCGTTGGTCGTGCGCCTTATCTCTCTTTGGATGTGTTGGATTGACACATCGGATTACGAAACTAAGGGAACAGAGAGTGCTATTATGTTTGCTCACATACTCGTGCACTATATCTTCTGCGTGATTACATAGGAGATATTAGAGTGGTCATCTGGCCAATCTACGTTAAGGTTGGCCGCGACCGAAATTTGGTCTGAGGGACATTATTATCAACCTTACGAAGCAACATATTGACTACAAATGATCATTTATAATAATTTCCACCCTCTTACATGAAACCGACGTAAAAGTAGTAAGTATTATTGGTATTGCACTTTACCAGGTTGATAAGAGATCTGGTAGCTTACGCGCCTAACTTTCTTATTACTTTTCTTTCGCCGGTTGGCAATGATACTACGATAACCGCTTACATCAGACATGCCGAGGTATGCATAACCAGACCAGCTTATTTAAAAGCCCGACGGGGGAAGCATAGATACTCTTACTACTACAACAAATAGCATCCAAATAAACTCCGTGTGTTCCTACGGTAAGTAAAGTTTCAATGGAGGTATTTTAATGCCAGCGGGACTGCAGATCCTTTGCTAACATTCTTTGCATGGCCAGCAATGTATTAGCACCATCTCTGGTTTTGTGTGTCCATAGTTTACGGTAAACATTTACGGCCATATCCATAAAGCTTACAAGAGATTATAACGTCGTTATAAGTCCAAATTCCAAAATGTAAATAATGCATAAGAATGCTAGATTGCTTTGATTGATTTTTATGGATGTGACCGTTATTATAAATCGAAGTGTGCTTATTTGCTACCTTAGCTGTTGCAAGAAGCAAAGTCAAAATTTTATTTATTTTATTTTTTCTTGTCATTCTAACCTATAGAACTATTTTCCTTAAAGTATTGTCAGAAACAGATGATCATAAGCTTTTCCTTCTTTCATAGGGTACCGAATAAAAGATTATTTGAACTACCCACATTTAAATAAATCTTTGTAGATAATATATGTGAAGGTTTGTTTAGACAATTTGTCATGTTTGACACACATGCGAAGAACACACGCCAATCTCATATAGATTAACTTTCAAACAAGTGCAACTGAATAATACCTATATGAAAATATTAATAAGGTATTCTTTTTCTTTCGGTGAATTCGTATCGCTCGGCCAATGACTTTTAATTTCTTATTAAAGTGGCAAAAGACATAAACTCCCGGGTTCGATCAAGTGTTTCTCAGTCAAAATAAGACAACTGACCAAATCACATTGAGCTCCGGCTAGGTATAGAACCACCTTAATTTAGATTGTATAATGCGGGAGCGACAGCTCAATACAATCTGGATTGTGTATAGCCCAGCAAAAATATAAATAGCGCAGTACCGGCACGCATGCGCGTTCTTGATCTGTTCTAAATTCAAATAGTCCGGCGCTCGAGCAGCCCGGACGTTTGAAAACGGATTTTAAATCCAAATTTCGAAATTCCAATCCCGACTCCGACTGGAAAGGCCACGTGATTGGTTGAATTTGTATAAGGAACGTGTGTTTTTTTTAATATAGATCCTAAGTGTTTGTGAACAGTGAAAAATGTGTGATCAGTGCGTGCAGCGTTGACTCGACCAATAAGGATTTATTTGTGCGTTTTGACGCATGTGGTGAGTAATATTTATTAATTTTATAATTATCTCTATAAAATTATAATATTTCATTTAAAAAAATATATCTTAATTTTTTTAGGTTAAAACTTTGCCGGAAAATCTAGAATTAAATTACGTTACATAACTATAAATATACCGTTGCCCAGGCAATTAATTTTATTTGGCAATTTGGCTGGGAGCCGGTTTTACAATGGTAATTTGTAGGTCATGTAATTAATGCTAGATTTATGCGTGTAGAGTAGAGTGGTGCTTTGACATTTGATCTAGTGATAAAGGTGTGCGTATCTTTAGTTTTGTTCGCCTGGCAACACATTTGACGTCTATAGTTAAAATCCGGAAGACAATTTGTACTACTTGTAGCTATCAATATCGCTTTCATACCTGTGAAGAATTCTCGCTGTGTGTATGTTTTTAAAGTCCAAGGTTTAGGTATCGAAGTAAATTTACCTTCGAGCAGTTTTTGACTGTGTAAAGAGGCATTATTTTACTGAAATGTGTGGCTGCAATATATTGGCTAGTAATAACAGTCATATTATAGACTGCACGTCAATATTTAGCATGTGGCTATCCAAAGAATATACATATGTTTTGAATGGGCGATTTATTTAAATTTTTTTGAGGTCGCCATCTTTTAGTTCACAGCATAACAGCCACATATTGCAGTAAAAATATTATCCATTCTGAAACCCTTATCCGAAGCTTGAATGGAAATACAATATCAAAGATGCTTGCCAATGCTTTATGTCAAAATGTATATGACTCATTTCACTCGTAATTATTGTAATAAATCTTCTGAGTGCTAATTATTGTAATAATAATAATCTACAATCAGTAACTTAGTAAACTCACTAACCTATATATTTTAACGTTCATCAGTGTTACTTTGTGACCTAAATGAATTAAGTAATGATTTTTCACTTTGGCTTTGACATCGTTTTGGATCACGTGTGGAATCCGTGTTGCCCGACTATTTTCGAACCCAACTGTGTTTCGTAGATTCATAAATTGTCATAGTAATAGAAATAAGAAATATTATAATGTAATTAGATGTCGTTGACTCTGAATGCTGCTATTTTTATCTTATTTATTACTTAGGTACTCATATTAAAAGTACGGTGGTGTGCAAGAACATTTTTTGGCAGAGTAATCGAGTTAATTTACACGACACCTCTATGTGACAGAAACTCAAAACTAGGTATACACTACTAATCAAGCTTTAGTAAAAAAGGTCCCTGTGTGTATTCTGCCACTTTAGCTGTATAAAAAGTCATTGCAACGTGTACTATGTACAAATAATGATAAGAATAATATCAGCCCTGTATATAAACTATTCCATTGCTGGACACGGACCTCTTCTCAGTGAGAGAAGGGTTCGCAGTATACTTGTTAATTAGTATGACAGTATTGATGAAGGTACAGATATTGCAAGTGCAAGCTTTTGTCGAGTAAGAGTCGCCATTTCGTCATCTCCGAAATTTCTTAAAAACAGGTACGGGTACGGTCAAATTCAAGCCCTATTAGTATTAAATGAGGGTACGTGTATCTTTAATAACGGCAAACATTCGTATAAATCTTTGCTGTTTGTATTGGCGTTATTAAAGATGACCACATTGATGGATAGCCTTAGTATTGTCCTGGAGACTCGAGCTAGTCTGTTTAGTTCAGTCCTAGTAGTTTAGGTCTAAACCTACGAGCCTTCTTGGTAATATTTAGCTTTAGTCTTGGTATTATTTTAGAGGGATGGATGAAAAATACTTTACCTAAGTATTAAGCAACACTAAGTAATTGCCATAGAATAATTACAGCTTAAAGAAAGAGCGAAATAATGTTCGAATACAATACCACTTTTCAAGTATATTATAACAATGGCACAAAATTTTTTTCTGGGTAAAACTTCTATACCCTTGTCAACGTGTATGTGAAATTTTATGATGATCGCTCGAAAAGTTTAAGCGTGAAAGCGTAACATATAAACAATATCACATTTGCATTTATAATACTAGTTTCGATGCGCCATTTTGATAAAATTCGGTATGAAGATAACGCTAAGCATAAGGAAAAACAGTAGAGGTTAACAACTAGACATTACAAATCTATATATATCTCAATCAGCACATTGTAGATTTTGAGATATACAGCTTACCCGTATGTAGGTATGCGAAGCCATTCATTACATTAGTCATTACTTGTGTTGTTAGCCAAATAGCTTATTATCTTGCTGTCTTAGTTGTTAAGGGCAAGTAGACGTATATTTTTAGATATAGCACTTTCCATGTGTCATTAAACTGATTATTGTTATGACAGGTTTTCAATAGTTTATCCGGTACCTATATACAATTTCTCTTTCCAAAAGTAATTTAAAGGAAACATTACATGTTTGTATTTTAAACCAAAACGCTTTGGCTTCGTTTTGGTTTAAAATACAAAGACAGCATTTGGCTACTAAACCATTGATCCGTCTGAGTAATAAGGCCCCAGGAGTAATTTCTAGGTATTCTATCTGTTCTTCGTGTTCGCTGTTGCAATGTTTCAGATAGAAAAGGACACTTTTCAAGAAAACTGTTAAAGATTAAGAAGAATGATAAGAAATACTATTACTTTTACAGATTTTATTGCGGTTTTTTTAACATTTCTGTAATACTATTAAAAGTACATTTACACTTTCCTCGACGTTACGGTTGCTTTTCAGCTGCCACATTGCCCTTAAGGGGACACTAAAGAAGTACAAAAATAATTAGACGTTTAAAAATAATCACGCTAAAATCAGTACAAAATAGTTTATTTTTTATGTATAACATATACGTACAATAATTTTATGTAAAAATGAAAAACTTTTGTATTACATTACAACATGAACATTTTTAAAACTATCTAATAGAACTCTTACACAGGACAGGAATGTATTAAAATACACCTCATACCAAATGCATTTAGTTACGTGACTGCCGTACCCACTAACTGTTTATAAAAGCTCTCCAAATTGCTTAATAAACAGAACTGGCATCGAAAAATGGTTCCCTTAAACGACGATATTTACATAAATATGTAATTTCATGCGTCGTTTACTCCGAAGAATTTACTTATGATATATTAACACTTGACAAATAAATTATAGCCGATCATGATCTATCGCTAAATAATAAATATATTCTATATATTTTCTATATATAAATATATTCTAATATATATTTTCTTCTATTTTTTGTTTTATAGAATATTAGTATAATTAAGAGCATGGCAATGCTGCCAGTCTTCTGGGCACACTACCAGTCGACTGTGATGTGGAGGAATTCTATGGCGCCTTTATGAGGGTTTTAGTTTTTCTTATTCTGTTTTATAATATGTTATGTATAAGTTAGTTTTAAAGAATTGTGTTTATTGATAATATGAATCCTAATTAATGTTAAGATAAATTAGTATTTTACAGAATCAATGAAGGCATGTTCTAAAATATTTATATATTGTCGTAAATTTAGTCGTTGCAGTAGGGCCTGTCGAGCGAGGTCCTGCGAGCTGTCTCTTCTAGTAGGTTCTACATATTAACTCAATGGCTGCTGCATGCAACGCTTTACTTATCTGGCCAAGACTCCTTTAGCCATTTTTGACCAGACCCGCGAGTCTAGCTGACCAAAAGTGAGAGTTCTTATCTGTCTGTTATCATAAGTTCCATTATTAACTATTTACTTATATATTATCAGCAGCGGTAGCCTAGTGAAACACCGTTGGACTGCCACGCAGAGGTCTTTAGTTATGTGCGTATTAAATAGTTAATAACCGCTTACTTTGACGGTGAAGGAAAACATCGTGAGAAAACCTGCGTGTCTAAGGGCTTGTACTACCATCTTCTTCTCCCTAGCCTTTATTATTCCCATGTCACTTGGGGTCGGCTTTTCTGGTCTAACCGGATTTGACTGAATATTAGTTTTTACACGGAGCGCCTGCCACCTGACCTCCTCAACCCGAAGGCTAATGATACCCTAAGGCTAGACCAGTGTCATAGTGGGATATTATAGGGCACTGACTTCTCAATAACGACTGCCATAGATGTTCATGGCAGCCGGGACCGACGGCTTAACGTGCTCCCCGAGGCACGGAGCAGGCGATAATTGTCAATCAATACGCATATACTACCACCTCCAGATAGAATTTATCTATAAGATAAATTCTCGCTAAGTATCTCTCTCTTTTAACCTAATATGAGTAGGACAGCATGCAATTTATCTTTCGGATATCTTCTACTTGTTAGTGGTAGGAGTGGCCGTAAGAGTCCTCAATAATGTTCTCAATGATATGTGAAGTCTGCCAACCCGCACTGGGTCAGCGTAGTGGACTATGGCCTAACCCTTCTCACACTGAGAAGAGGCCCGTGCCCAGCAGTGGAACAGTTTAATACAGGGCTGATACTATTTATATGTATGTTAGCTTAGAGCCATAGGAATGTTAGGGCTTGCAGAGCCGTAGGCACTACGCTTGTTTCCTACGACCGTACATTTTTGGTAGATATTGGTGCCAATTCTGTTGTCACAAAATTCTCTTATCTTAGCTAAAAATCTCTAAAATTTAGTTTAGTCCTATCACTTTTAGCGATTTCAGGATACGAAATGTCGTTTGACAGGACTAAACTAAATTTTAGAGATTTTTAGCTAAGATAAGAGAATTTTGTGACAACAGAATTGGCACCACTTTACGATAGCGATGATGACTACTGGAATTGAACTAATTGTATTGCGTTCGATTAGTAGGTTTATCAGCCGCTTCACGCATCGATGCCTTATTTCTTTTGTATAGTTGTCAAACTTCCAAGACCTTTGTAAGATCAAGGACGTTTTGTGGATTCATGGCAATTGATGTGGGTTCACAATGACCTTTTAGGACGCGTTTTAAATGGTAAACCGAGTTTTGCTCTATACGTGATGTTAAAGACATGAAAAATGCGTTGAAAATGTTTTTATAAGAGCCATGACATGCTTTTGTCGTAAGCGTTATTCGTATCCTACCTAATATTATAAATGACATTTTGCATACACGTTGTCAGATAGGTAATTGACAAAATCTATCTTACCGTGAGCGAAGCTACGGGCAGAATCTAGTAATAAATATTTGGGCCGACTGATAATTAATCGAACATAGTATAGTCATAGTCATCAACATAATTCGATACACATTTGCGCGATTTTAGCTATTGAGTCGCAGCGGCATACCAGCGTCCAGGCACAATCTGCGGGCAAAAACTAGTAATGATATAAGTTATTATATTAATATACTAGCTAACAGCTAAATTAGGCGGTACATACGTCACCTTTCAGGGGCCATACCTCCTCCTCCGTCAGTCGTATTCCTCATGTCTCGTCTCAGGGTCGTGACCTCCTCCATCCATTAATCTTGATCACACGATGTTACGCCATCTTGATCTATCTCCGGTCACTCGGAGAGCATCGTAGACAGTGGAGTCGAGTGTGGTGCGAATTTGGTCGGACCAACACATTGGGCATCGAGACGCAGCCCCTCGCTCTTTTCCCTTCCACTTTGCCAGTGACCACTAGTTTTTCGAGATTGTCTCCGTCTTTTCTGGCAATGTGTCCGAAATACTCAAGAGTACGCTTGAGGCAGATGGTTGAGAGCCTTGTTTTAATTCTGAGCTTGGCAAGTATGGATGCGTTGGTCCAGTCAGGGGCCATTAACAGATTATATAATATAACCTTTACCTGTGATGAAGCTTCTATTCGCTTATCTAATGACCTGAACCACGATAGCTAACTATGAAAATGGAGATCAAGGTTTCATTCTAGGTTACGTCGGCACTCTTGATATATTTTACACGGCTAATCGCCGTGGATGTTTGCCAAAACGTCTTAATAGTGATAATTACACGTATTGAGATATTGACATTGAGATATTGAGTGAAAATAAATTTGCTATCTGCAGGGCAGAGGTTACACTTTCTCTTTTATTGATTCGAATTGAAGTTACTTAGCGGTAATCCATTGTAATAAAATTATTGGAAAGACAGGAACTCGCCACGCACCCTCGGATTACCCACCTCAACTATTGCAATAGAAAAAGGTTGACAATACCGAACTCTTCGAGAAAGGGATAGCTGCGTCATAGGATCCGTATTCCACGTTGAACACAAAATATGCGTTGACACGTGTTTCGCCTGTTTCGTTATACGTGCAATGGTTGGAGTAGGCCATCCGAGGATGCGTGGCGGATTCTTCTCTTTCTAATTATTTTATTTCTTTATACAAGTTTTTCTTGCTATCTGATTGCGAAGATGCCTTGGTAGTCTGGTAGGTAAGGTATGTGCTTGGATTTGCGGCTAATCATGAGTTGTCAGATGTAATTACAGTGTTATTGAATGTTAAGGATGTTCGCAATAGCAGCGGTGCCTGGTATTAGTAAAGTGTGAGAAGGGTTAGGCCATCACGTTGGCCCAGTGCGGGTTGGCAGCCTTCACATACCTTCGAGAACTTTCTGGAAAAGTCAGACAAGCAGGTTTGCTCACGATGTTTTAAATCATCGTTAAAGCGAGCGATAAGTAACTATTTAATAAGCATATGACGTCGAAAAATAAGAGATGCGCGCCTTGGGTTCGTGCTCGAGACCTCTGCGTGGCATTGATACAAGAAAACCGTAAAGTACTTATAGCGGCGATGTCTTAAGATTCTCAGACATGCAAGTGTTCTTAAAATTGAGTTTTCAAAGTTATGTATGTATTACACAAATAATTATTTATATATAATGGAACTAGGCATCACTTGGCAGAAAGCCATTGATAATGAAATAATTGGGAAGAGAGTCCTCTATCCGCAATCATGAACGGTTAAAACATAGCTTTCTTAGCTATGTTGCATCTGCATGTAACAAGCTGAGAGTTCTCGATATCGCTTTCGAAACCTCTGGAACTCTTACATGCTCAGCGCAGCGTAGTACCTAAGTGTTATTTCGCAAACGCTGGTGTCTTGTAAGATGATACTTTGCACGTCAAGGGTGTCATAGGTTTTCATACTTAAAGTTTAAATAACCATCATGCCAAATTTCACTAAAATCGGTTTAGCGGTTTAGATGTGGACACATAACACACGTTACTTTAAAATTTATAATAATACCTACTAATACGATGTAGTGAGTAGTGTAAACATATAGCTAACCCTTCAGAAACATAAAAGCGGTATGCTATTTTTAAAACCACAACGACGCGATGGTCAACCCGCGTTAATTTTTATATTTACCCAACATTGCGCAATGGTTATAAAGTATAGTTCAGTTTTATTTCTAATTAAGTTTGGCAAACAACGATTTTGTTACCAGAGTTTTAATCTCTGCCTGTGTCTCCGATAGCTTATAAAGTTGTAGTTAGTTATATATTAATAGCATCTTGAGATATTTGTCTGTCTGTAATCAAGTTTAAACTCTGGCGGCCATATTCATAAAACTTACAAGAGAGTTATAAAGTCGTTGTAAGTAATCTATACTAATATTATAAAGCTGAAAAGTTTGTTTGTTTGTTTGGTTGGTTGATCGCGCTAATCTCAAGAACTACTGGTTCGAATTGAAAAATTATTTTAATGTTGGATAGCCTATTTATCGGGGAAGGTCTATGCTAGGCTATATAACATCACGCTACGACCTACGGGAGCAGTGCAGTAATTATATACGCGAGTGTAACCTCGGGCACAGCTAGTAATTCTTATTCCTTCACTAGCATTCTTATGCTTAATAAGCATGCTTATTAAGCATAAGAATGCTAGTGGAGGCACATAGCAACTATATCACCTCCATATTTTAGACGTACTTGCGACCTCAATTATTATTGTATAACTCAATCGTGCTGAATTATTTGTTAATACCTTTACTTAGTCATATATTTCTGTTTACATGTGTGTTTATGTGTATGCTCACACATGCTTAATATTGTATTATAAATAAGCATTCTGAACACGCAATCGTATTTTCACTACACTAGCTTTCTTAATAATAATGCTGTATTAAATAGATAAAGGCTTACTGAAAATTTAAGAATCAAGTATTTTTACAATAACTTTATTAGATATATATTGAGTATTTTAACTATTCTTCATATTCAGCCTTTAATATGATATTTTTACAAATAATGGGGATCTTTACGAGGTAGATTCACGATCACATTTCACACATTAACTAGCAGATTTGAGTGTTATTTTATTTCCCGAACATTAGCTTAAAATAACAAAAATATATTACCCAATTGCAGGGCTACTTATCGGGTCTAATTGTGAATCTAAGTTATTCAGGTTCCCTCAAAAATACACACAAGATGTTTTATACAAATCGGTTCACCCATTTAAGAGGCGTTGACTCATCGCCTTGCGATTGTCGTGTACTATTTTATAACTTCGTAGCTGTCCCTCGCGGTTCCACCCATGTTCTTGATACCTGCTCCGCTCCTGTGGCTTGTAGCATGATGTTATATCACCTATAATTTTCCTTAAGACATGGTCTCTCTATCAAATGCAAAATGCATTTGCGAGTTTGAGAATAGTTCCACAGATTAGTGGGTTCAAACAAAAAGCAAACAATCTCTTAAGCTGTATCATATTAGTATAGATAAAACTATTGCTACGCTTTGGTTTTTGCGTTGACCGTAGCGGCAGACGCGTGTCATTGAGCGACTCAGGCGCGGCAAACGGAGTGCGTCTACCGCATACGTCCTACGCACCGGCGATTGAGACTGTGACGCATAAAAATACCGAGCCCTTTAGATGACGAGATGACGTCAATCACTCTCTCTGTCTTTTAAAAATGTGTTTTGCCATCCACGGTATGCCGTATAACTACTACATATAACTTAATTTTTTATTGCCGTCTTGTACAACACATATACAGGTCACGAAACTGAACTATTATCAGTTACACTTAACTCTTTTAAATAACTTTAGTTGAAAACGCATTGCTTAGTTGCCTTTAAGACGTAAACTGGAAGTTTCAGAATAACCACAATGTTGTTAAATACACAAAACGTTTTACAAAACATCCGCAAATAAGTTTACACAGTCATCATCATTTATGATGCCAATACCGACAGAAAAATATAATTATATAGAATCACGCAACTGACATTCATAAAGACATAATTTCTTCGAATTCCGACACCGAGACCCGGTCATCTTTAAAAATAATTATGACGGTCTACATTATAATCCTAACTAATATTACAAATGCGATTGAAGTTTGTTACGCTTTCAAGCCTTAACTCCTCGACCGATCATCATGAAATTTCGCATAGACATCGATAGGGATACAGAAAAGGACATGAGGTACCTTTCATCAATCTAACCTAACTTACATTTACACAAGCGAAGCAGCAGCCAAAAACTAGTGTAGTTATAATATTTTTTTTCACCACTATGATGTCAAAAGCATGCGATTTGCCTGGTCTTGCTTGCTATATCAGGGGTGACCCTTGCGCGTTGCGTTTATTGGTAGGAAGTTTATGGATATCCAATTGCTCCAGTTTTAACCGGTGGTACCACCACAGTGCCACATATTCTTCCGCCAAGTAGTGGTGTGCAAATTGTACTATATTATGTTTCGGTTTGAATCGTATTGTAGCCAGTGAAATTGCTGTGCATATGAGACTTAAGAACAAATGTCTCGGGATCGGCAACGCGTGAGTGATGCCTCTGGTGTTTCGAGCGTTCATAAGCTGCGGTAGCCGCTTACCATCAGACAGGCCGTATGCTTGTTTGCCGATTTCATACCAATAAAAAAAAAACAACAGTGCTGACATGAGACTCATGATTTTTCACTTCCTTTACTATCTTCCTTTCTAATTTAGGGAAGACCTTTCTTCAGAACGTTTGAGATGTGATCAGAGCACGTTCATCCAGATCTTTCATTCATATAGAAGTAATCTTAAAGGTATATTATCTATTTAAAGCCAATGTGTCGGTCGAAACCGGTAAACAATTGTCATGCAACCTGTCAAAGATCAATGTTTGTTTATCCGAGTGCGTTGGATGGTATCCAGTCAGACCAAAGAGTTCTCAATGTTATTGTTGCAGATTTAAACAACCATTAATTCTTTGTCCAGACGACGAAATATACATAATTCTTAAATCTCGACTATTAAGACTAGTCATATTTTCCTATGATTAGCTTATCCTACCTAATATTATAAATGAATATGTGAGTTTGTTACGCCTTCTCGCCTCAAGTACTCGACAGATCATCATGATATTTCGTATAAACGTTGTCAGGGGTACAGAAAAGGACAAACCTTTTATTCAGAAAAAGTACTGTTTCCGAGAGATAGCTTGTATATAATGTGGCTTATTATCGAAAATATTAAAGCTAGGTCCAATTTTCGCGATTGTAATTAAATGGATGAACTATGCAATGAATATATGCTTTGAAACTAAACTACTCTTTACGGATTTAATCCCGGTTGATATTTAAAAATCACAAGTTTAAAATACTCTTATACTATATACTTTTCCCGACGTTACGACTGTTGTAGGGGACATGGTCATGAGGAGATGCCCGGTGACTATGGCTGCTGGAAAAGTTAAAAAAACATTATACTAATTATATAAAGAGAGAAAGAAAATTCCTGTTACACTAATAATTCTATGTGTTTTCAATATATTTAACAATCGTGAATTAGAAGATCACCTAGGATAATATGAACACTACTATAGAACTTTCAGGCATCCAGATATTTAAGTTCAGAGTTTTTCAGCCAGCATTGGTCAATTGCAATAACAGAACCGACCACATACGATTGCTAGCTTTGCATTTATACAGAATCTAAGACACATTATTTATGAATGAATTCAAGACAATCAGCCAGCTTATATTTTTTTTATTGCACCAAAAATGCTAACTTATCTTCGAAGATTGTAAAACTCGGACTCAATACAATATTAAAAAGTTACTTCTAGGCACTATTTAATATTTATTGTAATACGAAAATATATTTTTGTGGTCAAAAATCTACATCGTTAGAGCAGTGGTAGTGAGTGCTACTGCAGTGAATAAGTTATCAGGTTACATTCCCGAGTCGGACAAAGTGTTCTTATGACATGAAATTATCATTAGCAACACAGAGTCTGAATCTGTGCCAATTTTACAACAAGTTCATCACTATAGCGATGACGTAGTGTTTAGTGTAACAGTCTGTCACGCCTGAGGTTGCGGGTTCGATTCCCGCACAAGTCAAACATTTGTGTGCATGGTCATGGATGTTTGTCTTGGTCTGGGTGTTTCTATGTATAATATGTATGTATTTACTAAAAAAATTAAGTATATATGTATGTTAATCTATTGTCTAGTAACCATAGTACAAGCGCTGCTTAGTTTGCGCTAGATGGTGTTGTGTGTATGTGATAGAATATATTTTATTAAATTAATATTAGTATGTGATAGAATAGAATACCTTTACCTCTGCTTACCCGTTCGAGGAAACAGGCGTGAGACTACATACATACGTTTATTGTTAAAGGAGAATGTTACAATGTTCTAATATCATAAATAACATTCAAGGTATCGTTCGGTCTCGAGGGATTCATATGACACGCAACAATCAAGTGAACACTCCCATTATGTGAACTTACGTATTCTAATTGGTTTAGACTTAGCCATAAAACTTGGGACTTAACTAAGTCATGGAAATGTAACTCAATATTTATCATGATATATTAAGACGAGAACAAAATGTTTGGAACAGAAAAAAAGAACGGATTTTTTTTTGTAGTCTTTTTCATTAATTCTTTGACCTGCTATTGAGGATTATCCAATAATAATAATAATAATGTCCTCCAGACCGAATTTCGGTCAATCTTATTGGAGACTGGCCATCTGCGTAGGAGATATTATAGTGCACAAGCGTGTGCGCAAACACAAGTGCACTTTCAGATCCCTCACTCTCATGATCCGATGGGACGATAATCCGACACGACCGGAGAGAGATTAGGCGCAGGACCAACGGCTTTACATGCTTTTCGAGGCATGGAGGTATCTAACACCGCCAAATTCCTTACTCCGAGCTGATTTTGAGATTTCTTAACAGGAAAACCCAATAACTTTTTTGAGGGCCTGACCCAGGATTCGAACCCGAGACCTCATGCACAGCAGTCGCATTCACTACCGCTGCACCACGGAGGCAGTTTTTATCCAATAACATTATATTATCGGGATTCGAACCCCGGAAAATATATGTATAAAAGCAAACTTGTAAAATTTAAGTACTTCTTGTCGAAAGTAGACCGCTACGTGCGTTTTGTCATCAAGTATATAAAAGAAAGGATAAGAATATTTAACAAGAACTTTACAAATACGCGTGTGGATTCCATCGACATCGATCCAATTTAACTGAAATGTTATAAGTTCTTCGACCTTCTGTCTGGAAATCCCGTCGCAATGGAGTTTGACATTGCACTGTAAAAGTTAGCGCAGAATTCTTGATCTTAGTCTAAAATTTATAATGTAAACTGTTGTTTTATTGAGTTAAGGGTATTTAATCCTAATGCAAATATAACTATCATATTAGTTATGTTTCCAGTCAACTGCGTAGCGTATAATACACATATACATAATCCAAGGTTTATTTTCCTGAAGGCGTTGGCAGAACTATTTTATACCCAAATTTCGCTTTTAAGAATTTATGGCCAAAACAGAACCCAATAACATTTGTACGACTCGAAAGTCGAACCCAAGATCCATGCGCTGCAGTCGCATTCAGTACCACTGCGCCACTGAGGCACAAAAATGATGCTTTTAATATTACATATCACGTCAAATGAACCTAGAGTTATACATAATATCAGTACTAACGCTTAAACCACAAAAAGTGGGTAAAAGTGCAGAAAGAGCCTACGATGACCTCAAAAAATCGAATTTGCTATTCCAACGTCCACACGATAAGCGCTAAATGGCTTTAACATTGCAACAGTGCACTACCGAAAACTAGATGCCAGCTTTTATTTTGAAATCTCCCTACAAATTAATATAATATTGGTTATGAAGCTGCTTTTGTACGTAAGTTTGCTGTTTAAAACTACGAAGGAAGCTATAACTCAAAATATTGATGTAATCTATTTGCACCTTTTTTACGTGGGGGAATGCTTTGACGCATACCTCTTCGCGGAGCGAGGTTATGTCGGACCAACTGGAAAATGATGATCCCGGTAATACCGACTAAACCTACCACGGTGTTCTTCGGCATAACCAGGGTCGGCGGGGACGGCAGGCCACTACTCAAATCGACCTACTCTACTCAGAGATAATTGTTTCCCTATTGTCCCTTTGTGCCCCCACAACGACGTGACGAACACAACATAGAGGCGCGCGTGGGAACACGCATGCCGCCTCTCGGACCTGGTGCTGAATCTGTTTACACCTACTTTAACTGCCAATGGTACGTCAGCATTGGTATTTAGATTCTAAGGTCGAGTGATGTTTTAGTTTGAAACTATGTCCAGGAGACGGCATAAGGTTCGCCGCCGATTACGTGAAACTTAAATGTAAATAGCAAAATGTGTGTGTTGTATATCCCCAAAGGATAGAGTCCTTTGGGGTAAATAGGCGTGATGTATTATGTGTTTATTGTTTATATGAACTCGCAAGTAATATAAATTTCATAGACTAAAATAAACTTTTAACAGCCTAAAAAAAGTAAATATTACTGTATTGCGATTTACAGCTATAATTTCAAAAGTATCTACTGAAACACCATATTTAGAAAAACCATGCATTTCTAAAAATTTACGAAATACAATTATTCGACCGCGACAATTATTTTTAAAGCAAATTATTTGACAGAAAAGGTGTCACGGTATTATTTTCAAACACTTTTATCACCAAAACAATTTTTCTAAAGATATATGTTTTCATAACAGATGCTACATTATGTAACCTTCACTAATGCATTTACATCTGACATGTTATAAATTTCCAGATGAGTTAATTTTACAAGCAAAATAATAGCATAAATAACTATTACAACAGCTTTTAAAATTCACAGACGAAACACTACTAAAATCACTAATTTAATTATCTACATGAATAAACGCGACTTTATTATTATTCCGTTTACCCGGATTCCAGGGTGGATTAGATGCGTTGGCAACACTACTTTCATTGAAAGCTTTATTGCTTTGCAGATTTCAGTTTTCTGCGGCATCCGCCGTGGACTGACGTGTGTGAGTAAAGGGTAATTTGACAAAAAGTGCTTGTTAAAAATAAGAGTTTTCCGTCGAAGTATTGTGCGGTGTTTCGTTGAGAAAAGTTCTCAGTGTAAAGTGTTCGTGTATTAAGTGAATTTCTGTGTGATGATAAAAAGGTTTGTTAAATTAAGTTTTTATTATAAGTTTTAGTATTAATGTTGTTAATTGGGGTTTTCCGTGTTTTAGGTCAGCTTAGGCTTGGCCTGTTGCTAACTTTAAGCCTTATAGTTGACATCATTAATTCGTTGAACAAAAAAAGTAACTCCAGTTTTATTTCCCGAGCTAACCGAGTTCAGTGCTAGAACAAAGACCATGTTATTTACAAGTAAAATGCGACTGTGACATCTCTTACCCACACTCTATTATAGTCTTTAAAGCTTGTATATAAGTGCGAAAATTGCTTGTATTTTATCTCTATCGTAAAAGATGTTTCATACACTATTTACTCGTGAAAATTTGCAAGTTTAAGCGTTTTATGCCTGAAGATTACACAAACTCTACAGTTTTTGCAATGATGTTTGGTTTTTAATAACCTTTTGTGGGGTTTGGTAATGACTTAGTCAGCATATAGCGGCTTAATTAGTTATAATGGGCAAGTGTTGGAGTAATAAGTGATCACTTGATAGGAATATAACGGGTTTGGATATTGTTCGTAGAGTTCGTATGTTTAGGCGGCGTGCGCATACATGTTGAATATAAGCCATGTAAAATGTACGCATCCATTTAAAAATATATGTACTTGGAATGTAATAAGGTTAATGTGAATGGGACAGTAGAGGGGAAAGTCGTGGATCCGATTCCTGTATCAAGAAGCGAGTTGTTTTACCTCGTTTCTCGGTCATCGACCATCGGTAGGCTAACTTAATAATAGATCTATTCGATAAAATGTCATATGATGTGAGTAAACATTTTTAATTTGATCATGAATTCAATGGTTGATAGCTATGAATAGAATGAAAAGGTAGAATATAAGGGAAATAAACTATCGTACCGTATTATTTCAAGGTTTCCGATTTACCAAATTGACCAGACGTTTATAATGTCCTGGTTAAGAGTATATCATGATGATCATATATGAAAATGAGGTGAGAAACTAACCAAAACTAACATATGCCGGGTATAACACATGTGAGGTGAAATCAATTCTGGTCCATTTGCATACATACATATGTATATTTAAATACAAACACTTTACCCTAAATAGGTCGTACGTAATAATAATTATAATATCAGCCGTGTATATAACTGTCCCACTGCTGGGCATATGCCTCTTCTCAGTGTGAGAAGTAATAGGCCAAGTTTTGCACGCTGCCCCAGTGCACATATCTTCGAGAACTTTATTGAGAACTCTAAGAAACGCAGGTTATACGATGCTTTCATTAACCGGTAAAATGAATGATAATTAACTATTACGAGTACACACACAATTTCTATAAGACGTGCGCGGTATCGAACTCAAGACCTCCGCGTGGTCAGTCTAACGCGACGGTCTCCCACTAGGCAGCTGTAATTATTGATGTTCTTAAATACTCCTCTGCCTACCATTCTGGAGGTATATGGTCGTGAGTAGTCGTACAGGTAATAAATATACGGGCTCATAAAAATACTTATACACGTAGTTTTCCCATATAAATAACTCGACGCCATTTAATAATAAATATGTCAGTATCTCTGGATTTCTGCGGTACTAGTAAGACGGTTAGACCAGAAAAGTCGACCCCAAGTAACTTGGGAATAATAAAGGCTAGGGAGAAGAAAAACCGGAGACCTACTATATCTATATATCTACTACCCCTTAGGCAGTAGCCTAAGATACATAGGTCCAAGGCTTAATGTATAAGGAGTAGTCCAGTAGCATCATGAATTTATTATACGACGCTGAAAATTTTGTACTATCACCGAAACACATGATAATCCTGTGTATTAATAATTCTTATGTCGCGGGAGACTTTACAAACATTCAAACGACGGACACAAAGAACATCCAGACTTGGAACAACCATTTGTTAATCACACAAATTTTTGTCCCGTGTGGGAACCGAACCCACGACACTCGGCGTAGTGTCTGTAGCGAGACGACTACTTAAACCCCTACGCCATTCGTGAAGTCATTTGTCCCCCGCAACTCATTACGAAGCTCCATGAATATGCATGCTGCGCGGTAACGCTACCTAATTAAGAGACAACGCTGAAATTAAAGTTTACCGAGCACTTATCTGCTTAAAATTATTAAAAAGGAATGGGAAGTAAACCTTTTGGCGAGTTTGCCTGTATTGCCGACATAGCTTTTATCTAATTTAGCATTTAAGCGCGTCTAGTTAAGTGAGAATATTTCGATATACTTAATTATGGACATTTCATGATTTATTTTAATTTAATTTTATTATCAATGGAAAACTTACAGCTTAAATGGTACAGTATACATATTTATGACATAAATACGGCCAATTAAAAGATTTCATATGTAAATTGTTATAAATAATGGCAATGAAAAACTACACGAATTAACTTAAACACTAACATAGCACACACATTTAAAATATGAAAAACAAAACAAAATGTAAATTAAATGATGATGTGTCTATATTCCTTATGTCATAGGTATATGTATGGTTTCTTTGTCCCATATTAATTGGTTCCGAGTTGGCGGTCTGCAATCGTGCCCGGTAGGCGGAAGGCCACGTTTTTATACTCCGTGCTGCTACTAAGCATGTCTTGACGGAATAACCCAATAACATTTTGCCAGACCCGACAATCGAACCCGAGACCTTATGCAGAGAAGTTGCATATACTATCGCAGCGCAGGCAGCGTATACGTATATACGAAGGATACTTCTATGTCAGCATTTTAAAACAAATTACTAAGCGTGTTCAAACATCCCCTAAGTTAATAAGCTGCGCGCCGAAATATTATGAGTTTGACCTCTATTACCCGGCTCAAGATTTCATTAGCACCCAAAGTATTTTAATCAGATATGATAAGATAGTGTAAAATACTTCTATCCTAATAGATGCGGTGTTGATTAAAACACATCAAAAAATTCATAATGGCGTAATAAATAATAAATGTACCTAAATAAAATTAATTTTAATCCCGAGATAAATTAATTATGTTATTAGTATTTATCTTACGAGATTATGGCATTCCTGACGGATGACATCTAACTGTAAATTAACCGATGGCTTTTATTCAATTATTTTTATCCTGAGTCCCATGATCGCATGTGAAAGTTCGCCTCGCCGCGCGCCATAGCGCTGTGTGTTTTGCATTCTAATAAACGGCACATAGTTATTGCTTTTTAGTTTTTATGCTATTCATATATATGGTGGTTTTGAGTCTAGGTCTGTTTTGTGTCCATTATACAGGTGATACAGGAAAAATATAAGTGCAGTCGCTCTCTTTTGAAAAGCTTTTCGTCGTTTGGAATTTAGTCACGGAAAAAGCAATATGCTTGGTAAATAAATAAATAAATACAACTCTGCCTTGCCCTTCGAAGATATACAGGTGTGAATATATGTACACGATGTGTTTACCCTCATTAGTGCAGCTCGTGCCTTCAAAAGAAACGTTATAAAAACAAACTTCAAATATTGCACAAACTAAGTCAAGTTCAGGCAGTTTTGACGCAGTATTTACACCGTTCAACATGTTAATACAACTCAAAACGACTGCTTCACAGAATGACAATTTCGCATAATGACTACTCAAAATAACAACTTCGCATAATGACAAATTCTCGCAACGTCAACGTTGCGAGACGGTAGCTTTGCAAATGACAATTTCGCATAGTGTCCATCTTATGTAAATTAGGTATAGATTAACTTAAATATAACCATTTTATATAAAACTAATAATCACTCATTCTTTTATAATCGATGTCTAGATTATCAAGAAATATAAATGCCAGAATGCAGTGCTTTGTTGACTTTAGGTAAAACCAGACGAATCTTGTTAGACGATCCTTCACATACATACATAGTTTCACTTCTATATCCTCGAAAAGATAAGCATAGGTGAATTTCACCTACAATTCGCTGACTATATTTTTAGGCCCTACGTAAAAGGAAGCGAGCTACATGCCGCTTACCGGCCACAGTTCTCGGCTTCATACTAAGTATGAGAATTTCTTTACAAAAAACCCAATAACACTTTACCCGACTCGGAAACCGATCCTGTAAACCTCATGCAAAGCTATCTCTTAGACTCTCGCTCTACCACCGAGGCTTTTTAACATAGTCTTCACATGTAATAAGTGCTAATGTTATCCCCTTGCTTCCAAGATAGGTTATTAATCACTAACTAATTATAATTATCTACACGGCTTGAGCTTAATGGCGTCGCAATTTGCATTTGTGAAGCTATCGTTTTAAGTATCATATTTGCATAAGTGAATTTGGCAGTTTTCATTGTAAAGTTTATTTTGAGGCTCAAATTAAATGAATAGAAGGATCGAAAGGGTTTTAAGGAATGGTGACATAGCCTTCGTCATGGGTTGTATTTAAAACATGGCAGCCATTTTTCAAAAAGGCTCTTTGTTTACAAGAGTAATATTCCTGTAACACCAGGAATTTAAAGGGATTTGTATCATTTAATCATACAGAAGCTAGCTTTCTGTCTACAGATTTATTTGCGTAGTTATTATTTAGCTTTTTCGCAATTGTATTTGACTAGTTTCTCCCCACAGCTTCGCATGCGTGTCTCCCACGGCAATGCCTATTGAGGAAAAAGTATATTATGCGTTTATCCAAGATATTGTCTACCTCTATGCCTAAATTCATACAAACCACTTCAACAGCTTACGCGTGTTTGACTAACAAACAACTTTAAAAGGTTTTACACTTCAAATATTAGTAACATTACAAGCAAGCTACTAAATTTTATTTCACATATTCTCATTATATACCATCACGTTTGTATATCGCCGAACTGGAAGGATAGACGTGTATTGCATCCACGGTTTGTTAGCTAAGTTGACTTCTGACATAATAAAAACGAGAAGCGGCGGCTGCCCAATATCTGAGCAGATGCAATAGATAATAATTTATAGGTATATGTGTATGTTATGTGTGGAAATACTGATATTTATGTAACATAATGTTAGATAAGAGTTCTAACTGTATGTTTGGTGAATCCTAACTAATATTATAAATGCGAATGTGAGTTTGTTTGTTTGTTACTCTTGCACGCCTTAACTTCTCGACTGATCATCATAAAATTTCGCATGCACGTTGCCAGAGCAACAGAAAAGGATATAAGGTACCTTTCATCCAGAAAAAAGTTATGTTATTAAACTAACCTAACCTTACCTACATATACACGTAAGGTCAAAATTTAGTACAATTATATTGTTCACTTGTTTTTAATAATATAAATTTAAAAAAAATCGTCTCGTCTCTCATTGCACATTCGAGGCGCAACTCACTCACAATCCAAGCATTAAAGTCATCTCGACGTATTAACATAAAGAATTTTACAAGTACCTAATGCTTATATTCAAAAATATAAAGCTATAGGTAGTGAGCCTATTGTCGCCTACTGTCACCGAAGATATCCAGTGTCTTACAGCTGAACACGGGCTTTTCCCTGCTATAACTAAACCGACAAGGAGTAATGCCTGCCTTGACCACATCTTGGTAAACAGTGTCGCTGACGCTGTAGGTGTAATTTGTTCCTCAGACATAACCGACCACGATATAGCAATACTTGGTTTGACATTGAACAAGGCTAAGCGTGTATCTGGCAACAGAACAAGAGTAAAGCGAAATGTGGAAGCTATAAGCAGCGAACTCATGGAAGTGAACTGGCCAGTACTGCTTGACACCAAAGATATAAACCACAAAGTAAAACTTTTTTGTGATCGACTTAATGAAGTAATTGATAAAAATACAAACATAGTTCGCTTAAGTCACTCGAAATATAATATCAATCCGTGGATTACACCTGGCCTAATTCGCTGCATGCAGCACCGAGACAAACTGCACGGCAAAACGCGACAATTTCCACACGATATAGTGTTAAAAACAATATATACGCGTTATAGAAATTTCTGTAATGAGCTTCTTCGAAAACTAAAAACTAACTACGATAACAAAGAGCTCTCGAGCAGCACTAAAAACCCCAAAAAAATGTGGAAGACCATAAAAACTGTGTGTCATCTAGGCAAGAAACATAAAGAGCCTGAAGAACTTTTAAAGCTCCCAGATAGTGCAAATGCCAAACACTCTCTGGATATTTGCAACACATATTTCTCTACTGTGGGACAGAAATTGGCGGATAATATTCTAAATAAATTAAAGGTGAATCAAGATATATTAGCTACAAAAATCAAAAGTAAGCAGATCCTAAATTCCTTTTTTATGCGACCAACGATGATAAGGCACCGGGTATTGACGATCTTACAAACGTCCTTCTGAAGGGGATTAAGAAGGCCATCTTACAACCACTAACCATAATATTTAATGCCAGCTTAGAACAAGGAGTCTTTCCCGACATTTGGAAAATCGCTTCCGTGTCGCCCATACATAAGGATGGAAATAAAGATCAAATCGAAAATTATCGGCCTATTTCTTTCAAGCTTATGGACTATATAGAAAGTAACAATCTTATCTCCAGTAGACAATTCGGTTTTAGAAGGGGAAAGTCGACGGAAGGTGCTGTTAATCTCTTAACATCGAAAGTGTCAGCCCATCTTGACAGAAGTAAGGCTTGTTTGGGGGTATTTCTCGACCTGGCGAAAGCCTTTGACACCGTGTCAATCCCAATATTAGTGAGGAAATTGGAATGCCATTTTGGTGTCAGAGGCTTAGCCTTAAATTGGTTTAAAAGTTATCTAACGGACAGGAAACAAAGTATAAAGGTCAGCGGCTTTAGAAGTGAAATACGATCCACTAATTTCGGCGTACCACAAGGTAGTGTTTTGGGACCGACTTTGTTCATTATGTATGTAAATGATATACATGAAAATATCAACGCAGAGGTTATTTGCTATGCAGATGATACCGTTATCATTTATCATGGTTCCACTTGGAAGGATGTATTTTCTGACGTGGAAAATGATATGATAGGGGTGACTAATTGGTTGCAACAAAATTTACTTACCTTAAATGCTAGAAAAACAAAATATATATGTTTTCATAAGACTAAAGTATCGGCCCCAAGACAAAACCTAAGCATTCGAATCCATGAATGCAAAGATCCAAAACAATCCTGTAGCTGCGATGAACTGACAAAGACTAGAAGTATTAAGTATCTTGGCGTGATGATAGATCAAAACCTTAATTTCAAAGAACACATAAGCTCACTCTCGTCCAGGATTCGAAAAACAGCAAACATACTAAAGTTACTTCGATCATCTGCGAACACAGACATCTTAAAGACTGTTTATTATGCATTGAGTCAATCACTAATTACATACTGCATAAGTTGCTGGGGCAGTTCACCAAAAACAACAATGCTAGAAACAGAAAGAGCACAACGCTCAGTACTAAAAACAATGTTTAAGAAGCCATTTCGGTACCCAACAACAAAACTGTACAAAGAAAGCCAAGTTTTGAATGTTCGCCAACTTTTTGTTTTAAAAACGGTCCTTTTAATGCATAGAAAAGTGATGGCATCGGAGGATTATACAAATCTACAACAGCTTAGAGTATACAGATTGCCCTTACCTAAAATCAAGTACTTGTGACTTGAAGCAGTGCACAGTGAGAGAGGCAAAACTAAAAATCATAAAATGGCTCGCTTCCCTATCGTACGATTCAACGGAACGTCTTCTAGTACCCATTTCATAAAACGCACACTCGTAAACGTAGGTATATATATATGTATATATATATATATGTATATATATGTATGTGTGTGTGTATGTATATATATATATGTGTGTGTGTGTGTGTGTGTATATATATATATATATGACACACACACGCACACACGCACGCACACGCATATATGTATGTATTCCTTTAAAAACTTTTATAAAATATTTAATTACATGTGCTACCTTCATACTTTAGTTAAATTTAAACTTTATTTGTGTCGAGACCAATGCACTTATTTTAGTATTATAAAAATCGCATGTTGTAATAAATCTAAGTTTGTTCTAGCTATTGTTTAAATATAAGCAAAAGTTATACTATAATTATATGATGCGAGCTAACAATGTATGTAAGAATTTAGTCGAGTTGCGTCAGGTACCCACAGGACAGGCTTGCCTAGTGTGGGGCCACAGGATATGACTTTTTACATTGTAAATACTTTTTGGCAATAAACAAATTTTTATTTTTTTATTTTATAAAACTTTGACCGAGAAATCGAGCACGCGATCACGCGAACGGTAGTTAATGTAATTCGAAACTTTAGTCACTCTATCAACAACGCTATACGTTCTACAATAATTTCAATAACAAAAGAAAGTAAATACAGACAACAAGAGACAGACCAAGAAATGATACAGTGTGCCTTGTAAGTAATGAATCAACGGGATTTGGGAGGTGAATGGAGGGTATTGTCTAACAAATACACTACAGTTTATTGCCCTAGGTATTATAGATGAAAAGGTTGTTGTACAATCAGCAACATAAGTAGCTGAACATTTTAGATTAAAAGTATTTTGTGAATTGAAGATTCTTATTATTTTTCTGTATTTTTGAACGTTGATTAAATCAATTATCTTTTAACTATTAATGCTATAAAAAACTAACAATTGTTTTCAATTTGAAACATAGAGACTATCGCAATCTCGGAAATGTGTATCAACTTATATTGCTGAGTGTACCATGTAGGTACACGAAATTTTAAATCCATAAGGTGAATTTTATATTTTAGGCAACGTAGTTAAAGATCATAGGTCTTATCAATTAAAATTATATTTAAACGTCCATCAGGAACATGAAAATTTAATAATAAAACATGGGTTCTTTTTTGGATTTTGTTCAAATCCCTGAAACCTCCTTTATGACCCAAATCTCGTTGGTCCACTACTACGAGACACCTGTATGAGGTGTAAGTGAATGAGACATCAGGAAGGACTGACCTCGGCAAACGTTCTCTGACAACAACAGAGACATTCGAGACTATCAGTTGAGAGTACCGTAAGCCGACAACCGTGTATTAAAATTATAATAAGGGTGAACAAAGAAAGAGAGATATGCTAGGATTGTAGTTAATGGAAATGTGTCATCTCTGCCAATACCTTAAATCAGGCGTGAATGATGTATGTCATATTAATAATTAAAACTGATTATTTGGGTTTTAATTAATTATTCAAAAAATAGTAGTGTTACTCTTGATTTTGTTTGCTTCTGACTTTTACACTACCGAGTGACCACACGGATTTTAATAATTTTAGGTGCGTATGTGCATAAGAAACGGACTTCTGTGTTCCTCAATAAGCTAACCTACATACCTAACATAGCAAACGATACGATTTTCATGGTTACATAAGCTACTTGGTGATGTGAATAAATTAGACGTGGGTGTATCTGCCCATCCCTCCAATTTAGATAGCGCCACTGTTCCTACGTTATCCGAGAGACTGTTTTGCGACATTATCTTCTTTACTTGACATATACTTATGAAGCCAAAGCCTAAAAAAGTAAAATTGTAATTGTAATGTATCTCACGGGGTAATTACTAAACATTCTAACAAATAATACCTAGACCCGGAACAAATATTCCGGGATTACAAAAAAAAGGATAGAAATTTATTGACTAAATCTAAAATAAAGTGAGCGAACCCGCGGGAAAAGAGTTTTTTTTTACCTCTGGGAATGCTTTGACGCGTACCCCTCCGCGAGAGCGGGCGAAGGGGCTATGTCGGACTCACCGGGGTAAAAGAGAGATGGTAATGATGATAAGAATGGACCTCCCGGTAATACCGACTAAACCTACCATGGTGTTCTTCGACAAAACCGCAATCGGTGGGACCGCGCGAATCATTTTCACATGCAGTTACGACCCCGCTGAGGTTTCGGCCCACCGTATGAAACGGCAGGCCACTACACGATAAGACCTACCCTTTGGTCACCACTACTTTTAAAATCCCCCTCTAGGTTAGGGTGGAGAAGTCGAGATTTGGGGACAAGACCTGTCTATAACTGGTCCCGGAAGGTGCTTTCGGGCACTGGGAGGTACAGCGGCTCCACCTAATATAACCTTAATGGTTCGTGTAGGTGAACGCTTTATCATAAACTGGACTAGTCGTAGAGAGATGGGGATGTCCCTCCTCTAGAATTCCTTTTTCCGCGACCAAATATTTTAAATCATTCAAATCACTTCATGACGTAACAATAACTTCTTACACTAATAACACGAAAATAGAACTAGTTATTTCAACAAAATGAATACATTAACGAAGTTATGAGAAAGCATAATCTCCGAATCGGTAATCTTGTCTCCCCCAGCCAAGAATCGTACTATTTTTAACATCCAGCAAATTGGGTCAGCTTTCCAATGGATGTGAGACGTCGAACTTCGTCATTTCCTCCTTCCAATTTATAGCTCGTCTGTACAATACGTATCGTTGATGGATTAGTTATGTCTTCTTTCACTTAAACGCAAAGCCACGTAACTTGTTCGTGCAGTATTGGAAAGAAATATTATAATGATAGATGTATTTCTTTGTAATACTACAAAATACCAGTCATTTTAAATTCATAAATATATTTTATTAGCTTTTTCCGTGGCTTCGCTTGGGAATACAATTCTTTTTCTGGGTGAGGTACTCTATATCCTTTTCTGTTCCCTTGACAAAGTGTATGCGAAATTTAAATGATGATCGGTCGAGTAGTTAAGGCATGAAAGCGTAATAAACAAACAAATTTGCACGTATAATATTAGTTAGAAAATTAACATTTGCTAGCGATTCGTATGCGTGAATAAAGTTTGTCTGCGATTTTATTTATGTGTGATTTCCTTTTTTCGTTATGCATCATATATTTTGATTTATTTACAGAATAATGCAATATTGATCAAATTCTACTCCTTCATTGTTATCAAAATTTAATTTTTGCTTGATGCCTAAACAAAGTGTCGAATAGATAGCCAAACTTTCTCCAGACCATTGTTCTCAACAAACTGAATAGTTATTTCCAAAGCGATTCGAAAACAAAACTTCTTTTAGATACAGAATCTAAAAAAGTGTTGTTTTCGTCATCTGGCGGATTCCTTAAACGGATTTTGATACAATAGTAATCTTTGCAACGTACAGTCATTTTATTCAAGTAATAATTTAGGGCGTAGAGTATAGTTATTTTCAGACCATAATAAATGCCGTCTCGTTCTGTCTTACATGGTTACAATAACAATGAAAAGAGATGGTGGTACATGTACTGCACTGATACTAAAATTAAACTTACTTTTAGCGTATATCTGGAACGATGTTAGGATATCGGATTTGTATATTTAGTGGCATAATGGGTTACATTAGGATCGTGCTCTGCTTGTTAAATGACGCTTTTAATGAGTATCGGTTTTTATAATCCGAAAAGGGTCACGCTGTAATTGTTTTCTGGTGAAATTAATTTAGGAATTATAACCATGAGTTGTGCTGCAATAACGGAATAGGGTTTAATATCCTGGATTTGAATTTTAATGAAGCAAATTTAATGAAACAACAACCATGTGACAATACTGGTGGGCTATAAATTGCATCAGCTTAGGGTCTGCGGGTCTAGGGTAACATCTCCAACCTAAAAGAGACAGCAGCCGAATAACATTGTATTGTATTCCTCTGGCGTGTAAGATTTTAAGGCTCCTTGAGGAGGCACTATACAGGTTACAAAACAGAATAATGCCGGTAGTAGAGAATGTTCCCTTGCGTTGATAAGCCGAGGTCTTAATTAGTTTAGACACTTCTTATTTTGCCAGCGTTTATAGGGTATACTTTCTTATGGTTACTAAATATAATATGCTTATGCTAAATATGCTCCTGACATCAGAATCAGAGTGTGATCTTTTTGCGTTGGAATGAATGGATGTGTGTCGTAGTTGTTTGAGATTTTGTGACATGATGGATGTTTAGTTAATGTTTTATGTTATGAAACTGATGGCAATGATATTTTTTGTTTTTGTAGAAATAATAATATATAAAAAAAATATATATATAAGTTTGGTTTGATTTAGTTTATACCGTGTTGTTGTTCATGTTTAATACATTAAAAAATCATTACTAATATTATAAACGCGAAAGTTTGTATGGATGTATGGATATTTGATACTCTTTCACGCAAAAACTGCTGAACCGATTTGATTGCGATGAAACTTGGTATGTAGATAGCTGGAGATCTGAATTCACACATAGGCTCTTTTTATCCCGATATTCTCATGGGAACGGGACTTATGCGGGTGAAACCGCAGGGAAAATTACTAAATAATACTTCAACGCCACTTTCGATTGTAGAAAAAAAGAAACATGAATGATTGTCTATATTTTTAACTCTTTAAATACTGCAATTGGCTTGGCCAGTGCATTTTCAGCATAAGAAATAATGACACAAGATGTCTAATATAATTATGTATACTAAAAATAATTGGGATATATCCAAACCATTTGACTCAACGATTTACGTGAGGTAATTTGATTTTATATCTCTTCACTTTGGTATTAAAAGAAAGTATTGTTGATGAGGGACACAAATAAAAATGCTACCGATGGCCGGATTTACACAACGCATGACGACTGACGCACTTACATTTCAAATGCCTGCATATCATATCAAATCGGGCTGTGGGGTCCCACCGAATAGTACACCGTACATCGGAAAGCGCCATAGCGCGTCGGCACGAATACGTGCGCATACACCGGCAGCCGATCGCGTCCGTTTGTACAAGAAAATGAATTGAATTCTGAGCGCAACTGCCAGAATATTCGCTCGTGTTCTGCTCGTAGTGTTGTATTGACAGCATTCTATGAGAAGCGCCGCAGAGACGCCGTGTGCGGACGAAGCTGGCAGTTCCATTGGAAACCATATTAATTTTATAAGTGCCAAAGTAACTTGGTTTGTTACCTTTTTAAGACTCAACGGCTTTTTTGGAGTTTTGCCAAGGAGATAGATTGTATCTTGTGGAAGGCCATAGGCTACGTTTTGTCCTGGTATGTGTTTCCGTAGGCGATACAGGCGAATCAGAAACTTGCAATCTATAATGCAGTATTTGATCTGACCAATTTTCTCCAAAATCACAATATGACCGCGTGTATGTATAACTGTGACTGTTTTTGCTTCTAGTCACTAAAGGTCTAGTAAAAACTTAGTGCCAGGCATTAAAAAAGACACATCCTAAACTAACTTTTGTTTTAATCACAAGTCAAACGTAGTGTGCCTTATATTTTTGAATTTTCTTGTTTCTCACTGTATATTCTTTGCCTTTATCTACATTCACATAATATCTTTTTACATCTGTAACGACGATAAAAAAAGAAATATTTCTTTTACTAAACTGACCGCCTGTAGCTCCCTAATTTGTGGCGGGAGTCGTTGCTCCGTCGAGAATTATGAAGATACTTGTTTTTAATTCTCGGCTTGTCAAGTTTCATTCTTGAAGTCTGTAACCTTTTAAATGCTTTAGTGTGTTTGTGTTTGATGTAAATTGAGTCTAAATATGTTTTTGCCTGTATTGTGCGATGAATGCTCTGTAATGTCCAATGTTAAGGCGTTTGACTTCTGCAGTAACCTGTTACGTAGTCTATCGGGAGATGATATTGGAATTAGTGTATTATTTATCTCGTCTTAGTTAGAATAAATAAATATTGTTTCGCATGTAAGTATCTATTTAAATTTGATTTCCTTTTAAACCTAAGAATTAGAATTGTAACTTTATTTTATCCTTTTTTGATGCATGTACTTGTATGATTATCTTATTATTATTTAAATTAAGCATTCTCTATAATATACATCCACGTTGAGACGCTGTATTTAACGCATGATGTGGTCTCCTGTAATTGAAGGAGTACACATACCAAAACGTCTTGATTTGTATTTTCTTTTGTGAATAAGATGTGTACAGCCTTTGTTGGAGATCCTTAAAGCAAATAAATAAATAAGATTACTAGCAATTCGGTTACATATTACTAGTTTTCTTGTCGACCCTCCAGCTAAACTAATATGCTTGTGTTAAGTCTGGGTTCACGACGGTAGTGCAATGGATGGGTTTCAAACCCGCGACCTCGAAATCGGAAGACAAATGCTTTTACCATTGGGCTAGCAGCTTAAATGTAATAAAACATTTAACAAGGGTCTCCTTATGGTGCCGTGACACTAATTTTCTCACTTTTTTGACGATTGGGATGTCAAGCTTAACTCTAACATAATATAAAGTAAATTTGAGAATATCTATGTAAATTACGTCTCTGCTTATAACTTCACCTAGACAGAGCGTGGAACGCTAGACATAATTGAAAACCTATTGTGCCTGGCCATCGGTGGCGGCTTAATAATTTAAGCGACTCTAGAGATTAAGCGACTCAATAAGTTAAGCGACTTAATGGTGTAAGTGACTCAATAGAATCACTTTAAGCAATCACTTTAAGCAAGCCATGAAACTTCAATGCCATAGGATCTTAGCGAATATATATATATATTTTTTTTTTTTAATTTTGCTCGTCAAAATGACCACACTCCGCCTGATGGTAAGCAGTCGTGTGGTCTAAGAGCAGTGGCCTCCACATCGTCCTCATAGCAGCCGAGGCGATGTTGAGGTCTCTACTTTGACGGCCTGAGAAGGTGCTTTTTCATGCCCCGCTTAAAGGACCCAGGATTGAAGGAAGAAGGAAACACGTGCCTTGGCAGAGAATTCCATGCCTTGATCGTTCGGCAGAGGTATGAGGACCCAAACTTGTTGGTACGCACTCTAGTCGACTCCACCGTGTAAGGATGGCATCTGAGCCCAGCACGCGTTGTTCTGGATAGGAAAGGGGAGGGCGGGATAAGGTGGAATAACTCTTCAGAGCACTCCCCGTGGTATATTCTGTAGAAACATGCCAAAGAGGCAATATCCCTACGGAGTTGAAGAGGTTCCAGTGAACTCGTGACCTCTGGATCTCCGATGATACGGACAGCCCGCCGCTGTAACCTGTCAAGAGCGTCTAGCAAGTACTGCGCGGAGCCATCCCAAAGATGAGAACAGTACTCCACGCAAGGGCGCACTTGTGCCTTATACAATAGGCACAGCTGCCCAGGCGCGAAGAACCGCCTCACCCTGTTCAGAACTCCGAGTTTTCGCGAAGTTTGCCTAATGACGCTCTCGATGTAGGTTTTGGGATTAAGGGAGCGGCAAAGATCCATACCTAAGATGGAGAGGCTGTCACGTATCACCAGTGGAGTGTTCTTAATTTATTCTTATGCAAATAGTCTACGAGTAGAGTAAGCAGTGGCTTGTTTGTAGCTTTCTAGAGACTCAAGGTTATATTCCCGTAGGCAGAGGTGCATTACACCTACATTTCGTCAGCTATCGTTTTGGGTCCTACGTCATTACTCAAGACCTAAAAACAATAACTCGTGTTGAATGAATGATTAATTATTGCCGTGTCCACCGTTACATGAGTTTGGTGTTGTAGCCAAACGGTACCAATCATCGTGCTGCTTCTGAAAATTCATTTGACTGAAAATTTTAGTATCACTTGCATGACTTGGGCATCGTACCCGAGACATCGTGCACAGTAGTTGCTTTTACTACCACTGTGCTACGAAAGTATTGTAATCTCCTTACTTTTTATTAACTAAATATATATTTAAAAAGAAACATACTAATATATATATATGAAATGTACTAAAACATATTTTTGATCTGTTTGTCCTTTACAAAGGTCGAACCTTTTTGATTTATTAAAGTCTGGTAACAGATTGGTAGTATTGAAAATTGATGTCATGGATTAGCTAATTGACCAATTTCTAGAAATAAATTATTCTAAATCAATAAATTTTGTCGCATGAAACTTCTTACTATTTAAATTGTTTATTATAGTTTCGCTTTTTTACTTTACATTAAGATGTATAAATAAGTATATTATATAGATATACACAGTTTGCACACGGCTGGCTAGCGGCAGGAATAGTTCTTTTTTCTGGATAAAAGGTACTTTCTTCTATGTCCTTTTCTGTATCCCTGACACCGTGTATGCGAAATTTTATGACAATCGGTCGAGAAATTAAGCCGTGAAAGCGTAACACATTCACTTTATAAAATTAGTAAGGAATAGTTATAAAAGTGCCTTCTACCCGCAGTTTTGCATATTTTCTTGTAAAGGTGTATCTCACAGGAACCGACTTCATTTTTGCGGGATATAGCGTGTCGTATCAATAAAAAAACTTAGTTTAATAACTTGACAAATGTACGTATAGATTGTTTAGATTTAAAGTGGTCTCCAAACTGTTAATGACGTCAGTTTTAACCAAAATTTAGTCCTTCAAAAACTGCTAGGCGAATAAAAATGTTATAGGTAAGCATACATCCAAATAATTATCGCCAGACCTTCTACCCAAATATCTGCCTCAGCTATTTAGACCAAAATGTTAATTATTATCTAAAGTTACACAGCCCGTTAAGAAACTTACTTTATGAAGATAACTGTAATATCGGCTGGTCATTAGTTGGCCTCTAGGTGCTCATTATCCGCATTGAGGTCGTAGAGGTCACAATAGTCGAGCGGTGATTCAAACTAAGGGAAGTAAGAGTAACCAGAGCAATTGAAGAATATCGGTGTCTACGTTTGATCATCTTGGTTCTAATGTATAGTTAGTCGGGAGTATAATGATACATTTACGACATGTAACTATATAGTATGGTCATGTGTTAAGATCGTATAGTGGCTCCTGTGACTAAAGTAAAAAAATTAAAACAAAATGTTTAATACAGACTTGAAGAGATGCCTATACAATAAGCTTCTCTTCGGATGGATGAGATGGTTCTATTTAACTGTATGGTACGTAGTAAATAAGTAATAGCTCTTGGGCGCGCCGATGGCAAGTCCGGAATTGCCCGAAAATGTTCGTATAAAAAATTAGGTAGCTCGATATCTGGTAACAACGTAAATATAATATAATGTGTTTAGAATTGTGTATCATTTTTCCAAAAGCTTTGGGGGATAATAAAAGTACTTAAGTAAGTAATATTTTTGAATACACGGTACCAATTGTCATCAAACATACCGGTACATTACGATCTTAAAATGTAACCTCACTAAAGACTCTGTAAACAATAGAATCTTACACAGGTTTTATCTGTTCGTCTGTGCGTTTAAGCGCGGTAATCTCTACAATTGCTGAACCATTACTAGTATTTTAATAAATACCTATCATACACCCTACAAAACGGTTTGCCAAATTTATCAACAGCTAACGAGACCATTCAATCAGACCCCTTTTCGCTAAAACTTCTAAGAGATTAACAAAACTTTACGCTATAAATACCCGTGGAATTAAGGGTCTAAAGGAACTTTATTAACATTTTCTCTTCAACATTTTCTGACCCAATCTTAAAACTGAAGGTTTCTCATCAGTTAACCCTTTGTAGCAGCTTATCAAATTATATTTGAGCTCTAGTTAAGATGCCGATATTTTAAAAACATTTCACTATTTTCACTAAAGTTGCTACCGGCAAATATTTTCCAAAAATCTTCCTTATTTGTAATATACAAGAAAGGGTCTGACGTGAACTCATAAACTTTGCAAAAACATTTCGTACTGCCTCCGGAATTGCCACCCTCCACAAAAGTGATTGTATATAAATTATACACAGGGAAATTTACAACCATGGAACAAGAGTTCAAATTGCAACCAACCTTGGTTGTAATTTGAACTACGATAACGAATGTACGAATGCGATATGAACGTACGATAAAGTTCCAAAAGTAACAAAATGTTTATGATGTAGTGTGTTATCTTGAGATGATTTTAATGGAATCGCGGTCTTAATATATTTATTTGAGTCATAGAAATGGTTGTAATTTTAATTATCGTATATAACTATTATTCAGTACATGCATAGTCACATGTCTATGTCCATCGCCGGCACTATGTGAATTACAGCAAAACATTCGTTCCGCTATGGTTATAGGTCTCACGATATAGGGGATGAGTCTATTGTCGTCTACCGAGCACAATTCCTGACTCCGTACTGCTATGAGCTTTCTGAGCATTGTGTGTTACCTTAGACCGATCAAAATAATTTGTAGTACTCACAAGAAAAAGACACTCACCAACTGGTATATTTAACAATGTGCAAAATTTTAAAATACCGTATAATACAATATTTCGTTTAGTTGTGTTTGTTCCTTTTTCTGTAAATTAACTAACACCATCTCCCAAACCTAAAAATCTCAGTGTCAAATTACAAGTTCTTTGATCACATTAGAGACATTCTGAGAATGGCCAGGCTAAGAGTACAGCCACGTACATGATAAAAATAATAAATAAAAGAGGTTTAAGCAAAAGAAGTATGATCGTAGTTAGTGGAAATCCATAGTGTCTACTTGCCCCTCCTAGAAAACAGGCGTGGTTCTATGTATGTGGAAAGTTCTAATCTCGTTTATAATCTTACTATTGAAACTGTTTCTTGAATATTACTGCATATGAAAGCCTTGACCTGAAACTGTACCTGCATGCATTAAAATATATACGACCTTCATATTTTACACGATAGTGGCATTGGTACTGGAAGTTTATTCGGTACCGTCGGTTATTTTATCACTTCGAAAGTAATGTGTGGAAAGGAAACTCGCTTGCATATTTATGAGTAAGTAGATCCCACGTTTATGATTACGATACTATATCCTTCTACAATCAACGGTCTAATGAAACATAAAAAAAAATTAAATGATATCTGATAGTTTTAGAGAGTTTAAACAACGTTGACTTTTAAAAGATACAAGAAATAAAATATGTTTAAAGTAGAAATTAATACTGTAGCCTAATTAAAATCAGGATAGAGAAGCAATCCGCTTCGTAGTCTCAGTTTGCTCTTATGTTTAGCCGTTCATTAAGTCTAGTGCCATTGTCAGGTCGGACCAAGTGTTATAGATTTCTTTGATGGGAAATTCTGACAGCGCGGCGTATGAAGGTGTATCTGGATCACTTAATATGCTTCGTAATACGTAAGCTGTAAAATAAAGCTGGCAAAATGTGCTTGTAATACATTTCTCTGTCTACCTTTCCAGACATTAAAAGTAAGACTCAACATTGATATTTGTACTATTAATATTATAAAGATTATCTTTTTTTATTGTTTGTTTGTAAAGATTTAACTCAAAAACTACTCAACCGATTTTAAATATTCTTTCACTTCAGAAAGTTCTGTTATCACCAAGTGACAAAGGGTATATTTAGTAACTAACATAACCTAACCTAACTTACTTTTATGTGAGCGAAGCCGCGGGCAAAAGCTAGATTTTAAATAGATACAAAATTCTATTATGGTTATGTTTAAGTTAGGTAATGGAATTTCAACAACTACCTTCTATTATTAAAATTATGGCCAAATAGGTTATTCAAAATGTCCGTGCCAAACATTCTAATATGCCGATAATATCGGTCTGACCCTCAGAATAAAGGGAACTCGGAGAATCCTTGTTTTTCTTTTTATTAAATTCTCTTTGAAATTCGGTGACTCAGCAATGTGACGACGTTCGCAAGTAGAGATTTTTATTAAAAACTTAGATCTATTGTTTTATTGTTCGACAAACAAAAGGGAATATTATTCTTCAACTTTCCATTCGACTCGTATTCTATTTGTTGTTTATCTGATAAACGGAAAACATAAAAGTAAAACTGTTTCGTCTTAGGCATTCTGTAGATGACGGACATTTTGACTGTCATTTAAGAACTTATAGAATCCTATACAACAGCGCAAACAAAGGACAAAGACAGAAGTACTGTTGGTACTCATTAAGCTTTCGATACAAATTTTGTCTTTGTTTTCTGTGTTTTTATTCGATTGTGTCAGAAGATATTCAAAATCTTTTTTCTAAACACACAGTGCAGCCTAAACGAATTTTTAAAATATTGTCTTAAGTTTACACGAATGTAATACATTGAAATTAAATTACAACATACGGATTTTTTCGCATTGTTTATTTAAAAATACTACTTTAACATAATTTTGAAACTATTAATCTACTACTGCCTACTATTTAAAACTATTTATTTAGATTTCCACTTTCTATTTACGTTTCGGTTGCTTTTCAGCAACCATGTTCACGGAAGTCTCCTATTGATCATGCTTCCCGAAGTAGTTTAATTTCAATTTAAATGAAGCGCTGTTGTTTTTTATTTTGCTCGTCAATGTGACCACACTCCACCTGTTGCTAAGCGATCATGTGGTCCAAGACCAGTGGCCTTCACACCATCCTTATAGCAGCTGAGGCGATGTTGAAGTCCCTACTTTGACGGCCTAAACAGGTGCTTTTCACGCCCCGCTTAAAGGACCCAGGATTGGAGGAAGAAGGAAACACGTGCCTTAGCAGAGAATTCCATGCCTTGAGCGTTCGGCAGAGGTATGAGGACCCAAACTTATTGGTGCGCGCTCTAATCGACTCTACCGTGTACGGATGGCATCTGAGCCCAACACGCGTTATTCTGGATAGGAAAGGAGTGAGTTTAGATTAATATTTATAGTAGGCATGGCATAGACTATTTGCAAATGATTATAATTGAATATATTACACATTTGCCCGTGGCTTTGCTCGAGTCAATCTAGGTTTGGTCAATAAATGTCTATCCCTCGGGAGCAGTACCTCTTTCTGAATGAAAAGTGTCGGTTTCTGTGTTCTTTACTTCACCTGACAATGTGTAAAATTTGATGTTACATAAATAAATGTTGGTCGGTCGAGAAGTTAAGGCTTGGACGAGTAACAATCAAACAAACTTACATTCATGGTTAGGATTAAGGTAACATTTATATGGTTGCTGCTGTAATATTCTGTTTGCTAGTAGATAATTAATAAAGACTACTTGACCACGTAAACTATCACATCACATGACTATAGTGATATTATTATTGATATCAAAGCTAACAAAATGTCCCCAGTTAGTTCTGTTATCAAAGGAATCGGAATACAATACTTTAACCAATATCTAAAGTCAAAATACTGAAAAGAGGCATTCCAGCGCAAACTAAAACGCTTTTACTGTGGGGAGTGCTCCGAGGAATTGTTCGGACTGATCCCAGCCGCCTCTTTTCGCCATTGTCCTACGCGACAGAATTTCCATTCCCATCATTTAGATGGTTGGCAGTCCACAACTGTGCGCTTTTCTAGAAATTTTCTGCTTCGCACAACTAAACTGTGGAATGAACTGTCGCCTGCGGTATTTCCGGACCAATACGACCTACAAACCTTCAAGAAAAGAGCGTACTCCTTTTTAAAAGGCGGGCAACGCATTTGTAACTCCTCTGGTGTTGCGGGTGTCCATGGGCGGCGGTAATCGCTTACCATCAGGCGATCCGTCTGCTCGTTTGCCACCGTCATATCATAAAAAGAAACTAAAACAAGACGCCACAGTACTAAAATGCAGAAACGTCCAAGAAATATATTACTATGAAAGTGTCCAAAATATTTAGTATTTGGCATATTTCCATACAATTCATAAATAAACTACACAAGACGCCCACTAGTATTAGACATAGACGACCGACCAATATAATCAGTCATATACAATTTTAATGGTGACTTGAACAAGCATAACTGAATATTTCAGTCGTTTTTGTGCTAATCAGCGTGCGTCGTATACAGCTAGATTATTAAATATTGATGTTGAGGTGCACTTTCTTGTACAGTTTCAGTCTTGTGCAGTCATAATAAAAAGTATAGTTTTTTATTCTCTATTAGTTTTTGACTTCATACGCGTGGAAACGTAGGTACAGACAGGCTTAAATATTTGGCTGCCATAACTCTTATATAGACATGTCACTTTTTTTGTAAATATCTATTACTGGATTTTACCTGTGGCTATTATCTATCCCTCGGGAGTAATACTTTTTTTTGGATGATACGTGTATCATATATGATTTTATGTATCCCGGACAACGAGTATTTGAAATTTCATGATGTTACGCTTTTACGCCTTAACTACTCGACCGATCATCATGAAATTTCGCATACATGTTGTCCGGGGTACAGAAAATGATATAGGGTACCTATCATCCAGAAAAAGTATAGAATGTAATAAGAGTGAATAAAAAAAGAGAGCTATGCCATGCTACTGCCATGGCACACAGAGGCATGGCATGCCTTTGAGACACAGGCGTGAATTTATTTATGTATGTATGAGAGACTAGTACGGCCCATGTTCAATATTGCGTATTTTATGTACCGTGTCTCACGTGTTAGTATGTCGTTCCAGATATTTATTGGTATTGCTATAGCATAAACTATACAGGCAGTTCAGCAATTTTAAAGGGTCTTTGTCTGATATGCTTTAACGATGACGGAAACCTCCTGAGGAAACGTATGTACATGTCTTTCTTTCTTAAAATTAAACTACTTTAATTTTATCGCGTTGTTTATTTTAAAATACTATATTTACATTATTTTAAAACTATTAAACTACTACTGTTACACTCTCCTACTATTTATACTTACTTACTTCGCTGGCTCAGCGATCCAAAGTGGATCTCTGAGATTAAGGTCCTTCTTAAGCGCCTTCTTTCCTATTTTGTGCCAAGTCAGACCAATCGAGCACATTCATCACTTTCAGGTCCTTAGCTAGTTCGTCTTTCCAGCGGTACCTGTCGCCCGAGATATGCTCTTTTGGCAGCTCGATCCTCTCCCATTCGTTCCACATGTCCGAGCCAGCGATGTCGGGTAGCTTTTATTTCCCTGATGATGTTCGGCTCTGACATTATTTATTCCTATTATTTATACTATTTATAGTGTTTTGAAATAAATAATCCATATAATGTAATTTAATTTCAATGTATAACATACGGCTTAACGTAACACAATGATTTGTAAGTCTTTCTTTCTTTTTATAAAAGGCAACTCCTGCACTAGATTTAAATAAAGTCAACGCACGACTTCAAAGCTTGGAGCATCGCCGTAGGGTTGTCAATATTTCGGTTTTCTATCGAATACATTTTGGAATGTGTGCAGAGTTACTGCATTGATTTCTGCTTCCCCATTCTACCATCGGAAGACCAGACAAACAGACCAGCGCCATAGGTACATAGTAGATATACCACATTTACGCACGAAGCTCTTTGCTTCCACTTTTATAATGCGTACCGCAAAGGAGTGGAACTCACAACCAAAGTCTGTGTTTACCGATGAGTACAATTGTTCTGGGTGTCTTCAAGTCGAGTGTGAACAGGTATCTTCTAGACAAGCGTGCTCTATCGTCGACTGCATCGTCAATTAACATCAGGTGGGATCGTGGTCAGACGCAAACCTATTACAATTAAAAAGATTTAAATCCTGTGTCGCGGTGGATGCTGCAATCATTCAACGACGCACAAAATGAACACCTAGATTTGGCAAATTTTTTTACTTACGCAAATGTTTGTCCAGTGTGGGGGTGGAATCTATAACACTCGAAGCAGTGGCAATGCTGCTGTAATATTTGTACATATACAACGTGTAACATAATAAACGCACATCCTAAAAGTAGTTTGTTCAAAATCGGCTACTGAATCAATTCCAGCAATTTTTAAAATAGGTAATTTTTATCCCTAAAATAATTAAAACGAATTAAATTAGTCACCCATTTATTAAACAGCTGAAATAAACGAAAATGTATCATAATTCAAGGCAATAAGATTTTTGATGCGATAAAGGCAATAATGTTAAGATTTATTGTAATATACTCATACTATCCGGGCACAACAAGGAGAACGAATTCGTTAAATTAAAATATTTAAGTACATAAAAGTAACATTTTAATGATTATATTATTATTATGATTTAATAATCTAATTGGGGTGTTTGAGGTTGTGCGTTATATCTGTGACATGTTGTATATGCGTAAGACTATGTACATTAATGAAACATCAATTTCTTACCCTTGCAAAAGAGTATAATAAAAGAAGCACAAAAGAGAACCAACTGAACACGCAATTGATTGGATTAGCTGGCGATCGTCGCCCGATCTACGCTGCAGAATATCTCCCAGCCAGCTCTAGGAAGTTATTTTTCAACGCAAGGGAATTTGCAAAATTACATGACTTCAAGTATTGCTGGACTACTAATGGAAATATATTCCTGCGGAAAATTGAAGGTGATAGGCAAATTTTGATAAAATCTGAGCAATCCCTGCGTGATTTAGAAGGGAAGCAGTGACTAACCAACATGATAGAGATAAGATATTGTGCCTTCTTTATTGTATATGTAACACCATTTTTAATTCTACACACACACAAAACTACACGTAAGTTTATCTATTATATTACACTTAAGCGTCTTTCAGTGCATTGGAGGAGTATTTACTGTTTAGAAATGTATAACTTTGCTAGTCAAATAGTCTGGAATAAGATATTTTATCGCAATCGGGCATATTCGTTACTATGCTTACTCAACATTAACCGTGTTTTTCGTAAGTTTTATTTTTTGTTTTTTATATAATACTAATGCAATGGCAAATTTAAATATAATAAACCAGGAAATTGACTCGCTTATTGTATCGAAATCATATAAATGCCAACCTGCGAACTGTGCGCAGTATATTACTAACCCGTACAAAGGGTTAAAAATACTACATATTAACATAAGGAGCATCAATAAAAATTTTGATGAAATCTCCTCATTAATGGAGATTATTGGTTTCCATTGCGATGTTCTGGTTTTGTCGGAATGTTGGCTAAGCAAAGTGACGTACTTACCGATTTTAGAAGGATTTAACTCATTTTATACAAAAAATATATATAACCAGAACGATGGTTGTGTTATATATGTTAAGACAACGATTAAGGCTAACGTTATAGAACCGCACTTCATTGATGCTAACTGTCTTATTTGTCATATAGATAATATTTCCATAATTGTTCTGTATCGTTCTCCATCTTATAAAAATATAAACAGATTTATAGAAAGCTTGGATAAGGTACTTAATATATCCACACAAACTGTTATCATGATTGGTGATATAAATATCGATATAAAGCATGGCAACAATGACAATAACTCGAACGAGTACTTATGTTGTGCTGCTTCACATGGACTTCTTCCAGCCCATTATCTCCCCATACGTGGGCCTAACTGCTTAGATCACGTGCTCCTTAAAACAAATCTTAGTGCAACAACCATAGTTATTGAGTCATTCATAACTGACCATGAACCAATACTGTTATTTTTGGAAACAAACAAAAAATACCTTAATATACTTCATACCAAAACTAAAATTAATTATGAATTAGTTACTAAATCTATATCTAACTTTAACTGGTCACCAATATTAAAAATAACAGACCCGAATAGGGCAGCGGCAACTCTTATTGAAGGGCTTTCTAAAATCGTACAAAAATGTTCACATTTATGTATAATTCCTAGAAAGCAACGTTGCCTCAAGCCGTGGATTACACCGGGGCTATTACGATGTATTAGACATCGCGATAGCATGCATGCTAAGTTAAAAAAATCAAAAGATAATGAAATACTTAGATTATCATATACCAGATATCGTAATTACTGTAATTCCTTACTGAAAAAACTCAAATGGGCGTATGAAAAAGAAGAATTCTCCAAGGCAAAAAATAATCCAAAGGCAACATGGGATGTGATAAAAAAGGTCTCTGATCTCCATTCTACTTGTCTCCCTCCAAATGAACTGTTACACCTCTGCAGTACTACAAGTTCCTCAATTAATTTAGTAAACGATTTCTTTGCCAACATTGGTAAACGTCTAGCAACTAATATACAGGCAACTACAACAGGTATACTACCTCCAATCCCTCCGTCTGACTCAAGTGGATCTATGGTCCTTCTTGAAACAACTGACAAAGATGTTGAAGCTATCGTTTTAAGCCTTAGATCTAACTGTGCTACAGGCTGGGATGGTATCCCTGCGAGTATCCTCAAGAGTACGAAAAATATATTGGTCCCAATAATCACACACGTGTGTAATATTTCAATTTCATCTGGTATCTTTCCAAATGCATTTAAAAAAGCGTTGGTACATCCAGTGTATAAGGCTGGGCGCAGGGATTATGTAAATAATTATAGACCAATCTCCATCCTTTCAGCTATGTCGAAGATCCTTGAGCGAATATTGAGTAAGAGCCTTATCAGCTACCTCGAGTCAAATAATGTTCTTGCTGACAATCAATTTGGGTTTAGGTCGGGATTGAACACTGAGGACGCCGTCATAGCTTTATCACAACACGTAGTCAAAATCCTTGATAATAAACAAAAGTGTCTAGGTATTTTTCTAGATATATCTAAGGCCTTTGACACCGTCCCTGTGTGGATCTTGCTTAGAAAGATGGAGGGCATTGGAATTAGAGGCCTCGTTTTGAATATGTTTGCTGATTATCTCAGAAATCGAACCCAGGTGGTCAAAATAGGGCAATGCGTGAGTGATGAGCTCCCGGTCACTTACGGCGTGCCTCAGGGTAGTATTCTGGGACCTATTCTTTTTCTCATCTACATTAACGACTTATGTAAACTCCCTGTCCAACATTGTAAAATTCTTACATATGCTGACGACACAGCTCTTTTAGTGGATGGAAAGGATTGGGCCCATTGCTACCAGAATGCGGAGGCGGCGCTTTCATGTGTTATGAGATGGCTGAATAACAATTTGCTTACCCTTAATATTAATAAGACCATACATATACCCTTTGCCATCAGATCGAATTTATGCCCCCCAAACTGTCTTACACTCAAGGGTCACACATGTATATCATCTGCTTACTGTAACTGCCTGACAATCTCTAAGGCCGATAGTGCCAAATACTTAGGAGTATATATAGATCAACATCTCAACTGGCGTCAACATATCAATGTACTGTCGAATAGAACTCGAAAATTAATCTATGTCTTTAAAAAATTGCGTAATTCTGCTGATCTAGACACACTAAAAGTCGTTTACTTCGCTCTGTGTCAATCAGTTATAACCTATTGTGTGCCAGTTTGGGGTGGAGCCGCAGAAACGTTTTTTATTCAGCTGGAGAGGGCACAGAGGGCAGTCTTGAAAGTTATGTTTTCACGACCACTTCGATATTCCACAAAGCTACTTTATACAGAATGCAATCTTTTGACTGTTAGACAGCTTTATGTGCTACATACTATGCTTCGTAAACACTCGAATCGTCCTCCCACAGAGCCAGTTGGCAGACTTAAGCATAAGGTTTTTCCAGTAGAGTTACATAGAACTTCTTTTGCTAAGAGACAAAACCATATTAATGGCATAAATTTATATAATCATTTAAATAAAATTCTAGGTATATATCCAAAAAATAAATACGAATTTAAAATGACAATAAAAGAATATCTACTTCAATTAGATTATCGTAATACTGAGGATCTTCTACTAGGACGCTTAGGATAGGATAGTTACACGCACATACACACACATTCACACACACACACACACACACACACACACACACACACACACACTCCCACACACACCCACACACCACACACACACACACACACACACACACACACACACACACACACACACACACACACACACACACACACACACACACATACTCACCCAGCAATGGGCCCAATCCTTTCCAAAACGCGAGCACGCACACGCTCACATATAGACACAAGCACTCGTACATACACACACACGCACTCACACATGCAAGTGATCTCGCTCATGCGCGCGCTTACATAGACAGACACATTAATTTTAATTTTAATTTTATTTATAATTTCTTATTTTAAGTAAACGTTTCATTTTTATTGTTTTCTTTGTTGTTTTAAAATAATGGCTTTTTATTGTTACAAGACTCACGGGTAGCACTGGTCTCTAAGATACAGGTATATACCTAGTTTAGAGATCAGAGTTTTTAATTATAGTACATAATTATATATAAGCCATATTTCTGTTTATAATGTGTATTTTGTTGAGCAATAAACGTTATTATTATTATTATTATTATTATTACATCCCTATTACGTACGATATAAAATATAGCTGACGAAATCCCATTTCGTATTGTAATATATAATACGCATCATACAAAGACCACTGAATGGATATTGTTGTGGTTTTCACAGCTCATTAGCTTAAAGTTCCACACAAATTGTAATCTACATATCATTAGACTCATTCTGTAAAATCACATATAGACAGCATAGTATGATTTGCATAAATAGAATGGCGGGGAAACCATAGAGCACAATATTTTTAAAGATTTATTAGCAGCTTGAATGAAAGTTAAATGACTAGTATTCTTTCGTTATGCTAAGCGAGAATGATAGTGTTAGGAATAAGTTTTCTTCGGTAATGCTATAGATGGGATTCTAAGACTGACCACCAAAGCCTATTCGGCTACTGCCGCTCGAGCTTATCAAATAATTAGTAGAGCCTCACTGATTTCAGCATGAATGGGCCGGCTTGACCGGGGAAGGACTACCCTCTCACAGAATATCGACGTGAAATAGCAGTATTCCTACTGTTATGTTTCGTTCGGTGAATGAGAGTGCCGGAGGCCCAATCACCCTCTTTTTCCCTTCCTGCTCCTTTTCCTTCCCACTTCCTTTGCCATTCCTAAAGGGTCAGCAACACGCAAGTGATGCCTCTGGAGTCTATAGGCTACGGTGACCACTTAACATCAGGTGGGCTGTAAGCTTGTTTGCCACCTTAATTGTATAAAAAAAAGAAAAAGTGGCAGAATCTGTATAACTTGGTATAAAAGCAGTTTCACCTTCTTGGCTTTTATTGTTTAAATTATGATTTTGTGAAGGTTTCCATTGAATACTTCTTTGTCTAAACTCTTTAGATCAAGGTGAATGCACAGTGGCACAATGGTAGTAAATACAAATGCTGTGAAGTTTCAATTTTGTATTTCGTATGGGGTAAAGTGATACTGGGGATTTTCGAGAAATTGTTAATAACAGGAAGGAGTTTGCTATGGCAAAAGAAGCATGAGAACAGAATAAATGCTGTAGAAATGAGAGCGCTGAGAAACATATGTGGTGTAACTTTGAAGATAGAATAAGGAATAGTGTGATTAGAGAGAGATGCGGCATGTAAGTGCATATAGTGACAAGAATAGAAAAGGGTATGTTAAGCTTGTTTGGGCGTGTAGAAAGAATGGACGACAAAAACTGACTAAGAAAATTCATAAGGCTAGTGTGAATGGAATAGTCCCAAGAGAAAAATCTAGGCGAAAGTTTCTCGATCAGATCGGAGACGTTCTGGACAAAGGCCAGTTTAAGAGCACCTTAAAACGACGAGTGTGTTTTTTCTTGATGAAAGTGAATGAAGCCAGAGAAGTGTGTCAGGATCGTAGCAAATGGAAATCCGTAGTCTCTGCCTACCCCTCTGGGAAACAACCATAAATCTATGTAAGAGTTTGTAACTGTGCTTAGTGGTTGGCAATAGGTTCGCCCAGTATCGCGTGGGAACAAAACATATCTGGTGTAACGTAGGTGTTATACACTACTGCTTACCCCTTTTGGGATATAGGCATGAAACTACGTATGTATAGTGTTAAGCCACACGTAAAATAAGGCGACATTCGTTACAAAAATCTTGTAACAATTTGTCGTAACCGGACATGGCATCCGCGACCCAACGATTGGTTTTAAGCATCACAAAACCAACGAAGATATAAAATACAAAATGAATTTAAATTTTTCCTGTATTACTTTTTACCGTGAATTTTATGGAGATGAGAGTAGACTGATCCTAATTAAGAATATAATTAAGTAAGTAGCTTTTTTGGGAAATTAAAAATGGAGTCGAGGTAAGACATTAAGTAATTTCTAACTTTTTACACAGTGACATTTTTATTTAAGTAATGCCCGTGACAGTTATTTGAAAAGTTTTGTTGTTATACTTAGGCTAAGCTTAAACCCAAGATCTCATAAAAAGTTTCGGGTTTGATATCTGGATCGTGCACTTACTATTGAGTTGTTCTGTCAAGAGATTTTTAGTATGAAATTGTGACAAGTAGACCGCAATTGGCTGACCACCTATTACGTGCGACCTAAATTTAAGCTGGTAAAGTATGGGTGGGTTAATACACTTCTAAATACACCTTCAGGGTTACAGGCATGAGACAATGTACCGACTCGCCATTAATATTATTACCAGGAAAAATCTTTTTCTTCTATTGCATAAAACATTTATTACTATAACGTGCGTTAGTTTATACATCAATATAATAACATTAAAAATATATGAAGCTTATTTAAAATGATCATTGGCACCATTGGCTTTAATACAGTCCTTTAAACATTGAGGCCAGTTATCAATAGAAACACGCACTCTCTCCACGAGAAAATTTTTCACTGCCAATCTTATGGATTTTGGATGGCTTCAAATTATTATGGCGTTTGGAGCATGCCTTCCTCTCTAAAACTGACCAAAAATCATAATCCAGCTGATTAAGATCTAGGTGACGGCCAGTCTTCAGCTGTGATGAAGTCCGAAACTTTCGTTTCACACCACGCTTGGGTCGATCGAGCTTTATGACCTGGTGCTGAGTCTTGCTGAAAGGACCATTCTTGGTTATGGAATATGGTATTTTAGGAAGCTTAACCAATTTCTCAAGAATCGTATCTTGATACACTGGAGTCGATGTTTTGACACTTTATTCACAATAATATTCAGTCACTCCTTGATAGCTATTACCTGAAGTCGGATAAAATCCACGTCTTACTCTGTTGACTAATTGGCTTCTATAGAGTTTTGAGCATAAACTCGGCCATTGTGCTTGTTAAAACATTGCTCAATAGTAAATAAATTCTGGTCAGAAATTATTTTTTTCTTTGACCTCCCTTTGCTTACCGCTTAAGAAGTTGTTTGGATTTTACCACCCTATTTCTATTTAATTGTCATTTAATAATAATGACACCATCTTTTAAAATACGTGACATGGTTCTAAGTGCTATAAACTCTTTTGCTTTCAAACAGGCTTACTTCGAATTTTTTCCTTTATTGCTTTGATCACCTTTTCTTACGAATACTACGTGAACGGCCAGATCTTTTTCTGTCACAAACAGATGAGGTTTTATTGTACCTATCAATAGCCCGGTACACAAATATTCGACTAATACCAAGCGGATGGAGAGTTTCAAAACTTACATTTGGCTCCATACCTACTTTGTGTAATACTATCACAGGAATTCGGTTCTCTTTATCACCCGCCTTCATTTTAATATCACAAAAATATTTAACACCGATTCACGCGAAAATGAGAAAACACAATGAATATTCTTATAAGAATGACAGATTCCAAATTCAAATGTAATATAATGTTAGTTTTTAATTGTTAGAGTATTTATGGCCAGACTAAGTATATACATGTAAGTTTCTATACGTATGGGATCCGCAGTAACGTCTAGTCCGTCTCGCACTTGACTGGTGATTTTTCTAATAAAAGATCGCTATTTCAAGTGTCTCAATGGCAAAGCTGTGATAAATGCAACTGTTGCAAGAGTTCTTGGGTTCGATTCCCTGGTCAGGCAAACTATAATTTGGATTTTCTGTCAAGTTGTAAGTACCATTACACAGTCTAGAACTATGACCAGCAGACCACAATAGGCTAAACATCTCTTACTTGGACCTAAACCATAGTTGTCAAAATGTAAGTGTAATACACTTCTGTTTACGCTTTCGAATATATAAGCGTGAGACCTATTTAGTCAAATGTCAGTCAAAGACACGGCTGCCTACCATTTTAGGGATGCATAGCATATATATTATGTATTAAAACTTCGCTTTCAAATTAATCGAGGAATGTTCAGAATCTGTATCATATGTTAGAATATTTATTTCCCTCGGGGCTAGTGGTGTCCCGATGTTTGCCGATATCGATCCGAATATCGATACATATACATCTCTATACGGTCGTCGTAAAACTAAACTGCTTTTAGAAGGCCACTGGGGGATAATTATGTGGTAATCTGGTTAAGATTTGTTTAGCTGGCTGGAGTAAAGATACCGAATTTTACTCGATTTTAATTTGTTTGAACATCGGTTATTTCAGAGTAAACGTTTTATTTGTTTTGGTTTGAATTAATAATAATATGAGTATGTAATGTCTGTCATTGAAGCTAGATTTATGGAGTTCTACCATCGTCTTTTGTAGCTGTGTTATTCTAATTACTTTACGGCAGAATAAGACAGCGATAAACACAATGTGTGTCTTTGTCTTACTATATTACTAGCATTTACCACGGATTCGCTCGTTCGGAACGCTCCTTTTTTCTGGATATAAGGAACCCTATGTACTTTTCTGTATAAAAGTGTATGCAAAATTTCATGATGATTTGTTAAGTAGTTGAGACGTAAAATGGTAATAACAAACAAACTTACATCCGCATTTATAATTTTAGTTTGGATACACAGTGTATGCAGCACTTTGCAAAGCGGGACTTATTTTTGTATGTCACATATACATCACATATCACTTATACATACATTACATCACATATAAAAATATATAAGGCACACTATAATTATCGCATCAAACAAAAAGTGATAAAGTTGAAATATGATTTCTGGGAATGTTTTATATTTGTCTTGATACATGGTCAACCTCGATGGCGTAGTGGTTAGTGTAACCGACTGCCACGCCTGAGGTCGCGGGTTCGATTCCCGCACAAGTCAAACATTTGTGTGTATGAACATAGATGTTTGTCTTGGTCTGGGTGTTTCTATGTATAATATGTATGTATTTACAAAAAAATGAGAATATCGGTATGTATGTTTATCCATTATCTAGTACACATAGTACAAGCTCTGCTGAGTTTGGGCTAGATGGTGTTGTGTGTATGTGATATAATAATATTATATTAATATATATAATGTTAAAAATACATTTTCGTGATCTAATATGCATGCATAAAGCGGTCAATTTTCTAGTGGGAAACCTGAGTCACAAAACATTTTAGTACAGACGGCCGATTCAATAAGTGCTAAAACAGACACGTAAACGTGTTCGGATAGCGAGCAAGGCGCTAGTTAATTAATAACAACATTTTACAGTTTCGCGTGTTTTATTCCGCTGATCATCTGTATTTACGTGATGTGTGCTAAACACTTATGTTCATTCTTAATCCGAACTCATAAATGCGAATATGAGTTTGTATGTTTGTCACGCTTTCACGCCTTAACTACTCGACCGATCATTATGAAATTTCGCATACACGTTACCAGGGGTATATAAAAAACACAGAGCCTACCCTACATTCAAAAAAAATATTTTGTCGCGCCAAAAGCCGCGCAAATAATAAATGTGAAAGTTTATAGTTTGTGTGGATATTTGTTATCCAATTATCAGATTTAGCTGAAAACTTAGTACTCAGATAGACCGTGTTCTGAATGAATACATAGGATACTTTCTATACATTTTAAGCGGGCAAAGACGCGGGCAGTAGCTTGTAGAACATTAACTTTTTTTCATGTAGATACAGTTTTATGTCAGAGTGCAGTACTTTATTGTCAGCTGCAAATACTTTCCACTTTTATTTGCAATCGATGTTTATTGCATCAGAAGCACGAAGCAATTTAGTTCGAAACGAGAAGCACAAATTGAAACTGATACATTGAAATTGAACTACATTTACAGATCTTATCGTAAATAGACTTGCGTTCAGCGAAATTAGATCAAATAATGCAGTTATTGATATTGGACCGATTGGATATTTTGTGTCTATGATATTGTCGTTAGGTAGGTATTTATAAAGAAAATAAGCGTTGTGGTCTTCCTAGAAACTCTTTCAAATTGCTAATCTGAAGTTAATGATTTTATATGTTAAGTTGCTTGACTTAAAGCCAGTTATGGTTTGTCTTAAATAATCATTTTACCTTATTATATTATTATCTGGTAAACTAAATGACCTAACTTTGAACGTAAATTGTCTAAAAGTATATATATATGTAGGTTTGTAAATGTTATGCGTTATCTAAAAATGAAAAATGAACATTTACAATTACCGTTTTATTTTATACATAAATCACGAAATCATATAAATGAAAATATCGAATACATATTTTAATATTTAGCTAGCATTTTGTATCTAAATATCTTGTGTAATTAATAACTATAACGATACAAGTGCAATGAGCATATAGGATTAGCCTAAACTATCTATATATACAAACAACAACAAATGTATTTTATAAATTAATTAGTCATTAAATTATTATTATATTAATACGTGAAGCAAAAACTTTTAACGCCTTTTTACGAAAATTGCGCGGACGGAAGAGTATGAAACTTAGCACAGTTAAAGTTTATATGGAAAAGGAGTGGCTAATGCTAATATTTTTATAAAATATGCATTAGAAATACATTAAATTAATTAAAAACACTACACGCACACAACCATGCATTTGACACACGCAGTCAAATCGCGTTCGTAGTATTTCGGCATAGTTCGGTCGATGTCGTACAATTCTTCGTAATTATGGTTACATACCTTAAATACCTATTACAATTTCATGGTTTATATAATAACAATCATTCTTACAATTTAAATGAATTATTATAACACTTGGCGATCGCTAGTATAGGTATATAAATATATAACAACGCGTTAAAATCCTTATTAAGTAGTTAATTGACTGCACGGATAACGTAGTGGTTTATGTTGTCGGCTCGGCACTGCCATTACGCCGAGTGTTGTGGGTTCGAATCCCATACGGGCCAAAAATTTGTGTGATCCACAAATGGTTGTTGCGATACTGGATGTTCTTTGTGTCCATTGTTTGAATATTTGTTCATTCCTCCATGATACAGGTATTATTACTGGTGACAATAAAAAAAATTATAGGTGGTTAAGTACTATCCGTCGGCACATACATATGCCTATTTTTGTGCCATATGCCTATGTTAAGGGTATAAAAAGAAGGTTTTATCAGTTTGCTTTTGTCGTCAGCAAAGCTACAATTATCACTCGCGAAATGACTGCAGTCGTAAATACGAGGGCATATATCACAGCGCTTATTACATAAGGCCGTTTATTTCGGTCCATCCGTTTGCGTTGCATAGCCGTCTCTGCAGTAAATGACGAAAGTACTGCGTCAATTGGACCGATTCTGTTATATATCTTATTTAATTAATTGTTTATACATAAAAGAATCTGAGTATGTTTTTATTTTGGAAAATTCTAAGAACGGTCGCGGAGACAATAAATTCGCGGTGGATGGCAATATGCTTACATGAGATTATAATTAATATAACTCTGACTTTTTGAAGTTATGTGCGCATTAAATAGTTAATTATCGCTTGTTGCTTTAACGGTGGAGGAAACATCGTGAGGAAACCTGCATGGCAAAGAGTTATTAATAATGTTCTCAAAGATATGTAAACTCTGCCAACCCGCACTGGGCCAGCGTGGTGGACTATGATCTAACCCTTCTCACACTGAGTGGAGGCTCGTACCCAGAAGTGGGACAGTGTAATACAGGGCTGATATTATAGACAATTTAAGTTAATACACATTGCCTTTGGCATTTATGCCAGTTTTTTTGAGGGGTAGACAGAGACTACAGATTTCGACTGGCCTGGAATATCTCTCTCGATTCATGCAATCAAATTTTCTGCATGTTGACTGAATCTTTTATCTTTGCAAGGCGTACGTTATATTTTTGGCTCGATGACTAAGGCTACGTATATAACACGTGTTATTTGGATGGTAATACTTATTATTATTTAAATGAGCAGCGATAGCTTAGTGGGGAGACCAACAGACTGCAATGCAGAGGGTCTCAGGTTCGAACCCACGTCGCGCACCTCTGACTTTCGGAAGTTATATAACTTTTCGAAATTATGTGCGTATTGATTGACAATTATCGCTTGCTCCGTATAATATCCCGACACCGGTCTAGCCTTAGGGTATCGTTAGCCTTCGCGTTGCGGAGGTCAGGTGGCAGCCGCTCCGTGTAAAAACTGATATCCAGTCAAATCCGGTTAGACCAGAAAAGCCGACCACAAGTGACTTGGGAATAATGAAGGCTAGGGAGAAGACTTATTATTATTTAAAGGTTTATTGATGTTTACTCGTAAGAAAATCGCAGTACCAGTACGGTCTTTCGAACTGTACCCAGTAGACCACAAAGGTGTCATCTTCTATTTTGTGGCAGTTAAAAGCTTAAAGAGTCAAATGCTTTGAGACCTATGTTCATTAGTGAACGTCTTTCAGCTGACATGATGATGATAAGCTGAAATGGCGAAATATAAGTACAATGCACAGTCTATACTTGTACGCATGACCCTATTTGTGAATCACACACATGTTTGTTAGGTGTAGGGATCGAATTGATAAGTCTCGGTATAGCGGCAATGGCGAGGCGATCACATAAGCCACTACGCCATCCGCGCTATCTATTACGTGATAGCTAAGGAAATATGGATGTTTGTTATTTAAAATCTTGCGTTATATTGAAACGGGCATCTGTATTTGTGTAATTTGTGTCCGCATTGTCCATAACATAGTCCTGTCGGCAAGCATACCGTGATAAAAAGTTTCGTATTGTCTTGCGTTAATACAAACCGTTGTTGTTTGAAACTTGTTGGAAGGTACGTATTTATTATGAATGTAAAGTGTTCCCTGAAGGGAGAGCGTGGTGAAAATAACTTAAGACTTGTTACTTACTGCACAAGGCTACTTCAACTGGAAAACTTACTTTAAATGAAGGAACAGCGTCCTGGCAATGACACTTATTAACTTACCTTTTCTTTAAAACTACTCTTAGTGTTCATTTTAATTGCCGCGGTAGCGCTCCGTTAGTACGGTCAGCGATATACGTAAACAATTATTGATAATTTTTGTATAGTAAGAAATTACCGTTATTGGCTATGATAAAGCATTTCAAAATCTAGCGAATGTTTGTCGATTTATATCGCTGACTGTACGTTTAACATATATAAATTCATAGTTTCACGTCTAATCATGATCACCTCATCCCAAAACAGAAAGGTAAGGCAGAGATGTTTTGCGCGCATATTTCCTCCAGGTTTTTATTTTTTTTGTGTTATTACTTGATCTTACTGATGTTAGTGTAGATTTATCCAGGATAACGTTTGCTCGTAAGTATTTCTTGCCAAGGAAATATGCAGTAAATGAGAACTACGTAAAAATGCGGCAGGAACTTACAGCCCAATATTCTGCAGCAATAAAAGTCTATAGAAGTATAAGTAGTCTATTTGTTATGTATTTTGCGATTTAACAGCTGAACTGCCTGCACCAATTTTTAAGAACTTTGGCGTCCAAATAGCTTTAACTCTAAAAATAGGTATAACTTACTTATAAAGTAAAGTCGCACACCAACTCACGGTTACGACTAGTTTAACATAAGACGAGGTCGCTTTACGCAGCTTAGTGATACTAAACCTTGTAAATCTAGATATAAGCTCGTAATAAAAACAATGTACCGTCGATAGATGCCAGTTTCAGACTGAATTAGGTAATTACATAATAAGAAGGTTGTATTACGTTTTTGGAAAGGTAACCAAAAGGCTTTGGTTTTTTCGTCGGCCTCGATGGCGTAGTGGTTAGTGTAACCGACTGCCACGCCTGAGGTCGCGGGTTCAATTCCCGCACAAGACATATATTTGTGTGCAGGAACATGGATGTTTGTCTTGGTCTGGATGTTTCTATATATGTATAATATGTAAGTATTTGCAGTATATATGTATGTTTATCCATTGTCTAGTACCCATAGTACAAGCTCTGCTTAGTTTGTGCTAGATGGTGTTGTGTGTATGTGGTAAAATATTATTATTATTTATATTATTTGTATTTTGAGCCGATCGTAAAACTAGAAAAGTAATCCTAACTAATATTATGAATGCAAATGTCAGTTTGTTAGTTACGCTTTTAGGTACGCCTTAACAACTCAACCGATCATCATGAAACTTCGCATACACGTTGTCAGATAGGTAATTGACAAAATCTACTATACCACAAGCGAAGCCACGGGCAAAATCTAGTAATAAATATTTGGGCCGACTGATAATCGAACATAGTATAGTCGAAAGCCGAAAAAAAGTTGTCAGTGGATTAGACTTTTTTTTCGGAATATCTTGTCTTGTGTGGGGGCCAGTCAGTATAGACCGGCGACACTTCGACCGAGTGGGATCTTTTGTGTCGACTTCCCCAATAACGACTGCCATAGATGTTCATGGCAGCCGGGACCGACGGCTTAACGTGCTTTCCGAGGCACGGAGCAGGCGATAATTGTCAATCAATGATTCCGAAAAGTCATATAACTACTTCCGAAAGTCAGAGGTGCGCGAAGTGGGATTGAACCCGAGACCCTCTGCATTGCAGTCTGTTGGACTCCCCACAGAGCAATCGCTGTTCTTCAATTTTTTATTTTTCGGTTTTAATGGTACCCTATTTCCTTTGACATAGGGTTCCATTTATCCCGGAAAAAAGTACTTTTCTCGAGCGAAGCCGCGGGCAAAAAGTTTGCTATTGTTTAATTCGCAGGTATATTATAATATCAGGCAGCAAGACTATATCAAATGATTACTAGCAATTTTGTTTGATTCCTAGCTGACTTTCAATTGAGACAGAAAGACAATCACAGATAAGTAAAAACAAAATTAACAACTAAAACATTATCAAAATAAACTCCAAAGTCAGTCTTATAGAGTGATCTATATCTTTCTATTTTTACGATAAAACTTACCTTTTACGAGAAAAATGGAAAAGAACTGAATTTTTAACGCTAGACCTTGGATAAAAAGAAATTGACATTACATTTGTAATAGTATATTTAACGTCTCTACCAATTTTTAGCTCTATGTGAATTTTGGCTAAGTTATAACTTTTATTTGGCTAATTTGACCATTACACTTCAAGCCCAAGCGCAAAACTACGAAAAGCAAATCAAATTCTCCAGATCATCATCCAAATATTTTTTTATTTAATTACATTCTATAAATAAATATAATAAAATACAATAGCATTTGTTATAAAGTGTTACGTAGATACCCTAGAAATTAATGAGTCGCCATGACACCGCGTTAAAACGTCAGACTGAATGGCTAAACAATATTTCATTTTGGATCCAGACCATAAATTAGAAAGGCAAGCGGGTAACTGAAATATTACAGCCTATTTATTATATTTTTGTTAAATTCATATTTAATAATAACTCAATATTATAAATGTTAAAGTTTAGAGTGTTTGGATGTTTGTTGTTCAAGATGTAGTTTAATGGACAATGGATTGATTCATTTCAATGGATTTCATGCTGATCGATCCAGCAGTTAACGCTTAAAAGTGTAACAAACAAACCCACAGTCGCATTTATAATATTATTCAGAATTAAATTAAAGCGTCGTTGTCTGTTAAACCCTTTGACGATATAAAAGCGTAAACCTATACATCGTCATGTTATACTGCCAAAGAAATGTTCACAAATTACCTCATACATATCGCAAATTCAATATAAATATCGTCCCGTAATAACTAACGTAATTCGCAAAATATTTTCTCGACAAAACACCTATAGAGGCGGAGGTCACGTAAGCTTTACATCCGGATTACATCCGTACTATAACACATCCGGGATCCGAATAAAGATGCCGGTATAGGTTTGGCGTGATATGACTATGACGTCATATAATCTTATTTTTTTCTGCTAGAATTTGCCCACGGTGTCGCTCGCGTAAATTTAGGTTATGTCAATTATCTACCTCTTGAGAACATTACATTTTTGTGGATGAAATGTACCCTATGTCCTTTTCTGTACCCCTGACAACGTGTATGCGAAATTTCATGATGGTCGGTCGAGTAGTTAAGGCGTGAAAGCATGACAAATAAACAAACTCGCATTCGCATTTATAATATGTATTAGTAAGGATTTACACTACACAGATTTTAACCACGACTGCACAGATGATGGTGGAGTTGTTAAAGTACTCGAATCGAAATTGGCTCAGCGCCGAGTATTGTGGGTTCGAACCCTACACGGAACGAAGATTTGTGCGATCAACATATGTATATTTGTCCTAAGTTTGTTTTTTGTATTCGATGTTTACATGTTTGTAAGAATATGATAAAGTACCTTTTCATATTGCGAGGGATATCCTTAAACAAAAAAACATGTTTTTGATAAAGAAAAATATGTCTTATTGTTCTCAAACATTTGCCAGAACCGATACTGATATTTTTGTATGAAAAGGAAAGCTAATCATAATATTCGAAGGCTATGCATCAAATTTGGTATCTAACAAGATTTGCTTGTGTGTACCGAATATCAATGAAGTGACGAATGTAATCTTGGTCGCTGTACGCTGTGCTTGTGTGTTTGTATGTAAGTACAGTTTCGTGCCCATGTTTATACAATACAATATGTCTATCGTAAACTGTGTTTGTTGATTGTTTTAATACAATATACCTAAGTATATCCTAATTAATATTATAAATGAGGATTTAAGTTTGTTTGTTTGTTACGGTTTCACGCCTTAACTACTCGACCGATCATAAAGTTGTCAGGGATACTGAAAAGGGTATTATCCAGAAAAAGCACTATTTCCGAGCGATAAGTAGAAGAATTTAACCTACATTTATGCGAGTGAAGGTGCGGTGCAAATTCTAGTAAGCTATAGTTTTTAAAATAAAATCCGATATGATCGTTACTTCTGGAGGCTACGTACTACCATATTCATCCAAATAAATTTATTTTATTAGTTTTTTTTACAGCTAATTTAGTGCAATCCATCTTTTTCCCTTTTCACGTTTCAATTTTACTGACATGTCGTGTATGAATGATCACTTAAGCATACCAAAGACATTAAATGCACGACCCACTTTAAAACTATCGTCATTTGTTTATTTTTAAAATACTACTCCCGTACTAAGTTTATTTCTTATAACATGATAGACTTTACAAATATTCAAACAACAGACACAAAGAAAACCCAGACACAGAACAACTATATATGGATCACACAATTTTTCTCCCGTGCGGGTATCAAACTCACAGCACTCGGCGCAGTGGCGGTAACGAGGCTAACAATTAATCCAGTCAATGCAGTCAATTCTCTTTTGATACCTTACCAATAGGAAAACTTAAGTGCTGTAATTAAAAGGTACACTGTCCAACATAACGCTACCCAGCGATAAACAAAACCGCTTAACGTCCAGTCAAAAGCCCCAGAGTGTGATATTCGGAGTATACACCGCCGCAAATATTATCTTCAGCCGTGTTTCACCCGAGTGGACAATAACCATTATTTTTCGTGTGTATGAATATAAAATATAATACTGTGAAATAAGGATACGAACTAGGAAGGTACAGGACACTGTGACAATATAGTACGTTGAAATAGACGCACTCATTCGACAGAAAATCGAAATTTTGCTCTTCACGTATTTGTAACACCAACTTTTGCCCGCGGTTTCGCTCCCGTGAAAGTAGGTCGGGTTAGTAACAGTACTTTAAAATAAAGTATGGCCTATGTTACTTGGTGTTAGTATAGCTTTTTAATGAGAAAATAATGTTTAAATTCGGTAGTGTAGTTTTTGAGTTAAATCCTTACAAATAAACAAAATATCAAAACTTTCCTCTATAGAATATTAATATAGAAATACGTGAAGAGTAAAATTTGTACCCCTTTTTTAGTTTACTGCGTACACTGACAGATTTGGCATAGCTAATTTATAAAATGGCTGTTGAATTTGGATCACTGGAACATATTAATTCGGATTTCCGATAATATCCCGATATCACTTAGTGTATAGGTACGTCTGACTTGATCCAAAATCAATATTTATCCACGTTTAAGGGTGTGTCAAGATCTGGCGAATGCGCCACAAATGCGCGCTCGCGAACACGCTGCTCGCGAGCGGGTCGCGAGCAGCGTGTGTGCGGTACGCGTTCAGGCAGTTACTGCAATTGTTTGGTGCGTCTCTTTGGCGCAACTTACGCAAGGGTTGCACAATATGCGTTACTTTCATACTGTATAATTATGTCATTTGTAAATTTGCACGCACACAGCTCGTGAGTGGCGCATTCGCAAGATCTGGACACACCTTAATGGTTAGTAACATAAACTGATAAAATAGTTGCGAGATTTAGAATCGTTCTATGATTCAAAGTTACCAGTTTTTTTTATTTGCTGCCGCTGGTGTGCCTCTGCTTCTCAATAGGTTAATAGAATGATTTTAAATGACGTATCCATTAAGAGAATACATAAATTATTCGCATTTCATGTTCTTTGTATTTATCTTCGTAATTAGTGGCATGCGGGACCCAGATTTTTAACAGTCATTCCAACTGAAATTTTCTGCGTTCATACCCTTTTTGATATTCCCGCGTCCACATGTAACTTTAAGTTATATAACTAGCGCTTTGTACCGCTACTCGTTAAATTAAATTGCGTTTGTATGCGAGTAGAAAAGTGATGTTGTTTTTGTAAGTTGCCAGTAATTTACAACGTAAAAAGAAAGTACTGTGAAAGCGTCCATCTTGGAGTGTCGAATCTTACGCGGGACAATTTCTGTAATCCACAAATATATTTTTTGTGTTTGATGATCGGTACACATTGTATATTTATAAAATCGCAATACGGAGGTTAAAACCTAATTTTTTTTCAAATTAAATTAAACACTCAATTAATAGCTGATGAAACTTTAATGTAGATAAACAAAGAGTTATATAATTAATGTGAAATATATACAATCCTATAATCCAATATGTATCCAATGTAAATCAATCCAATGTGTAATATATACAAACAGCGATAACCTAGTGGGAGACCGTTGAACTGCCACGCAGAGGTCTCGAGTATGATCCCAAGGCGTGCATCTTTAACTTTTCGTAGTTATGTGCGTATTAAATAGGTGAAGGAAAACATCGTGAGGAAACCTGCATGTCTGAGAGTTCTCCAAAATGTTCTCGAAGATATGTGAAGTCTGCCAATCCGCACTGGGCCAGCGTGGTGGACTATGGCCTAACCCTTCTCACACTGAGAAGAGGCCCATGCCCAGCAGTGGGACAGTTTAATACAGGGCTGATATTATATACATATACAGTCCATGTATCAAGCTTCAAATAATAGCAGTGTACCACAAATCCCACACGGGACAAAACTTTGTGTGATCCACAAATGGTGATTCCGAGCAGGGATGTTGCGGATGCAGATTTTTTGACACGGATACGGATATTTGAAATCTCACATCCGCAATTGCGGATGCGGATGCGAATATTCGCAACATCACTGGTTCTGATTCTGGTGTTCTTTGTGTCTGTTGTTTGAATGTTTTTAAAGTCATCCGCGAAACAGGACTTACTCCTAGTGCGGGAGATGTCCTATAAAAAAATTGCTTATTCTTAAATCAATATAATATTGTCTTACTTTTATTGATATTATTCGACTTTATACGGCTTTTATCGCGTTGTATATTAAAAAAACACTATTATTACATCATTTTATAACTATTAAACTAACTACCGTTAAAGTTTATTACAATTTAACTATTTAAATTATTAAACTATTTTGATTTCCTCGACGTTTCGTTTAGCTACTGACTGCTGAAAAGCGACCGACACGTATAAACTTAACATATAAAATTCGTATAATATAGTTTAATTTGAATTCAATATAAGCCCAAAATTAATATTATAGCATTCGATTAATTACTTACAAGACATCAAAATCTCTGGTAGACCAAACAAACAAAAAATAGATTATAAACTTTGGCCTTTAAATCCAACGGTCTGGAAGAAAGCTACAGTCAGATATAAATACTTATTTTGTGAAACTATTTATATGACTGTGTTAAATCTACATTATTACGTACCTATATTACGAGTGGGTTCATGGATAAAGGTTCATGGAGTGGGTTCATCGATAGTATAATGAGTGGGAATCGAACTTCGACCCGATCAATGATATAGACCTTATACATATTACCTGTATTCCTGTTTCGAATATGTATGAACAGAAAAAAGTTATCAATATATCAATCTATTTTTAACGTAGCCTAAAATAAAATGTATATTTAATCTGTCCTCATACATAGTTTATTGACCTCTTGTTGGGGCGTTCGTAGTTATATTTTCCTTAACGCCTATATTTTGTTAAACCCCATGCCGGAGAGGCGACCACTCACACCATTGAATAAATAATGTAGTTCTGGTCGCCGTGCATGAGAAAATACTCACCCTTAACCCACATATTAAGTAAATAAATAATGTAATTTCAGTGATTTTGACTTGATGTTCCTTGGCTTAAGTTTTTGGTTATGTTACTGGCTGTCATGTCATAAAGTCCTGAGTTTCAAATCAAACGGGCAAAAATATATTGCAGTTTCCTCCGAAGTATGTCTGGCAATGTTTCTGGTAGGTCCTACGTAATAGGATCCTATCGCCTAGTGGGAATCTGTTGGACTGCCACGCGGAGGTCTGGAGTTTGAACCCAAGGCACGCATCTCTGACTTTTCGAAGTTATATGCGTATTAAATAGATAAGTATCGCTTGCTTTAACGATGAAGGAAAACATCGTAAGCAAAACCTGCATCTTTGAGAGTTCTCCATAATGTTCTCGATGATATGTTAAGTCTGCCAACCTGCACTAGGCCAGCGTGGTGGACTATGGCCTAACCCTTCTCACAGTGAAAAGAGGCCCGTACCAAGCAGTGGGACAGTTATTACAGGGCTGATATTATTATATACATAAATACACGAATGGAACAGTGGTTTTAATGGTCACGTTATCTTAGCTTTATGTTTGATTCGATTCAGAGTTTGATTCTGTTATGTTTTCGATAACCACAACGGATAGTGATAGGTAAACATACTTATTTCGTTTAAATAATACAATATATAGTTTAACATTTACCCTAAACTAGGCAAATCTAATGCATACAGGACAAAAATTGTGATTCCTAAATATTTGTTTCGAGTGTAGCTGTAGTTCTTAGTACGGTGGTTGTCAATAATTTGTTCCAAGCGTAATGTTGTTTTTTGTGTTCGCTATTTCAACTTGTTATAAAAGGTTTTCAAAATAAGAGACTCTATAAACGTTCAACGATCGAGGCTCTCTAGAGCGGAATAGCCTTTATCTATCTTTTATGCCTGCATTTTATAGTAAGAATAGTATAGTCGTACAATGACATACAGGCAATAAAACATTTAAAAGAAAATGTTTTAGCAGATCTATTGCTGTCGCGCTGGGCCTGAACGAAATATCAATGAGCGAAAGAGCCTTTCAAAAAGTGAAAGAACCTCTCATATCATAATCTCGTTTTCTCGTCCTCTAACACTTAACCGATTTTTAAAAAAAATATGATAAAGTTTTGGCTTTTGTCTTTATTCTTTATTAATTTTCGTTACATTTGATTGCTGGACGTCTGACAACAACAGTATCACCAAGCGATATCCGTAATTTTTTTAGGTACACATCAAGTTAGACACCCTACATACGCATAATTACGCTATATACAAAATAGAGAATTATCGGAAAGGGACTGTGCATACTGGTGTCGATGTAATGTAAGGATAGAGCGTCGTATCCCGTTCAACGTGAATGAGACAAAATAACAAAAATATAACGCACTCTCTTGCACGATTCGCAGCGTTCAACTTCTAATAATTCAAAGTCAAAACAGTCTAGGTTGATGTGTCGCTGTGTGTATCTACCTAATCCTTATAATCCTCCTCCTCCTCGCGTCATATTTGTCATTACTGAGGGTCGTGTCTCCCCCGCTGAATCACTTTCTTATTGACTATCTCCCTCCAACTGTGCTTGCTCCACATTTGCTTCGTGGAGGGCTTTGTGGAGACTGGTATTAAGCGACGATCGGATTGGTCCGACCATCTCGTTGGACTGCGGCCTCTTGGCTTTTTGCCTTCAACCTTGCCTATCACCATCAGCTGTTAGATGTTGTGACCATCTTTACGGGCAACGTGTCCGGAAAATTCCAGTATTCTGCGTAGACAGATGGTGGATAGTCTGGTTTTTATGTTTAGATCTCGCAGAATAGACGCGTTGGTACGGCAGGCAGTCCAAGGGATCCAATCCTTATAATAATTTAATTAAAAGAAAAAGGAAAACAGGGTATGCTAATATTTCTTACTGTCGTAATCTTGCTAGTTGCGATTTGTTGTGCTATACACATACAAAAATAATTATAACAAAATTGTATCTTTGTTTATATTGTTATATTACTAATCTAGAATTGAATGCCTGAATGTCAAAGTTTAATTATAAGTGTAAGTATTCTCATCTAAGTGAAATGTAAATTTATTTTCGATAAGATAAAGTGCTTAACCAGAAAACTTGCGGCCGGGATGGTGGTAGATATAAATTATATCCTTAATTATTTTTGTTCTAGTGTCATTATTCAAGAAGAAAACCGAGGATACGTTTATGATTATGAAATAGACATTATTCCCATTGACTTAAAAGTTATGTAACAACAATCTAACCTGCGGAACTTCGTCTGCGTGACATAAGAGAATTTTTCCCGTTCTGCAACATTTTTGATTGATGCTCCGTTCTTATTTGTTGTAGCGTGATGTTATATAGCTTATAGCCTTCCTTGATAGATGGGCAATCGAACACTTAAATAATTTTTCAATTTGAACCAGTAGTTCCTGAGATTAGCGCGTTCAACCAAACAAACAAACTTTTCAGCTTTATAATATTAGTATAGATATAACGGACCAATATATGTGTCATACTCTAACAATTTATCTTCGACTTATGTACTTGGGTTCAAGCAAAAAGGCTTTTACTTGACCATTACGTACGCAACCACTTAACACAAAGCCGCTTAGACTATAACGAAAAAGTTATGTGCACCTGCCCTGCACGTAGATATTTATATACACATAGTATATAGTTTTTAACAGATAAAGAAAGATACGTGGGCAGTTCAGAATGTAACCCGAGCCCTATTTACTATCGGCAGAATGGCAATAGCGAATGGCTACCTAAATCATTGCGAATTAGATAGGTCTATACTATTTTTTAAAAGAATACCAGTAATTTGAGTTGAATATTTGTGGTATTCTAGTTAACCCTTCGATTTAGGCATTAAACCTGGTGTTATAAGTGGGTTTATATCGGATAAGGTTTGAATACGATCTCTCGATCGCAAATCCATTGCCGTATTTATTAGGCTTCTACCGTTACCAAAAAAATAATATCTATTATATAGATATTTTAAAATTGATAATGTTTGTTGTTTAAAGGCATATGGCATCTTAACTCAAAATAATGTGAATTTTATAATGACCGTTTGTTTATTAAATAAGACAAGTAAAACATCCTAATCTATACTAATATTATAGCTGAAGAGTTTGTTTGTTTGTTTGGTTGAACGCGCTAATCTCAGAAAATACTGGTCCGAATTGAAAAATTATTTTATTGTTGGATAGCTCATTTATCGAGAGATATTTGATAGAATATTTGTTAATGTGTCTCTACTTATTACTATTATTACTTATATAAGTACACAATACCAGTACAATATAATGGGCAAAGACAAAGGGAATTTCACACTAGATACGTCACTTTCATAGTAATGGACGACGAAAATCTGGTCCATAATAACTACAAAATCTTATTAATAACTGCACTTGTGTTAATAGTTTTAACAAATCAATAATTAGCGAAATATATGATATAAGAGCTTACGTTGAAGATATAGGTATCATTCGAATAATTGCGCTTTAATTGTTTTGCAATTCTTTTTTATTGAAGCTCTTTTGTTTTGAGAAAAATAGCAATACGACCCAATTGAGGCGTTTTTGAGTCTTTACTTTTCGTGCGCTGCTTACATATCTTCTCTTTTCTGTATATGTTGTCATTGGAAAAATACACATATACGTACGTACAGGGTATCTATAGCTATATAATTTGTAGCATAATAATACAAATGACGTAATCAGTAGGTACACAACGGGGCGTATCTTTTACTAACCAAGTAATAACGATGAAACGGTAATTGACATTCCGCGTCAACAAATATTTTTCTTTCCTTTTACCAAAGTGTATTTCCTTATCTTTTAACGACTCAGGTAAATGAAAATTTACGTGAAGCGTCTTGGTTGAATTGTTGAAGTTGAAGTTAACAATATACTGTGTTGATGCGGGTTTGATGCTTATTTGAGACAAAACTGCGATCTAGAGTTGTTACATAGCTAGGTGTTCTCTACGTACGTTACTTCGATATTATATTCTGATTGCTTGAATAGTACAAAACAAACAAAAAACAAAACGGACGAATGACTCAGTGGTTAAATGGAGTGTTTCCCTAAGCTGTTGCTTTTAAAAAGCTGAAGCTGAGGCAAATAGTTATAATAGTAATTTTCTTACGATATGCCTTTAATCTGTATAAAAATGAATCAAAAGATAATAATAAATAGGAGATATAAAGTTGAAAGTACATTTAAACAGTTTGTCACATTAATTTGCCAAATAGTATAAAGTTTTAAGTCGTCTATAATGTTAAACGAATTCAATATGTTATCCTAATAAACTACCCAAGTTTATAATAAGATTTAGTCTCTTTCATTTTACCCTATCCCTACACCTTTGGAAATATAGGCGTAAAACCATGCATATAGATATATATTTCATAGATGGTAAAGCCTCATATCATTCTACTCTCAATCTTCTACCGTAACATTGTGTGTAACGTTTTTGTCTTTATATTGTTTCAGGTAAGAGCTTCAGACATTATCCCATTATACTACATAACCTGCAAACAAACAAAAATAACATCCACATCTCGAAGGAGTTTATAAACTGTTTGTAGTAACTGGGACATTTATGAAAACTTCACGTACAAATCCAGGTATGTTCAAAACGTAATGTCTACTTTGGCGCAGTTGTTGCCCGGTTTAGGCAGAGTTATTAGGTTTTTCAAACAGGATATTCTCAGTAGCAACTTGAAGTCAGAACGGTGCCCGTTAGACGGCAATAGACTCGCTCCCTTTTACGTGAGATCTTGGCGAAATGCAAAGTGTTATTAAAGTTTTCTGTTAAGAAATTCTTAGTAAGAATGTGCACTGGTCTCGGTAAATTTATTTTATTTATTTATTTATATATATGGATCTCCAACAAGACAAAGTGCGGTGCGGATCAGACCATATCCCACCTGCTAGAGTGCCCTGAATGTCCATACAAGTGCTCAGGCCAAGAATTGATGGAGGCCACCGACACCGCGGTAGAACTGGCCACGTACTGAGCTCAATTATTATAAGAATCTACCGTCGAAACGACAAGAAGAAGAAGACTAGACATACACATCTATTTAAATTAAAAGTTAAGTACAGTGCTTATGCTTTCTTGATTATAATAGACCACAGCATGCGACAAAGTAGTAGGTACATACATACATGCAATCTAATTGAAAGAAAAATATTATAATAATAGTAGTAAAACAAAAATAGTTACTATAAAAAGACTGAGAAAAAAGAGAAATGCGGTCTACGAACCATTCCGCAAATGAGCTGCACCAGCATTCTTGATTTTCGTCAGAGAATTATTTAATACAATACTTAATACCCCGAACTTACGCCATAGGTGGGACTGAGCGATAACCGCGTAAGTCGAATTCGCGTAAGTCGATAATTTCGCATATAAACACATATAATATAAATTATTTTTAATTGAGGTCAAAACTAAAGAAAATAACAATTCAGTCAATATTTTTCAAAGAACCTTAGATTATCCATATATTAAATCGCCAATTTAAATTATTTTGATGTAGAACGCTCCATAAAATCCAACAAAGTACTTTGACGTCATAAAGAATTTTTTTCTCCAGCAAAATTTCGTCAATTCCTGGACAATAAGTGTAGGGGCAGTAAATCTATAATCGAACATAGAGAGTTGTGCGACGCACAAATAAAAGACGAATTAACGTGATTTGAAAAACGCGTAACTCCGGCTTCGCGTAAGTCGGGGTAGCGTAAGTCGAGGCTTTACTGTATATATATGACCACCGAAGCCTGCGACACATCTTTGTAAAAGTAAAAAGTGGCCAAAAACTCGTCCCTGTTACATAGGACTTAAAACTAGCTTGCAAAATGTGGGTCTAATACACCTCGTCCTATCCCCTTGGGAATATAGGCGTGTGACTATACAAGTAATCTCTTTGACGTTATTTCGAGTTATCGATCGTTCGTAAAACAGTTACTTATCATAACTATATTGTCTAGACTAGTAATAATACTTTTAGGCAACAGTTCATAGAACTGCACAAGGTCAAATACTATACCGTGTTCAAGGACGAGTTTTAACAAAATAGAAAGAGAGCATCCATTAATTTACTTTAACAATCCTAATCCTAACTAATATTATAAATGCAAATGTGAGTATGTTTGTTCCGCTTTCACGCCTTAACTAGTCGACCGATCATCATGATTTTTTTTATAATTGTTGTCAGGAATACAAAAAATGATATAGAGGACCTTTCATTAAAAAAGAAATACTGATTTAGAGCGAAGTCGTGGACAAAAGCTTGTATCATATATGTACATATAATTAAACTAGGTTTTTTCTACGGCTCGAATCTCTCCGGAAGAGTAATTTTCTAGATGCAAAAAAATTGTTTAATAGAGTAGATTTAAGGAATAACTGCGTTTAAATAGATACTACGAATGGTATGTTAAGAGATATTATTTATTCTAAAGTCAATATTGGTAAAACCACTAAATACTTAACAACTGGTAACTAAATGGTAAATTAATATTAAAAATGGTAAATTAAATAGTAAACTTAATGGTAGTTGAGCTCGGTCGCTGCTGGATTGTGAACTGACTTGGAAAGTCGAATACAATTATAAAATTAACTCGTCTCAAATGTGCATGCAGTGCACAAACGTAAAGCGTTGAGCTGTTCGGATGCGTAGCTCCGAACAGGTACCTAATGTCCGTTTCTGTACCCCTGACAACGAGTATGCAAATTTCATAATGATCGGTCGATTAATTAATGCGTAAAATCGTAACAAACAGACTCACATTTACACTTATAATATTAGTCAGGATTAGGATTGTAACTGGACGTAAATTATAGAAATTTAGATAAAATGGTTTTTTTAAGAGCTAACCCTTATCACGCTGAGAAAAGGCCTGTGCCCAGTAGTGGGACAGTTTAAAATACAGGGCTGATATTATTATATTATTATTATAGGTAGATCTCACGCATATCTTCGGTAGTGTGAATGTTTGAGGTTCAGTCTAAGCATTACGTAAATTTTTACTGCAAATTATCAGACTCAGAAGTTCACATAAATAATTTATAGTTGTTTTCATATTGAAGAGACGGCATTGAGAACTTTGTTTACATAACAGTTTATGTTTACATCATAGCCAGTGTTATATAACTAAAGGTATGTTTGTTGCTAAAAAGCTTACAATCCGCCTATTGATAAACGGTTGCGGTGTTACAATAAATTATATCAGAGCAAAAAAAAAAAACGATTTGTAAATTACACATATTATTGTTCCGTATGGGATTCAACCCTACAAAACTATGAGTTCCTCGCGCTTAAGTTTATAGCCAATTGGACAAATCGCATTCGTAATAAAATAGAGACCGATCTGAGTATTTTGTATTAAACAAATTTAAACTCTGTTGCAATTACTTAATACAAATATAATATTAGAATGTATAGTAACACAATAAGAGTTCAAATTGCCTAACTTCTAAATTTCGAGTTAAGTCGCGGTTTTATGAAGAGGGTGAAATGGTATTGGATTTAAATCTATCTTGTTTTAAGTGATCACCACGTCACTGCTATTGTCCTAAGTGTTGTGAGTTGGATTCCCATATGGGACAAACATTTGTGTGATCCACAAATGTTTATTCCAAGCATTTTGTGTCTGATGATTGAATATAATGAGTTTACGTCAAGCGGTTGTTTTTAAAAGAAGTTCTCTTAGCTTCTGTTATATATGACCTAAACTTATCTAGCAAAGGGTGGATGCATTACATTTCTGACTAACCCCTCAGATATATACAGGCGTGATGCGTATCTCATTTCCTATTCCTCACAAAAGACATATTTGGCGGGCGCTAATGTTATTATGATATAAAAATGTTTGTCGATGGTATTAATGGGGAGGATCATATAACAGCATTAAAACGTTAACAAATACGTTGACTTCATAGATTCTGTTATTTTTTACAAGAGATATACCAACCACGGCCAGAACAGCATTTCGAGTTTTTGTGTACCTTAATGTTTGTTAATTATGATTCAAACTTAAATTATGATTATCAGAATATTTTGGCCTCGGTCGAGTAGTTAACGTGTGAAAGTGTAACTAACAAACAAAAATAGTAATATGGTCATTTAGAATATTAGTAAGGATATATATTCCTATATATCTTTATATAAATAAATCTTCTGTGCCTGTGTTTGTAATTAAACTCCTCCTAAACGGCTGGACCGATATTGATGAAATTGTTTGTTTGTGTTCAAGTGGATACGAGAACGGTTTAGATTTGTTTTTTTTTTCGTTTTTACTTGACTTCGTCTGTCGGGTATAGATGTAAATGTGTGAAATATTTATTATATATCTGATATTTTCGCAAAAATATTTGGGCATAAAACCAGCAAATTGTATTATAGCTCACGTTTATGTAGTCATTCGTTTTTACGACATTCAGGCCGCGACCGCAAACTGTTCAAAATGTCGGGAAATGCAGGTAGTAAAAAGAGTTTCGCAATATAAGTTTTTGTCGAAATATATTTAATATACCTTTTTGGTTAATTGCGAACTCGCTAATTAGTGTAGTGAAAGCATAAATATATTTTATAAACTTTAATTAGATTAATGTAACATAGTATTTCATGAATAAGTACGTACATACATTTATAGTCTCACGCCCTGAAGGGTCAAATGCTTTAATAGACTATTACATTCACTATCGCCTGTTATGGCGTTAGGTCCTTTACAACTGTGGTCAATATACTGCCGTATATTGACCACAGTTGTAGACTGTGCTACTAATAAAAATTCTTGATAGAAAACCCAATAACATTTTGCCCTATCCGGAAAATGAACCCTAGATCTTATATACAGTTATCGCATCCATCACCACTGCGTCACTAAAGCCGCAAATCATTAATTATTTAAATCCTCGACTTCCTGTGCCCAAAAATAACTTGACCTGGGAAACGCAACCGAGACCTCATGTACAGCAGTACAGCATTCAATACTGCTGCGACACCAAAACCGCAAAGGATTAATTATTAAAATCCTCGACTTCCTGCGCACAAAAATAACATGACCTGGAAAATGAACCCGACACCTCACGCACATCAATTGCAACCACTACCTCGGCGCCACCGAGGCAGCAGAACATTAATTATATAAATACCTCACTTCCTGCGCCCAAAAATAACATGACTCGGAAAATGAACCCAAAACCTTATGTTCAGCATTCACTATCGCTCCGCCAGCAAGGCATCGGTCCATTAATTATTTACAATGCATAAACCCCGACATTTGGCGCCGAAAAATAAGTTTCTAACATGTTTACCTAATGCGGAGCATAGTATGACAGCGGCAGAAGATTTGTTCTTTACCCAGCTCATAAATACTTGAACAGTATGAAGTGATGTACAGCTCAGAGGTTCAAAGATAAGTTACACTGGAAGAGGAAAGTTACAAGTGCACGCGACTGTACCTTGTTTATTTGTAGGTAAGTGGGTACTGCAGTATTTTTATAGACGGTAAAAATTTTGTATTTATATTATCCTATTGAGTCTTAGAGGCACACCGGTAGCTAATCACTGTAAGTTTTTAATTATATCTGGCCTATGTTTGATGTTGTACATTATATTACACATAAAAGCAATCAAAGGAAATCTTTGTGTGGAAACAGTATCAAATTGGTTGCAAATAAGGGACTAATTAATATTTTAAAGGGTATAAGAAAACGTGTGGTCGTAGTGGCAATATCTCGCTATATCCCTCGGACTGCGTTTAAAAAGGCGTTACGTCATAGTTTGTACCGTGCATCCTTCTTCTGTTATTTGACAATTACCTTACTTACTTTCACATGATTTGAAACACTTATTATTAGGGAGTAGATTTTATTAAAACTTTGTATTTTAATGTTTGGGTAATGTTACTATCAGACTTCAATAATAATTAATAAAACAATGTGTGTGTGTGTAGTTGACACGCATTTTTATATTTTACGCATTTTAATATTTCACGCCTTTGAGGAGGTAAGCAGTGCATTTACGTGTTAGAAGGTATTGCGAGCGATTAGAAATTGTTTCTGTTTACACAGCTGGTATGACTTGATTTGGTATATTATAAAATCATATAAATATTAACCGATTGTTAGGGTTCTGTAAGGGTGTCAAGAGATCCTACTATTTTATAATCATTTATACTACGCTGTCTCGTCTGTCTGTCTGTCTAACTTCTATATTTTGTAGTATGTAGCTGACTGAAATTTTCACAGTATATCGTGCTATTATGCATAACAAGCAATAAATCATATTTATTTTAAAATTAATCTCTCTATTTTCATTAAATTAAACATGATTCTACCAACCATAAATCTATCTAAGCATTAAGCAAAGTGGTCCACAGGAATTCAGACATACGAACAAGTATCTGGACTCGGATCCGGAATACACGCCTCCACTAAAGCCGTGTCAATCATCATAAAATTGCGAGTGACACTGCAAAATAAAACCGAAATCCTTTTTTAAAGCTAGGATTTCATTTGAACTGCCTCGTTAGTGCAGCGGTTGCGTTGCTTGCAGCTTAACCATCTTTTATGAAAGTTGCAACGAAATTACACCTTTTGAGTTGTAAATGATTATAGGGTACAGCAACCGTTTACCATCAGGCGGACAGCGGTGGGCACATTTGCCACCTTGGCTTTATTTTATCAAATCAAAAAAAGACATCGCCTTTAAAGGAATGCCTATGTAGCGGGGAACTTTAAAAACATTCAAATAATGGACACAAAGAGCAATCAGCCTATTTATGTATCACACTAATTTACGAACCCACAACACTCGGCACAGTGGCAGTGGCGAGGCGAACTCTTAGACCACTAAGCCATCCGTGCAATTAAATATCCTAACTAATATTTTAAATGCGAATGTGTTTTTGTTTGTTACGATTTTACGCCTTAATTACTCGACCAATCATCTAACTGAATACACATTTTCAAGGGTACAGAAAAGGTCGTAAGGTACCTTTCGTTTATTAAAAAGCGAGCGCAGCCGCGGGCAGCAACTAGTGTGTAATAATCTCTACAACATTTTATGAAAGCTTTTTATATTTGTCGTGATAACAATGATTGAACGAATTTATGTTGCCTCTTTCAAAAGTAAATAATGAAACTGAGTCGCGAGCAAATAATCACGTAAATGCACTAGCGTCAGATTTTTAATTCGATGCATCACATGTACATACATATCGTGTTTATATACTCCGAAGAGGTAGTATTGGACTGAAATTTTGAACCGCTCTCTTTTATTATGAGGGATTGATCAGGGATCTTAGCTGTAAAACGCAGAGAAAATTTCAATCCCTGTCGTAGGACCATGTACACAAGCATTCTAGCAAAATTAAAGAGGTTAAAAAGGATACAAGTAATTTGTAAACTAAATTGCCAGTAAGTTTTATTAAGAATAACCCATTAAGATTATGCTCGACCCATGAATTGACTCGAGTATCACTGGCATCACTAAAACTAGGAGAAACCACCTTTAAAGTGAAGAAAGAGTTGCAGTAACAACTTCCATTGCTATACATATATCATGACAGCGAAGTAGAAAACATTAAGTTGGTTTCGTGTTTCCCGCTTTCGACTGATATCATCTAATACTGCCAAACTTGAGTTTTCACGAGAGATTTATATAGTCTGTCGCATATAAATCACTTGAAGTTCTTCTTCTAAACAAAAGTCCTACTGATCTGCCTCGACGACGCAGCGGTGGTGAGTGCCTACTATGCATGAGGTTTTGGGTGCGAGGCTTGGCAAAATTTTATAGGATTTTTCTCTTAAGGAATTCTTACTAGCAGCATAAACTCTGTCAATTTGTATGGAATACTCTACCTAACCTTCGGTGTTACACAGGCATGAGTATTTTTTTAAATTATTTAATGACCTTGCGTTTGACCGCGATCTCACCTGTTGTAAAGTGACGATGCAGTCGACGATGGAGCATGCTTGCATAGAAAATACCTATTTACTCGCGACTTGAAGACATTCAGATTGTACTCATCGGGAAAGACAGACTTAGGTAGCGAGTTCTATTCGTTTGCTATACGCATCATAAAAGTGATGAAAACTAACTGAAGAGATGTGTAATACTTTTGTAAAAACAGGAATGTTTCGCTAGATTGCTCAAACGTCAATTATTTTTTTAAAGGCAACGCCCGCACTCATATATCTTTCCGTTTCGTGGGGAACTATACAAACATCCATATTATATCAACTTTATTAAACTTACTATTTCATAAAACTTTAACGTTTATATCCTATGTGACCTAAATGAATACATGATGTTTGACTCTGACTTTGATTTAAACAACGAATACAAAAAAATCCAGACATAAAATAATTTTTTTATTACAATAATTTTTGCCGTGCGCTCGATTCATCAGTGGTATCGATATATCAAAATATCCGCAGGATCGGTTTCTCATGACATATACATTACCTACTGCATTACATTCTATTGCAAGGAATCCAGGACATCCCTTTGTTCCCTCAGAAGAATAGATCGTCCTACATACCAAAAGACTCACGCCTATTTATTACAAAAGGGGTAGATAGAGACGTATAATACTGCCATAATTCGTCACCTAGGTTTTAGATCACGAGGTACAGTCAGCGACAGAAATAGCTTAAGATTTAACAAATTTATAAAAGTATTTTATAAATTAATCGACCTAATTATTCTTTTATTTTGAACTTTGATTATGTACAATCTTTAACTATAACTGCTATAAAAATTAATATATGTTGTTATTTTAATAATGATATAATAATATCAGACCTGTATTAAACTGTCCCAATGCTGGGCACGAGCTTTTTCTCAGATGAGAAGGCTTTTTATTTTAAAAGGTGAAGGAAGTCGAAATATTGCTATCTGTGCATTACTAGACTCTGTGCTTCTAGTAATAATTTTTTAATAGGAAAATACTTAAAAAGTTTGCTCGAGCCGGAAATATAATCTTGGACTCAACAAACAACTGCAAGTGTAAGCTCGAGACTTATGCTGCGAGAATAGCAAGGCTTTCAAAGCTTTGTACTTTCTTTAACAATTTAAGAGTTGCACAACGTGTATACTATTAAAAAACTGCACATTTTTGGAAAATAAACTCTATTCACTTACATTAAAGTACAAAAGAATATGCACTTTTAATTGCAAACATTATTTTGACCTTGCAAACATAGCTCTACAGTTCTGAAAATAAAATATCTAAGCGAGAACAACTAGATTTCCGTTGCGGCAACCGCAAATGTAACTTAGTGTTTCGTGTAACAAGGTTTAAGAAATATTTTACAAGATGACGCATAGTTTTAATGTAGAGGCCTCTTTACACGAGGCACGTTTCTGAAATCAAGTGTGCTCTATGGCATTCCAACGACTTATTTAGTAATATATTTTAGAGATTTTAATATCGATCGTCGATCGTTTTGGCAAATACGCAAACGGTTCAGCTAAGTGATACCATTTATAACTAGTTCTCGTCACTATTTTATTTAGTAAAGTATTTCGTCATAAGAATGCACCACAGAAACGATGTTATACTTATTTAGTTTATATGTTTACTGATGCTTTTTGTTAATTAAATTTGGATAGCGTGTTGCTGTCAGCGTCAATGCTAGTACTATATAGTAAATATTGATGGCATTCTACGTCCTCATCAGCCAAGACATAGGTGCTAACTGTCCGACATTCATCTTAGTAGTATACACATATAAATTAGGACCAGATCGGTGTAAAGAAATAAAAATTGGAGGGCTATCTTTATCTTACTTATCGAAAAAAATAGGGATAGCATGAAACTTGCTTCAAGTAACTTGCCTCATGTAAATAGGCTTTTAGGGTGCGCTGAAAACGAGCGAACTTTGTCATTTAGTAGCTAAGTGTTTAGGATATGCGGCATATGGTAATACCGTTTTAGGAAGTCATAAACTTTACACTCTTGGCCGTGAATAACCTTTTTGTGTTTTCTAAATAAAATAATTTTTATTTAGAAAACACAAAAAGGCTTTGTTTCATCCGGATATTAAACCGGACATTTCGTGCACAAGATTAATTTCTTTAAATTTGCAGATCTACTCTAGAATATATTTTAAAAACATCAGGTCAAACGAAAAATTAAGAATATATCAACATAGTTTCTTTGGATTTCCTTCTTGCAATGTAACATTACTTTGTTGTTCAGACAATCTGTAATATCTTTTTGATCTCTATACATATTAAAACGTATCCAATCGTAACCTTTAAGCCGAATGCAACATTATAAATATACCTTCATAGATCGGACCACTTCATGAGAGGGTTTAGGACGGTCAAAACGTTACTTCATGTGCTGGCATGAATAGCACATAGTAGAAATTTTTACTGGGCAAGTTACTCTAGAAGTACGCCTCTACAGAAAATAGCAGCCAAATGCGATTTTATGAGTAGAGTCCCTAGAATTTCCTCAAAAGCCGCACCAATTGTGAGCGCAAACTGATGTCACGGAACAAACAAGGCAGCCGATGTTTGTCCGTGAATAAAGTACGTATAAATGTCTATTTGGATCGTAGCGAGTGGATACCATTAGTCTGTGTCTCTTTCGCTGGAGAGCAGGTGTGAGTATATGTATATGCACATATACCTATACATGTGTATACATTCACTCACATAACTACATTCTTATACAGCGTCCAGAATATTTTGGGATCGTATTGGCGATCCTATAAAAATAATTAATGCATTCTTTTGTAAAATTAATATTATAGTAAAATATTTTTATGGCTTAGTTCTGTGAAAGATGTTCTTTGGAAATCCGATATGTCTTGTAAAAAGTTGTGAGTATATGTATAATGTATATTACAGCCAAGACTATTTTCTTGATTATAATTATTTTTAACTGATGAAAATATTAAAAAGTAATTATGACTGTAAAATATTAGTTATAGAGTTTTTGACTGGTGAGATATCAAAGTGAAATAATAGTTATTTTACCCCCGAATCGTGGTTAAAATCACTTTTAACGATAACTATTTAATAAAAAATGGTTTAGTATTTTACTAAGTGGCTATTGCTAATGTTCTTGACAAAATCCACATTAACGCGAAAGAATCCGTGGGCAAAACCTAGTCTTCATAAAAGTCACGTTCGAGACATGTCACCCATACTTCACGAATCCAAAATATGACCACGTTTTCCTGTTACTCCTGCATATGTATATATATATATAACATCGATCTATCTCGCGCACTGTATCTACATATCATTCAATTTGCCAGCAGCCCACCTACAATCGGTCTCAAGAGAGCGAATCTGACAAATTGCCGGCGTTCCTTCCTGCCGATCGATCCCTTTAGGTTTCGTGAGTTGGTTGTTACAAATGAAGTGACATGACAGGCTTCTCGTGTTTGTTGTGTGTTTGCAACTGCCTTATAGTCCCATTGCATAAGTGCTAACTGTTGGTTATGTGGTCTCGGATTTGATTGAACAGAAAATATTACTGAATTTTTCAGTCAGTTATATTTATCTTTCTTCAAATCCAAATATAAAGTATGTAGTAGTCAGCAAGCGTTTTAAATCTTAAGGCGTAGAATTTCATCATAGTTGAAATCCTATGGATATAGTTTGGACGTAATAGCACCTTTGTCTACTCTTAGATGTATCTATAATGTTCTTCCTTTTAATTGAAGTGGATACCTAATCCATTTTACTAATTGGGTCTGCGTTATTAGTTGTTGATGTATCCGATTTCTTTTTCTATACACTAAGGGATAGTTGTAGTCTTGCTTGCCTCTTTTTAGCCGAATTAAACATTAATTGCAGTCTAGCATAGACTTTGTTACATATAAGTATATTCAGAATCTCAATAAAAGTTTGATTGTTGTTTCTTCGATTTTTAATTATTATCTAAAATGTATTAAAATTTCGATAATTAAATCCAAATCCAAACTTAAAATTATAAATCCAAGTATGAGTATATCTTTTTGTTTATTTGCATGTTTGTTTACTATGCTTTCACGCCTTAACTTCTCGACCGATCATGATGAAAATTCACAAGGACATAGGGTAGGTTTCATCCAGACAAAAGTACTGTTCCCGATAAAAAGCTAGCATTGAATAATGACATCTTTTATATGTTTATTCTTATTTTTATGATCGTTCGAAAATTAATAGAAGGAGCTTACCATCGTGTTACCCCCCCAACCTTAGTCCATATATTGTGACCTATATTGTGTTTTGGCAGCTAAGAACAATTAACTTCAAGCTGAAAATGTCTCAGGGTGACACGAGTTTTATCGGCTAGATAGGTCACAAATCTCATCTGTACGTTAACGACGGCTCATTCCGTTTATAGCCTGTATCAGTCCAAAAGGTTACACGCTAACTATCTCCAATTTGGGACGTGTTTTGTCAAATAGAAGCCAGCCTTGAACTTTTATCGCAATAAGGTAGTTGTCTCAAGTTTTAATATTATTTAAAAGCCGATTTTTTAATGGTAAGATAACTTTTATATAAAGAATATGTTCGACGTTTTGACATTTATTGCGAAATATATTAACCATCATATTTATCCGTCAAATAAAAGGTATCTGACGATTGGGACGTCCGCCTTTAGTCAAATATTTACTTTACTTTAACTCGAAAAAATATATATTTTTTTTAAATCTTTCCAATAATAAATAAGATGCAAGTATTTTAAAACTGGTAGTAGGGGTAATTGTCGAATGACAGAAAAAATATGCACGATACAAACAGTGACGTAACTGCTATAAATGCAGCTGTCCGAGGGAGATAGCGAAATCCCCACTAGTGCATCACTTTTTCTTAAGTCCAAATTAAAAATACAAATTACTGCCATATATATCAACCAATTTTGATACCCTTTGCAGATTTCTTTAGATTTCTTTTGAATGCTATTTGTTCTTGTGTGTAAAATAATACAGGCCACTACCCTATTCCAGAATGCCAACACAGAATTTTCTGCGATGAAATATCATTACCTTATCGTTGATACATAACTTCCTTCTCCGTAGCCTTTATTATTCTCAAGTCACTTGGGGTCGGCTTTTCTAGTTTAACCGGATTTGACTGGATATCAGTTTTTACACGGAGCAGCTGCCACCTGACCTCCGCAACCCGAAGGCTAACGACACCCTAAGGCCAGACCAGTGTCAGGATATTATAAGGCACTGACTCCCCAATAATGACTGCCATAGATGTTTATGGCAGCCGGGACCTATGGCTTAACGTGCTCTCCGAGGCATGGAGCAGGCGATAACTTTCCATCAATATGCACATAATTTCGAAATGTCATATAATTTCCTATAGTCAGATGTGCAGATGTGGTTCGTACCCAAAACCCTCTGCATTGCAGTCTCTTGGTCTCCCCATTTATACATAACTACTAGATCGATTTGGTGAGTCTCATAAATTTTGTTAGTTCATTTAGGCCTGCTGAATAGTTTTAGGATAGGTATTGCCACTAACCTTCGCTGTCAGTAATAGATAAACTCGTATAAAATACATAAGACAGGTCTTCGTGCCGCATTGGATGCTTCAAGACTGACTATCGTTGAGATTAATACTTAATCGTGTTAAGTTGAACGACGCATTAATGATTCTGCGAAAGTAGTCTATAGTAGTAGTGTTACACGAACGTTTGAAGTTCGTGTGAACGTCGCTTGAGATTTTGCAAGCTTTATTTGTGTCCTGTTAGCTTAAACATAACCAGACATAATGATGCAAGTTTTGTGTCAGGACCCCGGCGTGCAAACGCCAATGGATAAATTAATGCGGGATGAATTCGGGTGTTCACCCGATAATCTATATTTAAATTTAATTTTTTGGCATCTTTCAGTTGGTTTTATTTTTACGAATCGACAAACTGCTTATTTTCTTTCAAATATTGCACTAACCGTAGTAAGTTTGCATAATTATTTATTCCGAATTATTTATACATACGACACGCATATGGAGCTTTACCAACCTAATTACAAAAGTCACTGAGAGCTTAGAACATTGTGACTAAAAATTAAATCTAACAGCTAGTTTATAGCGAAACAGCTCAAAAGTCATAAGGTAAGACAAAATCTATTTTATGAAAATCAACTCAGCCTTTACCTGCCAAAAAGTTATCTTCAGATGCTATAAATTTCAGACGATGTCTAGTTAATCGTCCAATACTTCCGAAAACGCCAGCCGTTTAGCAGCGAGAGGTTAAATTGCCAATAACTTTACACTTCAATAAATCATCTATAACTAGATTCCGTTCCGATGAGTTCAATCTCATCGTAATGAAATCAATGTCTTCGAACTCAGATGTAATTTAATTTTGATCTTGCTCATAGACTGTTGACAGCTGTTGCATATTTTTCGATTTTGACCTTAGCCCACAAATAATATTGTCTTCTGTTTACGCGAATGTTATTCATTGAAATTAAACTACTATATACGGATTTTATCGCGTTGTTTATTTATCACTGTATTACATAATTTTGAAAACTGTTACACCACTACTGCTACTGTATTTTACTATTTTATAAGCTAATAAAATTATTTAAACTATTTATATTTAGGTTTACATTTTCCCCGACGTTTCGATTGCTTTTTAGCAGCCATGACTCAATGTTCCAGTGTAGTGAAATAACTACACTGGAACATTGAGACAACCTTCAAAATTATGTAATACAGTGATAAATAAACAACGCGATAAAATTCGTATATAGTAGCTTAACTTAGCCTACAAATTTTGATGATTTTAAGGTAAGCTGGAAGTCTGTGAAATTATGATATATACTAAACAATTTTCGCGTGTTAAATGGATCATTTAATACATGGGTAGACTAACGCCCGATGGTTAGGGTCCGTTATATATCTATTGCTTCATTAACTTTTATTATTTTTCCACGCACGTTCGTCAGTTAAAGGAACTCTTAACCTGCCCAGGTTAAGAGTTCTTTCGCGCGATATTGATGACATATACGTACCTACTACAGTTTATTGTTATAAGGATCACTTGTATTTATACATAATTACTATATGTAGTACAAAATAGGTATAATTATATTAAAATAAAAGTGCTTTGTGTTGCCCTTCTTATATTTTTGAATTATCTCACGTGCATGGTGTATATCATCACGTCATATTTCCTATTAGCATTTTATCACGATAAACAAAACTTCAGTTTTAATACTTATCCAGCTAATAACTTATCATATTAATATTCCACATTTCTGTCAGTTATGTAAATTTTCTAAAAGTAATAAAATGCTGAACTCTTTTAAATTGCGTAGCAATATACTACACGCGGTCTACATCCTCTACGAACATCTACGCTTCGTAGCTCCATAATTTGGAGGTTAATTCATGAATGTAGGCACGTTCACTGTTCCATTGTTTACGGCAGTATGTTATGAGGATTTATGAGTTTATATTGTGCGTAGTAATGTGGTAATTTGTTTTGCGTAAAAGCCTCATAATGTAATATAGAGGTCTGCGTTGCTACGCTAGCGTTAGTTCGTCTAGCAGTTGATTTATTTTTATATTCTTTGTATATACATACCTGTTAACGTAGACCGAGGCGTATTATGGTAACTTTTAGTAGAACAGGGGTAGTGACTGCGAATGTTATGTAGTGTGCAATATGTAAGTCTTGAGTGCGATACACGTAACTAAAAACAGACATGGGAATTTTTGTTAAACATTTTGGCAGAGTCTGCCGCGCACAGTTTAGGACTCAAACAGCAATAGTCTCGCCCTTGAGTATCTGGAACTAGCTAAAGCTATAGCTAGCAAATTGTGCGTTATAAGTATAATAAACTAGATTTTGCCTGCGGCTTCGTTTGCATTAATGTAGGTTATATATTTTTATCCCTCGAGAACAGTACTTTTTCCCGGCTAGAAAGGTACCCTATATCCTATTATCTACCTCTGACAACATGTATGCAAAATTTCTTAATGATCAGTCGAGCATTTTAGGTGTTAAAGGGTAATAATCAAACAAGCAAATAAACAAACAAACTTATATTCGCTTTCATAATATTAGTTAGGATAACTACCTAGATGCTATAATTATGTTAATAAGGTATTACAATACTTATAAGCTGCTCCTAAAAAATAACGGTAGAAACTAGTATTTTCAGGTGATTTCTGTCTGGGCTTTGGTTTATTCATCCTCCCTATACTATCCTTAGATATAACCACGGTGTACGAAAATAGATCAAACCACTTAGCATATAGTATAACTTTAATGTATGTACATATCTGTATTTAGATCAGATCTGAGCGAGGCTACTATAACTTATTCAGTTGCCTTTCTAAACTTGGTCTTGTAATAGAATTGGACTATTTATTCCTACTTGTTGCTTTCCCGAGAGAGCTTACAGCTGTGTCCCTATATGGCATTTTATATATAAACTAGATACCCTCGCGGTTTTATTCGCGCATATGTTTATTGGTCCCGTAGCTCCTAGCCTGATATCCTTATATATAGCCTATATTATTTTTGGATAAAGTAACTTTCTAAGGATAAAATAATTTTAAATGGAGTTCTTTAGTTGAAATTAAATAAATTTATTCGGCTTTTGTGGCGTTGTTTATTTTTTATTAAACACTATTATTACATAATTTTGAAACTTTTCTTCTTCTTTTTTTCTCCCCGTGAACATGGCTGCTGAATAGCAATCGAGACGTCGGGGAAAGTGTAAAATTGAATCTAAATAGTTTTATAATTTAAATAGCTTAAATAGAAGTAAATAGTAACTAGTAAAAGTGTTTAACAATAGTAGTTTAAAGTTTCAAAATTATGTGATAATAGTGTTTTATAAAAAATAAATAACGTTGAAATTAAACTACTGTATACGGATTTTATCGCGTTGTTTATTTATCACTGTATTACAAAATTTTGAAAATATTACTCTACTACTACTATTGATTTTATTTGACTAATTTATAAGCTAATAAAATTATTTAAACTATTAAATCTATTTATTTTTGGTTTACACTTTCCCCGACGTTTCGGGTGCTTTTCAGCAGCCATGGTCACGGGGAGAAAAAAAGAAGAAGAAACGTTTCAAAATTATGTAATAATAGTTTTTAATAAAAAATAAACAACGCCACAAAATCCAAATAAATTTATTTAATTTCAACTACTACTACAAACGTCGGGGAAAGTGTAAACCAAAAATAAATAGATTTAATAGTTTAAATAATTTTATTAGCTTATAAATTAGTCAAATAAAATCAATAGTAGTAGTAGAGTAATATTTTCAAAATTTTGTAATACAGTGATAAATAAACAACGCGATAAAATCCGTATACAGTAGTTTAATTTCAATGAATAACATTCGCGTAAACAGAAGACAATATTAAATAAATAACGTGATAAAATCCGTATAAATTTGTTTAATTTCAATATAATAATAATAATAATAATAATGTATATATTCTACTACATACACACAACACCATCTAGCCCAAACTAAGCGGAGCTTGTGCTATGCGTAGGTACTAGACAATGGATAGCATACATATATACTTTTTTTTTTGTAAATACATACATATTATACATAGAAACACCTAGACCAAGACAAACATCCATGTTCGTGCACACAGATGTTTGACTTGTGCGGGAATCGAACCCGCGACCTCAGGCGTTGCAGTCAGTTACACTAACGACTACGCCATCGAAGCTGACAATTCACGTAAACGTAAGACAATATTATATAGCTCTTTGGTGTTTGAATTTATTTCTTAATACAAATATTTCATCTTCTTAATATTAGTATATGTTTTAAGGCTGCATTATATTTTTACGGCAATAAATAGAATTTCTCTGGCTAAGTTTTTTTATCTAAAATCTTCCGGACCGATTCTAAAATTGTCTTACTAATTGAAAACCACACTAACCCTAAGTAATTTTTAATTTAATGAAATATTACGCGAGCAAAACCGCGGCTGGCAACAAATTCTATAAATATATAAGCAGATAAATAGTTTTGTAGTATTAGTAAACTGTAGAGGCCCGAATGTCTTCGTTATTGTCCCTTTTACTTTGGATGTACAAGATAGCGTTACAAAGTCGCCCAAACTACACTAGTTATTTGTTCTTATATTTACTTATGTGATGTCATAGGGGTCGTTATGTATAGAACTCAATATAGAGTAAGGTTTTCGTATGACAGAATGTTACACATTGACAGGTTTGCTACCGCGGGTCAGCTAGTATATACATATACAAACTAATTCCACAGGACCAATCATAAGGTAAGTTATATATTTGTTTAACACCTTAGAAGTATAAAAAAAAGAAAATATTTAAATGCCGAGAATAGTAAAATATTCAGCAGTCACAGAGAATACAAAAGAGAGATTCACAAATAGCCCACAACTGGAATGTTCTTTGAATATAAAATGGCTGTCAATGGTCCAATTTATACCTGTCCGTAACAGTCTCGCATTGAATAGGTCTTCAAGATAAGTTTTATATGGAAATACATCTTCTGTCCGCGGCTTCACCAAATGCCACGGGTAAGTAAACTAGGATGAAAAGTATCAAACGGTAATACAGTCTACCCTTTTTAGCTTTTATAAACAGACTCCGTAATAGCTATAATTCCTGTGTCGCAGGAGACTTTACAAGTATTCAAACAGCGCACACAAAGATTAGCTAGATTTAAACAATAACTTTAGATCACACAATTTTTTGTCAGATTTAAACCCATAACATTGGCGGATCAGCAGTAGTGAGGTGACCACTTAAGCCACTACTACGTAACGTACGTGGTATCGGGTTCGAATCCCACCCATGCACTATGTACTGATATGAACCCACACCTAATACAAGCATTCTAGCTTAGCTAGAGGGGTTAACAAGAATACTAGTAATTTGAAACCCAAATTGCTAATAAAATAATCCATAAAAAAAACAACTAATCTTTTTACATTTATGATATCGGCAGGAATAGGACACAGGATTCAAATGTGACTGGCATAAAAATAAATCAACTTTCATAAATATTTATCATGAAGATGGAAGGAAAACAGATTCAGTTTTCTTATTATGGCATTTTATAAAAAAATTCAGATGTCATAATATCGGGGTAACAATGTTTAATATCTCACAGGTATATAGGAACATCTATGATTAAAGCAGAGACTTTAATCATAGATGTGTTATTATCATCGTACTTAGATCGCACGAATAAGGTGTCCACACTAAGAAAAGTGAAGTCATTACCTTTTTATGATTAAGAACGATAGTGTTTTTCTAGTTAGTAGTTTTCTGGTGCGCGCTTTTAATCGACTCTACCGTGTAAGAATGGCATCTGAGCCCAGCACGCGTTGGTCTGGATAGGCAAGGGGAGGGCGGGATAAGGTGGAATAAATCTTCAGAGCATACTTCCATATTCCCAGAGCATATATTTCCTACCGCTACGTCACAAGTCTTAGAAATATCGTAATGTATAAAGGTACTAATTGCTCACATGTGTGAGGAGTAAGACTCGCCGCTCTTCCTAACGTAGCTATGTGGTACCTTTCGAAGTTATAATAGGCTTTGGTCTGCTTAGAATTAAGCTCCCTCGGTAATTAAGTTTATTATTAATTGAATTAGGCGCCAAACGTACTAGTTAGAAGCTTGCTTGACCGCGGTATGTTTACTCACATGAATAGGATATAATTCTAAAATGATTCTACTTATATTATTAATGTGAATTTGTATAGATATTTTTCGCCCTATTTCGTCTAAATACCTTACTAAAACGTGAAATTGTGCGCCGACGCACAATACCAACCTTACAACTGAATTATAAATATAATATTATCATGCCCTCATATCGAAAATTCTACTTCTTTCTTCTTTTCACTTCATCTTTTAAAGGATATCTCACGCACTAGGATTAATTCCTGTATCAAGGCGGACTTTACAAACATTTAATAACGGACACAAACTATTTATTTACACACATTTTGTTGTTTCGTGTGTGTATCGAACCCACAGCATTCGGCGTTGGAGTAGCGGTGAAGCCACCAAATAAAACACTATGCCAATCCGCGCAGCCGAAAAATACACTATCGTTGATAATCATGAAAATGTTATGACTTCACTTTTCTTAGTGTGGACACTTATTCGTGTGATCTAAGTACGATGATAATAATACATCTATGATTAAAATATTTGCTTTTATCAAGCTTTAAATTCCTATATACCTATCTGATACGAAACATTGTATCTCTGATATGATGATATCTGACATTCTTTTATGAAATGCTATAACGAGAAAACTCAATCTGTTTTCCTTCCATCTTCATGATAAATATTTATAAAAGTTGATTTCAATTTACGCCAGTCACATTTGAATCCCTTGTTTCCTCTTCTGCTGATATTATAAATGAGAAAAATTTTGGATGTTTGATAGTCAATCGTGCGTAAATTTGGCACATCTGTGCCAAACTTACGTACGTAGTATATCTATATTACGTTTGACTGCACGGCTGATGTAGTGACTTATGTGGTCGCTTGTCACTGCTAATCCACCAAGTGTTATGGGTTGAATCCCCACAATGGACAAAAAATGTGTGATCTACAAGTACATATTTGTCCCAAGTCTAGCTTTTCTTTGTGTCTGTTGTTTAAATGTTTGACATAAAAATCATAGCTAGTACGAGGTCTAATTTTAAACTAACTCAAAATAAACAATAGTCTTTACTATAACGTTTGATGCTTTTCATCCTGTTTTACCTTCCCGGGCGAAGTCACGGACATAACCTTTCTTTTTATATAAATCTTGTGATCTCGAAGACCTATTCAATGCGATACAGTTACGGACAGATATAAATTAGGCCATTGACAGCCATTTTATATTCAAAGAACATTCCAGTTGTGGGCTTGATTGGTCTTCTAGAATTAGTTTGTATATGTATATATGAGGCAGACGAGTTGGTTAAAAATAACCTGTACAATATTTCCTTTACGCGAATGTAATACATTGAAGTTAATTTATTTCCTCCTCGTTTCGGTTGCTTTTCTGTAGCCCTAGTTTCGGAGGCCTCCCCGGTCAACCGCTGACAGACTGCACGGATACGGATGGCTTAGTGGTTTAAGTAATCGACTCGCCGATGCCACTGCACTGAGTGCGTGGGGGAATCCCACACGGGACAAAAATTTGTGTGATCTACAAATGGTTGTTCTGAGCCTGGGTGTTCTTTGTGTCCGTGATTTGAATCTTTATAAAGTCCCCCGCGATACAGGAATTATTTCTAGAGCGGGAAAATAAAAAAATCATCTCAATTCTCAGATGGTAGTCGACCGCCGATCGCACTGACGCGAGAAAAATGATTACTGATGACAGTGCAGCTACGGTGAATAAACAGTAAACTAGTAACACTGTTTAACAGTAGATTAAGAAAGTCAACATTTTGTCAAATAGTGCTTTTATACTAAACAATGCGATAAAATGCATATAAAGTAGATTAATGCCTTAGTTAATTTAGTTGACTGACATTGTAGAATGTCAATTTTAGAGGTAAAATCAGTTCGAGCTGTGGTTATCTATTTTGCACATTGATATTTCGTTTAAGCCCAGCGTGACAGGAGTTATTACAAACCTTTTCTTTAAATATGTTGATGCCTGTATTAGAGGAAACCCTCTTAAGTAAAAATACTACAGTGTCGATCCAGACTTTTCAATGTAAAAGCGCTATAGCTCTACACTTTTGTTCACATTTTACAAACTACCAACAGATACCCAGCGAACAAAGTTGCATACAATTCGATATTGAATTGATGAATGTGCACCTGGGGCATTCTGCCGCTCCGATAGCTACGCTACACACACACACACACACACACACACATACGTAAGTATTGTTTACAACATAGAGTTTCGTTTCCACATGACAGTCCGGTTTTCAGAAGCGGTGTGAGAGCAAAGTATCATTTTTAGGGCACCGTATGCTAAAGGGCATCAAGAAGACTTACGCAGCAATCTTTCTGTCTGTTTGTGTGTTTGTTTGTCTTGCGTTTAAATGGGTCTATTGATTGAATTGTAATAGGTAGCTAAATTTTGTATACAAAGGTGTCAGTAAGACTTACGCCGCCTTTTTTCTGTCTATACGTCTGTTTGTTTCACGGTTAAATGACTCTATTGCGTGAACACATTAAAAGAAAATTTTCTGAATTTTTCTTTTAATGTTATAGTTGGTTATGGCCTAACAAAAAACAACGAGAATAGTGATCTGAATTCTGTAGGAAAAAGGGAGTGTATACGACTACTGTGCATGAGATATGCGATTCCCGGGCCGGGCAGTATTTTTGGGTATTTTTCTGACAATCAATTCTTGGTAGTAGCACGGAGGCATTGTGCCCGGCAATAAAATCGCCTCCTATTATGTAGTACTACAGTGTTTGCTAGGTTAGTGAAATTGGGGTGTAGTAAATCTATGCCTATTCCTTCGGGCAAATAGACGTAAAACTGTGAATGTATGTAATAAAAACAAAATTATCTACTATTTTACGGGTAGTTTCCTTTCAATGAACATGTTTTCACAACATGTGTTCACATTTTTGTTCTAAAGTGTGATGACTAGAAATTCGTAAGAAAATCATCTAACATGTAAATTCACGTTGCAATAATCAATTTAGATTAATGATAACTATCATGAATGGCAAAGAAAACTATTACTTATAAGAATCGACTGAATGCCAGTTAGGCTTACATATCTTGTCTGGTTGTTCAGAACCTTAGACGCGCGATACCATTTTTTTTTTTTTTTTTTGTGAGCGGGAAATGCGCCTTTTGCATACCGCCCCACTCGGGGGGAAGTGGGATGGTTATGTCGGGCTCACCGGCCTAGACGACACGACCGGCATACCGACTAAAACCCCTGTGCACCGTCACCACACCTTGATGGGTGGGCCGTTGGAACCTGATAAAATATCAATGACCCACCCAGCGACTGCCCACGCCCCGCAGGCACTAACACTGGCGGCGGCGTCTGGGTGCACTAGAGACGCCGCCACTACGTAGAAGGGTAAGGGTGGGAGAGTAAATAGATGCGCGATACCAACTCCAACTTGTCTGACATTTTACGAACAAAAATGCTGCTACGTCATAAAGAGAAAAATGTTTCATACGACGGACATAAATTCTTGTAATATTTTTATTTGTGTCATGTGGTGAGTATACATGAATGCGTTTAGTAACTGGGCTTGATAAATAGTATCACGGTTATATTCCCGAAGGGGTAGGCAAAAGTTAGGCAGCTATGGTGTTAGGTCCCACCTAGTAGAGGTCCAGTTTATCGGTTTAATGTCCGAGTCGGGCTGTTATTAGGTTATCCTGACAAGCAATTTTCAGTAGCAGCACGAAGTCTTACATTATGCCGGGTTAATGCAAGACTTCATGCTGCTACTATAGAATACTATCCTCCTCCTCGCGTCGTATTCCTCATTACTGAGGGACGTGACTCCCCCATTGAATCACTTTCTCATTGACTGTCTCCCTCCATCTGTTCCGGTCTTTTGCTTCGTGTAGGGCTTTGTGGACATTGATGTTAAACGACGATCGGATTTGGTCCGACCATCTCATTGGACTGCAGCCTCTTGGTCTTTTGCCGTCAACCTTGTCTGTCACCACCAGCTGTTCGATGTTGTGTCCATCTTTGCGGGCAATGTGTCCGAAAAATTCCAGTATTCTGCGTAGACAGATGGTGGAAAGTCTGGTTTTTATGTTTAGGTCTCGCAGAATAGACGCATTGGTGCGGAAGGCAGTCCAAGGGATCTGTAGCATTTTTCACCAACACCACATTTCAAAAGCGTCGATGCGGTCTCTATCAGCTTTTTTCAGAACCCATTTCTCAGAGCCATAGCTGAATATGGCAAACACCAACGTATAGAATACTATAAAAAAGAATTTATTGTCAGAAAAACCCAACAACACTTTCCTCGGCCCGGGAATCGCTTACTTCATATATCACAGTACTCGCATGCACTCCCGCAACGCAACAGAACTCAGAGTGCTTAGTGTGAGTTTCTTTTACGTTAACGCAATCGACACGTTTATGACGTTCGGCTCTCTGATTGGTTAAGTGCTTGGAATCGATTAGAAAAAGATAACGCCCGCCCTATTAATAAATAGTTACTGTGTTGCGGTGGAGTTTATAGACATTTAAATAACGGACACAAGCAACACTCAGACACGGCAGAGTTATTTTTGGATTACACAAATTGTTGTCGTGTGGGGATCGAATCCACTTAGCGTTGTTGCAGGAGCGAGTCGACCACTTAAACCACCCGTGTAGTCAAATTGCAGTTACGTTCACCGCCGCAAAGCCTCAGAGGGAGATCCCTTCTTTTCCCATAATGTTTTCTTTCCTAATATACTTTAGCATTTTGTTTTGGCATAATAATAATTTGCCATAATTGTCTTTGGCATACAGTTTATATAGACATGATTATCTAAGTGACAACCCAATAAAAGGGGTCAGGTTGCCATGGCAAAAAACAGCGACCAGTTATGATAATATTCGATGAAATTAAACTACTATATACGGATTTTATCGCGTTGTTTATTTAACACTCTATTACATAATTTTGAAACTGTTACACTACTATACTATACTATTAAACTTTACTAATTTTAAGCTAATTAAATTATTAAAACTATCAAATCTATTTGTTTTTAAGTTTACACTTTCCCCGACGTTTCGGTTGCTTTTCAGCAGCCATGGTCACATGGTCATGGACATGGCTGCTGAAAAGCAACCGAAACGTCGGGGAAAGTGTAAACTTAAAAACAAATAGATTTGATAGTTTTAATAATTTAATTAGCTTAAAATTAGTAAAGTTTAATAGTATAGTATAGTAGTGTAACAGTTTCAAAATTATGTAATAGAGTGTTAAATAAACAACGCGATAAAATCCGTATATAGTAGTTTAATTTCAATGAATAACATTCGCGTAAACAGAAGACAATATTAGATAATATTCGAGTTCGATTCCCGCACAAGTCAAACATTTGTGTGCACGAACATGGATGTTTTTCTGGTCTGGGTGTTCCTATGTACGTATTTTCAAAAAAAACGACAAATGTATTTATCCATTGTCTAGTACCCATAGTACAAGCTCTGCTTAGTTTGGGCTAGATGGTGTTGTGTGTATGTGGTAGAATATTATTATATTATATACAATTCAACTATAAGATTATGCTTAAAAATTATGCGTAAGCTGTTATGCGTAAATATAATTAGGACAAACAAAAGTATACCATGTTATATTATGTCGTATAATGGATAGGGAACCTCTCAAAGGCAGTCACTGATTTGAAACTATGAAAAATGAAAGTCAGCTTGTAGGTACAATCCTGACAGTTTTGATAAAGGTGAATTACACCTGCATTGCGTCAGAGATGTTTATGTTTTACGTCATGATGGCGATGCTGCAACGTCGGGCACAATAGCAGGCACATTTATCAACCGACAATCCCCGACAGGCAAACACATCAGTCTTGGGAATCGAAGCCGAGACGTTTGTATAGGTTTGAATGGAGTGTTGTGGAATTTACATATGTCCTATTATTAATAACTAAACTAAATTTTGCTTGCGGCTTCGTTCACATAAATGTAAGTTAAGTTAGATTAGTAACAGTAGTTTTTTCCTGGATGAATGGTACCCTATGTCCTTCTCTGAACCTCTGACAACGTATTTATGAAATTTCATGATGATCGGTTGAGTAATTAAGGTGTGAAAGAGTAACAAACAAACTTAAATTCGCATTAGTTAGGATTTTTGTGACTTAATTAATCTAATCTTAAAAGACTGCATATCTACATAGCTCAGCGGATTAAGAAGTCGCCTCGCCGTCAATGTGTGCTGTGGATTGTGGATTCGATTGTCAAATCGGTTTTTCTAAGTCTGTGTGTTCCTTGTATGCACTTTTTGAATGTTTATAAAGTCCTACGCATCAAATTAGGGTTTATTCGCGGAAGCTATCATAAAAAAAGCGGCCAAGTGTTAAAAAAATCTACTTACTAGATCTCGTTCAAATCAATGTTCGGTGGAAGTTTACATGGTAATGTACATCATATATATTTTTTAGTTTTATCATTCTCTTATTTTAGAAGTTACAGGGGGGGACACACATTTTACCACTTTGGAAGTGTCTCTCGCGCAAACTATTCAGTTTAGAAAAAAAAATATTAGAAACTTTAATATCATTTTTGAAGACCTATCCATAGATACCACACACGTATGGGTTTGATGAAAAAGAATTTTTAAGTTTCAGTTCTAAGTATGGGGCAACCCCAAAATTTATTGCTTTTTTCTATTTTTGTGTGAAAATTTTAATGCGATTCACAGAATACATCTACTTACCAAGTTTCAACAGCATAGTTCTTATAGTTTCAGGAAAAAGTGGCTGTAACATACGGACGGATAGACGGATAGACAGACATGAGAAATCCATATGGGTTCCGTTTTTTGCCATTTGGCTACGGAACCCTAAAAAGTAGTATAAAGTGTAAGTGCCAGATTTCGTGCTGAGAAAGCACGGAATCTGGCACTTTTAAAACCTTATTACATAGGGCCTATAATCATAGTTGGTGCTATGTTGGTGCGATACACCTCTAGACAGAGGTGTATCGCACCAACATAGCAAGGGTAGACACCCTTTCTGGATTATAGGCATGCGACTGAGTGAAGAAATATATGTTATTTAAAAACCATGCGCCACCACGGCTGAATATCGCATAAGGTTTTGCTTAGAAGGGCTGGCACATGCGGAAAACACTTTTTCCCTTGATCATACCTTGTATGAGAAAGACATTTATTTCTTAATTAAAATTACCTCACTGTGACCTGCCCTACCATTATTCAAACATTATCGTTGAAAATAAACTGTAAGTATAAACTTTTACGACGGCGAGTCCTGTAGGCTTACGCGCAAACCCCGCGAGATTAAACTTTCTAAATATACGGCGATGTATTTTATTCGTGATGTTTACTACAGATTAAGTCCCAAACCAAAGTATTTGTGAAAAGGCGTTAGAGCAAAACGTAACTTTGAAAATGTAGTTATAATTAACAATGCACATATACATATATTGAAATTAAACTAATTTATACGGCTTTTATCACGTTTTTTATTAACACATAATATTATTTTGAAAATATTTCACTACTACTGAAGAAGCAGTTAAATAATTTTAAATCGCTAAAATAGTAGTAAACTTCATTTTACTACAAATTTAGCTATTTAAAATTATGAAAACTATTTAAATTTACACTTTTACACACACTTTTTCACAGTAGCCATGTTCACGGGGAGAACGAAGAACCCCGTGAACATGGCCTCCGCATAAAGTAGTTTAATATTAATGTATATATGTATAAAAAATAAAATAAAAAAATAAAATGCACATATATTTTATACATCTTTTTATAATTAAGAAAGAAATCCACCACGTACCGATTTGCCTACTCCAAATATTGCTATGTAAAACGGTTGAGAACACCAAACTCATTTGATGGTGGATAGCCTTGTCAGAAGATTCGGGCGTACTCCAACTTACAGTACTTATTCTGTTTCAAACACAAAATATGTACGCTGTCCGCTCGCTTGAGTACGCTGTACATAACACCCGGTACAGTCTGTACTCAAATACCTCGTCTGTAATTTCATTGAGTTCTATATACGTAAATATTCACTCAGCAATTTCGGCAGCGTGAAACTCAACTCTACAAAGTGAAACTTGGAGACACTGCACAAGTTTCGCTCGAGAATACTTAAATGCAATGAAGTTTACTGTATCACAATACGGAAGGAACTAATATTTAATGAAGTTCAACTAGTTTATACGGAATTTAACGCGATTTATTTGTTCTATACTCTATCTATATTAATACTATATACGCGGCTTCGCTCGCTTTCGTCAATAAATTACTATCTCTAAAATACTCTTTCCTTGGATGAATTGGATCCCTATGTTCTTTTTTGTAGCCCTGACAACGTGTAGGCGAAATTTCATGACGATCGGTCGAGTATTTAAGGCCTGAAAGCGTTACAAACAAAAAAAACAAAATCACATTCGCTTTTAAAATATTAGTTAAAATTATAAAGAGTAAATAATTATATTTTTGTTTGTAATGAATAAAATCAAAAACTACTGGACCTATTTTAAATTATCATACCATTACAAAGCTACTTTATCCTGGAGTAAAATAGGCTATAAACATAACGCTATGACCTACGAGAGCGATGTAATTATTAGAGCACAATCAGCTATTTAAATACACAATTGTTTAATTATTTTTAAAATACTAACTATAAGAATTTACAATTTTAAAACTTTTTGGTTGATTTTTATCAGCTATGTTCACGGTAGGAATGCGATAAAAGCTGTATAAAATTGTTCAAATTAAGTTATTTGTGAATCAAATTACTATAAATCTGATTAAAACAGAATATATATCTTTCCTATGCTTATATCTGTATAATTTAAGGAAAGCAAATTAACTGAACTAAATCGTATCAGGCATAACAATATGTGGATAGCGTCCGAATCGATGTTCGAATTTGGCAACAGCTGTTCATATCTAGACCTTTTTGTACCTGAAAAAGCACGTCAGGCCGTTGGCTTCGATTGTCATTGCCTTTACAGCAAACAAACATTCAGAAAACCCGATATGTAAGATCATGTTGGAGTTTAGTACTTCAATATTTAGGGTAGTAAGTCTATAATAATATTACAATTACGAATAGTCACTCCACCTACATATATCATAGGTGTTTATGTCAAAAGTGGTGAGCTAATATTGATGGATTTAGCATAGTAATAGCTAGAATCATAGAGAAAAATATAAATTATATTTAAATCTCTTTTTGATAATGGTGTCCTCTTACAAATTCATGGGTCATGTGGAGGATATGAACTTCACTGTTTAGGATAGTACGTCAGTGGTCATATTATTAATGCGAAAGTAACGATCTATGTAGTATAATCTGTTCACGATACGCATATAAAACAAACAGCTAAATCAAATTTAATGGAATTAAGTACGTAGCAAACTTGATTCATGTAGTCAAGATTAAACGTGTCTCCGAATATAAAATAGCCTACTATCTGCATAAAAAGCCCAATTAAGTCAAGAAAAACTATCTTTAAACAATGTACAACTCACGCGGCCGTTATATTCCCTACTGAGCTAATTTAGACCGATCCTTTAGTTACTTTACATTGCATAATATACACCAGTCTTCTGTAAAGTTGGTATTTCTCCGGGAGAGTCACCTCATTAGTACTGTCACCAAAAATTAACAATTAAAAGTGGTCTCTGCCGCTTAAAACAATGTATAATTTAACCTATTGAGTTGAAGACTGAAGTGTCACACTTACAGCCAAACACAATAAGTTATCAATGATGTCTGGTATTCCAACAATTGACATTTATTTATTTGGACATACAGTAGTTGTTACATTATTTCTACATAACTAAATAAGATCATGAATAGTTACTAAATGCACAACATTTTAAGGTGTCACAGCATGCATCATTATGGTGTAACACCAACTACAACTAATTAGTGAGAATTATAGAGAAATAACAATTTGTAAAATATGAAATAACCCAAAAAATAAAGGAATAATCATTTTAAAATAACTAATAAATTATTATTTATTACAGATTTTGTCTGCCTAATCTTAATAACCATAATACACATTTTTAAATGCTTAGTCGCAAACACATCCACTTCACCAGAAATGGCATTGTATGCTTTGGATGGACTGAAGATGTTAAAGTACTAACATTTTACAAGCGAGTTTTCTCTAGTTCGTAGGCAATTCCCTAGTCGGGTTACTCCAGCCTTGAATTGAGAATCCGCTATGTCAGGCCTTAATCGGATTAAGCCATTCTTGAAAAAGGAATGCAGTCTTTAAATAACTAAGTCTGTTGCCTCCTGTTAAAACGCCAACGAAAACAAATAGCTTTCGCTTGGAATACAATATGCATTTATACATTAATATAAGATCACGCCTTTATTATGTTTGCCATGTAACTAAATACGAACCTATTTACGTTTACCAGCTAAATTCCTGGCATCTACTGAGAATTTGATGTCAGGAGTTTAGCTGGTGAAGAAAATTCTATTACAAATTTGTCCTACTCGAGAAAGTTGTGCTGAGAAGCAACGCGTATGGGCGTATCTCAATGTAATTGGTATATTTCGATCGTATCATATTAGCCATACCCCATCCGTCCGCAAGAATCAGTTGGTGCAGATTTCATAGTTTTTGACTGTCTGCTACTGCAAACGAAAGAAACAAACATTACAATCAGAAACATCAAACTATACAACCAAAACACATTCAAAACAAACAACTAATTGCAACACTTAACATTGAACCATTTAAATGTAGCTCAACACATACAACGGTTTACTCACACAGACACAAGGTCGCGATATAAATACACGAATAAGGGTTAGGGTCACTACTCATATGTTGACCTCGAATATTTGGCGCTCCGTTTGGCTAAGTCTTAGCCAGTAAATCAATCAATCAGTTTGCGATCTCTACTGAACGGAGTATGACAACTCCTGATGGTTGGTCATCGTGTATATAGCTTTGACAAGTGATCTGGTGATTGTCGACTGACATGTATTTATGTTAGCTCTTTTGTGACCTATAGAAATTGGCAAGGTAGACAGCTGACTGTTTGAGGTATGGTGCTTGCCGTGTATCTTTAGGCCTAGCGTTTCGGAGGGCATGGCAAGGCATTTTAGGTGGCGCGATATTAATACATGGAGAGAACTTTGAACCTTATTTAAGCAAATTGTGCAGTTGGAGAAGCATGAAATATGGAATAGATAAAGTTTATATTGAGAATGAGTGTAGAAAGCTATTATTTTTAATTTAATTACTAGCTATTTCCCGCGGCTTCGCTTGCGTAATAATAAGTTATGTTATGTTAGTAACACCCGCGAGGTTCCATCTTTTCTCGGGTGAGACCGACATAACGTCTCCCCTTTTCCGGCGAGCGGTATTAGTCAATGCATTCCCCCAGGTAAAAATAAAAATAGGGTTAGGTCAGTAACAGCACTTTAAAAAAATGTCTATGTTATTCGGTGATAAAATAGCTTTCTAATAACGAAGAAATCTTTAAAATCGGTTGAGCACCTAGTTTTTGAGTTACATCTTTACAAACAAAAAATCTAATCTTTCTTCATTATAATATTAGTATAGAAGTCTAGCTATGTTAAAAGGCTCATTTCTCTTTAAACTTATAACATAACAATTTCAATTACAATTATCATAGTCTTAGCTATCAAACGTAGCTGCCGATACGGCAATGTCGACATAGCCTGATGATGCGACTTCAAGTTTGTTAGCATAATGTTGCATTACATCATTATACGTCACCTATAAATCCTTTGCCGTGGCGTATCGGCAGTAGGAGCCTGGCTCTACGTGCCGCCTCCATACGTGATTAAGTTACATGCTCTGTGACTTATTGCATGGTGTTACCAATGTCTATAGGTTTAGATTGGCTGCTATTATTTGGTAGATTAAAAAATTGTTTTCCACCTTAACGGTTAAAAAAACATTGAATAATTGTCTTATTAATATAAAAAGTACAATTTGTTTAAATGTAGTTTGTATATCAGCCTGAGGTTTGTATTATCTTATAATACATATTTGCCTAATCGTAGGATTAACTCGTCAAGTATCGAATGGATATATGTACGTCTGTCCGCAAAAAAACATCATTGTGCAAACAATACACAAACGGACAAACGTATGTCCGCTCGACACTTGACTCATTATTTAAGTCAAGTGTGGAGCGGACATACGTTTGTCCGTTTGTGTATTGTTGCACAAGATTTTTTTTTTCCTACGTCCTATCGACATAGTTGAGGTAGCAAAACCGTTAAAAGTTGTATCAACGATCTCTAGTTGAGATTGCATCTTATTCTTTATTATACACAGAAAACTGCAAAAACATTAAAATTCTTATATAAGTATATATGTACACAGGCGAACTTAATGATAAAAGCTTTTGAAACTTATTATAAATGAGAATGTGAGTTTGTTTATTTGTTACCCTTTCATGCCTTAACTACTCTACCGATTATCAAAAAATGCCGAATACACATTGTCATACAGAAAAGAATATAGAATACTACTACATTCATACAGAAAAAGTACTGTTTCCGAGCAAAGCCGCGCGCAAAAGCTAGTTAGCAATAAGGTATGTAGGAGGGGTAATGAGAAGTCTTGTTAGGGATAGTCAAATAAAATAGTTTTTAATGATATACTATACGGATATACAGTATGCATAAACCCTGTCCGATCTTTAAAGGTATTATACAGTTATGCTTATTATGACTACGGAAGTGAAAAAATATCCCAATAAATTTAATCTATTTAAAATAATATATTAATAGATTACCCATGGCAGCACCGACAACTTATTAATCATAATACCTAGGTATCACTAAAGTTCATAAAGATTCACCGAAGCCGCGCCGCGCTACGCCGCGCCTACCTACCTACGCCTTAGAAAAATGCCGCCAAACGTATGCCACGCTCCGCATCCTTGTCAAGTTTAGTGGAGTGTTGCTAGACTGTGCGAAATTTCAGTAATTTAAGGGTAAAAATGCTGATCAATACTGTACATAATAATATTATGAAGACGTTTTACAATGATATAGATTTTCTGTTATTTTTCTTAGCATGTTTGTTAAGAGAGAAACAAAACCTCAATGGATCGGCCAGGTTTTACTATACTCACTTTATATTTACTGGTACCAGTTATAAATATTGTAAATACATATTGGGCTACGACCCATCTGAGTAGCTGCTGGGACACGAATGCCGCGCGGCGCTACTACATACTTGCGCCTGACTATGCAAAACCAAAGCGTCAGCAGTGTCGCTACAAGGTACTTTCATGTTAGTTAATAAACCACGAAAATATTTAACTTATTTATTTAACATGTTTTTTTTTTATTGGTGGAATGCTTCGACGCATGCCTCTCCGTGGGGCGACGGAGAGGTTATGTCGGGCTCACTGGGGAAAAGGTACCCCGGTAATACCGAATAAACCTACCACGGTGTTCCTCGGCATAACCATAGACGGCGAGGCCGCGCGAATCACATTCACATGCAATCGCGACCCCGCCTTTTCGGCCCTCGCCGTGTGAATCAGCAGGCCACTGCACAAAAATACTTCCTCCACCGTCCCCCTGGAGGGGAAATATGACTATCTTAACCTGTGATCTTAACATAATTTGAATATGACTATCTTAACCTGTGAGCTTAACATAATTTGAATACATGGCAACTTTCCTCGTCGTAGGTACTCACTACTTCTGAAAGAAAATCTTATACTGTAATTGACCTAATAACATCAATAAACCTACTTTACTTTGGTCACTCGAAGCTAATACTCTAGGGGCACTTATCCCTTTCTATCTGACGGTATTTCAGCCACAGTTATTCAAGCCTTTGTTCGATGTTTAGGATTTAGATCATGTTACACATTTTATGGAGAAGTATAGGTTTCTAGACATAAGACATTCTAAATTGCAATTAGAATTAGTAGAGGTGTAATTATCTACTTATCTGCCGACGTTTTGACTTATTTGCATTGCTCGTGGGCACTTATTACCTTAGAAATGACTGTGCTAACGCGATTAAGATTCATTATTTATCTTACCAAGTCGATTAAGTCTTGTTGTTTAATATTGTTTTAGACTAGAGAATTTAAAACTTAAGATTTAGTCTGTATAACCAATTTTTCTTACTTGCAACTTAAACAAATATAGCAAGAAAACAGAAAAGAACTTCAAAAGTCTGATAGAATATTTTCTCTATTCAGTCTTTTCTCTTATAGTCTCTTTCTCGTAGTGAAAATACATAAAGACTTATCTCTTTTTTTTCATATAGACAAAAACAAAAATAATTTATTAATTTAGCTCACAAAGTCACACTTATGATAAACGTCAAAAACTTTAAAATTTATCACTAAATTCGGACAAACTATTATAAATTAAAAATAGCTCAGTATTCTGAACCATTTATTAAAATAGAAGTTTCAGGTGTTAAAAATTAGGATATGTAATTGTTCCGTGTGGTATTTGAACACAATACTCAGCGCAACGGCTGCTGCAATGCGACCACTTGCTCCCTGTTCCATCAGTACAGTCATTCAAACACGTGTACAGTATCTTTTCGTAAATATACGTACATATTAATGTAAGTGCTTAATACTAGGTAGTATGTAAAGAGCTAAATGGAATGACTACAATTAACCTACATACAGTGCCCCAACACGAATATTAAGCTTTTATGTTATGAGTATATTCTTTATAATGGCTTAATTTACATATAAACACCAATTGTCTATAAAAAATAGTACTTTTTAACCCAAGTTTTAAGGAAATATCGTATACACAATATACACATATCAGCATATGGCATATGCATATAACAGCGAAAGCTTAGTGGGCAACCGTTGACTGTCACGCAGAGGTCTCGAGTTTGATCCCATAGCGAGCATCTCTGACTTTTCGAAGTTATGTGCGTATTAAATAGTGAATTATCGCTTGCTTTAACGGTGAAGGAAAACATCGTGAGGAAACCTGCATGTCTAAGAGTTCTCAATAACGTTCTCAAAAATATGTGAAGTCTGCCAACCCGCACTTGTCCAACGTGGTGGACTATGGCCTAACCCTTCTCACACTGAGAAGAGGCTCGTGCCCAGCAGTGGGACAGTTTAATACAGGGATGGTATTATTATATAATAATACCATCACTATGTATGTGTGCAAACAAACATAGAGTCATACCTTTGCATATATGACATGCACAAGCGTTGATATATTATGTTACTATGACATAAGTGTATTACACTCACTCTTTAGGTGCTGTAGGTACTTGTCATTGCTGTTATTGAGAATTTCCTAACCGACAAGGCCATAATGTGCCAAATTATTTTTAAAATGTTAGTCCTTCTAAATATCTGTGCGCGTATGAGGCAGAAACTACTGCACAAAATTAAAAGCAGTTCGTACAGTTATATTGCTTAAGGTATAACTTATAAAAAAAATGAGAGTATTGTGTTTGTAAATCAACTTCTTACATACTACTACTATTTTACTGGCTCAGCGATCCAAAGTGTGTCTGGGCCGCCGATACGAGAGGACGCCACTTAATTCGGTCTTACATACGAAGCTTCAGCTTCTTACATACAAGAAAGAAGTATAGGTTATTTCCAAATTTCAAGCTTATGAAGTCGTGGGCATTTTTCAGCTAATTAAGTATAACTAAATAGTACACATCGACACCGATACAATAAATCCCACTGGGTCGAAGTGTCGCCGGTCTACACTGACTGGCCCCCGAATAAGATAAACATCGAGAGTAAATAATAACGATTTTATTTCGCGTGGCTTAGACGCATTGATAAATACCTTATAGACTAACATAGTCATACATACAATTTGTGTTAGTTATAAACATCGCATTAACTAATAAGTGCGTCTATCACACCCGTGTTCGTCTTGTATTCGAAGGCCACGAGATTCCTTTTGGGTTGCTTCGCGACCACACAACCGACACAACAGGCACTAACCTACGACATTTTACTATCTGTTTCTCGCTGTATTCATATATAAAGACTAAACACCATTAACTTGCCTTAATCACAAAGCCTTCAAACTAGCAACGAGGCACGTTTGCTTAATTAGCTAAATGTTCGATACACACACATTCAATACACACACACAGTCACAATCATAACTATTATAAATGCGAACTTGTTTGTTTGTTTTGTACGCTTTCACTCCTTAACTTCTAAATAGATTATCATGAAATTCGCATAGACGTTGCCAGGGGAACAGAAAAGGACATAGGGTATTTTTTATGTCTTATTCTGTTACTAACCTAATCAACATTTTCGCGTGCCGAGTCGTGGGTAAAATCTAGTTATTTGTATATTAGCTGCTTACCAGATTTAGGTTTGTACACCATAATAAATGGCAAAATTTGTAGGTATATCAATAGTCACCTAGTGATACAATTAAGACTGCGCCAAGCGTAAGACGCAGTTGGACTGAATGACAGAGCTCGATATTGAAATCGGCGCACGGCCGCCATAATAAAATTGTATGGAGGATTTGAAGTGCTTTTTTGATAAATATTTATCTTTATTGTCAACCAATAACTTAAATATTTGAGACGGACAAATTGTAATATAACTATTTATATATTTTAAGCTGTAAAATAGGATAGGTTGCTATTGTTATAATCTAAAAATCACACAACACACGAGTTTACATTTTTGCATTTTTTTTGCAAATTTACGTAATTTCGTAGGCAAAAACTTTTAGTTTTTTACACAGAGTAATTGTAAACACATTGATTGTTATGATAAATGTATATTTTATATTTGTATTAAACAAAAAGTGTTGATTTTATTAACTTAACTGTGACCGCCTGCTTTGGCACATTTCACTCGGCGCAGTCTTAAACATCTTACATTGTAATTACAAATACTATGTACTGTCCACTCATGTTTGACAAATAAACGTTTGTTCGATTAATGAATCTATCCTACATACTCAGCGCAGTGGCATTGGCTAGACGACCAAATTAACGACTACGCTTTCCACACAGTTCAAAATACATAAACACACAAACGTTTATAATCTTTTGCGATTTGTACACAAACTTAATTTAATGCTAGAAACGGGTCTTACATGCGATAAAGTATTTAAAAGGTGAATACTCGACGTTAACCACGATCGATGCAAGCCGATCAAAACGTCGGGCAAGCACTATTGCTATTGTATTTAAAAGGTAATAAATACCTATTTATTTATTACCTTTTAAATGCTTTATCGCGAGTAAAACCCTAGCATTATGTGAAGTACATAGATAGCAGTGGAAATCTATCCTCAGCTATACATATGTCTATAAATAGCTCTGACGTAATAGGAAATGAATAGGCAACCTATTTTTAGATATATTGCGGCAATGCACTACTAATTATAGTTATTGAAAACACGAGTACAACTCCACAGTTATTGCTTGCGTAAATTATACGGCATGTATTTCACTAGCTATGCGTCGTGGTTTTCTCTGTATTATAAGAATGATGTATACGGCGCAGCTTGATAGGGTCTCGGTACAGCGTGATGTTGTATAGAATACTGCCTTTTTCCCACGATTTCCTTCGGTTACAATACTTTTTCTGGATGTTAGGTATCTTATGTCCTTTTCTGTACCCCTGGTGACATGTTTGCGAAATTTCATGATGATGAGTCCAGTAGTTAAGGCGGTTATATAATTTCTGCATAGAATTATCATTGTAGATGCAATCCATTCCAGAGGATACTTTAGTATCCAGAACTTCGTCGCCGTCGACAGAACTAACGTCCTGACCTTAGGCGTCACCCTTACACGGTAGACTCAATTAGAGCACGTACCAATAACTTTCGATCCTCATATCGTTGACAAACTAATGAAACTTGAAATTCTCTGGCAAAACACATGGTTCCTTCTTCCTTCGATCTCGGGTGCAGGCGGGGCGTGAATAGCATCTTCTTAGGTCGTCAAACTACAGACCATGTCCTCAGTACAACTGAAGTGGTATCAACCACTTCAGTTGTACTGAGGACATGGTTCGGAGGGCTCTGCTTGTGGATTACACGACTGCTTACCATTAGGCAGTGTCGTCATTTTGACAGGCAAAAATAAAAAATAATAATAGCATATACTTCAAGTAACTGCAGCTATCAGATAGTATTATTGGCCAATGCGGATTTACACTCACTTCTCTTTTTAAGCATGCTTTGACTAATTAGGCTTAGAGAATACTGATGAAATTATGGTGGTCAATTTTATATTTGTTACCTGACAGTCGTTGTCCTGTCAATCTATACAAAATACCAATGCATTTCACGTAATTAAATTTAATATCAAAACGTCAATCAATATTTTCATGAAATTTAAATCTTACCATTTAAATATTCGATAATTCGACGTACCTATTTATAACAAATTTTTGTTCATACAAACTTTATCCTGACAATTAAATACACAATTAAAAAAAAACAGCCAACTCGGTCGAGCCTGTTTTAAGTGATGCTCCTTCATTCAATTGATTTTTATATATTAAGATTCTAACCTAATTAATATTATAAATGTGAATTTATTTCTTGGTTACCCTACCACGAGGAGAAGTGTACTCTGTGTTCTGATACTCGCGACCCGTCCCGGCTTCGCATGGCTAGTACAAAACCTTAACAAACTATACACTTAAACCTCTCCCATGAATCACTCTGTCTGTTGGTGAAAACCGCATGAAAATCCGTTCTGTAGATTTTAAGTTTATTGAGAACAGACAGACAGTCGCGGCGGGGACTTTCTTTTATAAATGTAGTGAAGATATTCGAATGAATTTAACGATTTGATTATGAATAGATTTTTCTGTTAGCATAGGTTAGTTATTTCTTGAAGCCTGAGAACTGAGACAGCCTGCGAGGGTCATTAACTCAAATAAACGTTTATTATCGTGCGAATGGATGACGAGGAAGACATAGAATATTAATTATATAATTTCTGCATTTAGACCGGTAAATTATGTGCTATTAATACATGTATACAGAGACTCTTATATACCCGAAGAGGTGGGCATAGCTCTATTATTTATTCGGTTTTATTCCTTCAGCTATATTTTTAATTACCATTTAATTGCGATCACCGGGCACATCACGAAACTGTATGCTGCAACTGAAAAAAATATTATAGTAAAATTTGCTTCGCCTAAGAATTAAACTCGAAATCCATTGATCGGCCGCACACATGAGCGTGAACCTAATGTGTATTGCCAACAAGATAGCTATTAATGCTAATTTTCAATGAATATTTATTATATACTCACATACATGTAGAAGTTATTAATTAGTATCACTAATTAGTGCAGTTGAATTACTGCATATCAATTCATTCAGTCATTGACTCATTAACTTAAATATAATCGGAAATCGCTATGTGCACGGGTTTATATATGTTTATTTTAAATGCTGGGTGCCGATTTAATAATCTGCAATGTTTAAAGAGAGAATCAGACCATTATGTTTTTATTTTGTAAAGACAATTCCCGCACTAAACATAATTCCTGTATCACGGGGGACTTCACAAACATGCAAACAAAAAAACAAAGAACACCCAGATTAGGCGCAACTATTTGTGGACAACACAATTTTTTATTTCATTTGGGATTCGAACCGGCATCACTCGGCGTACTGGCAATGGTGAGACGACTACTTAAACCAATACGCCATCCGTATTAATTTTGTAGTAATAGGTACGCTGACGACGTTTCGCAGCGATCGTATGCGGTAAAGGGGTACAGGTATGATGCATCTAGCCAATGATTCAGTGACATAAGGTGATATACACATGCGAGATTTTGATTGTCTCTTTCTTTGCCCTATGTTCTGTTCTGTACCCTTGATAACGTCTATCCGAAATTTCAGGATAATCTGTCGAGCAGTTAAGGCGTGCAAGCGTAACAGACATACAAGCAAACCAATAAAAAACAAACTCACATTCGCATTTATAATATTAGTTAGGATGTTAGATGAATTTAAATTTTTAACTTCTTTTTTAATGTTTAGCTTTTTTAAATAAGAAGACAGCTCCCACACCCCGCATTATTCCTGTATTGCGAAGGACTTTATAAACATTAATACAACGGACTCAAACAACATCGAGACTTAGAACAACCATTTGTGGATCGCACAAATTTTTATTTCGTGTGGGCTTCGAACCCGCAGCACTCGGCGCAGTGGCGGTAGCACGTACATCACTATGCCATCCATGAAGGCAATTATCTCGTGTAACCGATAAAATTAAATAACAACCTTGTTAGCAGAATGAATGAGGTCATTCCAAATACGGTCACAGTGATCTCCTTGGCCGTTAAACCTATAAACTCGTGCGTGGGTTTCTTATTGACATGGGCTTGACTGAGAACGAACCTACGTAACTAAGTGATTGTTAAGAATTGCCAAATAGATGAGTCAGCCATTACGCCTACGTACGGAAAATTTAATGTAATATATACTTAGAACAACGATTGTCTAATGGACCCGGAAACCATGAGACTGCCATTTAGAGGTCTGGAGTTCGATCACAATTTCTGACTTATCAAAGTTATGTGGGTATTAAATAGTTTATTGTCGAACGTTTTGCCGCCGAAGTAAAACATCGTGAGGAAACCTGCATGTCAAAGATATGTGAAATCTGGCAACCCGTTCTGGGCTATGGCCTAACCAAGGAAGTGGCATATGCCCAGCATTAGGACAGTTTATAAATAAAAACAAAAAATAACAGGGCTGATATTATTGCCCACGTCTTTAAGTCCCACGCTTTAATATATTTTAAGGGGTAGACAGATGTGTCGCGCACCTCTGACTTTCGGAAGTTATATGACTTTTCGAAATTATGTGCGTATTGATTGACAATTATCGCCTGCTCCGTGCCTCGGAGAGCACGTTAAGCCAACGGTCCCGGCTGCTATTAACATATATGGCAGTCGTTATTGGGAAGTCAGTGTCCTATAATATCCTAACACTGGTCTAGTGTTAGCGTATCGTTAGCCTTCAGGTTGCGGAGGTCAGGTGGTAGCCGCTCCGTATAAAAACTGATAGCCAGTCAAATCCCGTTATACTAGAAAAGCCGACCCCAAGTGACTTGGGAATAATAAAGGCTAGGGAGAAGTTTTTTTTTGTTCTTTTTTATTGTTTTTAAAACAAGCACATAACGCCGTCTAGCCCAAACTAAGCAGAGTTTGTATTATGGGTACTAGAAAATGGATAGACATACATACATTTTTTTTTTGTAAATACGCACATATTATAACACCCAGACGAAGACAAACATCCATGTTCATGCACACAAATGTTTGACGTGTGCGAGAATCGAACCCGAGACCTCAGGCGTAGCAGTCGGTTACACTAACCACTACGCCATCGATTTCAGGCTTTTCTAATTGTTTAATTTGGTAAACAAACAAACCATTATAAAAGCATTTAGTTTAGACTACATTTGTTCTTTTATAAATAGACATGACAAAAGAACAATGTATTGATATGTGTCTCTACATATATATTGTCTCGAGCTACCAGTACGCTATGTATTTTTTACTAAATAAGCATAATTAATATACTGTGGTACCAAAAGCCGGATTCAGAATACAATCTATACTAATATTATAGAGCTGAAGAATTTGATTGCTTGGTTGAACGCGCTAATCTCAGAACTACTGGTTCGAATTGAAAATTCTTTTTGTGTTGTATAGCCCATTTATCGAGGAAGCATAACATCACGCTACGACCAAAAGGAGCATCAATGAAAAATGTTGCAAAAACGGGAAACGTTCTCTTATGTGACGCAGTACGAAATATAAATTCTACATAATATATTACAAATAGCTAACTGTTATTTATATCAGAGCCATAACGTGTAACTGGGTATTTCATTACCTGTAAATGATTAAGGCCCCTATAGATTTGCCTTAATGATTTACAGGAAACAAAATACTAACAATGATTTATAAGAGGCGTGCTACAACGCATTACTAAGGGCCCCACTGTAAATCAACTAGGGATGTGCCACTACAAAGGCGGTAAAATAATACATTAATTATACTGCTTGTGATTTATTTATTGAATTATATAAGCTAACTAGTTTACACTGAAATTCATTCTAATATTATCTATCATATATATGAAGCAGGTGGCCATCAAACAATATAAAAAAATACGATATGCTAAGGTTAGATCAGCTGTCAAAATACTTTAGTAAATATTTTAATTGCCGTATCGATTGTATGAATTTACGTTTAGTCAAGTTCAGTTAAACAATATAACCAGCAAGAAACTCACGGGCATGGTTTTTAATCGCAAATTATACAATACTGCTTATTTTACTTATAATTTCTGTAAGTAACTAGAACTATTATATTTATTCATCTTATACTGAACACACACACATACACATTTAAAAAGAAAAAGAACATAAATGTTAAAGTTAGCTGCAATAAATAAAATAAAATGAGCATGTAAGTCAATTTAAGCTTTTATCAGCTTATCAGCAGTTATAATAAAATAGCAGCATTCACTGGAAACTAAAAACAGCGCGAGCCCATGTGTAGTAAAACTCAATAACACGTGACCCCACCCGAGATCTTACGAAACGTAAGCTCAAACTTATACTATGACCAATGTAGCGATCAAATAAAATATAGAACGTAAAATACTTCATCTACACAACATTCAAGAAACATCTATAGCCGCCGTACTACAGTAATATACGCGCTCGGATATTTCGAATGACTCTGCAAAATTTCCTTCACTAATAACGCGGCTCAACCTGTTGTACCTTCGTTCGGGCTGCCGCCCAAATAATTACCTACACTTTCTACGTAGCCACGTCGTAACACACATTACTTAGAAAGACTTGTGGATGAGTATAAGACTATGTATACTTCTAAATATTGTTAGAATAAATCCTGACAAAAACAGGTAGATCCAAATATTACGGCTGCGTCATTCATACTCCTCTCCGCTCCGTAGCATAAACGGGCATTGCTTGCGGCCGATCGTGATGTTTAAAATTCGATTCTTGGGTCGGAAAAGGCAATGAGTTTTTTTTAACAGTGTATACCTATAATCAATTTATTTTTTCTGGTTGACATAGTATGAATTTAATATTAGCTCCATATGGCTAGTGGTTTAAGTGTTCACTATTCGCGTTCGATAACCACATGAAAAAAAAATTACTTTCAGCGTTTATATGAATGTTTTATACACACGAAAATTCCTATTTATAGTAAAAAACTATAGATAGATTTTTTATTAGGGTACGCTGTTAGTAGCAGCAATTGTATCTGGTACACAAAAATAGGCGCACCCATTGGGCTGAAAATATGCTTAAAGAAATGAAGGTGTAATTTACCCTAAGAATACCCTTAGGCTAAGATACTAACAATAAATATTATAAAGCTGAAGAGTTTGTTTGTTTGTTTGCTTGAACGCGCTAATCTCAGGAATTACAGGCTCGAATTAAAAAATTCGCTTAGTGTTGGATAGTCCATTTATCGAGGAAGGCTATAGGCTATATAACATCACGCTACAACCAATTGGAGCGTAGCAGTAATGAAAAATGTTGCAAAAACGGGGTATTTTTTTATCTTATATGAAGCAGACGAAGTTGCGCTAGTCAGCTAGTAAGTATATAAAGCGCGAATACTTAAATAAAACTCTTAGCAGCTTAGCGCAGGTGTGAACATTGTAAAACTAAGATACGTGTTAAAAAGCTTCTGCCCACGTGAAACCGATGACAGTGCGTACCGAGATAAAAAGTATAAAAAGTAATGTTAATGTGAATATAATGTTAATCCAGGGTATGGTCTACCTGTGTGTCGATTTTTATACTAATCAATTCAACAGTTTACTCGTGACAAATATCCAGAACCCAAATATCTTTATAAATTTTCACATTTATAGTTAGTAGGGTAGCCACTAAAACTATTAATTTCGCTTTCTGTCTAACAGATAGGGTCTAAAGATACAGTATAATGTACCAAAAACGGTTTTTATAAACCATAAGGACAAACACCAAACTAACGCCTACGTTTTTTTAACGCACCTTAGGGTCATGGTCAGGTATAATCTATATAAATAAAAATCAATTGCCACATGTATGACTGAGCATTACACAAGAACGGCCTGCCCGATTTGGCTGTTTTTTTTGTTGTGTTTGTAATAGCCTGGCTATTACAATTATTACAAGATTTATATGAACGAAAAAGCCGCGAGATATGTCGAAATTTCTAAATGGTATTTTATATGAAAAAACGACGTTGATGGCGTTTTGATATTGAATTTAATAACGTGAAATGTATTTTTGTATAGATTGACAGGACAACGACTATCGGGTCAGCTAGTATTATATAAAACCAATTTTAGAAGGCAAGGGAAAAGAAAATTAGTACAATAGTATACTGTAAGAATATACTCTTTTGCTTATCCTTTTCCTGAAAAACAGACGTGATTCCATGTAACCCCTTTCATAATGGTTTTGATGATCCTGAAAATAGTTTCGCCGTCTCTTCTAACATTTTGGATCAGTGTTATTGGGGTATCTGCATTAAATATTCAGGAAAAAGGTTTTTAGAATTCGCTCACTCATTGATGTCTCTTTAGACCTCTTAACCTTTATTGTAAATAATTACCGTATCAGCAGCACCTCGTTTAGGAACGTACGTGTTGAATATATGATTCATGTTCTAGCGTATGTCTTTATAGAGTGGCTTTATGTGTTGAAGAGGCGTTTTAGATACGTTTATTTTATTATAAAACTACAAAGTAAATGTGTCAGTATAATAAAGATATTAATCATAGCCTCACGCCTGTATTGCTAAAGGTGTGGGCAGAAGCGTATTTATTGTTTATTTAAGTCCCAACAGCATATTGTCATCGACTAGACACACAATTTCAGACGCCTTGCTATAATTATAAATTTCTTGACAGAGAATTTCTATAACATTGTTTGAGCTGGTACTCAAATACAAGACGGTCATTCACAACATTGGCATTTACTACCGTTGTGCCCGAGGTAGCCGTTTATACTTTAAATTGGATCAGCTTATTACGGGTGGATACCAAACTATTTATTTTGTTCGTTTGTGTGTTTGTTTGATAAACCTTAAATAAAAAACTAAACAGCTGATGATACAAATTGACTGTTTGGTATCTTAGGGTACATATTTGAACCTGGTAAACGACATTTCGCGTAATTCCTTTGAATAGACCGGTTCTATTAAAATAAGTTAAGGTACACAGTGTGTTCCGAGTTAATGACGTTGCTATCGAACTGTGCTGCAAGCGATCAAAGTTAGGTATATATAGTTATTTACCTAAAAATAATTTAGCTTTAGGCAATTATGTGTAAGTCGCTACGTTTTTAGTCATTAGTAGACTGCCTAGCGGCTGTCGTTGTAACTTGGTAGAATACTAATACTGCAGCCACTAATATTATATTATGGGCGAGCCCATTAACATCTATCAAACATATGGCCAGATTTAGTGCTTAGAATTGTGTATAGAAAATTCAATAACAATTTTCTCAACCCAATAATCTTAAGTCACGGCCAACCGCTTATTATGCTGTATAAACTTTTTTAAACTGGTTCGCTCAGAAAATTTCTCTCTGAACACCTTAACAAATATAAAAGATTGAATAAAGAAAAGTTGTTCTTGTATCTTATATCGGATAAAGTTACACCTTCAATATTAACACAGCCTACCTGAGAACAGGAAAATTCAATTACAATTTTGACCGAAACGCCCCGATATCTGATTATATTTTCTGACAATATCAGATTCGTGTTCTGTTGAAGCGAAAATTCTTTTCAGACAGAATTGATTTTCTGAAAGTTTACCATACAAATAGTATGTTATGTCTGACGTCAAGTAAATACGGCTGTCTGTGGCGAATACGTAACAATTTCCATTACTTCAGGTATTATTTGTCACAAATTTTATATTTTTCTTACATTTGTTGAAAATATGAAGCGGCCTAGAGACTTGAGAGTAGACGTCAGTATATATAGGATAAATGTTGAGCAGACTATTTACCTAAAATCTCGTAGGTATTTGAAGGATATCTGACTTATATATACCCTATTGGCACCTATTACACAACTTTTTTAATTAACCTCGTGACCTATGCCTGCATATCGATGTCCAGAGTCAGTTTGGTTTTCGTTCTGTCTGGATGCCGGCTATTGGAGCATTTATTAAAGTACCTCGGTGGCGCAGCTGAATTGAACGCCACTACTTTGCATTTGGTCTCGGATTTGATGCCTACTAGGTCTGATAAATTATTATTGAGTTTTCGGTCATGAAATGTTCAGTAACACCACAGAGTCATGAACTGTGACCGGGGACAAAAGCCGTGCCTCTTTATTACATTGGTTATAAAAACGATAGCTGTAGAAATCTCTTTGCTCCTTGGAGGTAAAACGCGTGAAACTGTACTTGTTTATAATTAAACATATACATATATAGGTAAAGCGCCTAGTGGTATATAATATAATGGTAATGAAATATATAGATAGAATAATGACCTAGGGTGGTGGTAGGCTAGAGGGCGCGCGCGGTGTTCCCGCGCGCCTTCTAACGTCGAAAGGGGAGAGTTGTGAAATGCTCTCCCCCGGGGACGAGAGGAGGTCGGGTCCCATTGACCCGGCCGGCACCCACACGGGGGGGCCTGCTATGGATGAATCTTTTTAGACTCCCAACTGGCCCCCCCCATTGGGTGGGAGAGGGAACACCCCAGGTTTTTTTAGTGGGTATCCCAGCACTAGGCTGGTGAGTCCCACACGCCCCGCCGGTGCCGTCCCCTAGCCGGCGGGTAGTGCATCAAGCATTTTTTCCTGGGAATCAAAAAAAAAAAAAAAGGGTGGTGGTAGGCAACCCATGGCTCGCGAGCCGTATATGGCTCTTTGACTCCTCGGCTGCGGCTCTTCCGCGAAATGTAGTGCAGGCACGGAATATTATCTATTATCTCGCTTTATAAATATTATCCCAAAATTTTATTTTATTTTCTGTTAATTAAACTAAGACTTATTTGACAAAGGCAAGCTCAAGAGTGTTCTTTTAATCCTAATTATTTCCGTAATTATGTCTTCTGCTAAAGCTGTTTAGTTAAAAAATGGCCTCTTTGAATAAATTTCAATTGTGTATTATCTATATTTGGCTCTTTTGACCTGACCTAGGGAAGATGACTGGGACAGACTGGATGCAGAGGCTGAAAACTGCATGCTGTAGCGTAAAATGAGAGATGGTATACATCCAGCAATGGAGTGCAATAGCTCTTCTATTAGTTAATTGCTATAAAGTGCTAATACGATACCGTAATTATATCTATATATTAATACGTGACGGAAAAACTTTGTACCCCTTTTTAAGAAAACTTGCGCGGACGGGGGAGTATGAAATATGGCACAGTTAAAGTGTATATGGAGAAGGAGGGGATGAAAAACACTACACGCACACAACCAAAAATTTGACACACGCAGTCCAATCGCGTTCGTAGTATTTCGGCATGGTTCGGTTGATGTCGTACGATTCTTCGTAACTATAGTTACATACCTTAAGCGTCTATTGCAATTTCGCGGTATGTGGTATGTACAGGATGTCCGGTAATTAATGGATAACCTTGAAATGTCTTGTAGTAGAACTAAAGACCGTTCAGAAAAATGAAAAAAAATGAAAAAAATGAATATTAAAAAAAGCAAGCTATATTAGCATAGCATACTTTTGACTGTCTATCTATTAGCATAATTAGTGTTTAATAATAAAACAACAAAAACCCGATGGATTTCATTCATTTATGGTCGTAGTATACAAGAAAGTTATACATGGTAATTAAAAAAAAAACCACATATCTCAGGTAGTAGTTAGGATAGTTTTTTTCATATTTTTTTCTGAACGGCCATAAATTCCACTATAAGACATTTATAGGTTATCCATTAATTACCGGACAACCTGTATAATAACGATCAAACTTAAAAATCAATAATGTTCGAATTTTGACCACTTGGCAACCGCTAGATATTTAAAAAAAATGTACAATAAAGGCGGAGTTCTTATATTGATAATCTTTTTTAACTGTAATTCGCCCTTGATTTTAAGTATCTGTGTTAAATGTGTTGTGTACTTTTTAACATTAACTTAGTATAGAAAAATCGTGAATTCAAATCTCATATGTCACTTTATCGACGTGAAACTAATTTCAAAGTAAATATTGTATTTCTTTGATACGACTATTCGTAAAAATAATAAGTTATCTCATAACAATGGTAGTCGTCCAACATAACAAAACCTTTGCCTGATCGATATATACATTTTGTAATGCAAAACTAGGAGTTTCCGTGTGTCTGTTTATTTTACATCACGTATAAACCCATTATATTCATAGAAAACAAACGTTTCAATCAAAAGTCTTGCCTACAGCAGTATTGATGCAGGAATGAGAATTACCGCCTATAACAACACACCATAACTCTAAAGGAGAGGAAGCGTATGTCCGTATTTATCTCACTACGAAGCAACGCACACATATGTACACACGGCTACACATGAAGTTAGACACCCTATATACACATAACTACGCTACGTACAAAATAGAGAATTATCGAAAAGGGACAGTGCATAGTGGTAAGGATAAATCGTAACAAAAATATAACGCACTCTCTCGCACGATTCACAGCGTTCTACTTCTAATAGTTCAAAGTCCAAACTGTCTAGGTTGATGTGTCGCTGTGTGTACATAGTTAAGTAATGTATGACTGTGTAGTGATTTCAGTGATCGCCTCGCCTCTGCCACTGCGCCGAGTATTGCGGGTTCACAGCGACTCAAAATTTTGTGTTATTCACAATTAGTTGTTTCGAGTCTGAGTGCAATTTGTGTCCTTAAATGCAATAAAGAATACTAAATACAAACATTTAATATTAGTATTCAGTATGCTTTATTGCAATTCCACAATGTATAAGAGGGCCTCTTAAACATTGTGGAATTGCACTCACAATTGACATTTTTATAAATATGTAGATTATGGACCCTGTTTGGGCGCAGTAAATTACAAACACAAGCACAACTTACAAACTATTTTAATAAGTAAACGACATGTAAGATATTATAATTAAACACAATATTTACAATTTACTTTAAATTCAATAATAATACTAATTAACTACTACTTTAAGAAAACGTTACAGTAAGACCCAATTACCTTAGAATACCTATAATATTTTTAAATATTTATATGAAAATTTATTTTAGTTTGAATTCCAACGATATTAAATAGAGCGTATTTTCATCAACCGACTCCACCAAAACCCGGGATTGCAAACATTCGCGTAAACTTATCCCATATTACAGTTGAGCATCTTAAATTGTACCACAAAGTGAATATAACTCACACCACTAAGTGTGTTTTGTAGTACTCTGTATAACCTATTTCTTCTTTGTCCACAGTGATGCATTTCTCGTGTTATGGCAACGTTGCAGTAAAGCACTGACAGTTGATTGAAAACCGACAATATGGCGGAAGCTGAGGGGGGAGCAAGCGAGCAAGATGATGTTTCATTCTTGCGTACGGTAAGTGATTTTGTAAAACATATTTGAATGACAGCACTGCTAGACGGGTAATATTTTTCTGCAACGCGTAGCTGCTATAAACGGCTGGCAACGTTGCCAGTATTCATTTCCTAGTGCCACATATCACTATTATACATCCAGACAATTACATATGTTTGACATGGCCGATTTATTCAAAATGTTCTTGAGAGTAACAACACCCTAGCATACATGGCAATGTTTTAGGGGTTATAATATAACTCCAGACAATTACATATGTATAGCACGGTTATTGAGATGGCCGGGCTATAGTTGATAATAATTTTTTATATTAAGAAGAGGCCCGTGCCCAGCAATGGGACTGTTTATAAAAATGGTTGATATTATTATTATAGTTGAAAATATTTGCAGTAAAAATATTGCCCGTTTAGTAGCAAGTCTCTTAATGCTCTTCGGCAATACTCGGTTATCTTCGGTAATGTACGATGCGTCATATAAAAATGTTTTTATATAGGAGCATACAGATTTTCATACCAAAGTTTTATTGAGACTTACTTAACACATATAACTGTGGGATATCATATGGTATCCAGCCCAATAAAGGTAAATAGAAGATGTGTGTGATGTGATAGTGTGATGTGTGCTGAATATTTGTTACAAAATAAAGCTGTATATGGAAACGTAGGGACAGTACACCGTCAATAAAATAATAATTCAATTTTATAGATCGATACGCTGGTTAGCCGTGCCTTTGTATAAGCTCCAAAGCCCGGCTTGTTTTTATCGGGGAACATAATTTCGTAGTACGTTTACAGATTAAAATAACATTATTAAACCCTGGATTCAGTAAAATCCATTGCAAGATTTAAATAGTATTAGCTTAAAATCATACTTATAGCGGTTTTATTTTTAGTAAGAAGCGTTTAGTTTTTCTAATATTAGTGTCCCTTGGGATTAACTAGTTATCTAACTATTCAACGTAAATTATAATATATGATATAGTATCACATCAGTAGGTAAACAGAGGTAGACAGAGATTATACATATGTATGTTGTATGACCCACCTAATATATAGTTATCTGATAAGCACATTTCCAGCGCCTTACTGCTACTGAGAATTTCCAGCTAGACAAGCTAGCAACCTGACCAGCGGGGTATTCAAACACAGGTTCTCACGATAACATACAAACTTATGCCATAAAACCAATAAGACATCTGTAGCAACAGAATCCTAACTTAATATTATAAATGCGAAAGTGAGTTTGTTTGTTTGTTACGCTTTCACGCTTTAACTACTCAATCGATCAACACGAACTTTTGCATACACGTTGTCAGGGGTATGGAATAGGACATAGAAAAAAAGAACTGAACCTAACATAACCTACATTTACGCGAGCGAAGCCGCGGGCGAAAACTAGTAATATATAAAAACGTTTTAGCTTTAATTATTACTTTATACTGCGTATTTTATAATGAAATTCGTAGCGAAGAGTTCCCGGGAGTAAGATCAACAGAATTATTCCAAATATTTTCTGTTTATCTTTTTTAACAAACTTGATACTTATGAATAATATTATAATAATTATTTCTCCGTAGCGTCTGATTTATACGTTATTTGAGTTTAGTTGTTAAGTGGAATATCGGGCAGCACTTAGATCATACAAATGTTTTCTTGTTTTCCCCCTGAATAGAGACACTAGAACATAAAAAATATATATCGTCCATATCTGCCACTGCCACGTGCCTATATTGTTCTTTTCCTTCCAAAATTTTGTTACTGTTGTTGTTTTTAGACATCCATGAAATAAAACTTACAGACATAGCCAAACTCATTTGCATGTCATTGTCGATGAAAAAGCTGAAAAGCTGTTAGTTAGGTTGTTAGCAATTTAAGCTATTTAAATTAATGGAAACTATTTATATTTAAGTTTATTCTTTTCACCGACGTTTCGGTTATTTTACAGCAGCCATGTTAGTCTCCCCGTGAAGTAGTTTAATTTCAATCTATTAAAATCGGTTTACTTTTGGAGAGCATTACTAGATCATGTATATGGTGATTCGAATATCCTTGGTAGTGCTCTGCCTCTGGGCTTCACCCGAACAGTTTTTTTTGGACATTTATATATTATTATTGTATACTACAAATATGGCCTGTTAGCAGGAATTATATGAAATAATGTAATAATTATTACCAGGGTGTTTGGATACAGGGTGGGTTTATATGCACTGCATTGCAATCATTTAATCCTATCCTAACTAATATTATAAATCTGAAAGTAAGTTTGTTTGTTTATTTATTTGTTTCACGCCTTAATTACGCGACCGCGACAGATCATCATTAAATTTTACATACACGTTGTCAAGGGTACAGAATAGGACAAACCATACCATATAGGCTCCTTTCATCCAGAAACAAGTGAGAAACGGCAATGGATTGCCGTAAATCTTAGAGTTCGAAAAAATGGTATCACGGGACCTTCAGGTCAGAGGTCAAAGGTCATAGTCATTTCGGGGTATATTGACTATGCTGAGTCGAATGGCGTTGACCGCAAGTCTCTAGCTCTTACAGTTCTTGAGTTGAAAGTTAAGAGGTTTTCCGAACTCTAAAAACTATCTATAAAGTAGTGTTATTACCCTAATCTACATTTACGCAAGCGAAGCCGTGGGCACAATCTAGTTAATTATAACTTAGATGCAAGCAGATTAAGCTAGTTATATATACAATCCTAGCAACTCGACGTAATATTTGTATTAAAGCTCTAAATACTTACTTGTTATGAATGTGAATAGGAGTTTGTTTGTTCATTACGCTTTTACTCCTTAACGAATTATCATGAAATTTTGCATACGAGTTGTCAGGGGTATAGAAAGGGACATAGGGTACCTTTCAAAAAGTACTGTTTCTGAGTGATTGAAAATATACACAACGCTTATGTAGCGACAACTAAAAATAAAACCATAATAAGCCTGTCATACTTTTGACACTTTGCTATAATTACATTATATATAATTAAGTCCAACGACGCCATAGCAACAACATCGAAAATAATTATAATTAGAGGCGTCTGACCGGCCGGGCGTGACCGAATTATAGCTCGACGTAATTTATGGGTTAACCTAGTTGATGCCATCACAAATACTCGCTTGTCTTTGCTTTAAGGGGAAAGTACTAATAATATTATTTATAATATGTCAGGCGGGTGAATATTCCGGCCTAGATATGATGTATTGTACATGCGTAGTCTCACTCCCAAAGGATAGACAAAAGTGTATGTTACAACCACATTTCCAGCTTTCGTTTTTTAGTCATAAATAGATAAACTTTCCCGAGATTTCGACGTGCTCTATCACACACAAATATGGTAATACCTTATCTTTTATTGCAGTTACACTGAAATAGTAGTTATTTTAGACACAATTCATTACTATAGCACAATAATAAGTAACTTTTTATCAATGTTCAGCTATTTCTATGTGGGTCTGTGTGTATGTCTGTTAGTGACCGGCATAACTCCGGAACCACTGGCCCGACTGACTTGTAACTTGGTGTGCAGACACCTTGGGATCATACCTCGGTCGAGTTTGAATATGGACCCTGTAGGTCAAAAGACCCTCGAGATAAAAGGGTCATTTCTTTTCATTACTTTTAAATTTAAGACGAAGTGGTTGAATCCTGGATTATTACACCCATCTTTTTTAGCTAATTGAGTAATTGAGTACTACGCACAGAGCGAGCGTATTCCCTTATATCAGTCGCAGTTCTAGACTCCGTGCTGCGACAGTTTTTTTTTTACAGTGATGTCTTTCATGGAGTTTTCCAGTAACAGTATGCGTGACACAGAAATCAAAACATGAACTTCACAATCGATAGTCTCACCAGCGGTCACTCTTACAGCTACTTGACCTGATGGTATCAAGATATTCACTATCCTGGAGCCGTACCACCATCGCCTAAAGCATTTCTTGCGTTAGAAAGAGATAGGTCATTATAGACTTTATAGCTTTGTCTCGCTCTCGCCCCATTCAGGACCTTGATAATTCAGTGAGTAGGCGTAGGATGAGGAGAGTTAGGCGAGTAAATTACTTAAGACAAATACAAAGTGTAAACATTTCTCGGAACAATCAATTATAATAATTTTATTGACATACTGTTTGTTTGAACAGATGCTCCGCTGTTTGCTAATACAAATGAACTGTTAGGGTGCGTTTCCACTGACGGGCCGCTGGACAGAGTGGAGCGGAGAAAAGCAGAGAAAAGTAGCAAGTGTTTTCATTGAAGCGGAGCGGAGCAAAGCGGAGCGGAACGGAGTGGAGCTGAGCAGACCAGAGCTGCAATGATCTTATAATCCGGTGTCTTTCACTATGATTTCCCACGCCAAGTCTTTGGTTTTATTGCTTTTGTATGTTGTCAGTCGTGTATCCTATAAACATGAAAATTTCTTGACACTTTCAATTAGTATTTCGTCCATTTTCATTCACATACAATGTCGATGACGTGTGAAGTGTATGACGTAATATCGCTAACTAAACTAAAATGCAGCGCACGAGTCCTTTCCTGACAAGCCTACACTACCTGTTGCGGCGCACCGTTCCGCTACCCTCCCGACTCCGTTCTGTTCAGCACGAGGCCGCATATTTTGTTTAAAAGTCCGCTCGGTTCTGCTCCACTCCGCTTGCATTGTTTGCACTGATGCGGAGTGGATATCGAGCACTGTGATTGGCCAGTTCACGGTCCACTTCTCTCCACTCCGCCCAGCTCCGCATCTATGGAAACGCACTCTTAGTATCTATAAAGTGTTGTACCGATCGATTTTCTCCGCGCGACAAACCCGTTGGCTCTAATCGGCTTTTAAACTGTCATACACTTCTTCTTGAATATTCATTGACACTTATAATTCATTACATTTTGCTTGTGGCTTTGCTAGTACTAATCTAGGTTAGGTGGTTTTTTTATTCGATAAATGGTATTATATTTCTTTTTCTATTCCCCTGACAACTTGTATGCAAAATTTTATCATGATCGGTTGAGTAGTTGAGGCGTGAAATCGTAATAAACAAACAAACTCACATTCGTATTTATAATATTAGTAAGGATATAGTTTTTTTTTCTTTTCTTTATTTAAGAAGCTTTGTCACAATATGACTATCTGGCTCCATCATAGCCACCGTATGTATTATTACAGACTTTTCATAATTTTGTTATATATATTATACAAGGACCTAGATAGCTTTGACACAGGTTTAGATAGTACACTATTACATCTACCAATATCACGCTGCATATTATCAAATATACATATGTGCTCTGTATCGCTCGCCCCGGACACATTCCATTAGAATGTGTTGTACAAAGGATACAGTTGTATGCAATAAATATCTGTTTATATCAATGATGTTAGTCAACCGTGTACATGGGGTAGTTCTGCGGTTTATTGGGATACTTCGAGTAGCCTAACCTAATATAACATGTAGATCGTGTTCGCCTCGTATTTGTGTTGCTCGGGGCAAAAAGTCATCGGCGCCATTATTGATTAAATTCGGAAAACGTTGTCGAGTTCGCCTGTCCGTAATTTTCTTTTATATTATTGAATGCTAAGACTGCCTCGGTGCAGCGACTGTGCAAGTAACTACCATGCATCAGGTCTTGGGTTCGATTTTCAGGATGGTAATTTTGAGGCCTTTGGGCAATATAGAGTCTAACTAACTGTGCCTGGTAAATGGCAATAGGCTCGCCCATTATTATGTGTAACTTTAAACCGTGGCCGTACCACGTTTTCCTTCACTTGTTGCATAAAAGTACGTTTACATCTTTCCCTTCCTCTCCTACCTTCTTATTCTATTATATATCTATTTGTAGTTATTAATACTAAAACCAAACAAAATATTTCAAATGACAACTCTGCCGACATTATACCGTTAGCTAGGATATACACGACTCCCATAAATCAAGCCGTGATTCCGTCCCCACACCTCTGCCGCACCCACGACTCTGTTTACTAGCGAACAGTTAATTGCCCACAATACTACCACAAAATACATAGGCACAGATGCTCTACTATAATTTTAGCTCTTCGCCAGTATCATAACTAATATTATAAATGCAAATATGAGATTGATTGCTTGTAACGCTTTCATGCCTAACTACTTGACGGATCATCAAGAAAATTTCGCATAGGTACTCGCTGTCAGGGGTATGGCAAAGAATAAAGGTTAGCTTCCATCCAGAAAAAATAACAATTCCCGAGCGAGTGAAGCCGGGCAAAAGCTAGTTTCTTTATATTTTGATTAATTCATAACGTTTTACTCGAACTGCTTTTTGTGTATGTTTCTCAGATTTCTATAAATACTTCAGAATGTGACTGCTATGCATGAGGTTTGAGGTTCCATTTATGGGTCAGCCATTGTTATTGGGTTTTGTCAATGTGCCTAGTAAATAGCAGTTGGCTACTATTACGCGGGAACTGAAACATTGATGCTAAAATGGGTATAATACGCCTGCTTACCACTTCGGGGTTATAAAGAGACGCATATGGGCTTATATCTAAACTATTGTAGGGGTATGTGTGTGTGCATTTAATGTATGTGTGTACAAGCGTGAGGTATGCGAAACGAGTCGGCCAGTTGCTGCTCATTGGCCGAACAGAACGCTAGTTTTTAGAATAAGTAATATTAGTTATCAATAAATAAATGGTCATTTTATATGTATCGGTAGCTAAGGGTGCGCTTACAATAAATATTTTATATATCGTTAAAGAGTGTTATCTGTCAGACCAGTGCTGAAAATTCCCTTTTAGCGCTTTAGTAAACCTCACATTTATCTGTAGCTTGGACACAAGTAAATTTAGTCAAGACTCGGGTTCGATTCCCGTAGAATGTATTGGTATAACAAAGTAGCTATATAGTAGGCATAGTAGGAAACCTACACTACCTTAATGCTAATTCCACACTCATATAAAGAAAGGCATGACAGAGATACCAACAGCTGATCCTGTACATGAATATTCTAGAAACATGTTATTTATCACGACGCTAATATTTGGGATTCGTTAACTTGTGCGTGCAATGATTTTGGAACAAGTCCATCGAATCTATTAGATATTATATTCGGGCGAATTTATAGCCGGCCTTGTGTATCCTTGTGTTTTATGCCTAAACATAGGGCAAGCCCGTCGACTCTACGTGTGTGCGTATTATTACATACATATGAAAGATGCGGCGTTTTGAACAGAGCAAGCACCTCGATGGGTTTCGAATAACGAACGGTGCGTACAATAGAGTGCTTTGGCGACATACCCGGGTCAAGTGATTATGTATCCCTGTGTCGCCTGCGGTTTAGCCTCCAATATCCTAAGTGTGTCAGCTGTATTTTGAAAAGAAAAATAAAGTATATCGCAAACTTCATTAAACTTTGCACGGATGGTGATGGACATGGCTTAAGAAGTCGTCTCGTTAGAAAATTTTTTATTCCACAAATAGTTTTTTTAAGTCTAGGTGCATTTTGTGTCCGTTGTTTGTATGTTCGTAAAATCTCTCGCTATACAGGTACTATAGCAGGCGTTGCCTTTTTTAACCTATTGAGTGGCAGTGGCACACCGGCGGCCGACAATAGGTTTTCAATTATCTGGCATTCCAACAATTGGCAGGTTAAATATAGATGAAAAAAGTTAAGAGGGGGCTAACATAGGTAATATATTTATTTCATTTATGTTTTTATGAAAGAATGTAATTAATAATTCGTTTCCTACTAATATTATAAATGCGAAAGTTTGTGAGGATGAATGTATGTATGTATGTTTGTTACTCTTTCACGCAAAAACTAATAGACCGATTGCGATGAAACTTGGTATGTAGATAGCTGGAGACCTGGATTCACACATAGGATTTTTATCCCGATATTCCCACACGGGAACGGGACTTACGGGTGAAACCGCGGGGAAAAACTAGTTTTATATATTTTATTAGATGTGCCCGCGGTTTCACTCGCGTTTATGATTACTGCGCCGTCCCCTTGGGTCGTAGCGTGATGTTATATAGCCTATAACCTTCCTCGATAAATAAGCTATCCAACAAAAAAAGTAGTTCAGTAGTAAACAAACAAACAAACAAACAAACTCTTCTTTAGGTTTATAATATTAGTATAGAGTTATCCAAGTTTCTATTAACTTATTACTCAATGGTTAAATACTGGCACACTTACATAGGATTATAAAAACCTTTTCAAATTCAGATTGTCTTTATAAACTGCAAACCTCATCCACCTATCCATTTTATCGTACGATCACCAGACGACCGCTCAACGTACAATGGTTCACATTTGGCTGTCTTATATAAATAGCCTTTGGTTTTGACAACAGACATTTCGTCTAACGTCTGGCAAAACGGTGCCAAATCCCCGGACTGGTTACTCGGAACTATATTTATAGATATATGACCCGATACTGCAGGTGGTCTTAAAGACCCAATTGTTTACGCCCTGACGTTGTCAATGCCAATACGATTTTGCCACAAGCCGTTTTATAGCTCATGAAATTGGTTAGGCAGGTCACCGGCCAAATGGCATATGTTTGGCATGCTTCTAATATTGTACGTCGTACCCAAGAGATATAATATAATTAAATAGTGGTGCAGCGGTAGGATAAGTGACTGCTATGCATGAAGGGGTTCGATTCCCTGGTCGTGCCAACAAAAAGTTATTTAGATATTGTGTCTTGTCATTCGCGGAGCTAGGCTGTAAGCGGTGTTACACACTTCCTTGTCTTGAAGAACACATAAAGCCGTTGGTCTTGCGCCTGATCGATTATGAGAGTTAGGGAATAGAAAGTGCACTTCTGTGTGCGCATATACTTGTGCACTATAGTATGTACGTGGGGGAGTGTGAGATTTGACATAGTTAAAACAAAAGAGACAAAAAATTATCAAAAATCTAAATTACCGTCGAATTTCGACCACTAGGTGATCACTAGTATGTATTTATAAATCAGGTAGCTGTAGCTTAGAGCTGGATATAGACCCAGCCTTATTTTCAATACCACTCCCGATTTGCCATATTTTGTGTGCATTTTAACGCCCTATGTTTCTTTATTGTCCTTTTGTACTACAACCATAAGTCGAATAACATGCTGCTTAAGTACTTAGCGTCATCTCATGTTTACAAATAAAAATTATTATTATACAATCAGTAGCATTGGAAGCTACTAAAACTATTATAACCATTAACCAATTCTTGGTATGCCAGACATAATTGAAAACTTATTGCGTTTGGTCACCGGTGTACCCCTGCGATTCAATAGGTTAAGTAGATGATAATATATTAACTGTTGAGTACATACTAATTTATTTTTACTACCCATATTTATACTGTCGCGCTAAGGCCAAAGGAAATAGCATGCAAATTAATTCATACCACATCTAACACTTCTGCCCACCCCACTTTAGCGGTAAAAAGTTAAATAAAGACTACCAAGGCATATTTAACCACTTGTTGAACGTTTTACTGCAATGCACAACACGTGACATATTGAAAACGAATTAAGCATCAATGCGACTGATATTGGTGGCGATTTATAGGTTTGAATGAACAAAGCCCGGAATTGTAATGATTCTGATTTTGCTTTATACATAAATTCAATATATTTATCAACATATTAAAATTACAATATTTTTCGAAATCGTCTAAATTTATACGCAAGTAAATAAATAAGGATTAATGCTTTTATGAGACGACTCAGACAAGAAATTCATAGCTACACTTTCATTCGCCAATAGGGTATTAAAAGTAGCCTATGTTTGTTTTTGTTGATTATTTTACACACAGGAGCAAATAGCAATTTAAAGAAATCTATTTGTGTAAACAGAATTGAAATTGGTTGCAAAATAAGAGAGGCCAGAATATTTAAAATTTGCTTGTAAAAAAAACTTGGGGTGTAGTGGATATATCCACTAGTTTTAGTAGCTACCAATGCTACTGATTGCATACCGTACTTTGAATCGTGGGGTGACTTTGATAAAAACTTCGCTTTAGTTTTAAACTTAAATTGTGCGAATTCTCAACGCAGGATGCGTTGAGAATTCGCACAATTTAAGTTTTCAGTATTTCCTTTACGGCTGGCATCATTGTATATAATTGTTATTCTGTGTTCAATCATTGTGGATGGATCCGTGCCGATTTGCGAAAAAATATACAAAATATATAAGTACTAGTTTTGTGTAATTTTTGTTCCTGTTTGGGGATATAATGGGGATACTTTCGACCGCTGTAATAAAAAAGGGAGTATCAAAGTAATCATAGTTTAAAGTTGATCACTGACATTTTATTATTTTACTCAAAAAATAATCAAAAATTAAATATTTTTCTTAAAAAAATCGACAGTACATACAAAACCAATATTTACATATCTTTGTTTATTTTTCACTCGCATATTTTAAGAAAAATATAGTTTTGATCCCGATTCTACCTTTTGATTGATCAAAGTACTACTGGTACTAATATTTTTATTTGTAAACGAGATGACGATAAGTAGATGCTGCTTTCAATGCTATCGCTCGCTATCTCTCTCAGACAGCTGCATTGAAATAGCGGTTACGTCACAGTTTGTGTGTTGGTCCTTTTTATGTCATTTGACAATTATGATTCCTACTACCAGAATTGAAACGCTTGTATCTTATATATGTAAAACAATGTAAAAAACCGAGAGACTCATAAAAATATAAAACACAACTGAAAAAGAAAATAAAATTCGCCGCTATATTTCGCAAATAAAAACGACTGCTTTTATTTATCCTTAATATAACCAGAGAAAGCAAATAAAACTTCACGTTTGCTGACTATAACTTATAATATATCCTTCCTAAAAGCAATAAAACAATACACTTACAAAGCTACTACCTTCCCAAACAGAGACAACGCTAAACCTTTAAAATAATATTATACGTAATTTCACGCCTGTGTTAATCCGCGAAAGTGTAGGCAGAAGTATGGAATACGCACATTTTAAACGGTGCGGTTTAACCACCGGAGAGACATAAATTTGGGAAATAATAAAAACTAGATGTTGGATAGAAAAACAGGGCGTGGTGCTAAGAGGCTTGTTGCGTGGTCTTTAATAATAAAGACCTCTTAACTTCGCGATGGCTGCACAGCGGAAGGCAAGCATCTCGGCGCAGTCTTGATTATATAGGTCGGCCACCACCGGCACAGGGGAAAGAGAAGACAGCCACCACTCGACCTGCGCGCAGCCACCATGCCGCGAGCGGTTGACGTAACAATGGGCATTCCCCTTTGTTCCGAGTCTGGATGTTCTTTGTGTCTGTTCTTTCAATATTAATAAAGTCTTCCACGACACAGTGATTATCCCTAGTGCGAGTTCTCTTTGTAGTTTATCGAGTCTTAGAATACCAGACATAAATAAAATCTATCCGCACGTCTCGCCACTGGTGTGCTGCGCTACTGATACTGGTCGCTGCGACTTAATAGATAAAGACAGAAAGTACAGTATGTAACTAAATTCCAACTGCTCTTGAGAATATCCTTACGCAAAAACCTGTGACATTTTACCTGGTAATAAAGTCCTTACAATTTCGTAAACGTGGCACAATATTTCACGAGACCAACGGAGCGATATAATATTATACTGCATTTTTTCACTATTGAGTTGTTTAAACGTGTGTAATCATGAACGTTGGTAGCGAAATATTTTTTGTGACAGCCCGCGACGTAACAGGATAAAGCCCGTCACAGACTTAGCTATAATATATATTAATATATCGAGATATATATTATAGTAGTAGTATTATATATCACACACGGAAGCTATACTATAATATATATTTTGCCCTCACTCGGTCTGCGGTCGTCCTTGAAAGCGCACGATTTTAAAGCTTATTTTCTGTACGGGATGTTCAAATTTTGAAATAACACTGTAATCAATCTAGGTACCTAAATGAATTCAACAAGAGCACTTCTTTTAGATCTAATTGATAGTACCTCAGAGGATGATTCCCATGCTGAATTTGATATTCATGTTGCCTTGTCAGGAACGAAAAATAGAACCATCTGGGTTGAGTCGCATATAAAACAAAAGAGAACTCGTGACGAATTTAATTTGTATCATGATTAAAATTTATCATCACAGTATTTTAAAAGTTCAAGATCGTCATTTATTGAGCTTCATGAATTGATAAAAAATGATTTAATAAAATGCGATACGGTTATGCGCAAAAGCATTAGTTCTGAAGAACGTCTTGCAGTATGCTTGAGGAAAGAAGTAAAAACAAATCATATTTCAATCATTTATTATAATTGCAACACTTGTATTTTAATTAAATAAAGTACGTAATTTAAGCTCGTGCGCATCGAACACGGACGTCGGACAGGCGTTCGGTGAACAAATGGAACACCCCTATCCTCAAAATATATCAAAATATATATTAATATACCAAAATATATAGCAATATACCAAAATATACCAAGATATATGTCGACATATTTTGGTGACGTCATAGAAATATATATTATAGCTGCGTGTGTGGTCACTCGAAAATTTATATAGAAAATATGCCGTAATATGCCTTGCTATGATTCATATTAATATATATTATAGCTACGTCTGTGACGGGCTTAATGAACTGATCGGCAGTGACAGAAATACGTTAAATGACACATACACTAGTTTATTACTAAAGTATTACAATTGCTACATCTTTTAATAGGTATTGCTCGCAACTTTGTCGCGTGGCCCATGATTCGCCTGTAATTTCTGTGTCATATCTCCGGTTATACCGAATCGAATTGGCTTTAATATAGCTAAGATTATATGTTGCACCCTAAGCTACTATACTGAGAAAACCGCATTAAAATTAGGTCAATGATTTTGCGCGATAACGGCACAAACCGATCAGATCTAAAACCAATGTTCTGGTTTTTTAGTTCTGTAAATAGTCGAACACATAAGAATAACATTTTATCGTTTACGCAGGAGATGCTTGTTGCAGACAATATAATTTTACATTGTGTGTCTGTCAGCAGGTACTCTATAATTTTTACTATTGTATTTCTGTAATAATTAACTTTTACCAAATGCAAACAGTGAAAGTTGTTTTATGAAGAGTTTTTTAATAACTTCTATATTTAACTAGCAATTCTCGCAATATTAATCATGTTTATGATTATTGCTCTGCTCTTTGGCTCATAGCCGATTTTATATAGGCTATAACCTTCCTCAAGAATTCTTTCCTTTTCTCTTCTTTCTCTAGAGACTACTATGTTTAAACAAATAAACAAACGGACTGTTCAGTTTTGTCATACTTGTATATATTGTAATTAATAATAACTAAAAACTAAACTTTTTATTTTTAAGTAATAACTCCAATCTTCGTTACAATTTCATAGTAATATCGATGAATCACCATGTGTTGCGCTAGCCATATATTAACAGACACGTGTTGGTATATTTTTACCATAACGACGCCAGTCTATAAATATTTGGCCACTAGCTAAACATGATTGATAGAAAATAATGTTGTGTTTAGTTATCGCCTTAATAGCACCGTATTATAAATTGCGGATACGCTTGCCGCCGATCGTGTTCAATGCCCGTGTCGACAAATTATTTTATATTGATTTATATTTTTAACTAGCTGACCCGCGCATCTTCGTCTGCTTTACATAAGATAATTTTGTCCGTTTTTCATTAATGCTCCGCTCCTATTGGTCGTAGCGTAATGTTATATAAACTATAACCTTTCTCGATAAATGAGCTATCCAACACTAAAATAAGGCTAAAAATACCCTAAGGCTAGACCAGTGTCAAGATATTATAGAGCACTGACTTCGCAGTAACGACTGCCATAGATGTTCGTAGCAGCCGGGACCGACGGCTTATCGTGCTCTCGGAGGCACGAAGCAGGCGACAACTGTCAATCAATACGCACATAATTTCGAAAAGTCATATAACGTCCGAAAGTCAGAGGTGCGCGACGTTGGTTCGAACCCAAGACCCTCTACATTGCAGTCTGTTGGTCTTCTCACTGAGTCTATCGCTGCTTACGCTCAACTACTACGCTATCCGTGATGTCAAATTGTTATTATAGTCCAAGATCCGGCTGCAAGATTGTTTAGAGTGAAAGAGAGTTAGCACGTTACATAATCCGTTAAACAAGGGTGGCGATAGCGAGCTGAGAGAGTTTTAAAATCATTGTGCATGCGTCGATAGCTGGTGTTCTTAACCAACGGCACAAACACTGATTGAAACAAATTTAAAATACTCCGGAAAAAATATACATATTTCTTATATTTTTGTGTATCTTACTGTATATTATCTCTATGTTAATAACAAACAACAAATAATATTTCAAAGAGTTAATAAAAATTAATTTAATTTTAAATACTTGCGGACACATTTTAATGTAATGTATATGTATAAATGCAACCCGGCCAAGACATATTGCCCCTTAACCCGTCACGCGACATGCGCCCAGACGCTGGCCGCAGAAAATTTTGGCGTCAAATGTCTCCCAATGACCGGTTCGATCAAATGACGACACTTGACTTGATTTTTGTTTTTTTAAGGCAATCGCGTGACGGGTTTTATAATTGTATGTAAACTTAATTTAGATTGACGACTAACGTAGCAATCTTGCAGCCGGATTTACTGTTAGATTTTTACTATTAGGATAATTCTCAGTAGCAGAAATTCTAGTAAAATGTGCCCAGTATACCGCAATTTCGTAAAACTTAAAATATAGTGGCCGTAATGATACACGTACACCTCTGCCCATCCTTTTTTATGTATACAGGTATATTAGGTATACAGTGTGTAACAAAAAAGTGTATTCTTATTTAACTGTCACATAATATATAGCCCTTGTATAATAGAAACGGCCACAAATAAATCCGTACCTATACATTATTTCACTTAGATACAGCATTTTCATTTTTTAGCGTTTTATCGATATCATACATTCTTGTCGATATTTAAACAACACGAACAGCTGACTCAGGTGATCTTCGTGAATCTGAAAATGATCAGGCGCTATTTGGATAGTGATGTAATGCGTTTGTTTCGATGATTAATAATTAATCATCAACAAGCTTTTTATTTATTTAATAATTATTATTAAATAAATAAAATGTTTAAAATGTAATATATTTCTTTGACCCAGTTTTCCTGTTCATATGTTATTTATCAGATCGAAGCCGAGGAGCAAAAGCTAATCTTTTGACCCGCGGCTTCGCTTGCGTAAAAGTAGGTTACAGTCCTTTTTTTTAATAATATGAAATGAAATCGATTGAGTAGAAATTCTTACAAAGAAAAACGTCGAATCTTTCCTCTTTATAATATTAGTATAGATATATCATCTCCTCCTTCTTCTCCCTAGCCTTTATTATTCCCAAGTCACTTGGGGTCGGCTTTTCTAGTGTAACCGGGTTTGACTGGATATCAGTTTTTACACGGAGCGGCTGCCACCTGACCTCCGCAACCCGAATGCTAATAATACCCTAAGGCTAAATTAGTGTCAGTATATTATAGGGCACTGACTTCCCAATAACGATTGCCATAGATGTTCATGGCAGCCGGAACCGACGGCTTAACATGCTCTTCGAGGCACTAAGCAGGCGATAATTGTCAATCAATACGCACATAATTTCGAAAAGTCATATAACTTCCGAAAGTCAGAGGGTGCGTGACGTGGGTTCGAACTCGAGACCCTCTGCATTGCAGTCTGTTGGTCTCCCCATTGAACTATCGCTGCTCTATATATCATATCGGCTCTAAAATATGACCACATCTTTCTGTTACACGCTGTATATGTTTACGAAAGTCGTGATTGCCGAGGTTGACCTAATTGTCGCGTCGCGTGACGTCACTCGGCAAAAACTTTGACTATCACCTAATTCGACTGTTGTTGTTTCTTGTAATAGCAATTACTATTGTATTGTGAGTTTCTTTGTGTGTGTGTGTTTCAAAAATCGATAGTTTGTAAAGAATTTAACGTCACTGTGTTTGATGTTTGAACAGGTAACCCACACACTGAACTATATGTATACATGTTTTACTATTGTACAAACAAGGGCTAGTCGCGTTTTATACATTTTATAGTTAGCAAAATAAGTAGGTATACATTGAACTTTGTTAAAGTATTTTATGAACAAAATACCTAATTATAGTTCTATGTTTTCTAACTGTGATTAAATCAACCATCTTTTATCTATAACTAATTCCTGTGTCACGGCAGACTTTACAAACATTTGAACAATGTACTTAAATAATAGCCAGATTCGGCACAACCATTTGTGTATCACACAAAGTTTTGCCCCGTGTGGGATTCGAACCCACAACACTCAGCGCAGTAGCAGTAGCGAGGCGAACAGTTATATACCGTCTTTAATCTAATTCGGTCATCAGTATTAGTATTTTCTGTGATATTCTGTCAAAGGTCCAATTACGTATCATTTTTGTAAAGTTTTTGAATGAATGACTTTTGGTGTTAATGAAGATATCAAGGATCAAAAACGATTTTTAATTTGACACGCCTCTAATTAGCCTTTCAGAACCCGAGTCTAATACTAACATTTATTTAATATTTAAAGGCATATTTAATGCCAAACCAACAGCATATTTTTCGCACTAGCCTGACCTGACCCAGGGTCGACCTAGAGACCTCGAAAGCCAACTAATACAATGGCATTACCACTGTATCAGTTGGCTGCAGTCGCCTATTGTATTACACAAGTTTTCAGCCGTCTCATACTCCGACGAAAAATTTTGGATGACGTCCAATACTTTCCATTCTTACTGCATGCTGGATGTTTTTAATAATTAATACTGAAGCTAGTACAAATTTCGGTATGCAGATGATCGATTTCGTGCTGGTTGTATTATATTTAATATTACTCCTATTATACAGGCTGATTGGTAAAAGATTGGACATATTGAAGGAGGGTATTCAGTACTCGATTCTGAAACCGAATATCTAAAAATAGGTACTTAAAATTTGACCTAGTTATCCAATAAAAACTTAATGTGCGGACACTCTTGCGCATATATCAAAGCTAAACAAAACCTCCGCCCCCGCATCCACGTTTTATGGATATTTTATACAAATTTTTAAAAAGGTTTTCTTTGCAGGTTACACACATTCTTTTTTTCATGCGTTTCATCTGTACATAAATTATCATGTCCTATGTAACTAACTTATGTACCTAAGTATGTACAATATTTAACTAGTCACACTGTATACATATATCTTATTCATAAATATTTTTAGCATCGCGAGGGCGTGATTATATAAAGATAATCCAGACTTAGAACAATAAACAGAATACTCGGTGTAATGGCAGCGAGGCGACCACTTACGCTATGCGTGCAGTCTATAACATCGTTTATGAAAAGTACGTAGCATACACACTTCCCTACGCGTATTGGACATAGCGGTAAGCAGACACTACTTATTAACCTCTGAGTCTTCTTCGAAGACGGTAATGAAAACACTATGTGGGTCTGTCTGTCTGTCTGTTAGTGACAGTTTGTTAGTGACAGGCATAGCTCCGGAATCTCTGGACCGATTGACTTGTAACTTGGTGTACTGACACCTTGGAATCATCCCTCGGTCGAATTTTGGTCGAATATGGGCTCTGTGGGTCTAAAGACCTCCGAGATATAGGGGTCACAAGGGCATAAGGTCAGGGGGTATCCACCAACAGAGTGATTTGGAAGTCCAAGGGAGAGGCTTTTGCCTAGCAGTAAGACATTACAAAAAGGTGATGAAAAAGAAAAAAACACGTCGTATGAAGACGAAGAGGTTGAATCCTGGGTTTTTACACCCATCTTTTTTCGTCTCACTACGGTCTTGGCATATCTATCTTAAATCAATCGCACTCATAACATTTCTCATGGACGATGTTTTTATTTCCTATACAAAAAAATAATGGCGCTCTAGTATTCATTTCTGACTTGCGAGGGAATTCTGAAACAAAAACTCAAACAAACATTTAAATAACGTTCACAAAGAACAGCCAGGCTCGAAACAACTATTTGTGTATTAATATTTGTCCCGTGTCCCCACACGGGACGAATAGTGTGATGACGAACCCACGACACTTGAACGCAGTGCAGTGGCAATCAAATTTTAATGCTGTTGTATACATAACATTCTAAGAATTTTGTATATTATACAACACCACCATCACCACAGACTGGGCACCAAATAACATACGGCCCCGATGCAGGCCCAGAATAAGATGGCGGGATGAATTGGATGCGTTCAACCGGGATTGGAGACAATTGGTGCTAGACAGAAAGGAGTGGAAAGATCGAAGGGAGGCCTTTGCCCTGCAGTGGGACGGTACAGGCTAAAAATAATACAACATTATACATTCTAGCATATAGTATTCATTCGACAGAATATTTTCTAGTTTTGATCACGGCAGATATATTTACGAAAGAGCGCTCATAAGATTATTTTATAAGTCTACGTATAAAGAATCCGTTCCAACATATTCTAGAACTATTTTCTTCTTAAACTTTGAACCCAAAACGTTGAAATTCTCATATTTTCTTAAAATCAGGTTAAAAAGTATCAACGCCGCTTACCGAGTATAAAGATGTAACGTAAAGGCATTCGAGCGAAAAATATTACTTCAGATAACTCGTGCTCTCAGCGCTAATGGTAAATGAAAATGAGAATGAAAGATGGCGGTGATTTTATTGTGCCATTTAGGCTTTTATAATACTTTAATATAAATGTAAAGATATAAGTATACAACAGCGATAGCCCAAAGGGACGTTGGACTGCTATGAAGAGGTCTCGAGTTCGATGCCAAGGCACGCATCTTTGTCTTTTCAAAGTTACATATATACGTAGTTGTTTGTCAAGCCTTATTTCTTAAATCTATTGTCTGACCACCGGTGTGCCGCTGTGACTCAATAGGTTAAATAGTTAATATTCGCTCGCTTTAACCGTGAAGTATAATATAGTATAATATATGAACATAGTAAGGAAAATTGCATGTTTGGCAGTTTTCTATAATGTACTCGAAGATGTGTGACGTCTACCAACAGCCACTGCGTCAGCATGGTGGACTATGGCCTAATCCTACTCACACTGAGAAGTGACCTGTGCTCAGCAGTGCGGCAGTTTATATACATAGCTGATATTTTTCTAAGATATAAAATGAATATAAGTCTTTTTAAGAAATGCGGCCATAAATAACATAATGAAAAAGTTTTGTGCCGCGATACGAGGATAATATACCGTACGTGAAATGCTTTAATATTGATGTAATAAAAACAATTATATATATTATAAATAACTTAAAACTATGTAAATTAAACGCAAGCTATTTTATATGTAGGTACTAACTTTAGATATAGTTAAAAGTTATTTTAATTACAGTTGCTATTCTATGAATTATATCATTTAAAATAATATTCACGTAATTTTATAAACAGTATACAGAATAGATTATTCTTAAATACGTAAACAGTTTGCGGTAGCACAGCGGTATTGAATGCTTTGCATTAAATTTTTAGTAGCAGAACGGAGGCTAAACCTTTGCCCAATAGGTTAGGCGGTAATAGGTTCATTCCCAATTACATGAAACCATAGGTGCCATAAAATCATAGCTGGCTAAATCTGGGAGTCTGTCATTGGCCTAACCGTTTTCACAACTGAAAAGGGGCCAAGCAGTGGGACAGTTTATATACAGAGCTTATTATTATTACAATACACCTCTGCCTATCCTCTCGGGGATATAAACGTGATAATTATGTACATATGTACAAAAATATGATGACATTGTTATATCTGATAAGATAGAACTTCTCAACCCTAACTAATATTATAAATGCGAATGTGAGTTTGTTTGTTACGGTTTCACGCCTTAATTACTAGCCTGGTCATCATAGAATGCATGCATGCCCTTCATCCCGAAAAAGTACTGTTACTAATCTTAACTAACCTACATTTAAGCGAGCGAAGCCGCGGGAAAATCTAGCTGATAATAATAAAAAACACGCTTATGAAATACAAACGCCATTCAAACAATATCATTAAGCAGTGTTATTAATTAATGAACCTTCAAACTTCGCAGGATTAATGTTATCCTCAGTTTCACTAACACCGAGCCTTAATTTACTCCGTGTTTAAATATTTTACGAGAAAACTTTCAAAGCAATTAATTTCGTTTGATAACCATTATTCTTATAACTCAAAATTATTAAAACGGGGCGTGGAAAGCCTGTGCCTAATTTTTGCAGGATGAAGATAATTTATACTAAATATTTATTACATTAAAATAACTTAAAGTTTGTGTTCCTAGGCTGTTCTATTTGAGTTGGTATTTCTTCTGCGTATTTAGGAATATGTCTCTCCCGATAAGTCTATTCTTAAATTATGATGCCTGCTTGTAGTAGGCAAAATAATAATATTTTATTTTGCTTTTTAATATAACAACACCGCACCATGATAAATTCCTATGTCGCGGGAGTCTACAAACATTCAAACAATGGCCACAAAGAACATCCAGACTCAGAACAACTATTTCTCTATCACACAAATGTTTGTCCCTTTGGGGATCAAACCCTAAATGCTTGATGCAATGGCAGTGACAAGGCGACCACATAACCTACAAAGACAATGTATTAATGTATGTTAATGTAGGAGATCCTCGCTGGTTTCAGCATGAATGGGCCGGATCGACCGTCGTAGTACTAACCCTCTCACAGAATACTGGCGTGAAGTAACGGTACCCGTACTGTTGCGTTTCGTATTGGTGAGTGAGAGAGCCGGAGGCCCAGTTACCCCGATCCTTTTCCTATCCTTTCCTTTGTCCTTTCCCTCCTTCATTCCTTTTTAAAGGGCTGGCAACGCACTTGTAACTCCTTAGGGGTTGCGGGTGTCCATGGGCGGCGGTAATCGCTTACCATCAGGCGACCCGTCTGCTCGTTTTCCACCATAAATCATAAAAAAAGATATGAATGCTGTTATATAGAATATATTATGCAGTCTAACTTTCAGTTTAATCAAACTAAAGAAAGTAGACTAGGGCGTGGATTTTTTAAAAAATTCTATTGCATTTAGAGGATTTTACCTTATAAAGGTATGCCAGCCTCATCGTACCATTAATTACATTTTCCTTACTTTTAATAATATGCTTGCCTTATTTACTTGCCTTACTTATTAGGGAGAGGCAGACAGTGCTGCAGATGCCATGCCATAAACACACCTTGCTGCCGGCGATAAAGGTTCTGACAAAATCCGTATAAAAACCCCAATATCATATTTATTTATGTTAAATTTCTGCATCACTAACTCCCTCTCTCTTTGGTTCTTCTCACATTCCATCAGTAGGTGTTGAACATCGTCTATCCTGCCACATACTTCACAATTAGGTGAACTGATCTTTGTCATAAGATATCCAAACTTTCGTGATGGAATATGACCAGAACGTATATTAGGCGAGGTTACTCACGCCGAGTTTAGAAATAGAGCTCATATAAATACTACCTCGGTGGTGTAGCTCTGAACGCGATTGCTGTGCATTATGTTTCGCTTTCAATTCTCTTTTCGGACAAAGTGTTATTGGCATTGACTTTGTATTTTCTCAGTAGCGGCATGAAGTCTGGAAATGTGCCGATGGCTCACCCTCTATGTCGTGTGTCTAAAAACCATAACATGCAAACTGCGGCTCTTATACGCCTCTGCCTACCCTTCGTGAATATAGGTGTGAGGTCTTTGAATAACAAACTCTAAAATGCCGACTGTCAGAAGCCTAGTCTGAGTTCTGATTTAATCAGATTTCAAACAGTCGGTTTAACATTCAAAGTATGAATAAAATAAATAACTTTTTCGAATGATAACACTAAGCTCAAGGCTTGAATCATTTATACCATTAATATACTATGTTTGCTTACAAACAATCAATACGCTTACCTTATTTCCTCTGTTTGTCGAAGCATGTGGCAGTAACACAATGGTAGATAAGATCGAACACAGCCGTCGTTTACCTGAAAACACTTACTTGGTTAATTATTTATTTACTTTTCGTACCGATTCCACTTGAATCCAGAAAAAGGTATCTATTTATCTTAGTAGTTTGGCAACTAATGGCATACCATTACCCTTCACAGATATACCAGAATTATGATTCTGGTATATCCACGTAGGATTAGACAAAGGTGTACCAAAATAATTTTTAAAGCTATGTAAATACCTTGTGAGCGAAAAATTTGCTTTAAGTCAGTGAAAATCTTTATTTCCATAAATTGTAACACTTCTTGGTTACGCCAATCTATACTCATATCATGAAGAGGAAATATTTGATTTTATGCTTGTTTGTTTGTAAGGATTGAACTCAAAACTCTCACTTCTTGACCGGTTTTAAACATTTTCCACCATTTAAAAGCTATATTGTTACATAGGCTGTATTATATTTTTTAAAAAGGTACTGTTACTAACGTAACGTAACCAAACCTAACCCTTATTTATGCAAGCGAAGCCGCGGGCAAATGCTAGTAATCTAACATATTAATAAAAAGATCAACACAAACATTAGTTAACAGACGGTCAAACGCATGTCAACTGATGTAATTGGCTGATTGAGCTAGTCAATCAAATCACTTGACATTAGTTTGATTTTGAAACGTCGTTGATTACCCTTTCAGAAGCCGGATGTTATTAATACAAAATAGTCTTACTTACATTGAGTGTGATACCAAGTCAAACTCTTAAGTCGTTACTTATCGCTGGCCTGAGTAAGCAAGTTACGAGAAACTGGCCAAGTTAGAAAACTTATTCGGATCTTAAGACCTCGATAACCGTCGAAGTTTTTACGCGATTACTTTAAAAGTTTTTATCAAAATCCACAAATTGTGGAAAAAGTTGCAATCATATTGTTTTAAGAGAGTCCTTGAATAAGTAGGTATTCTTTATATGTATATAATTAGAGAAATAAATACTACCTGTAGTGTTTTAGTGCCGCACTTTTTTTTTGGAATTTGTGTCCCTCAAGCCTAACTAAGGCTGGTCCTAAAATGTTACGTAGAGGCGTATGCCTCAAGGTTCAATTTTAGGACCACCCTTATTTGAATTATTAATTTCCGTCTAGCATTTCCTGACGACTTCGTCCTGTTTCACTATAATCGCCAGCGACGTAATTTACGTGGATCGTACTATGCGTTATAGCGTCAGTAATATTAAGAACAGAACAGAATTAGATGAAACTTTGCTTAGTAACTTAAAATTTGTTGATAATGAAGCGGGTGAATACCAATAAAAGCACATTAAAATCCTTTCAAAGAATTTTACGAGATGCTGCTCTAATCAGGCAGCATACTAAAATCTATTGCTTTCGATTTTAAATCCCTGTAAAAAGACGAGACCAATTGATTTTCCAAAAGGATCTCTAACATATCGTAACAATACTAGTACCTATAGAAATATATAGATATCATATGAGATAGTTATATGAAATAGACCAATTAAAGCCTATTTTTTAACAAGAAACGCTGATAAACTCTATGTGTTTTTATCTCTATACCAAATAATTGAACTTGTTAAACCACAGTGTTTAGAAACAGACCTAAAGTAGTCAGAAAACAAAACTAGCCTCCAGACACCCGTTTTAATTTTCGTTACAAGATATCACACACTCTGGGCATCGTGGCTTGTTTTACTTAATGGCACGAATTTACTAATCTGGGCATTCCTGGAATCTAATCTCACCAAATAAAGACTAGAATAAACCTGCAAATTGGACGTAGGAATAATTTTGTGTAAAACATACATAGCAGTGATAGCCCAGTTGGGATGCCTCGTAGAGGTTTCGAGTTCGATCCCAAGGCACGCACATCTGACTTTTCAGAGTTATGTGTATATTCAATAGTTTATTATCGCTTGCACGGTTAAACTGTTAAGGAAAACATCATGAGTCAACCTGCATGTCCGAGAGTTAATCTTGTATATTACTAGCTGACCCGGCAAATGTTGCTTTGCCATAAAAAAAAATTTATGACCAAAAGATTAAAAAAAATGTTAGTGGTGGACAACCCTTATTACTAAAGGATATGAAAAATAGATAATAGCCGATTCTCAGACCTACTAAATATGCATATAAAATTTCATAAAAATCGGTCAAGCCGTTTCGGAGGAGTATGGTAACTAATATTGTGACACGAGAATTTTATATATAAGATTAATAGAATCAGGATATTTCGATATTCCTTCAAATGAAAAGCACTCAACATCTAAAGATCTTATAGACAAAATCGCAAGCAAAAGCTAGCGAAATTTACTAGAGACGGAATAAAGTATATAAAAGCATTCCTAAATCAATTATATCCCCTAAAGTATTTGAAAATAGAACAAGAGATGGTATAATCCGTTTAAAAACCATAATAATATTGAATAAGGAATGGTTTAAATGAAAACGCCATTCCGCGTGAAAAGAACCGGTAATTGGTCGCCGGACCGGTTGCTAGGGCTGCCATGCATTAATTCATAAATCACCGTTTTTTACATAAACTGCATAATCATAATGCAAATTGTGTGTATAACTTACGCCAGTACTTTTTTGCCTATTAATAGTTTTATTAGAAATGTTGTAGGTTTTAATATGAACGATTAAACGTTTTCTATTTATAACTTGCTTTTTCCTGGGGATTTGCTCGCGTAATATGTTTAGGTTAGGTAAGTAATATTATTATTTTCTGAATAGATGGTACCATATATGCTTTTATATTCACCTGACAACGTGTACGCGAAATTTCATGATGATCGGTCGAGTAGTTAAGGTATGAAAGCGTAACAAACAAACAAACCCACATTCCCATTTGTAATATTACTAGATTTCGTCCGCGGCGTTGCTTGCGTAAATGTAGTTTAGGTTAGGTTATTAACAGTTTTCTGAATGAAAGGATTTGTGTACTTGTAATGTCCGTATTAGGTCCTTTTCTGTTTACCTGACAACGTGAACAATTTCATGATGATCAGTCGAGCAGTTAAGGCATGAAAACGTAACAAACAAACTTACATTTATAATATAAGTTAAGGTAGCAAATAAAATCTGTAGTCTCTGCCCACCCTTTCGAAAAACAGGTGTGAGTATAGAAAGATGTATGTATGTATTCAACAATTACTTATTTTCTTATCCATCAACATAAAGTAGGACTTTTCCCGTTAAAGCGTGAAATCTCATTATCGTGTTCAGATAAGACCATAAATATTAATACTGCCCAAAACAATTTATTTTGCCTTTCCCATGGGTGGACCCAGGAGTTGCCGAATAATATCCCTTTGGACTAAACGCCTGTATCGTTTAAATATAATAATAAACTGGATTTTTACAATTTTTAATTTGCTGTATCGCATAATATCCGTTATATTATGCGATACAGCAAATTAAAAATTGTTTATAATACAAATTTAATATTATTTACATAGACATAGCCTTTGAGGGGTTGGGCAGGGGTGTATTACGTCTACTTTCGTCAACTATGTTTTAGATCCCACGTAATAGGGGTGAGCAGTGGGTGAGGGTGGGAGGCGTAGATAGCAGAGACTGGAACTGTGCCCGTTAAACAGGGCATCCAGAACCCAAGCTGCTACTGAGCAGTTCTTGACGAGACTGGTAAAGTCATCACCCTTAACATATCTCGAGATCCTAGTGGTACAGACCAGGATCCGTAATTATTCATACTTAAAGGATACCTTCGATCCTTGCTTCTTGTTCTTCCAGGCTTAATCTGATTCACCCGACGCTCTGCCTGATTTGATCATATCGTTATGTACCTACATAATTATGTACTTTGTCTTTCTTGTGTATAGATAAGTATATCCTCCTACATCTGATGAGATAGGCAAAATTGCGTGAGTGATTTACGTCTTGTTTAATAATCTTATACGCAAATAATAGTAGGCAAAGCTATTGCCGGATGCCGTACACATTTCTGCACTTTGTGTTGATACTAAACATTTTCTAACAAAAATCTGAAATTCGATTTCAAATTCCTCACCATCGAACTCCAGAGACGTATCTAGGATAAATGCCAAGTGTGGCCCCGGCTCCTAAAAAACTGTCTGCTGAGCTGTGAGCTGTCTACATACTAGGTTTGGATTTTGAGGTTCTACAAGAGGGTCATCGCCCTCCTAGTCCCATCTTATATACGCCATTGTTCGACACAAAGATAACCTTAAACTTATGCCGTGGATCAAAATATAATTCGTTATCTTGTTCTAATTAATCCGCAGTACATAAAGATTAAGCGTTCGTATAATAAAATGGGAACATCCCGAGTCACCTCTCATTATAATAAATATCAAACGGCCAACAAAATGGCGGACAGTATGGCGGCCATCTCGGCACTAATGGCTACACAAGCTGCTCCTAAATTGAGTACTTATAAATTTTATATGTAAAATTTTTTAATGGCGCTGAGGTAATGGGATGTACCAAAGTCTGTAGTTTAGGGTGACTAAAATAAAAATGTCTCAACTTACGGTTTTAGTTTATTGTCCGCCACACACACATAATACACATGTATACCAAGGTAAGAAGGTGAATGAGATTTTGCGCAGGCACACTAGCATGAGCATTAATTAAGCATGAAGATACGCAAGATGGAAGAAAGAAAAAAGCTCAAAGCTCACAGTTCATGTCGTAAAACGGATACGAGAATACAATAATCATTATATAACAACAATTAATAAAATATAAATATATATATATATATATATATATATATATATATATATATATATATATATATATATATCGATCTATCAAAATATGTACGTGTCCATTACTGAAAAATATCTCCAAAACTGACGGCTCGTACCTCTGACATATCGAGCCTAGAACATTCTACTTTTTGTATTTTGAATGCGCATTCTCACTGTACTTGCGACCAGCCAGCGCGATAATTATGTTTGTTTAGACCTGCGTGTGTAGTAATATTGTGTATATAATATATAAACATGTGTAATTGTAAATAATAAAAATATACTTTACACCGTAGGTCCAGTCAGCTCCTGGTCGGGCAAAGTATTTTGTTATCAAATTACCCTCAGTAGCAGCCCTCAGGCTGCATCTATGCCTATTGTAAAAGTTGGGTTCCTATAATGTAGATCCAGGGGATATAATAGTTCACAAGTGTGTGCGCAAACACAAATGCTCTACCTATTCCCACACTCTTATAGTCAAATGAAAAGGCAATTAGGTGCGACTAGTGAGAGATCAGGCACAGAAACGTCGCTTTCTGAGGCACGAGGGTAAGCTACACCGCAGACTTCTTTACTCTGGGCTGTTATTGAGAATTAGATAGAATAACCCAACACATTTAACGGCTCGACTCGATAATCAACCCCGGGAACTCATGCACATCAGTCGTAGAAATGTTAGGCTATGACAAGGCCATATGTGTACTTCAAGCCTGTTCAAACGCCAGCTTTCTAGAAAATTCCGCAATATTTCCAACTAAGTTGAAATATTAGCATGACCTGCACTGAGCTAACACATTCCTAAACGTGTTTTAGCATCTAATTAACATTCTCCATTTATTTAATTAAACGTTTACTTTTAGCTATGTAGGAATGAGATTATTTCAAATCGTGTTATAAGGTTAAAACAGTATTCACATTGACTCACGTTGTAATTAACAAGCAAGTAATAAGTACGCTGAGGCGTATTACACCTATATTTCAAGAGCTATGGAATAGGTTATCCTAATCCTAATCCGATCCTAACCCTATACTAATCCTAATCCTAACTTCTTAATCCTAACTAATATTATAAATGTGAAAGTGAGTTATATTGTCTTCTGTTTACGCGAATGTTATTCATTCAAATTAAACTACTATATACGGATTTTATCGCGTTGTATATTTAACACTCTATTACATAATTTAGAAACTGTTACACTACTATACTATACTATTAAACTTTACTAATTTTAAGCTAATTAAATTATTAAAACTATCAAATCTATTTGTATTTAAGTTTACACTTTCCCCGACGTTTCGGTTGCTTTTCAGCAGCCATGGTCACGGGATAAAATCCGTATATAGTAGTTTAATTTCAATGAAAGTGAGTTTGTTTATTTGTTTATTACGCTTACACGCCGTAAATACTCGACCGATCGTTATAAAATTTCGCATACATGTTTTCAGGGTTACTGGATAGGATATAGGATACCTCTTATGCAGAAAAAAAAACTGCTATTAACCTAAACTACATTTACGCGAGTAAAGCCGCGAACAAAATCCAGTATATAGAAAGAAAGAAAGAAAAAAGAAAGAAAGAAATATTTTTTTTATATTTATATATATAATTATAGGTACATATAAATTTGACAATAATATCGCTAAATAATCATCAATCAATCAATCAATCAATTTATTTATTTGCGAACATGGGTTACATAATGGTGTTACATTTTTTAGAAGGTAAAATACAGTTTTCCATCTTCAACCAATGGGCATGCAAATATTAAGGCTGAAGTCAAAATTATATGTTTACATAAAAATTTCACGTACAACACAAATCTTATTGGTTGATAAGTATTAAATAGAATTAATTAAAGATGTCATAGAAAAAAATAAGATTAAGCTACTTGTCTCAACACAAACGTCCTTTATTTTCTGCATGTCAGCATATTCTTAGACTCTAGACGAAACAGTTACTGAGAAGTTTTATTTATTTCAATTTATTTTAAACATTGATTGTTTAACTAAAGCTGATTTATACATTCAACTAAGGACTGCAATAAAATAATCGGGACAAAAGGTTTCTATGCAAAACAGACCATCAATTTTCAGGATGCATCCATCCACCATCTTTTTGCGTTACGAGTACCGTTGCCACTCTGCAGATTGCCTTACGAAAAACTTAAAATATATTCTTAGAGATATAAAGAACTTAACATTTCAACCACTCCTCCATTAAACGTTCTATCATCAGCTCTGGTATCAGTTTAAGTTAAACATACATATAGGGTTCGAAGGTATCCTCGAAGAGGGAGGCAGGGACATACTACACCTTCGACAGGTATGTTTTGAGGGCAACGTAATGCGTGGCGTACCTAGTAGATACTAAGGGGACAGTTCTCGACCCCGTGTAGCTACGGACAATTTCTTGATAAAAAAAAACCCGCCTGTCCCCAAAATAGATCCCTGATATAGTGCAGATGTAGGTATACGCGATTGCTGCGCCATCAAAGCAGTTTAATTTAATAAGTATGAAAACCAAAATAATCAAGCATGAAATTATAAATTGCGTCTTAAAACTCGCGTCTAATTAGAAACATTTCCTGGTAATTTTGGACGGAGCAGTTATTAAAATTTTACGATGGCGATAAGCTATAATTTTGGCTATAAATCTACATTAATATTATAAATGCAACAGCATGTTTGTTGTTTTGTCTTTCTATTATGTCTCTTCTCTCTAGCCTTTATTATTCCCAACTCACTTGGGTTTGGCTTTTCTAGTCTAACCGGATTTGACTGGATATCAGTTTTTAAACGGAGCGGCTACCACCTGACCTCCGCAACCCGAAGGCTAACGATGCCCTAAGGCTAGACCAGTGTCAGGATATTATAGGGCACTGACTTCCCAATAACGACTGCCATAGATATTCATGGTAGCCGGGACCGACGTTAACGTGCTCTCCGAGGCACGGAGCAGGCTATTTAATTTATTGGCGTGATTTATGCATAGTAATAGTTTTTGGACCAGAGAGTGCCTGACTCTTCATACCGGCAACATTCAAGATTCCTCTGAGATAGACAATAGTCCCTAGAACGACGACAGCATAGCCGCTGATAAAAGCTAGTCTTTCAAAGTTTAATATACAATCAAAGTCAAAAACTATTATTAACTAGATTTTGCCCGCATCTTCGCTCGTGTAAATGTACATAGGTTAGATTAGTAACAGTATTTCTTTTTCTGGATAAAATGCACCCTATGTCCTTTTCTATTCCTCTGACAACGTGTATGCGAAATTGCATGATGATCGGTCGAGCAGTTAAGGCGTAAACTCATATTCGCATTTATAATATTAGTTAGGATGTAGCTCACGAAGTTACACTTAAAGACGTTAATAAGTGTTACTTCAGTAAACTCACTAAAGTTTCAAGTTACCGAAATTACATATAGTTTAGTTTGCTCTTGTGTGTCCTGTAAGTCTTAATCAACACTGGTGTATTATGAAGCGAGGTTTATGCATCATAAGGCTGTATAGTAAAATTTGAGTTGGACAGAGTGTTTTAGGACTTTTCAGTCGTCTGTCAAACATTCCTTGAAGTACCACGTTGTCTGAAAATTTGTCTGATAAACATTTTTAGGCTCATCCTATTTTACCCAGGACTTTAAATGATATCTGGCAAATTGTGGATGTAATACGTCTCTTTGGTCCTGCGAGAATACCAACGTTGCAATTTCAACTGCAACTATAGCTGACGCAGGTTATTTGGTCTCGATTAATCGACTGTTCTATATATTATGTTTATATTTGACTAACTGGCCCGCGCAACTTCTTCTGCGTGACATAAGAGAACTTTCCCTGTTTTTGCAACGTATTTTATTTATGCTTCGCTCCTATTGGCCATAGCGTGATTTTATAGCTTATAGCCTTCCTCGATAAATGAGCTATCGAACACAAAAATATTTTTTTAATTTGAACGCGGAGTTCTTGAGATTAGCGCTTTCAACCAAACAAACAAACAAACTCTTCAGCTTTATAATATTATTAGATTGTATTGTGTTATGGAGATACTAATAAAAATATGTTTCCTTCTTCTTTCTTTCTATGTAGTCATGAGTCTATATATGTATAAAAGTATTGCAGCTGTACAAAAATATTACACAATTTTACTGAGAGCAAGTATGAGTGGCAACCCTAAAAAGAAAAAAGAATCATTTGTGAAAATGGAATCGGCGAGTGGCGCTGGTGTCGAGCCGCTATTGTCAGAATTAACGGGCGATTTGAAAGGAAACGCTATTAGTTGCTAATCGTTCCTTTTATTTGGATGATAAATAGATGTTGGGTTTGGGCGGTTTATGAGCGTTTAGAGAAAAATTGAGATTTGTTACAAAAAATTAGATTAAAATAAATAAAATAAAAATTCGTTTATTGCATGTAATTTTACAATAATATGCGATGTTCAGTGGCCCCACACTAGGTACAGCCTGTCCTGTGGGTACCTGATTCGATTACAATTTGAGTTTCATTGTTTGCTCGGTTAAAATCATATAAATAACATATGCAATAAATTAACGTGATTACATTATAAAGTTCACTTACTTATCATAAAACAAAAGTAACATCATTACAAAAGACCCAGATTTTGGCCACGCAAATGTATATGTATTATGATTTTAGATTCATTTTTAGGATTTTATACACGAGTTTATAGGTTATTTATGCTCGTCATATAAGCAATAGATTACCTGTTTAGTAAGCACCAGTCATGTACAACTGGCTATGTAAAGGGCAAAGGTAAGATGTGCCATAAAATCTCTCTGTTAGCCTCATTATTTAATGGTTAAACAATTACATTTCGGCAACTCAGTGGCAGTATTGTGCTGTAAGTTTCCAAGTAAAAGGGACCACGTTACAGATAAAATATCTGGGGACTCAAAGCAACTATTAGTAGATCACATTATATGTTTATTCGGTCCCTAAAACGGATTCACGGCGTAGTGTGATCGTCAAACATACTCAGTGCCAGAAACCACTTCTTGGGCCAACTCTTAAGAACCCCATTCACAGGATCAAAAGTAACGTATATAATTATATAGCGGCCGCGGCATGGCGAATGAGCTATTTGTATGCCGTGGTGAAGGCGAAAGCGATAAAGCATTGCACTATTCGTGCGGTCATTACCTAACTCTGTCTGTTACCCGCGTTTCATAACGCGAACGTCTAAGTTAACAGTTTTATTATGATAGATATAAAGCGCCATCACAACACAAAGTAACGTTACTAAGTTCAGTTAGAGACTAGCACGGAATTTGTTACGACGGCGACGTTGTCGCCATGCAGTAAATTTACAATTGCCTTTGTCATAAGCTTTTGTCGCGTATGTTAGGGACTAAAACAAATGTTAAATATATACAGGGTGTCCGGTAATTAATAGATAACATGGTAATGTCTTAAAGTGGAGCTGATAGCCGTTCAGAAAAAAATATAAAAAAAATTATCCTAACTACTACCTGAGATATGTGTTTTTTTTTTAATTACCATGTATAACTTTCTTGTATACTACGACCATAAATGAATAAAATCTATCGGTTTTTTCTAGTTTTATTATTAAACATTAATTATGCTAATAGATAGACAGTCAAAAGTATACTATGCTAATATAGCTTGCACTTTTTAATTTTTTTAATTTTTCTTAACGCCCTGCAGTTCTACTATTAGACATTTCAAGGTTATCCATTAATTACCGGACACTTTGTTTATTACATAAGAAAATATGTATTTGTAAATGCACCAAAGTATTCAAAATATTTGTGTAAAAGAGTGTCTATACAAACATATTACATATTGTGTCGTTTTTCCGCCGCAGGGGCGCTGATGCGCTCTCTTTGTGCAGATTTGTCATAGGAATGTCATATTGTATTTTTACCCTTCTACGGCGAAGCCAAATGGAAAGGTATTGATTTTGGTAGTCTGAGAATGTATGTTTGTATGTTCCACCGTAGCGCCTAAACTACTGAACCGATTAATAGATTCGTAATAATGGCCCGGGTGACATAATTATGTAGGGTATATAAATTTTAAATTCGTCCTTTTTAGACCTCTTTTTTACGTAGTCAGGTTATAGTTTTTAAATTTTATTCTAAAATAAATATCGTTTATAAAACTAAGAAATCTTACCTGATTGTATGGAAATATTGCCTAATCCCAACAACAAACATGCTAGTTTTAGTACCCATCATCGGTTTTTTACGACTATATCGATTTTGTAAAGCGTTTTTGCACATTTCTTATCAATGGGACAGTTTTTACTTTTTTCCTGTTTGTCTCTCCGATAGGACAGATTAGAGAGACTGTATGTCCCTGTGGAAATAACCCGTTCTTAGTTTCTATCTTCTGCGCGGTTTAAATACTGTACATCGATTTGGAATTTGGCTTAAAATGTACTTATTGCATTGAATTTTAAAAAGCACATAGTATCATCAGCTACAATAACTTTCATGATATATCTCTTTTTACTTGACTTACGTGACTCAACTTAGTTATAAAACTGCAGCTAATATACAAAACTACGGATGAACTTTACAATAGCATTACAACTGGAGAGCAGTTACTTTTAGTCACAAAATCCGTCTGCCAAAAATCAATCAAATCGATGCTAAAATCCGTCTGCTTTAACCCTTAAGCCATCTGTAGTCGCTGGCTAGAAGCGGTACTTCACTGCCACCACCCTGACTGTTCAAACCCACATGAGACAATTATTTTTGCGACTCACAAATTATTGTTCTGGGTGCCTATACTCCATTTGGTTAGGTACTTAACTAAAGGTAAGCAATCTTGTGTCTTTTATCTAAAAACTCAGTTTAAAATAAAATTTGCTAAAGATATAAATACAACAATAACGATTACTAAATCAATTGAACCGTTAATTTAAGCAGTAGTTTATTTGTTTAATATGTGTTTGTGTAAAAAGTCACATCAAGATTGTTTACCTTTATTTAAGTAGCTAACCAAATGGAGTATAGTGCGAATTGGTTTTACGTTAACGCGATCGAAACGTTTACTGCGTTTGGCTGTCTGATTAGTTAAGAGCTTGGAGCGAGCCAAAGCCTTGGGAAGCAAATTTTGTAAATATAACTACCCTCGCTTGGGAATAACCCCTTTGCATATACAAGGGTTGTTGCCAAGTGTGTATAAAGTTTGCCAGTTCCTCTAAGCTTCCTTATTGTAAATACTGAATAGGGAAATGACATCAAAATGTAAAACAGATGTTTAAGTTAGCTTAAACTCGATTCCTATATGGAATAAAATGTTGTGTGATTCTATACGATTATGTGAATGAGTTTTCATCATTATCATTGTTTTTATAATAGTAAACTTGTGGCAAACATAAAAAGATGGATGCTTACTGTTGTTGTTAAAAGCAGCGATAGCTCAATGGGGAGACCAACAGACTGCAATGCAGAGGGTCTTGCATTCGAACCCACGTCGCGCACCTCTGACTTTCGGAAGTTATATGACTTTCCGAAATTATGTGCGTATTGATTGATAATTATCGCCTGCTTCGAGCCTCGGAGAGCACGTTAAGCCGTCGGTCCCGACTGTCATGAACATCTATAGCAGTCGTTATTGGGGAAGTCGACCCAAAAGATCCCAGTGGATGGAAGTGTCGCCGGTCTGTCCTGACTGGCCCCCACACAGGATAAGATACTGTCGTTGTCAGTCATAATTTTAGATAATAAGAGAAATCTAAAAGTTTATAACCTAGGGTTGTAAACTTTTAGATTTCTTTAAGTAGAGTCTAGTTGCATTTCCGCTCACATTTATACTGCTGGACCAAATAGGCAAAGCTTAGAGCTCAATTATGCACGAAAAAGAAGACTGCTTAGAAGAAGCTGCTTCCGACCGATATGTGCCTAATTATACGGGTTCAATTCTTGATCAGCAAATAAATTAAAAAAGGCTAAAATGTTCTTAGTGCTCTCTTCTAAACATACGTTGCGCTTTTAAGCTGTTAATAATGAAAATCTATTGTGCATAGCCGCTGTCGTGCCACTGCGACTTGATAGGTTAATGCGTGGGACTTCAAATATAATTGGCGAAACAGCGGTTTGAAGCACCTCTGCCTACCCTACCAGACAGACGAAAGTGACCAAAGACTGTGTTATCATTTTACCAAAAACTGTTTGCAAAGTAAAAATCGTCATTAAAAGCTGTTGTACGTTATTTATTTTACTTTGTTGTGGATGAATGGCCGCCCTTTATTCAAAGTGAGCGGGTCTGTAGTTCAAGTATCAACGATTTGTTCAGAGCCATTCGTTTTGTATCTACTGGTACCGACAGCAACTAAAATCATGAACATTTTCAAATTTATAAAATTTCTGCACACTAAAAACATTCATAAGTGATACAAAGACATAAAGTATTCTTGTACTCAAAAACTTACAATAATTAAGTAAATTACTTTTCCATTAGTTGCTGAACACCAATACTGCATTTACAATAATAAAAGACTAAGGCCTTCTCCCACTACTTCCAAATAGCATTCATCCATACGATAAAAGTCTCGCTATCTCTCTTCTTTAACCTAACATGAGTGAGACAGCATGCGATTTATCTTTCGGATAACTTTTACTTGCTAGTTGTGGGACTGGCCATTAATACACGCGCGACGTAATAGATGATTCTACAACAACACCGTGTAAGTTCGCCGACCGTAGCATGTGAAATTTCAGACGTATACCATACGTTTCTACTACGTCTTATGTGTGAAATCTCTTAGTATATATTTAAATAAAGTTTGTACTAGATTTTCATATTTTTTTAAGACAACTCGCGCGCTGCCTTTAATTCTTGTGTCGCGGGGGGACTTTACAAACATTCAAACAACAGACTCAAGAAACACCCAGACTCGGAACAAGCATTTTTGGCTCACAATAATGTTTAATCTATGTGGTATCCGAATCCACAATACTCGGCACAATGGAAGCGGCGAGGCGACCACTTAAACACAAACACACACGCCATCCGTGCAGTCTTTTCATGTTTATAATACGCTTTTATTAGCTTGGTATGTATATATCTATGTGTCTATGAATCTATGTAACGGATTCTTTGAACGTGATGTTCACCTCTTTCAAACCCACAGATTGATTTGAAACTGTGCACATTTATCGAGGACCGATGACAATACAATAATTTAGAAAAAAAATAGTTTAATAAAATTAAAATAAATAATAGTTTAATAAAACTAAAAAACACGCTTTATTAAGAAAACAAGCTAAAAAAGTAGAAAATAATTTATAAATTTTAATGTAAAAAAGCGTGGGGTGCTTTCTAAGATATTTAGAAAACCCCCACCGCACACTTTTTTATATTCAATTATTTATTTAAATTAAAATTTGTTCAACTTATATTGCTGACTGTACACTGGTGACCCTTTCTTTCAATAGCTTGTTACAATGCCAAGTACGAACAACGACAAGTTAAGACTTCATTTTGTCGTGTTCTTTGTGAAGACATACGATTGTATTATCTATACTTCCTTCTATTATAAAGAGTTAAACTTAAATGTAATATAAAATATAAAATGATATTGTCTTATGTTTACGCGAATGTTATACATTGAAATTAAACACTTTATACGGATTTTATCGCGTTGTTTATTTTACTTTAAACACTGTTTTTACATAATTTTCAAAACCTTAACACTACTATTATTGAACTTTACTACTATTAAATTTAAGCTATATATTTTCTAATTAAACCTATTTATATTTAAGTTTACACTTTGCCCCGACGTTTCGGTTGCTTTACAGCAGTCATGTTCACGGGGAGACTAAGATGGTAGTTTGTTATTATGTAAAAACAGTGTTTAAAGTAAAATAAACAACGCGATACAATCCGTATAAAGTGTTTAATTTCAAAATATAAAATGTATATACTAAATTATGCCCGCGGCTCCGCTCGCGTAAATATAGGTTATGTCAATTTTCTATCCCTTAGGTATAGTATTTTTTTTCTGAATGAAAGGTATCCCATGTGTCTTCTCCCTAGCCTTTATTATTCCCAAGTCACTTAGGGTCGGCTTTTCAAGTTTAGATTTTTTAGATTTGACTGGATATTAGTTTTTATACGGTGCGGCTGCCACCTGACCTCCGCGACCCGAAGGCTAACGATACCCTAAGGCTAGACCACTGTCAGGATATTATAGGGCACTGACTTCCCAGTAACGACTGCCATAGATGTTCATGGCAGCCGAGACCGACGGCTTATCGTGCTCTCCGAGGTACGGAGCAGGCGATAATTGTTAATCAATACGCACATAATTTCGAAGTCATATAACTTCCGAATGTCAGAAGTGCGTGACGTGGATTCGAACCCGAGACCCTCTGCATTGCAGTCTGTTGGTCTCCCCACTAAGCTATCCCTGACAACGTGTATACGTTCATAATGATGGGTCGTATAGTTAAGGCGTGAAAGTGTAACAAATAAACACACATTCGCATTTATAATATTAGTCAGCATAAAACTTTCGAATAATGTAGCTATCAATTAGTAAAAGAATTCTCAGAATCGGTTGAGAAATTGCAGAGATATAAATATATATATATATCTATACATTAATACGTGAAGCAAAAACTTTGTACCCCTTTTTACGAAAATTACGAAGACGGAGGAGTATGAAATTTTGCATACACGTTGCCAGCGGTACAGAAAATTATATAGGCTACCTTCCATCTAGAAAAATGTATTGTTACGGAGTGATAGAAATGTATTGATAAAATTTACATTAACGAGCGAAACTGCGGGAAAAAACTAGTAAATAAATATTTTTTTAATACAGTATATGCAACAACACTTTTTATCCAACAAATAATGTCAACACGATAAAAATTAAAATACAAAACGTGTGCAACGCGGATCTGTTAAGCTCGTAAAATGCACACATAAAACTGTAAAACCCATAAATTAAGTTTATGTGCGAATAATATTACAATGGAATATGTATGTGACCTCGACGCCCTGGCGCTAGTATGGGAGTCAAGGCTTAGCCATAATTATTACTAATTTATTGCGGTCAGGCAGGTTAAGACTGCGCCGAGCGTAAGACGCGGTTGGACTGAATGACAGAGCTCGACATTCAAATCGGCACGCGGCTGCCATAGTAAAATTTTATTGAGGATTTGAAGTGCTTTTTTGATAAATATTTACAATAACTTAAATATTTGGTACGGACAAATTGTAATATAACTATTTATGTTTCGTTTAAGCTGTAAAATAGGATAGATTTCTACTGTTATAATCTGAAAATTACGTAACACGAGCTTACGCTTTTGCATTTTTCGTGCAAATTTACGTAATCTTGTAGGCGAAAATATTAATTATTTTGAATTTTTTAAACGGAGTAATTGTAAACATATTCATTGTTATGGTAAATGTATATTTTATATTTGTATTAAGCAAAAGGTGTAGATTTTATCAACTTAACTGTGACCGCCTGTTTTGGCACATTTCGCTCGACGCAGTCTTAAGTAAACTATACAGTGTTTACTTAACTAAAAATAATATGGCGTAGTGGTTTAAGGGTTCGATTACCACACAGGATAAAATTTGTGTAATCCACATAATTATTTCGAATCTGGGTATTATTTGTATCCGTTGATTGAATCCTTGTCAAATTCCCTATGATGCAGGCCGTAATACGAGTACAAGGGCAAAAGATTACTTACCAAAAAATTTAAAAAAAGATTTTGCCACGTTACAGATTATAGCTTTTCAATAACCACTGATATTAATTACACGTTTTTTTCGACAAATAGACAAACGCTGGGTAATTGTGTGATAGCTGGGTGTATTACACCCTTATAGGTACTACTTGCCGAACCTTCAAAAACCCTCACCGCTATTTCGACTTTGATGATTTATTGAGAGACGTAGGTATATCATATACCTATGTATATACCTACGTCGCCCAGTCCTACACAAGAACTAGGATGAAAAAAAAATGAAACTTTTGAACCCACCAGACGAAACGCAGTAACAGTGTTACTAACGCGGTTTTCAAGCCGACTCATTCGTAGATCTATACTAATATTATAAAGCTGAAGAGTTTGTTGGTTTGTTTGGTTGAACGCGCTAATCTCAGGAACTACTGGTTCGAATTGAAAATTATTTTAGTGTTGGATAGCCTATTTATCGAGGAAGGCTATAGGTTATATAACATCACGATACGACCCACAGGGGAGGTGGAGTAACTATAAACGCGTGTGAAACCGCGGGCACAGCTAGTCACCAAATAAATGGCAATGACCGGCCTACCACTCATTTGCCTTAACATTGAGCCACCCGCCATTTTCATTCAACGCGTTGTATAACACAGGTTAAATATTATATTAGTGAAATGGAATTTTGCCGCAACGTTGTCACGCGAATGCGTACGCACGAACGATATTACACACAGAAATATTACTATAGTACCTACTACAACTTTTGTTATTACTAAAGTCTTACCTCAAAAACATTGTGAAGAATGTTAAATTAACTGGCATGGAACTGGGAATACACAATAAGGTTTTACATATTATTATTCTCTATTTACGCGAATATACACATTGAAATTAAATATTTTATACAGATTTCATCCCAGTTTATTAATTAACAAATTATAAATATGACCAAACACAAATTTTGAATTATTTTAATACTATGGGAAAATGTAAATTTAAACTACCCCGACGTTTCAATTGCTTTTCAACAACCATGGTCACGGGGAATTTATGATAAAAGAAAACATAGGTATTGGTTTTAAAATTACGTGACTTTTATAAAAAGAGTAATATTTGCGCGCTGAAATTAAAGGCAGAATAAAAGTTCATTTATTTTGTTAAGCCACTGAGGATTATTAATTTAAATACTACAAGAAACAATTATTAAAATTTGTGTGATCTACAAATTATTGTTCTGCATTTGAGTGTTACTTTGTGTCCGACAATTGTAAAGTCTGCCGCGACAATTAGCGTGATCCTAGTGCGGAAGAAGATACTTTGTAGGTGCCTTTTTATACTAACAAGATTGCAAACGGAGAAGAAAGTACATAGAAACCCATACCTATGTATTGTTCTTTCTGCTTCTATTATTGTCGGCCTCGATGGCGTAGTGGTTAGTGTAACCTGCCACGCCTATGGTCGCGGGTTCGATTCCCGCACAAGACAAATATTTGTGTGCATGAACATGGATGTTTGTCTTGGTCTGGGTGTTTCTATGTATAATAGGTATACGTATTTACAAAAAAAAAAGTATATATGTATGTTTATCCATTGTCTAGTACCCATAGTACAAGCTCTGCTTAGTTTGGGCTAGATGGTGTTGTGTGTGGTAGAATATTATTATTATAGAATATTATATCTATTTCATCATCATCATCTCAGCCTAATGATGTCCACTTGGCACAGGCCTCCTCCAATGTATTCCACACAGACTATGTCAATGTTCAATATGTTTTACATATCTATTTATTATAGTTATAAATGTTATAATCTTTAGTTTTTAGGGTTCCGTACCTCAAAAGAAAAAACGGAACCCTTATATAATCACTTTGTTGTCCGTCTGTCTGTCTGTCAAGATCCTTTTTCTCAGGAACGCGTGGAGCTGAAATTCATATATAATACCCAAATCTACAGTCCCTTAGAGCTGTGAAAAAATCAAACTTTTTAGCCAACGCAATCAAAAGATACAGCCGTTTATGCTGCAAATTTTCGACGCTCGCAAGGCATCAAAACCTACAGGGTACTGCCCGTGAATTCAGAATCTTGAAATTTGGTACGAAGCAACGTCTTATAGCACAGATAAAGGAAAAATTGCGATAAACATACATTTTTAGTTATTTAGCAATAAAAATACCATAACTTTTACTTATATACCTACAGGTTTGTACGGAACCCGCGGTGCGCGGGTCCGACTCGCACTTGGCCGGTTTTTATATAGTACAACACCTTGTTGATATGAGTTGTAAAATACTGAAATTATATTTAATTGGCGATTTAAAGAAGTGGCCGTTCGTTTCTTGCAAGTTTCTTCTTATAGGCTTAACCCTTTGCCTGAACCTAGAAACTATCTTAAACGTAGCTTCAGTAATTTAGTAAACTCACTAACCTATATATTTTGATATTCATATATGTTATTTTGTGACCTAAATGAATAATTGATTTTGTGACTATTACAGATAAATACTTAATAATAATATAGTCTGAAAGCAATAATGAAAGTCCTATATACAAACAGTCCCACTGCTGGGCACGGGCCTCTTCTCATTAAAAGGACAGTGATCAATCTCTCAATGATTTTAATGCGTATTTGTTAACGAAATAAGACAAGTAATAACGGTATATAGTCTACACAAGTCTAGCCGCCGGCATTGCAGGTAGTTTAATATAGAACCAATGCGATAAAAATATATGGCCTTTCTAACAAGTATTTTTAAACAAATCGCCGCACTAACTGACAGTTTCCCGTCGACGTACACTTTTGCAACATGGCTACCAGGTAAAAGAAACATGTACGAATAATTAATATTACTGTTGAAGGATAAGCCAGTGTTACATTTCTTAATATTCCGATGTTTGAGAAAGAATAAATGTTTCTTAGAATAGAATAAATGCTTCGAATGTATTTTACTGACGTTTTCCTGCGGCTTCCATCGCCTGTAATTTCTGTAAATAGTAGATATGTAATTTTTTTACCCCTGACAACGTGTAAGTGAAATTGTATTATATCCGGCCGAGTAGTTAAGACGTGAGAGCGTAACAAACAAACATTCCCATTCATAATACCTATTACTTGTTTTTTATTGGTTTTAAGCTGAGAGAATTGCAATACTTTGTGATATGAAATATTAATTTAGGTCGAGTGTAAGTTATATCCAGTTATTTCCATCAATGTAAGGATGCACTGTTTTTATATGCCACGGTAAAATATCCGAAAATTACAAATACGGGAGTGAGAAAAATCTTAACTAATAACTTACTTTATTATATGCCTTTAACCCCAAAAGGGTAAGCAGAGGTTTAATATACACACATTTGTCAAAAAATGTGGTTGCTCACATAATAATAATAATATCCTCCAGACCGAATTTCGGTCACGGCGGCCAGTCTTTACAGAGACTGACCATCTGCGCAGGAGATATTATAGTGCACAAGTGTGTGCGCAAACACAAGTGCACTCCCATGATCCGATAGGATGGTAATCTGATAGGAGAGATATCAGGCGCAGGACCAACAGCTTTACGTGCTTTCCGAGGCACGGGGGTGTCTAACACCGCCAACTTCCTAACTCCGAGCTGCTATTAAGATTCCTTAACGGAAAACTCTATCATTTTTTTGGCACTGCATTCAGTATCGCTGTAACATTGCGTCCACTAAGCACATTTTTAAGCTCGGTGCTTGTACTAAGTTATTTAGAAAAAAAAAACAATAGTCTTGGGGTCTAACCCGTAACCTTATACGCCGCAGTCGCATTTACAAAGATCGATATTAATTCGTCGTTCAAGCTTATTTATCGTTATAGCACCATAGTAGCAAAAACCAATTTCAGCCTCACACCGAATGAAATGAAACGTGTAATGTCGACCATAAGACACATTTTATCGCCCGCAACTAATGCCTTTTTGCAGAAGAGACTTATAGAAAGCCCCAGAAATGAACTTCCATTGAAAAGCGTATTTACCAATACATATATCGCAACAGGGCTTACGTCTTTTTACGAACTGATGCTATCAAAATTTGTCAAGCGATTAAAATAACACAAACACTAACGTAAGTCCAAGCTTAAAATTACAGTCAAATACGTTGAGCCGTTGTGAAGATTAGCATACACAAACGAAGAGACAAAGAATCTGCTTACAATATAATTGTTCGTTTAGGATTCGGGCCTGTGCTTGGATTCTTCAGAGTAAGCCTTTTTAACACAATATAATAATTTAATTAAAAGTAACCGATGTAAAGCGGTAATATTTTGACTGTCACAATCACGAAATTCCGCACCTGTCTCGGATTGTTCGTTCTGATAGACTCATTTACTTTCGCTCATTCCTTTATATTATATTATACGTATCAGTTAACAAGCTTCTGCGGGGAAGTCTGCTCGAAATAATCTTGACTGTCACGACAAAAAAAAAACCGTATCTAATTAAGGCCAAGTACTGATAGAAAAATCATCAAAAAGACGTAATAATAAGATAAAAATATTCTATACAAGCTGTCCTGCTATTTCACCCGCGGTTATGATTACTGCGCCGCTCCAATTGGTCGTAGCGTGATGTTATATAGCCTATAACCTTATTCGATAAATAAGCTATCCAAAATTAAAATAATTATTAAATTTCTTGAGATTAGCGCGTTCAACCAAACAAACAAACTCTTCAGCTTTATAATATTAGTAAAGATTACTAATGTCTCACTTTCTTTGCGGACAAATACAATGAAATATATTCAGAGGTTCAGATGTGATAGCGTAACATACATTCAAATGGACTTTCACATTTATTTTATTATTTCTTTCATCTTATAATATTCGTACTAGAAATAAATGCTGCGCCGTGGAGAACTTCACAAACATTCAAAAAACAGACAAAGAACACCCAGGCTCGGCGCAACTATTTGTGGAGCACGAAAATTTTTGTCCCGTGTAGAGATCGAACAGACAACACTTGACCTAGTGGCAATGGCGAGGCGACCGCTTAAACCACTACACTATTCGTTCAGTCAATTAAAACTAGTAGGATTACTTTTTCGACATGACTACACTCTTAGTCTCTTTTGTGTGACATTCACAAGCTGCCTTTTCGCGCGAACTAAACCACGTAACCTCAGCAAGTACTTGCTTTCACTATTAGTTAAGGTACCTTAACTCAAAAGCCCCAGTTCCTATTTGAGTTACTTCAAAGAGTCTTTATTTAGCCTTGCAGTCGGCTAGTTCTATTAAGTATGAATGTAAGTCTTTGAAACAGGCTGGTTACACAGTTTTATTGGATTTCGAAGAAAATATGTGAACTTTTCTGTATTGCCAGACGCAGTTGCATTTCTTCGATAGAACACATGAAGTTAGACACCCTATATACGCGTAACTACGCTATATACAAAATGAAGAATTGTCGGAAAGGCACAGTGCATAGTGGTGTCGATGTAATGGTAAGGATAGAGCGTTACAAAAATATAACGCACTCTCGCGCACGATTCGCAGCGTTCAAATTCTAATAGTTCAAAATCCAAACAGTCTAGGTTGATGTGTCGCTGTGTATAACTATTTAATCACAGATTTTGCCTGCGCTTTCCCTCACATAAATTTAGGCCAGATTAGTAACAGTACTTAATGAATGAAAGGTACCATATGTCCTGTTCTGTTCCCCCAACAACGTGTATGTGAAAATTCATGATGATCGGTCGGGCAGTTAACGCGTGAAAGCGTAACAAACAAACAAACACATTCGCATTTATAATATTGTAATTATAATAACTATTATTATAAGCCTAATTGGTGTCCCACTGCTGGGCAAAGGTCTCCCCTTCCGATATCCATCTATCTTAATCGCTTGTTATGAGTTGCCAATCCCTTTTAAAGGCATCAAGCTCGTCTCGCCATCTCCTCCTGGGCCGACTCCGTTGCGTTGTCGCTTCCCGTTATTTGGCATCTACTGTGTGGTTCTTCCCGCCCATAACTCTCCTAGCATACGACAAACGTGGCCTGCCCAATTCCACTTTAATTTGGCACTTTAATATTGTAATAGTATTATAAAAAATTTATAAATATAGTTAGGATCACTAGAATGAGTATTTAAGAAAGGATACCCCTGCCATACGCTCGAACATTTATCATTTAGGTATTCTATGTGCTTTAAAATTACATACATAGGTACATCGTCTCACGCCTCTATTACCTACAGAGTATGCAGAGATGATGACAAACACATTTCACTAAGTATGTTTTTAGGTCCTACATAATAGAGGGCGCGTTACGTAATTGCCATCTATCGCGGACTATCGGCAATTCAAACAGCAATTTAAAAATCTTGACTGAAAATTTAATGACAAAGGGAAATCGAATTCCAGATCTCATGTTCATCATTCTTGTTTACTACCGCTGCCCCACCGAAGCAGGTTTTATTCCATTATCTTTTAAACTAACATTTCTACCAAGATTGACGTATTTAATTAAATAAAACAAAGCCTAAATGTCAGACTCACTTTTTAAAGATAAGGCCAACATTTGTAATAATTCCTGTATTGCGGGGGACTTCACAAATATTCAAACAACGGACACAAAGATTACTTAGATTCAGAACTACTAGGTATTTGTGTATCACACAAATATTTGTGGCGAGTGGGGATCGAACCCACAACACTCGGCGCGGCGGCAATGGCGAGGCGACTACATAAACCATTACACCATCCGTACTGTCAATTCCAAATCCTAATACATCACTAAAAACTGCACACAAATATTCATTGATTCAACTTACAAACAAAATACGACAGACACAGAGTACAGAAGCCTTGTCCTTGTTTTGCTGGCGCGGATTTAGATTTGTCTTGTAGCAAATACTTACGAACAGTAGGCCAGGCCAATTCACGTAATATCTCGACGCATCGATCGAGTTTCGATGCAGTCCATATGCAGTCGCAGTTAAGTTTACGTCGGATTTTGTATCTGAAATATCAGCAGCCAAAATTATGTGAATACGAAATGAGCTGTTTTGATGGAAACTTAACTGCAACTGCACTGCAAGTAAACACATTTAAATACGTGAATTGGCCTACAGAACGGTGCGGTGTCTCGAAACATGACAGTTTGACAGCAATAAGCCCGTTCTGTATTACGTAGAACCAGTTATATAATTCACAAAATGAAGGCGTGTAACACTTCAGACCATCTTTCGAAAATATACAGAGGTGACTTTTTTGTAATCATAATCATTACCTTGCATAAACGCAAATTATACATAGGTTATTACGTTATTAGATATAAATAAAAGGATTCATTGGTTATAATAATAATAATGTCCTCCTGACCGAATTTCGGTCACGGCCGCCAATCTTAACGGAGACTGGCCATCGGCGCAGGCGATATTATAGTGCACAAGTGTGTGCGCAAACACAAGTGCACTCTCTGTTCCCTAACTCTCATGATCCGATGGGACGAATAATCCGACACGACCGGAGAGAGATCAGGAGCAGGACCAGCGGCTTTACGTGCTTTCCGAGGCACGGGGGTGTCTAACACCGCCAACTTCCAAACTCCGGGCTCGTATTGAGATTTCTTAACAGAAAAACCCAATAACTTTTTGTTGGCCCGACCCGGGATTTGAACTGGAGACCTTATGCACAGCAGTCGCATTCACTACCGCTGCGCCACGGAGGCTCATATTAAATTAAGTCTTTAACTATAAAATTCCCTTTTATGTTTTACATCTAATTTCATGGACAAAATGCAATGGTTATTTAAAGAAAATTAAATGATAGTATGAAAACCACAACGTTACCGATTTTTTTCCATACAACGTGGCAACTTCATATTTAAGTGTGCCAATACAATTGTCTCGCATTTGGAATCAAGCCCTGTTTTTGGGAATCTACAATTAACGGACGCAGAGTACACCGAGACTTAGAATAATTTTTATGCTCACCCAAATAAATTTTCTCGTGTGGGATTTAAACTTACAGCATTAGGGCGAGGTGACCGCTTCCTTGTTGCGCCATCCATTCAGTCAATATGTGTATATACTTGAGTTCATTACGTTTAAAGGACAACTCCTCATTAGGGACCAATCTTAGTGTCGTCGTAAAGATTCCCTTTACAAATATAGGAATACAATTAATGGATACAGAATACAGCAATACTCCAACTACTAAAACCCACAAATTTCGACGCAGCAGTGCTTCTATGATTTGTCTTTTTTTGGTTTCAAAACACAACTCGCGTTAGGAATGAATACCTGTGTCGAGGGAGATTCTACAATTATACAATTATTTGTAAATCTCCAAATTATATTCCGTGTTGGATTTGAACTTAAACGCTTGTCCGCCGGACATCCATGCAGTTTTATTAGTTAATAATTAATATTTTGTTTACAGGAAGACATGGTGTGCCTCTCGTGCACAGCCACGGGAGAGCGCGTGTGCCTGGCGGCCGAGGGCTTCGGTAACCGGCACTGTTTCCTCGAGAACATCGCCGACAAGAACATACCGCCTGACCTCTCGCAGTGCGTCTTTGTTATTGAACAGGTATGTGATATCTATGTGTTTGTACACACACACACACACTGATACATACTTTCTTTTCTTTTTTATCTACAATTTTGAACTAGTACAAAGTGTACTAACTAATATAAAATGTACTTAGGAGAGAGGACACTGGTTTCTGAAACACATCTCAGAGCCATAAGCCAATATATCCATGATAGTCAGCATTGTATTTTAAAATAAAGATTTTTTAATATTTCTGTAGTGCTATGTGTGTAGGTGAAGTATAGGTGAGTGGACTATTTCATGCACATCTTTGAGCAGCGACAGTCTGACACAGAGAGAGAACAACAGAATTAAAACGAGGTTATATATACAGGATGATTTGAAATCGTGTTATTCCTTTTAACCACACATTCTACTGGTGGTATAGAATAGACCTGACCATATTTTTTTTAATGGAATTATTTTTTGGAGAAATTAATGTATAGTTTTTTTCGTGAAATGGTGTCAGATAGTCATATAGAGGCAATTTTAATTTATTACTAATTAAAATAAAATAACGTATCAATAATTCACGAATGTCGTAAATAATAACGGGCGGTCGTTTTTATTGCCCCTTATTATTTACGATATCAGTTATTGTTATATTATTATTTTTAAAATTAGTAAAATATTAAGATTGTGTCGGGTGGTTAACATATGACTATCTAAAACCATTTCATGGAAAATCGGTACATTAATTTTTCAATTCTAATAGAAATTATATATATGGTCAGGGTTATTCTATATCACCAGTAGAATGCGTGGTTAAAAGGAATTACACGATTTCAAAATCACCCTGTACCTATGTGCATACACGTTCTTTATGGCGCGTTATTGAACCACAGCTCTCGGCTCTTCAGTGTCTGAGGGGTCACTTTAGGCTTAAACTGCAAAATATATTTAAAAGAAAACCAAAAGTTACGGCCTATTTCTCGCACAATATATACATAAACAAAGCATTATTAACAAAAGAGTAAGCAGAAATGATAAAATTCAACAACATTGCCCCAATAATTTTAATCCGTGTGTGTGTGGCAAACCTCTCGCCAATCGGCAACATTGCCAGAATACATGCTGTTACTGAAATGTAACAAAAATATCCACTATTACTTCGTGCCATTCGAATATTGAACCGGAGATCTCACGATTGACTTCAAAACAAGCGCAAACTTATACCGCTGAACTGACGGTGCAGTCAACAGGCAAAATATATGTAGTTTTGGATTTGAGAGAAAAGGAAAATTTATTTACATTCTGGCACGGACTGCCATGTCCACTGTTACATTTGCATTTTTGTAAAACAGCGGACGCTCACAATACAGAATGAACAAATAAATCTCTCTAGTGTGAGCATTTGAGTATTTCTTAATGGTGCACTGTGTGTAAACATATGTATAATGTACTGCTGGCTCGTTAGTGCTGTAGGTTTGCGCTTGCTTGTGGGCAATTGTGAGTACCCGTGTTTATTTCCTAGGTCAGGCTTGTGTAGCGATATTTTGTATTCGGGAATTATGTATACGGCTTTTTGTAACCGAAACACTGTAGTAATTCAAACGGGCAAAACAAGCCACCTAATACATTGATATAAAGGATTGTTCTAATGTAGTGTTTGTAACACTCAAGATGTAATTTAATTAATGGTTTATTTAAACATTAATATTAAAATCTACTGTATTTTTCCAGGCGTTGTCAGTGAGGGCCTTACAAGAGTTGGTGACAGCTGCGGGCTCAGAAACTGTAAGTATACCCATGAAATATACACATATACATATGTACATCATTTATACGCGTAATTATATGTACCTGTAAGATTAACATTTGAATACCTTTCCGAAGTATAATACGCCACCCTATCAATAATTTTCAGTTATTATTTTGACTAAACTACACTTTAAATATGTTCTAATAGAGGGTTGGTTTCACTATTAACTTTATTAGTATGAGTTGATATGCTAATGTCATGTATTATATATTTTACACAGCCATTTTAAAGACTAAAATAGTATTTATTTATAATACGGTACATTAGGATCATATACATATATTCAACTTATAAAACATATATTGATTTACACATTGCTGGTGTAAAAATATTAAGTAGATGATATCAATTCTTGAGTAAACAATTAATTTTATAGTCTTTTTATAGTTTTATAATTAATTAACTAGGATTAATATAATATATACGTTTACAATAAAAGTGTAGGAATATTATTCAACTTAATTATAATGTCAAGCAAATATATAGTAATGTCAAAATATAAGTTACGATAGACTTAATAAAAATTGCAGTCAATAAAACTTAAACGTTAATATAATTCAAAATTTGCGATTAATAAATTCATGTACAGAGTAGAAGCATCTGTCTAAAATAATCGAAAACATTTTACTTTTGAACTTATTAGTCGAATATTTAGGTGTAAAATTGCTGTGTACAAAATGTAGAATTGGCAGTGAAGATTGTTTTGAAAGTAGTTCTATACTTAAAGACTGTGTTTATTGGCTCTAAATAAATATATATGATCCCCAAAAAAGTATGTCACAAATTTATCAAAACCATTCTATGAACCGTCAATATGTCAAAAGTTTCTCGTCACCCAAGATGTAAATTCAAAGGCATGTCGTCCAAAACTTTAAAAAAAATGTGTTGCTGTGAAAAAAATATAGATATAAAATAAAAAGGGACCTTCTAATAATATAGAAAATTTGTACTGATTAATGGTTTGATACTGCTAATTTTAGATTAAGATTAGACAAAATTAGTTCAGATCGGCATCTGAACAAATTTCGTTTAATCAGATTTTATCTGAATTTTATCGTAGTTCTCCGTTACTAAAAAGGTTCTATTAAAGGCAGTTGCTCGGCACTTTATAAAATGGGTTATCTGTAGATAATCGGTCGTAAAGTATTGAAACAATGGGGTAATAAGGGATTCGCCAAGTCAGCTATCCCTCAGGAATTTAGTAGCTACGGATTAAATTCGATTTCCTCTTTATATATTAATTAATACTTAAACTACTTTTCTACTACTAACGGCGAAGGAAAACATCGTGAGTAAACACGTATGTCTAAGAGTTCTCCATAATGTTCTCGAAGATATGCGAAGTCTGCCAAATCGCACTGAGCAAGCGAGGTGGACTATGGCCTAAACCTTCTCACACTGAGAAGAGGCCCGTTCTCAGCAGTGGGGCAGTTTAATACAGGGCTGAATTATTATATTATATAAAATCACTTCTTATCAGGACGCTTAGAAACAGTACTTTAAGTATAAGTAATTAATTTTAAAACAATCTTTGTAGTATCAGCTTCTCCTTTTTCTATGTTTGGTCCTATTTGTTCCTTTTTTGTTGCAATAACCTTTGACAAGGAAATGGTGAAACGAATTCCTGATGTCCTATAAAGATTTCAAAAGGCAAATCTATTTTGTATGTCTTTGTACACACCATTATTATTTATTATTGTGTTAACAAAATTATTATTATTGTCCTCTTGTGAATAATTTCGTTTTACGTATTGCGTCCGTGATTTATATTTTCCAGGGAAAAGAAAACTTAGTGAGTATATCTGCCTATCGGTAAAAACTGCATGCTGTCATTCACATTTTTGGCTAATTGGTAAAAAAATATTTGACAACTATTGACTTCAAAATTTTCTGACAAAATTTTTATTAACCTTTTTTTTTATAATATGTGGTTAACTTTCAAAATTCATTATGTGATCTCTAATTAAAGTTACTAATTTTTTTGCTTAGTTTAAAATTTTATACCATCACACAGACATTTTATTTTTTGCATTTGTACCGGATTTTTATTCATTTGCAATTTCAAAATTAAGAATACTCTCTTTAAATTCTAAAAGCATTTTGTAAATTATGTACCATGGAACTGGCACTCAATGCCAGTTCAATGTACAGATCCAACAAATATCGAACGATGAACCCCTCTTTAATACAAAAGTACGAAATGCTTAAGTACTGCATTTATAACCAAAGAGCAATATTTTATATTCTTATTTTTACATTTAGATCCCTATGTTATTATACTTATATTAAGTATATAATATGGAGATATATTATTCACATTATTATATATATATATTATTACTGCCAACAATTTTCGTATTTTCGTAGCAATTTTTAAGATAACCTTTCAACATTCACCCCAACCCTTAACTTATAAATATTGCGATGGTATAAGTAAGTAGTTTTTGTCTCTTTTACCTAATCCTTGGCATGAATTTTATTAGCATAGTTTGTAGAATTTCAATCTTCCTTTTCTTATTAACATCAATAATAATTCTGTGTAGAAAGTATTAGTTAATATAATAACTTAACTTAATAGAAAATATATTAATTACAATTATAAAATTTAGTTTATAGTGATAGTTACAATGTAATTCTGTGTGTAGTATCTAAACATAAACCAATAAATGAAACATTCAAGTAAAATAAGGCATTTGTATATAAGGATATACGATGTATAAAGTTTGTCAACTCAACTTGGCCTATGGGGTGGACTATAGTCAAAGTTTTCAGCCTATGCCCAGCAGTGAGATTATGGAGAAATCGTGCTATCATTTTATATTATACCAGTGTTTTCATCGTCCATTTTATTTATGCAAGAGGCTTACCTCTACTCTTGAGTAAATGATTGACAGTGATTGTCAGCTGTCCGAAATAATTTGTGTTGCAATATCACACATGTCAATCCGTTGACTGTTATATTTAGATTTTCTATTCGAAATAAGTCGGATTTGTATAAAAACAACTAAAACATTTTTATTATCTTTTTTAGATCAAACTTTATACATATTATAAGGCCCGCCTGTTTTGCAAAAGGGTAGCCAGAGACTGCGAATTTCCGATTTACTACGATCCTGGCATACCCCTTATTGCACATTTATAGTGTTTCTAATGCTACTGGGGTTAATTGTTTATAAAGACTGTTAATGTTTATAATTTAATATACAACTAAATCATTTATGTAGATCGTATTATACTTTAAATTACATTTTAAGTTCTGAATGAATACACAGTTTATTACTTTATATTCTATTCCATATTAACTAAGTGAGCATTAAATTTATAAAGGAGTAATTTGTGTTTGGTATGTAAAGAGCAGTCTTTAAAAATCATAAACCGATTTTAAGATACTTTCTCTAATAGAAATTTACAGAATATCCTAGTGTATCGTAGGCTATATTCAAACAGCATACCCCGCAAGCAAACCAGCGTATGGAAGCTAGTAAAATGTACCTATATAGGGCTTCTTGCAACCCAAATATTATAGTTGTCAAAGCGGTTTACTAGTCGTTTCGCACGAATTTGTCCGCACAAATCATGCGAAAAGACACTTTTTTAAAATAATATAATTTTTGTTGTCTTTTCGCACACATGGAATATATTTTCGTGCGAATCGTTTCCGTATGAAAACGCAGGTGTCCATCCGCACGTTTTATTTTTTATGCTAATAAAAGTAGAAGTATTGTAAACATATTATATTTTTTGATTTATTGGTATACCTTGTTTTATTTAAAACTATCACCTTCGTGCGCGAATGTACAATACTTCTACTTTTATTTTATAAAAGTGTCTATTCGCACGATTTGTGCGAACAAATTTGTGCGAAACGTCTACTAAGCCGTCAAAGCAGTTAAATCAAACAGTAAATTAGATTGATTCAAGGATTTATATGTGATATGTACAAATATTATAGCAGTTGTATTTCATTGTTTATATTGCTCTATTACAGGGCAAAGGCACCGGCTCCGGACATCGTACTCTCTTGTACGGTAATGCTATTCTTCTACGACATCTTAACAGTGACATGGTAAGTATATTAAGTTGATCAATGAATACACTATTGCATACATAATAACTACATAGAAAACTTAAGTCTAAGTGCTCCGTTACATGTAGAAGAACACTGCATGCTCTACATTATGCGTAGATGATACAATTACTAGTAATACAAAAAACAACAACGAATAATTATAGTTCGACTATAAGCTATATTAATTATAATATAGTGGTTGACTGCACGGATGATACAAGTGAGTGAGTGCTCACTTCAGTATTACCAATGTGCGACAATGTTGAGATACACAGGACGGCAAAAGTGTAAAAGCCACAAATTTTATACTATGTTTGAGCGCTTTTTGTGCCTCTTGTTTCAATGTTTAAATATAGTTAGTATTATTATTTAGGAAACAAACTCTTTGTATTGTCCTTTTCAAAAATATTTAATATTTTATAAAAATAACATTTATTATTTTCGAAATCAATAGTACCTAGTAATAGCAACAATAAATATTCCAATAAGAAAACATGTTATAATATAGTGTAGGTATCTTTTACAGAAATCCATCACAACAAAGACAACGATCAACACTTGATGATGCCTATAATAACAAAGGCTTTTGCAATAATATAAGTATTTAAATACTCGAGGCACCCAGACTTTAATAAGATAAATATATTCAAAGCAGGTGCCGCAGAATGAAAGCTGCATTATAAAGAGGTTTAAACGAGGCTTCTGTGTATAACTTTCGTTGCGTTGCAATTCTTCTTTACTTTCCCCCAAGTTTGCTTTAACTAATGTAATAATTTACAAACAAAATGAGTTTATAAATAGGTTTACGTTCATTCTTCTTTGTTTTAGTCTGGTTATTTATCACGAAGTATACTTCTGATTTAGACTGTAGCGTCTGTAATTTATTTAGTTAACATTTTATTTTATTATAACTCATCAGCTTAACCATATTGATGAATGGTGTCTAGATACCGGCTTCAGAACAAAGGATAATACATTAAAAACAATTTCTGCCTTAAATTTGTGTGTCGACTACACAAACATTAAAAAAACTGGCACAAGGGACGATTTCGATCATACAAACTTTAATCCCACTCACAACACATTATTAAAAAGAGATCAAACTCCATAACACTAGGCTTGGCAACAGCAAGGTGATTAAAACCATTGCGCCATGCGTGCTACCTGATTTTATTATAAGAGAATATAATTGCACGGGAATTTTATTTTTTTAATGATGTTCAAAGTTGATGTATGTGATGAAATCACGGCGGGGTCGCGATTGCCTGTGAAAGCGAGTCGCGCGGCCTCGCCGCGCCGTCTATGTTTATCTCGAGAAACACCGTGGTAGTTTTAGTCGGTATTACCGGGGTATCTTTTCCCCGTTGAGCCCGACATAACCTCTCCGTCGCCCCGCGGAGAGATACGCGTCAAAGCAAACCCGAACGAAAAAAATAATTGTTTTATATACATATTTATATGTAGTAAGCAGTGATAGCCTACTGGAAGATCGTTTCGAGATCGATCTTAAAGCGCCCATCTCTGACTTTTCGTATGTGCGTATTAAATAGTTAATTACCGCTCGCTTTAATGGTGAAGGAAAACATCGTGAGAAAACATACTTGTCTGAGAATTCATAATGTTCTTAAATATATGTAGTCTGCCAACCTGCAGGTTGGCTGGGTTATGGTGGTAGACTATGGCCTAACCCTTATCACAAAATAATGCTGTACCCAGCAGTGAGACAATTCCATATAGGGCTGCTTATATTTATATATATATCGTATGTTCCTTCAGTACCTGGCATGTCTGTCGACATCATCTTCTCAAGACAAGCTCGCGTTCGACGTCGGTCTGCAAGAACACTCCCAGGGTGAAGCCTGCTGGTGGACACTGCATCCAGCTAGCAAGCAGAGGTAACACATTTACATATTTACTGTATTTATTTAGTTTATGTAATAACCAATGTTAAAACGTTTTAACTTGCTTGATGGAACGGAAGTACCGTATTGTATTGCTTGCATAGAACCTGTAAAACAAAATGCAGTGTAACCTGCACTGACCACTCGTCTTCATGCACAACATAGCGTCTCCCGAAAAGATTTTGGAATGCTTGCTCACCGCAGCAATATAGTACAAAGCTGTTTGGTTGTCATTTTTTGCTTAGCTAGGGGTACCTAAGCGTCTCCTCTATTCAGTCGTGATTGTGGAGGCCTAATATCGTTTGAATGGAGTATCTAGATACTACTTGCCTACCCATGGTGTCCCACATAATGACAGATAATTATATTTTATTGTAAAATTCAGCAGACATAAGAGTAAAATTTACTTAGGACGGCAAAATAAATTATCATCCTCATCATCAGTCTCAGCCGAAAGACGTACACTGCACAATAAATATTTAAAAGAAAATAGCATTTAATTTGTTTTCTACAAAAACAATGTCTACATACATTTTCTATAAAAAATCATGCTTTATTTACGACTTTGTTATGTACCGCCATTTAAAAATAATGATAAAAGCTAACGATCCTTTTCAATCTTATTTTCATACTTATTTTTATATTCTTGGAATCCAAAACGTGTAACGTGTAGATTCTTTTGTCATCGCCAAACACAAATTTAATGGCGCGAACGACCCAAGGGCTTACTGTGGGAATATCTTAACGATCAAATAGCCAAACAAAAAGTGAAGTCGATCTTTTTAGGACATTATATAACGTGCTACAGTGGTAAACAATACCGAACTCGTATATATTTTTATCGCGTCCCTTTCTTGTGTGAGGAAAATCCGGATTATATTTGATTTACGATTTTGTATGTGAAACTTGATTTATTCCGTGTAACTAAAAAAAGGTTGTACGTTTTAGAATGATTCATTGAAGCGTGGTTACTATTTTTTTCAGAAACTGGTTTTATAGTGTCATTGTAAAAACATTCCAAGTTAGGGCATAATGCCTTGGTCAAAATTGGATTCCTCTAAGGCCCGGTTCCTATATCAAGAAACAAAGTCGTTTTAATTACGGACAATTATATTTTGACATATTTTCATAGAATATGTGTCAAAATTAACTACCCGTAGGTAAAATGACTCGTTTCTTAAATATGGGAATTGGGCCTAAATGTATCGAGTAATATGATAGATCTGTTGAACTTATACATATAAATAGTACGCAGATAGCTGCAAGTATAGACTTGAAACTATAATTTTTAATGTACACATGTAGGTGCATTTTAGTAGTAGATACATATGTGTCAATGATGGTTATTTTTCAGACCCACTGTATAATTAAATTTTATTAGGTATAGCCAAGTCTAAAGTAGAAAGTTTGTAAACAAACAAATGTCAATAAAGTAGGTTCTTTCACAACCAATATTATTTATCATTTCCAAATTATATATTTAATAAATAAGTCAATAGAAAATAAAAAAGAAACAAGATATTTAGGATATTTTACAGTAGTAAATGTGTTAAAGTTTTTATTCCTTTGCGTGCTTATTTGTAGTTACTGTCTTTTAATTTTGACGATAAACATTCTACATTGAATCTGGCTTTTATGTAGTGTAAATGTATATTCGTTACTATTATAAAGTTTATTGTAGAATACTGTATGTATAATCCTTATGTTATAATTTAACAGATCTGAGGGTGAGAAGGTCCGAGTCGGTGACGACTTAATTCTTGTCTCCGTCGCTACTGAAAGATATTTGGTAAGTAATATATCTAACCATCACAATAACACTAAAATATTAAACTACTAAATTTCTTTGTCAATGTTTAGGTACCTACGTAGCGGCCTTGAGGCGTTGCAAAGAAGTAATTAAACAAAAATATTATTAGTATAAAATGAGCTTATTATGATAAAACTTTGTTTTATCAAATACGAGTAATATGTCTACAAAGTTTTTGTATATTTGAAAGAAAATATACAATTATAATGCGTTTGGGATATAGCTTTAATGAGAAAAGTGATATTTCACATTTTCGCCAAGAAATCGAGCCAAGATTATAATTTGATGAGGTCATAATTGTTAATATATTTGACCTCAGGGCAAAGTATTACTGTCGCAGTCAGATTGCTCGCCGCGCCACAAAAAAGGATTAGGATTTATTTTATCGGTGAGGTTGCAAGGAATAAATGTTATATTATATATATATGTTACATTCTTTCACATCTCAAGTCCTTTATGGCTTCAAATGTTTTTGTTACATTTCATTGGTGCTCTAATTGTTATTGTTACATATCTGTGTTATACGCACATAGTACTGTCGTATGTCAGTTGTCTTTTGTTTTCGATGTCAGAAATAAATTTCATTAAATCACCGAATAATATCTTAATTGTTAATAACACTGTTCTATATATTATATAACACACAAACCACATTTAAAATGTTGTGTAATTTACTTGTTATGTAAACATTCTCGTGATTTTCTGTCTTCGTGTAGTTTCTATCGCACTTTGTCTACACAATTCATTTGTTTTTAAATGTAATCTTTATGCAATTAGTGGTCTATGTAGGTACCTTGTGACGTTATTTGTTTTGTAAGATAACTACATTATATAATATCATATATTAGTATTAGTAAAGAAGTGGTTGTCATTATTACACGTCAGTTAAAAATTGTAGTTCTCGATATCGTACTTCAAAGATTTTAACCAAACTGCTATAATTTTCTCTGCTCCTATGTGTCTGTTTCTCTCCCTCATTTTTCTTTCTCTTTTTTAAGCGAAATCTGTTTTAATCTATCTCTCTTTTCTCTATCCTTCCATATCAATCTCAATATGTATCTGTCTTCCTTATTCAATTCTTTGTCCTGACAGATTTTGAATTAAAAGAAAACATAGGTAATAAGAGTATTCCATCTGGTTTACTCTCTCTTTCTTTCTCTCTATCTCTCTTTCAATATTTTCCCTTCCTTCTTTTTAACTATCACTCTCTCTCAATTTAAGTTCCTGCCATAAGTAAAGAGAATACTTCTTCAATTCCATTATTTCTACAATTACCACAGAAAAACAGCAGTTTTCTATATGCCATAAATCGAATTAAGATCTTACACATCTACCACAAATTCCTGAGCGTACATTTCCCAAAAAAAAAACCATCCATTCTTCCATCCACTCTATCATAAAACATCTATCTCATATCCCATCTTCTCCTTACAGCACACAACGAAAGAGAACGAAGTATCGATCGTGAACGCGTCGTTTCACGTGACGCACTGGTCGGTACAACCTTACGGTACCGGTATCTCGCGCATGAAGTACGTGGGATACGTGTTTGGAGGAGATGTGCTTCGATTCTTCCACGGGGGCGACGAATGTCTCACTATACCCAGTACTTGGACGAAAGATGGCGGACAGAAGTGAGTATTATTTTTTTATTTAACATACATAAAAGGCCTGATTTACAATCACCAAGTAGTTTTTTTGTTATATGGATGATCTTGTCATTCTATCCTTAAGGATACATGAGATTCATCCATACATTTTAAATGAAAGGAGAAGTGTCTCTGCCTACCCCTCTGCGAAACAGGCGTGAATCTAAGTATGTATGTGTTTTGAATGTTAAATAAGGACAGTCTGGCCCAGATTACCTCCTAGATGTACTAAGCTAAGTTACAATAGGTTACTCGTTTTGCACGGCTTTACCTTTCAAAGTCGTCATTGAAAAACATTACTTGCCTTGATAATTCTACCGAATCATCAAAAATATTTACAATACTTAGTATATATTTTATCTGGTCGGCTTACATTGAGCGGTTTATTAGCAATGCCTCTCTAAAACAGTCAAATAAGATAAAATCATGATAATTAAAAGTATTTTTCTTGTACTTACTGATTTATTTTTATTAGCGTCGCATCGTAAACCGGAGGGTGCGTAAGTAAATTTGTTTGGGCTTACGAATATTGGATTGCTTTTGACTGGAATGGAATTAATAGCTATGCTGTCTGTTCTTTCTTTAGGTCGTTGTTATAATATCGCTATAAGTTTGTATAACTTTTGGATCAAAACAAAAGTATTTATGTCACGGTGATCGATTTGCTGGTTGCGCGAGACTGTCTTGCTGGTTACGTGACGTTTGCGGTCAATTGTAGGTTCTCGGGTTCAATTGTAAGAAAAAGGAAAATGTGTAAATGGGTTTTCTAGGAAATTGGAAGTGACGACAGCAAGTGAAGACAGCGATATACTCGCCTTCTATTTAGTAGAAACTAAACACTTGCTAGCGAATGTGTTATATATAAATCATCCAATTAATTCGAGAGATTTAGTCCATCACAAAAAAAATATTTTTGAAAACTTTTTAATTGTGTTTAAAATCATACAAAATTAAATAAAAATACTATTAAAATAAAATAATAAATATATTGCATCCAAAAGCCATTTAATTTTAAATAATTATTAATTGCCTAAGATATAGGAATATTACTTATGAATGAATCAGAAATTCGTTGTATCGGCGTTTATGAGTCCATTTCTTAATTTAACAAATATTTTCTATGCATATAGAAAATATTTTCTACATTGGCTGTGATTTTTTATTAACTTCTCTGTATTACGTTTACTACAGACTTCACTATAATATGTTCAATTATGATTTCTTCTTTCCAGTATTGTGGTGTACGAGGGTGGCTCGGTGATGTCACAAGCCCGCTCGCTCTGGCGGCTGGAACTGGCGCGCACCAAGTGGGCGGGCGGGTTCATCAACTGGTACCATCCGATGAGGATCAGACACATCACCACTGGCAGATACCTCGGCGTTAACGATCAGAACGAGCTGTATTTAGTTAGCAGGTTAGTTTTTTTATGATTTGGCATTTTATTTTGGTGTACTAACTTATGGTACGGAATATAACTAGATATGGCATTTCAAAAATTAACTATCTGTAGGTAAAATGACTCGGTTCTTGAGGTAGGATATAATAAGATTTTGAATACTTGAAAATACTTTCAAATATTCTAGATAAGTAGTATTGTAAACATTATGAATTGGCAAACAACACCAACATAGGCAATTCAAGAATAAATTTGTGGTGTGCGATTATCGATAAAATCAAATAGTGTAGAATGAGTGATTCGAAACATTAATAATTACTTGAATGCTTATATGGAAGATGTTGATGAAAGTACACTGTTCATCTTGAACCACACGATAACGTGAAAAGAGACTACAAAAGTAAAAGGACGTTGCCGTCATCTACTGTCCACGAATAAGATAATCACTACGACAGATCATGTTTCGAGTAGTCGAATATGATTCGAATATTAATCATATTATAGTTTTATTCTTACTGTTATTTCATTTAAAGCTATTTGGCCATCACTTACTTATTCTCTTTAACTTCTTAATAGCAAAATGATCTGCAGGCCTTTGCCTTCCTCTGTTGAGCAAAACTTCATGAAACGCCTGTTTCTTAATTTTTTTATTTTAATTAATCTCCCTTGTTTGTTCCTTAAAATATATTTACGGTCAAACATGAGGTGTCATTTAGACCACCCGAGTTTAAAAAGAATTGAAGTACAGTTACCTGTAATAATGCATAGATACATTAAGGTCCAAAATCATGTGAACACACGAATTAGAATGAATATGAATGAACTAGATGGCGTTGTTTTATAAATAATACAACGCATACTCATATTAGCAAATAGGTGAAATTTATAAGGAATTATAATCTCAACCGAAAAGGCACTCAAAAACAGGCTCAGAATAATGTTTGCGAAGGAACAGAATAGCGAGTCATCGAAAGTATCTACAAAATAAACTGCCCACTATAAATTTATAAATTAATTTCTAATTCTTTGCTTCTCGTTTTACCCTAAAATGTGTTCTTTTTAAAATAAACTATTTGGAATAGACATTAAAAATTGTTTAAAGTAAATTTATCCAAATTGAGTTATTAAGAAATTTACTTCAATTTATTTTATAATAGTGCACCGCCATCTATTCCAATTTAAATAATCTACTTAACAGATTGATTGAGAACGATTGACGTTAGATGACGTCAATTACCGGCTTATATCATTTTAGTTTTGAAATGGGTATGCTTTTTGCAGCTCATTGTACAAAATTGACCCTAGTATATCCATACTAAGTCTACAGTAAATAGGTTGAATTCTATAAAAAAAATTGTAGTGCACCAATAATTACCTCACCAAAGACATATTGGTTTGAGCATTACAGTAGATATGTTTATAATACTAGATGACAAACTAATCCTCCAGGGAAGAAGCCACGACAGCATCATGCGCCTTCTGCCTGCGCCAAGAAAAGGATGACCAGAAGCAAGTGCTGGAAGACAAGGATTTGGAGGTCATCGGCGCTCCTATCATCAAGTATGGTGACTCCACCGTCATTGTACAGCACTCTGAGACTGGGCTCTGGTTATCTTATAAGGTGAAATCCTCTCGTTAACTGACTTCTACTGCTTTGAATGAATTAATGTTCAAAGTCATGACTAAAATCTTTTGTGACGTATAAATGTTCCGACACACCAATAATAAATTGTATATTTAATATTTTATTTGTGTAGTCGTCAAAAACCGACCGTTTTTTAATACATAACTTACTTAATTTTATGATTACCTATAGCTTTCTGCACTCCTTCGCTATATAAACTTTTGCTATGCTTCTAAATATTTCACACGTCCGTATGTACAATATGTTTGCTTAAAAAGAGAAACAAAGTTGCCCTATACATATTTAAATATAGAAAAAGGAATCAATAGAGAATTCAGAAGCTAGCTTTTTAAAATCTTCATTTATAGTAGTAGTAGAGCCTTTTAAGAAGCTTCAGCCAAATAAATAAAAGCAACTTTTCAATCACCAATCGTTCACAATATGTTATTTAACAATATAATACATTTCTATTTCTATCCTTTTTTATGTTCCCACGGTTTTACCCGCGTTTATCGGTACCCGTGGGTCGTAGCGTGATGTTATATAGCCTATAGCCTCCCTGGATAAATAGGCTATTCGACATTAAAATACTTTTTCAATTCAAACTCGTAGTTCCTGAAATTAGCATGTTCAACCAAACAAACAAACTCTTCAGCTTTATATATTAGTATAGATTTATATCTAAGACCTGATATTCTTAAAATTGACTTAATCTTCTCAACTATTTTTTCCAGTCATACGAAACGAAAAAGAAAGGCGTGGGTAAGGTCGAAGAGAAGCAGGCGATACTTCACGAGGAAGGCAAGATGGACGATGGTTTGGACTTCTCCCGTTCCCAAGAAGAAGAGTCCCGCACCGCCAGGGTCATTAGGAAGTGTTCCTCACTCTTCACTAAGTTTATCAAGTAAGTATCCTACATCTTATGTACATGGTAATGTTCTCAAAGGTGTGTGAAGTCTGCCAACTCGCACTGAACCAGCGTGGTGGAAAATGGCACAACCCTTCTCACACTGAGAAGAGGCCCGTGTCCAGCAGTGGCTTAGTTTATATACAAGGCTGATATTATTTTATGCAGATGTGTAAAGCATACTTGCTAACTCCTTGAGGGATATACGGGCCTTAGTCTATGTATGCTCTTGTCTCTGTGACAAAGAGGTTTCAATCTGTATTATAAAACTCTTCCGTTACTGAGTGACTGACAGACAACGCACAGCCGAAACTACTGAACGCAAGAAGCTGAAATTTGGCATGTATGTTTCTTGGAGAGTGTAGGGGAGCACTAAGAGAGGATTTTTACAAATTCCACCCCGAAGGGGGTAAAAAGGGTGAAAAGTCGCGATATAACCAAATTCCACGCGTGCAAAGCCGTGGGCGGAAAGCTAGTGTACTATAAAGTTCCTAGCGATAATTTGCACAGTTACCCATCAACTATAAATATATGTATCGATATACCGATAATCCCTGACTATAGTCAGGGCTTACTTTATTAGGATGCTGAAATAATGGTAGTGTAGTTTAGTGTCGCACAATGGAAACCACACTGTTTGAAAAACTGCAATAATAACTTAGTAAATAATTTGAAAATTCAGAACAATAGTTCGTAAAATAGGTATAGCTAGAGTTCCGTAACAGTTATCAGAGTAACACGCCGAGGATAGGACAAAGTTAGTCATATTCGATTATAAATTATCGATTAATGTTAATTTTCAAACCATAAATATTTCACTAATAATCATGACTGTATGTTCGTGAGGTCTTAACTTCGTAGCGACCCAACACTGAATGCTCAGATACCGCCAGCGTTAACTCCAAAACTCTGTTGAAGCAATTCAAAGTTCTATTGTGTAGAAATATCACCAGATGGCGCATTTGTAATTCGTATCATGTCCATACCTACGACTAACGACCTAATGCGTCTTATAATGTATCTCTTTTATTTACATGCAATCATAAATCATTTTACGTCTTAAGCGAGAATTAATCGCTTAAATGGTAACAGTGAGACAAGTTCCTTAATCTGTAGATTGTAGATAATTAATTTCGGTCGTACCTTACTCAATTTGTGGCTTAATCTGAGATAAAACTTGATCAACCAACTTGATTTAATTAACCGAGTTATCTGCAAATTTGTTGTATAATCACAGTAACTTAACTGCAAATCAACGTGGAAACTGTAATGTAGGTATAAAGGATAAATAAATAACTGGATTACTGGTTATATTATAGATTTAATCTCGTTTTAAGATGGCTTAACAAACATTTATTAGACATTTAAATACATATCAACTGCTGTCATTGGTTTGCTAGATTAAGCAGTAGCCAATCAAATAGATAGGCATACGTTTGATTTGTCACACATACAAATGATCACACATGTGGTAAAAATATGCTATATTGCATTCTTAACCATATTCTAGCACATAAATGTGTTATTATTATTGTTAATTAGTCGTTTAGAAACCGGGTTTTAGTGGGGTAGGATATATTGAATGTTTGATGTGGAATATAGTATATATAAATGAAGGTATGTCAGCAATTGTAATGAATAGTTTTCAATAAACAACGTTACTCAGCAGTCTTTTTTCACAACGTACATCTGATACAAAAGCTACACTCATCACAAGTCAACCCGGTATGACATTTTTCTATTTTAAAATGACAGCTTTTGCTGTCGTAGGTTTGATAGATCTGTATAGTGTAAGTCACTAAAGAATCCTTCGTGTAAAGCTCTCCAGTTTTTTACACGAGCGAAAAATGCGTGTCCTAGTGGACGGATGCTCTTTACGTTTCGTAAATGTAAATGCTGGAGTCCCACAAGGTTCCGTGCTCTCTCCCACTCTATTTCTTCTGCATATCAATGACATGCTATCTCTTGGTGGCATTCATTACTATGCAGACGATAGCACGGTTCATGGTTGTTACAATCCACAACCACCTAGCAACCGGCAGGATACTGAGAGGAGGCGGGTAAAGCTTGTCACTGACCTCAACAGGGTGTTGGATGACATATCCGCTTGGGGTTCATCTAACCTGGTTGAGTTCAGTGCTAAGATAACTCAGGTGTGCGCGTTCAGCTCAAAAAAGCCCTATTCTCTCCACTTCCCACTCTTCGGGGCACCACGCTGCCACTGCAGGATAGTTTTAACATTCTAGGCATAGACATCCGCCACGACCTTAACTCTAAGGATTACATCGAGAGTGTAATAACCGCAACTGCACGCAAACTCGGGATTCTAAACAAGGTGCGGCGTTTCTTTACTCCTGAACAGCGGTATCTGCTGTATAAGGCCCAAGTCCGTAGCAGCATGGAGTAATGTTCGCACCTTTGGAATGGTTCCGCTAAGTACCTACTCGATGCCTTAGATAAACTGCAACGTCATGCCGTACGTATAATCGACAGCCAGGAGGTTACGAAGGACATCGAACCGCTACAACTTCGTAGAAACATTGCGTCCCTTAGCGTTTTCTATCGCCTCTATCATGGCGAATGCTCCGAAGAGTTATTTGACCTCATCCCACCTTCCCCCCTTCCTTTTGAGAACCACACGTGCCGGTCTTCGTAATCACCGATTGACGGTTAGCACAATCCCATCTCGCACCAAACGGTTCAGCAATTCCTTTTTATGCCGTACCATACAACTTTGGAACAGTCTTCCGGCTCATGTGTTCCCTCCCTTCTAGGACATTGGGTCCTTCAAACGTAGTGTGAAGAAGCATCTGGTCAGACCGGCTTGACACTGACCACGACTCGAAGACATCTATCTTATCCTCTTCGTCACTGTATCTGGACTGTAATTGGGCTTTCCATCAGGTCCGTTACAAACACCTTGACGTGTTAAGAAAAAAAAAAAGCGGAGTGAGGCTGCGAAGCGAAGAAACGGAGAAATATTAACCAATAGGATTGCATACTGGAGCGGAACGGAGATTTTATGCAATCCTATTGGTTAATATTTCTCCGTTTCTTCGCTCCGCAGCCTCGCTCCGCTTCAATGAACAGGCAGCCTTTTTCTACTAAAAAAACGAACCTCAAACTCGATTGGCACTTTGGTAGTAACCTCAGTAACCAACAGTTATTGTCACGGTTTCTGTAGAAAAACTTGTAGTATAACAGCCTAATCAAATGTGAGTTTAAAGTGAGATTTAGCAGAATTGCATAGCTATTTATTTTCATATTATTGTTCCAAGTTATTTGTGTTAGTCATTTCATCTATATATGTATGTAAAAATCAATGCCACTTTTCGTTGTAATTAAACTCCTCCTAAATGGCTGGACCGATCTGAATGAATTTTTTTGTGTGTGTTCAAGTGGATTCGAGGATGGTTTAGATATGGTTTTTTTTTAAATTTCTTTTTCGCCTGTACTGTACAACGTCTGTCGGGACAGCTAGTTATTTATAAAAGCCACCGTGACACAGAGTTTAAAGCAGTTGCATATAAAATAATCATTTACACCTTAAAAACTTATTTATTTATTAAACACTTACAGCTACTATGACAGAATAATAACTTTAAAAAGTAATAGTACCCTGTTTTTACTTCATATACATTTATTAATATCAAAAAAATCTGTTTCCAGTGGCCTTGAAACCTTACAAGAGAACCGCCGTCACTCGATGTTTTTCGCGTCGGTGAATCTCAACGAGATGGTGATGTGCCTCGAGGATCTGATCAACTACTTCGCGCAGCCGGACGAAGATATGGGTACGATACGTATATTTATATCCTTGTGTGACGTAGTAAAGCGCATAGTTACACTCGAATAATATTTGAATACAATTGTGCACAATTTAGTACCTGGACATTGCTACGTACCTTTATACAGAATGTCCGGTAATTAATGGATAACTTTGAAATGTCTTATAGTAGAACCGACGGCCGTTCACAAAAATATGAAAAAAAATCTATCCTAACTGCTATCTGAGATATAATTTCTTTTTAAATACCATATTTAACTTTCTTGTACACTACGACCATAAATGAATGAGTTCCATCGGTTTTTTGTTGTTTTATTATTAAACACTAATTATGCTAATAGATAGGTAGTTAAAAGTGTGACTAGCTATTGCACATTTTAATTACTTTTAGTTTTTCCTGATCTGCCATAAATTCTACTGTAAGACATTTCAAGGTTATCCATTAATTACTGGACACCCTGTATAGTGATGTCAAGATATTTGAACAGGGTGCCTAGTGCGAGTTTGTTTTTACGTTAACGCGATCAACACGTTTATGACGTTCGCTCCGATTGGCTCGCTCCAAGCTCTTAACCAATCATAGAGCCAAACGCGGTTATCATTTCAATCGCGTTAATGTAAAAACAACTCTCACTAGGCACTCTGAATTCGAAGAAAATTTTTCATAGCAAGCGTAACGGATAACCAAACATCGCATTTTAATTGTGTTTGATGTCATGTATCTTCTTTAGTCATTTTGCCTACTATACTAATATACCTCTTCAAGGGACTAAAATTATTACAAAATACAAACTGTTACATTTTAAATTAATACTGTATGAGCAATAAATGTCTGCAATCGAAAAAGAAAGACCTAGGCAAAAGTTTTCTAATATTATGAAAGTAAATGAAAGAAAAGCTAACCTAGCTCTGCGGGCAACAGATGCAAAACTATAAATTTAACGATAATTTTTTTTACAGAACACGAAGAAAAACAAAACAAGTTCCGCGCTCTCCGCAATCGTCAGGACTTGTTCCAAGAAGAAGGCATCCTAAACTTGATCTTGGAAGCCATCGACAAGATCAATGTCATCACATCGCAAGGCTTTCTGGCCGGCTTCTTAGCAGGAGACGAGTCGGGCCAGAGCTGGGAGATGATCTCAGGATATCTGTATCAGCTGCTCGGTTAGTTATACTATAGAAAGTCTTCTATTTATTCTTTGCAACTACTTTTTGCCATAAGTATTTTGTCGAGAAATTCTTATTAACAACAGTGGAACTTTACCGGTAGCTGGAAATAGGCTCGTCCTACTTGTGAGATCTAGAGAACCATAGCTGGTGGTATGAAAGGATTGGACTAGAATATTATATTTCTTAGTACCAATTATATTATATAGATAGGCTAGTGGGTAACCGTTGGACTGCCACGCAGAGGTCTCGAGTTCGAACCCAAGGCACGCATCTCTGACTTTTCGAAGTTATATGCGTATTAAATAGTTAATTATCGCTTGCTTTAACGGTGAAGAAAAACATCGTGAGGAAACCTGCATGTCTGAGAGTTCTCCATAATGTTCTTGAAGATATGTGAAGTCTGCCAACCCGCACTAGGCCAGCGTGGTGGACTATAGCCTAACCCTTCTAACACTGAGAAGAGGCCCGTGCTCAGCAGAGGGACAGTTTAATACAGAGCTGATATTATTATTATTATTACATTATACACTAGATATGTCACTCTCATAATAATGGACATCAAAAATCTGATCCATACAATCTTATTTATAACTGTACTTGTGTTGAAATTTTGGTAAATAATTAACGCAATAAATAAAATGAAGGAAGGTCGCCATGACCAAAATTCGGTCTGATTGACCTATGTTTATTTTACAAATTAGCTTGCATGTCTCTTTATATCTTACAGACGATAACATCTCTACAGTTAACTCTTATTGCAGTTGTATACTTTCTATATTTTTATAAATAATATTATATGTTTTCTCCAGCCGCCATCATCAAGGGCAACCACACGAACTGCGCACAGTTCGCCAACTCGAACCGTCTGAACTGGCTGTTCTCCCGTCTCGGCTCGCAGGCATCAGGCGAGGGTACTGGAATGCTGGATGTATTGCACTGTGTGCTCATCGACTCGCCTGAGGCTTTAAACATGATGAGGGTTAGTGTCAAATCTTCAAAGAATGAGTTATTAGGACTTAAGAAATAGAGTTATGAAATACCAAAGAGTCTATAGTTAAAGTTGATATTACCGAGTGTTGCCATTTCGATTTTCTCACGAATGAATAATGCTGTGTAAAATGTTTTTTTTTATATAGTGTAAACGTAGGATTTAATGATTTTCTAACTATTACTGTAACCTAAAGTAGCACTAGGCTCTCGAGATCCAGATAAAAAAGTAGTTCGAGAGATAGAGCTTTACTAAATTATTACAATAAATAAATATGACTTATATTTATTAAATGGCTAGTTTTCTTTAAAAAATATTGTGTAGTCTAGTGTCCATAGAGACACCACAGTAACATATTTAGGTAAAAATTTGAATTGAGATATTCCCTATTTCAAAAACATTATGAATAATTCTCATACATCATTACATTCTACATTACAGGGAGTGATGCCTAATTTTATTAATATGACAAAATATTTAAAACTCAGATGTACGTGTCATGGACACGAACTAGAATATTATATAAGAACTCGCTTTTATGAACTAATTTTCCAAGACATTTATTCTGATTCTGATTAGAAAATAGTTAATATTCTACCACATACACACAACACCATCTAGCCCAAACTAAGCAGAGCTTGTACTATGGGTACTAGACAATCGATAAACATACATATACACATTTTATTTTGTAAATACATTCATATTATACATAGAAACACCCAGACCAAGACAAACATCCATGTTCATGCACACAAAACCCACGACCTCAGGCGTAGCAGTCGGTTACACTAACCACTACGCCATCGAGGATTGATGATGAATAGATATCGTAATATATAGTTTTAGCAGTCACGCCACTGCTACTACGCCAAATGATGTTGATTCGAATTCCACACTTGATAAAATACGTGTTAAGTATCCAAAAATAGGTATCCCGTTTGAAGGTTGTTTGTATGTGTTTCCATACATGCATTCATTCTTGTGCAGGCGATCTAAATAAAAAATAAGGTATCATACTTACATTATTTGATTTTATAATGTTTTATAATTTCCTTTCGCCAGGACGAACACATCAAAGTAATCATATCCTTGCTGGAGAAACACGGGCGTGACCCCAAGGTCCTGGACGTCCTGTGTTCTCTGTGCGTGGGTAACGGCGTAGCTGTGCGCTCTTCGCAGAACAACATCTGCGACTACCTACTGCCGGGGAAGAACTTGCTACTTCAGACACAACTGGTAGACCATGTCTCTAGGTTAGTTCAAGTCTTTTTGAGATATGCTTTTGTGGAATAGTGGTCCATGGCTTGAATGGACAATTGGAAGGGCATGTTTTTAGTACAACTAAAGTGGCAAACAAAGAGCAGCGATATCTCAGTGGGGAGACCAACAGACTGCAATGCAGAGGGTCTCGGGTTCGAACCCACATCGCGCACCTCTGGCTTTCGGAAGTTATATGACTTTTCGAAATTATGTGCGTATTGATTGACAATTATCGCCTGCTCTGTGCCTCGGGGAGCACGTTAAGCCGTCGGTCCCGGCTGCCATGAACATCTATGGCAGTCGTTATTGGGGAAGTCGACACAAAAGATCCCACTGGGTCGAAGTGTCGCCGGTCTGTGCTGATTGGGCCTCCACACAAGATAAGATAAGATAAAGTGGCAAACAAGCAAAACTAGCAAGCATAAATCGAGCCTTATGGTAAGCAGTTACCGAAACCTGTGGACGTTGGCTGTGACAGTAATCAAACGTATTACTCTATATTTATTTATTGAAAATATCTGAGTCTTACGCCTACTGAGGGATTCCGGTACTTTATTCACCGCAGCATCACAACACAAAGCTAATTGGCTACGATCTTTGTGTATAAGCTTATCTTATCTTCGAGTAAGTACTTCCCCAGATGTATTACTTCAGTAGGAGAAACAAATTAATCTAAAGCTAGCTTGGGTGATCTTTGTCTGCTGTATGGGATGGAACTTATATACAGATAAATCATGTAACACCACCATGTACCCTGGTTACAGCGAGTAAAAGTTTTGAATTTGAATTACCTATTGTCCTGCCTCTTCTAGACAATTAGTAAACACTTTTCATCAACAATCTTAAATGCTCAAAAACCTTCAGAGCAAAAGCTTCTAACAATATACTTTACTTCCCAGCGTCCGCCCCAACATCTTCGTGGGTCGAGTGGAAGGTTCAGCGGTATACCGTAAGTGGTACTTCGAGGTGACCATGGACCATATCGAGAAGACCACGCATATGATGCCGCACCTCAGGATCGGATGGGCCAACACTACCGGGTAAGGCAACGCAAAATATCTTTCCCACTATCAATGAACTCCTAATATTGTTTTTACATACATATATTTTCTATTGCGCATAGAGGTTGTGTTTGGGCCGGAGAGTGGTATGGTCATAGCTTGTACCTCATAATGATATATTATATTATGCGACAGTAGATATCATTCTGAAGAAACTTAATTGTAAAAATAGCATCAAAATCGGTTGAAAATTAAGAAAAGAAGAAAAATAAGACCATGAATTGTTTCTTAGACATACAACAGATAAAAGAAGAAGAAGCAGTTACCTACTACAACATATGAATACCTCTCGCGTGTTTGCGTACCGCGAACTTGTAGGTATTTATTTCAAGGCCAGAGCCGAGTTACAATACTGTTAGATAACATTACCGTGTCCATAGATTAAAGGCGAATAATGTGTCTTTTTTGTATTTTTTTGCGATCAATCACAACGAGTTTTCTTGACTCCAGCGTAGGGGTCACGGACGCGCAACGCTAGCGTTTTACTTAACTCCACGCAATCTTTGTAAAGCCGTAAAGTCTCTGGGACACAAGTTATCCCCAGTGTCGGACAAGATAAATTTATATAAAATATGAAATCAAATGTTCTTATTGCAGTTACGTCCCGTACCCTGGCGGCGGTGAGAAGTGGGGCGGCAACGGTGTTGGTGACGATCTTTACTCGTATGGGTTTGACGGCGCCTACCTCTGGTCCGGCGGACGCAAGACCCCCGTCAACATGACACACGCTGAAGAACCTTATATTAGGAAAGGTAAAGGAAACAAGTCTTTCTATTTTAGCATTATTTCAAGAAAGTAAATTAGTATCGAGGAATATAACAATCCATGAGATAGGACTTGAACACGTGACATCGAACAATCGCTTGTCACTTTAGTCAGATCTTTTCCGCTGTGTGACAAGTGTTGTATCTTCGAATCCCACACAAGACAATTATTTGAGTCATACACAAATTAATTAATTCTAATGAGTTTTGATGTGCTATGTACTCGTTAATGTTATGTTTGAAAAGTACACCGCAACAGGGTTCGAGCCCTCAAGCTAGTGTTGTCTCTTCAAAAAACAAAAACCTATCACCTACCTCAAGACCTATACCTATACCTAAGACTATCTTAGAACTACAGCGTAGCAGGCAAGAGGCCGCCTAACCGCTTCCGAGAATTGTGAGAACATTATTTAAACTTATGTTATCCACAAATGATTGCGCCGAATTCATGTAGTTTTTCTCCGTTGACGATTAACTTCTACAACCATTGAATTTAAACGGGGAGACTCCCCGTGAACGTGGTTGCTGAAAAGCAACTGAAACGTCAGGGAAAGTGTAAAATTAAATCTAAATCGTTTCTACAATTTAAACAACTTAAATTGAAGTAAACAGTAACTAGTAAAAGTGTTTAACAATAGTAGTTTAAAGTTTTAAAGTTATGTAATAATAGTGTTATATAAAAATTAAACAACGCGATAAAATCCGTATAAAGTTGTTTAATTTCAACATTCGGGTAAACGTAAGACTATATTCTACAACCATTTTTATTTGTTCCCTGTGACGTTACAGGTGATGTGATCGGCTGTGCTTTGGACCTGACGGTGCCCATCATCAACTTCATGTTCAACGGCGTGAGGGTCACCGGCTCATTTACCAACTTCAACCTGGAGGGCATGTTCTTCCCAGCCATCAGTTGTTCCAGCAAATTGAGGTTATACCTTACCAATTTATGATTATATAATATTACGTCAATTTATCTTCAAAGGGACGACTGGAAAAACGAAAGAAAGACTTGTATTAAATACTCATATTAGGGCAGAAATGTTTTTTTTAAATATTTTAACAAGGCTGGTTAGTGCCTCCAAGAACATTTGCAAACTACATACTGCTATTAAAGATTTTCTAAGAGACAACCTCTATGCCTATTTCGGGCATCAAGACCATTTAAAACATAATGGTAGATCAATGTGCCTGAACAGAGACATTCTTACGCCGATGAACGCATTAAACAAAGTTTTTTCTATATATATAATGATATTAAATGCATGAGGATATGTATTAAATTATGGTATTTCGGTCGGGATTGAACAGTATTCAAAGTCAAATACATAAGTCGGGCCGAAGAATTTCACATGCTTTACAAGATAAACCTCTTTTCATTATGAGTGGGGTTAAGGTCATAGCACACATATCAACTCGACAAGGGATCGTCACCGTATCAACTCAAGGCGTGCAGTATTCTTTGTGTGAAACTTCCTACTGCAACGCACACTTGTCGTAATCGCGTCGCCTCGGGACAAGCTTACGAACCGCGGTGCGGTGCGTGCTCAACTTGTAGTGCCCGCGCTTACGTCTCTCCGCACACTACCTGCTGTTGCTGAACGTGCTGTCATTCACAAGTCAACTTCCAGTCGTAATGCGCGTATTTTTTTGAATTTGTAGTTTAGATTTCAAAGAAAAATAACGATGAATAATAACCTCATTGAAGACGTGAGAAAATATCCTTATTTATATGATTTAAGTAACTATAAATACTTACGCTAAAGCGCGGCGTCGCCTAGCCGTAGACGAGTTGACGTACCGGAGCTGCTGATCCGCTTTGGTTGCGTGTTTACGTTAGGTTGACGCCTGTTTGATGGCAAGGCGAACGGCAATACATACCGTGACGATTCCTTCTGAGTTGATATGTGTGCTGTGACCTTTAGACTGGAGTCCAGCGCGCTAGCCGAGTGTCGGTTAGTAATTATAATAGGCAATTTATACAACGGACACAAAGGTTTACATATTTCTCAGAACATTCTCTTAGGCAAACAGGTTTCCTCACGGTGTTCTAAACTATCTGCAGTTGCCGTTTCCTGCTGGGCGGCGAGCACGGTCGTCTCCGCTACGCAGCTCCAGAAGGCTACTCACCACTGGTGGAGTCGCTGTTGCCGCAGCAGATCCTCAGCCTGGAGCCTTGCTTCTATTTTGGCAATTTGTCTAAGCGTGCACTGGCCGGTCCACCGCTAGTCCAAGACGATACCGCCTTTGTGCCTACCCCCGTCGATACATTACAGGTATTATCATTTTGTGTCCGTATCCTTGAAAGTATATTATTCTCCTGGCTTCAAGTTATCCTAAGCCATTAGAATAATTACATTGGCTTAGCAACAAAGAGAGATTATAAGAAAAGGTACGATTTGCTATCATGTTTCTGGTATAATTAGGTTCTTCTCTTCGCCTACACGTCGACATGGAACTAACGTACCCTTAGAGAATTTTTATTAATATTAGAATAGTTCACCTACTGAGACCCTTACCACGCCAACACTGTTGCTATATATGAGACCAGGTATTATAAAACTATGGATAAATAGGCGTCTGCCCTTAATACTTTTTAGTATCAAGTCGGATAGCATTTATTTCTTTTTTCGGCTGTGAGATACAGTTTTATTTACGAATATAATTATATATTATATTATGTTCCAGATAACATTGCCGTCGTACGTAGAGCAGATCCGGGACAAGTTAGCTGAGAACATTCACGAGATGTGGGCCATGAATAAGGTGAGTCGTTGTTCATTACAAGTGTCAAATTGTCAATAGCACTTTGAATATTTAAATATGTCAATTATTTGTTTAATCAGTGTGCAACACGATCAACCATAACACTTATCAAAATATAACCTATTGATACATCGATTGTTATTCAAAAAGCGCTTAAATCATCATTCTATATTTTTAATGCCAACTATACATCGCTACCATACGTATTTGTTTCATAATACATTTCGGTTCCAATTTTGATTTAATTTCCCGTAGATTGAAGCAGGCTGGATGTACGGTGACCAACGTGATGACCTGCACAAGATCCACCCCTGCCTGGTTCCCTTCGAACGTCTGCCAGCCGCTGAAAAGAGATATGACATACAGCTAGCCGTACAAACTCTTAAGTACGTACCTGCCTTTCAATACATTAGTTAATATATTTACACGTGTATAAACGGCGGCGGTAGCCCAATGGATAAGATATTGGACTTGCGATCGTGACGTGATCCCACTCCTAACACAAGCATTCTAGCTTAGCTGGAGGGGTTAACAAGAATACTAGTTATTTGAAACCCAAATATCTAGTAATCTTTTAAAAATATATATATACAGGGTGATTTTGAAATCGTGTAATTCCTTTTAACCACGCATTCTACTGGTGATATAGAATAACCCTGACAATATTTTTTCTTAATTAGAATAATGGTTTCGGCAAAATTAGAGTACAGATTTTTTTCATGAAATGATTTCAAATAGTCATATTTTAACCACCTGACACAATCTTAATATTTTACTAATTTAAAAATAATAACATAACAATAACTGATGTCGTAAATAATAAGGGGCAATAAAAAGGACCGCCCGTTATTATTTACGACATTAATTATTAATATGTTTTTTTATTTTAATTAGTAAAAAATTAAAATTGCCTCGGTTGGTTAACATATGACTATCTGACACCATTTCACGAAAAAAATGGAACAATAATTTTTCAAAAAAAAATATTCTAATTAAATAAAAATATGGTCAGGGTTATTCTATATCACCAGTAGAATGCGTGGTTAAAAGGAATTACACGATTTCAAAATCACCCTGTATATATAATACTGATAATTATAATACTGGCGTCTTAGAATTCGTCTTCGTATCGCTGTCTAATATATAAGCCGAATTATTTTAAAAATAATGAATTATGTACATATGTATATTACTCATATTTTTTCATTATATACATATATTATATTGTAAACAAAATACAAATAAAAAGTATAACTTTGCGTTACATTAGACTGTGATTCATTATCTTTAATATCTATCTGAATTAGTTAAGAAATGAAACACACTACACTACTGAAGATAGTTTTATAACAAAGAAGAGTATTCCTAGCACATAATTACAGATATCCATTACATCCATATTTCGTCAGCTGTGATTAAAATCCCACGTTATAGAGAATAAACCTACTATCACCTACCAAATTGTCAGTCTTCGTGCAACAACTAAAATACATCAGGAAATCTATAACCTTACTCCGACGTAGGGGATGGACCCAGGACTCCAACGTCACCGCATTATTATGCTACGGAACCCATGAGCAAAGAACTAAACATTTGGAAAACGCTACTTGGGAAATCCAGGTCACTAGTAGGTTGTTGGAGAGTGGTGCGACGCGCGACGGTCTGGAGAATAGAGCTTCGTGTGTAATGCATGTACAACTTACAGGACAATCCTGGCGCTGGGCTACTACATCAGCTTGGACAAGCCGCCGGCGCGGATACGCAACGTTCGCCTGCCTAACGAACCGTTCATGCAGGTACGAGATTTTGTTACTTTTACGATACTGTTGACTTTCATTTATGTTACCTGTTGTTACGGAAGTACAAAAAAGTAACAAAAGTAAATCAAACTGGATACCTAATTATACAACCTGATTATAAAGTTGCCTGAATGCTGGCCAAAGGCCTCTCATTAATATAAAAAGAGGTAGGCCATAGTCCACAATGCTGATCCAGTATTGGCTGTCTTTACACATTTGAGAACATCATGTACACACAGCCACGCTTCAACCTAGACTGTTTGGACTTTGAACCATTAGAAGTTGAACTATATTTTTATTACGCTCTATCCTTACCGACGACATACACATACATCGACGCCACTATGCACTGTCCCTTTCCGACAATTCTCTATTTCGTATGAAGCGTAGTTATGCGTATATAGGCTGTCTAACTTGATGTGTAGCCGTGTGTACAACTCTCAGACACACAAGTTTCCTCACGATGTTTTTCTTCCCCATTATAGCCAGCGATATTTATCTACTTATGATGCACGTAACTTTAAAAAGGGTTCGTGCACACCTAGGGATCAATACCAAAACCTCTGCGTGGAAATCCGATGGCCTACCTGTATTTAATAATAGGTTATCCTGTATATTTTCGAAATTTTCAGGACATTTTGATTTCCTTATTTTTAAGGACTGCGCACTGGCAATGATTAAAATTGTACATTGATCGTAGGTTAAAAATGGCTTACAATAAGTTCAATGGTCTATAAAAAAAAATGTGTTTTTGTTCTTGTTCCATGAATAATCATCTCAATAGTATAGGTATACAAAAACAGTTTAGTTAATCAATTTAATCTTATTATGTTCCAAGTCGAACGGCTATAAACCAGCACCACTGGACCTGAGTGCTGTCACCCTGACACCGAAAATGGACGAGCTAGTCGATCAGCTGGCAGAGAACACGCACAACCTTTGGGCCAGAGAGAGGATCCAGCAAGGATGGACTTATGGACTAAATGAGGTGAGAAGTTCAGCTACTCCGTAAACTGTGACAAATAAAATAACAAATAAAACAGCTTAGTGGAATATCATATAGTTCTCCTCTAGTTAGATTAGTAAACATTAATAATAGCGTCACTCAATAATCTGTCTTTTTCATGTGTATATCCGCGGGATTTTAAAGGGTGACAATTGAGATTTTGTAAAAGTAATGTATTTTATGTATTGGTACTACATTGTTGTATTAAGTTAACCTCTAAAAACAATGTATCTAATGGGAAGAAAAAAAAATTTAAGCTGGAGACAAATAGCTTTAAAATATATATATACGGTTTTGGGCAATATTCACGATTTTTTGGCTTGTTTTGCAATTTTTTTTTACACTACGCTGGATTTTGTTATCTCTGACTGTTAACCACAAACGATTAAATATATAATAGTATTTACAGAGGTCACTGCGCTAAACTGTGAAGTTTAAACGTGAGTGCCCGCGCACTATAATTTATTTATATATGTATACTGAAGAAATGACAGAATTTGTCTTTAATCAAATAAATAAACGTTGAAATTAAACTACTATATACGGATTTTATCGCGTTATTTATTTATCACTGTATTACAAAATTTTGAAAATATTACCCTACTACTACTATTGATTTTATTTTACTAATTTATAAGCTAATTAAATAATAATAAGACTTATTTCTCGTGTACAATCGGTAATTGAGTTAGGGTGTCAGTCTATACTCAGACAAATACAAAAGCACTAAAATCTAATCCAAAAGTATACTCGTCGAACTTTATCGTTTCGTTTATCTCTGTTTCCCTAACTCAATTATTGCTCCTTCAACTAAATTCACGCGTTGAATACATATATTTCATTCGTACTTACTATATACAAGAATTCGTTTTTATTATATGATTGAAGTGAAGCTGATAATATTATTGTATTCTAACATTTTTTATCTACAATCTACCAGCCAGGCATGAAAATTGTGTCACACATGCAATTATTAATACAATGCCACACGAAGCATATATCACGCAAATAAAATAAGTGCCCTATACGTTTTTATCACAATATAGTTACAAATATCCCGTGTTTAAATACAGTATTTCTTCTTTACACAGTGCTACAGTATTGTGTATTATTTATCGCGATAACAGCAAGGGCGAACACGAGGCCAACTTAAAATTCAGCCATTTTCTGTTTTAAATGCAAAGTAAAATGGGCACAAATAAACAACAAATAATTAAATATATATAAAAATATTAATAAAATTTTATGGACATTCACACCAATTATCGTTTTCTATTCTATGCGTTATAAACAGTATATAATTTCATGTTGAGTTTTTGTATTATCAATTGTTGGTATAGATTCGTGTTAAACTATGTATAAAATGGTGTTCTTATATCAAAGAGGACTTAGCGTAAATAATAAGTTCTTGCACTTCTTTCTTATGTATTTCCTCTAGCTATTAGATATATCGATTTATTAACACCCTACGCTGACGAAGAAGCCATCTTTAATCGTGCACAGTGACGTCAGCTGTGACTCTCACACTTAGTATGTCGTCATATATATTAGGTGTGAGGGTCACAGCAAGACGTTATTGTATATATCCACATAGAAGACGGAAGACTACAGTATATAAGTATATATTATATGGGTATTTATTCTAGTGATGCGCGTAATTGCATTCGAAAGATATTCGAATACCATTGTGCACAACGCGATACATGCATGATCGAGAATGCAGCGCACCAATTTACGTTTCGTGTTGTTGATATATTCGAATGCAATTATCACTAATTTATGTATTGTGTTTTTCTTTATTGACTGACCATACTTGTATCTATCACTATATTTAAAAATAAGGCTAATATTATTATATATATTTAACACATACTTATGTATATTATTTGTTTGGCGAATAATGTCATTTTTATAAATTATTTTATTATGTTCCCAATCCTCAAGGAACGATAACATTTCGATTGGCATCTGCTGCGGGTAATTTAAAACTCTGTTGATTAGGGTTAATATATGAATTTTATATGAATATCTTGGTATATATACATATATGGTAATATACGAGGATATCATGAAACATGACTTTTAGTTTATATAATTACAGGCAGCGGATTCCATATATTTGCTAATATTATAGATAAGATGGTCTAAAGTGTTCTTATTGTAATATCTACTAAGCACTAATAAATATAATACTATCGTACTCTAATTTGTCAGGATCCCGACATGCATCGTTCTCCTCACTTGGTGCCATACCCCAAAGTGGATGATGCGATCAAAAAGGCGAACAGGGACACAGCCTCAGAAACAGTCAGGACTCTGCTTGTGTACGGATACAACCTGGATCCACCTACCGGCGAACAACATGAAGGTATGGCATTAGATTAATTTTCATTCGAATAACGAATAATATTATTCGAATACATTCGAAATATACTTAATATTTTATTGTTTTATGTTATATAAATATAGACTTAGTATATTAAATCATTATGGATCCTGTCGGTGACAGTAAATTAGGCGAGAGAAAATATAATTATGGTCATTCAAAGTATGATCATTCGATTGATTAATTAGATAATTACATACCGTTATCATTGAAACAATTAAAATGTATTTATTTATTTTTACCAGCCCTCTTGGCCGAAGCTTCAAAGCTGAAGCAAGCTGACTTCAGAACGTACAGAGCTGAAAAGAACTACGCCGTCAGCTCCGGAAAGTGGTACTTCGAATTTGAGATTCTCACTGCTGGCCCTATGAGGGTAAGTGTCAATTTTAGTTATCCAGATCCAGCGGCCTTTCTTATTAGCGGTAATACCCATGGAACTGAAATTTGAGAGAATTAAAACAAAGCCGTTTATTGCTAATTTTCGAATAAAATAATCATTATTTCCAACTGGGTACAGTATTCCTTGTAATAAAGTTACTAAACTAATAATAACTAGTTCCACTGCATTTATATGTTCCAGATTCGTAAGTTGTATAGTTTCAAAGAGTTAAGCAAAAATTAATTATAGAGTAAATAATAAAAATATGCCATATGCTAAACTCTCTCATTCAGTCAAATCGTCTGTTTTAGGTATTATTTTGACGCAATAGATGCAATGAAGGAGCAATTGATTTGCCCACTGTTACGCGAGACGTAAATTACTAGCGAAATGTTTAAGTCGTACCTACGTTCTTCAGATATTCAGGCGTGAATAATTGCATTATTAATTTGTTAACAACAACTCAAAATATTTGTATACAGGTCGGCTGGGCTCACGCTGACATGCCTCCTGGCATGATGCTCGGACAAGACGAGAACTCTTGGGCATTCGACGGATACAATGTAAGTTAACTTGATCTTTAGTTTAGTGTAATTTTAATAAAAATCTTTATATAGTTGCAAAAGAATTCATGAGATTATAATATAGTTTATGATTATTATTTTGTGCTAGACGTGTAAAAGATTAATATACATATCCTGTATACTATTTTATGATACATTCATAAATTTATTGGCCGAATTAAAAACTAAAACTAAAATTAAAATTGTTTTGTTTGTTTATTTCAATTAGTTTTAATTTTCAAAGATCTTTTAATTTTTCATAATTCGAAAATCTTTTCTAAACCCTTTCAAAATAAATGCTCAAAATCTTAATGGATATTGTGAGCAAGATATGCTCACTAATGCGATTTTATATATAATTACCGAAAAATAAGCAAATATGGCTGTCATCAAAACTCGGTTCAAAAGATTATAATTAGTAAGCATACTCCATCGTCTTCATCTCATAATATAATATATATTACTTCTCGCGCGTATAACAATCTGGCGCATGTTTCTTTTTTTAAATAAATATTTTACAAAGTAAAGAAATGTTATAATCTCACGAATTCTAAAGCCACCTAGGAACACCACTTGACTTATTTAAAGTCAAAACTTTTCCGGCACGACCGATTGAAGAAGATGATAAAACTTAAATTGTGTACTTATGACGGTAGTCGCAAAAAGTGCACGGCGGCTCGAGCGACACGTTTGGGCAGCAGCTCAAAGTTGGCGACATTGTGGGCTGCTTCCTCGACGTGCCTGACCAGACCATTAGTGAGTTACCACGACGTAGGGGGCACCCAGTGATACTCTGATTTAGTTTTCAAATACCTTTGTAAAGAGTAAAAAGAAAGACGTAATTTTTATTATATATTGTAATCAAGAAAAACTATACAACGCTTATGTAATAAAGCCAGCTCTTCCGTAAAAATTCATGTTCTAAAAATAGTAGAAAAGGAACAAAAGAATCACAAATCCTGATTGATTAACATGATCAAAAATATTAATTGTAAAGGAATATTAAAAAAACGATGACGATGATGTAGGATGTTGAGGCGTAAAATGGGAGAGGCCTATGTCCAGACTGCGGTAAGCTGATTGATTGATTGATTAAGAAAACAATTAGAAAAGATAATAATCAAATCATTACGCTTTTTTGAGTAGCTATATCAAACTTTAGATTTGGTATATGTTGCAGGATAATACATTAACCTTGCAGCTTGATATCTCCCCACGCCATTATTTAATTATCTATATTTATGTGATATTACGTTAATCACAAAATTATTGTCGAGCGCAATAATACTATAATTTTCAAAATTAGTATCAAGCTTTATCCTCTTTTTAAATACGGTTCCTTAATATAAAACCTAAATGATCGCCCTTTGCCATTGCAGTATGTTTAGCTACCTTCTTTGTTTAGAAATTTAAAACTAAACTTTTTAAAGTCACATATATACCATACACCAAAATGTGACATATAGAAAATCATTTTTTTCATATTTTGTTTTATTTTGCTCCTTTTTTTATATTTCTTTTAATTAATGAGCTTGTAGAGACTGTCATTCATATTTTTATATGACATTGTTTTCTTTTTTACTAAATCAGAGTAGAACTTGCGTGCCAGGTATTCTCCTATAACTAAGTATGTGGTTAACTGGTGGTAACTTTCTGTAAGATAACTCTGTAATAAAACTCCTATATTGTGCTCCTCTGTGGAATGTAGTGTTTGCCCCGTATACCTTCATTATCTAAAGTTCTTCTGTAAAATAATCTTTTAAGTAACGATGTTTTTATGTAACGGGTCATATATTTTGGGGTCCTAAATATTTCAACCAAGTTTTTTCTAGGTCTTACCTAAATTAATATTTTATGTAACGAGTCCTGAATATTTCGATTCTATTTATCGGTTACCTATTATCAACTTAAATTAATTATATAGGTGTATATTATTTAGGCTTCTAATGCCGGTTCAAATTTATTTCTATCTTCTGTTTCACTTATTGAAGGTAATAAGTATATTCTAGTTCTATTTCTTCTAATATAAACATCAATAGATAGACCAACTTATTATACTTCGTGCTAAAATTGCACTACACTAACTTTAAAAGTAGATGTTTCTCATTTACTATTCACAAATTAACAGAACATACTTCAATTGGAGCGCTGTATTTAATCTTCTCTATAAACGTAAAAGAAGCTTTCTGTTTTACTATATCATTGGCTAAAACCGTGTAATTTTATTGTTAAAAATGTTGATTTGTTCGGTGTATAATATTTTCAACTACTTACTGGTAGATGCGATTGGTAAAAAATAACAATATCTCAAAATTCTAACATTTTTAATATTAAATGTGTCACCTAGATTTTTTTATCACCGTTTCGTCTCATAAACGTTCCCATCTTGTCATATAATGGATATTAATTTCTCATTCTTATGAGTTACTTCGTAAAGTAAAAGAATTCATTTTTGCTGCTGTGCTTAAGAAAACTACCTGAAACTTTATATAATTGAGTAATTAAATTACCTTTTATTCAGTCTAAGTCGGTCATGCCATATCTCACAAAACTATTATCTTCAATAAGAAAAATAGTGAACAGATAGACCAAAGAAACTAGCCGGAAAAACAGGCTCTTCATCCTAGGTAGTATAATTGTCGAACAAAATTCAACCGTAAGCCATATGCAATAAGGTAAAAAACGTTTTTCCCGACTTTCAAGGAGGAAAAGGTATACAGCGGTAGCACAGAGTCTTTCGGCAAGCAATGGGCAGTTGGTGACGTTGTTGGAGTGTTCCTAGATCTCATTGATAAAACGATAAGTAAATATCATGGACGATATATTATGTAATGGCTTTTGGACATGGCAGGAACATTTTCGTAGTTATTTCTATCGAAATCTAATATCTATCTGTCATTCATATATATCTTTAGTATGTTCTTAAAATATATTTATTTTACTAAAGTACCTATTCTGAGACGTAGGTTTGACGAAACGTGCATTCCGTCACGTTCTGTTAGACGCATGTGACATTAACATGTTCTTTTTCAATATATTATCGCTGTATGTATAAATGAATCAATTAGCGATTCGATCTTATTTAAACCCTTTTTTTTGCTTTTAACTTGACACCAACTCAAAACAAAATGATACACTTATTCATGAAGTTCAAATCTCTGTGGTTAATAAAAAATGTTCATAATACATTTAGAAATTATAGTGACTTCACTAAAATAGATACACATAATTATAAATCACGTAATGTGACTGTTATAATTAATCAATTTACAAAAATTTTGTTATAAGTAAATAATGTTAAATAAGTATATAATTTATCATAATAATATATTATATTAATATAATCGCGGATTATTTTAAACACAATTTTTAAATATATTTAAATCATAATTCAAGACTTTTTTTATTATTTACTCATATTTATCCCAACGATACGTAGCGGTTGCTTTTCAGCAGCCAATGTTATATTTATTTTGTGAAATATTATTTGTTTTGACTAAACCTTACTTGTACTTTATAAATTTATTCGATTTTTAATCATCCAAAAAATATATGTATACATCCTTGGTAAATATGTATTGCTAAATTAACAAAGAAATGTTCCTGCCACAATCAAATGAATCGCCACTTCAATTAATTTGAATGCTTCAAAGCTAAACGCTTCTAAAATTGTTCGACATTTAGTGCGCACCGCATCGCTTCGCTTGCTATGATTGATAGATGCACTTGGAAACGATTGATAAATTGATTTGATCACTTTTACCCCTTACCAAAATCATTGTCATTTAAATTCATTGAATTCATGTTTCAAAATTTTTGTACGATTCTTTGATTCCTCATTGATAGCATAGCTTAATTTTTTTAATTGAGCGCAGCTCACTATAGCACTAGTTTAATCATTTAAAATACGTAATCTGGATTTCAAACGTTCTCTGATGCATGAATAGCTTTTATCTGATACGTAACAAATGTCATCATCAATCTCTAGAGCCTGGAAATTAACTGATGCGCCAGTGTAGCCTGCGTGATTTAGTCCTATACTCTATGACTCCAATATTATTTTTATAAGGCTTAAGAGCTGCATTATACGAAAAAGATATACCTATAACAGTTCGTCGTCTTTGTTCTGAATACGAATTGATGAAGAATATTTTACATTATTATGCATTGTTAATCAACTTTCGGTACTGTCACATAATATACAAAATAATATTTATCAGAACGAATTTAGCCTAAGCATTTGTAATATTGAAATAATTATTATAGACAATGTCTATGTAACTATATCTTACCTACCTTTTGTATGTCTAATGATTTTTGGTACAAGGGGTGGATCAAAATAAGCAGTTATTTATAAGTAGCAGTTAATATAACATTTAGCAACAGTCGGATAAAAGTAGCATAGCGATTATTACATCGTAGCTAAATTACGGTAGTTTTCAAATGAATATAAAACAGATTTCTTTTTAGATTAACTTAGACATGCCAAAATCATTACTATAACTCTATGTTCATGTAAATAACACTTTTAATAAATAATTTGTCCTATTTTAATTTTGTGTATTCACCAAATAACCTTTTATCGAAGTTTGAATAACGGTATTGAAATTATATGTTATAAAAAGCAGAACAAGGTACTAATTTCAAATAAAATACTTATAGAACTTTTTATTCGACTGAAGGTTATTGGATAGATTATAAAATGAGTGAATTTATATCTTTTTAAATATACTCTATTAATGACTAACATGCACGCTTGACCCTTATCATTAAACTTTGTTATTAATCTATAACTATATGTTACAGTAAAAAAATAACTTTATATTTCAATCAATTTTAGTTTTAAGGCTATCAGTAGTTTTTGATGAGTGATTCCCCCTTTTGTAACTATAATATTATAAAAGTAAGTAGGTATGCGATTAGGTATTTCATATTTAGTACATTCGATATTTATTACTATTTATATAATGATATGAAATTGTTACGACAAAGCACAAAATAGAAGTAGGTTGAGCAGTATTTTGTGAGTTTTATCATAGTCTAGTTAAAACAAAGTCAGCTCGTAAACGAATGCACAAAGTCAATCATTCGGAGGGCTAAGTGGGCCAGGCAGATACCGACTAACCGCTTGATAAGCCGTTACGTTGTTCTGCAAACCTTGATCACTGGTCGTTAAAAAGCTGTATAGATTAGCTATAGCTCAACAGCTCTATAAAAAATTTAAGGAGTACATTATAAATAAATTATGTCAATTTACTTGGAATTGACAAATTAAAATGAAAAATACAACAAATAATTTAAAATACGAGTATAATCAAGAAATACTTACCAAAAAAAACTTAATTTTGTTTAGTTTATACCTAGCTGTTTCATGTTATTTTTTATTATTCAATAGGACATTTTAAGTAAATATACACTCATCTTTTAGCCATATTAGTTGCAAGGAACTATAGGTGTCGTATTAGTAGTACCTATCATATAACTTTTCAAACTAGTAATTATAAAATTATATTCTAACACGATATCCTATGTGCCAGGTTTCTCACTAAACGGTGAACTTTTAATGGACGCCTTGGGCGGAGAGACGACTTTCGCTGATGTGCAAGGAGACAACTTCGTGCCCGCTTGTACTTTGGGAGTAGGGCAGAAAGCCAGGTAAGTTCAAGAAGCGACAAAAAAAGGAACTTTTAAGAAAAGATCTTGGTAATTATAAACCTTCTTATATTAACTTTTGTGATCAATTATATAAACGTTTGTGGGCAATTATATAATTTTTTGGTGGCATATATTGATGCCACACCTATATATTTGGTGCTGAAGCAACTAACTTAGGGAGAACAACAGTTATTTTTATATTCTTATTAACTTTTGCTATGGAACAGTACTTTAATACTGGAATTGTTAAGACATCACTCTGCCGATGCAAAACATTCCAATAATTCTTTATAACATAATTAAAATATTTGTGTAATCTATCTATGAGAACATCTGATGGCCACTAACAGAGTTAGTATTTTAAAGAATAGTAAGTGTAAACAGTTGTGTGTTGTATCCATTTTGTATTTTGAACGAACCTAATAAAATTTTGCAAGGTGCTAGATCCAGCAACCTTTTATCGCAGTCTATGTTCCCGTAGGAGTCAGTACTTACTAAGTTAAATATTATGGAATTAATGTATATTAATAACTTAAACTTTTGTGTTGCGTGATATACATACACAATTCATAACGAGTATTAACGCAATCAATAATGTTCACCTTTTTAATGCTTGACTTTTCGACCAGGTGACACCGGTCGTGGTCACAAGGATTTTTGTCAATCTTAGTGATTTACCCAACTGCACAAAAATGTTCTTACATAACTGTTTGGAGACCCTAAATTAAATAAACAAACATATATTTAAAATTATGAATTAAAGCAATACACTTAATAGGTCAACAACAACACTTGTATAAGCAACAAAAGTAAAGAACATTTGAATATTGTAACATTCATAAATAGGCCAATGTCAAGGTCACCATAATGTTCTTAATATAACTTACTTGTTTGGTCGCCAGGTTAACATATGGCCAGGACGTGAACACACTGAAGTACTTCACCACATGTGGTCTGCAGGAGGGATATGAACCATTCTGTGTGTAAGTATAAAGAAATGATATAGGTATAATATATTAGCTATTTTTATTACAGTTAGTTGTTCTGAATATTGTTAGGAAATTTGCATTTCCGAGAGTCCCTTAAAAGATCGCCGATGTCTGTGTCTCTGTCTATCTCTGTTATTGATAAATAAAGTACAGATCATACTTAAGGAGTTGCAATTTGTATATTTACGATTTTATACTAAAGACGTGTATTTAATCCTAATTAATCAATATTTTTGGCAGTAATATGAAACGTGACGTCACTCACTGGTACACCAAGGACCAGCCGATCTACGAGAACACGGATGAGATACCGGACACTAAAATTGACGTCACGAGGATACCAGCTGGCTCAGGTAGACCCCTACCTCACTTATTTCACTCATTGTACTCCAACGAAACCCGTCGAAGATCACCCATCCATTCCTTTTCATTTAAATAAGACAACTGCTGCACTATGAATAAATCCTGTGTCCCGGGGAACTTAACAACGGAGACAAAGAATACCCAGACTCAGAACAACCATATGTGGAGCACATAAAGTTTTATCCCGTGCAGCATTCGAACCCACAACACTCGGCGCAGTGGCAGTGGCGAGGCATCCAATTAAACAAATGCGTCTTCCGTACAGTCAAGTCATTTAAGGTTGTTCTGTTATCAGTAGGACCAGTGGCTTGCTCTGGCTGTGTAACCACTCCTTTTTATCAGGGTCTTCAAACAATATCTAGTGTGTTCTGAAATATAACTCAGTTTACTGGCCAGTACTCATGACGTCATAAATCCGACGCCATGTTGTTGATTCGTTCCGAAATATACTGGCCAGTGCATTGACGTCATAAATTGACGCCATATTGAAAATAGTGTTTGTGCTCGTTTACTAAACGAGCACAAGTTTACAACAATTTTGCTCCAAAAGTTATTAAAGTTTCTATATCATAAAATTTCGATTATCATCTATTTCCTAAGGATGGAGATGCCAGCAGTTGTGACAATATGTCGTGTTGTGGTTGATGACTTTGTTGGGATGTCATTATTGCAAATATTACAAATAATAAAATAAAAATTTTCTCAAAGTCTGATGCACACACGCCCGTTTGTTATACTACTAATAAATACGTCACACTTGTCTCGCCAGTACAATATGGCGTCGGATTCATGACGTCATGAATACTGGCCAGTATACTGAGGTATATTTCGGAACACACACCTAATGTTGCAACAAGCGCTTGTCATAAGGCCGCATATAGACGAATATAAAAACATCAGCCTTGCTACAGATTTGTGAGTTATTCGATGAGATAAGATAAGATATTTTTACGATTATTCCATTATTCGATTTCAATCGATTACGATTAGAAAACTTTATACTGCATTTTGCAAGCTAGCAGTGTCAAGATGCTAGCAGTGCACGATGAAGCTAGAAGTGCACGATTTAGAAGAACGAGATTCGTCTTATTTATGACTAGCTGTCCTTCGTGATTTCACCCAGGTTTATGATTACTGCGCCGCTCCCGTAGGTCGTAGCATAATGTTATATAGCCTATGTTACTTCAAATCAGCCCAGCAATTTTTGAGTTCATTAATTACAAACAAATATACAATTTTTTTCCCTTTGAAATATTAGTATAGACTAAATACAATTTCTTTATTGATTTTAATAAGATTATTACTCAATGATGATCATTAATATTCTATGTTCTATATTATTTTAGATACTCCACCGTGCATGAAGATTTCACACAATACGTTTGAAACGATGGAGAAGGCGAATTGGGAGTTCTTAAGGCTTTCTCTACCTGTCATCTGTCACTCCGAGTTTATTGAGTAAGTCATCTTCTTTATTTAATATACTGAATCGAATTGTGCGTTACTTGGCAGAATTCCATTGTAAGAAAATATTGGGAAGAGCACCCTCGGATTAAAAATACGCGTTGCATATTTTGTGCTCTAAGTGGAATATTGCAAATTCGTATACGCCCGGCTCCCACGACGCGGCTGACCCTATCCAGACGAGTTCGGTTTTATCAACCTTTTTCTGTTGCAATCCGAAGATGCGTGGCGAGTCCGTCTCTTCGCAATAATTTTATTGTACTTTATTTAAGTCTTAATTCAGAAGTCAAGATTGTTATGGTCGAAATCCACAATCAAAGTCACAGTCACCTAAGACCATGAGCTGCGGTTACCACTTAATATCAAATAGGACAACTCGTCTGTGACCAACAAATAACAATACTTTTCAGAAAATAACAGGTTTAAATAAAGATAAAATTTACAATATGTGAATGACGGTACAGTAACATGAGACTTTATAAGAGATTTGGATTTAAAAATGTTTTTTTAAATTCCTCTACTCGTATTGTAGTATGGTGCATACAAGTTACAAACTTAGATTGGTTAATTATGGGCTCTGCTTAGTATGAGCTAGATGGTAATATTATATGGAATTTGAAGATTATAAAGCAAAATTATAAATAGGTAATGTAAGTTGAGCTCACGCCATTCTATGGTAAAACAGTACCTTCAGTTCGGTTTCGTAAACTGCAAGAAGATTGTTATGCAGAATATCATGCTACCCTTCTATAGCCTTTTATATCTGTTTTATAGTTATCTTCAAATATAATTACTTTTGAAGCCATCTCATTTGCCTCCCTGACAGTAGTAAATGCGATAGCTGTGCATGAGGTCTCAGGTTCAAATAGGGTTCGGGGTCAACAGAAAGTTATTGGGTTTTTCTGTTAAGAAATCTTAATACCAGCCTGGAGTTAGGAAGTTGGCGGTGTTAAAAAAGCGCGTAAAGGCGTTGGTCCTGCGCCAGGTCTCTCTGCAGTCGTGTCAGATAGCCGTCTCATCGCATTATGAGAGTTAGGAAATAGAGAGTGCACATCTATTTGCGCATACAATTGTGGACTATAATACATATCTCTTGCGCAAGATGACCAGTGTCCGTTAAGATTGGCCACCGTGACAGAAATTCAGTCTGGAGTACATTATTTTTTTATTATTGATCTTCTTAAATACCTATTACTTTAACTTTGACAGCGAGGCAGAAAAGGCTCGTCGTTGGGTAGAAATAAAAGACAGGCAGCAAATATTAATGAAGGAGGCTGTTGAGGCGCAAATGCCAGCGCACATCGACCAGATTATGAGGAGCGGATTCACTATGAACGACATCAAAGGTATGTGTTGTTTGATAATGAATTTTATTGTTAAGAAAATAAAGTTTATTTGTGTTCGGAGGTTCTTCAAGCAATATTTTGGTTGTGTAAACCATGTAATTAAAATGTCTTAGTGTTTTATCCAGTAACTAACGTTTAAGTAAAGTAATGACCAAGTTTTTTTGGAGATATAAAAATATATTTTTAATAAGATGTAATTTAGTGCTATGCGTATATTTATTGAATTCGAATGATACATTCGAATATAATTTTGCACAACACTAATTTACATCTCATTGAAAATATATTTTCGTATCTCCAAAAATCTTGGTGTTTTTAAATTTCCAAAAGACTATTGTTTACATTGCGATTGCAAATAACTGTTATTATAGCCTAATTTAAAACTCAAAAATAGCGCTTTGTTGTCAATCCATATCGATAAATGTTTTATATTTTATGTTTTTTCCTTTGCCTTTGACCAGTCGAATAGCATTTTATAATAAAAAAATAAATAAGATATTACTTCCTTTGTTAGTCGTAGTATAAAATAGGTTATCCTTTTTTTTTATTTCTTACTGTATTGTAAATACACGTACTAGGTACACCTGGCTTTTTGAATATAAACCCAAAATTATGTGTTTTTCAAATAGTTCCCCCCTGCTGTATTTTTATTTAGCTTTTTAGTACCTGTTGTTTGAATAATTATATGATGTTGCACGTATGGTCCTTCTCCGTGGTGTATGCAATATGACTCATAAACTGTACCTTGTATTATATACCTCATACTCATAGTCACTTCGCAGTATACCTATTTGAGCCTATAGAATAATTTGGACCATAGATTTTACATAAAATTAATCTTATCGCCACATAAAAAAATACTGATTTTTCTTATATTATTCGAATTTACACGTTATCTGAAAATGTCATTAAAATAACTTTTCTGAACATTTCATTGCCTTTAGGTACACCTCAAAGTATTTAACATTTAGAGATTTGATTCTAAAGTTTAACGAAAATAAAATATAATGTAGGTATAATAATGTGTTTATAGTGTAATAAATGCAATAGTAACGACGCGACGCTTAGAAAATTCAGTAAAGTATTTTGGGATATAAAATCTAAAAAAGAGAATTTTAGAGATACGTCAGAAGCTCTCTCAAAAAATTTCGCTACCCAAGTTTTAGATTATTTTTGAAATTTTATTACCTTTAACACAAAAATTTGTAAACCTAATGAAAAAAACAGTTATTATCATTACATGTGATAAAATCCAAGATATTGCATACACCCCGCCCCAACCAATGCTTTTCACCCTTATTTTCCCCTCCACCCCTAGGCTTACACTACGAGGATGGACCGGAGGAGGTTTCCAGCTCCAAGGTCAAGAGACAGCCGTCACGACCGCCGCGCAAAGGCTCCATAACTCGAGGTGTCACTATACAAAATTATAATTTGCAACCACGTTAATAGTTATAGGATCGCTTTGTATATAAGTTTGTGTAAAGTCTGTATGGGTTTGTATAGCATTGTTCATAAATATACATACCTTATATGTGACCTTTCAAAATACTTGCTTGCAATACATAATAATAATAATAATAATGATTTATTTTCTCTTCCACAAAGGTAACTTAAAAATAATAATGGCTGAAGTTAATATGTAACCCATTTAAATGGTCTTTATTTTTTAACACTAACTTGGAGTCTCTCTGGTAACCAGAGAGACTCCAAGTTAGTGTTAAAAAGAAGAAACTCCAAGTTACCACTGACTATCAGACTAGGCCGCCACTAGAGACAATTATATTAACACCTAAATATCTTAGAAAAGTTAAGTTAGTCTTGAATACAATTTTTTTTAGTTCAACATTTTCTTGGTGCCATTTAGACACACCAAATGAATAAAATATTTTTTATAAAATAATTTATATATATGGCTTTTGCACTAAAATATACAAGTAATTATTTTATGAGATAAAGCCCGCAATATCAACAGTCGTTTAAACTACAAAAGGGATTTATTAAATTAATTTCTCCGACCTACATTTATGTCTAAACTCATTTCATAGTATAACTATGATTGACAGTTGATATTGTCCTCAAGTTACAGATATGTATACATTGAATAAAATAAAAATAAGATGAATATAGATATTAAGCTGTTTTATGAACTTTATTGGACTTTTACAATGTCAATGTGTTCGAGTAAGTATTTCAAAAGTTCTATTGCACAACACATACGTCGACTACATTCTAAAATAGAGCAGTGTTTTATAATGTGATGTCTCGTAGGCACACTATCCATTTATTCGTCATGTATACGTATATATATATAACAACATAGTTCAATAATAATAAAACACATATCATATTGCAAGTCCACGAGTTCCATTACTGACACAAACATTATCGAAATCAGGGTTCGCACCACCATCTGACCATTGTTATTGTAGGCGAAGAGCGAGACAAAATATATCGCGCTGTCTCGTTTTGTATGAAATGATAATGCTTTAAAAGGCGGTGGTAAGGATCCTGGTATTTTTGTAACATGGACATTATGTTTTTTGATCATAAAATCTCGACATCCATAGTTTTGTAGAAGGCTAATGGAACTGCTTAGACGTTGTCCATGTCCATGTCTAGTAACGTAACGTGTAATAGAAACATCCGGTCACGATCAAGGAAAGTTGTTGTAGTTATTTGGTGAATATTCATATTTTGGATTCATTATGGTCAAGGGGCTGCACCAGTTGTTAATTCAATATGATAGAATTGTTGATTATGTGTGGAAAGCAGCGATAGCTCAGTGGGAAGACCAGACAGACTGCACTGCAGAGGGTCTTGGGTTCGAAACCACGTCGCGCACCTCTGACTTTTCGAAATTATGTGCTTATTGATTGACAATTATCGCCTGCTCCGTGCCTCGGAGAGCATGTTAAGCCGTCGGTCCCGGCTGCCATGAACATCTATGGCAGTGGTTATTGGGAAGTTAGTGCCCTATAATATCCTGACACTGGTCTAGCCTTAGGGTATCGTTAGTCTTCGGGTTGCGTAGGTCAGGTGGCAGCCGCTCCATGTAACAACTGATATCCAGTCAAATCCGGTTAGACTAGAAAAGCCGATCCCAAGTGACTTGGGAATAATAAAGGCTAGAGAGAAGAAGAAGAGTAGTTGCTTATGTTTTGCCGATTTGTACTTTATTTCCTATGCTACAACAAATCAAGTTAAAATAGACTTTTGCCAAAATTGCATTAGAATTGGTTGCAAAATAATCGCGGAATTAATATTTAAATTCGGTAATAAGTTGTATGTAGTGGAAATCATGAATCTGTTTCTGTCTTTTGACAATTTAAATTTATTAGATTACATATAGGTACTTACACAGATTTAAGAGGATTATCTTATTCAAAAATGATTATCTTATAAAAGTATGTATTTTAGATTTTGGCTAGCAAACTCTATTACATAGGGCTTACAACCATATGAGACCATTAGCAAAATTGGCGTGTAATAATAATTATTTATGGAGCCCTTGAGGTAATAGGCGTGAGTCTATTTAAGTATTATGTTATATATAGTACGAGGGTTATGTAACGGACCTTCAAAAATGTGACCACATGTTTCTATTTCATGTTGTTTACCAAGAAGTATAAGAATTAGATGTTTAAATGCTTTTTATATTCACTCAGGTCAAGTGAACGGCATGCATCGTTCAACTAGCGAGGCTGAGATGGCGAAATACGATCTTAGCAACCAGACTTTGTCACCTGATGACAAAAAGGACAAACGAGGACGATCACCATTCAAGTAAGTATTTATATAATAGCATCTAAAGAATAAAACCTAAGGATATCATCCAGCTAAAGGTGTTGTATACCAGCGGTGAGTTTCGAGACTCCTTAAGCCCCTGCCGACAGCCACCCTCCAAAATACCTCTGGCATAGAACAAAATACATATAGTTCGTTAACACCTAACACATACGCATTAAGTGCCATGAGCTGGCATACCATATCGACAACTTTTTCAAGGTATGTAAAACACACTGGTATCTCTGGTGTTGCAAATGTACATACATAGGGTATAATAAGCTTTTAGCCCACCACACATTAAAACAAATTCCAATAATACAACAAAAACGCCATCCGTACCAGTGTACCTCCGCCGTCTGTGTGTGGTGGGCTTTTAGGCCGTTCGCTGCGTTAAGCGGGTGCACGGAGCGGGCGCCCGCCGCGGAGACCCGCGCCGTACTCTGTCACGGACTCGCGGGCGCCCGCGACGGACTCCCGCCTCTCGCAGCGCCGGCAGTAACGACGCAGCGCTCACTGATTTCCTAGAAAAGCTCTGCTCGCGTGCTCCGTCGCGCGGACACGTTGACCGCGGGGCGGGCCCTGTCGCCCGCGCTGCGTGCGACGGGAGACCCATGATAATAGAACACAGCACGCCGCGCGGGCCCACGTTCCGTGCACCCGCTTAAAGCAGCGGACGGCCTTACCAACAGGCGAACGATTATGCTAACTACTACTGTTATTTTACAAAGAAATAATATTTTCCGCCACTGAATTCTCGCATTTTTGCAAGACAGGCAGCTTATACACATGTCAATAATATAATTTTATCTGACAGGTTCTTCAGAAGCAAGCGCGGCGAAAGCGGTGACCGCGGTAAAACCCGCAAATCCAAGACACCAGATCCGTTCAGCGATACAGAAGTATCGCCTGAACGTGGTCCCAGAAGACCTAACCCCCAGATCAAGGTGTCACAGGTATGTTCGACCTTATTGAACAAGAATAAGTACCATTTTGCACTGTGTTACATACTGGTTCATATCAAAAGAATGTTTTTTTTCTGATTATTTTCTTTGCATTATGAATGAGTTACAACAATCTTAATAAGTTATTCCTCCGTGAAATGTCCAATGAGGAACAATTCTGGCTTATTTTTGGCTACAATTATTTAAATTTTTTGGCTGCTCAAATGAAACCTTGAAGGTTCTTGTACATGACGCAAGTAGCTACATACGCAAGCTAGTCACGCGAGTTACATGCGCAAGCTAGTCACACGCGTTACATGAGCAAGCTAGACACCCGTGCTACATGCGCAAGCTATTAATGCGAGCTACTCCCACCGGCTATACATATGTTTGAATTAGTCATAAGGACTAGTTACGCAGATGGCCTGCATCGATCGTTTATACGATACACAGCCATCGAAGTGCCTCTTATTGCGCATGTTACCCATATTGTGTACAAGAGCCATAAGGTTTGAACAGTTCAGCCTTGATTCTAAAACTTATAAAATCAAGAACAATATTATAAGTAAATTACGAACTTCTCTATGAGCACTCTTTGTAAATTGTTAATATCACTTTTTGTATATAATTTTAATGGAAAGTCTTGTCTTATTATAAATGGAATTTGATGTGCTTTTCGAAATTGTAAATTTAATGCCGTAAATGTGATCGTTGTTAAAATATAAGAAGGTTGGTATTGTCGCTATGTATAAAATAGCCATTTTTTGAAAAATTAAAATTTGGAGTTCAAATTCCGGGAGTCATTTTGCACTTGGTCTTTCGAACCCCGCAACCGATTTTCCACCGCCCTCATGCGGTCTTCAATCGCCCTTACCGGGAGTCTTCCGATCCTATGTTTAGTAACTGGTAATTTGTGACTGGAAAACGTTATATCTCGCATAAATCTCATCATATGAGAAGTTAACAATACTTAAATTATCAAACTATTTAATCGATAAGTTTGAAATGAAATGGTATCGAATAGATTCGATACAAACTTATTATATCTAAGCTATAACCTTTATCTATTGCAATTATCAATTCAGATAAGCCAAAGATAAATACATACAAGTTAAATTCCTTCTAATAGATCAAATTGTTACTTACCGAAGTAAATCATGTTTTATTCGACAGCCCCTGTCATCAACAGCATAATAATGATATATGTACCATCATCGTCATTCCATGTTATGTTCCTATTTCATTATTATTTAATATTTTTTGTGTCATGAAGGCGAATCAAAGGTATAACGGCATGCAACCGCGCGCTAGCCGCCCCAACTTGTACGGAAGCCAGGGTGGGCTAAATGTAAGTCCTGTCATCACACCTGACACTGTACTAACATAGCATTGTGGGCATATCGTGTTAATTAACTGTCTGTATGTGTGTATTTATACCGCTTTTTGTATTATTTATATATTTTTATGTTAATTTGTAGGTATATTCGAATAAAATGTATTAATGGCGAACGTATTGAACAAAATTGTAACTTAAAATGTTTTATATCCGTAAATTAATATGAAGGTACTTTTATGGTACCGTTGGAAAGAACATCTCTATAGGCATGCAAAATATATATAATATGTATGCATAAGCAAATATAGTGTTTACATACCGATGTCAAGAGTTCTAATTGATAATTCTGGATATGGTCTATTTGTATATAAATCCGTTAAATTTCTCGGTATACGCGTGGTTTAGTAACAAACATCAAAACAGCTTCAAAAGTTGCATAAGTTTATAGTTTTGGAAGAACTTAATACATATTAATATGACTGTTACAAGTAACAATTACGCAACGCGCGTAATTAGAGTTAGAATTTACGCTAGAAAAGAACAAAACTAATTTATTCATTACTTAGAAACTAAAACTTAAATAAGCTCATCCATTTCAATTTTCTGCTTCTGTAAAAAATCTTGTAGTGTATCGTCTATTTAAAAAAACTCTTAATAGAAATATTATCAACAGGGCCGGATTCAAAGTCTTTGAGGATCTGACCAATAGAGAAGTGAAGGCTCTAAATTATTTTTGAATCAGACAAAGAAATGAATCCAGGTCTTGAAATAAATTCAGTAAAATATTCAGTGTAACACCTTTTTGTGACGGAAAAATGGAAAATATCCATTTTTCTAGAGGCCTCTTCTAATAAAATGTTGTTTTTTGTAAAGTCTCTTTTTTATGGGGTTACTTACCTTTACTTTTTTTACTTACCCTTACTCTGAGACCGCTTTTTTGTTTATTTCTTTTTATTAATATATTTGTAGATGCTCTTTTTCGTAGAGGCTCCTTTTTGTAGAGGCTTCTGTTTTGGAGGCTCGAGTCTGAAACTCTTGTACTCTCTTGAATCCGGCCCGTATCTTCAGTAGATCTCTTCTATCTCTTTTTGCCATCCAAATATCATTATATATTCTTCACCGATCATCCTTACACTCGCCAATGATTCCCAACAGTCGAACCTTCAGATGGCGACACCAACGCAAGACCGCAAGCAAATGACGACAAGCACATTGGCCACGGCCACGACTGAGACGGTCGGCAACGAGATCTTTGACGGGGAATGCTTGAAGCTCATCAATGAGTACTTCTATGGTGTTAGGTAAGAATTCTCACTATTAGTGTCGCTAACGTAAAGTCTTTACGATTGCGACGTCAACCATCACTCTTACGGAGAGATTAGATTAGGTAAATATGCAGAGGGTGGAAATTTTTGAATAAGTTTCTTTGAGGCACGACTTTCTGTTACTGACTGACATTCTAAAGAGAAAACACTGACCTGGAACAATTATCTTAGAAAAGGATAATGGAAATAAATGCTGATCGATCAAGGAGTAAGAAGGTGTATTTCACACACATTGTGACAGCTATGTTAAACTGCCTTCTGTCCAGGACATTTCTTAAATCCGCATTACTCTGAGAATTTTACTATGCAAAAATCAATACCGCTTTATCTAGTTGTAGATTGAACCCGAGACCTGGTCTGTTAGAGTCAGCGAAAACATATGTCACGGGAGCATCTAGGCAGATATATTATTATGATTGCTTTAATTATTATTAGAACAAAAACAGATTCTAAGACATACCTTTATATCGCAGGATATTCCCCGGTCAAGACCCAACGCACGTCTATATCGGATGGGTGACCACTCAGTACCACTTACACTCCAAGGACTTCAACCAGAGCAAGGTCACCAAGTCCTCAGTCATCATCACCGATGATTACGACCGAGTGATCGAGAGGTGAGTTATATTATTTTTATCACAATATGCCGAATTCTAGAAAAAAAATTATAATATTTAGTAATACAGTATAATTAACTTTAAGAATGATGATAAAACTAACAAAATAAATCCTGGGCAGTATTTGGCAAAGAAAATTATATAAAATACTTTTTTGGGCAAATATTGTCCAAGCTTGATTATATTATGTGTCCGAAGGGGATAGCCAGAAATGATAGATCTAAAAGACCTTTCTCTATTTTGAATTCAATCTGGACATAGGCTAAGAGTAACTAAACCGCTGAGTATGCATGATAGAAGTGACTGAAGGAAAAATGATATACCAGGTTCGTAGCAACAGTAAATCTCCAAGAACCAGTTGTGTGTAATTATCAATGTTCTTTTCCAAGTGTAAACCGCCAATCCTGCTACATGGTGCGAGCTGATGAGCTGTACAACGAAGTGATGGCTGAAGCTACTGCCAAGGGAGCCTCACAAGGAATGTTCATCGGATGTTCCGTGGATACCTCCACTGGTACAGTGTCCTTCACCTGCGAGGGCAAGGATACCAGTATTAAGTTCAAGGTGAGGACCTGAAGAGATGAGATACCAGAGATTTCTTCTTCTGGCCTTATTAATCTTAAGTATAATAGATTCAGTTTTCTAGTCCAAGCAGATGCGGTTGTAAATCAGTCTTCTAGTGAGCTACTGTTATTTAACCTTTGCAGTCTTAAGGAGAAACAATGCAGATGTCAATAATTTAAATATTTTTATGCCTTGTTCGTGTCGTGGTACGGTGGCGTAGCGGTAATGAAAGTGAGTGCAGTGCATATGGTCCCTGGTTCAAATCCCAGAGCGAGCCAGCAAAAATATTGGATGTTTCTATCAATACGTTCTCAATGGCAGCCCGCAGTTAGGCAGTTGGCTATGTCGAACACCTCCGTGTCTCAGAAAGCACGTAAAGCCGTTGATGCTATGCTATGCTATATGCTATGAAAATAATAGCAAAGAGAATAAGTACACGCGCGGTTCCGATTCTGTGGTTCTCTTTAATCATTAAAAAAAATTGGTAAATATCCTGCTAAATATATTTTTGGTGATGTTTGATGTTTCTAATAGAATCTATTAATTTTCCTAGATGGAGCCTGAAACCAAACTGTTCCCGGCGATCTTCGTGGAAGCTACTTCCAGGGAGATCCTGCAGATCGAGCTGGGTAGGTCCTCGACCAGTCTGCCACTATCTGCCGCCGTGCTGCCCACCAGCGACAAGCACGTTATACCGCAGTTCCCGCCAAGGCTCAAAGTGCAGTGCTTGAAACCGCATCAGTGGGCTAGAGTGAGTAGTTTCGATTTTCGTTAAGTTTATAGCTTACAAATATAGAACACTTTGGGAAGGAAGGACAGCACTTTCGTGGAACTATAAGTCTATGCCTGGGAATTAAGGCTACTTGATATTTCGACTACACGAATAGCGCAGTGGTTTCTTTTTTTTGTTCAACTTAGGTGGCAAACAAGCATGTGGTCAGCTTTATTTTAAGCAGTTACCGTAGTCTATATGCATCGACGGTATCGTTCGTGTTAAGCTGATCCTAAGCTAAAAGCTTAAAAGATATTGAATCTTAGAGCTTTTTTAATAAAGATATGGTATTGGAGAGATAGCCATGTGACCCTTCGGATCTCTTACTTACTGAGCGTAACACAGTAACAGTGCTATTTGCCTTACGCCTCTTTCTATAGGAAGATGGTACTCCCCCTGGCTAGTCAACTCATTTATACCGATAGATTAATAAGATCGTAATTTCTTAGGTGCCGAATCAATCTCTTCAAGTGCACGCTTTGAAGCTGTCAGATATCCGCGGTTGGTCCATGCTGTGTGAAGATGCCGTTTCCATGCTGGCCTTACATATTCCTGGTGAGTTTAACTTTTTATGTAAATAGTAATCGTCAGGTAGTAGATAGTATCTATCAAAGAATTATATAAACCAAACCAAGTATGTTTGTTTATATCTAAGGGCTAATCTTTGAAGTCAATGAATTAAGGTACAACTGGTTTTATTCACATTAATGTGCACAGTCGAATAACTCAATAACATAAGATTTATAAAAAAACCATTAATCACAATATATCTTTATGATTACTTTAAATTTTTTATTTAACAAGTACTGATAAAATTGTCTGAGGATAATTAACATTGATTGGTCTGTTTCCTCAAAAATAATTGCAATAAAATTTACAAATTCAACTGGTAATGCCACAGATTAGCAAGTTCAAAACAACTTCGCCTTTATTTAATTTGTGTATATTTATAACATATAATCAATATAATATAATACATATATTTCAAGCAACTTTAAGTAAGCTCCGAGTTATTTAAGGTATAAAATCATAGGGCTAATGATTCTCATAATTATTACAATAACTGCCGTCATTATAAGAAAGGTTGTTTTATAACACGTTTGTTCACAGAGGAGGACCGGTGCATCGACATCCTGGAGCTGATAGAGATGGACAAGCTTCTCAGTTTCCACTCTCACACGCTCACCTTGTACGCGGCGCTGTGCTACCAGAGCAACTACAGGTAAATAAGGAGTTATAAGCATTGAATCCTACCAAGTCACTTTACATTTTATTCTGCACTAAGTTTTGCCCGCCCATTCGCTCGCGTAAATGTAGTTTAGATTAGTAACAGTACTGTTTTCTGGATAAAAGGTACCATATGTCATTTTCTATTCGACTGACAACGTGTTTACGAAATTTCATAGAGATCGGTCGAGTAGTTAAGCTTAACAAACTCACATATGCATTTATAGTATTACTTATGATATTCAAAATGTATTTATTATATTTAAACTCGTAACGCGTTTTAAAAAGGATATATGTATTGTTTCTAAAACTCGATTAATAAAACGTCGTTTAACAGATGTTAGCTGCGAACTTTGATTAAAACGTAACTAGTGTTGTGTTTTACAGCATGGGAATATACAAACTACACAATAAGATACCTATAAACTAAAGTCTTTAAATTATAAAGAATTATTAAGAAAACTTTAATTATAACGTAACTGATGACAATGTGATTTCTCGCTTACAACGTTTAGTACCGAAAACGGCGATTTTGTACTAGGCTTAAGCGACTAAATACATAGAATTCCCGTAAACAGCATAGACAACTACTATGAAAAAAAATAAAAACGATATATAATATGATTTTAAACAATAAAATAATTAAACTCTTTAAATATTTATCAAATAACATTGCTAGCAGCTTAACACATTGAATGCCATGCTGGTCATAAATGACCGCGAACATTCTATTTTCTATTGTTTACTACATGACATTCTATGTGTTAATCTTGCAGGGGCCCCATTATAGAGATGAAATCATGACAATATGTATTTGTAAACTGCCATTGCCTTGATGGCGTAGTGCAAGTATATGCGGTTGCTGTGCATGAAGTCTTGGGTTCAGTTCTTGGATTGTGAAAATTGTTATTGGCTTTTCCTCGAAATAAATTTTCAATAGCAGCACAGAGTTTGGAACTGTGCTCGATAAACGCCAGAATGCTCGCCCTCTATTACGTTGAACCTAAAATCTTAGTTGGCGAAATGTAGTTGCAAGTTGGGGCTATAAGTGAGAGACTATGTATGTATGTGTATGTTCCAGAGCGGCGCACGCGTTGTGCCAGCACGTGGACCAGAAACAACTGCTGTACGCGATCCAGTCGCAGTACATGTCGGGTCCGCTGCGACAGGGCTTCTACGATCTACTCATCGCTCTGCACTTGGAGTCCCATGCCACTACCATGTGAGTACATACACAATGTCTAACATGTGACCATACTGATTGTATATCCAAGTGAATTATAAGGTAAAAATCAGGGCTTTTCTCATAAGAAAATCTCGTTATTTTCCGCTATCGATATTTTTAGACTTTACAATATACCTGAATGCATAAACTTGATGTTGCAGAAGTATCCACATTCATCTGAAAATATCCATGTAAAATAATAGTTGATAGCCAATTGAAGTGCAAATGATAAATTTTAGCACCATCTTAGGCAGTTGTAATGCTAACAAAGCTGCTGATATTCTGATGAGCTTAAGGTTGCCGTGTCAGCGAATTTGTCATTATAGCTACCACTAATTAATAGTAGTTATAAGATTTCCTTAAATTTTGGTACCCAAACCGAGCGAGTGAGTGCCAGAATTAGGCTTCGAGCCTCAAAATATAGTAACACCAATTTTCATAAACGAATACTTACACATAAATAGCTTAAATGTTGGTATAACACAGAAATGGATATGTGGAGTATAACATCCAGTACGCCTATCATGAAACATAAATACCGAAATTTCGGGGCAATTTTCGTACTATGAAACACATACATTTACAAACACATTCATTCACTCACACATTCACTGACTTTTAAGTGCGGCCGACTTCATTTCGATGAAGTATGCCATACTTGAAACCTAGGTCACTTTAAAAGAAAGAAACCCGCCAAATCTCATAGCAGGTTGATTTCGTTTTGCCCAAAGTTTTGGATAGGCATTTTTATGGTAGGCCTACTTGAACTATGAATTTGTTCCGCAATTCGTTGAAAATAAGTAGCAGCAACTAGCATTTATATAAACCCTACATTGTTCGTTATTTCAGGGAAGCGTGTAAGAACGAGTTCGTAATTCCATTAGGACCGGAACTGAAGTGCTTGTACGAGGAACCCGAAATGGGACACAGCTTGAGGTCACTGCAGACTGAGAGTGTGAGGCCGCAAATGAAGATGACTGATATCGCGTAAGTATATATTACAATCTGCAGTCGTTGCTTCAATTCAAAATAAAAACATGATAGCGTAATATAATATTTAAAAACGGGATCTTAATCAGGTTAGTAATTATTGAAAGGTATAAAACAATACTTATTTATTACCCAATGAACCGATTCATTGCGGCCATGGTTTGTAGTTAGGTATTTGTTACATTTGTGTATACACTGGATGTTTCTTAGTATAGTGAAAACCTCTCACGGGGTGATTATACTTGTTATTTTGAACAACTTTTGTTCTGGGACATTGCAGAAATCGCGAAAAAAGTCAGCTGTTCCATACATTTTGTCGAAGTCAAAGTCCAATTTTGTATAAAACAGCTGTTCTTCCCGCGATTTCTGCAATGTCCCAGAACAAAAGTTGTTCAAAATAACAAGTATAATCACCCCCTGAGAGGTTTTCACTATACTAAGAAACACCCAGTAATTACCACCGCAATGAAGACCTGTCGTCTAATATTATATTATACTAGCTGAACCGCGCAACTTCGTCTGCTTCACATAAGAGAATTTTCCCCGTTATTGCAACATTTTCATTTAGGCTCTGCTCCTATTGGTTGCAGCGTGATGTTATATAGCCTATAGCCTTCCTCGATAAATAGGCTATCCAACACTGAAAGAATTTTTCAATTTGAACCAGTAGTTCCTGAGATTAGCGCGTTCAACCAAACAAACAAACTCTTCAGCTTTATAATATTAGTATAGATTAAGTACTAAATTTTGCCTCGGCTACGTTCGTGTAAATGTAGGCTAGGTTAGGTTAGTAACAGTACTCATTTTTGGATGAAATGTCCTCTTCTGTATATGCGAAATTTCATAATGATTAGTCGAGTAGTTAAAGCCAAGTCAAGTCAAAGTCAAAATCATTTATTCATTTACGTCTCAAAGTAACACTTATGAACGTCAAAATAAATAGGTTAGTGAGTTTACTAAGTTACTGGAGCTACATTTAGGTTAGTTGCTAGGTTCAGGCAAAGGGTTGAGCATATGAGAAGAAACCTGCAAGCAACTCATGACCACTCTTTTAAATCGCCAATTAAATATAATTTCAGTATTTTACAACTCATATCAAGAAGGTGTTGCAGCCATTATGCCATATATTACTGACTATATAAATCTAAAGCTGATAACAATAATTTTAAATAAATAATTTCTGAATAATGTAAAGGAGATGAAATAATAAAGATTTGTTTAGAAAGCGAAACACAAACACAGATTCGCATTTATAATAAGTATTAGTTAGGATGTTTACAAATGGCCGGAAATATGATAGTTTTCATTTTTTCTGAACGGCCATCAGTTCCACTATAAGAAATTTCCAGGTTATCCATTAATTACCGGACAACCTGTATATCAACACACTACAAGTCTTATACTTTTATTATTTACTAACTTTTGCTCGCGGCTTCGCTCACTTAAAAGTAGGTTAGGTTATGTTCGTAACAGTATTTCTTATGTTACTCAGTGATAATATAGCTTTTTAACGGAGAAAGAATTTTTTAAATTGAGTGTTTAATTTTTGAGTATACCCTTACAAACAAACAAATAATCATATATTTTTCTTTAATATTAAGTATAGATTAGTAGGTATATATATAGACTAGCGGACCCGACAGACGTTGTCTTGTACAAAAGAAAAAAAAAGCAAATCTAAATCAATCTCGAATTCACCTTAACACACAAAAAATTTCATCAAAATCGGTCCAGCCGTTTAGGAGGAGTTTAATTACAAACACACGCACAGAAGATTTATACATAAATGTAGATACGTAACGGGTGTTAACGCGACCATGCATAATTTACCTTTTAACGCGTAACGTTTCGTCCAGGTTACACCGGCCGTGATAGTCATGCAACGCGAAAGTTTAATAGTTATTATATATTTATAAATATTTATTTGATATTCTATTATACTTGTTCCAGTGAGAGTATAACGGAAATCAGCAACCTGTACTCGCCGTACTTCCCGCTGGAAGTGGTGCGCGAGTTCGTGATGCAGGCGCTGGCGGAGGCCGTGGAGACCAACCAGGTGCACAACCGCGACCCCGTGGGGGGCAGCAACGAGAACTTATTCCTGTGAGTACCGTGGCATGACCATTTGGCTATTGCCTTATTACTAAACAGGATATTCGAGAAATAACGCCACTATATTTGTTATTTGCATAAAAGTCCAAAATTTACATATGTAATATATTTAAGATACATGTAGTCACACCGTGAGGAATTATTTCTGATAAGGATTACAGCATATATTATTGTAACGTCTTCATAAAGTATTATATACTATCCTACATTACAGTATTGATTAAATTATTAGTTTAACAGGTTGTACTGCTGCAGATCATAGAGTTCCGAGATCAAATCGAAAAATGGACCAACAAAAATTATTGAGTTTTTTGTCATGCGTTTCTTAGTAACAACTCCGTGCGTTGGCCAAAATGTGAAGCTGTTGGTCCCAATCTCTTTACGGTTGTGGCTTGCCGTCTTATCGGACTATGTGTTTATGGGGATATACTTCACTTGTATATGCGCAGCGACTTGTGCACTATAATATCGGATGTGCAAAGTGTGCATTATGATTAGCTGCCGTTACTGAAATTCTGCCCGGGTGAAATAACATCATGATATTTTGAATTCATATAATGTTTCGGTGCGGCTTGTAAACTGTGTCATTGTTGGACCTTTTCTCATAATAGGAAGACCTCATATACATATATTTATTCATTGTTTCTGTTTCAGACCTCTTATCAAGCTGGTAGACCGTCTCTTGCTCGTCGGTATGATGCGTGACGAAGATGTAGAGAAACTGCTCATCATGATCAACCCTGAGACTTGGGATCCCACCTTTGACAAGGGTGAGTAGTGTTTGCAAACTTGATCAAAAATATGATTGGTTGAAGCATTTTTGATCACTCGAACACGATTAAAGATCACTCAAACGACGAATTAATTTATTTGTATCACTAAAGTGATAACTGTACGAAGCGACTAATTGTGTAGGTGATTTCATTTTTTATTACTTAAGTCAAAAAGTTAAGATATAGAGATGCAAATCTACATAAAATAAATAAGGTAAAATACTTTCATATCTGATAGTAGGGATAATTGCTAACGAAAGAAAAAGGATACAAATTGCAATAAAGTGCAGACGCTAGGGGAAATAGCAAAATATAGCATATATTCTTCTCGCTGTCAGATTTAAAATATTAAGTGCTTACTTATTTTACAAACAATTTTGATAATGCTTTTACTAAAAGATTTGTTTGAATGGTATTTGATGTCAAAACATAAACATCTATCGTATTTTATGCGTTTTTATTGCACCTGCCTCCTAATATTACACTGACAATATCGATTTTCAGAGGGCAAAGACGAGCACCGCAAGGGATTACTACACATGAAGATGGCTGAAGGCGCCAAGCTGCAGATGTGCTACCTATTGCAACATCTCAACGACATCCAGCTGCGACACAGAGTGGAAGCCATCATCGCCTTCGCACACGACTTCGTTGGCGAACTGCAAACTGACCAGCTCAGGTAATAGGAAATCGAGTTTTTTTTAAGAACAACATATATCACAAATATCGTTTTATTTCAATCACAAAATGAGTAGGCTGTCTTTTTGTGTCGCGGGAAAGTTTACAAACATTCTAAACACGGAACACAAAGAATACCAGACTTGAAACAACTGTCTTCGGCGCGCACAAATTTTTGTCTTTTGTGGAGATCGATACTCGGCGCTGTTTTATTGTACCTACATGTCTATTAGCGAGACTAGTGAGAGAAAACTGGAGAAGCGAGTACACTCCACCAGAGCGTCAAGTGTTATTGATTGTTCATCATACGGGATAAATATTTGTGTGAACTACAAATTGTTTTTCGAGCCTCCACGTTTGTGTCCGCTGTATTCAGTTTTTTGCGACACAAGGAATAGCTTAAACCGTGAGGTGAATAATTAAATCATAATTGAAAACCTGTTGTGTCTGGGCTCCGGTATGCGCTGCGATTCAATAAGTTAATAGATTCACAGATTCACCATTACGCCACAGAATAGTTTCAATATTGGCGTAATTTCTGCCATCCTTTATGCAGTTATTAACTAATCAATAAATCCGATAAATATTTGTATTCAGGCGTTACACGGAGATCAAGCAATCGGATCTGCCCAGCGCTGTTGCCGCCAAGAAGACCAGGGAATTCCGTTGTCCACCCAGGGAACAGATGAATGCCATTTTGAGTGAGTTCATACATAAATTCATTCATCTTTTTAGATTCTAATTTCTATCAATAACAATGTGGAAGAACGAGATGGAATGTTCTTCTGCCACAACAAGAAGATTCTCCTTGATCGTGCATGTGCCTGGTTCGAGGATTTGTGTATTTTAACCCATTTGCTGTCCCGTGACATACACAATAGAAAATCTATTGTCATGTCATATGTGATTTATTGGACAGGGAACCTGTTAAAGTAACTCGTACGGCAAACTTCACTTGCGTGATTAAGACTGCAGAACAAGTTGTATGAAAAGTGTGTTATTGGGTACAGCGCCACCCATTCTCGCTAGATGTAACTTTTTAAATTCGCATGTGTGCGAATCAAATATATTTAATTTATATTGTTACATAAAAATTATATATTCCAAGTTTTAATTATTGCAACAGCTTAGACTAAGGCTATAGGTATATTATTTTTAATAACGCTATATGTCCCTCTCTTACTTAGGTTTCAAGCACTTGGAGGATGAAGACAAGGAGAACTGTCCATGCGGTGAAGAGTTGATCGCGCGCATGAACGATTTCCACGAGAGTCTTATGGCGCATGTCTCACTCAACGCGTTGCAGGAGCCTGATGGACTGGTAACATGGATGACGATACGAACTTACTTACACAATTCTAGAATTAAATACACTAACAAAATAAATTTCTTTAAATGGATTTTATCGCGGCTTATTTGGAAAACACTATATTTCGATAATTTTGGAAACATATGTTTAACTTTACTACTATTTAAACTACTAAAACATTAATATAAACACTACATTAAAAAAAAACCGCGATGTCATCCGTTTTAAGTAGTTTAATTTCAATTTATTACTTAAGAAAATATTATGCAAATCAGTTTGAAAACTTATGTTTATGTTTCCAGTCAGAATTTTTTTATTATGTTGCCTGTTTTCCTAGCAGCACCGAATTCGTAGTCGTTCCCACCGGATAATATTTTGACGTGGGCCTTTAACATTACTACAAATATTAGTAGATTACAGTTTTGTCTACCTCTGGATATATAAAGCCTGAGTGAATATTATCCTCCTACCCATCCCTAAGATAAGCTGATGGAATGCTGACCAATTTATTTAATTTACAGGAATCAACAGAACCCGAGACGAAGCCAGGCGCGTTTGGTAAACTGTACAACATCATCAACACAGTTAAGGAACTGGAGGAAGAAGCTAAGGTATGTTAATAGCACAAGAACATTAACATGTCGAAACAGAAGTACATTAATCATTCAGAGATTTTCCGCACTGGGAATTGTCCCCTTTTATGTCGGCCGGATCGCTCATACATACACACTCACACTACTGCGATCAGCCGACTAGCCGACTTTACGTGATACAACGGCGTCATATTAAAGTCAACCGTGATATTTTAAAAAAATATGCACTATTCTTACGTAGTAAAGTCAGTCATTAATTGTTTTGCATCACAAAAATACGTAATGTATAATCTAATATATTTTATTTACTCACGAATATTTATACTCCCGCCATATTTGTACATCATATTATAAGTTTGTTAATGAGCTGGTGGCCTAATTCATAAGTCTATGACAATAGTTTATATTATTCATTTTGTCTATATATACAGGTTCTATTGTCAACTGTAGGGCAAAGGCCTCTCTCTCGCATCCACATCTCTCTGTTACGCGCTTGGACCAGTCTCTCCTATAGATGTGTAATTCATCCCGCCGTCCTCGCTTCGGTATACCAAGTTGCCGCTTAACACCAACTGGAATCCAGTTTGTGTTGATTTCAGCGCAAATCTCCTTGCCATGTCGAAAACATGTCCAGCACAATCTCATTTGAGTTTTATAATATGAATTTGTTTATGGAATTTTCTTGATTGCTGAAAATAATTTTATTTTACTAGGCAATTGAAGAACCAACTAAGAAGACGCCTGAAGAGAAATTCCGCAAGGTCCTGATCCAGACTATCGTATCCTGGGCTGAGGAGTCACAGATTGAAACGCCCAAACTTGTCAGAGAGATGTTCAGGTAATACGCACACATTACACTCATTGAGTGACAGCATCAATATCCATTTCTTTTCTTTTCGTGTGGTTAGTGGCCAACCTGTTGTCAAGATTTGTTCAAGCCGCCCGTAGGCCTCTGACATGGCTTAACGACTGCTAGCAATTTGGCAACAACCGGGACCGACTTTTTACGTGCCCTCCAAAGCACCTCAGATGAAATACCACTAAGCGGTCACCCATCTAAAGACTGACCGCATCTAACGTTGCTTAACTTCGCTAATTATTTACCGATCATTGAGTGCAACTGACTATGAGCGCCTCGTCAATATCCATGACCAATAAAGATTTCGTTTCTTTTCACATCAATTCTTTAGCCGATATATGTATAGTGGACTTACTAGACAGAATGTTACAAAACGAGCTGCCGCAGTCAGCAATGTTTAGGAATTATTTAAATGACTCCTTAGTCAAAATTTTAACAGTAAGTCTTTAATAAGGAGCCACTTAAAGTAGCATGATGCTTGTGAGAGTAAAGGAATGAAAATGAATGTAAGCAAGACGAAAGTAATGGTATTTGAAAGGGAGGAATGCATGACGATGTGCAATATTATGATTGATGGAGAACAAGTGGAGCAAGTGAAAGAGTTTGTATATTTGGGTACTTTGTTTACAAGGGATGGTACACATGAGGGAGATATTGAAAGAAGAACGATTGCTGGCAATAAAGTTAATGGCGCTCTACGCGCTTTTATGAACAGTCGAAATGTATCCGAAAAGGCACGTTTGGCTGTTCATAGAGGACTTTTAGTGCCTACACTTATGCATGGTAGTGAAAGTTGGGTATGGCAAAAGAAGCATGAGAGCAGAATAAATGCTGTAGAATTGAGAGCGCTGAGAAATATATGTGGTGTGACTCTGAAAGATAGAATAAGGAATAGTGTGATTAGAGAGAGATGCGGCATAAAAGTGGATATAGTGACGAGAATAGAAAAGGGTATGTTAAGTTGGTTTGGGCATGTAGAAAGAATGGACGAGAACAGACTGACTGAGAAAGTTTATAAGGCTAGTGTGAATGGAACAGTCGCAAGGGGAAGACCTAGGCGAACGTTTCTTGATCATATCGGAGACGTTCTGGATAAAGGCCAGGTTAAGAGCACCTTAAACCGGCGAGCGTGTATGAGGAATGTTATGAAAGCGAATGAAGCCAGAGAAGTGTGTCAGGATCGTAGCAAATGGAAATCCGTAGTCTCTGCCTACCCCTCTGGGAAACAGGCGTGAATTTATGTATGTATGTATGTATTAAAGTAACCGTTGAATGTGTTAGCATATGGCTGTAAATAATTATAATGCTGCAATTTCTTATCGAAAAATATTAATGCATCATAATTATTTCAGCCATATACGTACGTATAGTTCATAAGGGTATACGCAAATGTAACGTTGAGGTTATATATACATCAATTTTAGTTATGATATTTTCGTTTGACTATATATACGAGAATTTCTTAATAGAAAACCGAATTTGCGACCAATATAATTTCTGTTATGATTGTAATAAAATGTCGTTGGATTTTTATTAATTGTAAATGCTTTTATTTGAAAGTAATTCTCATCCAATTTAATTAATCTACTTGTCCTCAGTTTACTGGTACGTCAATATGACGCGGTCGGTGAATTGATCCGAGCCCTCGAGAAGACGTACGTCATCAACGCGAAGACTAAGCTGGACGTGGCCGAGATGTGGGTGGGGCTCAGTCAGATACGAGCACTGTTGCCAGTACAGATGAGTCAGGAGGAAGAGGAACTCATGAGGAAGAGGCTGTGGTAAGTTTTTCAACCTGTCAATTCTTGGAATGCCAGACGTAATTAAAAACGTATTTTGTCCGGCCGCCGATGTGCTGCTGTGACTCAATGGGTTAAGTGGTCGCCTCGCCACTGCACTATACTCCATTTGGTTAGGTATTTAACTTAAGGTAAACAGTCTTGATGTGACTTTTTACACAAACACATATTAAACAAATAAACTACTGCTTAAACTAACGGTTCAATTGATTTAGTAATCGTTATTGTTGTATTTACATTGATCTTTAACAGCATTTTATTTATAAATTGAGTTTTTGGATAAAAAGATAAAAAAGACGCATCAAGATTGTTTACTTTTAGTTAAATACCTAACCAAATGGAGTATAGGTATTGAGGGTTTGATTGAAAGGCAAAAAAATGTATAAGTCACATATTAGTTGATTCGAATCATATTTGAATGTTTGCAAAATCTCTCGCAACACAGATATAATTATACATGGTGGTGTCCTTTAAAGTAAAAACAACTAGTAGAAGTTGGGTACGAACTATATAAAAGTGCTCTCACCCCTGGTTTCGCATACAGGTAACCAGGGGTACATTCCTTTGAACGCCAGGTTAAAAAATATATGGCACCTATGCGGCTCACATTCAAGAATACTATCGAATCATCCGAATATTTAGGTTTTACAAATATACTTGAATTATATTGATTATCATTCGAATAACAATGTCTTTTATTCGAATTTAATAATTCGTTTATGTTAACAAAATATGTCATTACAGGAAACTCGTCAACAACCACACATTCTTCCAGCATCCAGATCTGATCAGGTAACCACTCACATTTGTTTTCTAAACTTTGATAAAAATAAATGGATAATACGTCATTGCAAGAACATAACGTAATTAAGTACATTGTAAAAGCCTGAGCAACCAACGAATCTCTTCTCTTCTACTGTTGCTATGCATAATATAATCCATAATTATTACCAAACCTAACAAACCAAACTATACGATCTTTAATATACTATGGAATGCATAAAATTAAAATAGAAATAGAAATTAAACTCTGACAATCTTCAAACGATGAAGGAAGTACTGTGCAATACCTACTATATTTCTAGACGGAGCTGAGATGGTACACCGACACCGATGGACACAGTCACTTACGTACAATGGCCCATAGCACACGTCCAATTAACTAAATAACTAACGTAACTTAATTTCCTTATATTAAGAGTACTTCGCGTGCACGAGAACGTCATGGCGGTAATGATGAACACGCTAGGCAGACGTGCGCAGGCGCAGTCGGACGCACAACCCACCTCCACGCCCGTCGCTGAAGATAGCAAGGAGAAAGTATGTATCACAATCAACACCTGTCCAAAGACACACCCAACTTACTTTGAATTTTGAATATAGTATTGTACAATCTCGCATTCGAATATCGATGTGTTCATAGGCAGTTATTATTATTCGAATAATGTTTACATATTTGAATTATGATTTTAAAACACATTAATAACTTTGTCGCTTTCTTATGGCCAACAAGTAAATGAACTTTGTTTTATTTTATTACACTAGAATTCGAGTGAACTCTACTCAAATGGAAATTTATAGACTTACTATACAAAATTATTAAACAATGAATACTTTCGAATAGCAATCAATTATTATCTGTATTCACTCAAAACGCATTCGAATATTTCATATATCAATGATCATACATGATGATGATGAAGATGACAACTTAAACTATTGCATCTAATTATAAGAGCTATATAATTTTGTATTGTTCCATGTAGTACAATCTTGAATTGTTCCACAGGATACTTCCCACGAGATGGTGGTGGCGTGCTGCCGTTTCCTCTGCTACTTCTGTCGTACCGGCAGACAGAACCAGAAGGCCATGTTCGATCACTTCGACTTCTTGCTGGAGAACTCCAACATCCTGCTGTCCAGACCCTCGCTCAGAGGATCCACTCCTCTCGATGTCGCCTACTCCAGTTTGATGGAGAACACAGAGCTGGCTCTGGCTTTGAGGTTGGTAAAACGGTAGAGAATGCAACTGCTGTGCATGAGTTCTCAGAAATTTTGGGTCGGGCCAGCAAAAATTTATTCGGTTTTTCTGCAAAGAAATCTTAATATCGGACGTAGGAAGTAAGTATTTTTATCTCGTTACGATGTTGCAATTTAACTTGGCGTTCAAAGGGATGTACCCCAGGCTAGGTGTATGCGAAATTAAAAAAATAATCGTATGAGTATTATACGTGAAAGCGACAAACAAACTCACATTCTCATTTATAATATTAGTTAGTTCTATTCATTCAACAATTTTATTATCTTTTGTACAGAGAGCACTATTTGGAGAAGATCGCAGTATACCTTTCCCGGTGCGGTCTGCAGAGTAATTCGGAACTCATTGAGAAGGGATACCCAGATCTTGGATGGGACCCAGTTGAAGGTGAACGCTATCTCGATTTCCTGCGGTTCTGCGTTTGGGTGAGTAACTTCCCTTTCCTTTTATTATCACTTTTTCTAGGTTTAAAATGCAACAAACACTCTGTGTTTAAAGTTTTAACGGCTATACCGCTGAACCGTTTTTGAGAAATTTGCTATGGAGACAACTTAAATCCTACAAAAATGTATAGTAGTTAAAAGCCGTTAATCCTAAATAATATTCGTATAAAGTATGCTAAAAAGAGGCAACTCATCTATTTATATTATAAAAATTAATCCATGTTGCACTTGGTCACGCCATAACTTGAGAACGACCTTACTGATTTCATTCATCTTTATTTTTATGTTTTCCAATACTATGTAGAAGGTTTTTACGGAAAGAAAAGTTAAGAAAATTGCTCAGAACTTAACGACTATTTTAACATCGCGTGTTTGACAGTTCGTTTAAGACAGGACAACGTCTATCGGGTCAGCTAGTGTCATATAAAATATAGGTAAATGCTTATTTTTTAAGTATAATAGGTACCTACCCGACAAATAATAATAAAAAACAATAAACTCAAAATAACTAATAGGTTATCCAGATACGAGTAAAACTCAGTTTCATCTTTTTATTTCTGCTCTCGTAAAAACGTAATACATATTATAAACTTCAAACTGAAAACAAAACTTCAAAGTAAAACAAATAAATATGCAAATCGGTCAAGTTCGAATCAGGCCGCTGTCTACATCCCGTCCTTGTCTGGTTTTTATAATAGTTCTTTATAAAGGCATCTAACTCTAATATTTTCTAACTTGCACAGGTCAACGGTGAAAGCGTAGAAGAAAACGCTAACTTGGTGATTCGTCTGCTTATCCGTCGTCCGGAGTGCTTGGGTCCAGCTCTGAGGGGCGAGGGCGAGGGTTTACTGAAGGCCATCGTCGACGCCAACAAAATGAGTGAGAGGATCGCTGACAGGAGGAAACTGAGGGAGATGGAACAGGAGGGCGATGTTACTGTAAGTATACATATGTGAAGAGATACTTGTCTGTACTTATTATTAAGAGATGAATTTTGTTTGTATGATGGTGTACTCTCTGGAACTACTGAACAGATTCGAAAAGTAACATGACATAATTATATTAATTTATTTTAATGACTTACAATGCGATTGAAGCCGCGGTTGTCTCAAGTATACACCATACTTTACCATTAGTGAAATGAGTATATAGCATTGTTTATGTATTTCTAGAGATTCCTTATTATAATATATATATATATAAGCAATATAACTATAATTAGTGTGTATAAGTCCAATAAGACATACAGACAAAAAATAATACTGATCTATGTCATCTTCCTTTTTCTCTATTTCTCCCCCTTTCACTCTCTCTCTCTCTCTTTCCCTCACTAGCTAACTGTTTTACATTCATATATGGTAAAAAAAACAAATGACATTCTTAGAAAAGATCTGTCAGTGTCTTAGAGCACATTATTTCAAAGGTTAAAGAGCAAGTTTTCAAAGGATGAAGTTTTAAATCTCTATGTACTTGTCCCAATGTGTGTTACAGTTCAGCCATCCCCTGCCGGAGTCAGAGGACGACGAGGACTACATTGATACCGGCGCCGCCATCCTTAACTTCTACTGCACACTTGTCGACTTGCTCGGCCGCTGTGCGCCGGATGCCGGTGTCATTGCACTCGTGAGTTTTATTTTGAATTTTATAGAAATTATTATTAGGACGTACTTAATTCTATTAAGTTAATATTTGTATACATTTTAAAATCCAAAATGATTTAATACGAAATTGCCAACATAAGGTTGCGGTCAGATCACGAACTATAAACTAGTAGATAAGTTAAGTCTTTATTGGTTAAGTCTTTAACCGACTATGAATTAGCAAGGTAGAATAAAATAGTATGGTATAACAATATATAGTTATATAATAAAATTTATCATCATATTGGTCTCTACCATAGAAAATTAAATTTTATTGTTAAATTTTATCATCATATTTCATATTTTTAAATAGGTAATTGCTTATTTTAATCTTAGGGCAAGAACGAGTCTCTAAGAGCCCGCGCTATTCTCCGGTCTCTCGTGCCACTGGAAGACCTGCAGGGCGTGCTCAGTCTAAGGTTCACACTCAACAACCCGGCCGCGGGAGAGGAGAGACCTAAGTCTGGTAAGTCCACTACCACATAGACAACAAATCATTGTGGAACGCTGACTACCTCATTGGTCCCATGCTATGTGATCTGAACGCGTATTGGTTATAGATTCTCGAAACAGGCAAAGTGACATATTTTTTTTTGTTGGCGTATAATAGTTTAAAAAAAAAATGGTAAAAGTAAAAGTAACTGGTAAACGGCATAGAAGATTATAAGATTATAAGAATTTCCCAAATCATGTTAATAGATAATTATTATAATTAGCTAAAACATGGCTGAGAACATTTGAATGTAGTACATCTTCACTGCACATTTCACCAGCTATGTTTTTTTGTGCCATATCAACAAGCCTACAGTCTTTTTGGTTACAAATTCAAAGACTCAATGTTGGTAATGTTAATTACGTATAAGTACACTTTAAACGAACAGGGGATTGAATCCTCCACGATCACGCCAGTAAAGAGAGATCAAATAGGCAGCCGATCTTTAAAATAGGATAATTCTGGTGATGGACGCGATACACTTCTGCTTAATCCTTTATAGATCGGCGTGATAATATGTTGCTCTATTCAACAGATATGCCGTCTGGACTGATCCCCGGTCACAAGCAGAGTGTGGGTCTGTTCCTGGAGCGCGTGTACGGCATCGAGACACAGGAGCTGTTCTACAAACTGCTGGAGGAAGCCTTCTTGCCAGATCTGAGGGCTGCCACTATGTTGGATAGGGTAAGTACCTACCTGTTCAGATATTGTGAATTATCTGTTTTTCGAAGCAAACGATATATAACCTGTGTGGTAACACAGGTAATATAACGTTTGCTTTTCGTTTGCTTCTAAGGTATTAAAGAGTGAAAGTATGCTCATATTAAACCAATTTGGTGAATATTTTCGAAAACATATTCATTTTACGAAAAATATTATTATCCAGATTTCGCTTAGAAAATACACAGCATATTGGTATATTTACAAGAATATATTTCTAGCGCATATTGATCTTTAGAGAATTTAATAGTTAAGCAAAATGGAACAACTACTGAGATACTGACTGCAGCTGGAGTAGAACTACCTGATAATTCTGGCTAAGGTGTCGGGTGTTTAATAGACTGGATAAGAAAACTATGGTAAAAATAACGGATCTGCTCTGAATACTAATAGTATTTCATAGTATAATGTCGAATGGGCATTTATAAATAAACATTTTTTTTTTTTTTTTTGCTCGTCATAATGACCACACTCCGCCTGATGGTAAGCAGTCGTGTGGTCTAAGAGCAGTGGCCTCCACATCGTCCTCATAGCAGCCGAGGCGATGTTGAGGTCTCTACTTTGACGGCCTGAGAAGGTGCTTTTTCACGCCCCGCTTATTGTTAAGATTAGATTAAGTATGTAATAACGATACCATAGAAGCTATAGTTTCGTTTTAATATAAAGTTTCAATACATATTTTCATATGTAGACATTACCTTTGTACCGACTATTCAAGGTTACATTCAATTAGAAAGATTTCAGTATGGAACGCATATATTTTTTGACAGAATGATGGGTGTGAATCCGATATGGCTCTATCTATGAACCGGTACATCGGTAACTCGATCCTGCCACTGCTGATCAAGCACGCGAACTTCTACAACGAGGCTGAGAACTACAGTAGCTTGTTGGACGCTACACTACACACTGTGTACAGGTAAATACACGAACAAAATTTTGTATTATAGAAATTATTGTTACTACTTTCTTAGTAAATACGATAGCAATTCAGTCTTCGCAGTCTTTTTCTCATTTGACTGTTTTTTTTTACCTACGTTTATAATTATTGCTCCTGTGGCTTATAGCGTGGTATTATATAGAGCATAACCTTCTTCAATAATTGGGTCATCGAACGCAAAAAATATTTTTCATTTCTGATTGGCACTTCCAGATAATTTGCAGATATCAACTAGCGCGTTTAAATAAAAAATAAGCTCTTCGAATTTATTATATTAGCATAGAATATAAGAAAAAGAAAAATAAAGCCTACAGGTTTCTATACTTCGCTTTTACTGGGACTACCCGCTGGGTAGTTATCCCTACAGCTTATCGCACAAGCACCCTACTCTTGTGTTCTTGCAGATTTTTAGGCTGGCAACCCTAGCCACTGCAGAAAAATGTGAAGGCTGGAAGCCTTAAAAAAGTGCAAACCTGCCAACAAGTGACCAGTTCTTTGTTGAAGAGACGACTACTCATGAATTATTTTATATTACCTAGGATTTAAAATATACATGACAAAATTCGTGTGTACTTCCTCTTCCTTCTTCCTTTAACCTGCCAAAACTTAGAACGTCCGACGTAATTAAAAACGTATTGTCGTGCAGCTAGTATGCCGCTACAACTCAATAGGTTAAGGATATGCGATGTTATGTTAATGAATTACAAATATGTTTTAATCACCAGGTTATCCAAGAACCGCATGTTGACCAAGGGCCAACGTGAAGCAGTGTCAGACTTCCTGGTCGCTCTCACTTCTGCGATGCAACCCTCCATGTTGCTCAAACTGCTGAGGAAGCTCACCGTCGACGTGTCCAGGCTCTCCGAGTATACCACTGTAGCTCTTCGAGTGAGTATTGCCCAGTTCTCAAAGATCTGTGTTTAACAAGATTATTTCTGATGCGGTGTCAATGTTTCTAGTTACAATGTTTCTTTTTTTATCTAAACAGCTAGATCTTTATTAAGAAAGTTATAATTAAATTATTGTGAATTTGGACAGCATCCATTGGACTATTGACGCTTAGTTGTCAACGAAATGACATTCAGCAAGTTTTCAAGATTCCAGATGAAATACAAAAACTATTTATAGGTCATAAAAAGAAAACTTATAAGATAAAGAAAATTAGTAAAATTGAATTGCATTATCAACTCGAAAAATACTCGAATGAATTTTCTACTTTAGTTTTTATGTTTTCCTATCAATCATTAATTTATCAGTGGTAACACGGCACCCACTACTATGTTCAGTATATAACAGTAGTTTTTTAACACATCTATTATATTCATGTATATGTCAATATTCATATCCTTAAAGCTTGTTACGATTCCTTTAGTATTGTTACACCCTTATAGTATAGACTGAGATGTTGCAAAATTCAGTAGTATCGAGTATTGTCTAATGCCCATTTTCTTCACAGCTACTGACCCTGCACTACGAGCGCTGCGCCAAGTACTACGGCAGCACCGGTGGACAGGGCATCTACGGCGCCTCCTCCGACGAAGAGAAGCGCCTCACCATGATGCTGTTCTCCAACATCTTCGATTCCCTCAGCAAGATGGACTACGACCCTGAACTGTTTGGAAAGGCGCTGCCATGTCTTATCGCTATTGGTAACTGACCTACCGGTTTATGTAAACTCACGATAACTCATTCGTTGATCTATTCGCTTTGATCTTATACATTTCATTATATTTTGATTTTAAAAAGTTATCGACTGTTAACTGAATAATGCACATGAGTACTCGATTAAAAATTAAATCGATACCTATATCTTAATATTTTAAATAAAGTGAAAAGATATCGACAATACGACTATAAAATTGTAAAGGGTTATTTTTAAAAAGGCTTTCAATTTTTTTATATTACTTGAAATGAAGAAAAGGCTAATACGTAACATGTGTTTTCGCAGGATGCGCGCTGCCGCCTGACTACTCGCTATCCAAGAATTATGATGACGAGTTTTACGGCAAAGAACAGACCACAAGTAAGTACAGATTAGAAAAATTTTTTGGTGTTTTATAGCCTGTTCATTGTGAAAGATGATAGGTTAAATAAAAAAAGAAAGACATCGTCTATCTGTGTGCTAAGTTTTATCCAAAACCGTTTCGACCATCGACTGTCGACTGTCGCCTAGAACGGATTGGCAGACTGCACATATCTTCAAGAACGTGATCTATTTTATAAAAACATGAGACAGGAATGAGTAGAAAGACTTGAGAGAGACCTATGTCCAGTAAAGCGCCTTTAGCTGACATGATGATAAGAAAATAAATTTTATATTATAATAAAATTAGCCCTGTATTAAACCATCCCACTGCTGGACACGAGCCTCACCTTAGTGTAAGAAGAGTTAGGCCATAGTCCACCATGCTGACCCAGTGCGGGTTCGCAGACTTCACATATCTTTGAGAACATTATTGAGAACTATTAGGCAAGCAGGTTTCCTCATGATATGTGCCTACGCCGTTAAAGCAAGCGATAATTAACTATTTAATACGCACATAACTTTGAAAAGTCAAGATCCGATCAGCCTGATGTCTGCGAGATCTCCATAATGTTCTCGAAGACTTTATGAAGATATCGCAAATATCAGGCTTTCAGCAGGTTTTCTCACGATGTTTTCCTTCACCGTGAGAACGAGCGATAATTAAATTTGCACCTTCGAAAAGTCAGAGATGCGCGCCTTGGGATCGATTTTGAAACTTCTGCGTGGCATTCCAACGGTCTCCAACTAAACTATCGCTGCTGTTAATTTTATATTATTCCTATTAATATATTGTTCTCTCATTTTGCTAGGTGTATCCGACAACCCTCAGTACGACCCACAGCCGATCAACACATCGACAGTAGCTCTGAACAATGACCTGAACACCATCGTACAGAAGTTCTCAGAGCACTACCATGACGCGTGGGCCTCCAGGAAGATCGAGAACGGCTGGGTGTACGGGGAGTCCTGGTCCGACTCGCAGAAGACTCACCCCAGACTCAAGCCGTACAACATGCTTAATGATTACGTAAGTAGACGACATATATTTGGCAAAATAACTGTCTCTATCTCACTCGATAAAGTGGAAATGCCAAAACAGTGCACTCACTGATCGGTAAACGATAAGCGAGGTTAAGCAACGTTGGGTGCGGTCAGTATATATAGATGGGTGACCGCTTAGTGGTATTTCATCTGAGCGTCTCCGTGCTTCAGAGGGCACGTAAAAAGTCGATTGTTGCCAAATTAACAGCAGTCATTAAGCCATGTCAGCGGCCTACGGGCGGCTTGAACAACTCTTGACAAGAGGTTGGCCACTAACTACACGAAAAGAAGAAAAGAAGAAGGTAACACAAAATACGATTTAAAAAATCGAAGTCGCATTTTGATACTCACTGAGTACTTTAATATTGCACTTTTTACTTTAAATATATGCCATGTCTCTGACGAATAAATGTTCTGTTCTAGCATATTTTATTTTTGTATTGCAACCGGACAGATTAATATAAACATAACGCTTTGGCTGCCTTTGCCCCGCATTATACATTTTCAATACCACATAAATGTTATGGATATGTATCTTATTACCCATCCACAATTTTGTCAAAGTAACCTTTGACAAAAAATGTGAAAAATTGTAGCGTATCTAGAAGAACAGCTCCACATTCACCACTATTCTAATTAAGCATATAGTCAACTGTATACTCCTTTAATGTTACTCAGAAATAAAATATATTTATTATTATAATAATTTAACGCCAACAACTAATTGATTAATCTTAAAATCTACACCAAGACCTATAACCATTAAGAGGGGCTAGATCATGCCCATTTCAGCAATGTTTTGCAGCAAACATTACTGAGATAGGCACCCAAGAATATTAAGTGTCAACTCATAATTCTAGGGTTGTATGTAGACCATAGGTTGAGCATAGCCAGATCCTCTTAGAACACAACCCTAAGTACGCCAATGAATCCAGTACTTTATCAACACATCCTAATACTGTATATTTTAACAGGAAAAAGAGCGTTATAAAGAGCCAGTCCGTGAGTCTCTGAAGGCATTGCTGGCTATCGGCTGGTCCGTTGAACATTCTGACGTAGACATCCCGAGCACCAACCGCAGTTCCATGAGAAGACAGTCCAAATCTGGAGGCGTAAGTACTTTATAAATATTATACAACAATAATATGCTTTAATCAGAATTTAATGAGTCTTTATAAACAGTTCCACTGCTACGTGCCTTCTATCAGTATGGTAACGGTCAGGTCATAGTACCGAATTATATCCAATTTCAATATTTTATTGTTTTAATGTAAAATATTATGAAAAAGCTAAGTATTAGCAATAGGAAGGCATACGTATAATTGGATTTTCAGCCGATAAACAAGGTATGAGAATTTTATAAGCACCGTGTGTTCACTCGAAACTCAAGAGGGTAAAAATGTTTAACCTCTAAGTTTAAAACTTGACAGTAAATGTCTTGCAAGAACACTGTTAGACTGCCACGTGGACGTCTTCAGTTTGATCTTATAAAAGCGTATTTATGATTATTCAGACTATTGTACACCTGTAATAGTTAATTATAATATGAAAAAATCGCGAGGCAATGACAATCTGAAAATGCACGGGGCATTTTCAGATCTCAGACTCTCAATGATTTAGTTGATCATATTAGTTAGACAATACCTTCACCCTTTTTACTTTGAAAGATGGCATGTCACAGCAGTTTGACAGTCTCAAATATGCATAATATCATGTACTTATATTTATACTCAACTTTTACTATAAATGAGTAATTGAGTAAGCATTAAGAGTAAGAGTTTACCCGCATGCCATCAGGAGGAAATAGAGGAAACGGAAAAGGAAACGGTACCTATTTCTAATCTTTATAAATAGTTTCTGGTTCGTAAGCGCACAGTACATTTTGCGCTCTTAATAAAACAACGAACAATCTCGAAATTTGGAAGTTAGGTAATTCGAACTCTAAAGTACATACTTTTAAAATTCAAATTGCCTAGCTTCCAAATTTCTAGTTATGTCTCTGTTTTATTAAAGTGCGACTTTATTCGCACAGATCGGCATGTTTATTATTTCCTAGAATTAATATTAAATCTAATCCATAGATTCCTAATAGACAACAAAATGTTTGCAGTGCCAAAGATTTAAATCGTATATACGACCTACTACTTTTGAATATGGACGTTAAATTGTCATGTGACAGACAATGTCAACATGACATTTGAATAAAATAATATGATATTGTCTCGCTCACTCATATTAAAATTGTACAATACCGTTCTTTATCTAATGTGTGCAGGTTACCGTACTGAGATTGCACTAAAAAGTTACCACCGAGTATTAGTGTGGGCACTTTTTGCGTACTATGTATTTAAATCTTTGTGCCGTATAATATTACGGATACACTTATGTATATTCTATCGCCATGTCAAATGATTTAAAGCCATTGTCATATTATTTGAAATGAATTATAGCTTAAATCTGGAGAGTTGGATTAGATTGTGTATTAATTTAAGTGATAAGCGTTTTTCCATTTTGCTATTGCCGTGAATGGTTATAAGATGTTTAAATACATAACTATACGCCATAATATATATAGTTTGATTACTTATGATGTGACTCATTGCGAATAAATACATTTTGTAAGAAAGTCACATTGTGTAAATTGTATTTTTATACGAGAAAGCTCTATTTTAATTTATCACACCGTACTTAACAGAAATTATTAATTTATTTTAGAACATACGTTGACGCACGCATGTTGAATGCGTAGTCTGGGAAGTTGAGAAATTAAATGCCAATCATCTTTGCAACTAATTAAACTATAAAATGTTGATACCGAAATACTATTTTTACAATCCGTTACGGTAACGTTATGTTATATGACCGAAATACTTTTTAAAAGTTATGTAGTCATTTATAATATTATAAATATTTTTTTTACCACAAAAAGACAATTTTAGAAGTATGAAGTTGATAAAAAATACATACATATTTTTCTCAACATCATTTTGCATAGTTAAATGGAAAATCGCTCAAAATGTTTTTTATATTACTTTTAAAATCATATGAAGGAATGATTTCGCGTTTAACTGAACGAACGAATGATTCCGCCTTTAACTGAACGAATGAATGAATGACTCTGACGTCACCCGGCATGTGCGATCCCTACCTGACTGTGTGTGTTGTTTTCATATCCCCGCAACGCACAGCGACCGCCCGATATAGTGGTGAGTTTCAATATACCATACTATTATTTGGTGTATTTGTATAAGCTGATAGATATGTTTAGAGCCATGATATACTCTTTGTATAATAACGCATTTTAACCGACGCCATTTTTTGACTTTCATATATGTTACGTTTTGACGTTCATAAGTGTTATTTTAAGACCTAAATAAATGATTTTACTTTGACGTTCGACTAACTATAATATGTATCGAGAGTTACGCCTGATATTAACTACAATGATATTTTAGAGGTATAAAGAAAAGCGGGAGACGTTAGACGAAAATGCGAGAAAACGAAAATATCCCAATTGGGACGTCCCAATTCCATTTTGTTTGGAGACTTATTATAATAGATGTATGTACGTTCTTATATCTATTAGTCTCTAAATAGAAATTGGTTTTACAAAATCTCTGGTGAGATAGTTTTTGCTCAATTTATACGTCAAGTAAACAGTGCTTTGACATTCATAAGTGTTAAACTACTGGGTGATCACGAGTAGGAAAGTCAATTGGATTAAAAAGAAAACAATTACGATCTTTCGCAGTTTCACCTGCGTTTACTGATCTGCTCTCGTGGCTCGTAGCATTATGTTATACAAATAGCCTATAAACTTCCTCGAGAACTGAGCTATTAACAGCAAAAATATTTTTTATATCCGTCTTGTAATTCCAGAGATTAACGTATTCAAACAAACTCTTTACCTTTATTAACCACTGAGTCTTCTTCGAGAGGTCAATGAAAATACCATGTGGGTCTGTGTGTCTGTCTGTTAGTGACAGTTTGTTAGTGACAAGCATAGCTCTGGGACCACTGGACCGATGGACTTGTAACTTGGTGTGCAGACACCTTGGGGTCATCCCTCGGTCGAGACAATATGGGCCCTGTGGGTCAAAAGACCCCCGATATATAGGGGTCACAAGGTCATAAGGTCAGGGGATATCCACCAACAGAATGATTTGAAAGTCCAAGGGAGAGGCTTTTGCCCAACAGTGGGTAATTACACAAAGTTGATGGAAAATAAAGGTCACATGAAGACGAAGAGGTTGAATCCTAGGTATTTACACCCATCTCGTTATATTAGTAGTAAAGATAGCATATAGATAATATATAATATAAAACTGATATCCAGTCAAATCCGGTTAGACCAGAAAAGCCGACCCCAAGTGACTTGGGAATAATAAAGGCTAGGGAGAAGACGAATATAGCATAAAGATAGTTTTTATAAAATTACTATGTTTGGTTTTGTATTAATGATGTGTATTTAATATTGTGGTTTCTGTCTTGTTTGCTAAAATGTATTAGTAAATGTGTTAGTTTAAAATTTAGAACTAATACGAAAACGTTAAAGGCAAGCCTGTATCATGGCTCTAGAAATATCAATAATCAGCTTATGTGTTGTAGTATAGCCATTACTTAGCCCTAGGGGTTATTTGATGGTTTTAGAATGTTATAGATCTAGAATTTATATTATTTTAGTAGATACCAACTAAATTCTACGTCCATGTTGGTTAGTTGTATTGTTTTTTGCAGCTGTACTGCACAAGTAACTATCTTCTGTTCATTTCTTCTTTGCCTTAATCCTTAATATTTATTTTCTCTGTAGGGGTTCGTGTGCCTGCTCTAAAGTAAAGTTAATAATAAATAAAAGATGATGTCAAATAAATTTTCGTTAGAAGACAGTATGTCTTTAGACGTGTAGGCATTTTTTATTAAAAGTAGGAAAATAGGAATTTTACAAATAAGCATGAAGAAAAGCATTGTAGTAAATATTTGTGACTTGAAATAAGAATGCCTATGCTTAAACGAGCATTCGTATTATCATAATAATATAGGCCATATTTTTGTTATTGTCTTTAAATTCACAGTCATCACAAATGATAGTCAATGATATTGGCATAATACATACATACATACATAGATTCACTCCTGTTTCCCAGAGGAGTGGCAGAGACTACGGATTTCCATTTGCAACGATCCTGACACACTTCTACACTTGGCATAATAATTAACAGAAATTGGTTTCTTCTTCTTTAAATTAAGAACGCAGCTCAAGTTGGTGAAGTAATCGCCATATATCTGTCTTCTGCTTTTCTTTTAATCTCTTGATGCAAATTGACGCCTACTTTCTACTACGGCTGTATCTTCCTCTCTACTTAATTTTTCCCTTTTAAGATCGTCGTCATTTTGTTTGAAGTGGCCAATTAATTTCCTTTAGATTGTCTAGTACAATTTAATTCTAATGAAGTATTCTGAATACTCTCTTATAACAAGCAGGAACTTTAAGACCTCTTACTTGTTAACACTTCGGTAAACCTTTTTATATCATTATTTTATCACATCTTACTTTCCATTATTCTTTCATTTAATTCATGTACAAGATAATTATATGGTCCTATCTCACCAGACCGATTCAGCGACACCATTCAACTACAACCCTCACCCAGTCGACATGACAAACTTGACGCTCTCAAGGGAGATGCAAAACATGGCAGAGCGTTTGGCCGAGAACGCTCATGACATCTGGGCGAAGAAGAAGAAGGAAGAACTTGTTACTAATGGAGGTGAGAGAAAAGTGATAATGCATACGATCATAGATTCAGCCCTGTATACCGTTGAAGGGGTGGGTGGCAATGTATAACATCATCATTTTATTCCAATGCTTTTAGACTTAGATCCCAAGTGGCCAAAGGGTAAGTATCCCGCTTCTAATAAAGACGAAAGAATCAATAATATTCGTACCGTAGTTAGTTATTGGTATATTCGTACGACGACACTAAGTGCAAACAGCATCGTCAGATCATTGTGTTAGCTTAATATAAATGTTAAATTTGTGTTCCCGTGTAGTATCCCTGCCGTACTTGGGTTGTATAGTATTTGAACTAAGCACATTTGCTTGTTGTGAGCTAGTCTGCTTTAAAGTCTGTGACTCGATAATGATCACAAATTTATATAATTTAACTAGCTGTCCCTCGAGGCTTTACCCACGTTTATGGTGACTGTTCCTACTCATGGTTCGTAGCGTGAAGTTTTATAGCCTATTGTTATTAGGGGGCTACAGTAGATTTCTAAATGTAAAATACTTTTGAAATCACTCCTTTCGGTTTTAATTTTTTTATTTTAAACAAGAACACAAATATTTTGCTCTTTATAATATAAATAAAGATTATGCTTCCATTGTAATTTTAGCAAATATTTGCGGAATTCCATTGCTGTCTATTGTCATATTTGTTATTTATTTATTAACTGTTTACGACTATAATATCAAACTACTTGTTTCGTCACACAGGCGGCATCCACCCACAGCTAGTACCATACGACCTCCTCACAGACAAGGAGAAAAAGAAAGATCGTGAACGCTCGCAGGAGTTCCTCAAATACCTTCAATACCAGGGCTACAAGCTCCACCGTCCGAGCAAAGTGACCGACAGTACGGAACAGACCACTACTGGTGTAGCAATAGAGTTGAGATTCGCTTACTCACTGCTCGAGAAGTTGATCCAGTACATTGACAGGGCGACAATCAATATGAAACTATTGAAACCATCAACGACGTTCAGTAGACGAAGTAGTTTTAAAACTAGCACGAGAGATATTAAGTTCTTTTCAAAGGTAAGATTTTTATTTTGTTTTACTTAGAAAGGCTGTTTTGGCGAAAGGTAATATTAGCGCCATCTGGTTGGTATACAAAACTGTACGACTAGTAACGAAAATGACTGAACGAGTGTTAGTTAATAACTATACAGGGTGATTTTGAAATCGTGTAATTCCTTTTAACCACGCATTCTACTGGTGATATAGAATAACCCTGACCATATTTTTATTTAATTAGAATTATTTTTTTGAAAAATTATTCTTCCGTTTTTTTTCGTGAAATGATGTCAGATAGTCATATGTTAACCAACCGAGGCAATTTTAATTTTTTACTAATTAAAATAAAAAAACATATTAATAATTAATGTCGTAAATAATAACGGGCGGTCCTTTTTATTGCCTCTTATTATTTACGACATCAGTTATTGTTATGTTATTATTTTTAAATTAGTAAAATATTAAGATTGTGTCAGGTGGTTAAAATATGACTATTTGAAATCATTTTATGAAAAAAATCTGTACTCTAAATCTGCCGAAACCATTATTCTAATTAAGAAAAAATATGGTCAGGGTTATTCTATATCACCAGTAGAATGCGTGGTTAAAAGGAATTACACGATTTCAAAAACCACCCTGTATACAAACTAATAAAATAACAAATTAGAATTTGATAATAGGTAAATATGTAATTAATAAGATTGATTTATTTTGTCTGTAAAAGTATTTAAATAATGCATTTTAGCATTGTATTCATAATTTTAGTCATGACAATAGCCACTTTTGTATAATTTTTTATGTAAAAGTTTTTAGACTATCGCGATTTGTACACATACTTAATATAATGTTAGACAACGGGTCTTACTCGCGATAAAGTATTTAAAAGGTAACATTTACAATTTAAAGGTATTTATACAATTAATAGGTATTTATAACCTTTTAAATACTTTATCGCGAGTAAGACCCGTTGTCTAACATTATATTAATTTTTTAATGTATTACTCTGTCTTACTAATGCATCTAATTAAAAGGCAGGACACAAGAAAGAACGATAAATGCGTTTTGTTACTGTACGTATATGTACTGATACAACAGTGACAATACTATCTAGTACTCTCTCTAACTAATGAATCCTACAAACTTCAGAGAAGGACACAATAAATGAGTGCCTTTCACTGTATCAGTAACTATCAATGCAATAATGACGTCATTTTATTAATTTACAAGCAACACAAGTCGGAGCTAAAATATTTCAAGAAGGTACAAATATTAGTGTCATATTGAGAACATTAAAGCCATGCCGTTTCTAATTATTGTTTGCACTAGAAAAACTGTTATGCAATGTGAAAAAAAATTGATGTGCTAGTTTTGGCAGCCATTTTGTTTTTTATTGACACTTATAAGGAGTCATCCATAAATTACGTCACACTAGTACTATTCCCTCTCCCTAGTTTGACGTCACATATTTTGCAATTTTGCATCAAGAAATTGTTAAATTAAAACAGCAGTTACAAAATTTGTTATGTTTCCATTTAAGAATTCCAACTTTCCCTTACGTAAAGCAGGGTATTACCGTACTTCTTAGATATATTAGATATCGGAATGTGACGTCACAAAACCTCACCTCTTGTCACACAATGTCAGACTTCATCGAACCCCTCTCCTGCTCTCCTGAACTCCCCTTAAAGTGTGACGTAATTTATGGATGGCCTCTAAGCTTTATCACTTGTGTCGAATAGCTCACATTGCTAATTAGTCTGTGTAATCGTTAGATGGATGCGTAACTCCTTTCATACTAGATACTTTAGTTTAATGTTTAGGGGTCTTGCAAGAGGACCTTCAGAGAATATTTAAACGACCCACATCACATCACTCCAGCATAATAACACACATTACTATGAATTCAAACAATATGTCTAAATGACCAAAGTACTTGGTACTATTTCCATATTGAAATAATCTTTGCACCAATATTATTTCAATATGGAATGTTGAAAATCTTGTAAAACCATAAGGCAAGGAAAACAGTTGCGAATAATTTTTCTTATACCAATGAAAAATATGTGTACCTACATGTGCATTCTTCTTCAATTTCAATCTGTGTACCTATTTCTGCAACATTTTTTGTACAACCAATCAAATAAAGAACACTAAGCTGACGTCCACATGTCTAATCTGATGCCTGATTGCTACTACTACGTCGGACGACGAGTCCAAAGTAATCAGGCAAATAAGGCATCTTGGTTGAGTTACGTCGCGACGGTGCCCAATAATCGATTTATCTGCAGTTTACCTTATTAAATATTAAAATTATTTCACTAAAACAAAAAACGACAGATAGACAAGCGATAATCAACGGCACTAAAAAAAACAAGCATTCGCAAATTTAACGACTGCATATCCGAATGTTGATCAATTCGTTGTTACTAATTCGAATCATAATCGTAATATTCGAAGCTTAATTTGAAGGTGGGTCGATAGATCGTGTATCTACGTTTGTGGATAATGTTCCGTATTGCCGCGGATGACAGTAATGCCTTCATTATAAATCTTCCATAATGTTGAGTCTCTCTGGGCTCGTCACACATGACGATACACTGTATACCCGTGCCCCTGCCAACGGCACCTATGTACCTTTTTGGCGCTATCGCATTCCTTTTGCCATAGTTATTTGCCAAACGTTATTATAAAACGTGGAATCGATAGAACCGCAGTGTTGGCATTCCTGAAATGTGTCAGTTTTAAGCCCAGAATCCGGTTGCTGACGTGACTTATTACCCGACAACATTATAATTAATCAAATCAAAGCTAAAATTCTGAATATTTCGATTTATTTGGAGACTCTTATAATTAGAATTTCTGATCGATTTATCTCACATGGATAAGATAGACTGATTATTGGATAACGACGATCTGCAGAAAACTTGTAACTAAATCACATGTAGCTATCTTTGCCAATACATATACGATACATTTATGCTTAATATAACTGACTATATACATTCTGCTTTATATGCTAGAGTTACACACTTACACAATTATTCTCAAATTGCAAAACAGCATACACTTCAAATAAACCAAACAACCACCATCACGCAGACTCTAATTTGTCATGCAAAAACAACCGTTACAGCTTTAAAATAAAGTGCAATTTGGCATACAGGTCGTGTTGCCGCTTATGGAGAAATACTTCTCGACACATCGTAATTATTTCATAGCAGTAGCTACTGCTACAAATAACGTTGGAGCTGCTAGCTTGAAGGAGAAGGAGATGGTTGCTGCGTTGTTCTGTAAGCTGGCCAGCTTGCTGAGGTCCAGGTTAGTATTAGAACTAATGATAATGTATTCGATGTCCATACCCGACAGCAGTAAAATTTATGCTTTAAATGAATACGCACAATGTGGCAAGGATGAATTTTAATCATCAGATACAAAATGATGACACACCTCAACAAGCTAAACATACTTGTAAAGCCTCGTATCCATTAGGCAAGAATTGACGCACAACACTTGACGCTCAACAAGATCGGCAACGTTGCACAACAACGCGCGACGTTGCCAGCTGGCGGGCAACACGACGCGCGGCTTGTTGTTTGTTTCCGTGCAAGATACAGATGGGCATCACATGTTGTTAAGTGGAGACGTGACGCGCAAAAATGTCCGTAGTGTGGTGTAATAAATTGTACTGAAATCAACACTAGTTTCTCCGGCTCATGTTGCCGTCGTAGTCTAGTCATGCGTGGAAAGAGAACATTGCTAAGCAAAGTTCCGTGTTGTCGTGTGCAATGTTGTGCAACATATCGTGCGTCAAATGTTGCCTAGTGGATACAAGGCTTTTAGGTAAAGAACATATAAGTATACTCTTGAATTCAATAGACAGCGCTGTCCATGAACGTCACCTCATTTTCACAGTATCGAAGCAGCATGCATTAGCTATTTATTAAATAAAAAGGTTTAATATAAGATTCTTTCCTTTGAACATATTCTAACAGCGATCTCATACCAGATCGCCGTATAACTGCACAGATAGCGCAATGGTTAAATTAAGTGATTGCCTTGCCCATTCCACTGCTTCGAGTTTTGTGGGTTCAATCAGCACACGGGACAAAAATTGTACATACATAGATTTACGCCTGTTTCCCAGAGGCGTAGGCAGAGACTACGGATTTCCATTTGCTACGATCCTGACACACTTCTCTGGCTTCATTCACTTTCATAACATTCCTCATACATGCTCGCAGGTTTAAGATGCTCTTAATCTGGCCTTTATCCAGAACGTCTCCGATCTGATTAAATCGTTCGAGTCTGAGTATTCTTTGTGTTCGTTGTTTGAATGTTTTTAAAGTCCCCTTGGTTTATTCCTAGCGTGGGAGAGAAAAAAAAAACGGTTTACCAAATCTACAGTAATACGAAATATTGTCTACTCTGTCTTTGTGTTCCAGACTGGCGGCTTTCGGTCCAGATGTGCGCATCACAGTTCGCTGTCTCCAAGTACTGGTGAAGGGTATAGACGCCAAGTCCCTGGTTAAAAACTGTCCCGAGTTCATTAGAACATCTATGCTGACATTCTTCAATAACGTGGCAGACGATGTTGGACATACTATTATGAATTTACAAGACGTAAGTACTTAAAATTATTTATAAGAAAAATAATTGCTGTGCGGTTTAGTTGTAGTGCATGTACCTAAACTTTTGAACTGATCTGAAAACTATTAGTCGTCCAGGTTGAAATTTAACGATGAAATGATATTTATTTCACATAAAATAGAGTACAATTAGGTACACGATCCTTCTATTTTGCCACGAGTGGCATGAGAAAGTTTACAAGATATTGAATTCTTAGAGAAAGAAAGTACAGTCAAGCTATTCAATCAATATAAAATAAAATAAAGCAAAATACACAGATTAAAGAAGTTGTCAAATTTTAATATAATATTAATAATAATGAAGAAATGTCAATCGTGTATAAAATATTAAAATGGGCATGCAATTTCATATAAACATTTGTATTGATTATTTATTTATTGGTTATAAATAATTCAGAACATTGTTTTTGTTATTGTCACCAAACTTATATTCGTATAAGTAAATCGAGATAGGTGATTACCCAGCCCCTTGGCATCACCTTACGCCTTGGTTTACAGTCGCTTATGAGGGCCCTGCTTCTGTTACCGGTGCGGGCAAACGGGTGGTGGTTGACGACAAAAGGCAAACCGCCTTTAATATAGAACTAGAGGAAAGTCACCAAATATGGAATAGTATCCTAATATGGAATAACTTAATTTCTCCAAATATACCTATAAGTTTCAAACGTAACACACGGCTATCTTCTATTTTATTCGGTCGCTTTACTACCGCACTCACACCATCGTGTCAGTTGCGCGAACAGGCGTGTTTTGTTTTGTAGTCACGCAGAAAATTTTAAAGGTATGTAATAAATGAGTATTACCAGTTACTATGTATGTTTACATAAGTGTTATACTATTGAGTATATCGATATTATGTTTATTTTAACATTTTGTGACCTTCTGTAATTAAAATATTGTGAATTGAAAAATATTAATACGAGTTTGAACTAGTATAAAAATCCAAATATGGACAGTTGTTCGTGCCTAATTATGGAATATTCCATAATTAGGTTTTTATATTTCACGTGATAGGTACTTGCTACAATTTTTTTTCCTGAACCTGAGCCCTCGACTACCGGGCTTAATCGCAGCAGTTTAGGTCTGGTGTCTCCGTATGCCATAAGTCCAGCGCCAGCCAGAGAAACGAGTAAGAGAGAAAGTATCTAATCAGAGAAAAGTATCTAAAAGAGGAAGAAAAGCTGCTGTAGCAGCAGTCCTTAACATCTTCACCCTACAAAAATGATTTAGTAAATAAAAATATGAAGAGACAAGAAAAATAAAGTAAATTAGCCAAGACAAAGAATAAGAAGAAAACTGCGAAGAGAAACAAACGAACAAAGAAAAATAAGAGTGATTGAGAGGAAGAAAACTCTGAGGAACAGGACGTTATCCAGTTTAATGAAGGCAGTGAACATGTTGAGTTGATGGACCAAGTATCTCCTGACTCTGCTGATGCAGAATGTATGTTCCGTCTAAGACTTTTTTCCATGGACAAAAGAGGAGAAAGCTGGATTAAGTGCATAATGTGTGAGCTCTGGGCACATTATGTTTGTGCTGGTCCAAAGTTTGATACTTGGATCCGTGACTTTTGCAAGTGAATTAAGCAACTTCTTTAATTTATCACAATATTTTATTTAAATTTATTTGATCTCAAAGATATTTAAGTATGTATTTGTCACTGATATGGTAATTTATGCTTATATTCCATATACCTATTCCATATTTGGTTACTCATTTGTGATTTTGATTTTTGAGTTAGATTTTAATTTGATAATTAATATATTTGATAAAAGGCTGTTAATTACTACATATAAATGTATGACAAATTAGTAATAACATTAAACTATTTTCATTTCTATGAAGGTTCTTCTTATATCCCTTAAACAAAATGGTATTCCATATTTGGTGACTTTCTACAAATATGAGGATGCGATTTCGAGCCAGTAATTCAAAACCTATCTGAAAATGTTCATAAAATCCGCTTAAGTCTAACCCTGCAGGCATATCTATTACAAACGTGATAATATAACAAGCAAATTAACCCATCGTATGTTTGTCAGGGTAAATACGCGCACCTTCGAGGTACTCACCTGAAGACGTCCACCTCACTGGGCTACATCAACGGGGTGCTGCTGCCGATACTCACCGCCATGTTCGACCATCTCGCCAACTGCGAGTATGGAGCTGACTTATTATGTAAGTATTATATTTTTATTCCAATTAACTTGTAGCTATTTACGAATGTACAGGCCTCACTCAATTGGTGCCACACTTTATTAATTATAATATTTTACCCGCGGACTTTATTATTAATAGGTTATGTTAATTTTTTATGCCCCGGGCACATTACTTTTTTGGATGAAAGGTATCTATTGTCCTTTTTTGGACCTCTGGTTACGCGTACGCAAAAAAAAATATAGTAAAAGTAAGGACATAAAAAGCCGTGCATATATAAGTTTTATTTTAAATATCATGATTTGCAGTTCATTTAATAATAAAAGTACTAGACTTATTTGTAACAAATTAGGTACTTGTACTATTGTTAATAGTAAATGGGTCTAGCTAAGCTAAATACTTGTATTAAAATTGGGTCCTCTTCGGTAGTGTATTACGTGAGTTCGACGGCACGATCTCTCGATGGCAATTCCAAGGACATTAATCGTTCTCAGCGCCACTTTAGGGAGTCTGGAAACTTTTTTACCGTAGGATGGTTGTCGCCAAGTATCTTCTGTAGGGTGAGTTTCTTCTGCCTCAATAGGGCTGCTCCAGCTTAAACAAAACTCTATGGTCACAGGTAGTCAAAAATAAAACACAAGTAACTTATCAAACTAGAATATATTTTACACTCAATCACTGTCCGATGAACTGCTACTGCTACTGCTACTAGAACTGGAACTACTACTGCTACTATCTTTATCGTTAGTTTTCACCGATACATAGGATATCTTACACTGCCGTTTGCAAGTCTTCCCGAAGTTGCTCAGTGTACGATCTTTGCACTCATGTTTCTCACAAGCTTGAGTGTAAGCATATTTGCAGGCCTCATTGCATCTCTCCCGCGACGTTTTTATACAGGCCTTTTCATATTTGGATCTTAAGACGTTTAGATCTTTAGTCGCTGCGACGTTCTCGTCTGGATTTTTTCCGTCTTGGACGACAGTTGGCTAGCGAAAGTGAATGATTAAAACAATTAATAAATGCTTTGGCTCATGACATATTTTCAGTTGAGTATGTAGATTTACACTTGCTATCCTGACATGTGTATTTTGCTTAATTTATAGTATCTTTCAAATATGAAGTCCCTTTTAATGCATTAAAGCACGTAACTCTGCACATTTTATGTAAATTGCAAATATAAACAATGATTACATATGGTACCCAAGACTTCTTGAAAAATTGGTATCTAAACAAAACATTATAGTATACTTAATTGTTTCACAAAAATTATCAACTATTTATTTTTAATGATGTCGGTCTTAAATAATTTAATCTTCAAAATAAAATAATACTGGGTGTAAGGGACGGTGTACCGAAAACTGAGATAGTAGATTCAGATCATTGTTCTGAGTTACAATCGTTGAAGTTTTTTAAGAAAAAGCCCAATATTTATCTGCAATTTTTAATTTTTCTGACTGTATATCATAACATTTTATTAAATAAAAATCAACGTGAGAAAAAATCGGCGTGATTTAAAGCGCGAGCGTTGCGTTGTATCAGTAGCAATCCATTGCGTACCGCGTAATGTATTAATCAATATAAAATCTTTCATCTTGCCTTTTTTATTAATAGAAGTTTTCGTCGAGATAAGTACCTATAGACTCACGTGTTAGTAAAGTTTTCGGTACGCCGTCCCTTACACCCAGTATTTTACCACATTACCATAGTTACGCACTATGATAATTTTTGTACTTTTGGTCATAATGAGGTAATAATATGAACCGTATAAAATCAACCCAATTCAAGCTAAAAAAATTGACCGAGTTAAAATTTGTGTAAATTTTGAAAATAAAAAATTGGGTTGCAGTGTACCTTAAATCGTGGTTAAACCTTAATGAGAGGTCTAGAAATTTGGCAAATAAAATATTATTTTGTTTATATAATAAATTGGTAATTAAACCTGATTTTGTTATGTGATATTTGTTAAGATTATTGATTGAAGCCATTGATTCTCAGGCATAACCAATAAGAAAAGGCCATGCTACGATAGGTTGTTATTTTTAAGCTTATGTGGCTAGATTTCTTTTTCTGCTTTTTATCCTTTCTGTTTCGATTCCAAACCATTCTATTATAATATGTTTGTAATGTTTATCGGTAATCGATATCGTGAAATTCCAATTTCGGTCTTTAAAACCAGTGAAGATCTTGTACTGTTCATACGTGCGTAGCCACCTCGAGTATGCCTTGCAAGTTTGGAATCCGCAATATCAAGTTTATATAACTCACATCAAAGGTATACAAAGAAAATTTTTACGATATCTCGATTACAGAGCACATCAATATACAACTGATTACCTCAACCGATGCAAGAAATACCATTTCCTACCACTTAAATATAGGCGAAATATTAGTGATATATATTATTTGGCAAACATCGCAAATGGCTCCATTGATTGTCCTAAACTTCTATCAAATATAACACTACGCACTAATCAATTGGGTTTCAGAAAGCGTCCTTTGTTAGTAGTCCCATTTTCACTTACTAATTATAGACGAAATACTTTCTTCTCGCGGAGTGCAATGAGTTTCAACAAGATTTCATCGAAATTGGAAATTGATTTATTTTGTACAAGTTCGAACTCAATCAAAAATAAAAGTGTTAAAGATTTCTTTATAGATTAATTATTATTTTTTAGGTCTCGGGTAATCTCCTTATATCGCGATGTGTTTTTCTGGTGGAAGTGTATGAATTATTATTGCTATTTTTTATGTTTCTTGTTGTTATTTATATCTATGTTTTTTGTTTTTTCTATTTTCCATTTGTTTAGTTGAAAATATGGTAACTAAAGCATAGGAAATCAGAGTAGTTATACAAGTGGTGTACTAATTATTATGTGAAAGTTTGTAATTAGCAACATGTGTATCTTAATTGTAACTGATCAAATATACTTATTAGAATGTAAGCTTTCCTAAAATAAATAAATAAATAATTATCTGTCAATGGGACTTCGTATTTGAAACAGACTATGGTTTATTCTTACATCAGATTAGAGTGTATCCTATTCTATGATCTTAATTATTTTCAACTGTGTACGTAAAGCGTGGCCTTTAGGACAGAAAGATTCTGGAGTGGCAACCACGCACCGGAAGACGCAGCAGGTGGCCCCTTAAAAGATGGACCGAAGACCTGGTAAGGGTCGCGGAAAGCAGTTGGATGCGGGTGGCCCAAGACCGGTCTGCTTGGAAAACATTGCAGGAGGTCTATGTCCAGGAGTGGACGTCTTTCGGCTGAGATGATGATAATGTGAAACATTCATCAATAATGAAGACTTGATTAAAAAGGGAAAACGTTGAGTCCGATTTGAAAAAGATACAAACTAATTTTACTTCAATTCTTAGAATAATTCTTACCAAGTTTTTGTCGTGTGGTAGACAGACAGCCGCCAAATACCCATTCGCGTTTTCTTCGACTGCAAAATTAATTAAAGATATTTGACTACAATCTATCGATATTTTCTTATTCACTGTGTATTCAACTTTAAATTCTTGTAAAGATAGATAGATGTCAAGATTATAAAACTCAGTCAATGCACCAGAATATAGTTGAAAATATATAGTTGTACTTATAGCCCAAACGGATAAGCGATTTGACTAAAATGCAATGCAATATGATCGTTCTTCCAGCATAACCAAATTGGTTGCTAGTTGGTTAATCTCGACTGCCACTCGACCTGTGGTTACGTTGCACCAGCAAATTCGTAAATGGAATGCCTCGGCAAGCAAGCAGGAAAGCGTCGGTCTTGATTGTCATAAACACATGTTTATAGATTACGTCATGAATATCCGTTTGCGTATCGGTGAAGGAAAACATCATAAAGAAAACATTATGTTCGCGGAAATAATAAAGTTTGTCACACTGGGCCAGCGTGACGGACTATGGCCTAACCCTTCTCACACTGAGAAGCGGTTCGTGCTCAGCAGTGGGACTGTTTATTACAGGGCTGATATTATTATTATTAATCAGTACTTTAAATCTTAGTTTGGCTAAGTAGGATTTGGAGTTAAGGGAAATCCACGTTCAAGTAGATACATTTAAAATATATTGAATTCTCTTACTTGAAGAAACGGCTCTATGGTAAATCATATCAGCAAACACGGTATGACATTTCTCCTTATAATTAGTTTTAAATTCGCTTTTGAAAGCACCCTTGCATTTAGAAGTGCTGCACATTATTTTTATCGTAGTTTTGCATGCCTAAAACAAATTAAGTTATTATTTGAAGGAAACGATTATATTTGAACGTAAATCTCCCTTGTGTTCCCCTGGGATGCTTTAGAGTCAACGGAAAAGTGAAAATGAAGGATCTGGCATCCTACGCGTGTCTCAATGCTAAGAGCTGCTTCATAAGTCTCGGATTATATGCGAATATTATCGGATTCCATAAAAATGTTTGTACATATCGTTGGTACTTTGATTGAGGCTTATTGCTCTGTTACAATCTGTGAGGTTCCGCAAATATCAAGTTATTATCAATGACTATTTTAAAGAAGTGCATATCGCTAGTAAGCATTTCGTGACCATGGTTTCTATATAACGTTTAATGCCACTTCCTTCAAATTGATCTCACTATTCCGTAGTTTGATGCTGCCAGATTATACTTTAGGAAATCTCACAGTTAAACTGTTCATGCTCTCGTAGAGTACGTTTCTTTTTCTTATCCGTTTTCCTTTGCCTTTCTGCATTATCTGATACATCGCTAGAGGATGACTCGTGGGTTTCGTTAGTCTGAACTGGTGTGGATGCATTGAAAGCTCGGATACATCCAGTTCTTGAAGACCAATCGAATGATTCGAGAAATTTCTCTTCGCACTTACTACTCCCGCATACAACTTTAACCGCCATTTTGCATGCCTTTGGAATAATATTGTTGTAAACATAGTTTATGTCAGTAATAGGGTAACAGGTGACATAACTTTATGAATGTAATAATTTACTTTTGTATGTGTGTATCTAAACTAATAGTAAGGTAATACGACTCGTCGGCCTTATGAATTCTGATTAATATATACCTTTTTTTGTAAGTTTGGCAAACATACTACGATAATTAAGTTAAGGTAACAACCCTAACTTAATTATCTACTGTATTGTCAATGTCGCCTTTGTCACAAAATGTGCTTTAAATTATAATTGATCGTAGGTTTAATTATCGAAATTGACAAAGAATAGACTTTTCTTTAAGGAAATACTCAGTGGCAGCGCATAAAAAAAAAATATAGGTTCTTCAATAGGCTCGCCCTTTATTACGTGACAAATAAATCATAGTTTGAAAATATAATCGTCACACAGCATTTTCTTCTCTTTGTTAATACACCATGAATGTTTATATATTATATTTATTGCACAAGAATGTCGACGTAAGATATTCAGCCTCAAGTACAAGCGCTAACTTTTCAACTACGCAGCGAGTTATATAAAAATGTACCTTGTAACACTTTCTTACAACGAGCTTCAAGCAAGCGTCTCCGTAAGCCTTCCTTAAAACGCTGGTCTTAAATATATCCTTATTGATGGATTCCTCATCATCAGATAGATTTAAAGATGAATCACTATCACTTTCTTCTTTGGCTTGCTAAAAATTAAGCAAAACCTAATTAATATTGAAGAAGAGAAAAATAAGTTATTCCACATTTATATTACTTTAGCACTACATAATCATTAGAACCTTATTAAACATTATTGGGAAATACCAATTATTACAGCACCACTGGCAAGAGAGCAGGTAAAACAGCATGCCCACAAAACTACGTATGAAACAAAAAACTGAAATTGAATACTTGAGAAACTTATATTGCAATTTAATCAATGTTAATTTCGAATTAGGTCTACGCATATTTTTGACCGTAACAGCCTGTCGTTACCAATTATGTTGTGAATTTATAAATGTACCAGCACACTTGGAGAAGTACTACGATTTTACAGGAAACAAAGCTGTAAGTTTAGGAAGCTCATGCGCGTACCTCTTCAAATCCTTTGCTTTTATGTTTAATTCCTTTGTTCAGAAATTTTACACTAGGAATATTACGCGAGTATCATATCGGTTACTGGCTATGATAACCACTTAGCATTAGGCAGGCCGAATGTTTTCTTGCACTTGTAATATATAAAAAACCGTTGTCAGGCCTCTTTTAGACCTCGATTACCGTTTTTATTGTCAAATGAAAAAAGATCAGCTTTTCTTTTGACCAACTCTATGCTAATCATGACGATATTTCATTGTTTCAATTATATATCATAGAGGATTCAGGATGTGCACTTACGTTTTTATTCTCTTCATTTTTCTCCAATTCTGAAAAAGCTTTTTTCGTATCCGTCACGTTTTTTAACATATTACTGCTCAAATGTACAAGCGAGACGTCAGCATGTTTTTGCTTTTTGCCACCATTGCTAGACTTCTTCCTGTTACCTAAACTAAGTTTTATTATGATTGGAGCGGGGGCAATCGTGATTTTTTCTGCCTTGCTTTTGCTATTAGTCTGTATATTACTATCCCTATCCTTCTTTTTTGATGTCATTGTGCCATTTGAACTAACATGTCGTAAATGTTCTTTATGTCTATGTGTGTTTCTATTAGGTTCAATACTGAATCGTGTTTTCCTTCTCTCATGCTTTATTATATTTTCTGGCGGAATCGTTTTAATTTCATCTTTATTCACACGTTTTTTATGAGTGTTGATGAATTTAACTTCGAGCTGCGTCTGTTTAGAGGATGAATTGGATTGTACCGTTGTTTCTGCAGATGATAACAATATCAACATCTCATTTCCTGTCGTTGTACTTATTTTCTTTGTAGTTGGTTTAAAATTATGATGTCTGTTAATTTTTGAGGTTCGTAGTGGTGTCACTGTAATTCCATTAAAGTTTATGGTTATTTCGCTAGTTTCTTCTTCTTCCATATCTGACCAAACTATTTCAGTTGCACCAAATTGGTGATTACTTTTATTTAAGCCTGTTTTTTCGTCTCTAAATAAAGGATTGTCCGACGTACCTTCAATAATTTCTTGTGACTTATATATCTTTTGCAAGTGCTCATAGTTATGAATTAATTCCTGTAGAATGTTGTTGACTCGGGATATGTTTTTGATGACATCAGCAATTACTGTTTCGGCTGGCTGTGGAATTTCTGCAGTACTTACAACCTGATGGTAACAATTTTTTTTTTAATTTAGTCTAGCAACATTGCGTAATAACAACTGTTAAAAATATGTGGACAACATGGCTTAAAATTAATAACGTCTACGAAAACATCATAATTTGTGACGATGTGAAAATATGTACCTACGAGAATGAATATCTGCTTATATCTATATTTTGTGCTAGTTGACGAGGGAATACAATATTTTTAATATTTTGAACATCTGCCATATCTAAATACGTGTATTGAACATTATGTTAGCATAAAACAAGTTTAATATTTACCAATATAGCAAAGAAATACACAGGACAATACCAAATATAGACCAACATTTATATATTTTCAGGTAGCTAGTTTTGTTACGATAAAAATAAATTGTTTTCGTAGCAAACATAGATTTGATTACTTTTTGTTGACGCATAATTTATGTTTCATTTCATGGCTTATCAAGGAAATATTTTATGTTGATATTTTATACTTGAGTAATAAAATCAATATTTTTGACACTATAAATGTTCAGGTGCACTTATCTTATTCAATTGATGTCGAAAAGCGGATCAATTGCTATATACCTTATTACTTCCGTAAGTTGTCGATTAAATCAATAGAATTGTCGATCCCTTTCGTTTACGTTTCCATATCCATTGTTATTTGTATTGTTGATACAATAACTATTTTCCATCAGAACATTGCAGGCATTGTAGGTAAAAGATAATTATTACAGATTACCTTGGACAGTTTATCTAAATCAGGCACGTATATTGACGTGGTATGCATCAGCGAAAGCTTTTTAAAAGTAGGTGACGAAGTTAACATGCATCTTAATAACTTCAATTCAGCGAACTTTTTCTCGAGAGCAAAACAAAGGAGAGGTGGTGTCTGTGTTTTTTGTAGAAAATATATGGAATACAATAAGGTCTCAATTTTAAATGACATTTCAACTGAGCTTACGTTTGAATCTTGAGGCATAGAGATTCCTCTGTATAACGGTATTATAATTTGTATATATCGTATACCGAATTTCTAACCTAAAATATTTCTTCGCAAATGAGAGATTCTGCGCAATAAAACTAAGAAAAAGATAATCATAGCTGGTGATTTTAACATTGACCTGTTAAAGCACTGTGAAACTTTATCAGAACTTTAGAAAATTGTCCAAAACTACAACTTTAATATTCATATTAATGTACCTACCAGATTAAATAGTTGCATAGATTAAATATTAAGTAATATTCCTATGGCGTCCGGCTGCCTATTACCTTTACAACTTTCCGACTATAACACAGGACAGATTCTTACATTTCCAATTCAAAATAAAGGTATTCCCTCGTTATTTATATTTAAAACTAAAAAGGACTACTATAAGGATAATATTAATTTATTTTTAAACTGTCTTAAAGAACTGTCATGGTCAGAACGTTTGTCTAAAAATGATACTAATGTTGCATTCAATGCTTTCCACGATGATTTACTATTATTCTTTAACTTATGCTGTCCAACTTTTCGTATAAAAGTATGTAATAAAATAAAAGGCAATTCCTGGCTAACAAAAGGGATCAAAATAGCTTCCGAAAACAAACGTAAATTGAGATATAAGTGTTATAAACACTAACTACTAAACTACTACATTAATTAAATTTAAATACATTCAATATAACAATTTCTTTAAAAATGTGTCGTCTCCGTTCAAAAATTCAGCAACAAAAGATATGTGCGTAGCGCTTTAAATATATGTCATGCATCTTGGAAGGTGATAAATGGTAATATTCGGCCAAATCATTCAACGTTGACAAGAGTTATTTCTCAATTATTACATAACGAAGTCATAGTACAGAACTCTGGAAAAATTGCAAACATATTCAATGATTACTTTATAAATATGACAAATACATTGAATAGTAATCAGGGCAAAAATAAGAAATCAATCTTACATTCGAATAGTGCCAGCATGTTTTTATTTCCCACTGACATAGATGAGATTTGTAAGTTAATTAGTTCACTCAAGGACACTCCTTCCGTAGGCTTTGATAACTTTCCTACAAACAAACTTAAAGCATGTAGTAAGATCATTGCTCCAGTTTTAGTAGGTACATATAATTAATTTATCTCTTGTGCAAGGTATTTTCGCAGATAGATCAAAAACAACAGTCAAAGTCAAAGTCAAAGTCAAAAATCATTTATTCATTTAGGTCACAAAGTAACACTTATGAACGTCAAAATATATGGGTTAGTGAGTTTACTAAGTTACTGAAGCTACATTTAGGTTAGTTGCTAGGTTCAGGCAAAGGGTTGAGCCTATGAGAAGAAACCTGCAAGAAACTCACGGCCACTCTTTTAAATCGCCAATTAAATATAATTTCAGTATTTTACAACTCAGATTAACAAGGTGTTGCAGCCATTATGCCATATACTATAGACTATAAAAAACTAAAGATAAAAACAGTAATAACTTAATAATATTATAGAGATTAAATAATTTGGGCTAAGGTATATGTTTTAATATAAATCTAAAATAGGCAGTAAGATGACATGATGGCGCATACACTTACACTTTGTGACAATGCAAAGGCAGTCCGTGACTAAATGCGGTTATGCATTTATATTCTTCAATAATAATCAAATTAAGAAACAAGTTACTTGTTAACTTCACAAATAATCACGAGGTACCTCTACATTACTAAATTGACTTAAAGTAATAAAACCACTTTATAAAAAAGGTAATAAAAACGACACAAATAATTATCGTCCCATTACATTAATTCCTTGCATTGCTAAATTATTTGAAAAGGTTATGTACAGTAGATTGTTATCTTTCTTAAACAAATTCAAAATACTATGTCAATGGCAACATGAATTCTTAAAAAGAAAATCGGCCACCATTTTTTTAGTTTGCCTCTTTATTAATTTATTCAACAACAACATAAGCTTACAGTAATGTACACACCAAATCGCTTATGTGCTAGTGTAAGTCCACACATTTTATTAAAAATAAATACAATAATAAAGTCTAGCTTTACGACAATACAAAAAGCAAAAACACAAAGGAACATTGTACAATTAAACTACACATAACAAATTATTTTTATACATACACAATTTATTCTGTCTGATAGTATTTACTTTATCATTTAACAATATTTAAATGAAAATATATATTTTTAATTATAACGTTATGGCTATCGAAGAATATGTCTGTGTGTGGAATATTTTTTAGAAATTTATTTATGAGGTTAATCGCTCTCGACGTGGGACTATTAGTGGCTTGTGGAGAGCGCCATGATGGTGGGCATGCAAGGAGTCAGCGGTATCGGTGTTCAATACCACGAATGTACTGGTTAGGCACGTATAAATGTATAAATTCACGTACCAATGGATTGTCCACCTTATTAAACAGTAACAGGCAGTAATGTAGTATGTGGTTAATTTAGCGATTAGGCTGAAGAGTTACAAGACCCACCATCCCAGATACAAATAAGGAGGGATATAGAAACGGATAGTATCCATAAGTACGTTTATATAAATATCGGACAAATTTCCGCTGGATTTTTTCCATATGATTGCGTTGTACTCAAATTTACTACGGACATATGCGTTGTAAAGAATCTTTATAACCTGTACGTTATTGAACTGAGAGGTAGTTCTTATAATAAAACCTAAATATTTATTTGCCTCTTTACACGTTTTTACAATGTGTTCACGGAAATTTAATTTGGAATCTAGTATTAGTCCCAAATCACGTATTGTATTGATGCGCTCAAGGGCTGTACCTACTAATTCATATGTCGTATTAACTGGAGAACGGGATCACGAAAACGTTAAAGCTTTACATTTAGAAACGTTAAATGACAATTTGTTTTGTGTCAAATGTCATGTTGTAATGCTGCGCAATCTTCGTCCTCAGAGACAGTAAGGAACAACTTTAGATCGTCCGCGAACATCAGACATTCTGCCTTAGAGAGAACATTAGACAGATCGTTAACCATTATTAAGAATTGTGTAGGTCCTAGTGTACTACCTTGGCTTACACCTGAACGAGTATAATATTCTTTCGACAGACAATTTTTAACAATAACATACTGTTTGCGGTCCCTAAGATAGTCTGTCATGAATTTTAGGAGTTGTGAATCAAATCCTATTGATGAGAACTTTTTAGAAGAATATAATTATCAACAAGATCGAACGCTTTTAGAAAATCGAAATGTGCTGCAACTACTTGGCACCCTGCTTTAAGTTTGGTACTAACGTAGTCAACAAATTTAATATGATTTGTTAAAGTTGAGCGCGCGAATTTAAATCCATGTTGAGCATTATTTAATCGGTCACGAATTTGTAGAGAGATGTTATGGTTAATGAAGGATTCAAACAGTTTAACAAAGACCGATAATACTGCAATAGGTCTAAAGTTTATGATATCAGACGATAATCTACTTTTGGGCAATGGCGTTACCCTAGATACCTTACATTTGTTAGGATATATACTTTGTTGCAGCGAGAGATTAAAAACAAACAGGGGCTCCTTTAAGACGGATATAAAATCCTTGACTAATATAGACGGCATATTGTCAGGTCCATATGCGGATGTTGTCTTTAAGCGGCTTACTGCTCGGCTCAATTCTGATATATTTATATCCTCTAAACTGACTGGCGATACCCAGCATGTATTATTGCTATCACGCTCAGCTGCATTAGAATCTAATAGCGGTGTATTACTATGAAAGACTGAACTAAAGCAGTGTGCAAACGCGTCAACAGCTTCCTGTCCTTCCACTATTTTATTCATGTATACCAGTTCTTTTGTCTATCTTTGCGTTTATTTTAACATATTTCCGAAATGCTGAAGGCTCACAAGTGATATTATTTTAGATCATATTTGTATAATTTTTATAAGCTTTATTTAGGAGTGCCTTCACTTTGATCCTATAGTATTTATATAAAACTGTAACCCATATCGTTTAAACATTTTAAAATTATAATATTTTCTTTTAATCTGTTGTATTATTTCACTAGTATACCACGAGGGATATTTGTATTTACACGTGGATGGATTCTGTTTAAGAAGTACATGATCGTTGATTACTTTATTTAATCTGTTATACAATATAGGTAGCTATATTGTTTAACAGGTTAAATAAAGTAAGGCCGTAGGGCCATATTAACATCCTGTTGATGTAATAAGTCCGTCCAGTCGATGCTAGCAATGTTAGAATACAGGCTATGAAAATTCCATTCGTTACTTAAATTTTTCTTTGCGTATTAGGCTGCAGGTTATTAACAACCGCACTTCTAGGCAACGTGACGAGTATTTCTATCGGCGAATGGTACGCGTCTATCGGCACCAAAGGTTCAACATCTGATAATATATTAATATTACTGTGTTGGAATCACCCGGGCTGCAACAGCGGTTACATCAAGGGGTATAAGCGATAAGACAATACGCATTATCTCGGATAGTGCCGCGGTATTATAAGCTCTGAAAAGCAACTGCTTTAACAGTGGACTCATCCTGGAGTGTCACCGTGAGCTGCAAAGAATTGCAACAAAAAATCGGGTAACGTTGCAATGGATACGCGGCCACAGTAACTCTTCTGGCAATGACGCTGCAGACCAACTGGCAAAGAAAGGATCGAGCATTAAAATGGTAGGACCCGAACCAATTGTCCCGATACCCTTCTGCCAACTCAAAACATGGTTATGTGACAGAACCACGAAACTACACGAAAAACAATGGGCAGAAACAAAGGAATGTAGACAGACAAAGGAAGCCCTTCCATCCTTAGACATACATCTGTCACGCAAACTGCTACGTTCTTCAAGGAAAAACCTGCGTCATCTAGTGGGTATAATAACAGGTCACTGCTCACTCAACAAACACCTATTTAACATCGGCATCACTGACAGCCCTTTATGTAGAGGCTGCATGGAGACCTAGGAGACACCGGCTCACGTGCTGCTACATTGCAAAAGCGTGAGCAACCAACGGGCGAAACTACTAAACAGTCCAGAAACGATGAAGGAAGTACTGTGCAACACCGGTCCCCTATTGTCCTTCTGGACGGAGCTGAGGTGGTATGAGTAACCGAACAACTTTTCGCGTCGGTCACTTACGCACAATGGCTCAATTGTGTGGCTAAGTGCGGATAACACACGTCCAACTAACTAACTAATATATTAATATTTCTAGAATCAAGAGTGGTCAATACTAAATTATTATTATTGCGTTGTTCCAATTAACAATAATTCAAAAAAAATAATTAAAATGTGTCTTAGTAGACTTATTGCAAGATTCCAAATTAAAATCCCCGACAATTACAAACTGATATTCAGAATAAGTATTAATAGCATTCTCTATACAAGTTAAGTCATCTAAATATTGTTTGCTACTGTAGTTAGGTGGCAAATATACGACAATCACAAATAACTTAACATGTTTCCATGTGATTATAGCAAACAATAGCTCTTTATCAACTATAAAGCCGTCTATGTCTGTGACCCTTTTGACAGTCACAGTGTGTAACAGTCCTTTACTGCTAGCAAAATTCGATCTTTGCGCAGTACTACATAGTTCTCTGGAAACAACTCGACGTCACCTACAGAACTGTTAAGAAAAGTTTCACTGAAAGTATAGTCAAATGAGTTAATATTTTTATAGAAATAAGCGGTTTTTGTGCGGAGATCTCTTACATTTTGATAATATATTAGAATTCTCTTGGAATGTCTTTGAATTTTTGGTTCATTTTTAGTGGTATTAATTCTCTCTCTCGGGATATTTTAAACATTTAGCTAAGAAAAAACTTAGAACTTATACTCTGTGACTTCCCTTTCTTATATGTTGCAACTATAGGGGTTTCACTATGACTATAGTGAAACCCATATAGTTGCACACCCTATATTCAAAGCTCTCACAAATATTTTTATAAACATTACATATTCCATTCTTATTGAGAACCTATCTTCAAACCTACCTTTAAACTAATAAACAACATAGTAAAACATATGAACAAAATAACGCCAGTTACAGTTACAGCAATCTTTTTTGATATGAGTAAGGCATTCGATTTCGTACCGCATGAATTACTGCTGCAAAAATGTACGGAATTCGTGGTTCTGCACATGATTGGCTGATGATTTATCTAAGTAACAGAACACAGTTTGTGGAAGTTACAATTTTTTACTTGAAACATGAAGAGGTACCTTTCAAATCGTGCATGAGATACAATAAAGTTGGTGTACCCCAGGGAAGCATTCTTGGTCCACTTCTTTTCTTCTATATATAAATGATCTTCCTTCGATGACACCTCATGAATGTATTTTATATGCAGATGATATCTCAATAATAGTACCTAACAACTCTAATTGTAACTACAATAATGTGCTAAATAAAACTATTTATGATATTGTGGACTGGTTAAGTTGCCATAATTTTAGTGTTAATATAAATAAAACTAAATATATTCAATTCCATAACATAAGAGGGAATAAGTATAAGTTAAAACTAAATTATAATGTGGAATCTCTATTAGAGGTAAATTATTTATCTTTTCTAGGGATAACTCTAGATGATAAATGTAATTGGAAGGCTCACATAGAAAAGACCTGTAATAAAATTACCAGATTTGTTTACGCTCTGTGGAGACAAACCAAAATCGCAAATAAAAAACGGCTCTACAAGCATATCATGCCTTTGTCGCATCGAACCTTAGATATGGCATCGTGCTTTGGGATAATTCTGTAAAAATAAATAGATTGTTTATAGCACAGAAGCAATGTGTGAGAGCTATTTACAACGTAGCTCCCTGGACAACCTGTAAGCCTCTTTTCCGCGAACTGTCCATATTAAGTATGACATGTCTTTATATATTTGAAACGTGTATATTTGACAAAAATTATACTGATTTGTTTACTCTTAAAAAAATATATGCAATTTAATACTCGTTATCCAAACAAACTTGTTGAAAAGTAGTATTAAAATGCTGATAAGAAATATGACTGTCTGGGCTGAAAGCGTCAAAACAAAATAGGGACCCGCTGGCATGATAAAAGATTTGCATGCGCATTCCTTATAAATTAATTATTATTTTAAAATAAAACCAAGGTATTTTAAAGGTACTAATACACCGTTAAACGGTGACATATACTATTGGTCTGAAAACCTTCAAACAGCGAAGGGTCCTGCTGGGTAATAATTTAAGATTTCGCTGTAGCAATTAAGGTACAAATTTTTTACTTATACGATTCGGAAAGTATTAAATACCACGCACGTAAAATGTTCGCCGTCAATCGAGAAATCTTTTAGCCCGCGCTTGGCCAGCCTAATCCTTCTCATACTGATGCCCGTGCACAACAGTGGGACAGTTTAATACAGGGCTGATATTAATATAAGGGTGTTCCCTCAATGACATATGCCATCGCTGGTGACATGCGGTAACACAACAAATAAACTTGATAACAGTATAGAACAATGAAAATCACAAAAAAGCAGATAGTAAACGTAATCTATGGATATATACCCGCTCTTTGGCAACCTTGTTAATAGAGTCAGAGCCCTGTCTGCGTAATAAACAATGACCTATCGCTCTACTCTGGAAATTACGATACAAGTCTACTTGACTGCGATCTTCTGATGGATGGGTGCGTTTTGCAAGTCAGGCTGCTCGATATTTGAGAGAAGATTTCTCTTAACCCTCTCGAGAAGTATTGTCAATATGTATTTCTAATGTTTTTTATTGTTCACAGTGGATGAAATCCAAGTGGCGTCTTACAAGATGTTGGGCTCTCTGTACGCTTTAGGAACTGATGCATCGCTCACCCATGATAGGAAGTATCTTAAGACTGAAATCGAGAGACATAAGCCTGCTTTGGTAAGTGTTACGTGAGCGACTTAAGAAAGCGATAATAGCTTTAAAAGTCTACATAACGCACAATACCAGTAATAGTATTACTCTATAATTAAATACGTTACGAGTCATGACTAAATGAATATGAATGAAGTTACTAACGCTGCATAAAAGGAATTGCTAGGAATATATATATACAAATATAGCAACCTCAATGCTTGTGTAAAGAACTCTAAATACCGTACTCGCTGCGAACACACAGCACTTTTTGTGCGTGTATTTAGCTAAAAAATCCTATATAGAACATTTTTCCTCAATTAGCCTGCCTCAGTTTTAAGTAATGATTTCATCATTAATATAAAATCGATACATGCAATTAAAGATTTTATTTCAGACCCATATTGCGATATCATAATCTAGAATTTTGTGCCTCACAATATAATTCTCACTAAATGTTATCCCAGGGTTCATGCCTGGGCGCGTTCAGCTCAACATTCCCGGTGGCTTTCCTGGAACCGCATCTGAACAAACACAACCAGTTCTCACTGCTCAACAGAATTGCCGACCATTCGCTAGAAGCCCAAGGTAAAACATGTTACATAGAGTTCACAATATAATAAAGAAATACTCCTGAATCCATGAGAAAAATTTCAAATCATTATTTTAATTATAGTATATATCTCAGTTTTTTGTATTGAGGCTGAATCAGTATCAGTTAACCTTACCTGCACAGTAAAAGTAATCGTTATTTTAACAGATATTATGCAGAAAATGGAGCAATGCATGCCAACTCTAGAAACCATCCTGGGTGAGGTGGACCAGTTCGTGGAGTCTGACAAGACTTACAACGAAGCTCCTCATATTATTGATGTCGTACTACCGTTGCTGTGCTCGTACCTACCTTTCTGGTGGGCGCAGGGACCTGACAATGTCACTCCTACGGGAGGGTAAGTAACATTATGTAAGACTGATTTGAAGACTTACTCGGTCTCACGTTCGTACTAGAGCCCAGAGATAAATATTGGCTTGCTTATGGTTCTTCTTGACCTGACACGAGCATTTGACTCTGTAATTACCAACTCGACATTGTTAAAAGAGTGTCAAGTTAATTACTGATTGTTATCGTTCTGGCACTTATTTCAATATACACAAACAGAATCAACAATGATTATTATTATTAGAATGAATTAGCCCAGAACGAAACAAAAGGGTTTTTATACATTGATAGTAATCAAAGTGATGTGAAAGAGAAAACAGGTTTAAGTAAAAACCAAACGAAATGTGTAATGGCTCTAATTAACCTATAGAGTCGCATCGGCATACCGGTGGCCAGACACAATAGATTTTAAATTATGTCTGGTATTCTAAGACGTGATAAATTAAATATAAAACTAAATAAAATTAATAATAAACTTACTGCTCTTAATTTAAAATTAACCACGTCCCATTTACCCATGCCACCAAGTAGAATACATACAGATATCTTAGCTTTGTATTATTTCACCATCAATAAAAACGATAACTGCCTGTTTAATGCATTTATAACTTTTAAAAGTCAGAGTATGTGCTATAGCAGAGTATAGCTATATAGGATTAGAATCCTCTGATTTGGCCTTAGACCAACAGTCTTCCTATTGCTTTAAACGGTTTCTAATAAACTTTATATCTTACAGAAACCACGTCACGATGGTGACAGCGGAACACATGAACCAATTGCTCAAGAACGTACTCAAACTGATCAAGAAGAACATTGGCAATGAGAACGCGCCGTGGATGACCCGCATCGCGACCTACACACAGCAGATCATCATCAACTCCTCCGAGGAGTTGCTGAGAGACTCCTTCTTGCCGCTGGCTGAGAGGGTTAGAAAGCGAACTGATAATATGTTCCATAAGGAGGAGAGCTTGAGAGGTTTCATCAAGGTAAGTAAACCAACGACATAATTCGGATTAATAGCCGCCGATTACATCGCGCAATTTGTTATTGTTGAACCCACGCAGGATAAAATATTGTGTGATACACAAATAGCAAATCTTGTACCGCAATTATTTCCAGAATATGAATGATGATAAAAGAAAAGAAATGTTATAATGTAAGATATTTGCACTATTACACCACTGCATGCAAATCGTTGCATTACAACATCGTTGTGTGATTGAACCCACTTAAGTCAGCTATTTATGTAATTTAAAAATTATTGTCCTCAGTTTGAGTGAACTTTGAATCCGTTATTTGTATGTTTGCAATGGCCAACGGATAACGACAGCATTTATTTTAAACGTTAATATTTTTTGTCGGCTTCCTCATTGCCCTCTGATTTCATTTACTATTTCCCTTGCAGTCATCGACAGACGACACCTCACAAGTGGAGTCACAGATCCAAGAAGACTGGCAGCTGTTGGTGCGCGATATCTACTCGTTCTATCCGCTGCTCATCAAATACGTAGACTTGCAGAGGAACCATTGGCTCAGGAATAACGTACCAGGTTTGGAAACCACCTTGTATATATATAAGTATATTTCTAACAATAATGAGAACTTTAAAGATTGCGATTCATAATACACTTAGAAACAACAGAAAAATCCTGTGAATATACAAATAAGTATAACAACATTTAGGCTTATCATTTAGCGACACATAAAAATAATGAAGAAAGAAAATAGTTGTTTCTGGTTTACATCGAGAAACATACCATTAAAAAAATTAGTTTTAAGGAAAAATATAAAAAGTAAAGTAGAAAACAAAAAGACAAATAATAATAAAAAATATACCTAATGTTTACGACGAGATCAAAATATATAATAATGTGTATCGCCAATAGAGCAAGATCCCGTGAAAAAATTGAAAATAACAAGTTTCCGTTCTAAATATAATCTCTAGTCTAGGGTTTATCCCTAGTAGTGTTTGTGATATTGGTACATAATATGTCTCATTATTTAATCAATTTGACAGAGGCGGAAGAGCTGTACAATCACGTGGCAGAAATATTCAACATCTGGTCGAAGAGTCAGTACTTCCTGAAGGAAGAACAGAACTTCATCTCCGCTAACGAAATTGACAACATGGTAATAAAAACATAAAAGTCTATGCCCCAAGACTCGTTTACATACTGTGGAGTACTATAGATACTATTCTAACTAAGTAGATTGTTAGTAAGTTTTTTGTTAGACTATCCCAGCAGCACGAAGTCTCAATATATATCCATTAGACAGCAATGGACAAACATACATATCTAACCTAACATATTTCGCCTTATGCACAGATTTTACTGTCTCCACAGTAAAATCTCAGGACAGTATTCCTAACATGAATATGTAACGAAATGCGACATCATTTCGTTGCAATCCGTGGAGGCATTTCCCAAGATTACCTTCTCCAGACTTGACAACATCGCGTAAAGCCCTCTCTCCGCTGTACCTTACATTTCTTTGTCCACTTACTTCCAAATTTTTAACTTTCATAAAGCGCCTACAATTGTTAGGACAGCGTGCCATACTCTCCAAGGCATAAGAGTGATCTTTCCCTCGAAACTGTGTTCTTACTAAGAATTTCTTGAAATAAACTTCTAAAGCTATTTTCTCGAATCGTATACCAAACGTAGATGAACCCGATAATATTCTATATCTCTCTGAAAAAATATGAGACTTCACAGACAAGAGTATTTCTTTTAAAATTGAAGATACTGTAAGGCAGGGTTTACTGTAGCTAGATGTCTAGAGATGCAGAGTAAAATTGCCGATAATTTTGATTGAATATGAATTTATTTTAGAATAAACTTTTCCTATCCATATGTACAGTTCCAGTCACACAAGAAGTTATATACTACGGGAGCTAATATTTATAATCCAGCAATCACAGCAAAGTGCAATATTTCTGTAACGTTACGAGCTTGGGCGCCTTCTTTGATTACCCACAGTCCGCGTTACTTGTAAAGGTCATCTGAGGCCAACAACTAAAATACACAAAAAAAAAGAATTTGCCATTTGTCGCTCGGCGCCGCGGTGTGCGAACGTCTTGATGTTTATGTATTGCAGCTACAATACCATTTTACTATAATTCGTATCCAATGGCCAGCGAAAATGTATATATCGATCTTGATTTTCTTTTTATAGAGACAAGTACATATTATTTTCGTAAACAGGTGCTGATCATGCCAACAGCGACCAGAAGGGTGACAGCAGTGACTGATGGAACTCCTCAGGCAGGCGGCAAGGTATTTCACATAAAATGCTATATTCATAACATTTAGTGTTGTATGTTTGTCAGTAGTTTAAGTGTCTTCATTTAGAATAGTAATAAATTCCTACTCTGTGCTGAATAGTATGTTTGCCGGTAGTTTTACTTTATGTCAGAAAGGCATCTCTGGTAAAATATACCTACGAAATGGTGATTCATTTTAAACTGATTGATTGTGAATATTGGTTTTAGAGTCAAATTATTAGTTAGAAAAATTTTACTCGTTAATGATGTGTGTAATTGTTTTCCAATACGTATAGTGTTGTTGTCACATTTCAATGTGATTCTACAGATCACTACTAAGCATTAGCGTTACTATTCACTATTTGTCTGGGCATAGTTGATTCTGAAATGTTAGGTCAATATAAAGCCGGCAAAATGTATATTCAGTTTTCATTCGATTCGATCAATTAGCAAAAACCGATCGGCATAAACCGTACACATAGACTTAGTACTTATTCCTTGGTTCTATCGACTTATTCGAACCGAATACAGATTAACAAGTATTTCGATCGGCGTTATATTTAGCCAGGCGCACAATAAAATCTGGTGTAAGTAGAATGGTAGATCATGCGATTCTACTACCTGGCCAAGCCGACTCGAGCACATCGTGTATGGCAACCACAGAGCACGCCAGCTTCCTACTAGAGACATCATATTGTATATAATACTTATACTGACGAGCTAGCGGTGATGGCTGTGTTTAGCGCCATTCGTCATTCGACACGAATATTATTATTACTTTTGTCTCTAATAGAGGCGCCACGCACTATATTTCGTGTTTTGTAATCCAACCCTTATTTAAGAATTTGTGAATTTTAATTTGTAGTCTTTTGTCTCTATGTTATTAGATACTTGTTCTACATACTTCCAAAAATATAAACAGGCATTTATATGTCGGTTAACCTGCCTGCCTACAAAGTGTTATTAATAGAAACCTTTGTATATTTTTCCTTGTTTATATGTATTCGTTTATGTTTGCACACTATGTCATTCACAATTCATTACAATAATTATTATTATGAAATCATTATATATTAAGTACACTATATATTTTAATCATTAACACACACAATTACTTATCTCTAGATGAAAAAGGCAGTCGTAAGTATCCACTGACACAACTGATTGATTGATTGAGGGATACCGAACGATTGAGGATCGTCCTTATCAATCAGGGTCGCAACCAGGTTATGGTTCACGTGAAAATTGGTGTCTTTTACATATAAATCCCCTGCATCCTCCCCACAAAAGACTACTTGTATACCCTTGTGATTGACAATATATTAATTGATATAATTTGTTTGATTGATTGGTTTTAAGCTATATGTATCTACAAACACTAAGACTGTTCTTTTCTCATTTCAATTATATGTTTTTTTCGTATTTATTTTAATCGTATTTATAATCAGATTACCAATGACTTCTGTGCCCGTCTCTATGTAGCTGTTTCACGTAAACTTATAAGTCTTTCACAATTTAATTGAATTGATTGGCTTGAAGGTTTCAAATTGTTGTGTTTGTTAGCTATGAATGTTTCTTTGAAAGCAAATGTCTTAAGATTACAGAATAAATATTACATCTGTTTTATAATTACACACATCAAACGAGATTGGATGACAGGTCATTAGCAAACATATATATCTACTATTACATAAATATATTATCTATTACAAGCTGAGGGTTAAGTGACGTTTATATAAACGTCACCTAACCCTCAGCAAGAGTATGGTGTTACAAATCTTGCTCCATTAAACAGTTGATCTAATGCAAATATTTTTCCAAACGGTGTATCAATTCCTAAGACATACAAACTTGTCAGTTTTCTAATATTATTACATCATACATGCAGTTGTTCAATATTACACTATTTGGTATAAGACACATATAAAGTTTGTTAGTTTGTTCTGCTACCCTATCTCTTTTGCTGTGTGTACAACATGGTTGATTATGCTTTCATAAAATGTCATTGTGCGCTACAAGTTCACACACATTATCTGTATTATACTTGCTTAGCGCTGCCATCCGTCTGAGCTTCTATGATTTTTATTATTAAGCAATTTATATGCCAATTTATAAGTCTTATGGACTATGGTAAAGTACCATAGTCCATAAGACTTAAAAAATATCTTATTTTTTAGATTAGCACATATTATTTTATCAAACATAAATTATAAGACTTTTTCAATTTACCAGTGGATATCAAATATGAGAAATTAATTTGTTTTATCAAAATTATTTATTTTACTTTTATATTATTATTTAATTATAGCTTCTTATATTAGCATAATATTATGTAGGTATAATATAATGCTATCAAAAGGATATTTATTTATATCTAATAAATTTTATTTTATTTAATACACACATTATATTACCTCGTAATCAATTAGAAAAATCACGCCAAAATTCAACCAAACAAAAACATAATTTTACGAATGGCAGCTCTATTCTCTCTTCTTACTTCTTCTTCTCTTCTCTTATACCCACAATTGACGAACAGAAAAAGAAGAAGCACCGTGACAAGAAGCGCGATAAGGACAAGGAAGTCCAGGCCTCGCTGATGGTGGCCTGTCTCAAGAGATTGCTGCCTGTTGGACTGAATCTCTTCGCGGGCAGGGAACAGGAACTGGTGCAGCATTGTAAAGATCGGTTCCTTAAGGTGAGTTAGAGAAAGATACAAACAATACTTGAGATATAATAGGCATGTTGACAGGGTTAAAATAAGTGATTCGAATTAGTCCATCTTTTAGATTAGCACAAAATATTGAACATCTATTTTTTGATTTAACAAAACATTAAATATTTACTAAGATATAACGCATTAAAGTTCGGAAGTAGGGGCTTGTGACGTCACTGTCCTATAAAATTTGTACCGACAAGTGTCGTAACACGAAATTTAAACCCATTGTATCTTCGTTATTATTAGTTTGTGTGACAAAAGAAAAACACGTGTCCATTATTTTTTGCTAGTCTTAAAGACGGACTAAAATCTTTTTTTTAGTCAACATGCCTATTGTTGGCAATGCCTGTAGAATAAGTTTGCGCTACAATTTAAGGAACATTTTGTCAGGTTAATCGACGATTACACTAGTGGCATAATTAATGTTCGACTCAATGTTACGGCAAACTAAGTATTGAGGATTTAATTCTCACACGCGACAAATATTTGTTTGTTGTACAAGTATTTGGTCCGAGTCTGGGTCTTATATTTTGTGTGATATAATACTAGAGCGAGAGTTGTTTTTTTTAATGAAATGAAATGAATAAGCTTCCTTTCAATTACGTGGGACTTGAAGTAAATCTGGCAAAATATGGGTGTATAGCCTTTTTTGTTTTTTTAACATGGTGGAATGCATTGACGCATACGTCTGCGCGAAAAAGGCAAGCGGAAAGTTTATGTCGGACTCACCCAGGAAAAGGTGAAACGTCTCGGTTGCTGATGACAAAACCTACCACGGTGTGCCAACTCACTGCCTTAGATGGTGGATGAGTCGTTGGAACTGAAACTACATCAGCGATCCACCAAGCATTGCCCGACCCAGGCATGAAATGCCTGCGGACGACGATAACGTAGGACGAGGACGTCATGGGCGACGCCCCTGCACGACAAAGGGCTCAATTGCTTGCGATCCCCGTTCTCCGCCCGTGACCTTGGCTACGTCGTAATCAGGCGCGCATAGGCACGACTGTGCCGATAGGGGTATAGCCTAACTCTACCTACCACTTCTTCACTTCACTGTGTTCCCTGAAGTGTATTCGGGGAACACAGGATTAATCCTAGATATATAAATACATAATTTTTCAGAAAATGTCAGAACAAGACGTCGCTGAGTTCGCGAAGACCCAGCTCACGTTGCCGGACAAGATAGACCCGGCTGATGAGATGTCTTGGCAGCACTATCTTTACTCCAAGCTGGGCTCGAAGTCGAAGACCAACATCACCGTGGAGACGGCTGAGAACAAGGCCAAGATCATTGATGACACTGTTGAAAGGATCGTCGCTATGAGTAAAGTGCTGTTTGGACTGCATATGGTAAGAGGATTAGAGTTAAAGAATAATGATGTTAGGTTTGCACAATGGTTAAGGGTTGGTATCTTGGTAGATAGAGTATTAAATGGCAGATTGGGAAATAGTTTAGGGAAGGACGTTTTAGGGCAGGAAATGGCAGCCGCCTTGATATCGTATTTGTGGTGCTACGTTTGATACACCAAACGCAAAAAGACAGCAATGTACAGCTTGCTTTTGTCATTATTGTTCGATATGATAACAGGTTAATATGAGAAAGAAAGAAATTAATGAAGAAATTCTAGACATAGATGACAAATGTTAAATTCAGGGAGTCTGTTATTATATCCTTTTTATTGTTTAATGTAGTATGTGAAATACCTCTACCTATCCTATGTTGTGATACAAATTAGAAATGTGATTTCGTATAATCAATATTCATGTAAATAATAATTGTTTACAACAGGTTTATCGATGTTTGAATACGAGTCGTTTCATATTCAAATTATTCGATTTTTTTTGTGACATCGCATCGTGTATGTAGGCGTAATGTATTTGTGGGGCTATACAGTTATCTTATTATTTATATATACATAGGTAAAGTTTTTCCCTGTTTATACGATATTATATATGTATGTACATGATATAGATCGACCATCCGCAACAAATGAGTAAGAACGTGTATCGCTCGGTGGTCTCCATACAACGTAAGCGCGCCGTCATCGCCTGCTTCAGACAGACTTCTCTACATTCGTTACCGAGGTTCTATTCCCGTGCAGTGATCTGTGTGACTTCTTAACTCTTGTGTTAGATGTGTTGTTTACTAACTTAATAGCTTTTATGAACTACACAAGCATTTGAATAGTTTACGAGTGTCATCCCGTGAAGACGAAAAGCTGCCGTGTCCAAACCATTTTAAAATGTATATTTATACTTTTAAATTTTAAATAAAGGAAGAATCACTTAGAATATCGCGCATGATAAGTGAATTTTCCAGTTTGTGTGAGTTGTTTTGCCATATAGAATCGTTATGTGCATTAGGTATTACGTCAAACCCAAAGTCCCTTTTTAAACGCCACGTAAGTACTTGCGTATGTTGGTGAACTTAAAAATGTCATAGACTTTTCTACCAATTTACCTTGAGGTGAGAAAATTTATATAACAGTTCACCCATGACGTTTATGAGGTTAGGTCCGAATTTATCTTGGAGACAATAGGCAATAAAGTAATACCCGCTCCAAATAATTCTTGATTAAGGCTAATAAAGAATCCAGTTCTCGAAGGAATTTTAGTAAGGCTAGGGTTCCTATTGTCTTTTTGCAAATCCAGCCGTAGATGACATGTACAACTTAAAGTGATTTTGAGTTCCTTGCTTATGATAGCCAAGTACAGAAGACCCTGTTAGCTTGCCTTAAATTCGGTCGGATTACATTCTCTACTAAAAGTGTTTTTTTCCTGACTTGGCTGAACTTTGTGACAGTATAAAACTATTTGTTTGTGCGTGTGTCCATTGTCAAATATTGTATTACCCGTGTTGTGCATGCGGCTATGGAACTAACAAGGCGACGAAGCCCAAGCAGCGCTCCGTGAACTGGAGCCGCGTGCTGTGTGCGGCCAGGAAGAGAGCCGCCATCGCGTGCCTGCGATCTGTACACCTGTACAAACTTAGTCGGTATGGACATGTACCTTTAGGTACAATATCTAAGGCTAATTTGTAGCGGAAAATGTGCTGCATTGGTTAGAATACGAAAAATGTTAAGTGGAAAATGAATACTATTTGTTAGTGTATGGTAAATTTGAAGCGGAATATAAGCCTTATTTGATGCAATAAGGCAAATTTGATGCGGGTAGACCAATTAGGTATAGAATTCCGAGCGTAAAGGGTCGTGGGTGAAGATCCATAACATGTTTAGGAGGGTTCTATTACAAGGATTTCGCTTAGTTTAATTAGCTTACAACAGTACTTGTAATTCGCAAGCCAAATTGCTAGTAATATAGGGCTGGACACATTTTGCTTTGTTATGTACCAAGCAAAATGTTTCCAGCACGCCACGGTCACTACTACTTTTAAACGCTAATAAATCTTTTTAAATTAGTTATTGTTTTTCTAATTTGTATTGTTAATTATGTAGCTTTACTCATCCCAATTTATAGTATGTGAACTGCTTACTATTTATTACATCCATATTTAGCTATGCTCAAGCAGATTTTAACCTAGTCACTAATTGGCTCTAGAATAATTATCTTTCTCTCAATGTAGAAAAGGCGAAGTATATAGCTTTTTCACTATCCTCCGTTCCCACGCATGAATTAGCTAATTTAAATATTAAAGCTCACAATTGTCTATATAGCGCTGATACCCACTGCACATGTCCTAGATTACAAATGGAAAATAGCACTAAATACTTAGAGGTCATTATTGACAAAAATCTTAGTTTCAAACCACACCTAACTCTGCTAGCGTCAAGAATTCGAAAATTGATTTATGTATTCAAGAACCTCAGAAATGTAGTTGATAAAAACACAATTAAAATGACTAATCTTGCTTTATGTCAGTCCCTCCTCACGTACTGTATCACAGTGTGGGGTGGGCTGCAAAGTCTTTGATTCTTCCAGTGGAACGAGCTCAAAGAGCAGTTTTAAAAGTATCGCACTTCCTCCCGTTCTATTATGCAACATCTGACTTATACAGTTTCTGTAATGTACTCACAGTTCGCCAACTCTTTGTTCTCTATACAGTATTAAAAAAACATTCAGAAATCAATTTCATATCATCTAACCACCCACAGAGACGAAGAAACAGAATATGTCCACCTGTTCTATATAGAAATAGCCTGTCCCACAAAATTTACTGTTTTCTGGGTAGCCATTTGTATAACAACATTAATTCAGCCCTTGAAATATATATTTATTTTTCGGAAGGGATATATAATATATCCCTTCCGAAAAATAAATGCAAGCAAATTGTTTCACAATGGTTACACAAACTCAGTTACGAAGCAACAGAAAATCTTTTGAAAACATTGATATAAACATATTATACATCCATGCACCCGCACACACTCTCTCTTACATAACAAACAAGCATGCGTGCGCGCGTGAGCGCACACACAGACACACACAGCCACACACACACACACGCACACACACGCACACACACACACCCAAACACAAACATGCACACAAACACGCACACACATTAATATTTGTAACTTAAATTTGTTTAACGTCACCTTCTATTTTACTTGGTATTAGTTCAATCACTTTATAGTTTACATAGTTTCCACTATCTGTGATTCGATGTATGTAGGGAGCCTGGTAATCTGTCTGACAGGATTTTCCTAGTTCAGATACCAGTCTCTCACACAGGTACATTTTGTTAACTAATGTTATAATAACATATATCTAGTATAAGTACCTAACCTTTGTTAAATAAAATAAATAATCTTTATTATTATTATTATATTAGCATAAGATCACAAAAACAATGTTGGTATTCAGGATGAAATCGTAGCTTGGCGCCGAGAGCAGGCTTTTGCTCATATGACATGGCGGTCAAGGGTTAAATAAAAAATATATATGTGTTCATTTACTCTTATTTGTACAAACATGTATACAAGGTGCCGCGCTGACAGTTAGAGAATATGCTTACTTAAAAAATTATATACTTGTAAACTGTATGAAATTAACTTCCAATCTGCTAATATCTAAGCTTCGGTAAATCAACAATGTTACAGACAAAAAGTGTTTGAGGATTTTGCATGAGATTTTGTTTGTAAATTAAATATAACAACCTAAATGTTCATATATTAAAAAGTGTAAATATACTATTAATACATATAAATATATAGGTACTGAGAAAATATTTTTACTTCTGCTACTATACAAGTATTGTATGTATTTCTAATCTATCTATTAATATTGGTATACAGACATCGAGCGTGCAACATCTTCGCACGCACCTACTACGAGCTGTGGTTGGAAGAAGAAAACGTGGGTCAAGAAGTTATGATTGAAGATTTGACGGTAAGTCATTTACTTATAGAAAAGTATAAAAACCAATTACGAGGCACTCTATCATGTCAACATTTTATGGAAAACATCATTTTAAATACCTACAGAAAAAATATTATGTTTAATTATCGACTTAAAAACAAATTTACAGTAGTAACGTGACTGAGCTACCCATCAGATTGAAAAATTGATTTAAATTAATTGTTCTGAATCAAGGGTGCGTTAGCGTAAAAATATTAAGCTTAATATTGTCATACAAATTTAATAAACGTCTTGGTATTCAAACATAATAAACTGTCTTGTATTGCCATGGAGAAAACATATTCAACTGGACAGGCTTGCCTAGTGTGGGGCCACTATATATTTATATTTTTGTAATCATTTTGGCAAAAAACAATTTTTTTTTTTATCTGAAAAATCAAAACTGTTTCCCAACCAATTTACCACACTATATGGTACCTACAGGCTGTATAGCTAGCTAAAAGCAATACGCGAAATCACATATAGACTCGTTTGTACACACGGCTACACATCAAGTTAGACACCCTATATACGCATAACTACGCTATAGACTAAATAGAGAATTGTCAGAAAGGGACAGTGCATAGTGGTGTCGATGTAATGGTAAGGATAGAGCGTAACAAAAATATAACGCACTCTCTCACACGATTCGCAGCGTTCAATTTCTAATAGTTCAAAGTCCAAACAGTCTAGGTTGATGTATCGCTGTGTGTACAGTGATTTTAAATCAAGACTGCCGAATATATCATCCATCTAATTTCGATCGTTGTTATTTTGCGGCTTTCTGATACTTTAATATAATTGTGTCTATCTAATATTTTATTTAAACGTCGAGTCAAGAACTTAGAATATAATCATACTCTCCAATTTCGCAGCAATCGTTCGAGGATGCAGAATTAAAGAAGAGTGACGTGGTGGAAGAAGAAGGCAAGCCAGATCCCCTGACGCAGCTGGTCACTACATTCTGCCGAGGAGCTATGACTGAGAGATCAGGAGCTTTACAGGTAATGTGCACACAACCGTTCGTTCGTTTTAAAAGGTTAATGTTTAAGATAAAACTGCTCTACCTTTTGTGATATCCAAAAATAAATTAAATACGTACTAAATAGATTGCACATATTAGACAGCGGTTTCATTCGGCAGTGAAAAAATATTATTGAAACCGCAGTGTAAATTAAGAAGGAACCAGAGCAAAGACCCTTTCCATTATTCCCAGTTTGCTGCGAGTCTCAACTTGGTCCCAACCAATCCTTTAAAATGAGTCGTTCATCCCGCCATCTCTTTCTGGGTTTGTTGCAATTCTGTTTCCTGTCATGAGCTTTTGACTTCTTCAGTGTTGCAACGGTAGAAAATAAGACTGCTATGCATGAAGCCTTGGATATGATTCCTCGGTCAGACAAAATGTCATTAGATTTATATGTCATGAAATTATCAGTAATAGTACGAGGTCTGGAACTATTCCCGGTAGACGACAATAGGTTCGCTTATTACCACGAAAGGAGACGTTTCATTTTTGTATGGAACTCCGGCTACAACATGTACGTAATTAAAAATCCTAGGAAATTAACCCATAAACATATTTAAACTAAAAATATCCACATTAAAACAATATTGAAGATGGACAAAATAAAAATCGAATATATTTGACGTTTATCTGAACAATCATGGCGGAATATTATGACTTTAAAGCTATGACATTTACATAACCTATAAAGTACAAAAAAACTAGTCAGTGAATTGAATCGCTTCTATAAAGCGTGTTGCCACGTTTTACGACTCTCTAATAGGCACCATTGGAAAGTTCACATTGTCATTACATCACGACTAGTTTATAAAAAGTAAAAACGTATGAATACAAGGAACTGAAATAGGTACACTTAAATGAAACAACAATTTGCTTTTTTAATATTTATTATGTATCAATCCATCTCATCACTATCTTCTAGTATTAACACATCGTCAAGAAATGATGCTGGGGCTTCAATATTACTTTGGTACCGAGCCCAGCCAAGGTACCAGACTACTGTCATCACATGAGCACAACATCCAACAGTTCGCATTCCACATACGCAACTGCAATAATAGCCCTCTATACTGTTTGCCCAATTGGATGGTAGAGAACAAACCGTTAAACAAAGCCAAAGTCGTAGGGAATCGGTCAGAACGAGTAAAACAAAATAACAGCAGAAGTCACGAAAATCTAAGCGCACGCGCAAACGACAATACATGACTAAGAAATCATTGACAGAAACATAATTGTCAAGTGTTAACGTCAAAATGTCATCAAGAATATTTCGTTCCGAAATGCACAGGACCTGTAAGACTGGTGCAGTTCTTTAAATATACTTTTATCATAAGAATTGGGTTCTAACAATTACTTGTATTTATTTGTATTGTAGTCACAATATGCTACAATGTAGGTATATATACCTAAGTATTTTTATTTTATATCTTTGTGATATTTATCTTCTATCAGTTCATCTTATACAATTTCTGAACGCATTATCTAATGCTACAATCCATTGTACCGCCATATTGAATATGGCAATAACAGAAAAAATATTTTCGTCTTGTACAATCTCAATTACAAGTAAATTCTTGGAATAGCATTTTTCTCTGATTTCTGGTAATATTTCCTCTTTTTTGACGTACCGTACATTTTGTAGCCGAAAATGTAACATCTCCTTTATTTAACACATAGCTGATGAAATGTAGATATTATACATCTCTGCCTACCTTTAGGATACAAGCGTAACACTATGTATATGCTTGTTTTATTGTAAATGAGTTTATTTGCGACATTACAGGAGGACCCGCTCTACATGTCATACGCACACATCATAGCTAAGTCTTGTGGAGAAGAGGAGGAAGAAGGAGGCGGCGAGGAAGAGGAAGGAGGCGGAGAAGCAGAGGGAGAGGAAGAAGGCAGAGCCAGTATACACGTAAGCTTATTATATTTATTCAATACTTACTATACTCTGCGGCTTCATCCAAGTAACAAATTTTTGTAAAATTTGTGTATTCTAATAAAATATTAATCGTCTGTTACAAGCAGAAAACTATGGATATGTTTATGGTATGTATATTTTTAATAACAACAAATTCGAAGTCCACTGCTGGATAAAACATAAATATGGTTTAGATGCTTATACAGAGGCAAAATGTCAATCCCTGATAAAGCATGATTAACTTATGTAGTTGGGAAAGCGACGATCGCATTCCCAAAGTTCTGGCTCATTGATCGCGTTTCCTCGTTTATAATTAAGAAACATAAATAGACTTTCAGTGCACGGATGGTGTAATGGTTTAAGTGGTCGCCTCGGCACTGCCACTGCACCGAGTGCTGTGGGTTCGAATCCCACACGGAACAAAAAATTGTGTGATCCATATACGATTATAAGATCGTAACAGATTCTTTTTATTCCCAAAAAGTACCGTGTACAATTGTTATTATTAATTGAGGTTTAAAAATATCATTACAAAACTAATTCAGTAGTGTTTGATAATTAAGTATTTTGATTAATAATATCATATTTACAAGCCTTTATTTACTCCCTTAAGAATATAATGTAATAACGAACTTCATGTTCTTAACAAAACTATTGATATCTACATAATATTGTCTTCTGTTTACGCGAATGTTATTCATTGAAATTAAACTACATACTATATACGGGTTTTATCGCGTTGTTTATTAATCACTCGGGGTAATTGTAAACCTAAATATAAATAGATTAATAGTTGAAATAATTTTATTAGCTTATGAATTAGTAAAATTCAATAGTAGTAGTAGTGTAATAGTTTCAAAATTACGTAATACAGTGATTAATAAACAACGCGATAAAATCCGTATATAGTAGTTTAATTTCAATATTGATATCTAGTTATTTTCAAATTAATGTAGGCATATGTAGATATGTACCTACGGACGAACGGACAACTTAACTGTGTGGTGAAATGTGGTTAATATTATACAGGATATTTAAATACATAATAAAAAACGTTCAAAAAGCTGCAAGTGTAAAATGAGTAAGATTTTATTACACAACAACGAGGTGATTATGATTTGAATATGTATTGATTGTTCAAAAGTACTTATTGTTTAGATTTAAATCTGCGGCTCGCTGTACACAGATCAGTCCTTAGAGGTTTTCGTGTACAGTTATATTTTGAACACTGTAAGTGTATTAGAAATGAGTAAATAAATAAATATTCTATGTATTACTCATCGGTGGCCTGCTACCCTAACTCTATTGCCGACGATATATTAATCCTATCTCGGTATATGCCACCTCTAACTTATCAATTCACACTTTAATCATATATATGGCTTATATCTAATATTATTATTTATCATACAGGAACAAGAAATGGAGAAACAGAAACTTCTCTTCCACCAAGCACGTCTGGCAGACCGAGGAGTGGCAGAGATGGTATTGCTACACATATCGGCGTCCAAGGGTGTTCCCAGCGAGATGGTCATGAAGACCTTGCAACTGGGCATCTCCATATTAAGAGGAGGCAACATTGATATCCAGATGGTAAATTAAGATCCATTACTTTATTTGAGACCGACTTTAGGTTACAGAATTTGGTATCTGCGACTTTTTTAAAGTGGAATTTATAGTTAAGTTTAGCAGTTTATCCTTATAAGCGTTATAAACATACATACATACATACATACATACATAGATTCACGCCTGTTTCCCAGAGGGGTAGGCAGAGACTACGGATTTACGCTACGGCTACGATCCTGACACACTTCTCTGGCTTCATTCACTTTCATAACATTCCTCATACACGCTCGCCGGTTTAAGGTACCCTTAACCTTGCCTTTATCCAGAACGTCTCCGATCTGATCAATAAACCTTCGCCTAGGTCTTCCCATTGCGACTGTTCCATTCACACTAGCCTTATAAACTTTCTTAGTCAGTCTTTTCTCGTCCATTCTTTCTACATGCCCAAACCAGCTTAACATACCCTTTTCTATTCTCGTCACTATATCCATTTTTATGCCGCATCTCTCCTCTCTAATCACACTATTCCTTATTCTATCTATCAGAATCACACCACATATATTTCTCAGCGCTCTCATTTCTACAGCATTTATTCTGCTCTCATGCTTCTTTTGCGATACCCAACTTACACTTCCATGCATACGTGTAGTAAAAATAAAATAAATAAAAAATATTTATTACCAAAAGAGTACAATATTTCACACAGAATCCATTGGCCCCACACTAGGCAAGCCTGTCCTGTGGATGCCTTATAAGTAGGCACTAATAGTCCTCTATGAACAGCCAAACGTGCCTTTTCGTAAACGTGCTTTTTCATTTATTATATTACTACAAATTATTTATTTATACCAAACATTAAATTGCCTCTCTACTGGCTTTTGTGGGGTCCTCGTTTAAAATAGGATATGGATTTTTTTTATTGTGATTTTGACGAGTGTATTGTATCGCAACCTCTTACGTAGCAACTAAACCAAAACTCTCAAAATATGGCTACTATTTTCACCCTTTTCGATGATACTAAGTCATGATGCTATAAAAGGATGAATACAATATGTGATATGTGATTCGCAGGGCATGTTGAACCACTTGAAAGACAAGAAAGATGTCGGCTTCTTTACGTCGATAGCCGGTCTTATGAACTCCTGCTCGGTGCTCGACCTGGACGCCTTTGAGAGGAACACTAAGGCTGAAGGTAAGATACAACATGACTCAAGAGTCATGAGCGAACGTCCGTGTACGGTATACGGACGCTTGATCGCTCAAGGGCCAGAGTCACTTTTAATATCAATTATACGACGGTTGATTACATATATCAGCGTAGGACAAAAATCGCTTCTTCTGTCGATTACTGGAGTGACCGGTCATACACGCCTAACGTCTAAGACCGTAAGAAAATCAAATTGTGCAAAAATTTATTCAACGTCACAAATTATACTTGAATAACTACATATATACTAATAATAAGTTATATAGACGCTTTTCTTCGGCGAAAGATGAATCATACAGTCTAATAATCATACAGTAGTTCGAAATCACTTTATCATGCTATCAAGTGTTAGGCTACTGTTTTTATCTTCAAATCTTTTAATGTTTAATGTATTCTGTAGGTCTGGGTGTGGGTCTTGAGGGAGCTGCCGGAGAGAAGAATATGCACGACGCCGAGTTTACATGTGCTCTATTTAGATTCATACAACTGACTTGTGAAGGACACAACTTGGGTACGTATCGTTACTTAATTAGTTACGAATGCTCTCAAATTTGCTATGGCTGTAAAAGGCCGTTAAGTTTTAAGTACCTATGAAATATTTAAGACCTAATATATGTACACTTAGTTTGCAAATAAATGATTATGAATAGGTAGGTATAGAATCTTACCTGTATAAATAGCGCAGTGGTTGAAGTAGTTCTGTCGCTATGGCGAGTTTTGGTGGTTTGACTGCCATACAAACAAAATTACGAATAGTTGTGTAGGTTTCTTGGTGCCGTACTTTTAATGATTCTTAAGTCTCCCACGAGAAATAGAATATCTTTTGAGTGGGTTTTGTTTAAGATGTTGCCAAAGTTTCCCACTGGGATAGAATCTACCACAAATACCTATGTAGCTGCAATACATAAAGTTTCATACACGTCCGCACACTGCGGCGCTAAGCGACAAATGGTGCGAATTCCGTGCCACTTGTTTATATATGAGCCGAGTTTGCTGAATGCTCGCCCCTCCTGTGATTGGTCGATTGTAAATATTAGCTCCTTTTGTATATAATTTCTTGTGTGACTAAAACTATATATATAAATAGGTTATTTTTATTCTTAAATATATTCGTATTCTACAACATATCGGAAGTTTTACTCTCCACCTCTGGACATCAAGCTACAGTAAACCCTGCCTTACACTTTTTGGATTTAAATTTTAACCATAACATCCAAATGTCACTACAATGCTTTAACTATTTTCTTGCGATTTATAAGTTGTTGTAAGCGACAACTGCGCCGTACATTTTTCAACTAGAACGAATTCTAATGTGTTGTATGTTTCACCTCTACAGACTGGCAGAACTACTTGAGGACACAAGCTGGTAACACGACGACGGTGAACGTAGTCATCTGCACTGTAGATTACCTGCTGCGTCTGCAGGAGTCTATTATGGACTTCTACTGGCACTACTCTAGCAAGGTACACCCATCATTTATCGCCTTCTTACTTTCTTTTTTAACCTCGTGTCTGCCAAAATCGTAAATTAAGTCTCGCGTAAATTTTGATCCGGCTAATCTTTTGATGACTGGCTCAGAAGCGTAGCAGTAGTTTATGCGACTGCTGTGTAGTGTGTGTGCGGTATTATTATGAAAATCTCAGTAACTGCACACAGTCTTGCGATATGCCCAGTAGACGAACGACTCGGCCCAACTTATAAGGGTCCTAAATCGCTAATTCAAAGTGACTTTATAGTTGACCCAATGTAGGTATTTGCAACATCTGCCTACCCCTTCGGAAATATAGTCATGAGACTACGTATCTATAAAACTTATTATATAAATATCGTTACGTGTATTCAATAGGAACTGATCGACCCAGCTGGTAAGGCGAACTTCTTCAAGGCTATCGGCGTTGCTTCACAAGTATTCAACACACTCACTGAAGTCATCCAAGGTCCCTGTACCCAGAATCAACAGGCTTTGGCTCATTCCAGGTACTGTATTTCAAGTATAGTTGCTTTGGTAGATCCTGATATTTAATACGCAACATAAAATAACATATATAATAAAATATTCTTTAGGAACAGCAGCAAAATTAGTTGCAAAAGGAAAGAACGATTGATGTTTTAAATTTGGTTATAAGCAATAGTGGAGTGCTATAAGTAGCGATATCTCGCTTGCACGCCTATCCTTAAATAGGAGTTACGTCACGCCTCATGCATTTTTCTGTCATTTTACAATTACACTTGCTACCTAATATGAAAGGGTTCACTCTATTTATTTTTAAGAAATTTAATTAGATTCGATTAAAATAATAAATAGTTTGAGCCGAATTTATTATTATCTAATTATAATGTCTTTAATTACACTCCTTGCTATATTTTTCTTCTTTACTTTTCTTTGTATTAAGGTAAGTACTGTTACGTGCTGGGTTCGAGGGATAAGAATTTAAACAATATTACCGATTTTAGCTTCCGTTCGCTCCGATGAATACTTGACCGCTTACGATTGTAAACTGACTTGGCGTGTGCTAGTCTTGCCTTTTATACGCGGCTAAAGCGTTTCTGGAATTTTTTAGAAGCGCCATACGCTCATAACTGTACGAGAAAGTTCTAGCGCTCTCTCTACTCTTCGCTTACTATTAAGCTACATAGTTCAAAAAGATATCAATAGATGGCACTGTAATACATTATTAGAAGGCCGGGCATTTCCCCACAGTGCCGAGCGATGGCACTGGTTGTAACAGTACTATTTAACCTATCGGTGCTGCATATGATTCGAATGGCAGACGTTATTGAAAATCTATTATGTCTGGCCGCCGATGTGCTGCTGCGACTCAATAGGGTAACTTTTAGATGCTATGCGAAAAATTTATCGAGCTCGTATCCATTAGCCTACAAATATCGTATCCATAATCCTAAGTTAAATAGTAAATGACGTCGAATAACTCAATTATTCGAACTCAGGATTTTACACGTGGCATACTCGAATTATTCGAGATTAATCGCATAGCAGTATTGCTAGGCTTTATCAAAATAGTAGGAATTATTAAGGATTAAACAATTTTGTGGTATATTCTAGATTGTGGGACGCTGTGGGCGGTTTCCTGTTCCTGTTTTCGCATATGCAAGACAAGCTGTCGAAGCACTCGTCTCAGGTGGACCTGCTCAAAGAACTGCTAAACTTGCAGAAAGACATGATAACCATGATGTTGTCTATGCTTGAAGGAAACGTTGTCAACGGTAAGATACCCTTTTCTGTCTACCATTTGTTTCTAAGATACTGGATCTGGTATTTTTGATATAAAAGCTAGAGTATGACTTATTTATCACATAGTCAAGTTTTTGATATTTGTAACAACTAAAACAGTTTATTAGACAAAAATCCTAAAGAGTTTGGCATTCGTTTTTTGAAGAATCTAGATTCATTGTAATCTCGCAGATTAGGATCGAGCCCTTGTGTCGCTGGAGACTTTACAAATATATAATCAACTACTATCCTGCCAGATCCGAAACATTTGTGGGTCACACAAATAAAAGTCTCGTGTGGGATTACGTTAGGCGTTAAGGTTTAAGGTAACCGCTTACCAGTTACTTTACTTTTACAGTATCTATATATTAATACGTGAAGCAAAAACTCTGTACCCCTTTTTACGAAAATTGCGCGGTCGGAGGAGTATGAAATTTGGTACAGTTAAAATTTCTATGGAGAAGAAGAGGCGATTCCTAATATATACATAAAACATATATTAGAAATACATTAAATTAATGAAAAAACACTACACGCACACAACCATACATTTGACACACGCAGTCGAATCGCGTTCGTAGTATATCGGCATTGTTCGGCTGATGTAGTACTATTCTTCGTAACTATGGTTACATATATCAATATATAATGACATATATCAGCAAAATCTTACAAGCAACCTTTAGGTGGATTGAAATGATATATACTATTAATATTATAATATATTGCCGTAATTATATGAAAAAAAGAAAACAAAGTAACAAGTTTAGGAATATCATCAATTAAAGAGTTTAGTTAATAAGTAAATAATAATTTGTGCTTCGGAGAGCACGTTAAGCCGTCGGACCCGGCTGCAAAACATCTATGGCAGACGTTATTGGGAAGTCAGTGCTCTATAATATCCTGATACTGGTCTAGCCATAGAGTATCGTTAGCCTTCGGGTTGCGGAGGTCAGGTGGCAGCTGCTCCATGTAAAAACTGATATCCTATCAAATCCGGTTAGACCAGAAAAACCCACCCCAACATTACTTGGGAATAATAAAGGCTAGGGAGAAGAAGAAGATCGAAATCTAAATGAAATGTGATTATAATGTTCTAGACGATAAAACTTTAATAACTATCGAATTTAAAATTTAAATCAATTATGGTCGGATTTAGACCACTAGGCAACCGCTAGTATTATTAATTCTAGTTTCTATTTATTTTTGATCTTCGTAGGTACCATCGGTAAACAGATGGTAGACACGTTGGTGGAGTCGGCTTCCAACGTAGAACTGATCCTGAAGTACTTCGACATGTTCCTGAAGCTCAAAGACCTTACGTCCAGCCCCAGCTTCCAGGAGATCGATGGTAACAACGATGGGTGGGTGCTGCCCAAGGACTTCAAGGAGAAGATGGAACAACAAAAGAGTTATACACCGTAAGTATTTACATAGTCACATGTCAGAAAAGGGGGAGGTAGAGGTATATGACACCCCCTGCCAGCTGTAATTTTAGTGTCACGGCTGTGCTGATTGCCGAGTACCAAGCGCAATTCCAGTCTCATTGCTGCGACTGAGACTTTGTTAGAGTGTTGTTGGAATCAAACCCAATACTTTAATAAACAGCAGTACCATTCACTATCACTGCAACACAAAGGAAGACGTTGTTATTTATCTTGTGTAAATAATCAAAAACACAACACCTTCAATTTTTACTTACTACTTATTGTGCCTTCATAAAAAATCTGTAGTTCTGTACTATCAGCCCATGGTACAAAGATCGCACTAGAAACACGCTCCCTTATGAAGCCCGTAAATTACTACCTGTCGAAATACAACACAAGGTTATTTGTCTGCGATCTTCTGTCGGCACTTTGTCTTTGTAGAGTAAAAATATTGCTCCAGTTGGAGTGCTCTAGATGTTACAAAAGCCCAATTACTAGTAAGAATGTCGCTTCGCCTTAGCGAGAACCGAATCCGTAGATTTGGGAACAATAATTCTATAATTGGTCCCTGAAAGTGCTTTCGAGCAGTGTATGGTACAATCTTTTAATGACCATGCTGTTGGTAAAAAGGGTATATAACATAAATGTGGAATGGGGATTGTCTTACATCTCTTTTACTGGCGTAAGTTTATGGACGTATGTTCTCCATTACAGTGAAGAAATCGAGTTCCTACTGGCGTGCTGTGAGACGAACCACGACGGCAAGCTCGACTACGTCGGGTTCTGTGACCGGTTCCACGAGCCTGCTAAGGAAATCGGCTTTAACTTGGCCGTACTGCTCACCAACCTTTCGGAACATATGCCCAATGAACCCAGGTATTATATATAACGGTATTAGCATCCTATATAAAAGTTCATATAAGAATAAGTAATCCAGTAATCCGATCCCTCAATAAAATTGCATTTATCCGTTTTGTCAAATCCGCAAGCAAAACCTAGTTAGTTTATAAATTTACCTTTTGAAATAGTTATTAAATCTGTAAGTGTTCTCGCAAAAATAAATAAAGCGACTAATATATTAGTTAATACATAATTTAACTAAATATAAACGTTCCAGGCTCGCGCGTTTCCTTGAGACTGCTGGCTCTGTGCTGAATTACTTCGAGCCATTCTTAGGACGTATTGAGATCATGGGTGGCTCCAAGAGGATCGAGAGGGTCTACTTCGAAATCAAGGAGTCCAACATCGAACAGTGGGAGAAGCCACAGATTAAGGTACGACAAACATCCTTTATGCTAACCAAGATGTGTGAAGTTTGCCTACCCGCAGTGGGCCAGCGTAGTGGATCGCTTAATCCTTCTCATACTGAGAAGAAAAACGTGCTCAGCAGTGAGATAATTTATAAAAAGGGTTATTATTATAATCGGCCTTTTGCAATAGATAATCATTTTTATCTATCGAGGCTGATTTTTATTTCCAAAGTGACAAACAAACTTATGATCCGCTTAATAATGTCTACCTTGCTGGCTTTGTAGCATAAATTACGCTTCAGTATGATCCTGGTACACAAGTTTGACGAGTCTTGCAGAGGAATAATGAGGTTTTCTTTAAGAAAATTCTCGATGGAAATATGAAATTAAGAGATGCGATTGAGTGTGTGAATGTTATCAACGAATCAGTAAACAAATATTAATACTATAAAATTCTTCTACGTCTAGGAATCGAAACGCGCGTTCTTCTACTCCATCGTGACAGAAGGCGGTGACAAGGAAAAGTTGGAGGCGTTCGTAAACTTCTGCGAGGACGCCATCTTTGAAATGACGCACGCGTCCGGACTCATGGCGGCCAGCGAGGAGACCTCCGGAGGACCAAAGAACAGGGAGGCCAGTTACATGTACATGGGAGATGATGACGATGAGAGGTATGGTATGGAGAACCGGATCTCTGAGGTTAGGGTGGCGAGTCGGGATTTGGGGACAAGACCTGTCTATAACTGGTCCCGGAAGGTGCTCTCGGGCACTGGAAGGTACAGCGGCTCCTCTATTATAGCCTAATTGGTTGGTGTAGAGGAACGCTATATCATAAACTGGGATAGTCGTAGAGGAAGGGATGGTCATTCCCTATCTACCGCACACGAATAGGGTAGGCAAGTAGAGTAGTTCAGAGGGAACTAATCTCGGGTCGGGTCTCTCCCCTTGGACCAGGGTACTGCGGAGTCAGGCTAGCTCTAGCCCTCGAAAGGGGTGTTCTATCAACTGCTTATTAGAGACAATGAGGTTTGGACACGCAGGGGCTATCTGGCTAGCCATAGATGAAGGAAAATTTATTGCTCGAGTGGCGTTCGAGCGTCTGGTCTGATTCGCGTGCGTCTATTGCATACTAGTAACACTTGAGATCGGATTCAATGAGGCACAGAGTTGCCTTAGCAAAGTGGTGGCATGTAATCTGCGACAATTGATTACGAGCACTAGCCTACTCACCAAGTAAAATCATGCCTGGAGTGACTTAGGGCTTATACAGGCTCAAATCACTCCACTTGTTGCCTATATCTTCGGTATATTACCAAAACTGTAAGGCACACTCATAACCCAATGTATTTAAATCATGGTTCTTGTTTCAGAGCTGGAAAGGATCCCTTCCGTCGCGGTCTTCAATCAGTCAAGGACGGCTTCTCCACGGCATTCTCATCTTTATCACCGTCCAACATAAAGCAGAAAATCGCAGACATGCAACAAATGCCACCGGCTGAACTAGCTGTGGGCTTCTTCAAAATGTTCTTCTACTTATTCTATTACTTGGGATATGGAGTTCTTGTTGTAGTTAGGTAAGTGAAAATTTAAGGTCAATGTCAATGGCAACGCCTACTATAAAGGACTGTCTTCATTTGACACGTGTAGGTACCTACGATATTTGAAAGATTCGGAGTCCATTTTTATTGTCATTTAGCGGGTATTCAACCACATTTTCGATAAAAGATACGTACACATACGCTTTAAAAGATATGCAGTGTCATAAAGAATAAAAAAATAATATTATATTACAACATACACAACGACAAAAGCGAGTATTAATTAGTGTACACATTGGAAAGAGAAAAGCTTTGCTAAATGGACGTTGGTCTAAATGCTCTGGGATCCCTAGTTATTTGCTTTAGTAATTTGCCAGCAATGTGACATTGGGTATCAGATGTTGATCTGCAATTTTAAAGTATACATCTGGCAATGTTCTTTGAAGTTATAACGTGACAGCCACGAACGCACTTCGTTTTTAAGTGCACAAATGTACAAATTATAAATCTCTTGAAACGTGGTTATGACAAATAATATATTTATTTAAACAGTGTTTACTATTTTGCCCGTGCAAGAAATAGGTCATTATTTCAGTCCTAATTAGTGGGCATTGACCATTATACAATATGTATCGTTCAGGTGTGGTCATATTAAACTATTATACCATCATCATCTCAGCCGAAAGACGTCCACTGCTGGACATAGGCCTCCCCCAAACTAAACTATTATATACTGTACATAAAATTAAGATAAATTCATGTTAACATTTCAATATCAAACAAAACAATTACTTAGTAATTAATATAAATAAAATAAACGCAGTCATATGAATTAATTTTACTGTATTGTTTTGTGTAAGCATATTTATAGTCAATGTATCTTGTCTTATTTGGTAAACATATAAAATTATTTAGTTATTTTTAGACTATATTTATTCTATAATAAATAGATAAAATAATAATATATAGGTATTGTCGAGGGAGATAGAGTTAGAGATCACATATAATAAGACATAGGTATCGAAGACAAATAAAAGAAAAGGATTATATGTTATTCTTTTTTTAATATTTACCCAAATATCCAAAGAAATGATAACTACATTCAGAGGTAGATAATATAGCATACAGAACGACCATTACATATGACCACATCTTTTGGAGACACGGTGTACTTATAGAATAAGTTCGACAGATAAATATCATGATGATTGCATCGTTTGTTCCACGCCCCGTTTGATGCACAGTCATTGGTAAATGCTTCACTATTATCAATCGATGTTTCTAGCTCATTTTATTAGTGTGTAGAAGCACAGATTAGTTGTACACAGACGGCCGGATGATACAAAGCGTGAAAATGGACGGCGAAATATCGTACAAAGCAGACTGCCCTGTTGGTTTCGTTACACTTAGGCCACGAGACGCAAGCATAGATGCAAGGCCTTGAGACTAAGTTTGCGTGCAAACTTGTAGAAGTGGGTTTCAATATATGGGTCGAACAAAATATTATTGGGTTTTACCGTTAGCACATTCTCAGTAGCATTAAGTCTCGCAAGTCCTCGTCCCAAAAATTTAGCTGGAAAATATCGATATAATACAGGTCTAACTATTGTTTCTGCAATATTATAGGTATAGGCGTGTTATGATTTAAATAAGTACGTACGCCTATTGAAATTAAACTATTATGTTATCGCGTTCCGTATATAGTAGTTTAATTTCAATGAATAACATTCGCGTAAACAGAAGACAATATTACGTACGCCTAATTATGTGCGTACGTCAGTTTTCGCTCGTTTTATTGTGCCGGCAATCTGTGTTCATGTAATTTTGTGCTCTAAGCACATTTTAATAAGATAGCCCAAGTTATATATTATCCTTACGTGCACATAGATCATTATAGCTTAAAGAATAATGACGTAATCTAATTTCAAGTATTAGGTATTGCTTTTTTTATAAATATCTTATTTTAATATTAATATTACCGCGTGTTGTGGTCGAATATATTAAAAAACTACAACAACAATTGCATGATATGGTCTTTCCGTATTTGCGTGTGGCGTTTTTATAAATTCCATAAGCCAAATTTAAAGTTCGCCTAATAAGTGTTTTCATTTATGGACTTTATTAACATATTACATGGCGCGAGAGGCGAGACGGTTACGTCATTATTTACAAGTTACTTACATAGATATATAATAAAAGCTGTTGTTAAGAAAGTATAAATCTGAACCTTTAAATAACTTAACAATTATATTTTACTTCTAATTCCGACCCTAACAATTCACTTGCAAAGTGCATATTTAAATAATACTCTTTGTATTTAAGATGGATTAGGTATCTTGTTTTTTTATTATATATCAATGCTAGCAGGAGCTTTTCCACAATTTAGTTATGTTGATAACATTGTTGCATGAATATAGAAAGCTTTCTTCAGTTTCCTATTGTCTGCAAAGGAACTTTCTGTTCTTAATAGGACTTTAACAAAGTGAATCACGTCTTTAGATTAAGTGTGCTATGTCCCTAACAGGAGACAAGCGTCATAAAAATAGTTACATTAACAAAGGAATGTATATCTGTAGTAACTTTTACACGTGACTTGGTAAGTTTCATTTCTTTTAAAGGGACTGTTCCAATTTTCAATCTACCTTTCTTTATATTAAATGTTACTAAAACCAAACCTGTGGTTTAGCCTAATAAACGAAACATACAGAGTTACTTTCATGTTATAATATTAACATAGTCTAGCTAAAGTTAATTAATGCAGTCCTTTAACCACTTTCAAAAACAAAATTATCAGGCGTTGTCGGTGTTATAACATCTACAGTATATAAACATTCTATTAGAAAACTAAAGAAGAAATTAAATCTGTGTTTACTCAGATGCCGCCAGTAAATGAGTTACGGTAACAGATCACTCTAACAAATAAAACTTATGTGGTGTAACGCCGACGTATATTACCTTATTTTGATTATAAGTGCTAGCAGAATACACACATAGATATTACGCATACATATAATTGTTCAGATATATGTGTGTGCTCTGTTACCCTAACTCAATTACTGTCACATTTAGGTGACAAGTTAGCCGTATCATAGCGACACATAGTAAACTGTAAAATGGTGACCGTTGTATTTTATTTAGAGTATAAATAATACTATTCATGCACGCCACTTTGTGTTGCTTTAACACAAGCGCACGACGCTGACAAAGCAATTTATGTGTACCTAGAGTGTATAATATATTATTACTACGTACCGTAGGGATGCGTTCATTCGTGTGACGGTGAGGTGCTTCTATAAAATTGTTTCCTTTGTTTTAAGCAAAACGCAGTCGTAGATATTAAATGGAATATTTTGTACCTAATAATCTGTAAAACCATAAATATAAAAATAATATGTTGAGTTGGCAAATATAACAGGCAGTTTTTTGACAAAATAAATATAGTATTTTTAACAGTATAGTTGGTAATTCTGATAATTTGGCTAAAGAAATGTGAGGTGATCTGTTTCTCTTACTTCATTATTCTCCTATGTTGACATCTCGTCTCTGTATCTATATATATATATATATATATATATATATATAAATCAATGCCACTTTTCGTTGTAATTAAACTCCTCCTAAACGGCTGGACCGATTTGAATGAATTTTTTTGTGTGTGTTCAAGTGGATTCGAGGATGGTTTAGATATGTTTTTTTATTGTTTTTTTTCGCCTCTACAGGACAACGTCTCTCGGGACAGCTAGTTTCTTATATACCTAATATACCGACATGACAACAAAATGCCGTCCAACTGTCACATGAATGAATCGCATATATTAAGACTTTGTTGTTGTCGTAGTATCCCATTAATGTAGTAGAATAGCACTTTAGTAGGTATATTTCCCCCTATTTCCTTTTATAAAAAACTATTTTGTACCCCGAACCGAGAACAGACTTCTCACTGACACACTATTTTTTATTAAGCGCACAATTAAATTTATGGAACTTTACAGTAAAATCCCGGCCAAGTCATTAACTAAGTTTTCCTTCAGGTACATATTCGGCGTGCTACTGGGTCTGATGCGAGGTCCGCAGACTGAGGAGGTGCCTCCAGAACCTACGGAGGAGGAGAAAATCGGTCAGTTGAGGCACAGGTTGCTTGCCAACCAGTCAAGTAAGAACACACAGGTATACAGAGTGCTCGCTTCGCACTACATCGCGTTTGGTCACTAGGAGTTTACTGTTACGAAATTTATCGGTCAATAGGTACTTAAAGCACCAACAAGTAACTAAATTAAAGCAGTGCTGTAATAAATACATTACATTACATATATAATATATATTTATTAACCAAGTAATTAATTTAAAAAAATAGGCAACGTACATTAGTGCTTTAGCAACTGTTCACATTTTAACTTATTGTTTCAATATTTCAAAGCGCATTACATAAAACATTTGCCTTAAATATCGTCGTATTGTCATATTATGCAGATATTATGCCTATGCGAATTAAAATAACCTGAAATAAAAAAACGAGACAGATACTAATGGTAAATTTTATTATGAGGAAGTTCTACGCCTTCTTTTGATTAATTCTATAATCTAAAATGTAGTTTTCTGAACCATGTGACCAAACGCACCAACAACAAGAAACACTTAATCGCCAAACGCAGGTTTAACCATTGTATTTCTGTAACTATTAATGTTTTTAAAATTTATATATTGATGTTTTAATGAATTGGTATTAATTGGAATAACTCTATATGGTGTAACAAATCTGCTTTTGGATAACGGTGAAGGTAAGCTAACACGAAATGACATTTGTCAATACATAGGCGTAAAGGACAACTGAAATGGTGAATTTAGTCTATTATTCTGTCCGAGTAATCGTAGTTACTATTTCCTCAAAACCTTCCAAGATTATGTGATATTGTTTGACACTTTTTGACTTTAAGCAATTACATTAAATTTGTACCTACTGTGGACAATGAAACAATTTATTATGTAACCAAAGCAACTTCTTTGCTGTCTCATACGTCTGAATACTTCCCGAAAGTTTAGTTCTTCGGTCACGGAGAAATTTCTCGAGATTTGAATTACTCTTATTTTTAAAAGTTTTACAGTAAAGAACTCTGATATTATATTTCATTTGTATATTAGCACCGCTTTATTTTCGAGCATACTATTAACTTATTACTTAAAGAAACATGATAATGATTTTATAATATGATGCTAAATTATAATGCTAAATTGTTGAATTGAGAAAAGTACTCAACGATTTTCAGATCAGAAACAATAATTCTAATTCACTGTCGCATTTTGAAACACTTATCCTTTACGCCATTTATACACATCTATTTTATTACTTATTATAACATAAGTTATTCTATAAGATGTAACTCTATAAACACATGTTTTTTTTATAAACAAATAATGAAATATTTCACGACAAAATGTATGGACTTGGCGTTGCACTGCCAATCTCCAATAATTAATTAAATGTTGTTGCTTTAAATGTTCATAACTAAACTAAATGTTGTGTTGTAAAAATGTTATCTAATCATTGTATTATACACTTATTTTAAGCATTCTAATTATTTAAGATAAGCAATTTAAATTGTATAAACGACTAAGACTCGACGAAATAGTAGTTTAGGAGGTCGGATCGCACCTGCCAGTAGCCTAAGTGATGTGGTTGAAGCCCCGACGATAAAAAACCATTTTTTTTTAATCTTGCGCTATTGGTTTTTTTTTTCTGGCGAAGTATTTTACAGATATTTAGAAAACGGCCACTAGGATGGATATATAATTAGTTATCCACAATATAATGCTTGAGCTAATTGGATAATCCAAAAGAAATTTTGTATTATTGGCAGTCAATATTTGAGTCAAAAAATATTTATTCTGCTGCTTTCCTTGGAATAAATATATAGTTTGTAGCTCTTCTGTGCGTAGGGAATGTTCGAAGTTATGTGTGTACTTATTAGTTAATTTTCACACTCTTTTAACAGTAAAGGAAATATCGTGAGGATGCGTCATGTCTGGGTTATTGTCCATAATGTTGACCAATAGTTTGCCAAACCACAGGGGCCAGCGTGGTGGACTAAGGTCTAACACTTTTCAAACTGAGAACAGGCCTGAGCCCAGCAGTTAGACAGTTTATATACAGAGCTGATGTTATTCCTTCAAGTGCCAGTAGGTAATTGGTTGGTTAACCAATTTGTATAAAGCAACACTTAAAAGCTACGCTACTATGGCCTAACCCTTCTCTTATTGGGAAGAGGCCCGGTGCCCAGTAGTGAGACAGTTTAATACAGGTCTGATGTTATTAAATTATTAATACTTAGATATTCAGTAGTATTACCCGAGGTGTTAAGAATAAGATGCGATGATCTGTTTGTCTGAAACAACAGGTTCTCGACACTTACCAGCGCTGCCACCTGCAGACGACACTGGACAGATGCAGGTCTCTGCTTTCGGACTGGACATCACCAAAGAAGACAATGGACAGTACGTATTGTCTTTTCTTAATCGGGTACCTCAAATTGCTTCCAGGTCCATACACTCTACTACTGGCAGCTACTAGTATTGCAAAGAACACTGTACTGCTGTCGACTGCTTTAGTGATAACGTGGATCAGCGAGTCGAAGACTGACCGCGTACTCGTGTCTTCAATCAGGCCATGGCCTTATATCAGAAGTCTCCCCATCGATTCCTCGTAATATATACATACTTAGAGGCATGCATGTGTAACCCTGAAGGGGTTGGTAAAAGTGTACTAAACCCACATCAGGCGTATATTATTAAATCTAAGTACGTAACTATACATCTTATAGCATCGCCTTAGATGTAAAACACAGAGGCAAAGTTCAATCCATAATTTAGAACCATGTATAGCTTATTTGGCAAAGCGGCGACACGGTTTGTCGAGGTCACAGGTTCAAGACCTTCCATGGATTATCATATGCCATCATTATAATTTACAGTTTTAAAAATAGTTTGGTAGTAAGTATATTAAAAAAACTGCAATATAATCCATTTAAACTTGTTTAATTTCATTGCATAATCGTAAGTACAATATTAATAACGACTTAATTTCTAGGATACAAGTGAAACCGCACGAATCTCCGAGCACATCAACACCATCTTCCGGGGAAGAGGCTGAAGCATCGCCGGACGAGAGCGCCGACCACCCCGACCAAGAACAGAGGCCGCCTTCGCTCATTGATCTCCTAGGGTATGTACCTTTATAAGAAACGAAATATAAGTACTCAAATAACTTAGAATAATTATAATAAAATAATAATAATTGCGTTTTACCATAATCAAGTAAATTTATATATAAGCTAAATAGTGACAACCTGTCAAATAAAAGACTTGTACGATTTGCAACGCCGTTTAGTAGAGGACAGAAAATGGTTAATTATTTTCGTGTATTTTATTTATCCTAAAATAATTTATGGGATCCCTTCTTTTTACATAATATTGTACCCCTAATATGCTTTGGCATAATAGTTTTGGCAAAATAAATGTCTTTGGAATACAGTTCATGTTGACATCATTATCTTAGTGACAACCCGAAAAATAGGTTCAGTTTGCGTCTGGGCCACCCAAGCGATTCAACTTTATAAATATGCTTCGAAAAATTATGCGTAAATATAATTAGAACCAACAAAAGTATGTCATGGTATATTATGTCTTAAAATTTTATACAAATGGATAGGGAACCAAATTTATTATCTACATTGCAAAGGTATGAAAAAATAAAAAATATAAAAATATTTTACTTTGATTGCTAATACCTACTGAAAGAGATAAAATAACTTGCATTGGTTCTTAAAATCTAATCTTGATTTTGGTAAAACAATAAGTATAATATATCGCGTGCTTTTTTTAACAACTTATAATACTTTGGCTTCTGTTTTAGGAACTATGGGTATGTATGCTTAATTATTAATTACGTTGCATCTACATTATGTGACATTGCAACTACAAAATCGTTTATTTCGATTCATCTCTACATTTTATTTAACCCTCCATAACGCAGTTTGCAATATCACTCTGTGATTAATTACGATATCTATATTTCAAAACTACAATCTTAGCTTTTATTTATTACCTATATGTTTGTGAATTCATCCAGAGTAAAAAATATTTGTAGTTTTATATAATTTTTATTTTTATTTAATTTAAAATTCACTATTAGTATACATTTTGTATGCATCTCAATTACTTCATCGAAGTTTCCTCTAAAGGTTTATTAAATGTATGGAAACCAATTACCTATAATATTGACTATAGTTATGTTACATCCATATAAAATACTGCTTAGAATTCAGTCTTTCTGCATAATACTGCACGTTTCGTTATGAAAGTAGCTGTTATCTTATAAACTCTTATTATATTGCTAAAATTAAATATAAATAAATAGATCGAAAATTATAATTAAAAGCAATCGCGATGAAATACGTATTAAAAAAACCAATGTGGGATTTAAACATATGCTTAAAATCTGAATAAATTAGTTTCAGTTAATAAATGTGTAGCATTCGCTTAAATGTAATTCGCTTTATATTAATAATTGGTTATTTAAATTTCAGTGGAGAACAAGCAAAGAAGCAAGCACAAGAGAGGATGGAAGCTCAGGCCGTGCAACAAGCAGCCATGTCCGCCATCGAGGCGGAGAGCAAAAAGGTAACATTAATTATTTATATAATTATGATTCTATATATTGTTCTAAAACCTATTACAGAAACTATATTCTAAAAGGTTTTAATAGTAATAATCAACATACCTATTACCTTGTATGGATATCTATTAATTTAATGGATATTGATGGATAAAGTTATCTGAACGTTAATAAACGAAAAAAAACTGTTCAAAATAAAGAGCCAATCTAGTCCTAGTGTTATAAATATCACAAATGCTATTGTCCAAAATTAAAATAAACATGCAATGTGAATATAATTTTTGTTTCAATTAAAATTTGACATTATTCAAATAGATCGGAACTTTCTTACTAACAGATTTTTACGAGAATCGGGTCTCTGAATTTTAGAGAAAATATTTTGATCAGGTTTTATTACAAGAATTGATGCTCTGGGTTATACAAAAAAATCTTCAATATATAATATATATAATAAATATATAAAAAATAAAATATATTCAGGGTGTCCGGTAATTAATGGATAACCTGGAAATGTCTTATAGTGGAACTGACGGCCGTTCAGAAAAAAATATGATAAAATATCTATCCTAACTACTACCTGAGATATGTTTTTTTTTAATTACCATGTATAACTTTCTTGTATACTACGACCATAAATTAATAAAATCCATTGGTTTTTTGTTGTTTTATTATTAAACAATAATTATGCTAAAAGACAGACAGTCAAAAGTATGCTATGCTTATATAGCTTGCACTTTTTAATATATATATATATATATTTTTTATATTTTTTTCTCACCGGCCTTCAGTTCTACTATAAGACATTTCAAGGATATCCATTAATTACCGGATACCCTGTATATGTATGTATAAAAATATAATAAACCATTAATATAAATTTAAACAAACATTTTTTATTAAAATAAACATTGCTATTAAACATTGTAATATTAACATAATAAAACTAATTTATAATAAATAAAAAATATGAATACTAGTAATGATTTGAAAATCAAGAAATTATCAGCTTTTAATTGTAATTGAAATTTGAACATTATGCACCATGACTTAAAGATGTCATTACAAGTAAGAACATGCCATACATCGTTTACTTATTAAACAATGCCCATCCTAATATCATTACTTTAGATAATAATAGCTAATAGAAAGTAAGCAAACGCCTGCAGATTTGTTTTACAAATCTCAAAGACCGGACAGTCAAAGCACAAAATTCGACGGCATTTGAAATGTCAACTTTATATTCATTTATTAAGGTTAATTATGAGACCGTGCTGTGCTGAGACTGCGCTGTGCCTTACAGCCTTTTCTCATATTCCAACTGTAGAGTAGAACTAGAGAGCCAGGCCAGTAGGTTTACCATGAAAATGTTTATCCAATTGAAAGAAAAACTTACAATGATGTTTAAAAATGACATTACTCCGTTATTCGCAAATTCGTAAAATAAATTACTTTCACAATACGAACAGACCTGCAATTTCGGCATTTTACGTTTCATGGTAGGTCTGCTGGTTGCCCGTTGGTGAATTGTTTGAGCCAGTATGATATCACATAAGTGTTAGTGTACAACTCGACAGGCAGTTCCTATGAAACGGATACAGTCGCGCCGTGTATACGTCAGCTGGAATATGTAAAAAGGGCTTAGTAATAAGACGCATACGAACATCATGCTTATAAACTTAACGTTAACACTTTCCATGTGATAACTAATTATTTAAAATGCGCATCATTTTTGCTACTTCATGCAGCATGGACGCCCAAAAAACGTTTTGAAGAAAAAGGTATTGTTCATCTACATATGGCTTTGTCACTCATAAGTAACGTTCACGTGTTGAAGAAACAAGAACGACACGATATTAACCGATCACTTATCCTAACATGTATTAGCTTACAGATCCATCTATTAAGCCCAACTGTTAATAAACAGTCAGTGAAATAACATTATCTTTGAATATACAACGCCAACTTTAGCTATCAACTATTAGCCATCGAAGACTTTATGATGGGAAGAGTCTTCTGTCTAGGCAATGTAGTGATATCTTTCTCAAATTGTAACCGTGCCAGGTGTGTACTTGTTAACCAATTGGTTAACTCGGCTCAGCAAAATTAAAAAAGCTGCATTATTCCAAATTTTGCACACTGGATATACTACACTATACACAATGACTCACGTGCTCTTCAATTTTGCGCCTTCCAGCAAGCAGTCCAGGGTCCGTCTCCGTCGGCTCTGCAGCAGGTAGACTTGTCGCAGTATACCCGCCGCGCGGTCTCGTTCCTGGCCCGTAATTTCTATAACTTGAAGTATGTCGCCCTGGTACTGGCCTTCTGTATCAACTTTGTGCTGCTGTTCTATAAGGTAAGCTGATATGGGAAACATTTTATTTTGTCCTACATTTTAACAAGAATTACATTGGTTACCATTATATTGGTTACCACTAATATTGCTAGACTTTTGCTACTTAGTATTCCTGACAGCGATAGCCTAGTGGAAGACCATTAGACTGCCACGCAAAGGTCGCGAATTCGATCCCAAGACGCCCTCTAAATTTAGAAAGTTATGTGCATAATACCTACTTATATAGTTAATTATGGCTCGCTTTAACAGTAAAAGAAAACATCGTGTTTACCTATTATTAAGATCACCGAAAGCAGAGTGGTAATCAACTACTAGTCTTGAACATATCATGGACATAGTATATGTTATAAACCACAACTAACTGAACTGAACTCCTGTAGGGTGGACTCAGCACTGGTCCTGAACTGTGTTAAAGCCCTTAACAACTTGACAGAAAAAACACAGTCAGGCTGGTGTGAGTTCCGGGGCATGCAGGGGTGCAGGGTAATGAGGAGGCTGATGTATTAGCCAAGAAGGGCTCGGAGCAACTATTTGTGGGCCCCGAGCCATTCGTAGGTCTCTCTGAGAGTACCGTCAAGGCAGCTTTGAATGCACATGGCCATGAAAAACACAGGCTAGAGTGGATGGCCCTTAAGGGTCTGGAACACTCCAAGAAATTAATTGCAAACAGAGCCACGGGCTTTACCCGGAAGTTCTGCGGGTACAACAAGGGCCAAATACGCCTGCTCACAGGAGCGTTTACTGATCATTTTGGCACCAACGACTTCCTGTGCAGATTGAGATTGTTAAACAATTCGATCTGCAGAGCCTATGGTGAACAGGACGAGTCCATATCACACCTACTGTGTGAATGTGACGCGTTGGCCGGACTAACGATGGGTCTGATGGGATTGGCATATCCGAACCCTGAAGACTTCAGGCTTCTCCCTCTGAAGTGTACGCTGCGACTGATGCAGTACATTTATAGGGAGATAGCTCAGGGATAAACCTCGGGGCCGACACGAGAGATACCACTGGGTCGAAGTATCGCCGGTCTAGACTGACTGGCCCCCGAATCAAGATAAGATAAGATAACCACAACTAATTAAAAAGAGACGATGCTTTTTACGACTACTAATGAATTATAACCTATACCAGGTATCTACGTTGGACGCGGAAGGTGGCGAGGGATCAGGAATAGGTGAAATCATCGGTGGCTCCGGATCGGGACAGGGATCTGGCAGTGGAGATGGTATGTGTAACTTCTTATTGATCGTATTCTCATTTAAAAACTAAAAGTCCATGTAAACAATAAAAGAAAAAGTAACGCTATTACGATTTAAAGTTCTATTAGAAAATTTTATTTTTATAATGTTACATTACCACGTCATTGCAAAACCAATGAATTTCTGAATAAGGCAAGTGTGTTAATCGGATAATTGGTACCAACATTAAAGTCAATTAAATAGGTAAAAGAAAATATTATAAATATTCCATTACATATATCTATGACATTCCCATGCAAATCTGTAAACGAGGATGTATCTTTTGAAAATTTTCGAGAAATACAGACCAGAATACTTTCGATAAAATTTTGCTTGTATTAAAAAGTAATGAAACCGTTTCGACTGTTTAGAAGCTACACATACATAGATAGACAGACAAACTTGTATTATACATCGTTTGTCACCGGGGATTGAAAGCAAGTTAATATTTTGTGCATCCAGGTGGCAGCGGTGAATCAGGCGAAGACGATGATGCCATAGAAGTGGTGCACATAGACGAAGACTTCTTCTACATGGAGCACATTATCAAAGTGGCCGCCATGATGCACTCGATCGTCTCGCTCGCCATCCTCATCGGTTATTACCATCTCAAGGTGAGTTGACGTGAACTTGGCTGGGGCGCTGCTGTGTACCTCTATAGCTGAATTTTTTATGTTTTGTTTCATATTTAATATCATTACATGTGTATCAGGTCTGACGCCATGCCACTATTTCTTAAAGAATTGATTCATATGCGAAAATGAGACTGCGCGTTATAGAGTATATAGGTTTGTCCCGTTCTCGCGAATGTAATGACAATGTTTAAAGAAACGGTAGTACGCGCCACATTTAAGGATTTATCATTTAAGTTAAAAATAGATCAGTCATCCAAAATGTTCGCTTACCAATTAGTTTAAGAGTAATCACAACAGGGTAGTTGCGTATGTTTAATTTTGCGCGTTATTTTATACAGCATATAACATTTAAAAAAATATCCTTTTGTGGAAAGTAAATCAAATTGATCGCAAAACGAACAAGCGATAAATATTGTCATTTGGGTATCAAATCAAATCAAATCAAATAGTTTATTTGTGATACATGGGTTATATACAGATGTTCACTACATAATTATATAAATAGTTAATAACATCCATTCCATGATCAGCCACTTGGGCATACAAATTATTTTAAAATAAAGCGCACATAAAACATTTGAAAAATTATATTTGATAAAAATTCATCTACATTGTAATAACCATTTTTTATAAGAAATTGGAATAATTTATTTTTGAAGACATGAATATTGCTACATTCTTTTATGTCATTAGGAATCTTATTGTAGGTCTTTGCGGCCATAGCAAACACACTTTTCCCAAAAAGGGTAGTTCTGTATCGACTGGTAAGGTTATTGTACAAGTGACTTCTATTTCGCGATTTAAACTCGAATGTAAATAGTGATGAATGATGTCTGATAAACAAAGCCATTTCAAAAATATACGAAGCACGCTAAGTATTTTAACTGTATAAAATATTTCTTACAGCTGTCAGTTCTTTTTAGAGTTAGGGCTATAGGCCTATAATTTTTTATATCTGATTTAACATTATTTTTATGGAGCGGTTTAATTATGGTAGTTTCTAACACAGATGGAAGGATTCCCCGTTCGAAGCACATGTTTATAATATAGCTCAGTATAGGTGCAATTATATGAGATACGGATTTTATTACCAATACACATGTGTCATCAAAACCTTGTTCTTAGTGTTATTTTCTTTTTTTATAATAGTATAGATTTCCAAAGAACAAGTGGGATTCAGAAAAAAGGATTTCGGTGAATTATACGTGCATGTAGAGATTTTTTGGGATATTATTACACGTAGTATTAATTAGTAGGTTTAATTATATCTGCATAGTAGTCATTAAAAAATTCAGTGTTTAGTCTCTGGGAGGAAATTTTGTTTTTTGCTGCTAAATTATGTTCCAGGTGGCTTTCAATTTGTTTTTAGAATTTAGGATGTAATAATTGTTGTGAGATTTTTGAGATTATTTAATAAGTTTGGCATACGTCAATTATAAATATTGTTTAAAATTTGATTTATCTACGCAATTTTTTGATAGTCTATACTTCCAAAGAAGAAACCGTTTACGTTTACTACATTTCTTAATACCACGTGACATCAATTTTGATCGAACTGTAGTTTTTTTTTAATTTTAAGTATTGAACAGCACAATTCGTAAAATAGCTTAAATGTATCGTAAAATGAGTAATGGGTAAGTGGGGCTATCTCCCTCGTATGCGTGCACTTAAACATCGGTTACATCTCAATGCGTATTGTGTACATCCTTGTTCTATCTTTTAACAACTACCCCTACTATCAGATTTGAAATATCTTATTTTTATAATTAGTTTGAAAATATTGATTCTGGAATGGCTGCCATGCACCGGAAGACGTAGCAGGGATAGGCCCGAGGACCGTGTAAGGGTCGCAGAAAGCATTTAGATGCGGGCGGCCCAAGATCGATCTGCGTGGAATACTTTGGAGGAGGCCTGCGTACAGCAGATGATAAACATTTTTGATTAAAATAATAATAATTGCAACTATTAACATACTATTACTTGCAGGTGCCACTGGCTATCTTCAAGCGTGAAAAGGAGATCGCACGTAAGTTGGAGTTCGACGGTCTGTACATTGCTGAACAACCAGAAGACGACGACCTGAAGAGTCACTGGGACAAACTCGTTATATCTGCTAAGTAAGTTATACTTTTCTTACTAATACTTACTTACTTAGATAGTAGGAGACCGTTGGACTGCAACACAGAGGTCTCGTTCTCGTTTGGCTCGATTCCAAGACAAGCATACACCTCTGACTTTTTGAAGATGTGTGCGTATTAAACCGTTAACTATCGCTCGCTTTACCGGTGAAGGAAAATATTGGGCGAAAACCTGCATGTCAGAGTTCTCCGTAATCTTCTTGAAAATGTCTACCAGTAAGCGTGGTCGACAATGGCCCAACTCTTCGCACATTAAGAAAAGGCCCGTGCCTAGCCTTCGGACAGTTTAATACAAGGTCGATATTATTATATACAGTAGTAGTACCTTTATATAAAGCACCTTATTATATTTGTGAAGATAGAGACTCTCATTCTCTAACATGGATGGATTTTACCTTGTTTACTAAATATTTAAATCAAAAATTGCCCCACCGTACATAGATTGCACGAAAAAATGGCCACACTAAGAAGACTGAGCTCACTCTGAATTTACATAATAGAGCACGATATTGTAAATTTTAATATGAGTGAGGGTGATAATACTATATTAAATAATTTAAATCTCATGTTGGCATTAAGTGTCAGCTGCTTAACATTAAAAAAGGTGACCATATTTGAATTTAGTAGGGTGAAAATATGATGTAAATCTTTATTATTTGTGTTGTTATATTCCAGGTCATTCCCGGTGAACTACTGGGACAAGTTTGTGAAGAAGAAAGTCCGCGCCAAGTACTCTGAGACGTACGACTTCGACTCCATCTCCAACATGCTCGGCATGGAGAAGACTTCATTCTCCGCGCAAGAGGAAGAGGGCAGCAAGGGACTGATCCACTAGTTAGTACACATTATTTATCTTTTATGATTATATTAGCTGTTGCTTTGGTCTACAATCAAGATTGATAACAACGATACAAATTATAACAACACCATCTAGTGATGTTTATTGGTACAAAAAGTATTACAACGTCATCTTTTGACACCTTTAACCACTAAAATGTGTCGACAGGTGAAACGTGCATAATATTGAAAGACTTTCAATGAAATTTAAATTATTTTCCGTAATGAAATGTTGTTTAGTTACCCGTAGTATCGTATATATTCACGTTGTTTTAACGGAATGTCAAATTTTATTAAAGACTCTCGGAGCTTGTAACGTCATTGATTAACAAATACTTAAACTATAGCAAGCATAGTACGAATTGTGTATTGGTTTATGTGGTTGCTTCCCCGCTGCGTCTGCGCCGAGTGCGTACGAGCTTATGGGTTCGAACTTCGATACCATACCCACACGGTACAAAAATTTGTTGAACCACAAAAAGATAAGCAGTCTGTGTATTTTATTTATACAAATACAAATCATTTCTAAATCTATACTAATATTATAAAGCTGAAGAGTTTGTTTGTTTACTTGTTTGGTTGAACGCGCTAACCTCAGGAACTACTCGTTCGAATTAAAAAATATTTTAGTGTTGGATAGCCCATTTATCGAGGAAGGCTATGGGCTATATAAGATCACGCTACGACCAATAGGAGCGGAGCATCAATGAAAAATTATGGAAATACGGGAAAAATTCTCTTATGTGAAGCAGACGAAGGTGCGCGGATTAGCTAGTGAAGAATATATAACCTTCTAGCTGTGTCTTCTTTACATCATGTAAAGAAGACTCAATTAGAAGGATGTATACCTACTTTACAAAATTGAGTTCTAGCACTTTTATCATAAAAACATTACAACAAGTAAAAAATTGCCATACAACGCCTCTTTCCTCGTGGTGAGCCGTTTGGTTACGCCGCTGCTTTCATTTGTGACCGCGTGTAGTCTTAGTCGTGCGATTAGAGCAACCAATTTCAATATTAAATTTTCTATTTTGTATGGTATAAGTAAAATAATTAATGACGAAAAAAGTTGTTAAGTAAGGTATAAATAAGTCATTGATAAAGGTTTATTAGAATTTTTCATTAAACTCTGTATAAATAGAATACATAAAATCGGCACAACTTTTTGTGGTTCACACCTGTTGCATGTGGAGATCGAAGTTTGATCCCATGAGCTCGAACTTACTTAGCACAGTGGTAGCGGCGAGGCCACCACAAACCACTAAGCCAAGAAGATTAAAAAAAGGCAAATTCATCACCTTTGTCTTTTTCTAGTATCATCAACATAGACTGGCGGTACCAAGTGTGGAAGGCAGGCGTGACGATCACGGACAACTCCTTCCTCTACTCGCTGTGGTACTTCTCATTCTCCGTGATGGGCAACTTTAACAACTTCTTCTTCGCTGCCCACTTGCTGGACGTAGCTGTCGGCTTCAAGACACTGAGGACCATCTTGCAGTCCGTCACGCATAACGGAAAACAGGTATAATATTTAGTAGAGTTATATATTTACCCTGCCAAACCAAGGTTCAATAGTGAATCTAAACCATTCAGAGACCCGCTGAAACACCAACTTTCAATCAAAACAAAATCGGTCCAGCCGCTTAGGAGTTCAGTGACTTACACGTACAAATAATTTAAAGAGATCAAAGCTAGCTTTAACGGTTAAGGAAAAGATCGTGAGGTAACCTGCATATCTCAGAGTCCTCCATAAATCTGCCTGTCAACCTGCACTGATGGATGGATTTAGCCCTGTATTAAACTGTCACACTGCTGGGCACTTCTCAGTGTGAGAAGAGTTAGGTCATAGATTTCCCATATCTTTGAGAACATTATGGAGAACTCCCAGACATGCAGATTGCCTCGCAATGTTATTCTTTCACCGGTAAAGCGAGCGATAAATAATTAACTATTCAATACGCACATAACATCGAAAACTCAGAGATGCAGTCCAACGGACTTCCACTAGGGTACCGGTGCTTTTATCGGTTGTTGATTAGTTTGGTTGCTTATAATTCAGACAGTCAACACATCAGTTGACATGGGTTTGACAGTCTATGAACAATTGTTGTGTAGCCTTTTAGAAATCGGCTGTAAATGTGCCTTAATTACTTCATTTACAGCCGATTTAGCATTACTGCTACCGTTGCATACCTACTGTATTCGTAATATCTTAACGCTACCGTTATTGTCCTCAGCTGGTGTTGACAGTCATGTTGCTGACCATCATAGTATACATCTACACTGTGATCGCGTTCAACTTCTTCCGCAAGTTCTACGTGCAAGAAGAAGATGATGAGGTCAACAGGAACTGCCACGACATGCTTACGGTTAGTCAAATCATCAATACTTAAGAAGCAGCAAGTAAGCGAATAGATGGACTAGTCGCTTCATCACGAGTACTATTCTATATAATATATTTCTTTAGGTGTTTGATCACGTCTAAGGTCTTTGGGTACGGGGGATTTGTATGGCATATTAAGTATCAACAATAAATATTTGTTTATTTTTCGTATACTGTATTATGTACTAGGTAGGTAGGTACCTACCTATGATCAACAATAAAGAATAAATTATTAAATTAACTTATTACTAAATACTTTTTGGCACATTTAGTTGGTTATGAATTGAACATAGCAACTCTAATTGTCTATGTTAGAAAGCTAAAAGGATGTATCCGCTAACATCCGTACTGCTTTCGAGCAATTCTCTAAAATTATACTATTTACCAAGTTATATAATAAGAATGCCAGACATTATTGAAAACCTATTGTGCCACTGTCAATATATTTAGAATAAGAAAAATCCTAATTACGTAACGCTTAAACGGCATCATAGATGTTAGTAAAGAGAGTGCGGGATTAGTTCCTAAAATAAGAAAGTACTTACCACTCAGAACATTATGTCTTAATTGTAACGTGTTTTCTTCGGCAGTGTTTCGTGTTCAACTTATACAAGGGCGTGCGAGCCGGCGGTGGTATCGGTGACGAGCTTGAACCGCCGGATGGTGACGACTCGGAGGTGTACCGCATCATCTTCGATATCTCCTTCTTCTTCTTCATTATTGTCATCCTGCTCGCTATCCTGCAGGGTACGTAAAATTCTTGTACTTCTGAAGATTTGTAGAGAGTGCTCTGATGGTAGTGGTTTAAGTGGTCGCCTCTCGATTGACACTGTGTCGAGTATTCCGGATGCCTAGTAAGAGTTGTTTTTACGTTAACGCGATAAAAACGTTTACCGCGATTGGCTCTATTATTGGTTCAGAGCTTCGGGCGGACCAATCGGAGCGCCGAACGTCATAAATGTGTCGACCGCGTTAACGTAAAACAAACTCGCACTAGGCACTCTGATTACAATCCATACACGTTTCGTACGTTTAAATATCTTTCTGGACGTTAAGTTGTCATCTAGAAAACCAACATGATATTTGAATTACTAGTTGGTCACCCATTGGCTTCGATCAACAATAGCAACTAGATATCGGGTCGGCGCAAAAAATACGTCTCGGTAAATAACAGCGCACTTGAGACGTGAGCTCTTATTTTGTTTAGTTCGCTTGAAACTCAGCGAATGTAAACACGTCTTACAATGCCACAGTGTGTATTCAAAAGTTGCAAAAATAATGCCCGAAACAGCAATTTAATATATTATTATAATAATGTTGTTTTACTTATGTACTTTCATTTGTAAGTGACAGGAATAATTTATTGCTTTACTCGTTTTATGTGACGAATGATCGTAAGTATTAGATAATATTTTGAAGATTTGTGACTTTATTACTAGGTGTCATGGTTGTAATTAGGTTGAACTTAAAACTGTTTTTAAATATTTTCTCCCCTCTTGCCACGCGGACAGCATTTAGCTTTGATTTTGTACGTTACCCGATATCTAGTTACTATTGTTGATCGAAGCCCATTGGTCTAAAATCAATGGCGTATTCTACAGATAGCTTAGTGATAAAAGTGGTCTTCTCGCCATTGCCACTGCGTCGAGTGTTCTGATAATTACCTACACATGGGACAAAGTATAGGTAATCCTCAAAGTTGTTCCGAGTCTGGGTGTACTTTGTGTCTATTGTTGGAATGTTTCTAAATATCCCCTCAATACAGAAAAGCACAAAGAGTATGACACCTAAATTTGGTAAACTAAATTTAGGCTCCATATTTCTTCAACAAAAGTCTTTTATCGCGGTAAACTTTACACACATTCAAACAAATAACAACCAAACCCGATGTACAACTATTTGTAGATCACACAACATTTTATCTCGCTTGGGGATAAAATTCTCGGCGCAGTGGCTATGCTTAAACCACTGAGCTATCCGTAAGTATCGAGAATGAATTGCTTCTAAATTTTGTAAACCACCTTTGTATAAATCTATACTTTGCAATCTAATTTAATCTTGTTAAAGCCTTCCAGTGAACTATCCAGAAATTCATTAACATTTAAAAGCGGCAGAAGTCCAATTTCGGTCGCGTGTCGTGTGTTCGGAACATATATCTACATGTTTTCTCCATTACAAAAGCAATGCCTTATTAATTGGAATACTGCCGCTTTTAAACGTTGATTATATGACTTTTTTATAGTTCATTAAAAGGCATTAGCACAACCTCAAATCTTAAGAATTTATGGTATGGGAATCGAACCAAGACAAGACAATCAAGAGGAATGACAGAGCTTAAACCACGGATACTGTCAGTGCACAGATGCAGTCAGGTAACTAACTCCTATACTTATGATAATTAATTATTATTAATTAATAATTATACCAGGTTTGATCATCGACGCGTTCGGTGAGCTCCGTGACCAACTGGAGTCTGTGAAGGAAGACATGGAGTCAAACTGCTTTATATGCGGCATTAATAAAGACTACTTTGATAAAGTAAGTGGTTAAATTAACTAATAAACTGTTCCACTTCTGGTTCTGGGCCTCTTCTTAGGGTGAGAAGGGTTAACCATGAGCCTTACCCTTCTTACACTTAGAATCCCTGTCTGCACTAGGCCAGTGCGAGAACATAAGACTTCTCTATGGTTTTCTCGAAGATATGTGAAGCCTGCGAACCTGCACTGGGCCAGTGTAGTGGAGTATGCCCTTTACCCCTAGGTCCTAATCCTACGAATCTAATAGCCTATAATAAAAAACAATGTGTAATTTTACGGAGCGATAGCCCTTCTTGGTATACAATTAGAACGAGCGGTAAGTAAGTCGCTAGCTTTAATAGTAAAGGAAAACATCGTGAGGGAACCTGCAAGTCTAAGAGTTCTGCGTAATGTTCTGGAAGATATGTAAATTCTGGCGACCCGTATTGGGCTAGCGTGGTAGACAGTCTCTCAGTGTGTGAATGGTTTTGGCATGCAAAGCCTTTCTCACACAGAGGCCGATGCCCAGCAGTGGGAGAATTTATGTACAGAAGTGATATTATTTTATTGTTATATGTAATTGTTTACTTAATTTCGCCATTTTGTGTGCAGGTTCCACACGGGTTCGATACGCACGTGCAACGAGAGCATAACCTCGCGAACTACATGTTCTTCCTTATGCATCTCATCAATAAACCTGACACCGAGTATACAGGTACGTTACCTTTTATTATTATTATTATGTTTCTCTTATCACAGGTATTTTCGAACATATTATGTTAGAAAAATTCAATGCCATTTGGGAGGCTTAAACGCGGAGACATAGGTCTAACGTGTAGCTCTTCGAGGGTTTTAATCTAAAGTGGGATGGAACACCTACGGCGGGACTAGCTGCAGCAGGCGTAGGACTTATTATTATTATACAAGATTTATTGTAAATATTACTAACCTTTTACCCAAAACAGCAAAGTATGGCTACAGTGCCCCTCAGCCTACCTCTGCAGACCTACTAGACTATATGTGTGAGGCTAAGTATACACGGTTATGTGAAAAATACTAATAACTTTTTACCGTTGACTTATTTATAAGTACCTTACTTAAGAACTTTTGTTATACCTACCACTTATAATAGTTCATTATTTGATTTCTTTATACAAAAAATAGAAATATTTTGATTGGTTGCTGTTACAACAAAGACTTAAGATTACATGCGGTCGCAAAAGAAAGCAGCGGAAATAGCCATGCAACACACAGTAGAAGAGAAAAGTCCGGTCGCGTTTTAGGTTTTCTTTTTTTTTTTTTACAAAGTATTGTTTAAAAAAGCTGCGTGGTGAGTTTTAAGTTATTAAGTATGAGATAAAAAGACACCGGTAAAGTTTATTAATACATATTTAATTATTTAACCCTGTATACTTAGTATTTAACCTGTATCCCTGAATGAGTAGGCAGAGGTAATTCAGCCATATTTTGCTGCTTTAGGTTCTAAGAATGCCTGTAACAGTATATCGGCCGCATTGCCAGTTTCTGCTAGAGAATGTAGTAACAGGAAAGCTCCATTACGCCTTGCCCAACGCGGGAATTAAATACGGGAACAATCACACTCATAACTGCCAACCTATGCCACCAGACAAGAGACAGATAAATTATTTGTCTCTCTTCATATAATTACTACGCAATGTCGCAATACAAAAAACAACAATGCCTTCAAAAATCTAACAACCCGACGCAAAGAGCTCTCAGACTCAGAACAACTATTTGTGGGTAAAAGCTGCGCATAGCTGCGTAGTCTACTGGGGACCTTTTGGAAAATACTTCCTAAAAAGAAAAGAACGGATAACCAAATTATATCCAATTGGTTTCATAATAATGTTTCTAACATTTTGATAATCAACATTTTTTCCTCCAGGTCAAGAGACATACGTGTGGAACATGTACACGCAAAGATGTTGGGACTTCTTCCCGGTGGGAGACTGTTTCAGGAAGCAATACGAGGATCTGATGGGAGAATAGACACATACATATACAGAACCATCTAACTCGACGCAGTAAAGTGACAATTTGTGCTTTAATCACGGATAGAATCATGAATAATATTCTTTATTAAACATATTTAAGTAAGATGTTGTATTTTTTCTTGCTCAAATGCAGTTAGAAAATATGCCAGGCGATACTGGCATACGTATAACCCCTTTGTCCAATTGGGGGTAAATAATGAATAGATATTGCCAAATTTATATTAAAATTGCACTTTACTGTATCGAATTAAATCTATTTTAGATATACGCGCTTCAGAAAATAGCAATTTCGAAATTTATAATGCTCAAATCAACACCAATGTAAAAAAAGTAAAGATTCATTTACATTAAAAACATTTGCATGTTGTGTTTATGGTTTCCAGATGTTTGTGTAAATAATAATATTTGAGTCTATGGTCGTTCTTATTTATAAATAAATTCGATGGGTTGTAGTTTTAACTAAATAAGTATAAAATCAAAATCCAAATATTTATATTATATATTTATTTTCTAGTAACTAACATTAAAATTGTGGTTGTGCTGTATGTAAATGAGTCTTTATCCAATCGATTATTTTAGTCGATTATTAAATCGATAACAAAATATCAAATAGCTTGATTGTAAAGTTCATATTCATCTCGAGATTTCTAAATAAATAAAGAGATTCTATTTCTTAAGTAAGTTTAACTTAAGGTGGCCTTTCCATGTAAACTTTTCTATTTTTAACTATTTCGATATAGTTTATGTAAGATAAATAAAATTGTTAAATAAAACTATTTAATTTTATTACGATGTTTCATTTCTTTACATAACTGTTAGTATTCCGTCTTAATATAGGTAAGTATAACATAAACTAACACCTAATCCTCTTAGGGGTGAGTCAAAAATGTACTACCATTTCGCTGACTATTATTTAAAACCATAAAAGTACCACGTTATAGGGAGCAAGCCTATCGCAGTCTACGTGACACATTTCCAGACACCGTACTAGTGTTCCAAGAATTTCGTGATAAAGAAACCTAATAAAACTGCCCACCCGAATTGAAACTGAGGAGACAACTCAGGCAAGTCTACGACAGGGTTATTTTTAAATTCAACTAAGAGAATGGAAAAGGAATGCAAAGTTTGATATATCGAACAAAGCACAGCCCAAACTATTCAGACAGGCAGCATGAGATGTAAAAGTTCTTTAAGCAGTGGTATCATTCACCAAAAAATATTTATCAAAATGTCCCTAAAGATGGGATATCTTTAGGGATATTTTAATAAATATTTTAACCGAATTTACGACAACCGAAGAAAAATTATTAAAAAAGTGCAATAGCTAGCCATACTTTTGACTGTCTATCTATTAGCATAATTAGTGTTTAATAATAAAACAACAAAAACCGATGGATTTCATTCATTTATTGTCGTAGGGTACAAGAAAGTTAAATATGGTAATTAAAAAGAAAAATGGCCGTGGGATCTACTATATAAGACATTGCAAGGTTATCCATTAATTACCGGACACCCTGTATATATAATGCAATGAGATGGAAAGCCTATGTATAAAAAGCAGTATGAAATAAAACTACATAATATCATTAAGATATTTTATTTTCACTTAACTTTAAGTTATCAGTCTTAACAGAACTAATAATACTTAAAACTATATGTAACATGTTGAGTTAGAAACTATATGACAACTTAGAAAACATATTATTACATCATAACTTAAAATAATTATGTACAGAATAGCAATAATAGCGTGTTTTACATAATATTGTCTTATGTTTACACGAATGTTATTCATTGAAATTATACTGCTTTATACGGATTTTGTTTGAACGCGTTGTTTTTTTATTTTATAATAATAATAATTAGCCTAAGACCGGTCCGTGTGGAAATCCTTGGTGTAGGTCTTTGTCCAGCAGTGGATGTCTTCCACCTGAGATGATGATGATGAATTAATAAAATAAACATTGTAATTAAGTAATTAAAATAATCAAACACTTATTTTGATAATAATACAGTGTAAACTCCATGTAACGTCACTCGATTTAACGACACTAAAGCGTCGAAATCACTCGGCTTTGGTTGGTTTAGCTTGTTTTTCATGCAATGATACACTCTATAAAGCATTACACCTATTCTCAATAACGACAACAATTAAATAATAAAAAGTACTTTTTAAGTTGCCAAATTAGTAAAAACTGCGCAGCTGTTTCTTTTGTCGCTTTATTATCCTAGCCCGTAATAAACTCGACTGTCGGCATCATACATACGGAACATTCTAACAAATCCGTTCCTTTGTTTACAAATTGGGATTGCTTGCACGTGTAGACTGTTGTTAGTAGGAGTCATGGATTATCTATACGTTATCATATTCTTAGTTGCTCACAAACTTTCAAACTGTTAACATGGCAAGTGAGAGAAAATCACTGTATATTGACGAAAAAGTTTTACTGATACGCGCAATAGAGGCGGGAGATAAGATAAGTGATGTTAGTAGACGCATTCGTTTTAGTCGCTCTACCGTATCCACAATATGGAAAAATTAAGAACAATTCTACAAGCAGAGGAGGATGGAAAATCTTCCGAAAAAATTAAAGAAACCTAAATACGAAGATTTAGATCAAGCTATGCTATCATGGTTCCACCGACAGCGCCAGAATAAAATGCCTATCTCGGGGCCGATAGTGAAAGCTAAGGCCTCTGCCTTGTTTGCTGAAGAACTTGGTTTAACTTCTTTCAAAGCATCAGAAGGATGGCTCGGAAAATTCAAGCAACGTCATCATATCAACTAAGGTAAGATTAGTGGAGAAGCACGAAGTGTTAATACGAATGTTACTCACGACTGGATTAATAGAGTATAGTCAAAATTGACAGAAAAATACGCCCCAAGTGACATTTTTAATGCTAATGAAGCAGGAATTTTCTATAAGTTGACCCCGGATAAAACTCTGAAATTTAAAGGGGAAAAGTGTGAGACGAAAGCTCTCCAAGGAGCGTATTACAGTGCTTGTGGCTGCTGATATGGATGGCTCAGAAAAAAAAGCTGATGGTAATATGTAAATCGAAAAATCCGCGATGCTTTAAGAACATAAAAAATTGCCAGTGAAGTATAAAGCTAATAAATCGGTTTGGATGACCAGTCAAGTTTTTGAAGAAGAAGTACGAAAGTGGGATGCTGAATTAAAGGGACGAAAAATTTTACCTTTGTTGAAAACTGCCCTGCACGCACACACAGCATTTCTTCCTCCAAATACGACTAGTGTCTTGCAGCCAATGGATCAAAACATGATTAAAAGCCTACTAAAGGTTACTACAGAAGGAAATTATTGATGGAGCTAGTCGAATCTGAGGGTAAAACTTGTATTAATATTCTGCATGCAGTAAATTTTTTATCTGAAGCCTGGGAAGAAGGGACACCCACAACTATACAGCACTCTTTTCGACATGCTGGACTTTGTACAAATTCTATGAGTGACGAAGTGGAAACGGAACCGGAGTTTGATAGCGACGACGATCTTCCATTAACTGAGTGGATTCAACGTTAAACATGGCAGGAAAATTTACAGAAAATCTTCAAACCTACACCGAGGTAGACAACTGCCTGCTTACAACGGTTTCACTCACAGATAAAGACATTTTGGATTCGGTGAGAAAAACTGAGGATCAAGAACAAGGAGATGATGAAGAAGAAGATGAGACGGATGAGCCTGAGCCTCCGCCAAGCATCAAAGAAGCTCTGGAAGCAGCTAAATTATTGGAAAAGTACTTTCTTTATCACCAAGATGCCTCAATATCGCAAGATATGAATAAAATAAGTATAAAATACAATAAAATTACTGGTACAGCAAAAGACGCCAGACGAAAATAACAGACTATACGCAATAGTGTTCAAATAAGAATTGTTTTTAATGTAATTACTAACACTAGCCTGAAATAAACTTTTTCTTTTTCTAATACAGATTTTCTTCTCTCCATTTAACGACAACTCTCTAGTTATAACGTCAAAATATGCACAGTCCCTTGAGTGTCGTTATATACGAGTTTACACTGTATTTTCAAATGAACAACGCAATAAAATCCACATAAAGTTGTTAGTGGTATATAAGAAAACTGGATAGAAATATGATCTTAATAGTTATCTCCCCGAAACACAAATTTTATCTGGATGAAAAGTACCCTATATCCTTTTCTGTACCCCTGACATAGTGTGTGCAAAATTTCATGATAATCGGTTGAGAAATCAAGGCTTGAAAGCAGAACAAACTCACATTCGCATTTATAATTAGTTGGGATGTCTAAAGCTGGGTTTTAATATATAAAAATTTGCCGTTTCGTTTTTTTTTATAGTATACGTAACAAAAATATATTGATAAGGACCATTAGCAAATTAATTCTACTTGGCATAATTATTACGATATTGATATGATTGACATCATTACTCCATACATAATTATTTTAGTGTTCATGCTATTTAGTCACCTATTTACATGCAGTATTACAAGAAATTAATTCTACTTTCGTAACCATTTCATTTTAATTAAAATAGCATTTTCTTTGTCACAACGCGTATTCGTTAACTATGAAAACTACGACACGAAATATGGTTTTTTGATGTTGTGGATCAATAATGTGTTGTGAACTACAAGAAAACAATTCCACTTTCGTAACCATTTTATTTTATTGAAAATTGTATTTTCTATGCCACAACGCATACTAGTCGAATGCAGTGAGAAGTGAAGAGAGAAGAAATCACAATGTGTTTTGAGCAGTGTTTCGCTCAATAATGGTTTTCGTTCTTTGACCTAATTTATGTACGTGATTCTAGATTTTCGACATGAATTGTGTAAAGATCTTCATCTAAAATAAGTAACACTGTTCGTACTCTATAAAAATAAATATTATATAACTATTTATGAAATAATAATATTTAATATTAATTTCATAAATAATTATTACATTGTGCATAGAACTTACATTGCCGATTCAAAACCAGATTTATCAGTATTCAATACTTTACAATTTTATTATTTCATTTTATAAATTAGTTTGCTTAAGACTTAAATAATTTATATATTACAAGAACTTATAAAATAACACGGTTAAATGTAAACAAATCGGTGAACGCGTGTATGAGAAGCAATCGCCATAATATATGACACTGTTTAACAAGCGAAAGAAATTATATATTAATTATAATCGATCGGAGATAGGAGATATTTACTTTTTTCTCTAATATACACTTCATTCCAAATTCGTTACATAATTTTGGTAAACCCTGAAAATTATATTACAATATTTGCATTCGCCCGCAAGTTGCGTAATTTGCGTACATCCCCCAATTGCGTTTTGTAAATTGCGTACCCCCCAAATTATGTTACATAATTTGCTTACACCCCAAATTGCGTTACGTAACAAACGTACATACCTAAACTACGTTACTTAACTTTTGTAACCCCAACATGTGTTACGTAATTTGCGTTCGCGCCCAAATTGCGCTACGTAACTTGCGTACACCCTCAAATTGCGTTACATAACTTGTGTATGTCCCCAAAGTATTTAGTAATTTGCGTACACCCCTAAAAAGCGTTCATTAAATTACGTACACTGCAAATTGCATTCCTTAACTTGCGTACACCTCCAAATTGCGTTACATCATTTGCGTACACCCCAAATTGCGTAACATAACTTGCGTACACCCCAATATTTACATAAAAAATCGGAAGTTAACTTTGCATTACTTAACAATAATATACTTTACATACAAAATCATTACTATTAGTTGACTGAAGGTTGCTTGTGAGCCAAGTATAACGTAAATATACTGGTTAACGCGCTAACCAAGAATATAACATCAAACCATCTATGATAGAAATTGAACTGTAGGTCACCGAGGACTTGGGTGATGATGATCCGGTATTCTGGTGGCATGTTCATTCTCATCAGCAAGACTGATGAACAGAAGTACATGCCCATGATCTGAGCGAGGATTAGCACGATGATATTGGATGATTTCGACGATGATATCTTGTAAAAGAACTGTAACAAAAATGAACCATTTTGTACAAAAAACAGGAGATGTAAAAGTCACGAGCTACTTTTATCTCAATTGCTGTCTATCTAAACCATTTCTAGATTAATTCTTGCTATTGAATATTTCTTTATATACTTTTCTCAACTCGAGCATCAATCCCAGATTAATAACATCAGCTGTAAATAACGGGATTTAATATAATGACCATCAAAAATACTAATTGCACAGCAAATATTGCACAGCATAACGAGCACCTACATGCCTCAAATCACTGCATTCCGTCTAGGAAGGGCTAGGTTATGTTAGATTCCTTCTTACACCCACTCAAAAATAGAAGCCGTCTTAATCTCTTTAAATATATTTTGCTGTGCAATTAGTATTTTTTTTGCTGTGCAGTTAAATACTATCCGTAAATAACTACGAACTCGAGTCCCCGCTGGTATTGACAAAGATGGTGATATTGCCTAGGACGGCAATATTAACTGGTATTGTCATATTGGCAAGGATGGTAATATTGCCAAGGATAGTGATATTGGTAAGAATGGTGATGATGATTTGGTTTAGGATGGTGATATTGGAAAGGATTTTCATATTGGCGATAGCTACGTCATTGCCAAGGATACTAAGAATTAAAGGCAATTAAGTTAATTCACTTACCTTAGTCAAGGTAAGCAATAATCCTCTGATGCTGGTCAGCACGATACAGCCGACGAGTATGAAGGAAACGTGCTGTGACCAGAACGCAACGTCGATGTGCCAGCCGACCCAATGCACCACGATCTCTAGCCCTCGGGTCACGGGGTCCTTCTTACCCACTCGGTCGAACACTATGTTTATTGTAGACTGAAATACAAAAAATAAATGCTTTATTTAATTTACTTGTGTTTCTTTTTATCAATTTGTTTTAATTTCCTTCAATGTTTTTTTATCAAGGCGCTTGACTAGTGTATGTAACCGCCGTGTTAACTGTAATATATTGTAAATAGCGACTACCATAACGGTACGTAGCTATAAGTAACATCCTAAAACTGTAGCAAGCCAGTCGGCCAATATACGTTGTACAGCAAAGTTGTGTATCATTCCTGAACTTTACATCCCGTTAAGAATGTGCATTTCCATAATACATCACATTAACATCGTAGCCTATGATCGCTTGCAACACTGGGAGAAAGAGTTTGTCTAATCTACAAAGTGTTATTGTAAAACTAGGGTTTCTTTGTAGCCATTGTATGTATATTTGGTATTAAAATTATTTATTTCACTTGGCATAAAAAATACGATATAGTTAATACATTTTAAAATAAATATTAACAATGTTTTGTTTAATACGGCATTCTTAAACCAAGGTACACAGCATGACGATCAAAATAAAAGTAATAAAAATAATATAGGATGTTATAATAATAATAATGTCCTCCAGACCGAACTTCGGTCATGGCAGTCAATCTTAACGGAGACTGGCCACCTGCGCAGGAGATATTATAGTGCACAAGCTTGTGCGCAAACACAAGCGCACTCTCTGTTACCTCACTCTCATGATCCGATAGGACGGATAATCCGACACGACCGGAGAGAGATCAGGCGCAGGACCAACGGCTTTACGTGCTTTTCGAGATGCTTAGCAATATTATAAAAGTTTATTACAATAAAAGAAACAACCAATTTATATAAATATGATCTAAATATTCGATACCTCCCTGCGGTACAAAATTAAGGCCTACTGCGGGCGTCATGTTTTACAAATGATTTTCGGCTACATCTTTCGCTTCATTCGATCTCATCACATTAGTCATACAAGCTTAGGTTTTAAGCTAAAGCGAATTGCCCGTCAAAATTCGGTTATCCTTACTAATATTATAAATATGAATGTGAGTTTGTCTGTTATTTGTTACGATTTCACGCCTTATATACTGGACCGATGATCCTGAAATTTCGCATACACGATGTCAGGGGTACAAGAAAGGACCTTAAGGGATTGAAATTTATTGACAAAATCTACATTAACGCAAATAGCTAGTTACAATATAGATGATAGTATGTAAGATCATTAATACTCACAATAAATATCTTCCAAATGCAGTACAGCGAGAAGAAATATCCTAGGAAGTTGAAGTACTTTCCTTGGAAGGTCGTGGACCACTCAATCTTTTCTCTCATAGTCCTGGCGTCGTGAGCCTCCAAGAACAACTGCCTACTAAGCTCCTCCAGGCCGGAGATTTCTTGCCGGAGTTGATTAATGTCTGGCAAATTTTTTTGGTAGTTGTCAATAATTTGTGCAGCATCAATGGTAAGCCAAGGATTTCAATACAAGACCTATCCAATATGTTGTTGACAATCCTAACTAAATTATAAATGCGAATGTGAGTTTGGTTGTTTGACGTTATCAGGAGTACCCACAGCGACTCATCAACCTAGACTGTTTGGACTTTGAACTATTAGAAGTTGAACGCTGCGAATCGTGTGAGAGAGAACGTTATATTTTTGTTATTTTGTCTCATTCACGCTGAACTGGCCACAGGCGTCGCCGCACGCGCTAGTGCACCGTGATGGGTCTACACCACTATGCACTGTCCCTTTCCGACAATTCTCTATTTTGTATGTAGCATAGTTATGCGTATATTGGGTGTCTCACTTGATGTGTAGCCGTGTATACAAAAAAGGACATGAGTACATTTGATTCAGAAAAATGTATAGTCGGAATTAAATCCATCCGATTTCTCCAGTTTTACGTCCATGAGCTCACCAAAGCACACAGTAGGCATGCTACTCCTAGGTTAAATATAATAATTATTAGAAAAACTGAAATTCTTATGCCATATACGACTTAAATCTATACTAATATTATAAAGCCGAATAGTTTGTTTGTTTGTTTGCTTGAACGCGCTAATCTCAACTACTGGTTCGAATTGAAAAATTATTTTAGTGATGGATAGCCTTTTTATCGAGAAAGGCTATACAACATCACGCTACGACCCAAGGGGTCGGCGCAGTAACGATAAACGTGGGTGAAACCGCGGGAATATCTAGTCTAATATACATCTTGTGTCAACTTGCATATTGCGACCGATGTGACCTATTTGCAACACTTGTATAAATATCTTGCGTGTGACTCACGCTAGTAACTTGCGCATATAGCCGACGATAGGTACTTTCGTCGTATACAAGTATCCTTAAAGTTGTACTCAACATACATACAACTGTTTTACGTACTGTATTTTAACTGTTAATGTAATTAACGTAATATTATATCATATAGCCACTCTTAAATTTGAAATTTGGAAGTAAGGCAAATTGAAATATAATTGTGTGACTATAAATTCTAATATTTGGGTTAAGTAACTGCAACGGACTCTAAATTTGTTTAATCCAAAATACTCGAATAAGTCTCTCTTTTATTAAGCGTGCGGTATATTGTATGCTGGGCATGGGCTTCTTCTCAGTATAAAGATATAGTCCATAGTCAACTATGCTGGCCCAGTTCGGGATGACAGACTTCATATATCTTCGAGAATATTATGAAGAACTCTGCGATATGCAGGTTTCTTTTTCATTTTAATTAAATATTCGATTTATTATTTTACTTACTTTCAGTGCCATGTCCAAGTGTATTAGTAATACTGCCAACACTAGACAATATATTGGTCCAAAATCCGCCTCTATTCTTCACGTTAGATTGATCCAACATATTGTATTGCTGTCTCGCTCCTACGCTGTTGGCTTCCGCTAAAGCTATCCTTTTCTTTTTCACCAATATCATGTCCATAGTTTGAAGCAGTTTCTTCTCTATTGAAAGCACATCTGATTGAGTTACTGGTCTGAAACATTCAACATACATATTTTGATTTTATATATGTACTCTAATGGCGCATAGGCTTGCAGGCTGCCTGGTGGTATATATAGAATATGGTCTATGGTATAACGGTCTTTCAGACCGAATTACAGTCAAGGCGTCGAATCCTAACGGAGACCAGCAGTCTGCGCAAGTGCACAAGTGTATGCCTAAATACAAGTACACTCTCTATTTCCTAACTCTCATAATCCGATAGAACGTCAATTCGACACAGCCGGAGAAACGCATTACGTGGCATTGGTGTGTACAACACTGCCAACTCCCAAACTCAAGAATATTATTATATTATTAAGAATTTTTGCCAATAATCCCCAATAACTTTTTGTTGGTCCAAGTTGGGATTCGAACCCAAGACATCGCGCAGAGCATTCGCAATCACTGTCGCTGAGCCTGCAACAGCAAGGTCAAGCATATTACGTCAAAAAAGATCACACTGAGATCTCAACTATTCTCATGCGATGGCACCATGGCCCCTTAACTTGACACTAATACAGTAATTACATTTGTCTTTAGCAGAAGCTTCTACTCGTATACTCTGTATCAAATTGGAGAATTTTTATAATAGTGTTTAACAAATAGTTGGAATTATTATTCAAAACACTTTAAATAATATATTTTTAGGTAATTAGCCAAATCTTGGAAGACTTCAGAACAGAAACACATCTGTGGCCTTCACACAGCGACCACACAGCCCCTAGACCTAATGCTTAATCTAACATCAAAACAATTCTGGCAACTAACTGAGGTATGAGGAACGGGGTACTGTGCTCTAATTGGTAACAAAGGTCATTTCGCCGAACTAGGGATGGGACAGGTTTAAATAAAACCATGACGGTATCGATATTTTTTTAAATAGTTATTGTACGTAATATTTTTTTAATTAATGTTAGCTTTTTATTATTAATTATACAGTAATAAAATAAAATGCAAAAACTAGAAACAAAATATAAAATTCTAAAAGATAACATAGTTTTTTCAAAGGTTGATCCATAATATTAAATATTATTTAAATAACAAAATCAATAGAAAAAAAACTTCAAACTAAATCGGTCCATAATATTTCCACTGCTGAAACAGATGCCTTCTCTCCGTAAGAGGGAAATTTTCGGAGAGAATTAAAATTCCCCTATCTTTTGTACAATACAAATCACCACTATAGGTACACTGTACTTTGTATATATTCTCCGAACAATGTGTTTCTGCTGAGCAGACTTTGTAAGAAACGCTAGCCTTTTGGAAATATATTTGTGCATAACACTCATTGACAAATCCACTACATGATTAGTAACTTCAGAGTGGAATTGATGGTTACTTATATTGGGAAAGAGTTCCTCGCCAATGAAACTGCTTCTTTTTTCCAATTTTCTTTTTGTAAAAATAATATGTAGGTTTTTAGTTCTACCGATAACATATTTGGTCATAGAATATGGTGCATCACTAGTTATGTTTACCAAATTATAGAGGAAAAGAGATAGAGAAAAAATACGTTTAAAAGAAAGAGACAAAATACCAAAGACATCAACGAGCGCGACAAAATTTGTGCTGTTGCAGTTTTCACCTACAAAAATAACCAGTATAAAATGAACTCCGATAAATAAAATCAGAAGATAAATCTAATTATGATTATGTAACTACTAACTTACCAATGAAATGTTATGCCATTTTTCGGGTAACTCGAAGTCTGGCTGTTGTTACCACATAAACGTATTGTACAAGGGGCCATTATAATATTTATTTTACCAATTCATAATTGACTGATGCGGAAGTGTTTACGGCTCATAAAAGTGGTCACTACTAATTCGAAATTGTCGAGTGGCGACCTATATTAGATCTTGAAGTCATATGTGTTGACAGACATCGCTCGCCTGTTATTAGGCGTCTAGGGGCTGTGTGGTCGCTGCCTTCACACTAGACAATACTGAGCTTACCTTATAAATATTGCCATGGATGTATAAGGATAGTTCACAGCACCAAAGCCTGAGAGTAAAGCCATCACTGTTACTCCGATAACGCCTATTCGGGAGACGCCTTGTTCTATAGAGAAAATGCCCTGGAATCAGTCATGTGACGACTGAATTATTTATTTATTTTACGTTAAATAGAACGATTTGCGCCAATTACAATATTTAATCACAATAATATAACATAAATTTATTTAAATTTATAATATAGCATTCACGCGTTCTCCTCACAATACTTCATACATTCTAATAATAATACCTTCCATTCATCCACAAAAAAAATCAACCGCCGGGTTAAAGTACAAGAGATTGTTAAGCTGCTCTAGTGAACGAGGCATGGGTGAGTTACAGCGTGCGATGGGACGGCACGCTCGAATCGGTGATTTCTACCCCGACAATAGTTTACACAAACAATCTGCAGCATTTGTCGTGACGACTCGATACCTCGACCATCCCTTATAAAATTTTGCATTTGATATGAATCTAAAATTAATATGAATGATAACTATAAAGTTATCAAAACCAAGCAAGTGTCTAAATGAGAAATAGTAACAGTACTGTGATTTTCTTAAATGGTCAGTCTTGTACAAATGTTAAATCTTGTGTCATATGAACTTTACAAACATTGAAACAACGGACATAAAGAACCCTAGACTCGAGACAACTACTATGGACCATAAATTTTTTTGTCTTGTTTGGGGAACTAGCCCAAAACACTAAGTGCGACTCCAGTGGCGAGTCGACATTAAACCACTACGCCCCACGCCCCGTGCAGTTATTTAATGTTTACTAGATTACACTAAGACTATCTGTGTGGATTACTACTTCATCTGCCAAGTCATGTGTATTCATTATACAGTGTGTATAATAAACCCTGTCCGATATTTAAAGGTGTTATTTATTTATTTATTTATTTATTTAAATAACATGGAAGACTTACAGCTAAACAATCAAAACAAAAAGAGTAGTAAGGAAATCAGTAAGCCAATTACAAGTCCTCACGTATAAAAGATTTCTTAAATATAAAAAGTGAACAAACTCATAACATAACACTGCAATAACAATATCAGATTATCACCTATTCCTTCAATTAATTTAAAAAAAATTTAATTATGCAAAAAGAAAATGTAAAAATCATAAGTATACTGTAGTATACTTATGATATTTACATTTTCTTTTTGCATAATTAAAAATTTTTTAATCAACGGAAAAAGTCAAGAGCCAAGCGCCTCCTGGCCGTTTCCACACTAATAAAAGAAAGATCCAAGTCACGCTGTTTACATAGTCCATTGTAATTTCTACTTGCACGCAGCATATAAGAGTCTGTAGTTAGATGAAGCAAAAGGTACGCTTAAAGGTGGGTTATTTCGAGTTCGAGAGGGTACATTCAGGTGAAGCTTAGATAAGAGTTCAACACTATCAATATCATTTTTTAAGATTTTCAATAGAAACACGGTATCAGAGATGTCTCACCGGCTCTTTAATGGTAACAGATGGTATTTCTTACAAAGATTGAGGTAGTTTTCCGATTGATAAGGAACTTTCTGATGGTAACATAAATATCTAATAAACCGTCTTTGAATGTTTTCAATCCGCTCTATGTACTTCTGATAACATGGATTCCATACTTGAGATGCGTATTCAAGATGACTTCTAACGTATGTACAATAGAGGATCTTTAACGTCTTAGCTTTTGAAAAATATTTTGATAAACGCATTATGAATCCTAGTGATTTTGATGCCTTAGCGACAACTGCATTAACATGTGATTCAAATATTATCTTTGAATCATGATAAACCCCCAAATCGCGGATGCAGTCTACTCGGGGCAGTAATTGATTGCCCAAAGTGTACGTTGTAGCTATAATTGTACGTTTACGGGAATATGTAACTACTGAGCATTTTATGGGGTTTAGGTCAAGCTTTCTCAGTCGACAGTATTCCTCCAGTCGCCGCAGATCAGCTTGTAGTGCAAGCATGTCTCCAACGGATGATATAGTGCTGAAAATTTTCATATCATCGGCAAAACACAACAGCTTCGATGACTTGAGACACGATTCAATGTCATTAATGTAAATCGTGAATAACAAAGGCCCAAGCAAAGAGCCTTGAGGACAACCACTTGGCACAGGAACCCAACCGGATATATAGTTATTTAATACTACAGCTTGGGATCTGTTGTCCAAATAGGAGGAAAACCATCTGAGCAGGTCGCCACGGATACCAACGTTATTTAGCCGGAAAAGAAGGATATCGTGGGGTATTCGATCAAAAGCTTTGCTGTAGTCTGTGTAGACTACATCAACCTGTGCATCCTTATCCATGGCTTCAGTTATAAAGTCATTTAACTCAACAAGGTTAGTGACAGTAGATCTTCCCTTCATAAAGCCATGTTGATAAGGGCTTATTAAGTTACTGACGGCCGAATAGACTTGTTTGTAAACAATTCTTTCGAAAATCTTGGCTATGATGCATAATTTCGAAATGGGTCGGTAATTAACAACCTCAGTTTTTGCCTCTTTTTTATAAATTGGCACAATAAAAGCAGACTTCCATATTGAAGGTACAGTACAAGTAGATAGACTTTTTAAAAAGAAGTGTAATTGGTTGGGCAAGACTTGATGCGCAACGTACTAGGAGTTTAGGTGATATATTATCTGGTCCTGGTGCCTTGGCTATGTCTAACGTTGTTAGTAGATGTTTGACGTCTTCAACTTTAACATTTATGTTGGAAATATCCGAAAATTCAGATGCTTCAATGAGAGACGATGACAAGTGATCTACATTGAGGTTCTTTGTGTTAGCAGGATCAAGAAAATTTGATGCAAAGTAGGCAGATAAGGCTTCACTAATTGTTTCGCCAGTAGTAAACGTTTTGTTATTATAACTAACTGTACTTGGAAATGCTTTAGAATTACAACGTTGCTTAACAAAAGTCCAAAAGATCGGATTACTTTTAATAGAATCCTCGGTAAGCTCTAAATAACTTGCGTAACATTGTGATTCAAGCACTTTTACTCTTTCGCGTAAAAGTTTCAATGTCAGTTTATCTGATCTGTTACCGTAGGTTTTAAACTTTTTGAAATATTTATGCTTTTCTTTTATAGTTCTAATGAGTGCAGAGCTATACCAGATTGGATAAGAGTTATTATGTGATAATTTCCTTGGTATGTATTTTGTTTGAAGATTAGATATAGATTCATTAAAAAAGTTTACTGAATCATCAATAGTACGCCCCTCAAACTCACACACCCAGTCGATCTTGCCAATACAACCGTTGATGGAATCAAAATCACCCTTATCATATAAAAAACGTAATCGCGGCGCGCTTTTTAAAACAGGAGCCTCGACAAATTCTAAATCCAATAATAAAGCCGGATGATAGGTATCTATGGGCACTAAGGGCTGTAGACATTCAATTACATTTACAGGGTTATTACACAGAACCAAGTCGAGAGTCCTATCATAAATATTAGCAACGCCATTATATTGCTGTAAATCTAAAGCACACATCTCGTCAATAAGTAGATGTTCCTCATACAGCATCGTTATACAGTAGCTTATTATGAGTAGGTACGTAAGCCTACCTACCTGAGCTACGCCTTAGAAAAATGCCGCCAAAAGTATGCCACGCTCCGCGTCCTTGTCAAGTTTAGTGGAGTGTTACTAGACTGCGAAATTTCAGTAATTTAAGGGTAAAAATGCTGATCAATAATGTACTTAAAAATATTATGAAGACGTTTTACGGTGATATAGATTTATTTTTTTATTTTTATTAGCATGTTTTTAAGTGAGAAACAAGCCCTTAATGGATCGGACAGTGTTTATTATACATACTGTATATATCAGATAGAAAATTGAATAGTGAAGCTTCGATTTTAAAAGGAACCAAGCTGTATAGATGTCGTCAAAATTAGTTTAGTGAATTTTAAGTGAAGCACAAACAAACATTTTTGTTATATATTCAAATAATGGAAAGCATTATAAAAAAAAGAGATTTTTCTGTTTTTTATGCAAGAAGACCTATTTAGTAGACCTGACTTACATATTTAAATATCTTTTTGACACAATTTCTATGCAGTTTTAATAGTACACCTGTTTAAATAAATTACTAAGTAAAATGAATAAAATTAATCTAAAATATAAACACATGTAATATATTAGAATTAATGTGTAAAGCTCACCTGTTTTGGACTCAATATAGGAAAAGGATCCCCAAGCTTCCAGAAGAAATACAAATATATAAACCACACAAACATTGTCAATGGTCTTATCATATTTTGTGATACTGAAACATAACATAAATTACAAATTAGAATTTAAAAAATATAAATCTGGTACTATGACTGTGAGTTTTATATTTTAAACACCATGGTGATCAAGAACTACCAAACTGATTCCAATTAGTCTAAATTAATCCTGGTATCAGAAAAATCTTTTTTGCTGGCACTTCTCATTCTGGTGAATGTTCTTATAATAATATGTTTGGGGTGTTACGGCTTTTGTACCAAGTAAGAATAATGTTGTATATCTCTGTTTATGTAAGATTTTCTATATTTTATCTTTATAAAATAATGTATAATCTTAGTTGATTAAGTGCTAACATCCCTATACTTGAATAGTGCATAATGTGACATCCTAAAAGTTATACATTAAGTGTTAGTATTAGTATTTCTTCTGTTAGAATAAGCATTAATGTAATAACTACTGGATGTCCAAGTTCATAAATAAATAAGTATGTAGTAGATTTATGAGTTGGTAACACAGGAGCTGTATCCCTGGTGTTGCCAGCATCCATAAAATATTTAATGTATAATTGCTGACTAGGTGAACTATATGTTTGAGTGCCACCTTAATTTTAAAAAAGAGACTTTCTTATGTGTATACAAATAGATATAAATGAACTTACCAAATCTAATATTGCTGAAACAGAAGTATGCTATGTAGAATGGTATCAGAGCTATCACCATGAATAGGAGAGAGTAAAGCCCCATGTTCCAGTGGAAGTAGCGAGAACTAGAAATAAAAAAGTGTAAAATAAAACATTATTTAATAAAAGCATAACAATCTAATGAGAATTGACACCTTAATGGTAGGTACATTATATGTTATTTGACTAAAATACTTTGCCATCTATATGTATGTGAGGACATTGCTACAATACAAACATAATGAACATAAAGAGATTAATTACAAAGTAATTATTTTTTAAGAATTCCAAACACATGTATGCCAGTTCTGAGTTTATGCTGCAGTAGGAGCCATATCTCTTAATAATACCCAATCCCTAGTTGGTGTAACATAAAGCAAGTAGTAAAACAAACAGATTGTCTTTTCTTACCTGGAATCCAAATACCCAATAATTTCAAATATGATTAGCTCAAACATGGTACAACTAAGGGCAAATGTGACAGAGAATATGAGCTGAACCAACGTATGGTGGACCTCATAGTCACGGAATAATTGCTTCACGAAAAATATCCACCCGCCGACAAAGAAGAATGTCTGAAAAGTTAGTTTAAAAACATGTTTTAAATACTTTAAGATCAACTACATAAGTGTAACTGCTTTATATAATAAATTCTAAATACAAAAATAAAAGTTTTAGGGGAAAAGAGTTGTGCCCGGCGGAAAAAGAAAATGATTTTGTAGCTAGTTGACTGTTGCAAGTAACATACAAATGAATATAAAAGTACGCCATTTTGTTCTGAATACCAGCTTTTATTGATAATTAATAATTCGATATAACATAATTATTACAATAACACGTCAATAATGACAAATAAGCACCATATAGAACATTTTTAGTTCAAATAATTGAACACTAACCTCTAACATTGTTTACATGCACCTTACCTGTGAAATGAGGATTATCAGCGTATCCTCAAGAAAAGTCATCTTGTTAACAAGAATACTGTTGTTTATAATATGCGATACAGCGATTACAGCATTTTCTAATTTTGTAGCACTCAAATATACAACACAACAACCTTGACGTATGTAAAAACAGCCGACTGCATGACTTTGACAAGTTTGACAATATGATCTGTCAGTCTCTAAAAATATTAGAACTAAACGTACTTTGTTATATGCTTTATTAAGAACTTGGTAGTATTGAGTTTTTACAACTAGTAACGATAGTCCCTAGTATTTATTTAATATAACAATCATATTAACGATAACGTAATCAGGAATAGTAAATAACACAAGGAAAGGTGGAAAGGTGGCTCACAAAACGCACAAAAATGTCTGTACCATAGATAAGACACTATAGGTGTGTACACAGAAACCACCTTGGCAAAAACTTATAGTTGGATCTTCTTTTTAATTATAATATTATTAATTAATTCATTGTCTATTGTTGTGTTGTCAGCAGGTAACCAAATACAACAGCAATATAGGTGGCTGTTGGCTAGTCTATATCATTGGCGTAGTGTCCGACCGAAACTAATCTTTACACTCAAAACCGAAACTTCTGTAAGGGGCCATGTTTTCGTGGAAAAATAAATAGTCTGTTTTAACGCATTACAGCCGGTGGCCATAAGCCAGCTCCGTAGCTGGTAACTGTTAGGGTTGTAGATCAGCCGGCAGGCATATGCCAGGTTACCAGCTACGGACAGCTGGTAACCGTTAGGGTTATACCGAAACACGTAGACTGATTCAACTGAGAATGTGTAATGAAATGAAATGAAAATGAAATGTATGTATTTACAATTTTTAAGCCTTCTTATATCCCATTTATTGATCATGCAAGTAACGCTAGCACTAACGTATACAATAATAATTTACACCAATCAGCGACTCTTAGAAATCTTCTTAACTCTTGCACTGTAGTTGGTTTGGGAAACGAAAGTATGGCTTGAAAGCGTTCTTCTGTGGGTTTCATGCCGTCCGGTGTAACTTCATAGCCGAGGAACTGTATCTTGTCTTTGCCGAACTCACATTTATCGATGATTAGAGTGACGCCGTAGTTGTAGAGTCGTTCGAAAACTTGTAAGTGACGCTTGTGATCCACTGGGTTTTCTGAGTGCATTAATAAATCATCGACGAAACAGAATACGTTGTTGTCGAGCCCTCGTAGTACTGCGTGTATGAAACATTGAAATGTTTGGCCGGAGTTGCGTAAGCCGAATGTCATACAGTTGAACTCGAAGAGGCCAAAGGGGGTTATTATGGCCGCAACTTCTTTTTCAATAGGTATCCAGAAGTACGCCATTTTGAGATCTAGTTTTGAAAAGCTTTTTCCCATGTAGCTGGTACGTAAAATCTTGAATTCTCGGAATAGGGTAGCGATCGGGTACTGTAACGGCGTTCAATCTTCTATAGTCGCCACACACGCGAAGCGAACCATCCTTTCTCTTAACGACGTGCAGCTGGCTGGACTGTTTGACGGTTTACAGATTCCCATCTCCATCATCTTCTCAAATTCTAGCTTCGCAGCTTTGTATTTATCGGGCGGCAGGACGCGCAGCCTTGAATAGATTGGCCGGTTGTTTCTATGCGATGAGTTACGTTGTGCTTAGTCGGAGTTTTGAGTGACATGGGTCGCAGTACGTCGGGATATTCTTTCAAGATGTCGTGATAGGGGTGATGGTGGCTGATAACGTATACGGCTTTCTCGGTGCTATGTATATTGATGGTGTGAACGCTAAGGTCGGTAATGCGGTCGATGAATTTTCTTTGATGAAGATCGACAAGTAATTTGTGCTTCGCTAAGAAATCTGCGCCTAGTATTGATGTTTTCACGTCGGCTACGGTAAATGTCCATTTATAGCTTCTACATAGACCTAGGTTGAGTTCGAGTGTGCGCTCGCTGTAGGTACGTATCTCCGTACCGTTCGCAGCAAACAGTTTGTACCTAGGTACTTTCAGTCGGCTTCACGTTTTTCTTATTTCTTGCGGCTAATACGGATATGTCGGCACCCGTGTCGACTAGAAACTTCTCTCTGTTGTTAAACTCGATAACGCAGAGGCGGTAGCTTGGTTTGGTAACATCGACGCCCGTCATAGTCGATGTATTTTCTAGTTTTCCTGCTTCTTTTTTGCGCACGGTGATTCGCATCTACGGGCTTCATCTCCATAGCGCAGGTGGCAATAGCACAGCCAGTCGGGATCGCCGGGTTTGCGGTTTGAGCGGGAACGGCATCTCGAGTTCGATCGCGATCGGTTGTTGCTATGCGAACGAGTGGCGCCATAGTGATACGACGCACGTTGTTGATTGGTTCGAATCTCGGCGATTTCCAGCGTAAGTTTTTCTATTTGTTTATATGATAGGTCGAACTGTAGATTTTCTGTAGTTGGGTGAGTTGGGCAATGTACACACGACGGGCTTGATGTGTGCGCCGGCGTAGAGCTTGTAGTGTGGACTACGGCGACTGTTGCGGGTTCGCAATGCTCAACCATTTTGTCGGCCATCACGGCTAAACATTCTAGCGACGATTCGGTATTCACGGAGGGTACGGCGCGGTCTTGTGTGGGCAATTGGTTGAACCACATAACTTTTACAGCTTCGTCAGTTAGTAATTTACCGCTCAAATGGCGCATCTTACGTAGTAACTGGCTAGGTTTCATGTCACCGAGTTCTAGACCGCTGAGTAATTTTTGTAGCTGACGATGGTCTGATTCTTGGTACGTCGATATCAGTCTGTTCTTTAGCGTAATATACCTACTTGTTGGTCAATGGCGGGTTCATCATAATGTCGCCAATTTGTTCGAGGTTAGGCCTCGTAGGTTGAGTTTCTGTTCTTTTCCGATCTTGCTGGCGGCGACAGCGGCTTCAAACTGTGCGAAACACAGTCGTGAGTTTTGACGCCAGAATGGTGGTAGGCATGCAGGCAGTGAGATTTTAGCGACATCACCGTGGGGAAGGGTCGTTACTTGCTTGTCGGTGAATTCTTCAGCTTTTCTTGTGCCATAACGATAAGGTAACGTATTCGTACGTTCTAGATTTGTCCGAAAACCAACAGATGTTGGGTGTCGGTTTAATGAACCGATATTACAACAGCACTAGAACGATGAGAGGTCAGGGGTCACCAATTTAACGCATTACAGCTGGCGGCTGGCTGGCTGGCTGGCAGGTCCGTAGCTGGTAACCGTTAAGGTTGTAGGTCAGCCGGCAGGCATAAGCCAGGTCCGTAGCTGGTAACCGTCAGGGTTATACTGAAACACGTAGACTGATTCAGCTGAGAATGTATTTACAATTTTTAAGCCTTCTTATATCCCATTTATTGTTCATGCAAGTAACGCTAGCACTAACGTGTACAATAATCATTTACACCAATCAGCGACAAGTAAACAAAAAATCTAAAATTTACGAGTGAATTCTTGGAAATCCTTATGTGTGTGTGCGTGCAGCGCGGCGGTCCTTACGCGTGTGTGCGTGCGTATAAAAATAGTGCCACGTATAAGAGCGGATGGTCTGTTCGCGCGTCGCGGCTAGACGTATGATGCTCCGTTCGATTTCAGCTTCATCATAAACTTATATGTTGTTAATGCGTATATATATACGCCACACTGTCATAATTAGTTTTATTTTTAAATCACTTATAATTATTCAGTCTCTGATATTTCAATTAATCGAATGATTGATGACGTAACATATTATTTTACTCCTTATTTCAAATAAATTATTAGTGATTTTTAAAATAGAGTATTTTGAGAGGTGGGTTTTAAATAAATATACATACCTATTACTAAAAAACAAACAATACTTTCATCATGTTTAGGTACACAAAACAAACAATAGTTTCTCATCATGGACAAAATAATATCTTCTAAACTTTGGTTATTTTGTATGGCACTCTTGTATATGAACAACAATTTAAAATTAAAAAGTACAACCATTAAACATTTTTAATGCAAATTAAACTCGAGATATGAAAAAACAAAATTTACAAATTAAGAAATAGACTGTGAAAAGCTTAATTGAGCTACAACTATTATTAATTTTAATGGACTGATTTAACTCGGAATTTCACAACAAAATAGACAAACTACCGTTTAACGCATTACCAGCCGGCGGGCATAAGCCAGGTCCGTAGCTGGTAAACGTTAGGGTTATAGTGAAACACGTAGACTGTTTCAATTGAGAATATATTTACAATTTTTAAGCCTTCTTATACAGGGTGTCCGGTAATTAATAGACAACCTTGAAATGTCTTATAGTAGAACTGAAAAAATAATAATATAGGTATATTAAAAAGTGCAAGCTATATTAGCATAGCATACTTTTGACTGTCTATCTATTGGCATGATTAGTGTTTAATAATAAAACAACAAAAAACCGATGGATTTCATTAATTTATGGTCGTAGTATACAAGAAAGTTATACATGGTAATAAAAAAAACACATATCTCAGGTAGTAGTTAGGATAGATTTTTTTAAATATTTTTTCTGAACGGCCATCAGTTCCACTATAAGACATTTCCAGGTTATCCATTAATTACCGGACAACCTGTATAATATAATGTATTGTTCTTATAACTAGCGCTCGCACTAATGTGCACAATATTCATTTGCACCAATCAGTGACAAGTAAACAAAATTCTAACATCTACGACGTAATTATTGAATAAAATATAAATCCTTATGCGTGTGTGCGTGCGGCGCGGTGGCGTGTAAGTACTGCCACGTATAAAAACAGGTAGCAGCTTCGCGCTTCGCTCAATTCGTAACTTGGTTTCGACGCGGCTAGACGTAAGATGCTTCGTTCGATTCCAGGTTCTTCATAAACTCATATGTTGCCTGTGCGTATATACATAGGTACGCCACAACCGCAAAGTTCGCAGGCCAAACACAAACAAAACTAAGTTATGACAGGAGGACTATGACGCGACAAAATCACACTATCGCTCGCAACTCAGTGCACCGAACATATCCAATCGCAGCACGATACCTTAATCCAGTTTCGGTTTCGAAACTAAACAGAGATTAGGCCGAAATCGAAAGTTTAGTCGAACACTACATTGGCGTAGGTATATAACGACGGGCCAGGTGAGTTGTGTATGGGGCTGTGCCCACCCCAAGTGTTAATCAACGTCCACCCAGGATATAAGGGTTTAAAACTTTAAATTCTCTGTTTATGGACCAGGTCCAAATCTTTATGTGGGCAGTGGGAACAACGGAATTACACCCAAGTATACACGTATATAAAGTTAAGAAGACAATCGAAGAAAAACATAAGAATAACATCCAATTTTTTTTTCTTAAAATGATGGCCAATACTTTTCAAATTAGGAACACGAACACCAGCATAAAAGAGATCAAACACCAAAGAGTTCGTAATATCAATATAATGCTACTTATCAGTTACTTTCAGTTTACTAATGTGCACTTAAATGTAAATAAACTAGTGGCCCTTATTTTGTTTTGAGTATATACAGGGTGTAAGTGACGGTTCACCGAAAACTGAAATACTAGCTTCGGACCATCATTCTGAGTTGGAAAACGTAGGAATTTTCCACCGGAAAATTCACGAATTTTCTTTCAAAATTTTACATTTTTCTAACTGATAATGATTACATAACGAGTAAACGATCCATTATACTAGATAATATCAATAAAAACTACATAATACCGAAAAACAGCTATGTAATCCAAACATATAAAATAAACACAGTTGAACTAATCAGCTGATCTCGCGCGGACAAGGCAATGACCAACGCAACAAACTTTTTTTACGCACCGGCAATAGTGTGCTGTGTAAAAACCCGCCCGCACCATACTACCACTAAACTAGGGCAGATCTATGATCAATGATCGATATCGAAAAAAAGTGTATTAAACAAAGCGGGATAGTTTAATAAATAAAACAGTTGTTTTCCTTTCAGAAGTAAAGTTTACATGAATGAGCACTATTTTTTAATTAATTAGTCACGTTTATTGTGACGTAGATTGAAAAGATTGTAATTATTAAAGTAGCCTGTAATTAAATCTTATACTACTTTCACTTTACAATACCCATTATTATTTTAAATGTAAAAAAATATTAATTGTTATGATATTTTGTATCGTAAACATGTACGAGTCTATTTAATCACTTTTAATAATAATTAATGTAAAAGACCATCTAATTGTTTTAATTGCTTTTTGTATACAGCGATTCAAACAATGTAATGTAATCTAATAAATCTTTACTTAACTATTAAAATACAAAGGTGTAACAAAAATTTGTTAGTAGAATTAGCCATAAACAGTTTATTACTATGTATAAGTATAAAATTAATCGATAGTCGATAACTCTCATAGATAGATGTATCTCATACCTATCTACTATGACTACAACTGAAATTTATTAAAAGAAATTTATTTTCTTCAGTTCGCTCACGCTACTGTCAGGAATCGGAAGTACTTGACGTAATCTCTCGTATTCGCGAGTGTTTACTATTTTCGTTGCATTTTGTTAACGTTTTTGTTTTGTTTATAACTTTTTTGTGTAAATACTTACAAAGTTGTGTTTGTACCTAATAAATAATGAGTTAGCCGTTTAGTGCACGCAAATATGGACAAATACTCATGGCATACGGGGAGGCACGAGGCAATGCTTCGTTGGCGCTTCGCATTTACATCCAGCGGTATCCTGACGCACGTCACCCTATGGACAGCCGTGTGATTACTCGTGCGTATCAACGAGTACTGGATAATTTACCCAAAGTACCGCATCAGGAGGGTTCTGGAAGGCCGATTAGAGTTTCCACTGAGCGGAGAATTCTCGATGCCGTTCACCGTAATCCACGCCTTGGTACGCGAACCACCGTTAAACTTCTGCGACGTAACCACGGAACTCGCGTATCGCACTGGACTGTGCATACAATTTTACGCAGAGATTGACAACGGCCGTACCGTAGTCATAAGGTGCAAGCTCTCGTGCCTAACGACCAAGTTCGGCGTGTTGCATACTGCAGGTGGTTGACGAATCAGCAGCGGTAACATTCAAGTTTTGTATCCCACATAATTTGGACTGACGAATCCACGTTTACTCGGAATAGCATCTAGAATCGACGTAACTCGCACGGTTCGGCGCGAAGTAATCCACGTGCATTCCAATAAACGGGTCACCAAACGCGTTGGTCGGTAAACGTATGGGCGGGGGTCTATAACAACAAAATTATAGGGCCTCACTTTTTACCGGAGCGCATGAATGAACCCCGTTACTTGGATTTTCTACAGCAAGACCTGACAACTGTACTGGATAAGTTATCTTCCGACTTTGTCGCAGAGTGGAGTCAAATTTTTGTAAGTACAGTAATAAAATTGTACAATCCGATTTTTAGTACTAAAATAGGTGCTCCGGTCTCCGTAAGATAATGTGAGCGCGCGTAGTATTGGTGCGCGTCGCGCGAGAAGCGCAATACGATAGCGCGGGCGGACACATTGCATTGGTAGCAATACATTGCGTAGTGTAAATTACAATGTACTAGCATAAAACTTTAATAGAACGTTTTATTTTTGAATTGACATTTCCATTCAGTTGTGTACTTATGGACAAACGATTGTGCAACGTTTTCGGTACACCGTCACTTACACCCTGTATATATATATATGTCGGAAAATAGGGCTCCATTATGTTTTTTAAAAAGTGTGACATCAGCACGGCTGTCGTCACGAATATCATGTTATGGTTATCACTCATCTTCAAAGTAAAACTTCACAGGTTTGTTGAAAGCCTCGTTTATTCAACTGACAGGTTAACGACTAATTTACAGAGGTGTTCACTGTTCGGCGTCTCGAGCCAGACTGACTCGCAACGCCTTGTGCGGCCGTATTTATAGTGCAACGAACACGTGTTAACAATTTTTAGGTTAAGTATTGAATTATGTGATTTACAAGATTGTCGCACAGTAATTAATTACTGATGGCCTAGTTTTAACATAAACAAGTAATTAAACAGAGTTATTAATCATTAATCAATGAACTATTGTTACTAGGTCGATATAGCGTGCAGAACACATGTACCTACCTAGTTTTATAATTAAACAGTGTAAACTATTATTAAATGATGATTCCTTGTTATTGCGCCGATACGGCCATTCTGATAAGTGGTGCGCGCTCTGCACCATCCTGCTTTCTCAGGCTCCTTTCTGATTTTTAATTCGTAGACTGATGTTTGAAGGGTTTCTGATTAAGTAACAATCTTCATTAATCAGCTTTCACAGCGTCCATCATCTCATTGATTCGTGGTTTCTTGCGGCGAGAGAATCGAGTATTCACGACGGATCTTATGTTTGTAGTTTATCTGAAACAATTGAAATATCTTCTGAGGGTGGTATCTGTAAGCAACTTGTGTTGCTTATTTTTATAGGATTATTGTTGCTACAACAGTACACAAAGACATCTTAAGTGCACTGCCTTATTAATTTAGAATCTGTGGTGTATACGTGTCTACCCATAGTTCCACAAGGCGTCCCTACGGTATCTCAGGGTTCACATGTGGATGCATCAAGGATCCGTGGTTAGCTCAAGGGTAACACATGGTTTAGCTCAGAGGTACCACTCTCCAGATATTTTATTCTTGTAGATTCTAGTTGAAAATATCGTGACAAATAATGGATTTTGACTCACCGGTTTTAATCCGATGACGCGTGTTCGCTTGTTGAGCGAGCTATCGCCAAGACCACTGAGAATGGAGTTCAGATCCCACTTCTGATGTCGGAAAATAGGGCTCCATTATGTTTTTTAAAAAGTGTGACATCAGCACGGCTGACGTCACGAATATCATGTTATGGTTATCACTCATCTTCAAAGTAAAACTTCACAGGTTTGTTGAAAGCCTCGTTTATTCAACTGACAGGTTAACGACTAATTTACAGAGGTGTTCACTGTTCGGCGTCTCGAGCCAGACTGACTCGCAACGCCTTGTGCGGCCGTATTTATAGTGCAACGAACACGTGTTAACAATTTTTAGGTTAAGTATTGAATTATGTGATTTACAAGATTGTCGCACAGTAATTAATTACTGATGGCCTAGTTTTAACATAAACAAGTAATTAAACAGAGTTATTAATCATTAATCAATGAACTATTGTTACTAGGTCGATATAGCGTGCAGAACACATGTACCTAGTTTTATAATTAAACAGTGTAAACTATTATTAAATGATGATTCCTTGTTATTGCGCCGATATATATAATATACATATATATATATAGGTACATAACACGTCAGCGATGGCCCAACTTGCGTGCGGACTACGGATACTTGAAGCTGGTCTTACTTATACTTTTTTGTCAGAAAAATACGGATGATCGGTAGCTCTCGATGAAAGAGAACAGGAACACAGGAATTATTACTAGTTCACACTAAACAGTTACAACTGTACCTTTCTTAGGTTTGCTTCAATGACAGGAATATTATTTAGGTATATTATTATTCGGGCGCGGTTACCGATCCGTTTATCAAGTCACTAGGTATGCTGTTATGTTTATAGCTGAACAGCTCAAAAATGCTTGTAGGGTTAGGGCATACAAGAGAATTGATCTTAGACATGACATATAGATATGACACTATATCGTAATGGAAAGCAAATATCATCGCATTTACTATCGCTGAGCGACCAAGACAACTACTGTAATTGCAATAAAAAAAAATATAGTCTAAGCTAATAGAAAAAAAAATTTAACGTAACTTTTTATTTAATATTAGTTCATAAAAGAATATTAATATTATAAATAATCACAAGAAACTGTTCGTCCGTGTTCGTTTATAAGTTTGATAACATTATATTACTGGTAGTAAAACATATTTAACTAAAATATTAACATCAATAGTTATTACTAACGTCGTAATAGCGATCGCACTACGATTTATTAGATATAGTTAGTCTTACGCCAATATCAAAATACTAGTCAGAGGTGTATAACAGAACATTTTGGCAACAATATTTTTTTGTATTTAGGTCCGTTATAATAGGTGGCGAGGTAATTACCATTTACCGGGACCTGAGAATTTCTTGACAAAAAACACAATAACAATTAGCCCGACCTAGGAGTCGAAACTAAGACCTCATGCACAGCAGTCGTATACATTACCGCTGCGCTATGGAGGCATTTTAACAGACATCAAATATAATATGTAAACATAATATTGTTCAGTAATATCACAATTAACATAAGTAAAAAGTAATTACATAATTGTGCTTATAAATATGTGGATATATCAAATAAAAACAAAAAATTAGGACATAAATTTATGGGTTAAAAGGAATGTGTAAACACCAATAACTATACTTATTAAAATTCAAAGTAGGTATCTCTATTCCAAATTTGATAAAGTAAGTTTGTAATACATGAATATAATTGTCGACATTTATTTCTATACAATATTAATAGAGTATTTTGATGATTAATCTAGTAGAATATACTGCCATTCAATTTGTTCTTAAGTTAATTCATACTACCAAAACAGACAGCCAGAATGTTTGTACAGTAAGTACATAATAAATATCAATATATTTATTATATAGAAGCACATATTATAATGTCAATAAAGGTTAAACTATGTTCTGAATCCAGCTAACTTTATAAAGTCATCAGCATCATCGGATACTTCTAAATACACTTCACCATTGTCCGAAGATTGTCGCGTATCATGATCCTCATAAACTTCATTACCAAAGCTTTGAATTTGAATTTCTGTTGATTTATTTACATTATGTATGTTGTGTACACCAACTTCATCAAATTCTTCAATCTTCCAAATATCTTTAGATGTAATTTCAGGATTCAAATTAAATTTCGTTAATACACTTTTACTTTGGTGTGCATTATTTAGCTTAGGTGTGGTCATTTTCGAATTATCGTATGTGGAATGAGACTTATGTGACTTCTTATGTTTCTGCAAAAATGGTCTTGAGTTAAACTTGCTATGACAAATGTCACATTCTAAGGTGCCTCCTAAGTGGTGCCGTTTAACATGATCGGATCTTCGTGAAGCTGAAAGAAATCTGACTTCACAATGTGGACATTTATATGGCTTTTCACCGGTGTGTGTCCGTGTATGATAAAGTAATGACTCTTTTGATACAAATTTACCACCGCATATGTTACAAGGAAAGTTCTTTTCTCTTGTATGCTTGACTATGTGGGCTTTTAAACGACTCTGTGCCCAAAATTTCTTACCACACCATTCACAAATATGTGACTTGTAATTCCCATGTTCATACTGTATGTGGACTCTGAGAGACATTTTTTGTGTATACTTCTTGTTGCAATAATCACATGTAAATTTGGCTTCTGACGGATGAGCTCTGGTTTTCTGTCCACAAACATTTTGATCAATATGTTTCTTAAAGGTAGCTTGGTTCTTGTATACTCTGCCACAATCTTGGCAAACAAGGGTCAAATTATGTCCTAACTCATGCATTTTTAAAGTGTGTCTGTTATAGAATGTCTTACCGCACTCACTACAAACAACAGTGCAATGGCTTTGATTTCTGTGTGCTTCCAAAAATGAGGCAGATCCATAACTCCTCGAGCAATCTGGGCATTTGAACTTTTTTGGAGCATGAATTCTGATGTAATGATTTCTTAAATTCCATATAGTTGGGAATTCTTTTGAACATTCTTTGCATTTAAATGTTTCCACATTATTTTTGTCTAGCATGTCAGAAGTTGAGATGTTTCTATGTTTTCTAGATCTTCTTTTTACATTACTGTTTGACACATCTGTCTCCATGTTGATTTTATTTAGCAGTATATCATCTTCATTTAGTTTCTTTAGCTTGTCTAAACTATGAAATCGCCTTAAAGCCCCTTTCACAGTGGATGGTGTGCGCCTTGTATCATAACAATGTTTGCTTGTGAAATCTTGAAGGTTAAGTGACACAAACAATGATTTGCAGCCATCAAACTCAGTTATAGTGTATTCAAAGCTATTTGTGATCTCATTCAGTACATTATTAAGGTATTCAGCATTTTTCTGACTTGTTTTAATAAATTTGTAATATCTTACTGCTAGCTTTGTGCAATGTTCACATATTGAATTGAAAGTAGTTATATAGTTGTACATCTGAAAATAAAAGATAGAACATATTATCAACAGGTGTATAATATGGTGGCCTTAATGTGTCAAGTCTTAGAATGACAGACATTCATTAAAAAACTATTGTGTCTAGCCACCAGTGTGCTGATGTGACTCAACAGGTTAATAAAATCACCTAAGTAGTAGTAGACTTTATTAATGCTACCATAATACTGGTAATCTGTCACTGGAATGGCAAACATAATTGAATAACAATTGTGTATGCTGAAGCTCAGAGTAAATTATATCATATAAAAAATAATAACAAATTAAAAATATAGAGCTTGTCAATGTTTATCTGAAATATGTATATTTGATTGAATTTTATTATTGCTAGTGAAAATTAGCAAAGTCTGATCTTCTTAAATGTCTATAATTTATTAAGTATTTAACTGCTCTTCTAGGCCGGCTGGATGTAATACCATTGACCCAATTGGTTCCTGCCCACATCAAGCAGTTATACAGTTAACAAATCTGCATGGCTGTTATAATTCTAATGCACCAATTTCTGCATGTGTGCATCATAAACAGTTAAAATATTACATTTTTTATAAAATATGTGATAAAAATTAACTGTAGGCATAACAACTTTTTTTTAAATATAATTTCACCTATGTAAAGTTTTTTATCACATATTTTATGAAAAATTTAATATTTCATCTGTTTTTAGCTAAAACAACTCCTTTCTTGAATACAGGAACTAGGCCTTAGCACAGTGGCATAATAAGGCCATAATTGACCATATGCTGCACTGTTGCAAGAGCTCAATCTCCTACTATCACTATTCAACACCTTGTTGGTTGTCAATCATCAATTTAACATTTTTGCAGTTGAATGGAAGACAATCACTATAACTTACCAAAACCATGACAATTTTCCATAGCAAATATCATAAAAATCTGCCAACCCGCACTGGGCTAGCGTGGTGGACTACAGCCTAACATTTCTCACACTAAGAAGAGGCCCATGCCCAGCAGTGGGACTGTTTAAACAGTGCTGACATTACTAAAAAGACTTGTACAAAGATTAATTATACTTTAATTGGATTTGTTCAAGTCTTTAGTGCTTAGCAAATGGTATGCTAGTGTGTCAATATTTCATAACTTATCAATATCACACAAAGTCATCAGCGGTAGCTTGTAATTATTCTTAGAGGAAGAGTAGTGAATTATTTATAATAAGAATAATAATATTAATTATTATTAAGTAATAATAATAATAATTATTATTATTTTAAATGAGAATGTGAGTTTGTTTGTTGTTTACGCTTTCACACCTCAACTACTGGACTGATAATCATGAAACTTTGAATACACCTTGTCAGGGGCATAGAAAACTACATAGGGTACCTATAATCCAGAAAAAGTACTGTATCCAGAAATAGAAATTTATTGACTAAATCTACATTAACACGAGCAAAGCCGCGGGAAAAATCTAGTTTGATATCAACTTCAGTACAGGAAACCAATACCTTCTCGTCAAATACGAAATTAAGTACTTCTTCCACCGACTTATCGCAATCTTCATTGTTTATATCGACTACTACATCATCTGACAATCGTATCGGCTCCTCTTGAACTGGTTTCATACACAAACAACAGACATCACTCTTTCCATTGATTAAGCTACGTAATGCAGCTGATATTGGTGTCATTTTAAACCTTCTTGTGTTTTGTTGTTGTTTTCTAAATAAAATTTAACTTGAAAACAAATAACAAAAAATATAATTATCAGACAACGCACGATAAAACGTCTCAAACGTCACACCTAAGCCTAACCACAGATTAAGTCATTGAGTAGAGATATAGTAATACAAAAGTACTCTGTGGTAGAGATGCTATGCACCTAACGACAGGGCGCTAATGATGGGCGATTGCTTAGCTGTAATTTTTTTTTTTGATTTTCTTACTGACCTTATAAATGCGAATGTGTGTTTATTTGTTTCGCTTTCATGGCTTAACTACTCGATCAATCATCATGAAATTTTGCATCCACGTTGTCAGAGACAGAAAAGGACATAGGGTACCTTTCATCCAGAGAAAGTACTATCGTCCCTAGGGATAGAAAATTAACATAACGTACATTTGTACGTTATGTTAATTTTCCCAGTACTAGGTTTTGCCCACGGCCTCTTTCGCGTAAATACGCAAACGAAGCCGCGTGCAAAATCTAGTACTGGGTACATAGCAATTTAAATGTTCATTTAATTTAAATCGAAATACAAATATTCTTTGCAGTACGAACCTGTGAGTAGAAATATTAAATTACATGTTGTCATGCACTATACATATAAATGGAACAAAATAAACGGAAATATTCCACCACATGGATTTTCTATATGATTTATTTTGCTTAAGCGTTCCTAACTGCGATGGTGTAAGGTTTACCCTAAAAACTAATTTCACACTTGGTTATAGATAATATATGTATTGTATAGCAATTGACAAATATTATTTATTGAATTAAAACACATTTATAATACCTTTATAGGATATTCCAAAAATAATTTATAAGCTAATACATAATATAATTCTAAAACAATAAAAATAATTTTATAAAGGGCATCATTCAAGCTTCGAACATTTCGTACCCAAAAATAAAAGTGCCGGCCAGAAAAAAAATACTGCGGTTTGTAGAAAATATGTTAAGCTAAGCATTTTTTTTCTATTACAGCGAACCTCTAAGTTTAACCCTACAACTGCTACATGTGATTAAAAATACGAAAATCATCATTTTTACGTACAACGTTTGTCTAATAGATACACATTTATTTACTTTAGTTAGTAATCATAAACAACCTAGCTACCTGCTATTGTTATGTGTGTGCGCACAAGCACCCATCGCCCGGCCCCCTGCCCGCTCGCGTCCCGTACTCCCCTCTCCCTGCGCGACGAACACTAATCGCTTTGCACTGTTTTAAATATTTAGTTAAATAGTTAACTCCTGTTACATCGGCCGGCTTATTACAAACGTATGCGTGATTGTGTTGTGTTTATTCAACAATATTTCAAATGGTTGACTTTCTGTGTATTCGGTGTCGTGAGTTTGTTGTAAACAGAAGGCAATACACTTGGGCTACTCGAGAAGAAATACACATTGATATAGCGCAGATTATTATTCAAGAAATATTGGAGCTACAGGTATGTAATCTTTGAAGTTATGGGTCCTACTTCTATCTCGTCTTATTTAATAATAGCGCGTTGAATTGAATATCTACCATTAGTTATTATGTTTTGATATCTAGTTTTGTCTTACATTTTATTAGCTCATTGGATGTAATAATACATACACTGTCTTAATTGATAAGGTTTTCAATTTTCTTGGTGGCAAAAATTAAAAGAAAAATATAATGAAAAAAAAAAAAGAATTAAAAAATCCAAAAATAGAAGCTAGTGCATGTACGCGTGTGTGTGAGTGTGTGTGTATTAGTCAGTGAGTTTGTACGTGTTTGTTCGTGTGCATGTGATATTAAAACCAATGTTTAAGAGGTTCTCAGTATGGGCATACCTAGTCTTTGAGAATTAGCCATTTCTGGATGGTGGTTTTAAGGCGGAATGATGTTAGGTTTATTATTGTATTATTATTTTTGTAGAATTTGTTGTATAGATAGGGTCCCATAAAAGTGTAAGATTGACTAGCAAAAACAGAACGAACTCTCGGTATATCCCACTTAAGAGTTCTGTAAGAGGTTCGCGCTATGGTTTTCGCAATTTTATGAAAGCGGAGAAGTACCGAGTTAATATAAAGCTGTCTCACGCGAAGGAGGTTACATTCTGTGTACAGTGTATTAGTAGAATAACGCCATGGTTTTTGAACCGCTATTTTTAAAATAGCTCGCTGAGCTCGTTCTAGCTTGAGATGGTATACAATAACCCAAGACAGATTGACAGAGACAGAAATATACGGTTCGAATAAGTTGCGGTTCTGCTACAGACCAAATTTTTTTAAATATGTGGGCTAACTTCCTTACACGTTTCCTAACTGCATCGATGTGTGATTTCCACGAGAGATGTTCATCGATCATTATGCCTAAATATTTTATGCATGAAACTTGTTCAATAGTCGGGCATTGGCATTGCAATGAAGTTGGTTGCTTGACAGACTGACATGTGTGCAGTTTGACTTTTAGAGCTTGCTTAGGAGCAGACCTTTTGGATATACTTAAGGCTATGAGTATTGTTTTACTTGCGTTAAGAGTTAGTAAATTGTTTTTCAGCCAGCTGGCAGTACTTCTAAGTCCCTCCTGGGCTACATCAACAACCTCTGTCCATGTCTTGGCATGGAAGATTAATGCAGTATCATCTGCAAAAGTAAAAATATTAGCGTGTGGCAGTTTAAGTGAACAGAGATCGTTAATGTAGGATATTGAAACACGCAGACTGATTCAACTGAGAATATATTTACAATTTTTCACCTATCTTATATCCCATTTATTAGTCATGCAAGTAACGCTAACACTAATGTGTACAATAAACATTTTCACCAATCAGCGACAAGTAAACAAAAATCTAACATTTACGAATGATTTCTTGGAAATCTGTTCGCGAGTATAAAAGTAGTGCCACGTATAAAAAGCAGAGGGAAGCTTCGCGCGTCACCAGTTAGAATGTTGGTATCGTTGCGGCTAGACGTATGATGCTCCGTTCGATCGCCTTCGTGCGTCGCTTGGTTTCGGCGCGGCTAGTTGTACGATGCTCCGTTCGATTCCAGGTTTCTCGTAAAGTTATATGTTGCCTGTGCGTATATACATACGCCACAGCATAGTATAATATAATGCTCGGTAGGAGCAAGTGAAACGACACGAGTAAGGAACAAATCTGTTTTATTTTACAGCTCCAGCCAACAGATTTTATTTGTCGACCTTGTTGGCAAAGGGCAGAAAGAACATACCATAGAAATATACGGGAAACACGCCAAGAAGATGATGATGCTGATGTTCCTCAGATGGAACCGGTAGCAAGTGAAGAACCAACTCAGATTAATTTGCCTGGGTATGTGCGAACACCGGATACTAGGCGCAGTTGTGTTTTCCAACATTGCGATAACGATACAAGACATCGTATCCCAGATGACATTGTTTTGCGGATGTTGTGTCGATATAATTTACTTATATGTGAAAACAGACGTGTCTGTAATGAACATTTACAACAAGACTTATAGCACACATTGGTCGTAGATAAGTCAGAACGAGTTTCGTACCTGGGTTGGCCTTACACATGACCAGTTTACTTATTTTCAAACTAATCTTCCAAGCCTTAATAATAGGAGTAACAAAAATGTAATATTGGCAGCTGTACTGGTAAAATTACGGACAGGAGATTCTAACGCTAGGTTGGCATCAATATTTAAAATAAGCGAGTCTTCTTTCGCCCACTTACTCAACACTGGTCGGACTGCACTAATGCAAGATTTTGTCCCGAGGCACTTGAGCTTTGACCATCTAAGCAGAGAAGACGTAGCTCGAAGAAATCTAACTGTGCCAGAACATCTCTTCGGTAATCCAAACAGCACCGTTGAAGAAAGGAAAGCAATAACAATTTGTGACGGCACATACATTTACATTCAAAAGAGTTCTAATTACTTTTTCCAAAGAATATCTTACAGCAATCATAAGTATAGAAATCTTATAAAGCCATTCCTATTGGTATGCTGTGATGGATATATAATTGAAGTGTCAGGTCCTCATGATGCTTCTAAATCTGACGCTCAAATAATGAACAATATAATAGATAGTGAAGCAAACAACGGTGACGGCGTTTTTCATTAGTTTTACAGAAGTGGTGATGTTTTTATTTTAGACCGTGGTTTTAGAGACGCCTTTGTACCAATGCAACAGCGTGGTTACTCAGTACACATGCCAGAATCAAAACATCCAAATGAAGCACAATTGACGACAGACCAGGCTAATAAATCTCGTCTAGTAACTATTTGCCGATGGGTCGTTGAGGTTGTAAACGGCCGTTTTAAAAGGGATTTTCGGCTTCTGCGGAATATCAATGTAATTTTTTTTTTATATTTATTGACTAAAATTTACAATAGTAATACCATGGCTTAAACCACTCGCTTAAACCACTAGGGTTTTTATGCGAGTGAGAGTTCATATGTTATATAATTTAGAATTACAATTTATACTCTAATAATTCACAATGGTAGTAGGAATTTATCAATGTTACATAACAAATTTTAGCGAGGTTTTATACGGCTGCTTTGTAAATCGTTCTTTGTATTATATGTTCGATTATTTTAAAATAGTGGCTGCCCTATTAAATGCCTATCACAGGGTAATAGAAGAAAACATTCACGCACAAACCTTTTTATCTATCATTAATGAAAGATTGTCGCTGCCAAACTCACTTGCGGATATAGTCATAAGACATAATTATAATAGAAGGCGAGTACAATTTCGTCTATTGCCGGCTGATGTACCTGAGCTCCAAGATTTCCCAAGGCTCATTGAAGAAGACTTAATATTATTTAGCTTAGATGTATACCAGTTAAAACAAGCAAAAAGCTACTATGGCGAACATTTAAACCCAAATGGAGAATTTGTTATAGAAATAAGCGAACTAACTGAACATATTAGAGAACTAGGTGAAAATATTGTATTGATAAGGGGGCGAATCCAGTCTCGACATGTAAGGGCTAGGGTATATTATGTGTATATTGGTTGGCAAAGAGGTTCAAGTGGTAGGGCAGCCATAGTGCATTATTATTGCACTTGCAATATAGAAAAACGAACCGTTGGTTGTTGTTCTCATACAATGTGTTTGGTTTGGTACTTGAGTTTTGCTAGACACGCGGCTCGTATAAGACCACCTGCAGCTGGCTTAGAAAGCATTATAATAAGGTGTATTGAAATGTAAAGCAACCTATCTAATAATAAAGACATTTTATGTTTATTTTTGTTTTATTTGTCACCTTATTACATCTATATCTACTTAAACGATGAATAACTAAACTTAAAATAGAAAACTTACAAAGCTTTCTTTTTGCATGCATGCTTTTTACGTTTTTGTAATTCCAACTCATATTGATTTTTGCATTTTTCTACCCAGGTAGCAGTCGGAGGGTTAAACATTAAGCTTTCCTGTAATACGTAAACATGTTTAGAACGTTATTTCGTATAAAACTACAATATACTTTTTGCTTACAGAATTTTAATTTCGTATAAAACAATAATGATTTTGGTATCTTCAAACTAATGTAGTAATCGGAGGGTTAAACATACAGCTTTGCTGTAGTATAAAAAATGTTAAGAATGCTATTTTCTATAAGTATCTAACTTTTTTTTTTCTGGCCGGCCCTTTTGTTTTTGGGTACGAAATGAATGATGTCCTTTTAGACTTTAAATACTTATGCATTTCTGCGTAACTTCTTTGAATTACGGCAGGCTACAGTGATAAATATCAACGTCATTGTCAATGAATTAATAAATCGTATAGTGCGCGGCAGCGGGGTAAACTTTAGTAAGTATGTCCTCGCTGCTGGGACGCTGAGTGTGGCGGAGCGGCGGCGCGCGCTTACGTAGCCATCCAGCGCACACAGCTCCATCACCGCCAGCACGGCCGGGTGGTACAGCTAGCCGCGCAGCACGCGCCACAGTAACTCGCTAGTGCTAGGTCGCGCCGCACGCTCAGCTGCACCCGACCATGCCGAGTACGAATAGACTTGGGTACATTAGTGGGTGAAAAGAATATACACCATATTCTTTAAAATATAAAAAGCTGGTAAATTTGTTTTGAATTTTCACCGCCATAAGGTTATATTTAGCCTCATGAGGATTCCAAATAATAGCTGTCGTTTCAAGATGACTTTTAACGAGTGCATTGTATAGCATTTTTATAACTAAAATATTAAAATCTTTAGAGTTTCTCAAAATGCAACCCTGAATTTCTAAATGATTCTGTAGCGGCTGCTGACGCTACAAATGTTTATAAAAGGCGCGCTATTGTGTGTGCGCAACGCAGCAGTCGTCTCCCCACACGGGCTCAGCTAGGTCGCGTAGTTATGTAGTTTATTTTTGTATATGTATTATAAGTTTCTGGTACGAGTAAATAAAGTATATATCAACGTGACCATCATTTCTTCCACCTCACATGATTATATCGCTCCTACATATATTGGTGACCCCCGACATCGAACACGCAATCTTCGGAAATGTGGCATCTACGCTCGTGCATATTGTCAGCGGAATCAGACAAGCGCAAGTGCAGCGTAGCAACAACAGCGGATGTACATAGCTAGAGGTAACCCGAACACGCATACGAACACATGGGGGACGACTTAGGAACTAGCTGCACTGGATACCAGTGTCAAGACACCTACAACCAAAGTTCAAATACAGGACGCGACGATTTGTCGACAAAAGTGACCACGGCAACATGGCCAGCAGAGGGATTCTGGAGCAGTACACGACGCGGCGGCACTCTGCAGGACAGTGCGTACATCGAGGCAAGCGTAAAGCGAGTTGATCTTGGGAGCGAGGCTTCATTCCGCACCAGGACGATAATTCGCAGCGTACTCCGAGGACAGTGAGCGACATGGGACAGGCGGTGGCACTCTATGGAACAATGCATGCGTCGAAGCAGCTGATCACACTTGAAGGTGAGGATGGATACCGCATCAGTGTTAGATAGCGCACCCGGTCATATATCTGAAACACAGCCCAAGCATGACACAATGGGCTGAAATTGCGAAGTAAGGACTTAAGGATTGTTATGGATTTTATTCGATTTTATGGATCAATAAAAAACCTTTTTTGTTATTTAATATTTTTTTATATTTCTTGTAATTTTAGAGATATAGGATCCTAAACTTTGTATGTAATGAAAGTATTCTACGTATAATTAAATACACTTAAATACTGTATTAGAAGAAATATTCAGTCAATATTGTTTACTGACATTCCACACCACTCCTAAGTCATATAAAAACAAGTGACGTCATAAGCTATGACGTCACGTGTTTACGACAAAATACATTAGCGCGATGACCTTCACTATCGCGTCGGCCAATCAGAGCGCAGCAAAGAATAACGTGTCATTACATGATTGGAGACTTAAAAGCAGGTAAAAAAAAAGCACAGTTACATTTGAAAAACAACTCTCTTCAGTACGTTGTTACATATCGTAATTAACGGACTGACCATTTTATTCGGAATATAATAGATAATATTAAAGGACAATGCAAATGTTACATTGTTAGCTAAACTCAAAAAAAAAGTCATATGCAGACATAATTATATCATAAAATTAAATTATTATATTATATAAACATTAAATTAATTCATATTTGTTATGGCACCAAAAAATTTTGTCCTGGGAAGAAAAGGATATGACTAAAAATAGCTAATTTTAGCTTTTAATAGAATAAAAACCCATTTTAATTTTTATGATACTAAAACTGAACGCCCGTAGTTTTCTACGAGTGTATTCGTTTACAACCAACTTTTGCAGCTATTTACTACGAAACTAGCGCCACCCTTTGAAAAAATATTTTTCAAGACATATTACCATACAGTGAATATTGAAAATAAACTCTGTAATTGTTTTAAAAAAGTGTTAATGTATCCTTATGTAGCGTAACAACATTTAATACATAATAGCATGCTTCATCTAATACTGTCGTTTTGAGGAAACTAATATGTTGATATAAGTGTGTTATCGTTAATGAAAGAAGTAAGACTTTTAAGCACATTTATTTATTATAATACAATTGTTACTACATGAATTGTTACTACAATACAATTGTTGAATTACTTTTATTTCAATACAATTTGTCAGATATATATTATAAAAGAAATAGTATTTTTAAACATTTGTCATTTCAATACCACTGTCTCTTATTGATCATTGTTGTGAATCATTTCATCTAAATAAAGAGCAGGGCGGTGAATTGAACCCTGGTGCCTGGCCCAAGCAAGATACCATACCACTGACATGACATGGGCTTAGACACCAATGGTTCCCCTGCCTGTAAAACAATTACAGCAATAATTGTCAATGCTTGCCCTGCCTTCCAAGTTGTTGTTAGTTGATATGTAACAAAAATAGATTTTGGAGCCACTGTGCCTACTTTCTATCCGTGCTCTTATTAGACAAACATCTGAATGAGGCAGATCGAAATTCTCCAATTGAGTAACCTGGTGTTGTGCACATATTTCTATTAAATAATCGTTACCTCTTACGTGCTCGCTATAGTAACCAGCCGCTAGTTTTAATTGATATGTCGCTACTGAATATAATATCAGTTCGTCTAGGGTGAGTTGAGGGAACTGTGGAAGATTTGGCACATCACCACGGATATTATTAAATGTAACCCTTTGCCGGTTTAAATTATTTGCGTCCACTTAGTCGGCTAAGCGATTGGGGTGATTTAACCTTGTCTCAATTATAGTTAAAAATTGGGCAGCGTGGCGATTGTCTTCCAATGGGATGTGAAAGGCATTGGTCAACGCTGCGGCTATCCTAAAGTCTTGGAACATGTGCAGCATTGATTTATTGAAATAATTTTGACGAAATATCCGGAAGTCCCTTTTGAACCTCCCATTCACCACTTCGACAGGCCACCGGTAAATCGTACAGTCTCGATTTATTGGCTTGGTCAGTACTTAACTATTGTGATGAGCTTATGCTACCGACTGGTATTACGGCTCGATATCCAAAATCTTCCACCGTCCTTACAACGTCCTGAAATCCCCTGTCTAGGATAAACACATCTAGGTTATTAAAATACCATGGAAACATACTATTTTCATGCTCTATTAGCTCGTGTAAAATTGACGCATCATTTTTGGTGGCTCCGTATGGACCTAATACATCTAAGATATAACCGTCGCTGCTCACAATCATAAAAGGTTTTAATAAGTTCCTGTACTTATGTAAGCTGTAGGTATCTTTTTGGAAGGCAAAGTTAGCGCTTTTTGAATGAAGATGTAAGTAGCATCACAAATCACTATCACATTTTGAGTGTTTGCATCACAAAACAATGTTTTTGGAATTAAAAGATTTCTATTGGCAAATTCTTCTCGACTAATGTGGTCGAAACCCAAGTGCAAAGGCACGAATTTATTGGTTAAGCATTGTCTAGCAACATTGAATTTGTGTTCAAGATTTTGCCTTATCATGCCAAAAAGTGTTGCAAGTCTATCGTCAGCCTCTCCTGTTCGTAATTTAGCTAAGTAAACGCCAAGGACAATTTTAGGTTTTCGCGACCTTTGCACCAAGGATGGTGTTTCTTGAATTATTTGCTGGAATTGGTCCATAGTCCGCCCAGTCCAATAATAAAGCTCTTGTGCATCGAAATCTTCGACTTTTTCAAAATCAATATGACGGTTGTTGGCTTTCTTTACCAATTGAAGCATGTCCAAAGTGTAGCGTGGGTTGAAGTTAAACAGTCGATTTGGAGAATCCAATAAGATTTGCCAACTACCTGTGGAGACGTGTATGTGACAGACTCGAGCTTCTGGTGGAATGTAATAGTCATGTTCCATAGCCTTTTTTATTTTCACACTTTCTGGAAGTCTTTGTCGAGTAGTGTTTTCGCATCCATAAAATATGCAGGATCTTCCCGCATTAGGTGCCCTAGAATACCCAGGTAGGCTAAAAGATACATTAGCATTCAGCTGTGGTGGGTTCTGATTTTCTTCATCTTCGTTGGCCAATGCATTATCGGGGCTGCGTTGCGGTTGTTGAACCACCACGTTATCCAGCTCTTCCTCTGAGTAGTCCGGTTGTACAAGTATAGATGGACTGTGTTGTTCTTGTGGCTCAGGAACTCTTTCAGTCCTCTGTGCATCTTGCGCAGACTCTTGGATGGATTCAGCATTAGCTGGTTCCAGTCTACCCCGCCCAGCTCGTACCCAACAGCGATTGCACACGTGCTCTTCGTTATTGTATTTTAACGTGTTACCAGCCGGCGGGCAGAAGCCAGGTCCGTAGCTGGTAACCGTTAAGGTTATATTGAAACACGCAGACTGATTGAACTGAGAATATATTTACAATTTGTCACCTATCTTATATCCCATTTATTAGTCATGCAAGTAACGCTAACACTAATGTGTACGATAATCATTTACACCGACAAGTAAACAAAAATCTAACATTTACGAATGATTTCTTGGAAATCTGTTCGCGAGTATAAAAATAGTTGCCACGTATAAAAAGCAGAGGGAAGTTTCGCCCATCACCAGTTCGAAAGTTGATATCGTTGCGGCTAGACGTATGATGCTCCGTTCGATCGCCTTCGCGCGTCGCTTGGTATCGGCGCGGCTAGTTGTACGATTCTCCGTTCGATTCCAGGTTTCTCGTAAAGTTATATGTTGCCTGTGCGTATATATGTACATACGCCACAGTATATTATCTGTAAATAATAAAATAACAACTTAAATAAAGGCCGATACCTTATTTTCATACTATGTCAATAGAAGACTATAAAAGTCGTCAGTTTATGATATCCCTAGTAGCAGGAACAGAGGGCCTAGTGTAAGTTTTCATCGAGCTCGTTAACGTCCTCGATCGCGATAGAGTAAACTGCAATACATTTTTATAATATTATTCACTTTTTTTTTTTTTTTTTTTTTACTTGGGGGAATGCAAATACGCATATCCTTTTTCCGATTATGTCGGACTCGCCGGGGTAAAATAAGATGTTAAAAAGATAATGTACCTCCCGGAATACCGACTAAACCTACCACGGTGTTCCTCGACAAAACCACTATCGACGGGGCCGCGCGAATCACTTTCGCATACGGTAGCGACCCCGCCGAGGTTCCGGCCCGCCGTATGAAACGGCAGGCCCCTACGCAATAAGACCTATCCAAGATAGGTACTTACTCGAAATAAAAGCCCTACTGTCTCCCCCTAAAGGGGGAGACGGACACGAAACAGAGGCGTGCGTGGGAACACGCACGCCGCCTCTCGGACCTGGTGCTGAACAGATGGCGGGCAGGCCCACAAAGCCCGCCACCCCCAGGTCAAACCTCAGGGTGGCTGGAGGTCATCTCGCGCCCTCCGGCGCCCGGTTCTGCGGTTGGGGAGAGGGTTTAAACGCTCCCTCTCCCGCTCCGCCGCCTCCTTGATGGAAATCACTTCCTCGCAAAAGGAGGCGACGGCGTTCCACGACCTCTCACTCCGGACCATAGACTGAACTACGGCCGGGAGCGAGAGGGCAACCGATCCGACTGCCGCGATCAAATCACGGCGCTGCGATGCCCAGGCGGGGCAAACCGCTAAAGTGTGCAGCGCCGTGTCCTCAATAACGTCGCGGCAGTCGCCGCAGTGGTGACAACCGGGCGTCTCTTGCCGGCGTATACGACACAGGAACCGGCCAAAACATCCGTGGCCAGTCAGAACCTGTGTCAGCCGGAAGGTGAGGGCGCCATGCCGCCTCTCCAGCCACTCCTCAAACACGGGACTTACCGCCACGATCGTGGCGTGCCCGCTAATATTATTCACTTAAAATAACTCAGCGCAATCCGTCTAACCAAAAAATAATTACTGTAGGTATACTTATATATTTTTTTAAGATTTAAAGCGTACAATTAAAACAAAACCTTTTATTGGGGTTAAAAATGTGCAAGGTTTTTGAATGTAGAATATATTGCATTGTTCAATTCTCACTTACCTCAGTAGATACTGCTGATTGGATGTTTTCGGTGGTCTGAGAATGCCTGTTGCGAAGCTCCGAAGTCAAAGTGTATCTTCGACTTCGTAACACCGAACAGTTACACACCAAACAGATCACTTAAGATCGTAGTTCAAACATCGTTCAGATAGTTCAGGTCTGGTAAGCACAGTCAAAGTAAATATTTAAAGAATCGTCAAAGTCCAAAAAAATTGCCAGGTCACAGTAAAAATCACACAATAAAAAAACACACAGTAACGTTCCGAAAGACAAAGGACGACTGCGCGTGCGCATAGTGTAAAAGAGGGCTCCAGCACCGAAATGTGCGAATGAAATGGACGATGCGCGCAAATAATGTTCTCCGAGTGAGAGAAAGAGAGCGCTAATCAAAACTGGTTGTCTCGTGGCGCTACCTCACCGACCGCCGTATCTCGGACTATCGATTCGGTTAACGGTTAACAAAAGTGTAACAGCTATGATTTATTCAATACAAACAGAATATGCGAGAAAAATACGCATTTATTTCATATAATTATGCATACATTTTGAAGACATATTTATGGACCTATATTTTTTATTGCGTTGGCCTATTTTTTCGACGTAGAAATAAAAGTTAATCGTATTTATGGGATCTACAAATTAGAGTATGTTTGAGCTCTGCACAGTTACTTTTTTTTATGAGCCCAGTCACTTGCATCACCCTTTCGTGACAATGTTCACTGAACATTGATTTAGTTGTAATATTGAAAGAAAGTGGAAGTTTAAAAATTATAATATGTTATACAATGCCATAAAATCGAGATTACCTACGGAAATAAACCATAAAGACGATCAACTGCTAAAAGCTTTCTGTGCTAAATATTGCTATAGCCTTCAAAGAAGGTGGAAAAGTGCTCATAGTAAAGAGGATTTGTTTAGAAATAATAATAATGAATGGTTAGCATCCGAAATAAATTGGCCATATTTTATTAAAAATGTCCGAAATGCATGTATTTAGGACATTTTTAATAAAATCTGGCCAATTTATTTCGGATGCTAACCATTCATTATTATTATTTCTGATACACATTTGCTCAGTATGTCTCTTTTTTGCTTAGGGGCTAATTCAGAAAATGGTTTTCGTGGACTTACCATAGTTGATGTAGCGATGGACACTTTTTCAGGAGCCACGAACTCAGTTGATGTAAAAAAAATGTGTCCTGAAAAAGTGTCCATCGCTACATCAACTATGGTAAGTCTACGAAAACCATTTTCTGAATTAGGCCCTAAGCAAAAAAGAGACACATATTACAAAATTACGAGAAGAGGAAATGAAGATATTGAATCATTTACTTAAGAATCCACTGAAATGAAATACTGGATCATTTACTTAAGAATCCACAAGATATCCAAATAGTGAAACATAGTATTTTAGATAAAAATAAAAAACCACAATTTACTGCAGATGAAGGTTTGGGACTTGTTTCGTCCCTTAAGTTGTCCAAGTGGCAATATTAATGAATGAATGAGAAAAAGTATTAATGAAAAGATTATGGATCTATTCCCCTCTTACTACAGAGTCCAAATTGCAAAGCATGAATGTTATTTTCAATTTTCAATTTTCTTTATTGGGACATAAAACAGTTACACGTTATTCTTACATAACTAGACAACATATAAAAATTGAGTAAACGTGTAACCCACACTAATGTCCACGAAATAATTTTATGTTACGTCTTAATATTATTTTCAAACGTGCGATTATAAAAGTGCGAAAATTATAGTTGTGTAGTATTAGTTTTAAGTAGTTCTATGGCCCTGTCTTTAAATTTAAAATGTGAAAAAGCAAATATATCGATATCAATCAAGTGTGTGTTATACGTTTCTACGAGGCGACGAAGGGGCGCCCGCACCCCGGCGTTGGTTCTACACCGTGCAGTATGGAACAGTCGTGGTGTGCGCGCTCCTCGTCGCATTACAGTTCTGGGTGTAATGTAACATAGACTATTTATAATGTCTGCGCAGTCGAATCTATTGTTACATATGCCATGAAGCATCATCGACATTAGAAGAATACGTCTGGACTCCAATGTCAAGAGGTTGTATTTATGAAGTAGTTGGATATATGTTAATTTCGAATGATAACATTTGTACTGCACAGATCGAAGAAACTTCTTTTGAATCATCTCCAGTGCATTTACATATTTCTTATATAAAGGACACCAAATCGGGACTGCATACTCAAGTTGTGAACGGATAAGAGCTTTATAAAGTAATAAAAAAGTAGCAGGACGCTTAAAGTCGACGGAAGACCGCATGACGAAACCATACATTTTATATGCATTATTGATTACACTATTCACATGTAGATCTAAGTGCAACTTTGAATCGAGTATGACTCCGAGATCGCGAATATGATTAACTTTCTCTAAATTACTGTCATGAAGTTTGTAGTTAAAATTTAAGATGTTTTTATTTTTTGTATAACTTATAATTTTACATTTAGGTAGACTTAACTGGAGTTTGTTTATAAGGCAGTATTGTGACAGCCTATCAAGATCTTCCTGTAGAAGCGAACAATCTTGTGTACTTTTACAGGATTTGAAGACTTTGATGTCATCAGCGTACATCAAGAATTGGGAATGTCTAAAACAACTGTTAATGTCATTTATGAATAAAATAAAGAGCAAGGGGCCCAGAATTGAGCCCTGCGGGACGCCGGAAGTGGCAATTATCGAGTTTGATTCAAATCCGTTTATCACAACTTTTTGAGTCCTGTTAAAAATGTAAGCAACAAACCACCTCAATAAGTTACCCCGAATCCCGTTGTACGCTATCTTATCTAGCAATAATTTATGATCCACCTTGTCAAAAGCCTTCCGGAAGTCTGTGTACACAGCGTCGACTTGGACTTGTTTATCCATACTTTCGAATAAGTAATTACTAAAAACCATGAGATTAGTAGTTGTCGAGCGGCGTTTGACAAAACCATGTTGTTCACATATAACTAAATTATGAAAATACGAATACAGCTCGCTGTGTACAAGACTCTCAAAGAGCTTCGACAAGGTGGAAAGCAACGATATCGGACGGTAATTTTCGATATCACTTTTGTTGCCACTCTTATATACGGGCGTGATATAAGCACATTTCCAAATAGCAGGGAAGGTCCCTTCGAGGAGACATTTATTAAATATTATTTGGAGTGGTAAACTGATATTAATCGCTATATTCTTTAAAAAAAATGGGTGCAGCCCATCGGGACCAGAACCTTTATTAGTGTTCAAACTGTTTATTGCGCTGAGAACAGTATCCGAAGTTAAGATTATATTGGATATATAAGATGAATTAACAGCACACACATCAGGAGGCTGCCACTGCGAAGGGTCAAAAATAGAAGGTTCATAAACTGAATTAAAGTAAGAAGAAAACATATTGCATATTGTGGTTGGGTTATTTGAGTGTGTATTATTTAGGTACATATTGGCTGGTAATTTTGATTTACTCGACCGATTTGTAATATATGTCCAGAAGTGCTTGATATGAAGTGGAATACTATCTTCTACAGATTTAATATATGACTGAAAGCATTTGGCAGACTCAGATTTAAAGCGTTTCCGATGTATAGAAAAAATTTCGTAGTCAGATATATTATTATACGTCTTCCATTTTATCCACGCTGTTTCTTTATTCTTAAAAATTTTAATAAGTGCGGGTGTGAACCACAACGGGAAGCGGGAACGTTTGGGACGCGACATAGGAACATACAATTTGACTATCCTATAAATATTTTCATAAAATATGTCAACAGATTGGTCAGCGGTGAGATTATTGAGTAGTACATTCCAATCTATTCTACTTAACTCCCTGTTAACATCTTCATAATTCCCCTTATGAAAGTTGTATTTGGTCGACACATTACGTTCCATAGGGATTGATTTAGTTTCCATCAGTGAAGTTACACAGAACGGCGGGTGATAATTATCTATAGGAACTAGTGGAGTACATGTTCTGGATTGGCAGTCTACGTTTGATAAAAATAAGTCCAGTACACGACCCAAACTATTCTTAATTGTATTGAATTGAGTGGCATTTACAAAAGACATAAAGTTACACAGGTATGTACTTACAACATCAGTGGGTTGGGGTATGACATAATTACAGTTACTAAGTTCGAGCCACACAATGTCTGGTAAATTATAATCACCTACAATAAAAAACGTTTCGGTGCAGCTATCATTTAATACGCCCTGTACTATGTCCAAATGCAGCATATATACTTCATCCCGAGAGCACGGGGGTATGTACGCTGCACTTATAATGTGTAATATTACTGTGACAGATACAGTAGTTAAAATAAAATTGCAGTTGCTTTTAGATGTAACTACTTAGAGAATACTCATAACAATAGATAGTAACGAGTTTAAAGAAATGACGCTTATAAGCAAATGTGGATTTGATGGTGCTTCAAATCAGGCAAACTATAAACAAAGAATGTCCGCAGATAGTACAGAGAGAAGTGAGGATGATTCAAGTATATATATGTGAAGTTTAGTACCAATCAAAATTGTTTCCGGAGACCAACTCGTATGGGAGAATGATTCACCAAATTCAGCATTTTCATGTCGTCCTATTCTTTTCAAATTCCAAAAGAAAGATATAACCACTCTTTTAAATGCAAAAAATGAAATAGAAGCAGAGATAAATAATTTAAAAGAAACTGAAATTGAAGATATAATAGTTTCACATTCAGCATTACTTACTATGATAGATGGCAAAGTAACGTCAGTCTTATGTGATTCATCAACACAATGTTGTGATATATGTAAAGCAACTCCAACAGAGATGAACAATTTTCCCTTAGTTTTGGCGGAAAAAGTCGATAGTGATTTATTTAAATATGGTATATCATTGTTACATATGTGGATGCGTTTTATAGAGTGCATCCTTCATATTGCCTATAGAATAGAATTCAAGACATGGGTTGCAAAGGGCGAGAACACAGCTGCAATGGAAAGCAGAAAGAAAGAAATTCAAGAAGCTTTTAAAAAACAACGGGTCTTTTGATAGATGTAGTAAAACAAGGACACGGAACCACTAATGATGGTAATACTGCCCGAAGGTTTTTCGCAAATACAGATATTACTGCATCAATTGCTGGTGTTGACAAAATTTAATAATAAAATTTGCAACTATTTTGGGGACTATATCTTCAGGCCAGAGAATTGACACTGTTAAGTTCAAGGAATACACAAACGCCACAATAGATAGATATAGATAAAGAACAATGCCCACTTTCCATACATTTCAAAACCTGATAGTGAAAGTATATGTATAAATATAAGGTATAGTAAAAAATATACCTGTATATATTTAACCAGACTTTCTTTTAACATTGTGATAAGCATAATTAATATATAATTATATAAGCCGAATTTTAAGATTTATTTCATACCTATACATTCTCAGGTTAAAAATGGGCATTATTCTTTGTACAACTGGTATTACATGCCCTCCAGTGTACATAAAGTTCTTGTTCACGGTGCATATAAAATTGAATACTTCGAGTTAATCCCTATTGGAAAATTGTCAGAAGAAGCTGCTGAATGTAGAAATAAAGACTTTAGAAAGTACCGTGAAAACCAATCGCGTAAGTTCAGCAGAAAGGCTAGTAATCAGGATATCCTAAATAACTTGTTGATTACTTCTGACCCTTACATTTCAACAAAGAGACACAGCACTTTCGGAAGAAGCAAAAACTTTGTTGATATTACATGAAAATTTAGATGAAGATGATGATTTAGAAAATATTGAATTTGTTGATGTAGACATAGACACAATATCTGAATTAGAGCCTGATAATGATGATTGATTTTAAATATATTATACGACAACGCGGTATAACGCGGAAAGCGTGATGGGCACCTTTGCATTTATGTATGTAAATATGTACCTATAAGTAAGAGTGTGTGTGTGGATTAGGCCTCCGGGGGATACCACTTAAAAAAAAGCGCTTTGTTTTCTACCTCTAGGGTGGTGCGGAAAAGAGAAATTTCTCTAAAATCGAAGCACAACATATAGCTGATAATTTAGCAAAAAAATCACACAATTCAAATCTGGAAACCATTTTTTGTAATATCTTGAGAATCAGGAGTTATTCAAAGAAATGTAGTTTTTTTATATAAAAATATCAAAGATATTTATTAAGTATGATGAAAAATGCATATTTATAAAAATGTCTTGTATTTAAGGGTATAACCCAAATACGTATTAATTTTTTTGAGAACCACATGTTGATTTTTATGAATCCCTAAGTCCACTAGCGTCCTATTTTAGCCTACCGTGCATCACGTCGCTGGCAGGATTGACAAGATATTTGCTTCTATGACGACCAGCTCTCGATAAGCGGTACAGCCGCGCGGTACGTAAACATGCGATAGGGCTAAGCTGCCCACTAACAGCATTTTAATTAAATCTGCCTACTTTGAGTTTCTATTTATTTTTGTGATAGTAAATATTTTTTATTTTATTTAAACAAATAAAATACTTTGTGAATGGAATAGGAAGTGTTCAATAAAAATGCATGTTGTTTTTTGATTGGTAGATTTAATTTAAAAATACATGTTTATGTTAGATTTAAGACTTAATAACAAATCGGTCTTATAAATTTGCGACTGAAAAATATTTGCTCCTCTACTGAGACGTACGGAATGCTTTATTATTATATTTTGAAGTATAAAAAATCCGCATTCGAATATAAAGCTTAATTAAAAATTGTTTTGGGAAATATGGACAAGGAGGAGAAAAAGGAATATCTTTTACTTTGTTATAGATATCTGCAGCTACTTTACAATTTATATGTTTAGTTTTAAAATAAGTTCGCGCGGTTACTGTTGAAAAAACAACACACCGTACGTTCGTCACTGCGGCGCATTCGCGACTGGTTGCGAGCCGAGCGCATGCCGACGCCGAGGCGCGTAGGTATGACTCGAGTTCCGACCGTTTGTATGAAGATAGGTTACTGTATATTTATGTACTGTGCTTATTTCATATCTTCACACTGATTAACAGTGTAATAATTCCACGTATTGTATAAGTGTACTATTTCTGCATAGCTTTCATTGTTATTAGAACTAGCGCTCGGTAACAGGATGTGATTGTTTACGTTATGATATGAGACGAGCGACAGTTTTGTTGTTCTATTATGTATGTTATAATAAAATTTGTTCTTTTGGTTTGTTAAATATTTAGTTAAATTATAATGTATAATTTTTTTAAAAGGGAGTTATATTGTAGCGTTTGCTGACGCTACAAATATATATACAAAGCACGCTATTGTGTGTGCGCAGCGCAGCAGTCGTCACCCCACACTCGCTCAGCTAGGTCGCGGAATTATGTAGTTTAATTTTGTATATCTATTATATTATAATTTTCTGGTACGAGTAAAGAAAGTATATGTCAATATGACCATGAATTCTTCCACCTCACATAATATCGTCCCTACAATTTGCCGCATGTGCTAATAATGTGCTTACGAAACATTAACTCAGGTACCATTTCAACACCCAAGTCCCGAGTATAATTAAAACGCTGAATCATCACATCGTTCATCTCACCTCATCATCTCATCTATTTGTAATTCAGTGGAGCCCTAAGCCGGCTGTAGCTCATTATGCCGCATTTTGCTACATTAAAATACAGCTTGTTGATTTTGCTCCACTGCAATATTCGGTCGATGTCTCCCTGCAATCGCTCTGCGTCCGTATCGTCTGAGTCAAGTAAACCTTATAAGGTCATCTGTGAAGAGTAGACACTCGGCATGCCGGAAGACGGCAGGAAGATCATTAATCATTAGGATAAATTCCAAATTATACAAAGTCATTGTTAGCAATTAGCTAAAACCACTCAATATTCCCTTGTGGGAACCCCAGGCAGAAGGTTAGCTTAATGTGTTTGTATGCTTCTAGTTACAGGCGATGTCAGTTGGATATCCCATAAACTTTCCCTTTCCTGGTGAATATCCCTTCATTAATTGCAGCAAGAGCCGATACTAAACAAAATATATTTTAAAAAGTCCGTTTGCACTTATATATATTTATGTCAACTCCCAAACAAAGTCCCAAATAACCCAATAGAAAATCTAATCACACCTAGTTCGGTTTTCTATTGGGTACTTGATTAGTTTAAAATATGAGAATGTGTCCGATAGATGGTGATAGGATTACTTTCAAATATGTGGGACCTACAATATAACTGGCGAATGGTGTAAACTGGTGTATTATACCAGAACCTACTACTTTTGTTGTTGCTAATGAAAATTCCACTAAATATTTCTACCTATTTTCATTAGATTTTCCATGAAAAACGTTCAGTCGATTGAAGCAAGTACGGGCACATTAATATAATTATTACTACTCCGCCTGGTGACTATGCGAATGGTAGTTGTATTATGTTACTTTGTCCTTGTTTGCTTTCCACGTGTTTCTAAGCTGTTTACATAGGGAATACCTATTCCTAAATTTACTTCCAAAAGTTTGTCTTGCAGGATAGGTCAAACAGATTATGAAGAATACATGTAAACTTAATTAAAATAATAACACTGTATCTAGCACACACTGTTATGTACTGTACTATCTATTTCAATATCGATAATAATTTTGGTAAAATTAATTATAAAATCTTTTACAAAATTCGTATTTTATTGCTTTCACCGCTATAATATATAATTACAATCATTATTCAGCTAGTATACGTACATACTAATAAATGCGACCTGTGTATTTTTAGTCGATTAGCATTAGAAACTATTTTAATTTCAGTAGTTTCAGATATGTCAAAAGTAAAATAAAAAAAGATAAATTATGTCATACGTATGTCACCCGTACACTTTGATACGTTTGGTCTGTCGGGATAAAATAAAAAATCAGAAAAAAATATCAATAAAGCATGTTAAAGCGCTAAGTGTGTACGAAATAGTGTAATATTAATTTCATCCGGTCGGTTTCACCTCAAGGTAAGTCAGCTTTCTCAAAGTTTGTGGTTATACATTTTTATGAATTTTATTTCGTAAGCGATGAAATTATAGGATATGATTACAAAAACTGCCTTTGAATAATGTATAAAATGTCTTTTGTATCATAATATCGTGCTTCACGGCTGAATTCTCACGTGTAATGTTAACGTCAGAGTATTGATTTCGTGTCATAGGTATATAATGTTGTTCCATCCACCGGTGTGTCAAAATAATCCAATATTATTTGAAGAAAATTATTTATATGCCTTGTATTGCAGTGTTTAACTTAACATTGTTGCTTAGTCGCTTAGCGGCTACGCTCAGCTGGCACTCTCGATCACGGATGTGAAACTCCAAATACAAAACAACATAACAGGATTTGCGCCGCTGGACTGATCTGGACTTTATCTATACGCGATAAAGTTTATAATCCAAGAGATAATGAGTGTGCTTAGATAGGGGTATACTGTCAGAGTTATATATTAATTACATAATTGCATTTAAATCACATAGGGCTACTGCAGTTTATACTGGTATCATGTCTCTATTAAGTATAAGTCTCTTGTGGCTTCATTAACCTTGACATCTTTTTACAGACTCACTTTATAATGTGTAATGCTCAGAAAACCATGATATCACATATATTATGGTTTTCTGAGCATTACACAAAGATAACATTTATATAGGCATAACAAAATGTATTCTAAGAAAATTGGTACTCAATTATTTTTTTCCTAATAGATAGCTCCTATACTGTTTCAAAAAGTTTAATGACTGCGTAAACTGGTTGAAAGTGAATATTGGCAATATCTGTATATTTATACCTTTTATATATTACTAGTGATCACCCCTGTGCCTGGAAATCTCTATTAAAATGGTGAATTCCTTTCAAATGGTGAAATAATTATTTAAATTGGATGAGTACTTCTGGACATTATCTCTTACATCCCAACATACAAACTTCTCTTTTAATAACAGTATAAATAAATATTTTTGGTAATATCAGTATGGATAAATCAATTTATTACTACTAACCTATTCAGATAAGAGAGGAGAAGTAATGTCATCTAACCACCTCTTAGAGTTTTTGCTGAGTGAACACCCAAGGTTCAAGCTATAAGAACTTAGAAAACTTACATAATGCATTTTCTGAAATTCACTGCGATTAATTACATACATGTATTTTGTAAAAATTTCAGCTGGTTGCCTATTATGGTTTGAAAATTGAGTTTGAGTTGAGCGTTGTTTATATTTTAGATGCTAGGTAGTGAAGTGAGCTATATTATATAAACATCTGAAAATGAAGCTATCTTCCCATTGTTAATCTCTTAGTTTGAAACATAAATTAAATAAAAACAGAACATCCCACTTTACCTTTTAAGCCCTAATACTCACTCATTTTCCCATTAATGAGACAATATATCTAATAAAACCAAGAAAAGGGTTTGCGTTACAGTAGTGACCTTTGTGGTGATACAGGCTTGATATTATAAAAGTTGATCGCGCACTACTAATCTAGAATGTCAATTTATTACGTAATGAAGATATAAATTTTATTGTATCAAATACCTCTCTCTCTCTTTTTGAGAAATATCAAGGATTTTAATAACTGCTAGGCTATCAACATAATAAATGTTACATAATATAATTTATGTAACAATGACTTTGATTTTATATTTTATTTGGTTGTTTCAGTTATTTTTTAGATTTGATTACATTACCTATAGTGATAGAATTTCTATCAACAAGGAAAATTTGACTTTTTAGGCATACTAAAGCTATTAATATTACCTGTGTTGTAGTATAACAATAGAAATAAATTCTGTAAATATTACGAAAATGTTAACCAGCAGAAAATAAAAGACCTCTATGTGACCTCTTCTTTGAATATCTAAATGTTATTAATTTACCTAAAGTTCCAATTGTCTTATGCAACCATTACCTATAAAGTCAAATATATAATAGCAGGTAGACCACAAATATATGGCGGTCCAGCAAAGGTGTTATTATACCAACATATATTATGGGTTATACCTGAAAACATATCTATACCTAATACCATCACTACTAAAGTTATTTTTCACTCTAATAATGCGCACAAAATGCATTCGACTACTTTTGTGCACAATGCGATACCTATTACTTTAATAGTCAAGGATGCAATTCACCTTCTTATTTGTACCTAAAACTGTTAGCAGACATTCGAACTTAATTGTGTACCTGGTCTACATCGCTACGTAGTATGCGTTTCTACAAGCTGTTAAGACATACTGCGCTAAATTATACCAGACGTAGCATAGAATTTTCATACTGTAGCAGTAAACAGTTAAGATCGATCGAGCATGGATGAAATGGCATATATATGTATGTCATGCGCGTGCATAAGAATCCTGTGCTAACGTAATTGGCAATATATTTTACTGCCAAAGAAAGAACCCGTGCTGTAGTTGCATATGCTTAAGGCCGAGGGTTTGGATTCGTTTTCCGGGTAATTTCAGCTTACTTAAGGCAATTTTCAGTGGAGCCATAGAGCTCAAAAGACAGCCAAATGATGGCTCGCCTCGTATTATGTGGACCTAGAACTTAACTGAGTAGCTGTTCATGTAATACATCTTGTCGTGTATCAATGTGTGTTTTTATAAAGTTTAAAGCCGTTTCTATCAGATAAGACTTCGTTCACACGTACCACAACCACACCACATCAACGCGACAAAAGGTGATCAAGCAGTGGTTACGTGTGAATAGTGTCGCTGCAGCTTTTTGCAGTTGCTTTGTGGTTCCTACAAAATGTGGATGTGATTGAGCTGTCGTTAGTAGTTGCGATGTGGTTTCGACGACGCAATGACGCTCACGAGTGCAGACCAACAGTTCGACACCGGTTTTCGTTGAGGAAACACCCCTTAACTAAACAAACTCATGGAATTCGAAGAGAAATCATTGTTGTTGCTATCCTTCTTGTTATGGATTTTATTAAGAAGAAGGACCACGCGGCACCTCTGTACAATGCAGAATGAATGACGGGGTGACGGCGCAGGCATGCGCGCAGTGTCGGTGCGTTGACGCAGCGTTGTCTGCGATGTGGTCGGACGCTAGATCGCGGTGTCGCTGGTGGTTGCGTTGTAGTTGCGATGTAGTCGGTATCACCCTCGTGGTCGATAATGACGGCAAAATGTGGTCCGTGTAATTTCTACTATTCACAAGCCTAAGTCACACTGTTCTGACGTTGACAATTTACAGTGTACGTAAAGATTAAAATGAAGTCCGGCTGATACGAGTTCGTAAATTATTTTATATTTGTCGTACGATAACATGTGTATTGACCTTATTGAGGAATTTTGTGTTTATCTGTTACTGTTAATTGTCGTTCTATATCGTGTGATTCGAGTTTGGGTAGTGTACTTTGTACTTTGATTGCCAATGTAGGTATTGTTGGGTAATTAATGGACGTTTTTTAAGTTACATGTACTTAATTAATCAACTATTGAGCGTCAGCAGCACACCGGTGGGCAGACACAATAGGTTTCCAATTATATCTGGCATTCCAATAGTTGGTGGCGAGTGTGAATCACTGTGTTTAAGTCATAGAGAAGTTGTAGGTGTACAAAAAGACTTGGGGCAATATTGCGGATTTATTATTATTATTATTATTATACATTTAAACAGGCAGGCAGTTGAGACAACTGATGATGCCCGTATCTCGCACTTCTACTCGCTTTCACTTGTAGCCAAGTGTTTGTCCAGTCGGTTTTTAAACTTGTTAATGTTGTCAGCTGCGATGACATTTGGATTTGACCGATGAACAAACATTTTTGTTGTTCTATAAATAGCTGTTACTATGATAGGTAATTCGCCTCTAGACTAATTAATTTTGTGTAAGTAACAATTGTTACTTACACAAAATAGTTGCCCGTATTTCTGGATTTTGATTTTGACATTTTGATTTGGAAAATACAGACGTATTATTTCGTGTTGTGTATGTTTTCTTCATTTGTTTGTACAAAGCGGAGAGAGACAACCTTTTAACTTAGTATTATTAAAGCAAGAATTTGTTTGTTACGCTTTGACGCCTTGACTATTCGACCGATCATCATGAAATATGACATACATGTTGTCAAAAAAGGACATAAAGAACCTTTATTCCCGAAAAAAGTGCAGTTCTCGAGTGGGCGAAGCTGCAATCAAAAGGTAGTCTCGTGTTACATTGTCATTGCATCCTTAGTGTTATTCCCGCGCATTACTCATAAGATAAGAATATCCTAAGGCTACAAATATGCATAAAAAATGTTCACATCAAGTTAGACACCCTATATACGCACAACTCTGTTGAGCACACAATTGAATTAGCCTGTATAGAATTGGAGCAGTTCATCATATTAAGTGTGTACAAACCTCCATCAGGATTGCATGACTGTTTTGAAAAAGTTATGGATGAAGTGTTGCATAAAATATGTAATTCAAATAAGTCTATCATCACTTGTGGTAATTTTAATGTTAATTTGTTATAAAATTCTGGGTTAAGTACTAAAATTATAAGTTTGTTTCAGTTATACAATCTTGTAAACTAATTTTTGGAGGCCACTAGAATAATATTTATACAGATGCTATACCTACTCACAAAGAAATTATTATATTAATAGACTCAGACCACTGTGGACAATTGATTACAATTCCAAATCTAAACAAAAAAGTTACTAAAAAAGATATCACTGTTAACCCAACAACTACTAATCGCTTGGAAACATTTAAACCAAACTTTTGAGTAAATTACCACTTTTGTCAAGTAGTGATGATCCTAATCAACAATATAATGAGTTTTTTAATATGTATTGCTCACAATTTGATAAAACTTTCATTCCAAAGACATTCTCGGTTAAAAGTAACGCTTCCTTCAGTGACTGGGCCACCGTTGGTATACATAAAAGTAGAAAACGACTTTATGAGTTGTATGATGAACGGACTTGTATAAACACTGCGGAATTTAATCTGTATGTTAAGAATTATTCTAAATTATTTAAAAAAGTTGGTTGTATGGCCAAGTCACGCTACTTAAGTACAAAAATTAAAAATAGTAATAATATAATTAAGATGACATGGAATATCATTAATAGCGAAACGGGAAGGTCAAGCAACCGAAGTAATGACTATAGCCTTACTATTGATGACAATATAGTTAAATCAGATTCTAAAGTCGTCGCGGCCTTTGAAATTTTTTTTGCTGAGATTGCCGTTTCGACTACAAAATCTCTAAACTCATCACCCACTGCTGCAGAGTCTTTACTTAAAAATAACGTTTCAGTTTGTGATTCGGAATTTCATGTCCAATATGTCAGCTGTAAAGATGTAATTAAAACATTTCACATGTTAAATGTTAAAAAGACCGCAGATCTATGGGGTAATTCTGTGGACGTTGCTAAGTCAATTATTAACATTGTAGCACCTACTTTCGCTGTTATTTTCAATAATTGTATTGACCGTGGTGAGTTTTCTGATCTTATGAAGAACAGTAAAATAATACCATTATTTAAATCAGGTAATACATCAGACCTTACTATTTATAGACCTATTTCAGTACTACCAACATTTAGTAAAATTTTTTAGAAACTTATTTTATTTCAAATGCAGAGATTTTTTAATAAACATAAATTACTACATAACAAACAGTTCGGTTTTACAAGGGGTCGTTCAATTACTGATGCTGGTGTTAAACTTTTAGGACATTTTTATAATGCATGGGAGGATAAATGCGATGCTTTGGGTATCTTTTGCGATTTGTCCAAGGCATTCGATTGCGTTCTTCATGAAACAATATTCAGGAAACTACATCACTACGGAATCCGGAACACCTCTCTGGATCTTCTTAATCATACTTAAGTGATAGGATTCAGAAAGTCGATGTTAACGGAAAAAGATCACCCGGATCTGTAGTAACAATGGGGTACCCCAGGGCTCAATTCTTGGCCCATTTTTGTTTCTTATTTATATTAATGACTTACCCTACCTCATAAAGGATAATCATGATATAGTGTTGTTTGCAGACGACACTTCACTATTATTTAAACTGAAACGTCAGCAGCTGGTTACTGACAATGTAAATAGCGCCCTTGCAAAAGTAGTTAACTGGTTTAATGTTAATAATCTACTTCTTAACCAGAAAAAACAAAATGTATTAAGTTTATGATACCTCATGTTAGACAAGTAAAAACTAGTGTGCTCATAAAGGGTGAAGAGTTGAATCCCGAAGATTCCATAGTGTTTTTGGGCATAACTTTGGATGCCAAGCTTCAATGGGGCCCCCATATAGATAAATTGTCCAAAAAGCTAAGCTCTGCAGCATACGCAGTTAGAAAATTCGTGATTTAACTGGTTTAGAGACAGCCCGTTTAGTATATTTTAGTTATTTTCATAGTGTGATGTCGTACAGTATTCTGTTGTGGGGAAATGCCGTCGATATTCAGACTATTTTTGTTATGTAAGGGCAAGTCGTTCAATTTATAAGTTAAGACCCAGACACTCCTCAGAGACAAATTTAAAGAGATTAACATACTGACTGTGCCTTCTCAATATATTTATGAAAATCTTTTGTATGCACATAATAATATTAATCTGTTTAAAAAACTAATATCCATAATATAAATACTAGGAACAAACACAAATTTGTTGTTCCTACAACCAGGCTCAAGAAAATAGGCGGCTCGTTTAGATGCCAATGTATACGTTTTTAAAATAAACTTCCTAGCCACATTCAAGAACTAAGCCTTAATAATTTCAAATCTTTTATAAAGCGGAAACTATTGCAGAAAGCTTTTTATACTGTGAAAAACTATATTGAGGACAAAAAGGCTTGGAATTGAGCTGCTCCAATAAATTTACACAGTGAATGTTGACTTATTATTTTAAATTTGCTTTTTTTATTATATTTTTTTTCTCGTTATATAATTTTTAACTATGCGATGACATGAATATTTACTTTGTAAAGTATTATATTGTTTTAATTATTGTGAATGTGAGGACAATGTGGTTTATTTTTTAATGTCCTTTTTTTTCTCAATTAATTTTTGTGACGGTCTGGCAGTTTGAGTACTTTTTGCGGCGTACCCAAATGTAATTTTTTTGGTATTGTTCGTCGAATCGTTTAGCTCCTCAAGTTTGAGTTGAGCTGCACGATTACTGACAAATGCGTACACTAACTTGACAGGTCCACTCAATCAGTGGCGTGCGGTTCATAAAGACAAAAATACACTGCCTACCCTAACTCCTTCTACTCCTCTCTAACTCAGATAAATATTTATTATATTATATTATTTTATTTTGAAGTCCAATATTTATATTTATCGACGAATAATTAATTTACATAAACAGAATTTCTTAAAACCTATATCATAATATCAGCGCCAACTGTCGCGTACCGGCTGCACTAGCGCTGGCTGCAATGCGCCTAATTCGACGGAATAGACATGAACTAATATTGCATAATTCTTTGCATGTGTGCATCGAGACGGACACAAAAATATCTATGTGCGTTCCTATAAATATTTGTCACACAATGTTAAAACTTACGCACACAAACGCAAAAAAAGACAGAGTCTTTATTAGGTATATAACGTGTTCAGTGGCCTTCGTACATGACGAAAGTTCACGAGAATTGCCGAAGTACGGCGAATGTTATGCAACCGATTTGAAAAGTAGCATGGTTTATTTGATTAGCGTTATCTAAAAGACTATTATTTTTTGTCGTAGGTATTTTGTTTAATATTATGTGAGTTCTAAGAAGTCGCCATTGTTAATATTTGTTCTGTTTGTCTTGTGTTGTTTCAGGTCATTTAACATTTTAACGTTTTTATAGAGTGTGAAATGGAAATTCTTCACTGTGAAAGTTGTTCAGATGGTGTGTGTATACAGGAAATAAAAAGTAGAAATTATGCATATAAAGACGTCGGATGTAATTTTATACGTGATAAAAATTAAAGAATTTGAATTGTTTTTGGATACATTCAGATCTAAGTTTGAAATAATTTTTGAAAGCGTAAAAAGTATAACAGGACCGCCAAAACCGAAACGAAATGTTGTAGAAGCCAAAATTTATTTTAAGCGGATTTTCATTGAAATTGTAGACAATATATCTAACGAATGTCGCGACCGTTACAAAAACCTAAAAAATAAAGTTTTTTGAATTACTATCGTGCGAAAATTTCAATAATTATAATGTCAATTTGCCGGTTGAATTAGTAACGCAATTCGTAGATGTTTATAAATCATTCATTATAATTTATGTCGGCCTTGATGGCGTAGTGGTTAGTGTAACCGACTGCTAACCCTGAGGTCGCGGGTTCGATTCCCGCAAAAGGCAAACATTTGTGTACATGGACATGGATGTTTGTCTTGATCTGGGTGTTTCTATGTATAATGTGTATGTATTTACAAAAAAAATGTATACAGGGTGATTTTGAAATCGTGTAATTCATTTTAACCACGCATTCTACTGGTGATATAGAATAACCCTGGCCATATTTTTTCTTAATTAGAATAATGGTTTCGGCAAAATTAGAGTACAGATTTTTTTCATGAAATGATTTCAAATAGTCATATTTTAACCACCTGACACAATCTTAATATTTTACTAATTTAAAAATAATAACATAACAATAACTGATGTAAATAATAAGGGGCAATAAAAAGGACCGCCCGTTATTATTTACGACATTAATTATTAATATGTTTTTTTATTTTAATTAGTAAAAAATTAAAATTGCCTCGGTTGGTTAACATTTGACTATCTGACACCATTTCACGAAAAAAAACGGACCAATAATTTTTCAAAAAAATAATTCTAATTAAATAAAAATATGGTCAGGGTTATTCTATATCACCAGTAGAATGCGTGGTTAAAAGGAATTACACGATTTAAAAATCAACCTGTATATGTATGTTTATCCATTGTATAGTACCCAAAGTACAAGCCTTGCTTAGTTTGGGCTAGATGGTGTTGTGTTTTTGTAGTAGAATATTATTATTATTATTCAACTTTAACTTAGACCGCCTTATCAATGAGCTCAAATGTGTTTATAAAACTGCCGAATTCAAAAGCTAATAAAATTATAGAAAATTTTTACGAAAATAACTTAAAAACAGTCTTTCCCGAAGTACTGCGTTTGGCAAAATTAATTGTTACGGTTCCCGCGAGCAGTGCTTCAACCGAAAGGTCCTTTTCGTTGCTAAAACGTAAACATATTTGTTTAAGGAATACACAAGGCCAGGAACGACATACAGATCTTTCCATGATATCAATAGAAAAAAACCTTCTTACTACAATAAAACGCGTTCCTAACTTTTACAATTCCGTATTGCAAAAATTCTTACTGAAAGATAGACGTGTAGATTTAATTTATAAATAAAAAAAAACAATGTAAACTTTATAGTCCGTACACGCACAACATACGACCGACTTTTTTTTTTGTTGGATATTATTTATTTTGCAAATACAGAACATCAGACAAATGCGCCGAAAGGCCACTTCGAATATCCGCAAATTGATATGTTCATAAATTCAGTCAATTTATGTATATTTGAGGTGGTAAATCACACACATCATAATTTATTCGATACGACGACGAACCTAAACCAATATGCAGTGAACATTTTTGGTAAGTGATCTTTTGAATTTTCTGCCTACCCTGTCTTAAAATCCTGTGCACACCACTGCACTCAATCTGTGTGGTACTTTCCTCAAAAGACCATTTCAGACATCAATCCGCATGGTCTTCACATGATCTGACCAAGATTATGTCTGGACTTTAAAAGAGACTCTGTCCTCTGAGTTTGTTTCGGCCTGTCAGATACGAAAAGCAGGACTCATCTAGTTTTTAAAATATGATTGACATGTAAAAGTGTTTCTACAAACCTACTTACAGAAATAAATAACATACGCTACATACAAAATAGAGAATTGTGGGAAAGGGACAGTGCATAGTGGTGTCGATGTAATATAATGTAGTCTAAGGATAGAGCGTAACAAAAATATAACGCACTCTCTCGCACAATTCACAGCGTTCAACTTCTAATAGTTCAAAGTCCAAACAATCTAGGTTGATGTGTCGCTGTGTGTACTCTTGTTTAGATTTTAGATTTTAAAAGAAAATGTCTATAGAAGAGCGGGGTCCTCAATCACAAGTAAACTTTTGCTTATATGAAGATTCCTCAATGCGACATTGTAAACCTAACAAGTTACTGAAATAAATATTTTTATTATCCTTAGGTACTTTTTATATAGTTTTTAGTAGTCTCAGTAATTTGTTTGTACTTAAGTAATTGGATAGAAAAACTCTTTGCTAATCATCTTATTGGTTAACATGTAAGTGAATGACCAAGAACGATATACCTAAATGTTAATAGTACCTAAGGAAAGCTAGCAAACGTTTAGGTAGGTAAAATGTATGATGCAATAAGCGGTCGCAGTTACGCTTTCTGATGAAATTGAACAGGTTGATGTCACATCTATACGAATATAATAAAGCTAAAGAGATGATAGAGATTTCTGTTTTAACACGTTAATCTCTGGAACTACCATTTTTAAACTGTTTCTTTATTTGATAGCGCAATTCTTGAGAAAGGTTATAGACTATATAATAAAACATTACGCTACGAACTACTAAAGTAATCATTCACGTAGGAGAAACAGTAGGGGCAATAATATAAAATAATGGTAATACACCTTGTATTAGGTCGTTCGACTATCTATTACTGGGATATCGGATTAAGAGCAGCCCAGCTAACTGGGGCAGTAAGGCAGGCCTCACAAAAGATCGCTAGCAAACAATCTTGTGTTGTATTCCTTTGATTTGACAAAGGAACACAGACTTGAGGAGAAGGATGTTGCAGGCTCATGGAAGTTGGTGGAAAGTGCTCTTCTGTCAACAACGGCTTCGGGTCAACCCCAATCGTGCTGTTTAATTTTGAGCGGCATTTAAAAGTTTTATCGTGGTTTCCGTTATGACGTATTCATAAGTAAAGAGAATACTTTTTAAGTTGTTAAGTATCCCTATTTGAGTACGTTACGCACACTGAGGAGTCTTAAGCTTTGGCATATTTATAATTAATATGAGAAGGAAAAAGAAGGAGTACTTACAGATCTATAATTAAAAAAAACATTGTGTTTGAGCTTCTGGCGAATTTGCACTGGACTGGACATTTGAACTGGACAGTAGTCCAGTGATGTAAATTCGCCAGAAGTTTCTACTGTCTAATAATTCGAATTCAAGTAAAATATGTGGATGATCTTCTTTATTATTTATAGTTACGTAATTCGTGACTGTTGTTCCACAAAAGCTTTAAATTCTTACCATTGGCAAAGTTACAAGTTGATATAATAATTTAAAAATTGCCTCTTTACATTGTTAAATTATACATACGTAGCTCAGAAACTGTCTTAAATAATCGTACGGTATTAATAGTATTTGTAGGCCTCGATGGCAGAGCGGTAGGGAACGATTGCCGTACATAAGGTCTCGGGTTCGCGGGCAAAGTGTTATTAGTTAATGCTGTTAAGACATTATCTCTACTACTCAAAGCGTTTGGAAAAATGGAGTCCTGATTGCTGCAGCTGTGGGACGCATGTGTCTCAAGATGTTTATTGAGTATTTTATGTTACTGTTTCTTTATTTCTTCCTTTTTATTATTATTTTTGTTATTTATTTTTATCTTTATATTATATTTATCTGTATGGTAGGTGACAACAGGCAGCGAACTGATAGGCAGAGAATACGGATCGATCCTATTTCTGTCTTACGACCGTATTTTTAAATCACATGCTAAAAATCACAGCTGGTACGCCTGTTACCGGTGATAATACAAAAAACCAGTAGCTATTCACGGAGTTTACCTTTTTCTTAAATACATATTTTATTTACTTGGCAAAGTTAATCTGTAAAGACATTGGCTGACCTTTCATCATAAGGTACGTCTATATTATTCACAGGTCAGTTCAAACTGATAAATATCTGTCACATTGCAGTATGTGCTCTTCGAAAATAATTAATTTGAATGTGACCTTACGCGAAAATAAAAATAACTTTATCTGTAGGTACATAGTATCAACGACCATTATTCGTCTCGACTCCAAAATGGCCTTGTGCCTGTCGCCATTTATATATTATGCCAGTTTTATAAGCCTTCGAAATTCAAAACCGGATAACACGTCACTATCGTTCAGTTTTGTTTACGCGTAACCGTATTAAACAGACACACCTCCGCCATTTTATGAGCAAACCGTAGCGAAGGCAAGGTGACATTCATTCAGCCAATGTTTTTTAACGTCTACGATACAGTCTGCATTCACATTCTTGGGTAGTATAAACAAACGTTGGATTATTAATATTATTATATAATGTACATTATTATATCTACACACACTGGCCAAGTACCTGTGTTATTTTTTCGTCTAATGTAAACACTTGTAGGACATACGCATCAAATGAAATTACAGAACAAGTCGTTTTGTAATTTTCTTTCAACTATAGCTGTTTTCACATCATAGATATCTTTTGAATTGCAGTAGGTAATGACAGTATATTATAGACCCAGCACGGGTTAAAGTTGTAACAAGGAACAATGTTTATTTGCAATTTTGCATGATGGTAAGGCAAGATTTGTTTGTCACAGTCATATTTATTTAATAGTAGTCAATAAAATGAATATCTATTAAATAAACATATCTACAGTCATGTTATTACTTATTCTATGACTACAAACAATAAAATAAGAATAAGCAAAAGGTACGAACTGAATAATATTGATTTGATGCATTCCAATTGCATTCTCTCCGCATCACGAAAAACTTCTTAGTCTATTGCCCACATTAGTTTCATTTTATAATAACAAGAATCCTTTACACGATTTTACTATTTTATATTAAAGCGGAAACGTTTCCTTTCAAACTTTCTCTCACTGCCTCTACCTTCAAATTGCTTATAAGAGACGAAAGGCATCTTTAAAAAAAAATTGTTACCTAATTATGCGATGAACGTGGAATGGGTATGGTTCAATTTTGACACACAAATAGACCACATCCGAAATTGAAACCATAGGTTTTTGTTATCAGTGGGTTAATAGTTAAACTTTTATGTAGGTAATTTAACCCACACATTAGTTCTCGCAACTTATCAATAGATGGCGCTGACCAAAAATGTCGCCACTTTTTCATGCGCCTCAACCGCGGGAAGTATCTGTTCTAATTAAATATGAATGAATTCTAGCATATGGCCAGCAAATGTATCCCGAGAATAGTTTACCGTATTAATTAAATAAATCTTGTGATACTCCACAACTTATACAGTCGCAATTGTATTATAAAAATAACTCGACGTAGGCGTAGTACACATCAAGGGCATCCGATGAACGGTCATGAGATGTTTACACAATATTCTTTGTAATAAGAGTCAATGAATAAATGTTGATTCTTATGACTTTTAATTGTAACCCTTAGTCATTACGTCACACAATGGGCTGAAAATCGACTTTCATAGACATATTATTGTTTTTTACCTGCAAGAGAACTCTACGGAAAGCTCGATTAAACCACATACGCCGGATAGGGAACAAACTAGCTTCTTACCCTGCGGGATGCAAGGCGTTTCGGTCCTTGGCAAAGACGGTCGAATCGAATTTCTGCCGCCCCTCACTGCCACTACTGCTGAAACCGGATGGATCTTTGGCTCACACTGTCAAGGAGGATAAGGCGAATTTACTATGCTCTATCTTCGCAGAATCTTCGCGTCTAGAACCAGCAACCGTGATACCGCCCGTGTTTTCCGACTTGCAAGACCTACATGTCGAATATACGCATTCGTCAGACCGAGGTCCGTAAAACGCTGCAGAATCTTGACGTGAACAAGGCCAGTGGTCCAGAGGGTAGGTATCCCAGCCATAGTACTGAAGACCTGCGTTTGTGTATGCAGACGACAGCACGCTTGTAGAGAGTTTTATGTCTCTAGCGCCAGGGCCAGTGAAGCACAAATACAGTTGCTCAGGGAAGTATGAACTTTGCTCAACGCGCCTAAGGAAGATTTCACTTCAAAAAATATGTCTATGAAATTCGATTTATAGCCCTCTGTGCGTTGAGCCTGAAGTATAATCTTGTGATATCGCTTGGGCTGATCTTTGACGGATCCGATATCCAACTCGGACAGTGTTATTGGGTTTTTGCGTTACGAAACTGTTTGACGTCTGACAATGTGCTCGATAGACGGTAATAGGGTTGACCCTTATCATACGGGACTTAAAACATCTAACGAACAGTTTAGTAAGGGTGTAAAACTCCTCGATCTGCCCGTAGAAATCCTAACTATAATATTATAAATGGGAATGTGAGTTCGTTTGTTTGTTACGCATTCACGCCTTATCTACTAGACAAATCATCATGTAATTATATCGCATACACTTTGTCATTGTCAGTGGTACAGAAAAGGACATAGGATTTAGAAAAATGTACTGTGTCGAAACGAAGGCTTGGGCAAAAGTATATAAGCATACGGCATAAATCAAAATTGTTCTTAACAGCAATTAAATATGCTTCCTTCCCTTTTATTTGTCTAGGTTTTCCTTGTGGTTTTGTATGTTAGCAATTTGTTTGTCACTTAAAAACCCTTCCTTTGTTTTTACCTACAATGTCATCAACTAACTTGTATGACGTCAACGATTGAACATACGCCTTTGCCCAATATTGTCGAATAGCTTACAAAATATCCTTGTTTATCCATTTTGGCTGAGTAGGCAATTTATATGTAGCCCCAGATTGAAATTTGTCCACTGTTCTGCTAAAGTGATTGAATAAAGGCCGTGACCCGTGGCTTTTCGTTCTGGAAACTTGCCGAGAAATTTTCGGTAGCCAAATTAACTTGTGTTAAGTTTTAACATAAGGTAATTTGGTTACCACAAATGGTGACCAAATAAGCAGTAGTATGTATTCTAAATACGTAGCCTTGAGCTTTCCAAACTACACAAACAGCATAACAAACCCTACAAAGAGCAAAACTAACTGTTACTACTAAATTATGTGTTCCTGCAGTTAGTATAAGTTATTTGGCTGCATTCTTCAGATAGTAACCAAATATTGGTCCACAGAAGATGAAATTTTGTTGTTTGAAATTGACACATATACAGAATTAAGAGCTTTGGTAATATAATTAATACGCACATAATTTTGAAAAGTCATATAACTTCCGAAAGTCAGAGGTGCGCGACGTGGGTTCGAACCCGAGACCCTCTGCATTGCAGTCTGTTGGTCTCCCCACTGAGCTATCGCTGCTCTTAGCCTCCTCTTAGCTGTTTTCGGCCTCCGTGCTACCGTTGCGAATGACCTAATAGAAATATCTAATGGCTTTCCTTCTCACCAGGAAACTCAGGCTCTCAATTTCAACAAGTGTAAGCATACTCCTGCGACAGGTAGACAGACATCGTGGCAGTCACGAAACAAACTGAGCAGTCTAAATTGTTAGCCAATTTTAGCTGAAATTTGCAGACTGACTGCTTATCATGTACTAAATAATTATGATTAACATTTCCAATGTCAGTGACTCATTAAAAAGTCATTGTATATCAGACATAATTATCTTTATGCGTTTTTGCCGTTGTAAGCGCAATCTAATGTGTCTGATTTTTAATACAAACTCGTTTCCCTTTGTACCAAAATAAACGCTTCCTTACAAAGACCTCGAGAACATTGACTTGTTGACATATTTTGATTCTGAGTAACACTCAATATTTTTATTTTCAAACAGAATGTCGGTTACATTTCACGGTGACGTCAAAATATATGCGACTCTTTTACGCACTTCGCATTGTCTTCGTGTAAATGCCTACTTGTACACTAAGTCATACGATGTTTTTTTTGCGCAGTCGTGACGCATGCGGACGTTATGATGCCACTGTTTTTGGCCGCCTGCTTGGTAGTTTTACTACATCAATATTTGTCTCTTCGCTAGTTACGTGGTCAGTAATGAGTTATCGTTCGTCTACTACATTAGTACATTCCCTTTATATTACTTAAATGAATGATGTAGTCTATAAGACGCATGGCCCGACCATGTTGGAATACTGCCACAGTATGAACGCACTTTCATTCAATATGTTACCTGTGATTTGTTCTCTGAACAAATATGGGAATAATGACAAGTTTGCCCGTAATTTATTAGGCAATTAAAATTGTTTGGCTGATGTTTGCATGCTTAATGTTCTATTTTTACTGATCTACCTTATGTAGGTTCCTATTGGCTAATTTCCGATCACCTGGTCTCAATGGTATGTGTAAACGAGTTCCGCTATTATCATCATTGTGTTTGTATTCGAGCTGACTGTGTGAAAATGAGTAATGAGAAATCAGTGAAATATATATGGAGGAAACCTCACCACATACTACGTAAGATTTTTTTGAATATAAAATCAGCAGAAATTCTATAAAAGTAAAATAAATTTTAATTGATAAAATGTACGATCGATTAACGTGCCATTGTTACGCAATGTTTATTGCAATAAATGTCGAATTTATTTACCGTCCATCGTATATTTTGATAACATTTACGAATGGATGGGTTTTGCCTCGCGTAATTTATGTTTTGTACCTAAATAATACGTCATCGGACGGTGGAGTGATAACGCGCGACGCGTGGGTGTGTATGCGGCGCGCCTCCTTCAGTCAGACTTTTTATTCACGCGGGAACAACCGCGCTGAGCGTTCTAAAATTGAATTTCGCGCTAAAATATTTTAAGTGTAAATATCCGCGAGTTTTTTTTGAGAGTTTACTTTTTGTGATTCTTATTTTATAATATGGATGAAGGTATGTTTATGATAGCGTTTTTACTCTTATTTTAAGTTTTTGTCGGATGTATGTTATATAAATTCACGCCAACAAAATAAATCTAAACGTACGAATTAAAATAAAGTATACGTTTGGTCAGAAATAATAGAGATACGGTTAACTGATTATTTCGCATAGGTATTAGATCAAGGCAGTCAACTTTTAACTATGTTTCGCGTGTACTAGATGAACAATAACAGTTCAAAATCCGAATTATTAGTAAGTACGTAATTTTCTTTTTTTGGATAGAAATAAATAACTGTGCCTAATCTGCGATAATTGAGGAAAGTGTACAAATTAATTAACAATTATGAATAACGAATTTATATTGCATTGTTACTTATATTTGAGTAGATTTTCTTTTGGTGATAATGGTTTGAACAAAGAAAATACCTCCTAAAATTGTAGGTAGGTACAATCAGTTATGCGCACCTCAGAAGCGGCAATTCTGACACTTGTATTTTTTTTGTATACTTATAAAGAGTTTTTATTCTTTAACAAGCTTACTATAAACAAAGTACTGACTTTTTTTTCATGTGCGTGTTTGGTTAACGTTCCAAGGAGGCCTCATAAGTACTCTTTAAATGCGATTGTTTCTTTATAACTTCTTTGATTTGGTCAAAGAGTGTGCGATGAGGATTATTATATTACTTAGAGATAAGGTATAGACACGTGACCATAGATTAAATCCGGATGTAGGTAGATAATTATTTGACATAAATATTTTGACATCAACTCGTTACGTTTTTCATTGAGTACATTTTCTGTTTGTTATTTGGTAAAAGAAAATATAAAAGCTTTTGAAAACAAGTTTGTTTCTTTAACCTTTAAGTAGTTCCCTTAAGAAGATATTTCTGACCATCTCACAGTGGTTTCATTAGAACAAGCTAGCTGGACAAAATTATTTATTAAGGTATTTTGCTTCGTACGCCTTTACGCATACTTATGATGTTTTAATGCGGTATTAGCACATAACACCCAAATAAAAGAAGGTATGGTCACGTGTACCAACAAAACAAAAACTGACAATAGCTATTGAAATTAAACTACTATATACGGATTTTATCGCGTTGTTTATTAATCGCTGTATTACAAAATTTTGAAAATATTACACTACTACTATTGATTTCATTTTACTAATTTATAAGCTAATAAAATTATTTAAAGCAAAGCAAATAAATGGATTTGATTTGATTTGATTTAAACTATTAAATCTATTTATTTTTGGTTTACACTTTTCCCGAAGTTTCGGTTGCTTTTCAGCAGCCATGGTCACGGGGAGACTAAGATGGTAGTTGTCTCAATGTTCCACTGTAGTTATTTCAAAGTACCCGAACATAATTTAATCATTGGTGTTTTTATTTACGCAGAATGAGCTCAAAGTATCATGAAGTCAAGCTGTGGTTTGTTTCTTCTTGGGTTTGAACTATTTGAAGTACTGGATCCCAAGCTGGCGGTACATTCCAACCATCTTCTCTATTGAAATTGGGATGTTTTTTGATTTCAATAGCCTCGCGAAGCATCCTTGGTAGGAATCGGTGTTCTTTAGCGAGAATCTGTGGTTTGTCAAATATCAGGTAGTGGTTGGTCCCCTGTTGTACATGTTCACACACAGCAGACTCCAACGAGCGTTTGTGTTTTACGTCAGCTATGTGTTCTTTTATGCGGGTGCCTATGCTTCTCTTGGTTTGACCAATGTATGAGAGTCCGCAGTCACAATATATTTTACAGACCCCTGCATCTTGTAAAGGTAATTGGCACTTGACGGATGGTAAAAACTGACTTATCTTCGTTGGCGGCTTGAAATATGTATTGATTGAAGCTCGCTTCAAGATGTAGCCAATCTTGTCAGTGACACCTCTTACATAAGGCAGTATAGCAGGCTGGCGCTCGACTGTGCTTTTCTCGGGATCTGTGACAGCGGCGCGGCTGTTGGAGCTTGTTGTCTTGCAGTACTTGCTTGACATGTTGAAGCTCGGCGTCCAGGTGTTACCTAATGGGACATTATTACTACTCATTAACATTTTTTTTTTAACTCAAATAACATGCAGTTAAAAAAACAATAGTTAGTAACAATATTTACAACTCTTATTTATTCTACATCACTAAATTCTACTTCTGAAGAATGTTCTACATTATAATCTGACATACTAATATTTTGACAAAACCTACCATGACTTACACTAGAATTTATATTTACAGAATAAAATATAAAAAATAAACCTATTATTAATTCTTAAACCTCAGAAGGAAGTTTACTTGTCAGTTTTTGGGCACTTCTCTAAGACCATTTATTACTGGAACAGATGTGATAAGCAACATATTAAGTAAATCCCTATTCGTAGCAATACGTGAATGTTTTCGAGTATTGTGCTCCCGGAATCATCTATAATCCTTATTACGCGCATCCTGAGCTTCTTCAGAAAGCTGCCCGATAGGTAGAAGAGCCGATTTCACAATATCTACTCTGTGCACAAGAATTTAGTGCATAGTAACAGGCATGTAATACCACGAATAGAGACTAAGATACAATTTTTTGTGTCCTGTGTAAAAGAATTAAATTTAACAACATCAATATCATAACCCCAAGCTAAAGTTCTAAGGATAGTGCCAAAGTTCTTAATTAGTGTCACATCTACACCTGTAATATCTAAAGCCTATTCAGATTTCTCAAAAAACCGACGAGCAGTATTCCCATTATTCGTATTACCAAATCCTGGTTTTGGTTTATCTACAATTAAACCCATTTCAACCTTAAACTTTTCTTGGATACAAGCCGAACGTTGCTTTACATTTTCTTTGTCACTTTCATCTCGAAGTTGCAATTTTTTAACTTCAACAAACTTCGATAGCTTATGTGAAGCAAACATTCAAAAGAACGTATCCAAGCGTGAAGGGGAGATATACCAAAACCAAGATTTTCTTTATTTACCACAAATTCCCTAGACTCATCATTCATAAATTTAGGAAGGTACAATTCCAGGCTCACGCTTTATCTGATCGAACTCGCGACCTTGTGGCTAGTTGTACTCACTGTCTAAACGACGCTGGTGCAGTCGACGCTATTGATCATTGAGGAGTTGTCCCATAAGGAGACAAAATTAGCTGCAGAATTAGTTGATCGATCGTAGGTTGGTTAGGTTAGTTTTAAATTTAGTTAGATGTAATTAATTTAAAATTCAGTTAGATACAAGATTCAACCCAAGTATACTAACAAAAGATTGTAATAAAAAGCTATATTTGAGGCAAGCCGTGTCTTTAGGATTTAAAAAATAAACGCTCTTCCAAAGAGCAGCTTAACTAGGGATAGGTATATAGTTAGCAACATAAGTAGCCGAGTATTAAACAAATTTGTAAAACTATTTTATCAATTAAAACTGATTAAATCAACTATATTTAAACTAGGTATTGCTACTATAAAAAACTAACATGTGTTATAATTTTGAAAGATAGAGGAAATCGAAATCTCGTTGGTGTATATCGACTTATGGTGCTAACTGTACCGTCATTTCGTTGTCGTTACAGAATATCCTTGTGTTGTGTTCCTGCGGTAAATAGGGTTGCAAGAGTTGTCTCCTCGTATTACAATATGACAACTCTTTGTTTTTATTTTGTGTGTGATTTTATATTCACGTTTACCTGTTGCCATCAACGTGTGAATGTAAATTACCATTTTATTACTAATTAGTGTAACTTTGACGGACTTAAGTGTTACTTTATGGTCTAAATGAATAAACGTATTCTTGATATTGATTTTGAGAGTTAATTGTGGAGGCTATTAGTTATTCATAGTATAGTATCTTATTTGGTTGTAAAGACAACCCTCGCAATTGGAATAATACCTTTATTATTTAAAGAGACTTTACAGACATTCATACAACAGACACAAAAAGCATCCAGATTAGAAACAATTGTGGGTCATGCAAATTTTTTGCCGTGTGGGATTCGAACCCACAACACTGGACGGAAAGACAGTGGCGAGGCAGCCACTAAAACCTTCAAATTGGAGCCACTACAGTTATTAGCTTAGAAGCTACAAGTCACAATGTTCTAAGACGTCTAAGTAATAAATGCACAGACGGCGTAGTGGTTTTAGTCTTTTAGTGCTCTCCTCGCCGCTGCCACTGGCGCCGAGTGCTGTGGGTTCGATATAAAGAACAAAAAAATATGTGTCATCCATGAGTAGTTGGCAGACCAACTACCAGAGAACACTCAGACCAAGAAGTCTGGGTGTTCTTTATGTCCGTTGTTTCAATGTTTGTAAAGTGCCTCACGACGAAGGAGTAATTAAGTATAGTATAAAGTTTGCTTTATAAAACAGCAATATATACAAATGAGCAATTTGCTACAAAGTTTTCTGTTCAGGTAATAATAATTATATATATATTTAATCTGATAATGATTACTATAATCATTGTTAATCTTTGTAAATACCTATTGTCTATAGTTAAGATATATTTTTATAATACCTAACGCTTACTTTATGGTCGATGATAAGCGTTATAACTATGTGTTAGCTCTATGCTTTATTACAATGGCGACGTATTGTAAATTATTTACACGATCACATTAGATCACTGCCTAAGTAGCGACTAAATCCGGCCGCTGTGAATGAGGTCCCGGGTCGCGCAAGTATTATTTCGTGCAAGGTTCTGACAAAGAATTGTCAGTAGCACCACGGGGTACGATTACCGGCTTGAGCATTTTTAGTAGCACAGTCTCTGTAACCGTGTTGATAAATTCGATCCATATACCTAAAACCATAGATGGAAAGGCTATAGTCGTGAATCTATAAATATCAAAAGGTGCTCAGTAGACGGCTATATGCTCGCTCTCTATTATATAGGACTTAAACCATAGCTGGCAAAATATGAGTGAAATGCACTCCTTTAAGGATACAGGCGTGAGTCTATAAATGACAAAACACTCTGTTCCGTTTTAAAGGGATAGGCAGAGATTACGGCTGCTTAATTGCGACGTCATTTAATTATTTTACGTATTTATATTAATTAAAGAAGATAATCATTGTGTATTGACATTAATCCACCTTGATATGTCCGAGCAAAGGTTGGGTATAATAATTAAGATACTCGTGATTATTATTTGATTGTTTTGTATATTTAAACTGTCTTTATATCGTTAAGTACAGTGAGCTGCAAAAATGAATACCCATGTCAAAACTAAAATGGTGTAAGTCAGTAGTTGGCGCCATCTAACGGCTATAGCATAAAAAGAAGTAGATTTCTTAATGACTCAATTTTGATAATTCTACTTTAAACATATTTTTTATCTCTATTTACAATAATTTATTTAAAAAAGAACCCATTTCAGGGTAAAACAAGTAGCAAAGAATTACAAATGAATTTATACATTTATAGTGGGTAGTTTATTTTATAGATACTTTCGATGAGTCTCTATTCAGTTCGTACGAAAACTCTATTCTGTCCCTGTGTTCGAGTGTCTTTTCGGTTGAGATTATAATTACTTATAAATTTTACCTATTTGCTAAAATGAGTGCGCGCTGCCATATTTATAAAACAACGCCATCTAGTTAATTCATATTCATTCTAATTCGAGTGTTTACAGGATTATGGACCTTGAGGTATTCATGCACTATTACAAGTGACTGTAAATAAAATTTTATTCCCTTCTGGATTTTCCTCGCGGTTTCGCTCGCGTTGATGTAGGTTATGTCAATAAATTTCTATTCCTCGGAGCGAGCTCTTTTTCTGAATGAATAGTACTCTATGTTCTTGTCTGTATCTCTGACAACATGTATGCGAAATTTCATGATGATCAGTCCAGTAGTTAAGGCGTGAAAGTGTAACTAACAAACAAACAAACGTTCCTCACGTAGTAAGGCGGAAATAGAAAACTATGTAGTGAATCTCCGTTATTGGCTTAAAAGTGTTTACTTGAGTGGCAACACTGGCAACTTCGTATCACAAAGATGGAATATATTTATTTTTGTAGACCTTTAACTATGTACATTACGCATCAAAAATTTCTGACATATTATTTATATAGTAAAAGTAGTTACTACATAATATTATGCCATCATTGATTCACTTTTATATTAATTTATAGAGTGTATTAAAAAGTTTTCAAAATAAAGCATTTTCTTAATCTAAAATATTTTTACGTAATTTAATAAAATTTGCTATTGATATGATATTTTCTTCAAATTTAATTAGGACCAAATGGAAAGTCTACCCTCACAAACAAAAAAGAATTTTCCTTAACGTTCCATAAATGACAGAGTTAGGTAACAAACAAAAAAAAACATACATGCGATAAATTCCTCATATACCTACATAAAAAAGCTTTCACACAGACATAATATTCACTTACACATACTAAAATAACAGTGTACCTATACAATTATACTCTTTGTGTACTGATAAAGGGGTTTGAAAACATAATTATACTGATACATTAGTTTAAAAAAAATACAGGATAACTGTTCGAAAACTTTGCAGATGGAAATTCCAAAACGATTATGTAAGTAGTTAAATTAAAAAATTGTTGTGCGTTATATTATTAATATTTCCTTGCCTCGTTAGCTCGGTAATATAAGTGTGAGCATGCAAGCCATTTACTAAGACCTAGGTTTGATTGCCAGATATTGTGGTACATATTTGGTTTTACTAATACACTCTACGTCTGAAACTAACGGGTAGACCGACATTACCCGGGAACCGAACCGCGAAAAGGTATGTTTAATACTCCTCTGCCTACCTTTTCGTGTGTATATACGCGTTAGTATGTGAAGAACACTTGTCATTACATAAGCTACAAGATAAGTAATCCATTTTATAGATAAGTACTTTTACAATCATTACTTAGAACAATGTCTACGTAGGTACTTTAAAATAAAGAGGTTTGTAATATGTAGGTACTTTCTTTGTAAATATTATAAGCAGGCTTACCATACCTTGGTTCCGTAGTAAAAGTCTGTTGGTGCATGGGAAATAGTAAGTCACTAAATGAAATAGTTCATTGTAAGTTTATACATACATAATGAGTTTAATAATATCAGCCCTGACCGTCCCACTACTCGGCACGGACCTCTTCTGTGTGTGAGAAGGGTTAAACCATAGTCCACCACGCTGGCTCAGTGTAGGCTGGCAGACATCACATAACTTTGGCGAGTTAATGTATTATTTACACTATTATTTTTAAAATAAAAGTTTTATGCGGCGGTATTTTCTGGGTAGTAAAACCTTTTTTTTTTGCGAATATCATCATTTTAAATACACAGCACGATGCAGCTCGAAAAACTGAATAAGGTTACATCAATAACAAATTTTCGCCAAAATGGCTTTCACAACATTTCATTTTCGAAGGGTCGATATACATATGTTTCATCAATTCGATTTAAAGTATTCTGAAGTACCTCTTTTGTTTCAATCACTCTCACCACAATCTTCAAGCATGATTATCGGTTTAGATGATTGTGAAAAGAAAAGTGCATGACTAATACCAATACTTAGAATTACTATGTATTAATATAAGTCTTTTAAATTGAAATACCTAAATAAGAGAGCAGCAAAATTTTCTATCGCCTCGGGCGTCTGACACCCACGCTTTGCCACTGACTTATCTATCTTTTGTATTAGGTTCAACATAATTTGCTTATTGCTATTTTCCCCGGAAAACAGCAATAGAATCGCCTTGAAAGCGTAATTGAGATTTCTGTCAAGAAATTCTCCGTAGCAACACGAAGTCTGGAACTGTACGAGTGCAGCTTTTTTAGTAGATAGTCTTTATTAGAACGCTTTTCCCATCGCATTGAATCCAAACACTGCTACTAAAAATAATCGATTAAATATTCGAATGCATTCGTATCACTTAACATTCGAATAATTAGTTTAATTGCTCGATACCCGCACATCAATAATTTATTTAGTAAGTACTATTTTGTTACATGCGCTTTCCTGAGTGATCTGGCATAACAAAATATCAGTAGTGCATATCAATGTTATCGATAAAACTAATGACCCAAATATTACTGCAGTACTGTTATCGCTGAATTTTATCATAACACTTGAGTTAAACGTTTCTGGAACTACCATCTGATGATTACAAAAATAGTCACTGTTATTAATAGGTATTATTAATAACTTAATTGTGAAGGAAAACAATGTGTGAAAATTTGCATGTTCACGTACATAATAGTATGGACTCATGTGTTTTTACACTAGGGGTGAATGGAGGTATAATCGAACCTGCGTTTATCCACTTGGCGTATTGCTGTCTACCGTATAGATTTCCAGATCCGTTTTAACAACGAAATTCCGTTGTTAATAATGAAAATTAGGTAACAAACAAATCATAACGATAATTATAACAACGTTTCATCTAAAATATATTTTATAGTTATTTTTTTATATTTGCTTTTTTAATTCCTTTAGAAGTTGAGTGGTAATGATATTCATTTTTAAATTATTTTAAATTCCAGTCCCTCAGGGTTTAGCCTGTGTATCAAAAAACAAATGCTAGAATTATAACAAGTACATCGAAGGTTATTTCTAACTGTGATATTTTTGTAAGCACTGATGTTAAATTGCCAAATTAACGATTTAGTCGAAACTGAAGTGTCATTTACACTGGTGACTGCTGACTTTGGCATTCTGAAAACTTGCTTACGCAGTCTACCGTCTTTGAGTTCCTTGAACTTGGTCAAATTCGTCTGCGAACTGCTTCGTCAGACCGTTGGGTATTTACAGGACGACTTCGAACTGTCGCCCAAGGCCTGGTTCCGATATAAATAAAACCGAAAGTTATTTTTTTTTCCGTTATTTATTTAGGGGCATTTGTCCATCAAGGATAGGTGAGCCCCAGCTTTTTCTAAACAGTTTTCTATGTATATTCTTGGCACAAATTATGTTTTATTTTTTAATTTAATTGTCCGTAGTTATAACGACTTGTTTACTAATATAGGATACCTTAGTCTTCAGACCATCAGACCCCGTGATGGACCTACAGAGAACTACAAACAATATATTCAGATAACAACATTTTATGCTAGCATATAACTTCCTAAAGAATGAGTTTATTTTACAACAAAAAATACAATGACACTTGTTTAACAAGACATGACTGTATCGTAAATATTATGCCGTTCGCTATGTTTGCTTATTGCTTTAACATTGTCATTTAACACCTAGTACTAGATACATGAATACCTATTCAATTTTACACTGGACGATGATGAAATCGTGCATGTTCCATGTGTTACGCTTATTAAATCTTTATAACATTACGTATACTTCGCAGTTTTTTACTACCTAGATGGTAAACACGTATTCGCCTGATGGTTACCCGGTATTGTAGCCTATGATAACTTGTAATACTAGAAATATCCATCATGTGAAAGGAAAGGAATTGCCTCGAGAACTTTAACTTACCGCCCTGTAACAGTGACAATATATATGCCGGTTGCCTTTTAGGTGGTATTGACTCCACCACTAAACAAGTGCCACCAAAGAGCTCCTTTACTCCTTATTTGTTGTATCTTTCCTTTACTTATTATAAATCTATATATACTAGGTAAATTTTTGTCGTCCATTCTTTTTATACGTCGAAGTCATCTTGGTATAATTATCTCATATTTGATTCTACGTCATGTCACGCCGCTCCTGCTTAATATTCCCACGAAAATGTTTATAATTCTGGCAGAACCAGGCATTAGAAAGTATATATATAGCGTTATAAACTAGATTTTGCTCGCGGCTTCGCTCGCCTTATTGTAGATTTTGTCAATAAATTTTATTTCCTTGGTAACTACATTTTTCTGAATGAAAGGTATGTCCTTTTATGTACCTCTGACAACGTGTATGCGAAATTTCACGATGATCGGTCAGGTAGTTAAGGCGTAAAAGCGTAATAAATAAACAAACACAGTCACATCCGCATTTATAATATTAGGTGCCGCGGTGTATGCGCTCGTTCACACTAATTACTGAGGCAATGAATTTAAAGAAATTTCAGATCCAACTACATATATCTGCATCGCACTAGTTCTATTTAATCGAAGCCGCAAAACTATTGTTCTGGCACTAGTCAAATGATCAATTAAAGTATTGTGCTATTCGTGAGTAAAAGATCTATCCTCTCCATCGAATAATTTGACCGATCAGCCTTTGTCAAATTACACCAGGTCACATGAGATTTATAGTTTGTAGGTTTTCCTTTTAATCTTATTCAAATCTTCTTGTACTAAAACCAGTAACAATATAGTAACAACCGCATACAGCAGCTCATAAAGAAAAGAAGTTAATAAATTGATTTTGTATTGTTTAGAATCATATTGTAAGCAATTGGCGATTGAAAGGAGTAGTCATGACTTTCTTGCTTGCTTCTTCTCATGATAGCTCCACTTCTCGATATCGATGTCAGATATTTATGTCATTTTGTATTTTATCATATTATTACATTAGTTAATTGACGACTCCAAGAAGTGTTAGCACATTTATATGGCAATAAAGATTTTTCACCTGACTTTGAATTATCTCTATATTAAAATTTTCGGCTTGCATTATTATTGGCAACAATATTAATAACATAAGTTGACAGGTTGTTGGCCAATATACAGACACCGTGATCATTTATCGCTCCCTGATTGTATATTCGCGCCAAAAGTAAATGTAAGTCTTGACAGTGTATTTCTCTTCTGAATATGTTGCCTTAATAATAAATATCCATACAACATTTGACACTAAGTTAAAAGATCCCCATGCAAGCACGAAATACGTTTTCTACTTTACTAGTAGACGAGACGTTATATTATTTTTGCACTTGAGTAATCAATTCAGTTGTATGTAATAAGCTTGATTAATTAGTAATGATTAGTTGGTACTGCGGAACTAAAAGGCTTACCGAACTACCGTCGAAGTAACTATGCATTATTTTTCAGGTGTTTTATACGGACATGGACTCATAGACCCTCGACTGTTTCTCCAAACGAAAGGCGTGTAGGAGAAGAATGTTTGAAAGTTAATCAAATTAAAATAAATTTTGCAGTCGCCCAATTAAGATCAATCCAGATGAAACCATTAACTACTATTAAGGATATTCTATTAGAGGTCATATATGAATTGAGCTGGTAGACCTATTAGAAAGCTGTAATTATATTTCAACAATCCTTTATTATCATTGCTGATTCAACACCATTTCGTTGTATTGACTTACCGGAAAATTGGCAAGTACCACACATTATTATATTAAAACAATAAAACAGACTCAAAGTCTAACTACCGTTATTATTACTCAAAAGATATTATTATGAACGATAAAAAGCTAGTCAGAATGATCTTTAAATCATACGTAATTGGTTACTTAAAAGGATAATCGACTTGAATTAATTATAGAATTGATCTTTGATCATCTAGAATATTTCCCGTTGACCATGAAAGTTTGTATAGATATTGGAATTACGTCACCAATAACGGGCATACCGAAATTCATCTTCGGAAAAAAAATTGTATAAAGCTTTTATGCCATTTAAAAAAACATTTACTCGATTCATGTATGAGCTATCTGCTAGTTGTTACTTCCTTATCCTTATATCTTTAATCAATTTTATAAAAGCGAAAGTGTCTTTGTTGAATTGTGATTCTTTGACGCAGCAAAGAAGTAACGGGTCGACGTAATTTGTTAAGATAGATAATTAGCCGAAAATAAAATAGTCTACTTTATTTTTCTGACAGAATGCACGACTCTTGTGCGATAGTTATTTCTTTCTTAGAGCCACGGAAGTAAAGCTGCGAGTGAGTGCTAATTATTTATAAACAATGCAGGGCAAGGTCTTGACTTGTCTCGCCTTCACTTTATTAGTCTTCTCTCTTCCATTCTTTTTCTACACCCATCTACCCGTAGCATCAAGCTTTTAACCCCAATTCTCTTCTTAGATGTTTAAATTTCGTAAAATTTCTATCATATGTGGGAGAGGCTTTTATACCATAACGAAGTTTCGTAATGAATTTATGCTGGGTAGCTACGCTCATATCTATTAAAACGGGAAACAAAATATCGTTTGCATAAAAGTATACGTGTATAATTACGTTAGTGCTCGCTTACACTGATGGCCGAGTACGATGCTTTGCCCTTAACCATAACCATCCCAGGTTATGATATAGTGGCCCCTGCTCAGCCGTTATAACAGTAAAATAATTATGAAGCTAATTAAAGAGTGGTTGTGCAAAGCAGTGCTCCTTTTTACGCCTAGGATTTCGTTCAAGCATGTGCAATCAACTTAGGAACAAACACTAAAATACAAAAGATGAAGACCGAACGATCTTATGTTGTATTTTTAGTGAGCTTAAGGGTAGAAGTAACCTTTATGCTTTCCGCTGAAAACGCGTTGACTACTTTTCTAAAAGGTTGACTTTTATCACAGGCGTCCATAGGCTTGCGTATTACGATCTAACGGTTGTCACGATGCGGGTCGTTTGCTTGTTGCCGATATTCATTGTACGAAAAAACTCCTCCCAATCGTCAGCTTCGATTGCCGCTTGTCCTGACAAGCTGAAGATTGGGAGGAGTTTTTTCGTCACGTAACATCTAGATGTTATTGGATAGTTGGTTGGCACTGTACCCGATGATCGCTTAGAAGAATGTTACCAATCCAAGATAAAATGAAGTAAATATAGTGTAATGGAATGGCAACTGTAGGTATGGGAGAGTTGAACTGACTATTTAAACCTCTGCTCTATTCATTAAATTGTGCTTAGGATAAAACAAACTGGAATCAAATCAAATATATTAACGGGAACTAAAAAGGTAATTGTAAGAATGAGGCTAGACTTCCTTGTATAGGCGCCACACTTGTCGTACTTAATACAATGCAAGCGTGTGACAACAACAAGCCATACAAATCTGTCACATGTTGTCAAACTTATAGTGCTGGCTGTGCCGTCCCTCAATCGGCACGAATGTTATTATTACTTTTGTCTCTAGTCAGTGGCAGATTATCCTTAAGGCAAACTAGGCATGTGCATAGGGGCGCAGGGCTACGCGCGCGCTAAATTATAAACTTAAAAAGGATGAACTGCGATCGAAGTAAAAACTTAAAACTTAAATAACAATGTCCTATGTGGCGTTTAAGGATATTGCAATTAATTATAATATCTATAGTATTAAAATTGCATAATTTGTAAATAAAAATACAACACAACATAAATATATCTTAAATTTTCTCGTCTTTTAGCGTCTTTATGGCTCATTCCGTCTTATTATAGTTTTTTAAGCGATCGCCAGAAATAAATTATTATCGATCCTTTAAAGATGAAATGCAAAAGTCATTTTGGCGAAATTTTGTTATTGATGTATCCTTATTCAGTTATTCGAGCTGCATCGACCAAGGTATTTAAAATGACAAAATCCGTAGAAAAATGGTTCCACTACCCAAAAAGAACGCAGCATAAAACGATTATTTAAAAAATAATAGCGTAACTCTTTAACTTGTCACAATTGCTGTCAAATATATTATTTTATAGTTACAGAACTTAAAGAGCTAAAAATCAATGTTCACCAAAATAAAAAGGCAAGTTAAACTGAGTTTCGCTTTTTTTTCGAGTTAGTTCGCTTTTACTAAATTTCATCCTGGAACGGCCGATATGTGGCCGTTAGGTCCTATGCTATGGATGATTGCTTTTGCACATTTAATAAGTCTATTAGTAATAGTAAGTAATAATCTAGTAGATAAGCAACGCACAGTATTCCTTGTGCTGTGCAAGACATCAATTGGGAAAGGCATTAAGCTGTCACGATACACTATTATCAACACATGTTACATGTCAAATAAGTCATCTGATATGTTGCATTGTGGCGTAATGACAATCTGACGGACGGACGTCTCGTGTTAAATGGAAAAATTTGGTCATACATTGTCTCTACTTTTTATTGCTTTAGTTATACGATGTAACAATGTTGCAAGCGATGTTTCAACAGTAGATTCTATTAGAGAATAATAATTTTGCTCTCGGTGTCTTTATCAAAACAGGTACCTAAATTATATGAAAACTTGAAATGAATTTTCAAGTTTTCATATAATTTTAACTTATCGAAGGGGATTACTCTTAGTATGTAGGTTGTCTTTAAAAACAACAATGTAACATCAACATCTCGGCTACTCCTGATGTTTTAACTTATTTAGTTTCTGCCTACAATACATTTATTATTTTCGTTTTTAAGGTTCGAATTTTCAATCCCCATAAAACTTAACTGATATACAGAAATTAGGTTTGCATCGTTTATTTGTAAAGAAAGAAAAAGAAAAATATACGATAATACTATAGCAAATCTATCAATTTTATTTTCTTTGTGTTACCTACCTGGCCGATGAAAACTTAAGACTTGAACTACGTCTGTGTTTTGCCCTATCCTAAGCTCAAACACAATACTGCTTATCGATTATATTTAGGAACAGACTTGCACTCTAAACCTATTAAATAACATTACAAGATATACCTTGTTTCGTTATTTAAAAGGCTTTCTTAGAGTAAGCTAGCTCTATAAATCAAAGACAAGTCTACTCCATATTAGAAAGTGCAGTAAAAGTCGAGAAATTATTGAATATTTATTCATTTTACTGACAAAGTTACAAGACAATATAATCGATTAATGTTTCTTCTATTAAAATATAATATCGTTTGATTAATTTTCTTCAAACTTTAAAGACATGGCTACATCATTCTCATAAATGAAAATGTTCTCGTACCGAATCAAAGGCGGTCGGAAAAAGTCCAAATTAAAGACTCTTAACCAACGAGCTTGCTTGCAAAATGTGATGAGTGTGAATGAAAGGATCGTAGCATGTAAAACTTCTTAGTCTCTGCCAACCCACTTACAACGTACACATTACAGATGTGTGAATATCACATGTAATTAATAACAGATTTAATCCTTGTGACATTATTTAGAATGTAATTTGTGATCGCATTTATCACACGGGCTCTTTAAACAATCAGCAATCTCGTAATTGATACCTATCATTAGCTAATGACAGTGCTACGTAGGTCGGTGGTAATCCCCAGCTCGACCGTAGATTTACAGCAAGTGCAATCAATTGAAAGATTTTCCTTAACCGCTGGTCAAGGCTGATGCAACTATGCAATAAAGACAGGAAAAGATAAATAAGTGTGGGACAATTTCGACGTCCACGCGCAGGGGCTTTAGGATTGAGGATTTATTTAGTGCATAGATCTGAAACTATAGATTTCATCGCACTTTATTTTACATGAAGCAGTTGTTAAAGTCGTAGCTGCTACTACGACTTTAAATCGTTTTGAATATTAGATTGTTCAAGGAATTTAACTGGTTTGTAGATTAATTCGTTTTATATTTAGGGGATATCTGTGTACGCATTTTGTAAAATGTAGTAATTTTTCTTATAGTAAATCACTTACGTAGCCGATTGACGCTTGTAATATTGGAGGCATTATTAGCAAAAAGAATTTGTGGTAGAAACTATTATGAACGAGAATATCCACATAACACCTTTTGTTTTAAAAACGAGCTCTTGCCTGTGGCTTCTGCCGCATATAAAAATAGCGACACTTGAACAGTGCCGTTTAGCGATAAGTTTAAAACTGAGGTTTTGTTAAAAGCGTTGTAATTGAAATGTTATATCACAGCAATGTATTGCCAGGATAAAAGCAATCCTAGATTTTTAAAACAGGACATGATCTTTGCCAGGTTTTATCAAATACATTCAATGGGTTACCAATTACCAAACCACTAAACACCTTTTACATTTATGACATTATTAAGATTATTATGTCTGCTTTCTCGGTACCATGATCTTGTGGTATTAATTTGATGCCTCTAACACAATGCGTGCGATATGTGGATGTAATACATCTCTGCCTAACTTATTTTGGGATTTAAAGCATGAGTCTATGTAATCGTTACAAAATATAATGTATCTTTATTCTATTTTGTAACATTGCATATCTAAGTCTGTCACGATTTATACTGCGGCACATGTTCTTCTTGATTCCAAACAATGTTCTATCTATTTGCATGTAGTGTGATTGCGTCAGATCATTAAATCTTCATACAGCCGGCGTAGAGTCACACCTATGCCATTTGTTTCGTCCTTGAGAAGTAGGGTACCATGGAATCTCTCTCTCTCTCCGCATAAAACTGGGCTTGATTTAGAACAATCTATGGGCTTAGTCCGGCTAAAGAAGTACCTCCACGCTACAGAAGATTATAATCAAATAGCCTGTTGTGGAGAGTTACCAGTAAGCTTAAAGAGGCGCTGTCAGCAAGAGTTCAGTAAACTCTTAAGCTAGCGTTACAGAGACTGTTACGGTTACAGTTTCAGCTATATACATAGTAAAGCAAGTGATTTTAGCGATAGCAAAGTGCATACCATCAGTCAACAAGTTTCAGGCGAAAATTTGTTCGCCATCTTGGTTGTAAATAAAAACGTGACTGTAATTCTATATGTTGTAGATCAGCCATTCATTTCTGTATTTCCATTGTTGCCGGACTCACGTGACTCTTCATCACAGTCCGCCCACTAGCAGAAGATCTGTCTCTTGTATGGTACTACGTCATATTTAAGACAGTTGCCAAAAATGTGTTGCCGCGTGCTATATATATTGTTACAATCACAACATTGCCTGTTCACGTTGTTTTTCTTAATATGTTGAGTGCCGCCGCGATCATCAGTTGTCCTCGAACAAATTTAAGTGCTAATTTTTGGACACGCTTTAAAGTTGCAGTATTATTTTTATTAAAGCCTTCTTTATTATTATATTGTTCTTCAAATAGGTAAGTAAATGTATAAACGTGTAAATGTATGCTATTGGAATTTATTTGAAATCCAAGTTCTATGTCTATAGAGACTTTTTTTATTCGTTTATTTTTCCTGCAAGGTTACGCTATCTCCATATTACATTTACAACATTATTATTAATTCTCATAAAACAAAGCTAGTAAAAATGTGTTGCTAATATAGCCCGTTAATTTGCCAATCTGGTGACATTTTAATGAAGTATTATATTTATAATTAGTCCATATTTGATAATGGATGTTATCCATAAATAATTCATGCTAGTTGTTCAAGGTACATAATATTAAAATTCTTAATGTTCTAAGTTATATAAATTGATATGTCGTCTGCAAACAAGATGATTAGTGTTGGGGTGATAGGCACGCCATTTATATCATTCAGAAATCTTTATGGTCCCAGTATGCTGCCTTGTTGCATCCACGACCATTAATTAAGAATTGTGATCTTCCTTTAATGATGAAATAAAAATTCCTTTAATCATGAATGAAATAGGGTTAAGGTAATCATACCTTAACCCTATTTCATTCATGAGTTGGACATGAATTCCATAATTTTCTACTTTTCCAAAGCTATGTTATGTTATGTGGTACCCAGGACTGTTATTCGGCGGGAGGTGCGCGAACCTCGATTGTTCTACACGGGAAAGTGTAGAACTAATGCTAAACAGCGTGCACCTCTTCGCCGATTATTAATAACGTACAACGTACATTTTCGATATAGGTAACTGATTCTGAATTTAAAAAAATAGCTTTTGATTTTCTAGCTAATCAAAAATGATACTCTTTAATTATCTTGTTACAATATAATTTTCCGTTTTTTGTAATACACGTCCGTTATCTTTACTACTCCACTTGTAATTTCGTGGACAATAGTGTGGGTTATACGTTTTTGATATATAAATGCTAATTTATCTGCAATGTGTAACTGTATTTTTGTCCCAAATAAATAAAATAAAAATAAAATAAAGCGGATCATGGGAACATAGTCAAAGGCTTTGATCATGTCGATTAAATGTTTTTTGTCAACCGACTTAAATAAAATATGTATTATTGTTTGTTTATCTTTTTTTTTTTTTTTTTTTTTTTTTTTTTTTTTTTTTTTTTTTTTTTTACGTGGGGGAATGCAATGACGCATATCCCTCGCCGATTGTTTGTTTATCTTAGGCCAACTAATTTTAGCCGCTGTAAAAACAAACAGACAATATATTTACGATTATATTACAGATATTTACAAACTTTATAAATCCCTTTTAGATAAGTCTAATTAAACCTTAAATTGAAGAAGTCCGTGAATGCTATGTATTTTTACCAGACAGTCTGGATTCTCTCCTGTTATCGACTTTTAGGGTTACATAATGTCCAATTTATAATTCAGGTCGTCACCAGAAAATGGCAAACACAATTACTATAAGTAAGGTTTCTTTTTTCCATTAAGTGATTGTTTTCGCCTTGGCTCTCCGCATATATTTGATTATATTGCTGTCAGCTGTTGACCCGACTATTTGTCTGTCACGACCAGTTTAACTAGATTTCCTTGTGTACCAAGAATTGAAAACTCAGGGTATTTGCTAACATAGAGTATATTTTATAAAACGAAAACGTTTTCTTCTTCTGCCTGGACTATTTCTGTTAATAACCACTCGGTTATTTTGTGCGTCAAACTTTGCGTTGAACGCATTGTAATTGCTGCATACTATCGCATAATTCTATGCTACGATATTATTCGCAATTGCCACGCTTTGGTTTTTGCGTTGAACGTAGCGTCAATCGCAGCTTGAGACGCGTGTTGTCTGTCTAGCGACGCAGACGCGGAATACGTAGATCGTTTCCCGTGTGCGACTTACGCTCTGTGTGACGCATAAACGAATTGACGTTTTAATATTTTAAGCGTGTTTCTAACATGTTTTTAGGGTTGATTTTTTGTCGTCAGAATATACTTAATACACTATCTCCAGTTGCGCCCTTTAGAAAATTACAATGTAAATATATGCTTAGAGTATTGGACGGGCAGTAATCTTTGCCCATAAAATTCGGTACCAAGCGATTCCGTTTTTGACAAATCAGTAACATAAGTTGCCGCAGTACTACTTAACACCAGGCAAGCCATATGCTTGTTTGTGAAGTTAATACTATTATTCATTGCACAAACAAGCAACAAAACAAAATAAAATGAATCACGTCTTGATTTTGGTACAGTATATTCTTTGTATTATTAATGTTGCCGGAAATCGTATTACACGCTATCGTATGATTATTTGGCAAGCATTTTATTACTCCTAACACCTGCCACCGTCTTGTCTCGTGTTATCCACTCATTCAGGTGGTCTACTCTCATTTAGCCTAAATATCTTTTGACATACATCCACGGCTACGTCAGTGGTTCTTAATTTGTCTTTCCTGAGTGGCCCTTCCAAGAAAGGGATCAAATTGGAGTACCTTTTACAGATTGTATCGTTGACGTAATAGATTTAGCTTTACTGAAGAATTTGCCGTGTGTTTTCCAAGACAATGTGCCTTTGGGGACACGCGTGCTATTAATTGAGAAACACTTATATGCTAATAGTAAATAAAGTCTGCCAATGAAAGGTCAGCTAATTAAAGAATAAGGTATTTGATATATATAGAATGCCAGCAGAAGTTATAGGTGGAAGTGTTCACATCCACATTCCAGCTATGTTTTAAGTCGCACTTAAGAAACACAAGGTTTCGTAATGTGGCCGACATTACCGGATCTCCTTCTTTTACTAAGAATTTCTCTAAAGAATCGGTTTGATGAGTATTCTGCACCTATTTTCTTTTATGATATGTTGCCTTGTATTCTTTGATTGTTTCTTGGAAAGTAACATCCAATAACACTTTACCCGTTTCGAAATCGCCCCCTGGACCTGATGATAGGCTCAAGCTTTACTACCGGAACTACTGAAGCAGCTAGGTATAACATACGTGATAATATCGCAAATAAAATCATTGAAGGCACATTACAAACAAATGTAGCAAATTAAAATGATACCTACATATTTTCGTAGCAGTTGCGATAGTGGTCCAAAGTCTGGTATTATTTGAACTTTATACGTTGATGACCTATCATTGGGTGACTCTTCATTTTGTTTACTTGTTTATGTTAGTCGTATTTTTTATTATAGTCCTGTTGGTCAATATGTTGTTAGTTAACTTTATCTTTGTCTTTTATACGGATATATCGACATATTAACGAATCATGATGCCTGATCAATTATGACACAACAATATAAAGTAATCATCAAATCCTTTTGGTTGCAAAATATTTTTAGTATTATTAATAGTTTTGGGAAAATATTATGTTATTATATTACCGCAATGTTATAAATGTATAATATATTGCGCCGCTTGAAGCGTTAATATGCTGAAATTATACATTTTAAAGCGTTAAAACATTCCCACACAGATTTGAATATTTCTGTTTAAAGCGAATGGAAAATTATCAAAATAAATGGTTTAAATGCAAATTGCCGAGCGTTGGCGCCTGTTTCGTGTACACTAGAAGATATATTTATTTTTTATTTTTGGATTTATTTATTTAGCTAGCTTTTGCCCGCGGCTTCATTCGAGACCAGTACTTTCTGGATGAGAGGTACCTACTCTATGTCCTTTTCTGTACCCCCGACAACGTGTATGCGAAATTTCATGATGATCGGTCGAATAGTTAAGGCGTGGAAGCGTAACAAACAAACAAACAGACTCACATTCGTATTTATAATATTAAGTTAGGAATCTTCTTGTCGCCCATAAAAGCCGGTAATTGAACGTTTGTGCATATTCCCTTGTAGAGAATTTCACTACGGTACTTTGAGGCATTTTGATCATAAAATCATACAAGCGTTTACGCTTAGAGCGTATTTTTCGTTGCTGTCGTAGTCAGCGTATTCGTTTCCAGCATACGCTCATTACATTGACCCTTGGGTTAAAGAGAGATTGAGTCAGAGGTGTAAGTCACAGGTTCGCACCCAAGACCTTTGACTAGCTAATCTGCCTATATCGCTAAACTATCACGGCGTAATATTATCTATGTAATAAATTATATTACTCATATAGTCTCGTTCGTTAAAACAAATGACACTAATAAATTTTATCTCTTTTGATACGATGTAATTAATTCGGAGAATAGTCTTAATTACTCGACTAATATACAGATAATAGAAGTTTACCAACCTTTATGTAAATAGGCTAATTGAAACAACGATTAAGGGCATACACTATCTAAGCGATATAACTTTAAATACAAATTTTATAATAGGTTAAGTATTGATATTTATTATTAATAATACAGGTTATTGATAATATATGTAGGTATGTAATCTATTTCTGAAAAATATTTCAATTTCAAAATAACCATTGTATTTTGTACAGAAATCACGAAATTCGATGTAGGACATAAAAGCAATGGACATAAAAAATGTGGGACAAAAAATTTCATAGTTAAAGACCTAATATTGATTTAAATGTAAGCGTAAGGTCTAAGGTTATGCATAATGCTTTACCTGTGCGAATATTCTTAGAGAGCTTGGAGAGTGCCAACAAGGATTTAGAAAGATGATTGCTTAGACCAAAATTAGTAAATGAACTTCTGATTACATGACGTACCAAAGATAGTTTGTCAAAATTTTAATTGTAATTATGACAAATATCTATCTCTGACAGATCAAAGCTCAAAGAATCGAAAGATAAGAGGATATGGATAGGCAGGGGCATCTCTATTCCTATCCTATTACAGAATAAGATCATTCCGACCAAAGATATACAAAATTACAGATATTCATATAAGGATTATATAATCACCCAGATTCTATACCACCAACTGAAGATTTCCGATAGACTACAATAAGTCTTTAATTACGTAGGACATTCATTCATTTATTAAGTATAATATTATAATCAGCGTCACGTGACTTAAATAACAGTACTATACCTCTACCTATCTATTAACGTAATAGTCACGATGATATGCTTAATACCTGTTATAAATTTCACCATTTAACTTGTGTCACGTATTAAATACAGTAATTAACTCTAAGATTGATGTTTGGTGCGGATTTCAGATAGTAAACGCTTATCTATACACGAGTTATGTTTTGATGGAATATTTTGTCAACATGTTCAAAATGTGCTGATATAAATCTTTGATGATAATGTAATGTATTATCGCGCTTGTAGAGGTATAAGTAGAGATTTCTTTTTATGGAGTATTTTTAGATGATGAAAAAGCATACAGCTCGTTTAATGGTTAGCTGTTAATATACGGTATATAATTCTTTCGTACGTGATTACGTCACTCAACTCTAGCCGTTAAGTTAGATCAATTTAGATGAAGATTTTTGTGTGTGTTTATTAGAGACCCTGGAAGGTTTAGATTCACAATTAGGCTTGGTATGTAGCACTACGTTGGAAAAGCAAACCAATGTTCGGACAGGACAACGTCTATTGGTTCAGCTGGTTACTTATCTATTGCTTGTTGTTATTCTAGGAAGAGACCAAATTCCTTGCCCATATTCGGCCTCTGGCAGCTCTACTCAACCGCAAGTCTAACACAAAGTTGTTTGATTGCGATCTTCTGTAGGAGTACCTCCTGCTTTAATTAATCTACTTAGTTTTAGTAGTATCGCAAATTTCAAAAGCGAACTTGCTACGCTCTTCCTGTTTAAAACAGTAAAATTGTCAATAGGCAGTACGAAGGTACCATTTCTTAGCATAAATAGTCTTTAGTATTTTGCTTGATCTGAAAATTGAACATGGTATTTCACGATCGACAATTGTGCCAATACTTACGCTAATAGATTAACGAAGTAAGTTATCTACGTGTATGGAAAAATACTGTTACCGTCGTATGATAATTTGTTTGTAGATCGGGTTATAATTTGATCTTTAAGCGGTGCCGACAAAATGTTTACGATAAGTATTTAATAGCAATAAAGATATTAGAAATATGGCTTATACTGATAGGTAGAGATTATTTCTTGTTGATTCATATATCGTCTTCATAGAGTATAACTCAATATAATAGCGTTTATTCCGACGGAGCCGATTTCGCGGGTTTTTATTGTTGTTTATATTATGTTACAAATAAATAACAATGAATAAAAAGAAATTAAAAATCTGAAAGTGCCATTGTTTATTAATAGAATGTTAAAGAGAAATATATGAGCTTTCATAATAAATATTTTAAAACGGATGAATTTAAATTGCGCATTTTCGTAAAATCTGTAGTATAGGGCGAGTTAATTGCTCGCTAGAGCAATAAAAACTAATCGTTCTATAATTCCGTAAATGTGAACTATACAACCACAAGCTGTACAGGGCAATGTATTAAAAAAAAGTGTACATTCATTCATTATTTTTAAGGTCAAAACAGAGCTTTTAGCACAATATTGGCGCGCAAAACTGCTCTTATTTCTAAAAAACTACTGTAATTATAAAATAGATACATACATATTTAGGAACGTTAAGATTCATATTACGTCATGTCCTGAGAGTCACGTAAGATTTTTAAGAGTCGTCTAAAATGGTGCCAGGATAATCAAACGCAGATTAAAATGGATAAAATAACTCAACAAAGAGCTTCAAAAAACTTTGCTAAATTCTGGAAGTCTACAGGGAAATTGGAAGCGAAGCCAAGCCTTCCTGTGAGTGTGGATGGAAAAAGCAACCCAGGGGATATAGCGAACATGTTCATGGAACATTTTAGAGTAAAGTCGCCACTTGGCATTTCCATGACTGAGAAAGGGTCGTGTCGAACGTGTCGGGGAGAAGAGCCACAAATATATTTTTCAGCCAAAAAAGTTAAAGAAACCATTGTACACATGAGCAGAGGCAAATCTCCCGGACACGATGGACTCAGTATTGAACGTTTTAAGTTCGCGGGGTTTCACCTGCCGAGGGTACTGGCCATGTTTTATACATTGTGCATTAAGCATTCATACTTACCATCTGATATGATGAAAACAATTGTAGTACCTATAATTTAAGAACAGGACTGGAGACATCTCGGACAGGGAAAATTACCGACCTATATCCCTGACGACCACGGCTGCAAAAGTGCTGGACAGTGTACTCGATACTTACTTGGAGAGTTGTATTACCCTGCACGATTCGCAATTCGGTTTTCAACGCAGATTGTCAACAGAAAGTGCCATCCTCAGTCTTAAGTACACTTTTCAGTACTACTCAGAAAGGAAAACTCCGGTTTACGCCTGTTTCCTTGACCTCTCCAAAGCTTTCGACCTTGTGTCGTACGATATGCTTTGGAGAAAGCTGAGGGACGAGAACGTGCCGACGGAAGTGGTAGACATCCTGAAGTACTGGTATGCTAATCAAATAAACCATGTCAAATGGTCCAGTACTCTCTCGGACTCATACGGGTTAGAGTGCGGTGTGAGACACGGGGGGTTGACGTCTCCACGGCTCTTCAACCTGTATGTAAATGATTTACTAGTGGAGCTTAACAGCATGCATGTCGGATGCAGGGTAAGGTCGTGTTAGTGTAAATAACATAAGCTATGCAGACGATATGGTGCTGCTGGGCCCCACTGCACGGTCTATAGGAGAGTTACTGAAGCGCTATGAGGTCTATGCGGCTAGACACGGTTTGTTATATAATATTACGAAATGTAAATACATGGTCTTTAAGGACGGTGATAAACACCCTGAAACTTTACCTGCTATTATGTTAAATGGTTCAAAACTAGATAAGGTAGATTCTTTCAAGTACCTACTTCCTCACCACCGACCTTAAAGACAATGTAGATATTGAAAGGGAGCGCAGGGCGCTGTCGATACGAGGTAATATGTTGGCACGCAGATTCTCCCGATGTAGTTTAGATGTCAAAATCAACCTTTTTAAGGCATATTGTCAAAGTTTCTATACGGGAAATCTGTGGGTCGCTTATGCCAAAAGAGCGATGGACGCTCTGCGCGTCCAGTATAATAATATTTTTAGGATGCTGTTGCGAAGGCCTCGTTTTTGTAGTGCCTCAGAAATGTTTGTGCAAAATCGAACTGATAGCTTTCAAGCGGTGATTCGCAAAAAAACTGCATCTCTACTGAGCAGAGTACGAGATACCAGCAAGCGCATCCTCAAAATAATAAGTGAGGATATTACTTCTCCAATTTTAAAAAAGATGGTGAGGATGGTGATAAAGTGATGTCCCAATGAATCATTGTCATTTTATCATTATCTTTTATCATTATTAGTCACTTTACTAATAATAGTTTGTTAGTCATTATTGTAATTACTAACACATTGGATCTTAGTCATCTGCATAAAGGAATTATTATTATATATAAAAAAATATGGAATCTAAACGTTTTATTTGTAATTGATATGATTTATTTAAAACGACCTATAAATATCGGAGCGCGATGCCATCTCGGCCATACCGTGCTAGGCGCTCTCAAGGATCGGACGTAAAACTTGTCACCGCGCCCGCCATATTACGTAAAAATAGAATTTTAGTACCTTAATAGCGCTGCTGAGCCTTCTTGATCCGTAAGATTTTCACTACTTATTTTTTTATAATTTATATTTATAGTTATATAAGTTGATGTGTCTTGATTTACATATTGTCGGCCTCGATGGCGTAGTGGTTAGTGTAACCGACTGCCACGCCTGAGGTCGCGGGTTCGATTCCCACACAAGTCTAACATTTGTGTGCATGAACACGGATGTTTGTCTTGGTCTGGGTGTTTCTATGTATAATATGTATGTATTTACAAAAAAAAAGTATTTATGTATGTTTATTCATTGTCCATTTGGGCTAGATGGTGATGTGTGTACATGTGATAGAATATATTATTATTATTATATTATGTAATTGACTGACGTGTTGGTCTAGTGTCTAGCGATTAGTATTGTGGCGCGATCAAACACGGGCTGGACGGGGAAACGCTCCCGAAAACGAAGACTGGTGGTAGTACTAGTGATGGCTGATAGGATACCACAAAAAAAAATCGAAAATAAATTCCTTTTTTATGATTTTTTTTTGCTTTTTTACGTTTGTATTTTGTTCAGACAGCCAAATAAAACGGATATCAAAAAGAAAATAAATTTAATTCCCATTTTAGAAGGAACTGCAATGTACATAATTAAATTGCACAGCTGACGCTAGGGGTTAATGATTCGCGCGCTACATCACCAGTAGGCATTAATGCCTGCCGCTACCGACATGCACACTATGCACAGCCGTCGCTTGCGCCGCGCCGACTGCATTGTTGTTATTAAATTCTATCTCTCTTTCTCACTTTCTTATTTCATCTGTTGGAAGATTAATTAAAAGCTAGCTCAAATTTAGATACCTTGAAATAATCCCTGTGACCCATAAATGACCACCCGTAATTTTAGTTATTCTAGATAATAAATTTTAATTCGTCGGCCGACTTGATGCAATATTCAGTAAAAGTTATTCTAGTTAGATCCCTAGATAGGAGTCGACCCTGCACACCCTGTAACTAACCCTGACACGGAGACATTAAAAACTTATTATCGCGCTTATTATTTTGTACTTCTATTAATTAATTCCAAATAATTCCTACTTGATGCCTAAAATCACACAAATAACTTCACACGTTTATGTTTAGGTACTTTGCAAGTTTTCCCAGAATTGTGGACTGTTTATGATGACATTGATGACACATTTTAATTTAATTAAACCATCTCTGATTTTAAACACTACGCGATTATTAAAATAGTGTTAAAACACGAAGTTACAATGCCTATCGACTGTTTTTCTACTCGCTACTCGCAACCGACCCGCGCCGCGTTGCCATGGTGACGCGTGACTCGCGGTCACATCGCGAAATTCGCGCATGCGCGAAATAGATTGCGTTTGCGCCCTACAGTGATTAGATGAACCGACGTGTCGGTAAAAAAGCAGTATTTTACCTACAATCCGTTTTATAAGTAGGTACGTAAAATAATGTTATGTATGTCCACATTTATAATGTAACTTTTCGTTACCTCTTATTAATAAGGAAACATCGTCTTTTTATTCAGACTTCTAAATAATACTGTTACGGCTAATGCCCTCTGTCGGCACTGTGGGGAAGAGTCGGCGGTTTCTAATAATAATTTATTACAGCACCATCTATTGACATCTTACGGAACTACGTATTTGTCGCTACGAGTTCAGTGGAGAAAGCGCTGGCACATTCTCGAAACATCGCGCTGTTGCGTGCCGTGTGTGACGTTTTCTGGAAAACTCCAGAAGCACTTTACCCGCGTATAAATAGAGCGCACGCGCACCGCCGAGTCAGTTTACTATCGTAAGCGATCAAGTGTTCATCGAAGCGAACGGAAGCGAAAATACTACGGAGTTTGAAGCAGTTACAGTGGAAAAGTGTAGTATAGTGTTTGTAGTGTTTTAAATTTAATTGTGTGATAGAATAAAACGTTTTAGTCGGTAATATTGTTTTATATTCTTATCCGTCGAGCCCAGCACGTAACAAATTGGTGTCAGAAGTGAGGTAAGAATATGCCAGTACTACCGAAGGAGGAAGTGGAAGGGGTGCGTACCAGGAACCAGCGCCAGCAAGATGTGGACCAGAGGCGCTTTGGAGACGCCCCCTCGCCGACGTCAGGTGGACCACGTGACTCCGCGGCTGCAGCGGAACCATCTAGTGCAGCTCACTCGCCGGTAAACCCCGACCTCGCGACCTTGATAGCGTTCATGCACGAGCAGGCACGCCGCCAGGAGGAGCACGCGCGCCGCCTCGAGGAACAGCTGCAACGCGATAAGGAAGAGGGCATGCGCCGCCAGGAGGAGCAGGCACGCCGCCAGGAGGAGCACGCACGCCGCCTCGAGGAACAGCTGCAACGCGATAAAGAGGAGGGTATGCGCCACCAGGAGGAGCAGGCACGCCGCCTCGAGGAACAGCTGCAACGCGATAAGGAGGAGGGTATGCGCCGCCAGGTGGAGCAGGCACGCCACCTTTAGGAACAGCTGCGTCGCGACAAGGAGAAGGGTATGCGCCGCCAGGAAGAGCAGCTGATGATGTTAAAAGATCTCAGTGCAACGGTTGGCAAGGAGCTAAAGGAGATGAAAGAGCAAGTAAAACGCCACGAAAGTCGCATTGCCAAGTTGGAGAAAACGATACGTAAGCTCAAGGCTGGAGATGGGATCATGACATCTGCTGTTGTGGCGCCCTCGCCACGAGGCTTTAAAGTCCCACCATTCGACGGCTCATCGTCATGGCCAGCCTATAAGATCCAGTTCGAGACCGTCATGAAATCTAACGGGTGGACGCGAGAACAGGCTCTTACTGAGCATCACCTTAGGGCTTCGCGACCAGGCCTTGACCGTGTTAGAGGCGCTTGGTCAAGACGTCACGTACGAGAAGCTGTTGGAGGCATTGGAGGCGAGATATGGCGACGCGCACCTGGAACACGTGTTTCGCGCCCAGCTGAAAGACCGATCGCAACGTGTTGGTGAAACCTTGCAGCAGTGGGCCCTGGAGGTGGAGAAGCTGGTGCGAAAGGCGTACCAGTCCTCACCTGCGCTCATCGACGGAAATCTCGTTCAAGCTTTCACCGACGGGATCCGAGACCTGGAGGTTAGAGCCGCAGTGAGACTCGGACACTTCAAAAACCTTAAGGACGCCCTAGCCCACGCTCTGGAGGTGGAAGTAGTGCGACGGGACGATCTCGCTCAACGTATCAGGGAAGTGTCGGCTTCACCCCGGTGCTATAGCTGTGGCGAAAGAGGCCACATTAGGTTGAGCTGCCCGAAGCGAAGTAGTCTACGTAGCAGAAACCAGACGCCGGTAAAAGGAACACCTGATGTGCGTGTCGGACAACAACTACAGGACTTCGTAATACAGCATCGCAGTGGCAAGTCACATAGTAATGCAGATGCCCTGTCGCGTAGACCGTATCCCGACTAGTGTAAGCACTGCGCCAGGCAAGGCGCAGAGGCCAAGCAGGAAGGACTAGTGAGGATGTTGAGGACGGATCGTAACGAAGATTGGAAGGAAACTCTCCAGAGGACGCAACAAGAGGACAAAGACATAAGACCCATCCTTGAATGGAAGAAAACAGGTGGTTCGAGACCTCACTGGAGTGAAGTTGTGGCAATGAGCTCTATCACCAAGAGTTACTGGGCACAGTGGAAAAGTTTGGTTATCCAGGATGGAGTTCTGTGCCGTAAATGGGAAAATGCTCGAGGTGACAAGTATCACCTGCAAATGGTTGTGCCAAAGCTCAAGGTACCGGAAGTTTTACAACTCTGTCATAATGGGAGTTCAGGAGGTCACATGGGAGTTAAGAGAACTCTGATCAAGATCCGGGAACGGTTTTATTGGATCCATTGTCGAAAAGACGTTGAGGAATGGTGCCGTAACTGCACGAGTTGTTCTGCCATGAAGGGTCCACGCACTGGTAGCAGGATGAAGGATGTATACGAGCACATCAGACAGACCGGTCAGCAGATGTCTGAGAGGATGAAGACCCGTTACGATCGGAAGGCGAACAATAAAGGCTTCGAGGAAGGATCGCTGGTGTGGTTACATAATCCGGTACGCAGCAAAGGAAAATCTCCTAAGTTGCAGGCAAAATGGGATGGACCCTATCGCATAGTCACTAAGATGAATGACGTCATCTACCGGATCCAGAAAGGACCACGAAGTACACCGAAGATCGTTTATGTGGATCGATTGGCACGCTACTACGGATCCAACAATGTTCGGGACGAACATGTCTAAGAGGGGGGCAGTGTTACGGCTAATGCCCTCTGTCGGCACTGTGGGGAAGAGTCGGCGGTTTCTAATAATAATTTATTACAGCACCATCTATTGACATCTTACGGAACTACGTATTTGTCGCTACGAGTTCAGTGGAGAAAGCGCTGGCACATTCTCGAAACATCGCGCTGTTGCGTGCCGTGTGTGACGTTTTCTGGAAAACTCCAGAAGCACTTTACCCGCGTATAAATAGAGCGCACGCGCACCGCCGAGTCAGTTTACTATCGTAATCGATCAAGTGTTCATCGAAGCGAACGGAAGCGAAAATACTACGGAGTTTGAAGCAGTTACAGTGGAAAAGTGTAGTATAGTGTTTGTAGTGTTTTAAATTTAATTGTGTGATAGAATAAAACGTTTTAGTCGGTAATATTGTTTTATATTCTTATCCGTCGAGCCCAGCACGTAACAATACATTTATTTTATTCTGACTGTTAAGTCTTCTTTCACAAAGGCCGAAATTTTAGAGAGTTCGAAGAATATCAGTTCTTAACTGTAAATCGTTTAAAAATGCAATCTTAAAAACAATTTATTAGGAACTATACTTTCGAGTAGCCTTTACGGCGTAATTCATGTTAAGCCTACATAAAGTTTATAATACATAACATACTGTCTACTTGTCTTAAATTTATCGTACCTACACTGCTAATTATTATTTTAAATTATTAAACTGAGTACAAAATATTTTTACAATGTAGGTGCCTACCTAGCGACTAACCTAACGTAGGTCCAATGCTACATGTATTTTGTTGATCTATGGTAACTTAATTCCCGAACTGTTTTCAGTTCTTCGTTGCAATTTGGCCGCGCGGGAGTGAAACATTTGTTAGATTACGTTTTTGCTTGTAAAATTGTTATTGTTTGGTTTCTTGTTAAGTTTTTTTATAGTTCGTTACGTTTTTTGTTATTTACTTAGTTGTTAGTTTATTACTGCTAATCGTTTTAGTTTTGTGGGCGTTGGCTAACAATAATGCCTGAGGCGTATGTGTATAGTGCTGGTGAGTACGGGAATATGTTGATGTGTTTTGGAGAAGCTCGAGGAAATGCTTCTAATGCTCTGAGGATTTACCGCCAAAGACATCCGACCGCCCGGCATCGTTCTGATCCGCGTATGATAACGGCAGCGTTTCAACGTGTGTTAGAGAATCGACCGATAGCTCTAGCGGCGGCAGGTGGTGGCAGACAAGTAGATATGCACACGGAACAACTCGTAATTAATGTCATTCGTCGAAACCCACGCCTCGGCACGCGAAGTGCTGCGAAATTAATGCGACGGCGGGACGGAATAACTGTGTCGCGCTGGTATATCCATAAAGTGTTGCGGAAAAATAGGATGCGCCCATACAAGGTACATAAAGTGCAAGCTTTGGTACCCGGTGACCATGAGCGCCGTCGTGCTTATTGCCGTTGGCTTATAGACCAGCAACATCAAGCACCAAATTTCGTCGAGCACGTTATCTGGACGGACGAGGCCACATTCACAAGGAACGGATTGTGGAATAGAAGGAATACTCACGTGTGGTCAGAGACTAACCCACATACCTTCCAAGAGACCGGGCACCAAACACGATGGTCAGTTAACGTGTGGGCTGGTGTTTATAATGATAGAATACTCGGACCAGTATTTCTCCCGCAGCGACTCGACGGACCACGTTATCTTGATTTTATTAACGAGCATCTAAATGGCGTACTAGATGACTTACCGCTAGCTCAGTATCGGCTAACGTGGTTCCAGCACGACGGTGCGCCACCACACGTTGTAAGGTCCGTCCGTGAGCGTCTCACTGAATTATTCAGTGACCGATGGATTCGAAGGCTAGGACCGCACGCATGGCCACCTCGTTCCCCCGATCTCACCCCTTTAGATTATTTTTTGTGGGGTTACGTAAAAGAAAGAGTGTTTGATCGGGAGTGTGACAGTGCTGACGAGATGCGTCGACGAATAGTGAGCGTCTTTGAAAAACTTCGTGAGGACTGTACTGAAGACCCCATATTAATGCCTCGCTTTCACAAGGAGACGCTGCCCGAATTTGTCTGGAGGTGAATGGGGCGCAGTTTGAGCCGCATCTCATAAGAGCACAGCGGATTTAACTAGGTAAGTGGGATTACACCAAAACCTTCACCCTATTTAGCTACGAACTTGTATCGTCGAGCGGGCTAGGGCGGCCGAGATTAATAATATTTATTATCGTGCGCGCTGATGTACATTGCGGCGTTGCAAATTTCCAAATTCCAAAAAAAATTAATATTAGGTAAATTATTATCGGTATTCAATAGTATTTAGATAGTTTAATATTAGCCTTTCGGCTTCGGAAGCGCTCCTCTTACACCCTGTATAATAAACCCAAAAAATGTTCCTACATATGTATGTCTGTTATAGATTTTGATACCATCCAACCGACGTATTCTAATCCGGTTTCATTAGAAAGGCTGTAATGAGAAGATGGTCTTAAAACAAAAAAAATATATTTTTCTTTTTATAGCATAGTAGCTCACACCGGATATCCGCTAGAATTGTATAGAAAACGTTCGACGTATGTGTCATATTCATCAAGTGTATTTCTAGTAATCTTTGTGTAAAAGAGGACTGATGTAGAGATGAATAGTTTGTATGGGTTAAGGAATCTAAGTAAACATAAGTATATTTATCAGTTCTACTCAGAGACAGAGAGACATGAGTTCGTGGATACATGATAAGCTGTATCCACGAACTCATGTCTCTCATTAACTAAAATACCTTGTTGTAAAAATCAGATAGTAATATTATAATGCTGAAGAGTTTGTTTGTTTGGTTGAATGCGATAATCTCTGGAACTACCAGTTCGATTTCAAAAAATATTTTTGCACTGTTCATAAGTACAGTGGTTTTGTATTTGTTGAGGTAGGTTATAGGCTATAAAACATTACTCTATGACCCACAGGGCGGGCGCAGTAACTGTAAACGTGGGTGAAACCGCGTGAAATATAACGTAATTATGTGTTATTTTCAGATTACAAAAAATATGGGTAAAAAGAACAAAGCCAAAACGTATGGGTATACTAAAAGAAAAATGAGTACTTTGGCGAATAATTTGAAACTGGCAAGAGAGGCTAAAAAGAAGTAAATTTTATTTGTTGGAGTCAATCTTTTCTAAGTAATAGTGTTATGTGATATGTCTTACATCAAATTATTTTATTACAGAAAAATACTCTCTAATTTAGCAAACTCAAAGGCACTAAATTGTACAGATGCGATTCTACAAAACCAAGTATTTTTTGATAAAATATTGATATGCTTTTCTTTATATGCGTTCCACTTCGCGATTTTAGTTGTAAATATTTGGTATTGTATTATAAAATAAAAAATAGCACTGGAACAATTAGAAAAAGAACAAAAAATAAAAATTCAGCAATGTGGTCTTTTTGTCGATCAAGAGCTGTTTTTTTTGAGAGCCTCGCCGGATGGTCTGTATGAAAAGGGCATTGTAGAAATAAAGTGTCCCGGTTCTGCATTTGGAATAAATGCAGATGAAGAAATTGCACAGAAAAATAAAATTTTGAATCCAAGATGGTTCCGTGAATAAATCACACGGTTGGTTTTATCAAATTCAGGGGCAATTACATATTACCCAAAAACATATTTGCCTCTTTGCAGTATGGACAGGCAAAGCCTTTCAAATGAAAATAGCAAAAATTTACAAAGACGATGAATTTTGGAATATGGAAGCAAAATTGATAAATTTTTACAATAAATGTCTCTTACCTGAGATTGTAGATCCCAGAAAGGCGCGGTCAATGCCTCTAAGAGACACAGTTTATTGAGAGTGTTTATTCATGTTGTCGCGGGAGACTTTACAGACATTCAATTAACGGACACAAAGTACACCCAGACTCGAAACAACAATTTCTGGATCACACAAAGTGTTGTCTTGTGTGAGGATCGAACCCATAAAACTCGGCGCAGTACTTAACGGCGAGGGCAAAACACCGCCAATCTAATTGTATTTACAAGCCGGCTTATCAATATTGTAAGTGAGGCCCGGTACAGATAAAAGGGATGGAGTGGCAAAAGAAATACTATTTGATAAAAAAGACTGGTCGATCTCGGTTTTATGGACTTGCAATCATCCTTTTCTATCTACAACATCAAATTCCATAATGGTTCTGGGCGTGATCGCATGTTGCTTGCATCATAAGTTGCTTGCATTGTAAGTGGATGATCCTGTTTCACTATATTTACTTTTAGAGGCTAATAACACTTCTTATCAAACAAGATTAATTGCTTGAGTATAATCATAGTAAAGTAAATAAAAGGTGTTTTGTAGCTCCTTTCAATGTTAAATAATATATGTATAATAAAATCAGAAATATTGTTAATTTTGGCGATTAAAAAGAGGGTCCGTGAGTTTTATTTTATTGCCCGTTCTTTCTCATGGTTCTACTACCTCTTGCGAACGTGGCAGTAAATGTAAATGTAGAATCAATAAAATATAAATTCTATAACTAAATTGTAAAAAAGTGAATAAATATTTTTTTACGTGAATTATTTCTTCCTTTTTTGGTTTTGTATTTAGTGTTATTCGTAGGTTTTCATGCCTTTTACATAATGACACAGTATATGTATATTTAAAAAGTGACAATTAATTAGATGAAAATTACAAATTAATTCTATCAGAAGTATTAGATAATAAAAACTGCGCAAGATAAATTATAAAAAAATGTTGTTATTCTGAGAAACATCCTTCTACTAAACAAGTAATAACTAGCTTCATTTAATATATTTATATGCATTTGCATTGAAAATAATTAATTTGAATATTGTCATAATCGACGTATACGTAGATAAAGACTTTTCATGAATGGCAAAAAGGATCAAGATCATTATTCCACGCGACATCGTCATGATGCTCCTGAGTCCTGGGTTTTAAACTGGCGGTGCGCGGGGTGCCGCGGTTCTACAAATACCTAAACTCGATCCGCCGCGCGAGGCGTATACTCTCATAATGTCGTTCGAATTTAGGAATATATATATATTCGATGTACAAAGGAACGTAAAATCTTGACGATGAATTACATTAAGGTAAATTATATCTTCATACAAAAGTAATTAAAAGTACAACTAATATTATAAATGTAAAAGTTTGAGTAGTGTTACAGTGTTTGTTTATCATTAACGCGTAAACGGTGGAACATGCTTGACACATCATGCCTTAGACATATACCTTTTATCTTAGTTTACATCCTCGTTGGATACCTGTGGGAAAAGCCGCGGGTTAAAGCTAGTAGTTATCTCTTAAAACTGTATCGCTAAAGAAATAAAGTAACCTGTAATTTAACATTATTTTATTTCATATTCATACTAGTAATTCATTCCGTTCTACTGAAATAGGATACAAGTTATAGATCATAAGACCATTTATTTAAATTCGTTATACTGGCGGGCGGTCTAGAAATATGTCCAAACCTTTCTGTTACAAGTCTGTTAGGTGTTAACCTAATAGAAATTGCCAAGTGTCTGAAGCATTTTCCTCATATGACTGTTGAATGGTTGGTTGTCAAACGGTTTTCCTCAACGTCATTGAGGTTAAATGTTACACGTGTCATCGAATGTCATGTGGGTGTGTTCTTAAGATGATGAATTTATTCTGCGCAATATCTATTCAATATATCTAGTGATCGAACTTCCATCAAAATTCATTAAGTACATTTTATTCCTTTTATATTTGGATCAATGTTTTTCTTGTATGTCTGTCTGTCTTTGTTGATTGCCCTTGTGAGGTATTTACGTATATGTATTTCTTAAAAAGAAATTGTACAATACTAGGAATAAATTGAATATAAACATAAAAACGACGGTTACAAAGAGCTTAAATATTAACTTACATATTCGGAATAACTGTGATACGTGAAAGCACAAATTTTCGTTCCATGTGGTAATTAGCGTTGCAAGGCGACCTCTTTAATCACTGCGCCACCTGTGCATCTTCGTTTTAATTTTACCTATTCTCTTATATTAGAAGTACTCTAACACGTGCATAGCTGAAATGTTATGCAGTTTATATACATTTCAGATTCTATCCTGTAGTATCTACACGAAATATCGAAATAGATCAGCACTAGCGTGAACATTACAAAACGTTAAAAGCTTGTCTAATCCTTGATAAATAGCACATTATGAGCTTGATATTTTGTCCAGTAGCGATAGTCTAATAGGCAGGCCATTGGATTAACTTACACAAATCATAAAATCGATCACACGGCTCGCATCACTAATTTGCTGAAGTGCTTAACTTCAGCAAATTAGTGATGCGAGCCTCGTATCTAATAGTAAATTACCATTCGCTTTAACGATAAAGGAAAACATCATGAGGAAACCTGCATGTCTGAGAGTTCTCTATAATGTTTTCGACGAATTATTGATATAAACCTGCACTAGGCGAGCGTTAATGAATCGCCTTACCCTTCTTACATTAGGAATCCCATGCCGTGTTTAAAAACAACGCTGATAGAATTATTATTGTAGTAATGTAATAGCAATTCTATAATGTAGTTTTATCTTGTTTTCAGGCAGCGAAATGCCAGTAAAGGAAGGCGCTAAGCGGCCGCTGGTCGGCGTCATAGACGATGGCACCAAAACTGTCAGATTTGTGGTAAGTTTTCATTATATTCTATAGCTTTTATAACTAAGATAGATGGAATAAGGTGTACTGCAAGCCTGCATGGATGGCGGTAATCGTAGCCTTCCATTACTTGTAATGACACTCGCGTGTTATTGACTATAAAAGATAATTTAAAGATGTGATTAAAGTAAAGGTATTGTAAAAGCTGTGAACATCCCGAACTTTTACTTAGCTAGCGAAATGCAATAACAGACTTATTATATAACCAGGCTTCCTGTAAGAGGATGGTATCATGGTTCTTCCCTTGTTGAGCCGTTTCATTAATACCGTCACCATCTAATATGTACAGGATTGATCTTGCAATCCAGAAGTTGTGGGTTAGAATCTTACCCACCCACTACTGGAGTGGTTAATAAGAATACTAGTAATTTGTTATCAAAATAGCTAGTCTTCATTTTAACCATTTGAACCATAGCTATGCTTGGCTAGTCAGCTGCCAGTATACTTGTTTTTAGTTCTGGCATTCTAGCTATTGACAGGTTTAAAATTAATGCCAATAGCGGGCTCTTCTTATCGAATACGCACCTATTCAAAGATATAACATTCTGTTGCAATATTATAATTTATATACATGTAGGTCATTAGATATAATCTAGATCCGTGTTAATGACATGCGATGAGAGCGTGCACTTGCATTATGTAATAGAGAGAGCACGCGGAGCATTTGACCTCCCGACATTTGTTTACTTATAGCTTTCATTTGGCATCATTGCCCGTGATTCCGATATGTATGGGTTGGTGGTTCCCAATCGGATGTTTAAGACGGTCAATAATAGCCTGTCATGTCATTATTCAATACTTTATTTGGACGAAGAAGATCGTTATTAGTGATGCCAAGACATTAAGAGCAATACTAGTTGATAGTCGTTGTTTGTTGTTGATTCTATTGTATTATCTAAATATAGTTCGAATCCCGGGTCGGGCCAACATAAAGGTATTGAGTTTTTCTGTTAAGAAATCTCAATACGAGCCCGGAGTTAGGAAGTTGGCGGTGTTAGACACCCCCGTGCCTCGGAAAGCGCGTAAAGCCGTTGGTCCTGCGCCTGATCTCTCTCCGGTCGTGTCGGATTATCCGTCCCATCGGATCATGAGGGTAAGGGAACAGAGAGTGCACTTGTGTTTGCGCACATACTTGTGCACTATAATATCTCCTGCGCAGATGGCCAGTCTCCGTTAAGATTAGCCGCCGTGACCGAAAATCGGTCTGGAGGATATTATTATTTGATGCTTAGGTTGTGGAATGATTTGTCTAACATTAGAACTTGGACAACATGATTTTATTTAAATATTTTTGCGCGATTAGGTGCGAGTAATTCTGCTCGTGTTGCCAATGCATAGAGTATATTAACTCTAATACAAACTAAAGTAATTCTTCATTCTCTCTTCTTTTCTTTACTAGGGGTTTCTCGTAATTTGATCAGTTCGATGTACATCCGCTGAAGTCTTGTCTTTTTGACTGATATATTGAATACTTTTTGGTCAATATTTTGTAGCTCATTCTTGTCAATCAACCATCATACTTAAGGAGTGGATAGGTGGTTCCTAACAATCTATCTGAGTTTTAAATTGAAGTTTGACATAGCTTCGAATTAAAATGAAAATTGAAATCGCTAGTACATTTAGCTTTCGTTATTATAGTTATCTTAATTCTTGTTACTACGTAATTTAATAAAATTCAGTTATATCAAACTTTGGTTGCGGGTCAAGGTGCTATCTGTTTAGCGTTTGGCGTAAATACCACACCCTCGAATATACAATAATAAGATTACTTTTGTTTATTTTGTATCATCTATGTCGACCTATCGACCGGTGCTATCGATGACATACATACCGAAAAGAATAAGAAGTTTGGGAGGGATAGATTTTGCTGAATGTAGTCTGATCTTAATACAAACCTTCTGAAAAAATCTAACCATTTTCCAGAAGGTCTGAATTATGATCACCTTCCGGCGAGAGATCAGTTTTACAATATGTAAATTGAGAAACGTGTATGCAGTATGTGATAGGAGTAAATGAAGCAAAACTAATACGTCAGGATCACAGCGAATATTCTGATTAAATCGCAGACCTTTTCGAAGCAAAAGAGATGTTTCACATAGGATGCGCATAAAAATTGTCATCTTCTGCGTACTGTTTTGGAAAAAATCATGAACCATATGTGTATTAGTATAGTATGATTTGAAATTTGTTAGTCTTTTTTCTAAACACTTTAGCGTATTGGCGTAGCTGCCGATTTTTGAATGAGGCATTGTCTTATTTATTTTTCTGTCAGGAGATTCTCAGTAATAGTAGTGTTTCGAGTAGATGACAGTAGATTTGACTCAGTGATAAGTAACGAAACTTGACTGGAGAAATTTGGGTGTGTTACATCGTGGCCTAAGCCTTTGTGGATACAGTGTTGATGTTATGTTTAAATGCGTTTAATTTGTAGATAAGTTACCCAGCATTTAATATACTTAGTAAATACAAGATTTGACCTTTACTTAGTTTTAATTGCAACAATATTATTACTGCGCGATAAATGTTAGACAGTGTCTATAGTATAGTAGAAGTTATCAGAGTCCGGGAGTAACATAATAAATAAAATAGCTATGTCATGACACATAGATACATAAAGCTCCTATGGCTTCTAGATTCTCTATCATGACGTCTAGAGTTTGGTTCTCAGATATTGCACTGCCGCTGTTAACCCACTCCAAATTCTCAATAGAAACACAGGTTGAAAATGTGCCCAGTGGACGGGAATAGTATAAACCTCTATTTCTTGGTAGCTAAATCATACTTGGCGAAATGTTGGTATAATATACTTTTAAATATTTTTAATAAGATTACAGGATGAAATCTTACGAGTATTCTAGTAAAACTCTCCAGTTAAGCTAGAATCTTGTGTTAGGAATGGGTTCGTGTCGGTAAATGGGAGGGATTCGATTCTATGATCTCTTGATTGCAGATATATGTATTTTGCTACCGCCGTCACTTATGCGTACCCTTTTAGGTAAAATACAGGCAAATGCACGTATGTAAACCTATATTACGTATATCCAGTCCGAACCTATCTTTGTGTCACTCACATGGCCTAGTCTTTCGCTCACAATATTCCATCATGGTAACAGATACTTCATGTCTATCCGCAGATATTTGAAGCTGAGAGTTCCGAAGAGTTGGTGTCGTACCAACTGGATAAAACCGAGGTGCAGCCTCATGAAGGCTGGTCGGAGCAGGATCCGCTGGAGATCATACAGAATATCAGACTGTGCGCTGAAAACGCCATAGACCAGTTATTAGAGCTTGGTGAGTACCTATCCTTGACCCAGGTATTTTCTCAAAGATTCAACCGTTTGCTTGAACCTTCTAACCTAAATATAACGAACTTGGTGAATACTTGCCGCTGTAGGTACCCACCAAGTTCGTTATATTTAGGTTGAGCCTAAGAGCTGATACTTACAAGAAGAAAGTTCTTGCAAGTATCGTCTCATAGGCTCAAACCTTTGCCTGCGGTAACTAAATTAAGAAATTATTTTAAACTTTGACTAGCTAAATGTTATCCCGGTAAATCAAATGTGTGGATATTAGCATTTTGGCTGTTTTTTAGCTGCATTTATGTCATAAATGTGAAAATATTTTCGACGTTAAACAGCTGAACGGATTTTTATAAATTTTGGCCTGACGATAGCTATCTTTGTAGCATATGAGCAATATTTTCTTTAAAAAGCTGCCGGATCTGTGGTTAATAATTTGAGGAATTTAATACTGGTCACACTGGTGCACAGTTTTGAGGACCTTATGGAAGTCAGTTATGCAGAGCGATAATTAACTATTTAATATGCGTCGTGGTATCGAACTTGAGACCTCTGTGACAGTTCAACGGGGTGTACTAGGCTATCGCTACTATAAATGATTGCTGAATAATAACAAAGTCTCGATAACAAATTGTTTACGTAAATATAAGTGCAAAATATAGTGTAGACGTCACAATACAATATCGTCCCCAAATTTGTTAATTTCAAACAGTGCTTACGTCAAAGCTTAGCGTTTTATCTGTTTGCTCTATTACGAGAGTTATTTATGATACTCATTCATGTCCATATGACACTTTAGTATTAAAATGCTACTAGCAGGCAAATTTAATTAAGCTGGTGATATTGTGTTCTTTTTTCAATATGCATTGCAAGTAGTTTATAAAGAGTTTTAAATTGAAAAGCTTTGGAATAATTTTAAAGGCGTATATTGTTTGCCTAATATGCCTTGATTGAAATTAAAAGCAAAATATATTTTAAAACATCTTTGGCTTATGTTCAGCAGTGGACTGCATTTAGCTAATTGATTAATTGCAACAGAGGTTGACAGGGATTCGGGGTAGGGGAATTTACTAGGTTTAGTAGGTTAAGTTCGATATCATTTGAAATGAAGAGTTTTAATTGCAAATTTGAAATAATATTTTCATTTCAACGGCATAAAAGTTACCAGCGGTGCCTAATTAATTATTATTGATCAGTTTTTATTAAACCAACGCGCTTAGTGCGACATTTCATAGATTTCGATTGAGCGTTGATGTCGTTATGCGTGTCTAGAGACTAGTCAATAAAATACTGCTAGAATACATAGTCTTATTACTATTAACACTATGTATTCTAGGGAGGACATCCTTATGCAATGATCCTGGCATTATTTGTTTCTTGCCTTCTGTTACTTACATTGCATGAATACGCTCCATTTTACGATATTTTTATATTCTGGATTGCCATTGGCCTTTTCTTATAACGTATCTGAACTGGCCAGAGAATATCGGCCTAGCTATTGCGCTTCCGACAACACGTCCGATTCACATTCGTTTTATTCATTTTCTTGACAATATTTTGTCTATTCTTCTTACCACACACCCAAGCAGGTCATTACCGATACTTGCCGCTCGTAATCATGCATATAAAGAATACAAAGATTTTTTGTAGTTAAGAGCTGTGAAAACTCGTTCAAAAAGCGTAAAAACGCTTACAAATACTTTACAAAGTATGTTAATATAATCATTGCTTTGTTTACGTTAACTTCCACGACCGACACATCGTATTTTTAAATCAGTGTCGTCGAATATTTTAATACTAATTATGAGTTCAATCAACCGTTTTATATGCAAATATTGAGGTATTTGTTTATTAACCTTAAGTGTTTATTAGGTTATTCGAAGGAAGATATCGTCACATTGGGCATCACGAATCAGAGGGAGACTACAATTGCGTGGGACAAATTCACCGGACAGCCACTGCATGCAGCCATAGGTAAATATTTGAAATAAGAACTGATATATTTCTTTTGTTAATGCTGTTGTTTTAGAAGAAAACTATTTGTCACTGGTGACAAAATTTAAATAAAGAAAATAATGGCAGTTCGACTAAATACGAAACTTCATTCTTCAGCGTCTGTTATATGCATTTTAAATTGCACTTTAGGCACACTTTTATTTGGCAGTACTGTAAAGCATTCAAGCTTGACAAATAATAAATTGGTATAGTACCTACCGTTAATAATTGGATGACGTCTAAATCACTCTGCTTCGCTTTGTAAATATGCGACTGTGCTTTTACCCGGTTTTTACTTTACTATATTTTAGAAATATTATTTATTTTTTATTGATGACATATTTAAAAGTTGTATCAAGTGTATTTTGAAATTAGAAAGAAATAAACATAGATACATTTATTGCGTTATAAACTATAAACAACAAATTATATAATTATTTGACTTTGGAATCAATATCTCCATAGTTAAATATAAAGTTACGTCTTCATTTGTCTTATAAGTCCAGTCCAAAGACTGGTATCGCAAGCATAAAAAAAGAAACTGTTATTTATGCTGGTTGTTCGATGCAATCAGTACGCCTTATAATTATATTATAAATAAAAACCTCTAAATTCGAATTAAATACAACAAAGTAAGGTCAACGCATAATGCAATAACACTATAGTTACATACTCAGTATGAACTACTACTATAGTTTAACCCTCTTACCACTTAGACTAAATACTACTCCAATTGAGGCGACTAAAGGTCGAAAGATCGCCTAATTAAACTTGCATGTTGACCTGCTGACCTGGTTTAAGTGTTTGACTAATGTCTGGAACATTAAAAACACTGTTCAAAATTGACCCTGATTTTGTTGTAGGCGCATATAGAGCTACAGAATACAGACTCCCTATTAGGTCGGGTAAGAAAAGACCCCTTAAAAATAGAACTCATTACATTCCTATGTGTACGATGCGACTAGTTTAGATTTTAGATGATAAAAAACATGTGTCTACTAAAATTTACTCCGTCATTTTTTCGTCTGGCAATCAATGGGAGATAATACGCAAGTTTTATGACAGATGGCACTTTAGGCGCATACAGTAAATACATATAAATATATTGAGGTGGTAAATTAGATATTGGTCTAATACTGATTAGATCAATACCTAATTCGAGTGGCAGACACATTTGGTTCAAACTGAAGCCAGCTAGGGTTAGTAACTACGTTTACACTACAGAAGATCGCACTCAAATAACCTTGTGTTGTTTTCCTGTGGTCCGTAGCGTAGGGTTGCCCGAACCCTTAAGAGGACGCTGCTGCTGCCAGTAATCTTTGTCTCCTGGGCTGGCAGCACAAAGCACAAAGACGCAATTTTTTAAGAATCACACTGATGCGTTGCCGCGCCCTGATGTTGCACGACGGCAAACAGGCGTACAATGCCCCTGGTTATTGTACGCCTGTTTGTCGTCTTAACAGTATAAAAATGTTCCTTTAATTCGGTTAATAACATTTTCAAACAGGTTTTATTGATGGATAATTAAACATGAAATAAGGAATAAGTACACACAAATCTCGAATGTTGTATTTTAATTCTTACTGTTTGCGCCAGATGCGTCTCCAGTGGGCAAAGTTGCGAATATTATCTCCTATTATGCAAATGTGTATTGATAACTTTACTGTATACAATTTAATGGCGCAGATCTGTGAGCACATTTAAAGATCGTAAGTTATACAATATGATATATGTACATACTATCTGAACGGCTTAATGTAAAAAAACAGGCACAGACCTTAAACATGTTTTCCAAATCTTTATCCTGCGATTTAACGCGTTTTGTAAATCAACATTTTAGACTACTTTATTATTTTATATATAAGTTAATTATATTAGAGTTAAAAGTAAATTTCCATCGTCAAAACCATTTTACGATCCTTAAGTATGATATACTTTTCTGTTACATATATGTAACTTAGTTTATGGATCTTGCAGCTATATGAATACCCGATATGTACGCTCCACATTTATTTTGTTATGTGATGCGGTCTTTACTTTTGCAGAATAGCATTTCTTCCACGGCTAGTATGCCTACTGACCTACGCATCCAAAAACATTATATTTTCTAAAGCCGGTCTGTCGCGGCTACAATGTTTTTCTGACTTCCTTGAACATGTCTACCAACGGAGCTAAACTATTACATAATTAAAGCACAACGCCTAACTCTATTAAAGTATTATTTACTAGGTGGCTTACCAGTTCACATGGCTTAAAAGCATAGCAGAAGTTCAGGCCTACTTCCAAAATAAATTTTGGTAGCATTTTAGTCATAATATTGTCTTTTATTTATTTTAGTCACTATAACTAACAGCAAAAATATTGTAAATAAGTGCTAACTGCAAGATCCATAAATAATTTCTAACTCTATCTAAGAACATAAAATACTGACATTTATTTTTACAATTTAGCATGGAACGACATCCGAACTGACAGCACAGTGGACGCCATATTGGCGAAAATTCCAGACCGCAACAAGAACTATCTGAAGAACATATGTGGTCTGCCCATATCTCCTTACTTCAGTGCTCTGAAGATGAGATGGCTAAAGGACAATGTCAAGGCTGTGAGACGAGCTAGCAGAGATAAGAGGCTGCTGTTTGGTACTGTGGATTCTTGGATTGTGTGGGTAGGTGTTCTTTTTTGTAATAGGGTAGATATGGCATTTAAAAGGGTACCTTATATGGAAACCGCATGAAAATTGGTAAAAAAATGATATAGCAATTAATATTTATAATAACGGTTTAAAAAACGTGATGGCGTAAATAGGAGTATCTTGTTATTTCCCACGTATGCGTGCAGTTAAATAGCGGTTACATCGCAATAGCATCATATGCCTTTTTTCATTATTTGAACTCCTTCTTATATAAGATTAACCCATTAATAAATGGATTTTTGATTTGTATAATGTTACTTATAATAAAATAATAAATCAAGAATATAGCGGATTATTTATATTTTTTTAAATATAGCGCCTCTTGCCCCGTAGTACCTATAGTGTGATCTGTAATTTTAAATAAACTTTGGACCACATTAGCGCCTCAATTGAGGTATTGTAACTGATAGGTTCTAGCCACGTTAATTTATTATTGATCTCGTATTCAAATTTCCATTTACTCAAAATCACTGATCGGTATTTTCAAATTCGTATTTAATTCCAGAATTTGACCGGAGGAATTCACGGTGGCTTGCACATTACTGACGTCACAAACGCTTCCAGAACTCTTCTCATGAATTTGGAAACACTTAACTGGGATCCTTTGCTATGCAGGTAAGATTTAAAATAAAATTAAGGCTGTATGGTAAGTGACAGGATAAGCAGGGATGCTGAACTTTCACATTTTGTCAACTGTGATTTTAAATTCCATTTAATATAGGCTAGGGTAAGCCCTATAGGCTAGTCCAGTAGTACTTTAATTGACGTGGTAATTGAACCCACGATCTCTATAATTTTCTATAGATTATAATAAATCATAGATGGTCTAGTAGTTTCTAAGATTAGCGTGTTAAAACATACATACTTTTTAACTTCGTACTTTTAGTACATTTGTTATAATTATTAACTGTCACACCCGTGGAACTCATGGCGGGCACAATAAAAATATCCGTCACATTACTCCATAACATGGTCTATACTTGTACTAAGTTTAATCCAAATTAATTTAGTTGTTTACGTGGAATTAAGTAACAAATATCCAAACATCTCTCTTAGGTAGTATGATGATGTCGATATACTTATGTGCTTTCTCTTTCAGGTTATTTGGGGTACACCGAGATTCTCTGCCTCAAATAAAGAGCAGTGCAGAGATATACGGTGTCGTGAAGAATGATACTATATTAGACGGTATCAGGATATCTGGAGTGAGTGAATATTATGTTTAATTATTGACATCAGTCGAGATAAGGTATGGATACTAAATACATAGTATTTGGTTGATGAATATGCAGTCATGGTGTAGAGTAGCGGTTGCCGCGGTTGTTGTAAGGGTTCGAATCCCACACGGGACAAAAATTTATGTGATACACAGATAGTTGTTCCGAGTCCGGTTGTTCTTAATGTCCGTTGTTTGAGTGTTTATAAAGTGCCCCGCGACACAGTATTATGAGTAGTAGAGCCTCGCTGATTCTCGCTGATTTCAGCATGAATGGGCCGGCTCGACCGGGGAAGGACTACCCTCTCACGGAATATCGACGTGAAATAGCAGTGTTCCCGCTGTGTTTCGTTTAGTGTGTGAAAATTCCGGAGGCCTAATCACCCTCTTTCCCCCTTCCCACTTTCTTTTTTTCCCAAAGGGTCGGCAATGTGTAAGTGATGTGTCTGGTGTTGCGGGCGTCCATAGGCTACGGTAACCACTTACCATCAGGGCCGTATGCTCGCTTGCCACTTTAATTGTATAAAAAAAAAACAGGAAATAATCCTAGAACGAGTGAAGTTTTTAACCTATCGTATGTTTATATTTTCGTAAGATTTTACAATCTGTCCTTTACCCAAAAAATCCATTCGAAATCGTAGCCGATAAACAATCAGTTTTAAGCGTTAAGTTTAGTAATATAAGGTTTAAAGTGGCGTGTACTCGGTGGTTCGTATTCGAGCCGCTGGTAAATAGACGTACACAATGTAGCGGCTCGTATGCGAGCCGCTGGCAAAGGACAGGTAAACAAAAGTTTGCTTAGTATGGTCTCCGCTACTGCCGCGCTGAGTGTTGTAGGTTCGAATCCCACACGGCGCAATTATTTATGTGATGTAAATGAAGTAATTCTTCTGAGTCTGCGTATATAGTTTGTGTCCGTTAATTATGTTTGTAAAGTCATCAGTTTTCTTTCCTCAGCGTAAAGTTCACGACACAATTCTTATTTACTCACATGAACGATTGTTATGCTGCCATGTGTAACATTGTTAGGAATTTCAAGAGATTTGTAAATTTTCGCGCAATATTGAAATATTTTGTCAAGTCTCGGTCTAGCCGAGAAATTATCTTTGACATGGTATCGACTGTTACAAAGTAAATCAATCTCTCAAGCTCGTAGACCGGCTTGATCGGGGCACTATTTAAAAAAAATGTTAATTCAATGTCTAGCTGAGAAAGTACATCCGTCCCGGTGTCCACCGAAACTAAACAAATCAATCGCTACTCAACGCCTTAGTGGTATCAAAATAAGTATTATAGGAATGCTGTTGTGGAGGAACGTGGACTGATGTCCCTCCAACACAAAGGGAGGATCCTCCGACCAGGCTGGTTGATCGTGGCTGGCGGGCCGCGGCCCGACGGATGATGTTGTATGCTGTGTAACTTTGACTTGTGCGATGCAAAATTGTATGGGGAACGTCATTTCAGCGCTTATTGTGTACAGCGCAATCTGTTGGATGTAGTCGGAACTTCTTAGTTTGTGCAAAGTCGCCACTGTGTCATATCACTCTTTTCTCTAAGGATATATATTTTCTTTGCCAGATATTAGGCAACCAGCAGTCCGCCCTCGTCGGTCAGAACTGCCTGCAGGCGGGTCAAGCTAAGAACACGTACCGGAGTGGATGCTTTCTGCTGTACAACACCGGCACCAGACGGGTTCAGTCCACGCATGGGCTGATCACCACCATCGCTTATAAACTAGGCCCAGAGGCGCCTCCTGTGTATGCTTTAGAAGGTAAATGTTTTAGAAGAAAGTCAATTTTTAGGTAGGATAATTTAATTCCGCATTTAGTAATCGCTGTATAACGGGGGATTCTAAAAATATTAGTCCTTTTATATTTTAAAATCTTTAGTGTATTTAATCCTTACGGAGTCGGGGAACATAATTTGTAAACCATTCCTGGAATTGGGCGCTGATAGTTGTGACAGTTTTTAATAATTGTTACTATAGATGTAAGTTTAACTTATTCTAAATAAACTTTATTATTATTAGGCTGTGATATTTTGTAGAGCGATATTTTGATAGAATGTTTTAAAAAGAAGCATTTTGTCCAACACGACAGTCGAATTTAGAACCTCATAAGTCGAAAGCGTGATATTAAAGACTACAGATAATCATTATATATTATGTTTCTTCTATAAATAGGTTCCATAGCCGTAGCCGGCGGTGCGATGAAGTTCCTCCGCGATAACCTGGGGCTGATCAAAGACGTCGTCCAGGACACGGAGCACATCGCCGGTCAGGTGTTCTCTACAGGGGACGTGTACTTTGTACCGGCGTTCAGTGGACTGTACGCGCCGTACTGGAGGAAGGACGCTAGAGGGTTAGTACTCTTCAATATTATAGCGTTAAATACCAGCCGTATGGCTAACGCGCGAGTGCCACCTTTTGTTAGTACCAGCGATATGGGAAATGTGCGAGTGACATCGCTGGTCAATATCAGCGGTATGGGTAATGCGTGAGTGACAGCGCTGATTGATACTAGCGGTATGGGTAATGCGCGAGTGACAACGCTGGTTAATAACACCGGTATAGGTAATGCGTGAATGACACCGCTGGTTCATACCAGCGGTATGAGTTATGCGCAAGAGACATCGTTGGTAAAGCGTGAGTGACAGTGCTGGTTAATAACGGCGGTATGGGTAATTCGTGAGTGACAACGCTGTTTAATAACTGCAGTCTGGGTAATGCGTGACACCGCTGGTTAATATCAGCGGTATGGGTAATGTGTGAGTGACATCGCTGGTTAGTACCAGCGGTCTGGGTAATGTGCGATTGACAGCGCTGCTTAGTACTAGCGGTATGGGTAATGCGCGAGACACATCATACCACCGGTATTCACGTATCAACATAGCTAGATACATAGCCAGTTTATACCAGCGATATAGATAATGTGCGACTGAACGACATTGCTGGTTAATACAAGAGAACGGTAATTACAGATGCAATGAAGATGCAAAAAGAAAAGTTATGTAAGAGGTAATTATGTGGCCTTTAGAAACTGGCGAGTAAAACTCACGTCACTATTACTTGGGAACATACGCCTGCAACACGCATTTTGGCTTAATTAAATTAAAAATTGAAATAGAAACTCATTCCCAGACATACCAATTTTGTCGTCTTACACATCGAGTTCGTAACACTGAACATAGTCCAATTTGACCATAAATTATGTAATGTTTTTAAATATTGCAGTATCATTTGCGGGTTGACAGCATTTACAACTAAGAACCACATCATACGAGCTGCTTTAGAAGCTGTGTGCTTTCAGACAAGGTATGTTTAGTTTTATATTCATATACGTAATAATAAGAACCTTTATATACGCTCGAAGTCTTAATATATTCGGTACTTGGAACCTTTATATTTCTCGATCGAACATATGTTTTTATATATTATTTTAGTTTTATCAATCTACATTTTTTTAGATGTTTGTTCTATTTAGTTTGCGTTGGTTGGCTTATCTAGGACCTCTTTTTATTCTTCAAAAATACAACTCCCGCACTAGAAATAATTCCTGTGTTGTGATAGTTTCTACAAACGACGGACACAAGGAACACTTAGAAGCGAAAGAACAATTTTTTTGTAGATATCACAAATTTTTTGTCGGCGCAATGGAAGTGGGAGACCGTCACTTAAATCCATCCATTACATCCCTGCAGTCTACGAAGTGGTTAAGTTATCAACAACTTGAAATTAAAGAACAAAGCATTAAATTAATTTTATTTTATAACGAATTACTTCTCTAGTCAGCCAGCTAACCTTAGCAAAATACCAAGTTTAAAAAGTCCGTTATAGTATTCTCTTCTAATAATGAATATTGGCATCTCAAATAAATAAAAGAGTAAATTTTTTTTGTGTTTAGGGACATATTAGAAGCGATGAACAAAGACTGTGGCATGCCATTGGCTAAACTCCATGTGGACGGCAAGATGACTTCCAATGATCTACTGATGCAGTTGCAGGCTGACCTCGTCGGTATACCTGTGTGTAAGTATCGGACAATTTTTCCATTTACTATAAAACAGTTGAACCTGTTTTGATGCAATTCGGCATTGCATAATGTTACCCATTTTGTCAAAAAATGCTGTGGAATATTGTTTGGACAAGGGGGCAAAGAAGTAAGCTGCTTTTTTTTTAAAGACTGGCGAAATCTAATAATTAATAAATAGAAACAAAATAAAATGTATTGTGTCAAATAATTTGTTTACAGAAAGTTGTGTTCAGGATCTTCTTTTAAGCAAATAATGCCTGTAGTAGAAAGTTATCTGTATTTACAACTTATTAATGTCTGATATGCGTCGCAATTGCCCTTTACATTACTTTTAATCATATATTATATCATTAAAATTGCATCACATTCGGGTGTATGATTTAGAAATGCATATGTTAACAAACCGATATGATTTTTTTTAAATAGACATATTTAAGTACTTTTGGACTCTATCTAATGTGATCGAACTACAGTCAAGAAAAAGTATATGTGACTGCGGTCTTAATGAACTTTTTGTTTATTTGTCTTAATAAATGAAGTAAAGTAAACATTTGTTTTACACGGTAGTGCGAGCCCAGTCGTGGGACATGTCGGCGCTGGGCGTGGGCGTGGTGGCAGGCGGCGCCGCGGGGGTGTGGGCGTTGGACTCCTTCCGCACACACGCCACTCAGGCTGACACCTTCTTACCTACCACCACGGACGACGGTTTGTATTCTTTCTTTAACTTTTCCTTTTTGAACCTGTTGTATCGGAGCGGCACACTGGCGGCCAGACATTTTTAATTATGTCTGGTAGTCCAAGATTTGCTACAAGTACTAGAATAAATCTTGCGTCACGGGGTCTATGGTCAAAAGATACATTATTAAAATAAATCGATAAATTCTAATATACTTTAAGATGGCTGAAGGGTTGGGGGAATAATTTTCTAATTGCTATGTCTATTACAGATCGCGACTCAAGATACACAAAATGGAAGATGGCGGTCCAACGTTCGCTAGGATGGGCGACAAGTAAAAAATCAATCACCATGACAGGTCAGGCAAAACGAAAGTGTAGCATGTCAACACAGCCAAGTATTGACTTGCATACACCACCGGACAGTAGGAAAAACTCACTATTCGAAAACCATATTCTAGACATAAAGGTAGACAAAAATCTAGACGAAGGAGTCAACTCTTACGTCGACGATTTACTACAATATTCTGCGCGTAAATTTTCGCTTTTTGTCCCCGTAAAAACGCGTAAAACCGAGCACACTATACTCGATGACGTCGAGTATTTCATGAATAAGAAAGAGTGTGATTATGGTATGTGCGACTGTTGCGACACTGAGAAAAAGCTCCAGACCAACTGGGAGTCTATTGAGGAGATTATTGAGAATGATCCGGAGATAATTTTCGATTGTGATGATAATCCCATAATGGTTGAACCAGTTAGAGTTACTGAACCGTTTCTGAGCTCTCTTAGCTTAGGAGCAGCGTCTTTAAGTAAGAAAATCAACTTCGATAAACTGCCCGGACTTTTTAAGACTATCTTTAATAAAATTTCGAATGGCCCGATGACGTGAGTGTTCCTTGTTTGATTATATTCGTAATATATTAGGCTTAGCCTCGAATACTGATTTGTTATTTCATAGTCATGTTCCTAAAGAGCTTTTATGAACTTGCACTACGGAAAAATCTTTTTAATAAGTGCGCAGACTTGTTATATACTTGTGAGTTGGTTAGAAATTATAAAAGCAAAGAATCATTCGGTAACACAAAAGCCCCAAATGTATTGACATATTTCAAACGATGAGTCTTTAGTACGTAATTTGTTATGTAGATGTCATAGTTTGTTCCTAAAATTGTTATTAAAATGTGATATATTTTATTTTCGAATTGTCTTGAAATTGTAGGCTTAGGATTGGATCTCATTTAGCCGCGCAAGTCAGCATCGGATATGTGTATTTCGAGTTCGTCTAGTGGTAGAACAAGATGTGTTCTCGTCGACTGTGATGATTAGAGTTTGAATAGGTTACATTTAAATACTATATCAAGTTAATATATTTCTCATTCAATGTGTTAAATATTTTGTTTCTATAGGATTTATTTAAAATAAAATTCCTACACATTTGATGTGTTCAAATTTATTGTTAATATTCAATTGCGTGTGTGGACGCTTTGTTATATAATAAATTATATATAAAATGTTTGCTCAACTCTGTGTTACAATAAGCCATTATGATGGTATTCTTTATAAGTTTAGTAGCATAGCTGTGCTATCAATCTTAATGTGGTTGATGGTTAAATGGTTACCTGCAAAGCTTGGAACCAGTTGACAGCCATATATATATCAGTTTTTTGTTGCGTGGTATATAAACATAGTTAGTAGTAGAAATATACAGAGGCTATATTATAAAATTTAAAAGTAAGTATCGATCTCCATACATGAGCGATAACGATACACATATTAGCAGACGCTGACGCGCGCGGCTATATGGGGTTCAACCCTTATTTGTACTTAAAAGCAAAGTACCACGTGCTATGTAGTAGAAATACGTTATTCGATATTCGAAGTCAATTCTTTTTTTGTATTTTCTTTTACAAAAGGTATTATAAAAGACATTTAGTATCATAATATCTCGATTATAGTGTGAAAAGCGCACATTAAAGTTGGAATGGGTCAGTAGTCCTGCAAATAAAAACGTATTAATCCCAGAAAATATTCAGGCCTCAGAAAAGTCTGACTTTAATTTTAAATAGGTACTTGTTTTGATACTATTTTTTTTTGCTTCGTTCGAGCAGAATATATGTTCTAATAAACAAGAAGAGAATTAGCTACTTTATTGGTAATTTGTCGATACTTCGGCCCGTAGTCATCAGTAATATGCGCTGTAATACTTGAATAAAATATTTATAGTTTCTGTCTTAACCTTCGCTAGTTAGTATTGTGTCCTCGTTATACAATGTAATTGTTTTACTAACATTAAAATAAGACTGCTATTAACTTGAATATTGAATAAAATTATTTATTTATCCTTTTGGGTCTTTAATTTATTTTTAGTTACTCCTTGCATGAGATGTGGCTGCATGAAACTTAAAAATAAAGAACTAGAATATCATCCTAATTATTTGCATAACACGTCAAACCTTTTTAGTTATCCATTTTTTTCATAATGGCTACCAAAAAAGCAATTGTATGTCTATAAAATTTCAAAATGAGAACATGTATTTACTTTTCTGAAGGTTTATAGCCAACTGCATTAGTTTGAACAAAAACATGTGGTTTATATACTACAATAAATAAGATAAATCTTTATATTCAGATAAGCTTGATATTATTATGATAAAAAGATATGACTGGAATTATCCAATTTGCGGCATAAAACTAGAGCCGTTTTATTATTTGATTATATGTGGTATAATTTACGATTCAAATATTAATGGCAGTGCTATAAAGTCTGAAGATAATATCAATATAAATGATTATTGTTATGACACTAGGCTTAATCTAATTGTTTCTTTACAACTGTGATAAATTCATATACATAACAATAAATGTTTGTTTGTTTACAACATACAAGTTTCCAACCATTCATCATATAGCGATGAACTATTGGTGAATAATTCTACTAATAGATAGTAGGTACAAGACAATTGCTATAATGGAACTTAGCCCTGAGACATATTCAAACATGCTATCTCTACATTACTCATAAAAATTAACTAGATATGGCCTCGGTCCTCTTTATTATAACCAGTAATATCTCATTTGCTCACATAAGTCACATAGTTGCAGAAAGTGAACAAGCAGCAAAACAGACACTGGCTTATACAGACGCAACTCGTCAATAGTAATAATAATAATAACAGCCCATTTTATAAACTTTCCCACTACTGGGCATGGGTTTCTCAGTAATAGAAGGGAATGAAGTAATAACATTTATCCGAAATTGCTGGAGACTAGCGATGAGTACCTACATTCGAATTATATGAGAATGTATTAATAACTATATACATATTATATATCGAAAATACTTTCGTCTTCGACCATTTAAAGATTCACACACACATGTATACGCATTACTACTGTAGGCACGTGTCTATGTGTGAGTGCGTCTGTTTTCTTGCGTTGTATTGTACCGCATATGTATCTACATAATCTGTGCATGCATGTTCTGGATAAAGAAGCCAATACTTTAGCAAATAAGAGGCGTGGGCTACATGGGTTAACGATGCAGTTTTCTTGCGTGAGTGTCTTGCGTCGCTTTCATATACGAGCTATCGATGGCACCCAAGTCATTTGTCCGGTAGCCAATAACAGGCGTGGGTAACATACACAAGCTACTCGTTTAGGTTAACCTAAAATTTTCTTGCGTCAGTTGTTTGCATTTTGCACTCGTCATGCACTAGAGTGATAGATATATCTAGTAGCCTAGACAAGTTGTGCATGTATGTATGTTGTATATCTTCATCGAAATGCTCTGATTACTTTATTTACACAGTATACGCATAAAATACATAGCTACAGAATGCCAGAACTATACGAAACGTAGAAACATTCACCCACACAGGGGCGTGTGGGTATTATGATTTATTATTCAGTCTGTCAAAACTCAATTTCTATGTGTGTAAGTGAGGATTCCCGGTTAGTATTAAACTGGCGATCTGTAATATGTATTCTGTGGTGTGAGGGATTCTGTAATGAAAACTTAAACACTATTCGGATCATCCTTCTGAGCTACAATATAATGTGTTATTCTAAAATAATTTATTAGTATACATCTTAAAAATATATTTAACAACATATTAAATAATTAAAAAAATAACAAGTAATTAATAATATGTGATGACGTCATCATTCGAAATTCACTAGCTCGAAATAAATGAGTACAAAAGTAAATCTGACAATGTCGTTCCCTATTACGTGGAACATATACCGTTGCTGGCGAAATATGCGTGTAATACACCTCTGCCTGCCCCTTCAGGGATATACAAACAAGACTATGTAATGTATGTATTTATATGTACTAAAGATGCAATGACTTAGTTCAGAATTATGAACCGAATGGAATATTTTGTTTTGTCCCTTTCACTTACATGGCCATATATCATACCTAGGTCTGGCTGGATATCTCATTGAACGACGTAAGAGCTCATTATTCTTAATATATTCTTCTTAAATAAATACTATAACTACTTTTCTTCTACTGTTATTACTTAAACTTTCTTACTAGAGAATGTACCTAATTGTATTTGGTGCAAAGTTCATAATACATAATATGACTAGTTACTATTCATCTACCAAATTTCAAAAATTGTAGGTGTAATCTTTATATACGAACACATAGACTTGTCACCCGTAATTAATTCAATATTATATTTTAGGTTATAAAATAATAATAATGGTCATTAAAATGACATTTTTAGTACATACAGTCGAATATAACGACATCGTTTATAACGACGGGTCGGTTATTACGACCGAATGGTAAGGTTCCGGCCGAATCCCTAAATAAACAATTAAGTACATACAATAGAAATATTGTTTGGCATCGATTCCATATTGATAAAATCTCAAATAGATTTAACTCTATTCCTTTATGTATTTTTTAAAGCCAATTCAATGTATGTATTGTCATCCGCCTATTGACTATTGCTATACCATTTTATAGATTTCTATATACCCGATTTTGTACTGAGTTAGTTGTTCCTTTTCTACTGATTTAAATCCATCGCTTCTCAAACGCCTAACCAGAATTTTCTGAACCGATTTTGATATGGTATAGATATAATAATTTAATATTAAGTAATATAGTGTTTGTGACGACATTTCAACATTCATCTACCAAGAAATATGTTACTGCGTGGAATTTTGTGATTTCAAAACGATAAGTACCTTTTTCCATACATATAACTTCTGTAGAATTAGAATACATTAATGAACGATTTAAAATCCATTCATTCATAGTCTGGCTTGCCGCTTCTGATTTGATTTCACAAATTTCCACACCTTTTATTTTTTTCTTGTAATCAGTTAATTTATATTTATTTTCTTTTACAGAGGAACGCTACAGACTTCTCGCTTCGATTCCAGCATCATTATTTTTAATAGGTAGCTTCACGATGCTAGTCGTATCAAATATGATCAAGAACAACACAAGTCATTAGTTTATAAGCGAAATTAGACTCTATTCGTTTTAGAATAAGTATTTATTTCGTTACTCTGATGTACGTAGAAATATATGTATGTTTAATGGGAAATCAATTTTAGATATTTGTTGTGTACCATTGGTGTAAATGAGTTTATAGGTATTTAATTATATTTTAGTAATTAATCTTTATTGTTCTCAATATTTAACGGTGAATCGACAGGTAAAAGGCGTAGTGAGTTAAGTGCCATCGCCGCTTATGCTTTATTTATGCATAGGCATATTAGTCTACATGAGGAAAATTTCAAACATACATATATAGAAAATTCATTCTACATATGTATATTTAAAAATTATATAATTGTTTAAATAATGCATGGTATCTACTTATATAATTCGACGTGGCAAAAACATGGCGCTTACATTACTGCTTTATATCTTCAAAATAATTATTGATATTTATTGATATTGCTATAATTGTAATAGAATTAAGTAGCAAATTGATTTAAATCTACTTAGATAACTATCTGACAGAAATTTATTTATTATGGTTATAGTTTCGAGATAAATAAATATGCTAAATATGGCACGACAGTGACATTGTTTCGAGAGTTACAATGCCGCGTACAAATATTAGCAACACTGTATGTACTGAACACTCTCAAAAGCCAACATGCTACAGCAGACATTTTGCAATGTCCATCTAATTACAAGTGCCATCAGTTTACATTTGAATAACAAACAATGGCGCATACGACCTTTTGTGCGGGTAATGAATCTATTGCTTATTTGCACGATGTGTTACTAATATTAATATGCGGCATTAGTACTTTATAGGAAGTGTAAATCGTGATCCGTTAAATATCATTGTAATGCCTTATTAGTTTGGTCTCGAAAATTGTATAACATATGTATGTCTCGAGTTTATCAAATGATCATTCTTTAATAGCTAATTATATTGCATTTATTATTTTTATCACAATTTTTATAAATTTGTTATTCATTTCGCATTTTCCAGTTAATTCGATCAAAATATTATTTATATTGTGATCTGTGATTTTATAAATGTATCAAATTATGTATTGACGGGTAAATTACGAATTGATTTAATCGCCATTATTTATGTTTTGGAATGATATTAATATGACAGCAGTTATTTTTAGCAATATGTGAATCAAATGACGTTATAACTTATAAGTCAAAAGTAAAATTCAATGTACAATCGAGGACACGAACGCCTGACCAACTTAAAGGCGACTTTTCTCAGCAAGCGCTTCTCCTATCAAAGGTGACTTTGCATTTTTAACTTAACGACATGTATTCTGTGCTCTTTACTTAATATATTTTTTTATAGGTGTTGTCTCTTGATTATGTTTATTGATTTAAAATGTTATTCGATTCGGATGTTGCAATCTTATCTTTAACTGTTCTGCCGTCATAAGCTAAAAATACGCATCTAATTATTTTTTGGGTATTAAGTATTTTACTCATTTGGAATCAGCAAAAGAAGACGCATCTGCCAGTATTTTAATGTTAAATATAGAAATTATGGCAGAAACGTTTTTTTCTTATAACGGCAGTATTATCGTTATGTATAATTGAACGTAACAGTAGCCAAGATTGCGCATACCATTGTCTCGTCAAACTAATGGCGCTTAAGTCCTTTATTCTACTCATCAATATAATATAACTTTTTAAACAAAACCTGTACAAAATGTAACTTTTCTATACTTATTTGTAGATTGGACTTTGATAAGACTAAGTGTAGTTATAAGCCAAATCTAGTGATTATTAATTGGGGCATTTTTTTACAATTGATATTTATATATTTTGCTAATCATTCCTAGCTGCTAACTGCCTTACCTTATTATGACAATGCCAACATTTTGCCTTTATTTGAAATATTTATTTTTCCAGCAATGAGGTGTAGGTAAACCTCTTACCCAGATTTCGCAGTCATCGGTGATAGAAAGGGACTTTCAGTATAAGTATATAATTTATCTATCCACCTTGCAAAGATGAGCCAAAAATTATGCATTTATTTTAACTTAACTATGTTCTATACTTTGAAACAGATATTTCCTGTCAACAATTTAATGATATGGGTATGTACTGAGAGTCTACCATATAAGCTTAAATAGTTCTTGACGCAACACGTTCATTTGTCGATTTTTAACCTATTGAGTCGTAGCGGCACACCGGTGGCCAGACACAATAGGTTTGCAATTATTATGTCTAGCATTCCAACAATTGACAGACAAAACAAACTGTAAAGCATAATGATTTTTTGTAAATGCACTCCGTAATAAATTAGATACAAGCGTTTCCAATCTGGTAGTAGGGATAAATGTCAAGTGAAAGAAAAAGGATATACCATTCAAACTGTGACGTAACCGCTATTTAACCGCAGCTATGTGAGGGAGATAGCGAGACATCCCCAGTACGATCCCCACTCTTCTTACATATAATTTTAAATATTAATTACTCCCTCATTTTGCAACCAATTTTGATACAGCTTGCATAAAAGATTTATTTAGATTACTTTTTACTCTTATATCGTATGTAAAATTATGTACAAAACTAAACATAGGCAACTACCCTATTGCGTGCTATATTATGAATGCATAATCATCGTTATGATAGAGAGCTGTTACTTTTAAAAGTATCATTCTACCTTCCAAAGTAATCTCTATATGTATTTAGTTCATGCATTTCTGATAGGTTGTACCTACTGTGAAACCATTCCTATCGCATTATTCGTTGTAGGTTATTGTGTTATTTATTTTGTTTGGGAAATGGTGTTATGTGTAATTTTTAGTAAATGTACGATAATTCGGCGACTTATCGTTTTTGACCTTATAATGCTTACCTTTTCGGATTTTAATTAAAGCCATTAGGTTGATAAACGTAGTAATACCAAATTAACAGCGTAAAGTTGCATTTATACCAACCTAACAGATTTGATTTAAAAATAGAACTTTGTACCAATTTTGATATATCTTTTTACTTACTACTTAAGATCAAAGTCAAAGGCGTTGTGTAATATGTCTATTGTCCTTATTATTACGTCGTTTTGTTGTTACCAAACTATATTTAAATAAAAACATCACAAATGTGTAGTAAATGTATGAAATGTTAAGCAAGATATTGTCTTCTGTTTACGCGAATGTTATTCATTTAAATTAAACTATTTTATAAATATTTTATAACGTTGTTCATTTGACACTTTATTACATAATTTAGAAACTGTTACACTACTAATACTATTAAATTTTACTAATTTTAAGCTAATTAAATTATTAAAACTATTTATATTTAAGTTTACACTTTCTCTGACACGTTTCGGTTGCTTTTCAGCAACCATGGCTGCGGTCACGAAGAGACTAAGATGGCAGTTGTCTCAATGTTCCAGTATAGTTATTTCCAAGTACCCGAACATAAGTTAATCATTGGTATTTCTATTTACGCAGAATAAGCTCAAAGTATCACGAAGTCTAGCTATGGTTTGCTTCTTCTTGGGTTTGACCATTTGAATTACTGGATCCCAAGCTAGTGGTACATTCCAACCATCTTCTCTATTGAAATTAGGATAGTTTTTGATTTCAATAGCCTCGCGAAGCATCCTTGGTAGGAATCGGTGTTCTTTAGCGATAATCTGTGGTTTGTCAAATCTCAGGTAGTGGTTGGTCCCCTGTTGCAACCAAGAGAAGCATAGGCACCCGCATAAAAGAACAAACACCAATGCTCGATGAAGTCCGCTGTGTGTGAACATGAGCTTTAAAAATTTTCGGGTACTTTGAAATAACTACACTGAAACATTGAGACAACTGTGTAAACTTAAATATAAATAGTTTTAATAATTTAGTTAGCTTAAAAAATAGTAAAGTTTAATAGTAGTAGTAATGTAACAGTTTCTAAATTATGTAATAAAGTGTCAAATAAACCACGCGATAAAATCCGTATACAGTAGTTTAATTTCAATGTTAAGCAAGATGACGCGCATTTTTTATTGTAACGTTACATTTACACAAAACATAATTAAGGGGAGACATTTTGATATTTTTTATTTCATATGCTGTGTTGTACTTGTATGCTTGTAAGTAATCGATCAAATCTTCTTCCCAGCCTTTATTATTCCCAAGTCACTTATCAAATATTATAGAAATAATGTATTTGTTTGTCCTTAAATAAAACCTATAAAAGGAGATTGAATCATTATAATTATGTTATACATATTATTATGTATATATATATATATTTAGTATGATTATTCATATTAATTTTGTTATGTTTTTCTGATACACTAACAATGTGACGTACATATTCATAAATAACTATAATTATGATTAATTTATTATAATTGTCAACATGGTTCTTTTATATATTTATAATTGTTGTACTTAAATTTGATTATTGTTTTGATTGATAATGTTTGAATTATATTATGTATAATGATTACGTTTGATTGGATTAAAGAACATTTGGGTAAATTGTTGAATCTATCTAGAGAATGACGAAGAAAATATGATTAGAAATAAACAGAGGTTTCAATACAATGCGGAGAAATAAATGCACTCATACACATAAACACCGTTTGGAACCAAGTTAGTGTGTGAAATACTCCAATAAGACGACTTTTTTTTACATGTGGGAAACGTCGGGCGACAGAGAGGTTATGTCGCATTCATCGGGGAAAGATAGTGAGCAACATCCCGGTAATACCGACTAAACCCATCACGGTGTTCCTCGACATAACCGCACCGCGCGAATCACTTTCACATGCAATCGCGACCCCGCCGAGGTTTCGGCCCGCCGTATGAAACGGCAGGCCTCTGCACGACAAGACCTAACCTATGGTCACTTCTAAATTTTAACCCTACTCTCCCCTTGAGGAAGACGGACACACGACATAGAGGCGCGCGTGGGACCACATACGCCGCCTCTCGGACCTGTTGCTGATCGGGTGGCGGGTGCCCCATGATGCCCATTAGATACCACCACACCTCAGGTGGCTAGAGGTCCTCTCGCGCCCTCTTGCGCCCGGTTAAGCGGACTTAGGCCAAATAATGCAATATCGTTTTTCGCAAGTCATCGTTTGTCAATGTGTGAGTGGATATCTTTTCATGTATTGTATTGTTCCAGTCATCTGTACTATTTATATCTTGTGTCAATACTGTGTATAGTATTGACACAAGATATAAATAGTACAGATTAGGCTCAATTATTGTAACAGAATATAGAAAATACAGACGCGTCATGGGCTCCAGTCGTTGTTAAACATTCCGATTCAAGTACAAATAACTAGGTATGAAACACCCATCACTATTCTACACATTCTAAAGATGACTCTATTGAACTGCCTGGAAACTGAGTACTGCTGCGTTATATTCGGTGTCCATCACGGTACCTCCGCTGTACGCAGCTATACTGGGCCTAAGAAGCACAGTTCTTAAGCTGCGGTATCCCAAGGGTAGAGTAAGGCATCAATCGAGAGGTCACGGGGTCGAATCTCGCCCATTACACTACCAAAGTGACCCCACTTATTACACAAACACTCTTGGATGGAGGGGTTGGCAAGAATTTTATCTGATATTTATAAAGAGAAAACGTGACGCTGAGATATGAGCATTTTTTTACAACTTATTCTCCAAGGTTTCTAAAGAAAAACGAGGCAAGTGAATGCAGAATAAGTAAGTACTCCTAATATTTCTCAGTAAAATCTATATTATTCTCGTGTCATAACTAAGTATAATAACTCCTAATTATTATAAGAATCCAATTCTACATACACTTTGGAGCTGAGTTCCATGAGTTATATCCATATACAGGGTGGCCCAAATATCGTGGATCAAACGAACCAGAGTGATAGAGGAGGCGATTTCCAACAAAAAATCTTTCTACAGCATGGTCATAACTTAATTGGATAAAAAGTGATGATCATTTTTGTTTTTTTCAAATAAACTACCGATTTATTTACAATTTCATTAATACAGAAAAAAGTTGATAAAAACAACAAAACAAAAGGTGTTGTATTATGACTAGATAATGTATCATTACAAAAAAAAATGAATTGCAGCTCTGGGTACCAATTTCAAAAAGCAATTAATTTTTCCCGTCAATTTTGAAGCATTACAAAAAATTACTACTCAATTTGAGAGCATCCTGTGAAAAATAAAAGTATTATGGAAAAGTGACTCTGTATTTAATAAACTTGCTGATTTAATGCTGATTTAAATGAGGTAGGTATAACACTTTAGTGTCAGACTTTTAGTTCAGGTTTTATGCGAGTTTTTTTCATGTCAAGGAGCAAATTTGTTAGAAAGGAAAATTTTAATAAAAAATATGTAGTAATTAAAAAACCATCTTGAAATAAAAGAACAACAATTATGAGTTGATAATTTTATTAAATTAATTTTTCACAGTAAATGTTCAAAATTCCTGCCTCTAACCATTATGCACAATCTGCACCGCCTAATAAAATTGGTACGTAATCGCCGGAAAGCACGTCTGTTATTCATAATTTGTACTTTAGCAGACTCGAGCTTATGTCGTAATTCTTGTTCAGTGTTGTTCTCTCTTTGATATACCACTTCTTTGAAATAGCCCCAAATAAAAAAGTCTAATGGATTAAGGTCGGGCGACCGGAGTGGCCATGCAATAACTCCGCCTCTACCAATCCACCGGTCGGGGAAGCGCTCATTCAAGTGTTGTCGAACTGATCGAGCGTAATGAGGCGGGGCACCGTCCTGTTGCAGCCACATTTCTTCTCTTATTTCTTCCGGAACTTCAGCTTCGTTGAGTGTTGGGTTCAAATCATTTTGTAAAAAATTTAAATACGCAGCACCGTTTAGCCTTGGTGGCATTTCGTGTAGCACCAGCTTCTGGTCAATGATACCAGCCCACATATTAATACCAAACTGATGCTGGAATCGATCATTTCTGATGATATGTGGGTTCACTCTGAAAATTCCCATTCTTCTAAAACTTGACTCATCCGACCATAACACTTTATTGAAAAACTGCGGATCCTCTCTGTGTAGTCTTAACATCTCTCTACAAAATCTCACTCTAGGTTCATAGTCAGCTGGCAGCAAAGCTTGAACTCGTTGCACGTGGTAGGCATGATATCGTTTTCTTTTTATAATACGCTGCACCGCCGAACGTGGGATCCCGAGATTTCGTGATATTTGGCGTTGGCTAATACCGGGGTCCAATCTTAACTCTCGCAGTATTTGCTCTTCATTGTCAAATCTTACCACTGGTCTACCTGCTCTCGGAGCATGCGTACCGGGTAAGACTCCCTCCATGTACGCATTATGCACGCGCAAAAAGACCCTGTAGTCCGGGAAACGGTCTCGGTTAGGGTACCGTTGTTGATATTCCCTGGCAGCCGCCCGAGCATTGCCGTCGCAGAAGCCATAAAGGTAATGCATTTCTGCATACTCCCTTTGGGTGTATTCTCTCCTCGCAGCAGCCATCTTCCGTCTATCTAGCCAATCCGTAGCGATCACAAAGTCCGGTTCACACAGCGTAGGTCACAGGTAGGCAATCTAAGACAAGTCAAATAACGATGCGTAAGTCACAGGTAGGCAAGGTCACAGTGCAGAATACGTGTGCGTAGTCACAGGCAGAAAGCGAGTTACTAACAAACAAAGAAAGACGCTTACGCGCTTCCCCCGGCCCCACCCCGCCGGCCTCGCTCCGCCCGGCATTCTTCTACCTGAACTGAACTGATAACGCATCGCCAGACCTTTTTCGACAAAGGATTTAAATGGTTAGTGTAAAAAGCTTTTTTTTAATACAGGAATGGTTAGAGGCAGGCATTTTGAACACTTACTGTAAATAATTTAATAAAATTATCAACTCATAATTGTTGTTCTTTTATTTCAAGATGGTTTTTGAATTATGTACTACATAATTTTTAATAAAATTTTCCTTTCTAACAAATTTGCTCCTTGACATGAAAAAAACTCGCATAAAACCTGAACTAAAAGTCTGACACTAAAGTGTTATACCTCATTTAAATCAGCATTAAATCAGCAAGTTTATTAAATACAGGGTCACTTTTCCGTAGTACATTTCTTTTTTCACAGGATGCGCTCAAAGTGAGTAGTAAGTTTTTGTAATGCTTCAAAATTGACGGGAAAAAATGAATCGCTTTTTAAATTTGGTACCCAGAGCTGCAATTCATTTTTTTTTGTAATGGTACATTATCTAGTCATAATACAACACCTTTTGTTTTGTTGTTTTTTATTAACTTTTTTCTGTATTAATGAAATTGTAAATAAATCGGTAGTTTATTTGAAAAAAACAAAAATGATCATCACTTTTTATCCAATTAAGTTATGACCATGCTGTAGAAAGATTTTTTGTTGGAAATCGCCTCCTCTATCATTCTGGTTCGTTTGATCCACGATATTTGGGCCACCCTGTATAACTGTTATATTTCCACCACTGTATCCGGATTTATATGTATGCACTAGCGTTTTTGACTGCCAGTGATCTAGACAAAATTGATTCTGTCAGGTATCAACCTACCAGCGAAAAGATTAAAAGGTATGAAAATGTCTTTTTCATACATTTAGAAAAGAAAAATCAAGTACCTACCTACCTAATCCACCGTAAGGACAGATACTTTAATCCCATGCTTTGTGACCCCTGAGCTCTAATATCCTCCATACGCTGGACTGGCTATCCTGTACAAAGTGACAGCTATGTTTTGTACCAAATAGAAGCGCCGCTGTTGACCTTATAATGAAATAACAATATCATTTTCATATCAACGATGTTAACTTAAAATTAATTTGTATTATATGTTTATATCTTCCTACATACATCGATGAAATTTGAGTCATTTTGTAAACGTGTTCTAGGTTGTGAATAGCAAAAGTAATTCGGAAGTTTTGTTATTATAATTTATTTTTGTGATCAAATACAATAAATGTTCAACATCCAGTGGTTATAGTGGTTTTATTTCTTACCGAAATTCCATAGATTACATTAGGTAGTGTGTAGTACCTGGCAGATTATGGCGCATTTGTTGATTGTGGAAGCCCGAGTTCAAATCGTGTTCAAATGATTCTATTGACATCTTAATTATATAAAGTAGATCGTTATCCAATAAAAAGTAATAAGATATTTACACAGAAATGTAACCAATAGCAAGTCTTATATTTGACGAATCAGGAATGAGTTGAGTTTACGCTTATTTCCGTGCTCGGCGCTAATTGACGAATCGGGAATGAGTTGAGTTTACGCTTATTTCCGTGCTCGGCGCTAATTGACGAATCAGGAATGAGTTGAGTTTACGCTTATTTCCGTGCTCGGCGCTAATTGACGAATCAGGAATGAGTTGAGTTTACGCTTATTTCCGTGCTTGGCGCTAACGTCGCAGCGAGTCGTTGCCAGCGCAAATGGAAGCCATAAAAACAAGTCGCGCAAGTGGCTCCAGTCTCCACAGAGTACATTTGTCTAAAGGAAGATAAAGACGTCACTCAATGCATTGGCGATACTAGCGCTAACTGGCATTCGGTTCAAGCAACTTTTTCAAATACATACATATGCGTGGGTATATAATATATCTATTAAAATGATGTAGTGATTAATTATGTGAATTTTCGGACTAGCGAAGTTTATAGTTAAGAATGTGTATAAAATTCGCTAGCCTGTATGTACTTAAAAATGAAAACCAAGATCGGGGCAAGTATGGAATTGTAAAAAATAAAACAAGGTCTTGAGTCTATTATTCAAGAGCATAGAGTAGTATAAGTATAATAGGAATAGAGAGCCCACTCAAGCAAAAATTTTGCCACCTGTTTTTCAACGCCCGCTAGTGCCATCTTTTAGTAGGTTCTAAGAACTATATGCAAGTACCTACTTAGAGATAGTTGTGTGTGTATATATATATTTGTAGCTATATCGTGTATATTGTGCTATATATATATATATATACAGGGTGATTTTGAAATCGTGTAATTCCTTTTAACCACGCATTCTACTGGTGATATAGAATAACCCTGACCATATTTTTTTTTAATTAGAATAATGGTTTCGGCAGATTTAGAGTACAGATTATTTTCATGAAATGATTTCAAATAGTCATATTTTAACCACGGACTCGCCGGGGTAAAGAAAGATGTTGAAAAGATAATGTACCTCCCGGAATACCGACTAAACCTACCACGGTGTTCCTCGACACAACCACTATCGACGGGGCCGCGCGAATCGCTTTCGCATACGGTCGCGACCCCGCCAAGGTTACGGCCCGCCGTATGAAACGGCAGGCCACTACACAAAAGACCTACCCAAAGGTACTTACTTCTAGTAAAACACACAGAGGCACACTCGACACAGAGGCGCGCGTGGGAACACGCACGCCGCCTCTCGGACCTGGTGCTGAACGGATGGCGGGCAGGCCCACAAAGCCCGCCACCCCCAGGTCAAACCTCAGGGTGGCTGGAGGTCATCGCGCGCCCTCCGGCGCCCGGCTCTGCAGTTGGGGAGAGGATTCAAACGCTCCCTCTCCCGCTCCGCCGCCTCCTTGATGGAAATTACTTCCTCACAAAAGGAGGCGACGGCGTTCCACGACCTCTCACTCCGGACCATAGACTGAACTACGGTCGGGAGCGAGAGGGCAATCGATCCGACTGCCGCGATCAACTCACGGCGCTGCGATGCCCAGGCGGGGCAAACCGCCAAAGTGTGCAGCGCCGTGTCCTCTACAACGTCGCGGCAGTCGCCGCAGTGGTGACAACCGGGCGTCTCTTGCCGGCGTATACGACACAGGAACTGGCCAAAACAACCGTGGCCAGTCAATACCTGTGTCAGCCGGAAGGTGAGGGCGCCATGCCGCCTCTCCAGCCACTCCTCAAACACGGGACTTACCGCCACGATTGTGGCGTGCCCGGCACTGGGGTGCACAAGTCGCTCCTTCCATTTCGCCACTAGGACCTGGCGGAGCTCGGACCTTGCCGCTTTGATAGCGGGAAGATCCGGTCCTTCGCCCCGAGCTAGCGACTCCTGGCGCCAGCGATAGAGCGACGCCAGGAGCGCCGCTTCCAGGTCCCATGGCATCGATCCGGCGAGGAGGCTCGCAGCCTCGAACGAGATCGTGCGGTAACCTCTTATCAACCTGACGGCCATGGCGCGCTGTGGCGCACGAAGCGCCGAAATGTTTCGGGCCGTCAGGCTGTCCGCCCAAACTGGGGCCCCATACAGGGCCATGGACCGCACGACTCCCTCGTAATATTTTAACCACCTGACACAATCTTAATATTTTACTAATTTAAAAAAAAAAAAAAAAAATAATAACATAACAATAACTGATGTCGTAAATAATAAGGGGCAATAAAAAGGAACGCCCGTTATTATTTACGACATTAATTATTAATATGTTTTTTTATTTTAATTAGTAAAAAAATAAAATTGCCTCGTTTGGTTAACATATGACTATCTGACACCATTTCACAAAAAGAAAAAAAAAACGGAACAATAATTTTTCAAAAAAATAATTCTAATTAAATAAAAATATGGTCAGGGTTATTCTATATCACCAGTAAAATGCGTGGTTAAAAGGAATTACACGATTTCAAAATCATCCTGTATATATATATTATATATATATAGTTATGGATAATTGTGTTTACTTTAGGGTAAAAATAAAAATAGCTGTTATTCATACCAATTCTTTATTGATTACAGAAATTAATGGTTCACAAATAAGACATAAAGAGAGAATTGGAATAAGGCGTTATTTTAATTTAATACATTTATGCTTACAGTAGTACGATTGACCTGCACTTTTTATTTCATCCTCACCATCATACGTAATTTTTCCAGACAAAATTAATACATTTATTGAGACGTTTACAAAATAATCTTTTATATTATGTCGTTGGCATGTAAATTCATAATATGTTATCATTGTATCGCTTAATAACTTTATTTTTGATCATAAGTTGTATTTTAAAACGTCTCTCTTTAAAAACGCACAGGTAGCATTTTGTATATATTTGAAGGTACTTAAACTTTCTTTAGATGGGTAGCACAGCCATTTCTTGTTGATATTGTATTATTTTGTAATCAACAGGTTAAGAACAGCGAAAGGCACTAAAATCACAAAATTCCACTTACACATGCGCGTATTATACGCCGTTTTATGAAATTTGTGAATTGTATTGTTATGATATGTCAGAAATGTCTAAATCCATTTTGGACACTAAGTAAATAAGTAGATGGCAAACATCCAACGCTTAGTTTCAAAATTTTAAATTAATAAGTCGGTCACATGATACTAATAAATCAAAAGGTATTATTATGAAACAATAGTAATAAAGTTGTAATTTTTATTAATTAACTAAAAATATTCTACAATCCATGTTTGACCAGTGACATCTATCGTGTTAAATTGCATATTACTAAGGAACCAATACAAGAATAGTTCTTAATTTGTCCGCTTTTGCGCTGCAATCGCCTGTCAAATGTAGATATTCTAACTGTGATACCACTGGTCAAGAGAGAACAACGGAATGATAAAATGTCAAATTTGACAACAGCTTTATCTATGTGACAGGTCCGAATCGTTCAAAAATAAATAACATTAATCAAATATGGTAAGCGATAACTTTAGAACTTCCTTTTTAGAAACAAAATTATTGTTTGATAATAGTTTTATGTATGATTATTAAAAAATTGGTATTAAAGTGAAATTTTCAGAAACTGATTTTGCCGTCATCTAGCGGTTGTCACATGCAACTTTCAGGGTATAATACAACTAAATTGAATATCACTTAGTTATCTTATAGAAAGCCAAAATGGTAACCTATGTAATTTGATTACGTTATAATTCAACTGTTTTCTTCTAAGTTTTAACACCATGAGAGGCTCAGTTTTATTCCGGCCGGCGGAGCAGTTGGTTAATAAAATTGCATCTCAGACAGCAGCTTTTGGAATTGCCGGCTGTTGGATTCTTCGTATGCGGATATGAGACGCTTCTTGAGGGGACTGTACTGTTATTATTCCAGCGGGTTGTATAACAAGTCTGTGATTTGCTCGATGTCTTGGCGCTTTTCTTTAAATCGTGAGTCGCCGTTTCGATCGCGCCAAAATTGTGAAATGCGCATTGTTAGTGAGATGCTTGCCGCTTCATTCGTCAAAAGGACGTTGTTTGTTGCTTGACTAGCTGGTGATGGGCCTGATATTTGCGCTGTGTGAGCTGTCTGTTCCATGGCTGTTTGCTTGAATGGAATTTTTGTTGTCGATTGGTAGAGCTTCAGGATTCTTGATTCTGTATGTTCCTGTTCGGGGTCACCACTTTGGAGGTTGTGGATAAAGACGGGTATAATAACACGTAGACTCGACCGTAACCGAACCTTCCTTTGCAGATCACAGGCGCATCTGCTACACTATACAAGTGCCAGAGACGGACCAACTGCCTAAACGCAACCCCCGCAAGACGGACGTAGCAAGGTACAGGAGCCTTCTCCAACATGAGGTAGATAAAATCTGTTTTAAAGACATGTCTACCAGCACTGACAACATAGACCATAACACTTACATACTTACCAAATGCATCCAACAAAACTACCAACAAGCCTGTCCCTCCACACAACCACCAGTAACAGGTAAGTCTCAATGGTGGGGACCAGAGCTGGAGAAACTTAGACTCAATCTGAGGAAACTGTTTAACCGAGCTAAAAACACCAGGACTGATGAAGACTGGGAGCGATACAAACAAGCTCAATACCACTACAAGAAACGAATAAGATACCGCAGAGGAGAATCTTGGCGGCGTTTCTGCAGCAACATTAACACCACTAATGAAGCAGCCAGGGTGAAAAAGGTCTTATCGCAAGAAAACAACAGAACCCTAGGCGCCATTAGAAAACAAGATGGTACCTATGCGATTTCAGACAATGAAATAAGTCAGGTACTACTCGAAACACACTTCCCTGGGTGCGAAGTAACGGTAAACCCAAACTGGGAAGACACACCTTACAATCAACCAACCCAGATTGACTGGACAGTAGCCAAATCTATGGTCACTGCTGACCGAATATCATGGGCGATAGATAGCTTCCAACCCTTTAAATCTGCGGGCCTGGACGAAATATTCCCAGCTCTCTTGAAATGGGGACAAACAACAGTTGTGCCACACCTGCTCAACATATACAGAGCATCGATAGCGCATAACTACATACCACGCCAGTGGAGAGAAGTCAAAGTAATCTTCCTACCTAAGCCGGGTAAGTCAGATTACACACAGGCGAAATCATACAGACCGATCAGCCTAACCTCTTTCCTGCTGAAGACTCTTGAGAGGCTAGCTGATCGGTATGTAAGGGAAGGTGCTCTAAGACTCAAGCCACTACACCGCCAACAACACGCCTACAGAAAAGGCAGATCAACGGAATCAGCGCTGCACTCTGTTGTAGGAACAATAGAAACAGCATTATCTGACAAATTAATGACACTAGGGGCTTTCATCGATATAGAAGGAGCTTTTGATAAAACAAAATTCAACAGCATTAACCAGTCACTCATCACATTTGGAGTTGATAGAACCACTAGTGGCTGGATCGATCAACTTCTAAAGATGCGGGCCATACAATTCACGGTGAACTCTACCACGAGAGGCATAGTAGCGAAGGGCTGTCCCCAGGGAGGAGTACTCTCGCCGCTGGCGATTTAAAAGAGTGGCCTTGAGTTTCTTGCAGGTATCTTCTCATAGGCTCAACCTTTTGCCTGAACCTTGCAACTAACATAAATGTAAATTCAGTAAATATAATAAACTCACTAACCCATTTGACGTTCATAAGTGTTACTTTGTGACCTAAGTGAATAAATTATTTTTGACTTTGACTTTGGCTATGGAATATCGTGGTAGATGACCTGTTAGAACGCCTTAATAGCAGATGCTACTACACGGTTGGCTATGCGGACGACATAACCATCCTGATCAAAGGCGACTCAGAAAACATAATCTGTAATCGCATGCAATCAGCCCTCAGGATCATGGAACAATGGTGTAACCATCATGAACTGACGGTAAATCCGACGAAGACAGAACTGGTCCGACGAAGACAGAACTGGTCCTTTTCACACATAAAAGGAAAACTCAGTTAACTAACATGCCAAAATTATTTGGAACGGACCTTACCCTATCGCAAGAAGTCGAGTATCTGGGCGTAGTACTCGACCATAAGCTCAACTGGAGTAAGCACCTTAACACAAAAATAACCAAAGCATGCACAATATTCTGGCAATGCAGAAGACTAATAAGCAGAAAATGGGGCCTCAAACCATCTATAACCTTGTGGCTCTACACGGCCATAATACGCCCAATGATAACATATGGCGCCATAGTTTGGTGGCCTCGCACTCTTCAAAGCACAGCTATACAAAAACTACAAAGCCTACAACGACTCGCCTGCCTGGCGACGACAGGCTGTATGAGAACAACCCCCACGGCAGCGCTGGAGGCCATACTAAACCTCAGACCCCTACACCTAATCATACAGCAGGAAGCAGTCACAGCTGCCATACGGCTTGAAAAGGTAGGGCTCTGGAAACGGGACAGTAGGATAACTCATGCACGCCTAAAGGAGTTAGTATACAACGAAATTCCAATGATAGCGGCGACATGTGATATCATCCCAAAAACTTTTGTTTTCGACAAAAAATACCACATCCAACTTCATGAAGAATTCAAAGATAGCTCTGGTATACACGAAGTGAGAATATACACGGATGGATCCAAAACAAAATCAGGAACAGGAGTCGGAGTCTTCTCCCACGACCTAAACATCAATTACTCAACAACCCTGGGAAACCTCAACACTATCTTCCAGGCAGAATGTGTTGGAATCACCCGGGCTGCAACAGCGGTTACATCAAGGGGTATAAGCGATAAGACGATACGCATTATCTCGGATAGTGCCGCGGTATTACAAGCTCTGAAAAGCAACTGCTTTAACAGTGGACTCATCCTGGAGTGTCACCGTGAGCTGCAAAGAATTGCAACGAAAAATCGGGTAACGTTGCAATGGATACGCGGCCACAGCAACTCTACTGGCAATGACGCTGCAGACCAACTGGCAAAGAGAGGATCGAGCATTAAAATGGTAGGACCCGAACCAATTGCCCCGATACCCTTCTGCCAACTCAAAACATGGTTATGTGACAGAACCACGAAACTACATGAAAAAAATGGGCAGAAACAAAGGAATGTAGACAGACAAAGGAAGCCCTTCCCTCCTTAGACATACATCTGTCACGCAAACTGCTACGTTCTTCAAGGAAAAACCTGCGTCATCTAGTGGGTATAATAACAGGTCACTGCTCACTCAACAAACACCTATTTAACATCGGCATCACTGACAGCCCTTTATGTAGAGGCTGCATGGAGACCGAGGAAACACCGGCTCACGTGCTGCTGCATTGCAAAAGCGTGAGCAACCAACGGGCGAAACTACTAAACAGTCCAGAAACGATGAAGGAAGTACTGTGCAACACCGGTCCCCTATTGTCTTTCTGGACTGAGCTGGGTTGGTATGAGTGACCGAACAACTTTTCGCGTCGATCACTTACGCACAATGGCCCAATTGTGTGGCTAAGTGCGGATAACACACGTCCAACTAACTAACTAACTAACTAACTAACACGTAGACTCCAGATTTCAGAATGTATATTTGATTCTTTTGACATCTTAATTTCTAGTCAAGTAAAGTCTTATATTCGACGAATCAGGAATGAGTTGAGTTTACGCTTATTTCCGTGCGCGGTGCTAACTTCGCAGCGAGCTGTTTCCCGCTCAAATGGAAGCCATAAATACAAGTCGCGCGAGTGACCCGGTTTCTCGAAGACCGCCTTAAGGAGACAAACTCCCAAAGACTCCTCCACCCCTAGAGAGATGAGAAGAATACTGCGTACCCGGTTTCTTTCAATAGGCGTCCGCTGCGGTTTCGAAGACGTGCACGTACTCCGCGCGCTATGACACTCAAGAAATCGTCTCGTTGAATCGCTGTTTCTATGTTGAACATGAAGTCTTATCAAACAGTTATTTTGGAAACTAATCTTGTTTCTATAAAACAGTTATGGTCTTGTGGTGTTGTGCGTGTGCGGTTCAAGACTGCATACGTGCGGTGGCTACAAAAGCTAAAAAAAAAGAGTGTACTGAAAGAAATTTTTTAAATTTAAAGTATTTTAAGATCGTATCGTAATTATGTCTATCACAAAATGCTTAATATGTTCAGCAAGATTAATTAAAGTCCAGTAATAATCGATACCTATTAAACGACTGCTTTATTTCTCTACAACGTAATAAACATATTGATAATTAAGTAGGTACTAGTAATTACCAGGCAAATTAGTGTTTTTATAAGTATGTTTTATGAATAAGACCGTTTTCTTATGCAACTATATAGCAGCACAGTTACATGATGCTTCTAGCAATAGGATAATACACAAAAGGTAAGTACATAAATAGGTACCTATATAAATGTAGGTACGTATTAACAATTTTTCTTATACTCTAAAAAAGGACATTTTAGGTATTAAAGTTATTATACACACACATCAAAATTCTCTTATATCAATATTACAAAAGACGGAATAGTTCTTCGGCTTAAACAAATATTATTAATTAGTCAAACAAGGGCAACTATCTGTAATCGAAAATTGACCTTCTTGACAATAGAAATTGCCGATCTTACGTTAAGGATTCTTACACTCATATACCTATATTTGAGACATTGCACATTGATATACTACTAATAGTATTAGGCCTAGAGCGCACGGGTGACTCTTGTCATCGTGACATAAAAGATTTTGTCATTGTCACGTCACGTTTGCAAACTGGTGACAGTGACAAAACATTTTTTGAAATCTAGCGGCATTTGCCGATATGGATTTCGAAGAGATGGTCGTTGTCTGTGGACTCATCAGATTTAGGAGAAAAGAAAACGAAATGAATACTGGGTACACCCCCTTTGGAGTGACAGGCTATTAAATGGAAAGTTCTATACTATGTTTTATAAACTTCAAGAAAAACCAAGGAAATTTTTAAATATTTTCGCATGAGTGTTACAAGTTTTGATGATTTACTTCGCACATTAAGATCTGCGTTAAAATACAAAAATATGAACATGAGATTGATACTTATTTCTTCCCATCCTTTAATTTTTAAATTAATATCCGAATACTCTTTCAACTTTTTGTCATAAAGTAATGGTCTCTTTTCCACTTGTTCTATGAGGACATCATTATCAATATCGTCTTCACGAATGGTTAGGTTTTGCGTAGATGATGATGCCATTTTGCGTGCACCAAAGTCAATAGTCGTAAAGTAAATGGCGGACGAACGATGCGGAGAGTGACAGTTTTGTCACCCTTGCGCGCACTGCTATGAAAACCTAACGACGCGGTGACAGTTTCGTCACGGGCTTGTTCGCCGGTCGGTGTACAAAAATGTCACACAGTTGTCACGTTGTAACATGCGCGCATCTCCATACATATACACGGACTTGATAAGAGTGAGGTAACAGTCACGGTGACGAAAGTAGCCTGTGCGCTCTAGGCCTTAATGTTACATTTAATTTTGATTACTGAACGAAACAAAATAAGATTTAGCCAAGTTACCAACATTGCAATACGAAACGTCAAAATCACGAGTTATCAGTCAAATACTCAAATGATAAGAGATAAAATCATAAACATAGTAAGTTATTTTTAAATAGAAGGAAATATAATTTGTTATAAACAATAAATACGTTTATTTTTAACTAATTTATTTTTTAATTTTCATATATTTCAGTTCAGTGCTATAATGATGTGAGTAACAACATTCAGGTGCACACCAAACCCATTTTAATTTGGTAAGGAAAATCTGAAAATTTACCGAACATGGGTATAAACAGCCTACCACTAGAAACTTTTATAGAAATACTAACAAAAACTGATGGTTTTACCCTCGGTAAGTGCCGCAGGGTGTGTAAAAAATGGAAGGAAACCGTTGACGAGGTAGATTACATATGGGAGAAAATATGCCGAAAGGAATTTTGTAACGCATCTTGGATAGCCAAAAAGAAGTCCGGTAACGATTGCAGGTGGTACCATATATACAAAAATCTAACTATGTGGACAAAAGTTACCACATTAGAAAAAAATGTCCGCGAATTCTATAAATTTTCTTTACACGATAAATCTCATGCTTTAGAAATTGACTATGGTGTTCTGCCTTTGAAAGACACTAGAGGTATAGTCTTATATGATATGACCAGTATGAAGTATATACCAGTAGCTGTACCGGAGAAAAGTTGTCAGAAAATCGCCAACAATGATTATGCCACGGTCATGCTGTTAAAATGTGGAATATTACTGCAAAGGACTACTGAATCTTTATCCTTTATGACTGAAGCATTTTACAAAGCAGACAACTTTGTTTTAAGTGGAGAGGAACTGTATTTTTTTAATAACAGACAAATATATAAATGTGATCTTACATTGGCCAATTTAGAATCAAAATTAATATTAAATTGTGACTATGATATTAAGGAAATCCAGTATAACAGCGGAGTATTATGCATATTTACAGATTGCGGTAAAATTGTTACAATTAATAAAGATAGATCTGTGACCATCAAATCCATAAACTGTCCGCCAGAATGGGTAAGACAGATCAAGCATGTATGTGTAATTAACGACAAAAACTTTGTTTGCTATTCTCGAAACCTGTTCCAAATAGAAACTGATGAATATAGACATTTGTATTTAGACTTTCCACCAATAACTGCATTGTTCTTCTATGGAGATTTTATTTTAATTGGTACAAGAGTCGGAGAGATCTTATTATATAGGCTTTCTAGTCAGATTTATAAGTCAAAGCCTATATTTGAGACAATAGCTGTGCTGCCTGAAGGAAAATTTGCACTACAACTTGATGTGTGTGAGAGGAAATCTGGTCCGGTCATTGTAGCATCAACATTTTTTGAAATTATTGTTCTGGAGATTGATTTCTTTCCTCAAGTAAGTATATTACAGTTTATATTACATTCTGTTCATTATATTTCAAGTTATTTAGTAATTATTTTAGATCAATCGAAGTTATAATATATTTTAATTTATTTAACTTCATTATTATATGAACAGACAATTTTATGTAACTAAATTATGTGGTCATAGTTATAAATACTTGTTTACATTAATTTAATTGTATCAATGTTATTTGGATATGACTATCAATACCTACATAAATACCAGAAATCTATAAAAAATACCTAGAAGTAAATACTGGATATTTTAATCCTGTAAAATTCATATAACAATCATTAGATAGCAAAAAAATTTGCTATTATGCTCCTAAATGGAAAGGCAGAGGTGTGGTATAACCACATTTCTACAGCCTGTTTTTAAGCACCATGTAATAATGGGTGATCTTTTTTGGTTCTATGGGGTATATTTTCAGACTAAGTAGCACACTGGGAAAATCCTAACAGGAAATCCCACTAACTTTGTCCAACCTGACAATCAACACGTCATGATGTGATATCTAAAAAATATCTTTAGAGATTAGATTGGGCTGCATGGATGAAGCAGTGATTTAGTGATTATTTTTTTAATGTTTCAAATGAAGAAGGTTTGATACCCTCACTGAAAAAAATGTCTGCCCAATCCTCAAATAATTGCTCTGTGCGTCTTTTTTTTAATTATACAATACAGGAAGTACCTCTGCATATATGCATATAACTATGACAAAGTAGGGATGCATGCAGTGAGATCCAATTTAAGACTTTTGCATGGCATCCTGACGTTCCCCTCAAGCTATAGGCGTATTATTAAACAGTGTTATTGATATAAAACATTATTTTCCAGGAAAAGGATCCCAAAACAAGTTTCCCAACAAGCAAGCTATTCATGTACAAACGCCTGCTTATACTTCGAGATCGACTGCGACTCGGCGTACCTTCAATAAAGTCTTTAGCATAACCCAAAGAATTACAAGTACCAACTTAACTCATAAGATAGTTTATTTGGAATATTATTTAAATCCAGCTATTTATACTAATAAATGTTTTTTTGATTAATAAAGGTGACAATAGTTTTTAATGTTTTCTTTTTTATTACTAGGTACCTACTGCTGTGAATTGGTGCTATTGTTGCATGAACATCCATCTATGGTATCTCGCCTTATTCCCGAAGGGGTAGGCAGAGTTGTATAACAGCTACATTTCGCCAACTCCATGTAGTACTACTGTCGTCAATTAATGTCACAATTCCAGACTCCAGATTGCTACTGACAATTTTTTGACAGAAAAACCCAAACTTAATATTGTTCGACTCGGTAATTGCACCAGAGCTATCAGAGCTCTGGTGCATTTACCGAGTCGAACAATATTAAGTTTGGGTTTTTCTGTCAAAAAATTAAGTAAAGCGATTGCATTTACTATGTCTTGGCTTATAAGGCAGTCATGTATTTATAATCTACCATTAAGGTTGCTCACGTATGGTTCGCTTGAGAGTAAAAGATTACGGAGTGCGTACGAGTACTATTTCATATTATATAATTATATTTAAATCTAATTTATTAAAATACAAGCTACCCAATATGTGTACTACCTTAAAAGATTATACAACCATTAACCAACAAAGATTATCAAACCATGCATGTAATATAAGTATTGCTGTCTAATCACAGGTGGTCCATCAAATAAATAAATAAACGCCAACGCACTAGAATAATTCCTGTGTTAATTGACTTTGCAAGCATTTAAATAACGGACTCATAAAACACCCAGACTTAGAACATATATTTGTAGATCACACAAAGGTTTCTCTCGTGTATCAAACTCACGTCACTCGGCGCATAGTAATTGTTCCCATATAAAAACAAGCAAATATTGTTCTAACGCCCTGAAAGAAGCTTTGGTATCAAAACAAATCCGAATATACTCGAATGCCTTGCTCGGATGTAAAGTTACTGTTAGTACAGCCCTAGTACCTAGTCTACAGATGCAACGGTTTTGTTAAGTTCCTAAAACACGAGTACGACAAATCTAACTTATAATCTACGCTTTACATCAATACCTTTGTAACTAAGTTACGTAATACCTACTTTTTCAGTGAAAAACATTTTGGAACTACTTCGGACTATAAGAGTGAAGTGTAAACCAATGGCTTTACATAATATCCGAGGCACAGGGTTATGCATAACCGGCATTTTTCTTCAGGCTTCCATTAAGAATATCTTGTCAGACAAGCGCAATAAGTTTTTGTTGGCCCGATCTAGGAATAGGACCAGAGACCGCATGCACAGTAATCGCAATTGTAAATATCTTGCAAGAGGTTTTGTTAAACCGATTTTGTCTTAAAACCATAAAAAACATTCTAATTGGGACGTTATTGAGTCTTTACTGTGCGTGCAGTAACATGCCTATCTGATTGTTTTCTGTATATAATGTTATTGCTTGACTGAAATAAAACTGCTCACGTAATTTTTTGTAGCGATTGTTTAATGAGGAGCCCCTTGAAATGCCACACAGATCGCAGAAGTGGTTTGGATATCACGGCAACACAGCTGACCCGAGGCTCAATAAAGGTGATCAACTGATTGATGTTCAGGGATATTTCTCCTCAGGCCCATCTGTTTATCTAGGATGTTTAGGATATTGTGTCACGTAGGTATCCTAAGCTCTACTGATACGGTTGAACAACTGATGAACTATTTTGCATACAAGTTTGTTAAAAGATTCTTAGTAGCGGCACGGATCGAGCAATATATCCGTTATTCAACAATAGGCTCGCTCGCTTTTCTGTGTTGTTTTGACCAGGAGCGCCGCCGGCAACAGTGATGATCTTATACTGCCCTAGAATTTTAAGTTGGAACTTTACATCCAGGGGTGGGCAGCAGACAACTCTGGACTGGGTACGGCCCACCTAGTTCTCTCCTATACAGCGTGTAGGTAACAGAAAGGTGTGGTCATATTTAAGGCTTACATAATATGGCTCCGGTACAATTTGAATCCGCGGCAAATAAATCCGTATTCATAATTTTCACTCAGACACATTTTCTTTTTACGAATTAAATGATCCAATTGGATAGCTAATTGTGGAGGCTTGTAATTAGCAACATTGTTAAGTACATTATATATAATTTATGAATATTATGTTACCTATTAGTCAGTAAGCCTTCTTCCAAAATCAATAAATAAAAATAAATATTGTAGTCGATATGTATGTACTTAAACAAAATTTTTTTTACGTGTGGCTATCCAATGACACATACCTCTCCGCGGGGCGACGGAAAGGTTAAATCGGACTTACCCGGGGAAAGATGGTGACATCCTGGTCATACTTGAACAAGACTAAAAGGCAATAGCTGACTCGGTGATATGAATGAACCCAAAAATAACCAAGCGCAATTTTGACAGAGTTTTTATGCATTTGTTTTAATGTTTAATTATTAAAAACTCTAATGTTTGAAATTTTCAAATAATTTATTTAGGTCCGGGTTTAGGGCACATGGGTTACTTTTGAGATATGCATTACGGTCTCAAAATATAAACATATCACGTTGTATGCACCAATGATTGGCATGGGATATAAAATCAGAGCTGGCGCAAAGTAGTTTTTATATACCTCTACTTATTCTTCCTCTATTTATTATTCTTTCATACGCTAACTTGTGGCACGGGTCGATGTATAGAACGCTATATATAATTTGACGGCTTTTAAAACAATATCCGCCAGTTACGCATGTACCGGTTAAATAAAGCTAACTTTAATAACTTGCTATTTACCATAATATTTTAAAATTATTATTGCATAGCAATAAAAATAACACTTCTTTAGCACTAAGATCTTTCGTAATACACTACGCTAACATTAGTAAGACGTGAGTAATATGTTAAATCTTATTGAGGAATTACGTATATGTATAAACGACTAACTTGCGCTAAATCAAAAATATAAATATTCAGAGAAAAATAAATATGGGAAATTACAATGAATAAATTAACTATTAACGGTACCAAATTTCAGATAAGTATCTTAATTAATATAAAAATTATGACGTTTTTCTCTTTATAAGCCTCTACCGTAAAGTACACTTCTATGAGTTAGCTAAGTATAAATTGCTGGTGTCGATCTAAAACATTAATCTCTCGAGGTGTCGTATTTTTTTAGGCAGTCAATATTGCTGAAACGCTTCTCGATCTTAATAAAAATTTAACAAATCCCATGACACTTACCTATTTTTTACAAACGAACGATTCCGAAATATTTATCGCACGCTGTCCTTGTTTTGTTATGAGAAATAAAAGTGACAACGTGACATTTATCTGATAGAACAAATTAAATACTAATTGGAGAAACGGGACCTTATTGTCCCTTAGTATTGTTACTAGTATAGTATTATATTATCTGTGGTATTGTTTTGCCGCGCAATTTATAAACGCAGTAAAGTCGCGCCCTCAAGCTGATACCTAATGTGACACTCCGCTGATGGACAATTCTAACGAGAGTCTTCGACATATCGTCAGGCAGGAAACAGAATGGGCTATAACGAAAGTATTACAGGAAATGGTAAACAAACAATTTAACAAAATCAATGATTTAATTGCTAGCTTTCAACAGTCGTTATCATTCTTCAATGATAAATTCGAAGATATTAAAACCACCTTAGAGGAGAAAGCCACAAAAATACACAGCCTAGAAAAAGAGAACACTGAGCTGCGCGACACTCTTTAGGACACTACGCGTCGCATGAATATCGTAGAACAACACGCTAGAATCAACAATGTTGAGTTACAAAACGTTCCAGAAAACAAGTCAGAGAATTTTATCTCCACTGCATTGCAATTAGCTAACATCACTAAGTGTGACGCTGACATAGCTCATTGCACTAGAATCGCAAAAAAAGACTCAAAAAGTGCCCATCCGTGATCAATTCTTATTAAGTTCAATACTTCTCGTATACGTGATAATTTTCTTACTGCCGCTATCAATTACAACAAGAAAAATGTAAAAGAGAAGTTAAACAGCAGTCATCTTGGAATAGCTACCGACAATCCCACACCGATATCTGTTACGGAACACTTATCCGCAGATAATAAACAATTACACGCTGCAACTAGACTACGTGCGAAAGAACTAGGATATAATAGTATATAGTGTGGGTACGCAATGGGAGAATTTTCATGAGAAACATGAGCTTTCGGAACGCATTGTAGTCTATAGTTCGGACACCCTAAAGTCTGTTTCCTAGTTCCTAAACTATTATTATACTTATAAATTTATCGAACATTACTTGGTTCACTATATTTTACACTTAACATTCAACAATTTTCTTAGTTTACTATCAGAATGTACGAGGATTGAGAACAAAAACTTCTCTATTCTTTAACAATATATTATTACATAGTTATGATGTACTTGTAATCACGGAGTCTTGGCTAAATGACGGCATATATGACAGCGAATTATTTGATGATAGGTATGTGGTTTACAGGCGAGATCGTGAGTCAACGTGTTATAGCTCTCGTAAAAACGGAGGAGGCATTATAATAGCTGTTAAAAGAATTTTCAATTTAGTACGATTGTCACATCTCGAGAGTGCATATGAAGACTTGTGGATATGTATCAACATTGGAACTGGAAACGCAAACGGTAATAAATTGTACATTTGTGGTACCTACTTACCCCCGCCAGTTAGCTATGAAACTATTGTTTCTTTTATAAACCAGGCCCAACAAGTTTTAGATAACCGTAGTCAGATATTGTTTGTTGGGGATTTTAACTTAAGTGGCATACTGTGGACGCGCTCTAGGGACTTATCATATTCTGTACCTCATGCTTCCTGTAACAGTAAAGTAAATAAACATTTTTTAGAATTTATTGCCTCTAATGATATTAACCAGTACAATAATTTACTGAACAACAAAGCTAGAACTTTAGATTTAATTATTACACGTAGTCTAGTACACAATCTTATTCAATGCATAGACCCTATCGTGCCCGAAGATCCACTGCACCCATCTTTTGAATTTTTAGTATCACTATTGTTAAATCCTCATAATCTGCAAAATAAATCTACAAACAAACCAAATTTTTCAAAGCAGACTACGATAAAATTGTTTGTTCTCTAAAAACAATCGACTGGAATAAGGAACTCAAATGTTATACATCAGTAAATACAATGGTAGATAGACTTTACAATATATTACATGACCTTATCAAAGAAAACGTACCCAACAAAATATCGCGTAAGGACTATTCAGTGTGGTACACCAAACAACTCAAAAGACTTTTGAAAGAAAAATACAAACTTCATTGCCGTGTAAAGATTTCAAAAATCCTTTAGACATTATAGAATTTGATATCATAAGAAGTAGATGTAATAAAATAAAAATGGCAAGTTACAACAACTACATTAATAAACTAGAGTACGCTCTTAAAAAAGATCCACAAACATTTTGGTCCTTTAACAAGAGCAAACGTAAAAGTAACAGTTTATACCCAGCAGAAATGACTTATTATAATAAGTCTTCATCTGACCTATCAGGAGTGTGTAACTTATTTGCAGAAAATTTTGCAAAAGTGTACACTAACAACACACCCCTTAGTACATGGACTCAAACGTCAACCGCTGATCTTTGCCACCTTTCTTTTAGTGCAGACAAGATACACAAACTCTTAAGGTCCTTAGACGTGAAAAAAGGTCCAGGAAGTGATGGTTTACTTTTATATCATTGCGCAGATGTGTTGGCCGTACCACTTAAATTCTTCTGAATTTATTTCTAGCTATAAATTACTGGCAACGATAGCTTAGTGGGCGACCGTTGGACTGCTACGCTGAAGCCTTGAGTTCGATCCCAAGGCGCGCACCTCTGACTTTTCGAAGTTATGTATGTATTAAATAGTTAATTATCGCACGCTTTGTTTTTTTGTTTTGAAAAAGGAAATCGATGTACTTGGTTATCGCCGTAAGATTGTCCGAAGATATTTCCTAAGTAACATAACATCGTAATAACAAGACGTCTATTGAACAAGGCTTCGCAGTATGATATTTTGGCAGTAAAATCTCAGTACAGTTTTTGAATGTAATGAAATATCGCAGTAACAAGACCACGTCGATTTAACAAAGCGTCGTAGTATACAGATGTCGTTGAAAGGTTTTCGAAGAAACAAAATTCGATGATACGACGTTCGCACTCAAGTAGGAATTCCGTTTTAGCTTGGGCTGCGAGGATTCGTCTGGAAAGTTATAAAAATTTGTTCTGTGCATCTCTTTCGCAACATTTTTGTTAGAATTAGATTTCTTTACGGCATCAAAAGGCATTAAAATCATACGCTTTCTTTTTTCGTTGCAATGACAATTCCACTTGATGGTGGAAACTATCAGCGGACATAAATGTGTGCCCGGGCTCAAAATATATAATTGTTATTGTTTGAGTAGCAATTTCGTTGCTGTTTATTAGATGAACAAGGAATGTTAATAAGGGCCAATTTTTATTTTGTGACGCACAATTATTATTTGCCTACAACACTACTTTTGGAATATCTCGATCGAACGAAAAGAAGGCATGATATTCAGAAATAATGTCTTTTTGGCGTCTGCCTCATACTGGTTCGGACCAGATCACAGCAACATTTAGGCAAATGTTTTGAGTCTGCACTTTGTGGTATAAGCCTTTCATTAAAGGCTTTGATTCTAGGACAGAAAACTGCGGCTTTGTATTGGTCCATTCACGGTAACATAATTACTTACTCAACTGAAAAATAAATTGTTTCATCATTTGTTGTAATAGCTTTCTGCACATCTCGTTGATGATTTCCGCCCCTCTCCAGTAATACACTTTTACTACGTTTACAATTTTGGCGCAGATTGATTTCCTTTCGTATTTTGCCGTAACAAGTAGGTATGCAGTAAATGATCTGATGACATTAAAATAGTAATCGTATTTGAGGTAAACAAATACGCGCACATACGCCGTAATTTTGGACATACTGCGCTATTGTTGTGTTGCAAATTCAGTAAGCACGAGTAATCACGTAATCTATATATTAACACGTGAAGCAAAAACTTTGTACTTACCCCTTTTTACGAAAATTGCGCGAGCGGAGGAGTATGAAATTTGGCACAGTATGTAACGGCATAGGCCAGTGCATATTAAGTTTATATAGTAGAGTAAGCTAAGTGTGTAATCTGTATACAACAGCAGTTTTTATATTAGAGTATTTGTAAAACCAGTCCTCCGGTGCTTTTAGTAGTCAATACAGCGTCAACCTACATCTGTGTTTCACTTACCAATCCTGTAGCCGACCCTGATTCTACAAGTTGTGACCCCGACGTGATTTTACCAATATGTCTACAAAACCCGGAACGTCGCAGGCACTTGAGAAAGACCAGCCGGTTCAGCCAGCGCAGAGTGCAGAGCTGGCAGCAATCACGCTGACCTCCAAAATTCCAAAATTTCGGGTGGACACTCCACGAGTATGGTTTTACAGAATTGAAGCTATGCTAGCGAAATTTGACATAGCGATGTCGAAATTGTCAAAGGAGGTAATTCAACAGGTGACTGATCTAATGGATCCGCCTGAAGAACACAAGTTTTTGGCATTGAAGGCACGCTTTTGACTATCTATGAAGAATCTAAGAATCGTCAGTTGCAGAAATTGATCGGTGAGATGGACTTGGGAGACCAAAAGCCGTCGCAATTATTGCGATGCATGCGTGAACTGGCGAAAGATAAAATACCGGACGAGACAGTGAAGATGCTTTGACATGGCCACCTACCGTCTGCAGTTCGAGCGGTGTTGACCATGGTAGACACGAAAGAGCTGTACAAACTTGCTGTTATCGCTGATAACGTATTCGAAACTACAATGCGTACTGCACACGTAAGCGAGATTTTCAAACCGCAACAGCCCAGCGCTTCCAAGGACACCGAAATGTTGATGGCTGAAATCACGAAGCTAAGCCTCAAGATATCGGAGTTAGAGAAATCGGGTCGAGCAAGACAGTCATGGCCGCAGCGTAATGATCGTTCATGTTCAACATCTCGTAACAGAAGCCGTGAATCTTCAAAGCGCAGGAAACCCGGTGACCCAGATTGGCTCTGCTTCTACCATCATCGTTTCCGTGCGAGGGCGAAGAAATGTCAAGAGCCCTGTTCCTGGAAATCCGCGCAGGAATACTAGAGAAGATACGGACAGCAGCGGAGGTCTGTATCATCACCCCATGTCACCGCCTTCGAGTTACAGATCACAACAGCGGCTTTCGTTTTCTTGTGGACACTGGTGCGAACGTTTCGGTGCTTCCAGTACAAAGACAGTGTGCTAAAATACGTGACAGTGAGTGCCAAGACTATACCTTGTATGTCGCAAACGGGACAGGCATCAGGACTTATGGTACCAGAACATTAATGTTAGATTTAGGGTTGCGTCGAGCGTTAGAGATTTTTTAGCTAAGTATAGACTTGTAGTAGATTAAAGTTCGCAAAGAATAGTTGACGAAATAACTAATCTAAAGCTTAGAGCGCCGGCAGTAAGTTGTCATAAAACGTCGATCAGTACTATCGATCGCAATCGCCCTTACCACAAACTTTTAGCCGAGTTTCCAGATATAACTAAGCCTGTTTCTTTTAAAGAGCCGCCTAAACATGACGTGTACCACTATATAGAGACCAGTGGCACGCCTGTGTTCAGAATCATGCAAGAATTGGAGAATTGCAGACCGTCGAAAAGTGCGTGGGCAAGTCCTCTACCACCTAGCGTAAGCTAAGTGTGCAATCTGTATACAACAGCAGTTTTTATATTAGAGTTTTTGTAAAACCAGTCCTCCGATGCTTTTAGTAGTCAATACATGCGTCAACCTACATGTGTTTCACCTTACCCTTATTCTACAAGTTAAAGTTTACCTATATGGAGAAGGAGGGGCGATTCCTAATATTTTAATAAAATATGTATTAGAAATACATTAAATTAATGGAAAACACTACACGCACACAACCATGCATTTGATAGGTACACGCAGTCGAATTGCGTTCGTAGTATTTCGGCATTGTTCAACTGACGTCGTAGAATTCTTCGTAACTATGGTTACATATGTATGTGGAGTAGGTGACTAAATGAAATGTGATTATTAGGATTTATTGTCTATAACTATACAGTTATAGACAATAAAACCTTAATAATTAACACATTTAAAATTTAAATCAATTATGGTCGAATACTCGACCACTTGACGACCGCTAGTAATAAGTTATTAAGTACAAGACTACTCTTACTGCGATTATACTGTGTAAATAAAACTAAAGTCTGCTCTTTACTGCATTTATGATAATATGTTTTTGCCTTTCTGATAGAGATAGAAAAAAACGGGTCTTTGATTCTTATAGGTCGGTGTCAGCATCTCAAATATGCAATACAATCATAAACGCAGTAAGAAGTACTTACTGTGTTCATAACTTGTGTGCAGTGTTAGTGTATAAAGTTAGTGTTTGATTGATTACTCTAGACACACGGCTCGTTGGTCTAGGGGTATGATTCTCGCTTTGGGTGCGAGAGGTCCCGGGTTCAAATCCCGGACGAGCCCTATTTTTATATAATACCAAATGTATTTTTGAAATAAGTGGTTATTTAAAATTTAGAAGTTACGAATTTTATTTTATTTCTTTGGTTTTTATTATTTGTGTTATTACCGAACATATGATGGTCAAAAACAATCTGTGACTCTTTTGTGTTGTAGAAACCCTGCCACATCGTACTGTAGGTACGGATGTCATAGTGGCTTAATGCCTCACCACTTGTTACAGACTTGTTGCCTCAACACTTGTTACAGAGCCGACTATTGTGGGTTCGGTGTTGACGGGACAAAAAATTGTGTGATCCACAAATAGTTATACCGACAAAGTGTTGTTTAAATGTTTAGAGGTTATGGATAGTGACGGGTAGTAGTAGACGGGTAGGTACACGTAGACTAATATTTCAAAATGTATATATTTTAGTTTTGACACCGTAATTTATAGCACACCAAATATTGCGTTAGCCAATAAAATCTTATAAAATATTTACACAGAAATTTAACTAATAGCAACATTCGACGAATCAGAAAAGAGTTTAGTTTACGCTAACTTCCGTGCGCGGCGCTAACGTCGGAGCGAGCCGTTTCCCGCGCAATTGGAAACCATTGGTCTTGTCTAATGTCTTGTGGTGTCGTGCTTGGCTACAAATGTTTGTAAAGTCCCCCACGACACAGCACAGGAATTATTCGTAGTGCGGGGCTCGTCTCTCTGGCCCGTGTGGGGATTGAATCCATAAAACTCGGCGAGTGGCAATGGCGAGGCAACCGTTTAAACTGTAGTAGTTTAAACGGTTGCCATCCGTGCAGTCACATGTAAAAACACATAATTGAGTAAACAAACAAATAATTAACAACACAATAAGTAATTAAAATAATAAAACAGTGACAACAAAAAACAACATATTTCAAAAAGGATGGCTGATACTATTTTAAAACAAACAAAAAAAATTTATGGTTGTGAATACAGTACTCGCCTATTTGTATAATGCTAATTAATGAATGTTAATTAAACGTCATATTTAATGTACCCTTTATTTATTATTAATGGGCATTAAAAGAAGAAATATAACCCGGAAATTAAAAATCTTTTTTAAAATACACAGTTTCAGTTGTTCTAATTACAAATAAATTTTTCGAAAAATGTACCTTCAGTAAATTATATGGCAGGTTAGCATTTTAGAAGAATAATAATGTAATACGGGTTAATTTTACAGCATAATGTATATTTTATTTCAGTGTCATAATATTTTGTTTTGTTGTTAAAAGTTGTTTATTATGTAAGCAGAGTATGTTTGACTCGATTACATAGTACGGATTCCTCGCGTAAGTGTAGCAGTAGAGCCGTTAGTAAGAGTACTTTTTCTTGATGAATGCATAATATACAGACACATAAACAAACTCATTTCGCATTTGTAATATTAGATAGGATGCAAATGTGAGTTTGTTACGCGTTCACGCTACTCATCACTGGATCGTTATGAAATTTTTCATAGGTCGAGTACCTAGTCAGGGGAACAGAAATGAACATAGTGAACATACACAGCCAGAAAAAGTACTTACATTTACGCGAGCGACCGACGCCGCGGGCTAAATTTTGTTTGACATAGGTAATGCTTACCCATCTATACCGAAAATCAAAAAGATAATATTTTTTGACATTTTCAAAACCAGAATTGTAATGCCGACCTATCAAAAAGAGTTTTGATGAGTGACCAAAATAATGAATGTAGTTGACATTGTCCCTAACCCCCTGCTGACAGCGCAAGGTCCTCTTAATGAGAAAATTAAAAATCAGTTTCATTAGTGTTTTAATTAATGTAAACGAGAGCTCATTATCATAGAATTTATAAGTTCTTTTAAAATAATTCAATGAAAAGAAAACAAGTGTATGAAATCTCGTACTGAACGCGTCTAACTAGAAAATTATGTTAGATTTCATTTTGTCTAGACTAGTTTCAAAATTAGTTTATTTGAAGTTACACCTTTTCTCTTGTGGCTATGTTTTAAGTGTTTAAAGAGATCGTCCTGATTTATAAGCCTCGGTGGTCAAGCGACAGTGAATGCTATTGCTGAGTATAAGGTCTCGGGTTTGATTTTCTGGTCGAGTAAGTTATTCAGATTTTCTGTTAAGAAATTCTCAGTAAGCACGCTTCCATTATGTGGGACCACACTCGGCGGTATGTGGTGTAATACCACCATTGCCGGCAGGTACGTCTATATCCCGAAGGTACCCTTTCGGGGGTATAGACGTGAGGCTATGTATGTATTTCTTGAACGATCAATCAAACACGGACAGTTTTAATTGGACGAATGGTTCCCGTTACAGTTTGTGCACCAAGGTTATACATAGATTCGATTTCTAGACGGAGCAAATCGTTTCTTGGCTGTTCCCTTAGCAAGGTGAATGTAATATATTAAACAATTTATAAAGCAGTTCTAGAGTTATATATAGGATAGCTTATAATTAAAGCCCTAAGTTCGTGTCCGTGGTGATTATCTTTTCTGTTATGTGGAATTTTCTTTCCCAACTCCTTTAAACTTTTGAATAAATTCATCGCTGGTTTCAAGACAGTTAAACTTTTTTCCGACACCGAGTATCAAATATCAGTGTTTTCTGTGTTCACCGCTGCTGAACTTAGCAGTGCGGTTGGGAATTGTCCTATTAAGAAGAACGTTTAATTCACATTTGAATGAAGATGATCATGCACTTTTTTGAGTGGCTTTTCTTTGTGTGTGTTAGTTGTTGGCCTCAGATGGCTTTGACCACTTAACGCGGACTATTGGTCACCGGCACAAAAGGATCCCAATCCGTTACAAAGTATACGGACAATGGACCATGGACTTTGGCTTTGGCAACGTGGATCTAAGGTTATCCACGGGATTAACGTTAACGCGACGCGATTTTCGACTTTGGCGGGGAGGGCGGAATTGCGGACGAATTTGTATGGCAGCTCTATCGTCAGGTTCGTCTAAAGTTTGCCTCGGTCTCCTAGCTTTCAAAATCTTAGATGGTGTATAATTAATCGCCGCAAATACTAGCTGGTTGGGGTGTGAGCAGATTTGACTGGATAAATGGCGTAGTGGATAAGCAATGCGCGGTGAGATGATTACTATACTCAGAACACTAAGTCCTCGGTAACGCAGCGGTAATAAATGCGATTGGTGTGCATTACGTCTCGGGTTCATCGTTGTAATTTATATTAAAAGGCTAGATTTTGCCCACGGCTTCGCTCGTGTAGATGTAAGTTAGGTTAGCAACAGTACAATTTTTAAAAAAATATAAAAGTTACCCTGTTACCTGTACCCTATTTTTGTTCCCCTCACAATGTGTATACGAAGTTACATGATGATCAGTCAAGTAGTTAAGGTGTGGGCACGCCACGATCGTGGCGGTAAGTCCCGTATTTGAAGAGTGTCTGGAGAGGCGGCATGGCGCCCTCACCTTCCGGCTGACACAGGTTTTGACTGGCCATGGTTGTTTTGGCCAGTTCCTGTGTCGTATACGCCGGCAAGAGACGCCCGGTTGTCACCACTGCGGCGACTGCCGCGACATTGTTGAGGACACGGCGCTGCACACTTTGGCGGTTTGCCCCGCCTGGGCATCGCAGCGCCGTGAGTTGATCGCGGCAGTCGGATCGGTTGCCCTCTCACTCCCGGCCGTAGTTCAGTCTATGGTCCGGAGTGAGAGGTCGTGGAACGCCGTCGCCTCCTTCTGCGAGGAAGTAATCTCCACCAAGGAGGCGGCGGAGCGGGAGAGGGAGCGTTTGAACCCTCTCCCCAACCGCAGAGCCGGGCGCCGGAGGGCGCGCGATGACCTCCAGCCACCCTGAGGTTTGACCTGGGTGTGGCGGGCTTTGTGGGCCTGCCCGCCATCCGTTCAGCACCAGGTCCGAGAGGCGGCGTGCGTGTTCCCACGCGCGCCTCTGTGTCGTGTCCGTCTCCCCTTTAGGGGGAGACAGTAGGGCTTTTATTTTGTGTAGTGCCTATCTTGGGTAGGTCTTGTTGCGTAGTGGCCTGCCGTTTCATACGGCGGGCCGTAACCTCGGCGGGGTCGCGACCGCATGCGAAAGCGATTCGCGCGGCCCCGTCAATAGTGGTTTTGTCGAGGAACACCGTGGTAGGTTTAGTCGGTATTCCGGGAGGTACATTATCTTTTCAAGGTGCAGCGGTAGTGAATGTGATGCGGGTCGGGCCAATAAAAAAAATATTGTGTATTTTTTTGTTAAGAAATATCAATACGAGCCCCAAGTTACGAAGTTGGCGGTGTTAGAGACTCCCGTGCCTCGGAAAGCACGTAAAGCCGTTGGTCCTGCGCCTGATCTCTCTTCGGTCGTGTCGGATTATTCGTCCCATCGGATCATGAGAGTTAGGGAACAGAGAGTGCACTTGTGTTTACGCACACACTTGTGCATTATAATATCTCCTGCGCCGATGGCCAGTCTTCGTTAAGATTGGCCGCCCATGACCAAAATTCGGTCAGGAGGAGATTATTATTATTAGTTAGGTTATAAATTCCTATTTATTTCTCGACCTTTCGATTGACTTGCTTTGATGATGAATCGATGCAAGTCATACTTAATTGTCACTATAGAGATGCTTTATACACGGTGGAATCTAATTCACTGTTTTCCCGAAAAGTATGTACTCAGTTCATGATATAGAAACTTACCATTGCAATTGTTCTTCTTAAAAAAATAAAAAATAAATTGTTTTCAAATCCGGTCTTTTCATCAAAATCAATATTTAACTGCGCTACGACGCGAGGTGTCTTCGTATAAAATACCTAGAGCCGAGTAAACAATACGGCGCGGCGTTCGCCCGCTTGATGCCTAAGGTCGATGCACCTTATTACCTACTCTACCAAACTAGCTTATAAAAACGATTCCAATTTCTCCTTTATAATTTACCGGGCTTAGGATCGTCTGAAATACACAATTATTGGCAATGCGACATAATAAAATAAGTAGTTATCAATTAATTAAATAATAGGTAATAACACGGCCTAATCCTTCTCACAATGAGAAGAGGCCCGTGCCCAGCAGTGGGACAGTTTAATACAGGGCTGATATTATTATTATATTATTATTATAACAAAAGAAACTTGTAGGTAGGTACTGTTAGTTGTCATACAGGCGTATTTAAAAAATTGCAATCAGCTTTCTTATTTACAACGATTAGATGAATCAAATCACTTACCCTATGAATGTATTCTTTTAATTCTTTAAACTACCTGTACTGAAGCAATTACTCGAAGTGTTGACCGTTTACTTCAATACACAATCTTGCGCGTTTGAACAGGTTTTCTTTCAACAAACGTAATGTATTTGTGTCCCTCATGTGAGTTATGATGACTTAGTAAAAAGCACGCACATTTTTCTTTTTAAATGTTCCGCACTACGAACTTCCTTCCGATACACAATTCTCTTAATTTCAGACCACAAAAAGAAGTCTAGCGGTGTTAAATCCAGACTACTTGGTGGCCACACTACTGGTCCCCTTCGCCCAATCCACTTTTCACCGAATTCTTCGTTTAGATAAGCACGTACATATCGTCCGTAATGTGTAGGGCATCCGTCATGCTGGATGAACATATCGCGGGTGTATGCTAATGGCACATCCATCAACAGTATCGGTACCGTTTCCCTTATTAATTCTAAATAGTTGCGATCGTTCAAATGTTCAATGATGGCGTTATTCACTATCCCGGCCCAAACATTAACACTAAACCTCACTTGATGAGAATGTTCCACAATCACATGGGGATTATTAAAATCACAATAATGTTCATTGTGGATATTAAAAAGTCCCACTCTCGTAAATGTTGACTCGTCTGTCCATAAAATGTTTATGTTTTGGTGCTCTAATATCCACTGACATAAATTAATATGTAATTGTGGATCACTATCATGAAGAGCTTTTGTACGTCTGAAGTGGAAGGGATGCATTTCGATCTGATGCAATAGTCTCCACACGAAGTAGTGACTAACACCAAATCGTCTCCCTGCTTCTCTAGTACTGAGCCGTGGATCAAAATATGATAAAATATCTTCTTCCAACTGAGGAGAGTGTTGGTGAGGTCGTCCTCGAGCCTGAGCATATGTGGGCACTCGGAACTGCCCATATGTCAATAGGCACTGTGTGGCTGACAGTATGGTCGCAAGTGTAGAAATACGTGGATTCCTGATGCCGCGTCGGTGCAAGGAATTGAAGTGATCCAGCCGAGCGTAGAGGCGCCTAGCCTCCGCCAAATTGTCTCCAGCAATGGCATAAAACCGCACCATGTCCAACCACTCTACGTTTGAATACGAAGACATTTTACCAACTCACTCACGCGCGGGATTTAATCGAGGCACAGACGCACTACGGTCATCGTCTATCCCGTTTAGCAAGAAATGACACACTGACCTACTTACATAGACGAAAGTTGGGCAAACCCGCAAACAAAAGGGATGCGGAGAGCGGGGAGAGGGGGTACGAGCTCCATGCGTTCGCGCCGCACAGTGGGCTGAAATTCGTGTTTCATAGACATTCAAATCCTTTTTTGAAATCGACGCTATTTTTTGCTTGGATACGATTGGGAATACCTTCTATATACCTGTTATGATAAACTTTTGGGTTTATAACCGAAAACAGCGCTCCTAGAATTTTTTTCGAAAAAATTTGTATGGAGTCGACACAATAAATTATGATATCTCCGTTATCGCACAATTGCGCCTAATATCCTCTTAGGTTATTAATATATGAATTATTTTTGATTTTTTGACATACTCCATGACAAGGTCAGACGTGCGCTTTTTTTTAAAAAATCTTTTAAAATATTTCATTTTTTGTTTTGTTTATTTTTTTGTTTTAACTAATATCAAGCTTAACTTGGATGTATATAGATTGGACATTAACGCAAATCAACTATGCGCCATATTAAAAAGTCAAATTCGCTTGAAAACTCATTACCAGAAATAGTAATTATCTAATGATTCTTAAAATCCCCAATAAAATTAAGGAAATTATTGTTTGTTAATGACATGTTAACTATCTACTGACTTTTTGAATCTATATCTATTGAATAATAAGTTCTCGTTAATAAATAATTAAGAGGTTATTTAGCAAATTAGTTGTTCGGGAAAATAGATTAAAGTCGATCGCAATAAATAGGAGCATACTACGAGTAAAAGAAAATCATTTAGTATTCTTCAATCATTGAAAGTACAAACACCATGGCAAGTATCGTAACAAACTTGGATTTGTTCGTTATTTTGAAAAGCGCTCTTAAACTCAGTGACTATAATATTTTGTTTCAAACAGTGCTATCTCGTTTAAACAACAGTGTGTCTGAAGAAAATTGTGTGACTTTAAAAGAATTTTGCCGAAGATTCACTAGGGCTGCGCATAAACGGTATGAATCAACACAACGGAAATATGAGAGATTCCGAACTGACTACGAAAGTTGGCTCGAGGCTGATGTTGATTGGCCGAGTTGCTTAAAAGAAAATATAAAGTCAATTACTCAGCAGGAGGGAAACCTTATAGTTCCACTTTCGGAGCCATCACCACGTTCTCATGTAACTGTTTTGGAATCATCTTCAAGCGCTACTAGTTCGCATTTGGAGCCATCTACATCATCAACGGGAACTATGACAAAACAAAAAATATCAAGCCGTAAACCTTTTGAAGACTTGGGAATGAAACAGAAAAAGAGGCGGAGTGGAGACCTGACAGACAAAGATTCCAGTTAGCTCGTATTTGCTACTATTTCTAAGTTGAAAGACGAAGGCCAAAACAACATTGCTGCAGTGATCGAATATATGGTGAAGCACCCAGAATCAATCGAAAAATTTCAAGATTTAATTAAAAAACCAAGTAGTAAAGAAATTTTCACCCCAAAAAGCATTCGGTTTACTGATATCTCTAAAATTATCAAAGTGGCAATACATAACTCTTGGAGAATCAGCAATTGGAGAAGGCCTTAAGCAATTGTACTCTTCGTATTACTGCGTGCAAAAAGAAAAGAACGTGTGCTTTCCACCTGAGCCGCAAAATTCAATTACGGTGACAGATTCTTCAGCAAAAATTTCACTCCAAGCTTTGCTAGATCTGACAGCAAAAAAAATAATAAAATCTTTGCCAGAAGTAATACAAAATAAAGAACTGATCTTAATATGTAAATACGGTTTCGACGGAGCATCCAGCCAAAGCAAATACAAACAGAAGATGGATTCTGCACAAGATGACTCTTGTATCTTCATGACTTCGTTATCGCCACTGAACATGACATGTGAAGACATCACAGTTTGGGAGAACCCGAAACCTTGCTCAGCAGCGTATTGTCGTCCAGTACAGTTCACCTTTATTAAAGAAAGTGAAACAGTGGTGAAGGATGAAAATGAAAGAGTGAAAGCTGAGATATCGGCTCTCCAACCATCTTAATGTGATAGCAATATGGTGAGTCGTAAGCGTATGCTCACCATGATTGAGGCTAAAATAAAAACTTATCTTTCACCTAACGTGAGATCGAATGTAGCGTGCTACCTTTGTTTGGCAAAACCATCAGAGATGAACAACTTAGAAGTATTTAAAAATAAATCAACTGAAGATGATTTGATGGAGCTCGGACTTTCTTCACTACATGCACGTATTAACACAATGGAATGTCTTTTACATATCGCTTATAAATAAGATATTAAGAAGTGGTCTGCTAGAGGGGAAAGTGAGAAAGCCGCAGTGGATGCCAGAAAGAAAACTATCCAAGCCAGGTTCAAAACGGAGCTCAACCTATTAATCGATGTCGTAAAACAAGGTTATGCACAACTAATGATGGCAACACTGCACGACGATTCTTAGAATTTCCTGATAAGACTGCGGCTATCACTGGTCTAGATGAAGATCTGGTCCGAAGATTTGCTATATTGTTGCAAGCCATAACTTCAGGTGAACCCATCAATGTTTCAAAATTTAAAGAATATGCGTTTATTACTGCTGAGAAATATGTGGAATTGTACAGTTGGTACTACATGTCATCAACAGTGCACACGATACGGAGCCGAAATTATTGCTGCTAACGTAATTTTTCCGATTGGGTGTTTATCTGAAGAAGCTTCAGAAGCGAGAAACAAGGACTTCAGAAGATTTAGAGAACATCACTCACGGAAGAAGAGCAGAGTGAGTTCCAATGAATATATCTTTCATTTTCTTCTACTTTCGTCCGATCCGCTTATTTCAGCAGTAAGACCAACGTTGAATACCAAGAAAAAGAAACCTTTGTTTGATGAAACATTGGATAAATAATTCTGACTCCGAGTTCGATTCTGAAGATAGTGATTCAGAATAGGCAATATTTTTAAATAATATATAAATTGTTTTATTTAATTTTGTCATATATATATATATATATATATATATATATATATATATATATTTATTGTAATTTTTTTACCATATTTTAATTTTAATGAGATGTTATTTGTATGATTATATGTATTGCACAACTACTAAAATTTAGTTTTAAGTGTATTTCTAGTGCTACTAAACTAACCACGGAATGTGTCTTATGATGTTTAAAAATATTTAATTACAACTAATTTTGTAGCCTAATTATCCAATAGATATTAAAGTAGTAGTAGTAGATAGTGGTGCTGATTCCTGTAGACATCTGCTAATTTTGGGTGAAGGTGTCTGCAGGACTTAGCGCCAATGTCAGATCACGATTTGTATTTAAGTCATTATGTGTAAATGTTTCTATGTTAGAAATATAAGCTTAAAGAAATCAAGCAATCAATAATTTTGTATGGTTTTTAATGAGTTTCACTTTCTAATATTGCACACAACAAATTTGCGTTAATATCTAGTCTATATACATCCAAGTTAAGCTTGATAGTAGTTAAAATAAAAAAATAAACAAAACAAAAAATGAAATATTTCTAAAGATTTTTTTAAAAAAAAGCGCACGTCTGACCTTGTCATGGAGTATGTCAAAAAATTAAAAATAATTCATATATTAATAACCTAAGAGGATATTAGGCGCAATTGTGCGATAACGGAGATATCATCATTTATTGCGTCGACTACATACAAATTTTTTCGAAAAAAATTCTAAGTGCGCTGTTTTCGATTATAAACCCAAAAGTTTATCATAACAGGTATATAGAAGGTATTCCCGATCGTATCCAAGCAAAAAAAAGCGTCGATTTCAAAAAAGAATTTGAATGTCTATGAAACACGAATTTCAGCCCACTGTGCGCCGGTCGGGCGGGCGGCCGTTGATGCCTAAACTTTTTGTTTACCTTTATTACCTATACCTACATTGAATCGTACCGCACGTTTTTATTATTGACTGTGTTGCAGTCATGTTTAAAATAAAAATATGTATTTTCGACAAAAATGAGTGCCTATTCTTGATTAATTTTCATTAAGTGTTTTTAATAATTAACGATGCAGAAATATTCTATATCATTGACTGACTACATACGTTTCGGGAAAACAGTGAATTAAATTACACGGTGTATAAATAAAAAATATCACCGGGCAAATTATCCCGTTGTAATAAATACGTATGGTCACCGAAGTCATAGAACTTTGACATTCAGAGGCAGGCTGCATTGAATAGTGAAACTTTGTAGACACTATCAAATTGTTGTTTGATGATCTGACGATGACTGATGACAACGAATTATAACACTGTGAGGGTTGTGTACAATGATTTAAGAATAAGAATCTGGGATTTAAAAAAAAGTTAAGTTTCTGCCTGTAGTAAGTATTGGTCTCGATTGCTGGTCGGGGCAGAATATAATGATATCAGCCCTGTACGCGGGCCTCTTCTTAGTGTGAGAAAGCTTAATTAGTCAATAAGGCCAAAGTCAAACACTGGCCTAGTGCGGGTTAGCAGACTTCATATATTATGCTTGCTTGAATGTTTGTGGATTCCCCTGCGACACCAAATTCATTGGTAACGCAAGTAATGTATTGAAAACAAATCTAACTGTGAGTTTGTTTCGCTTTAACTCCTCAACAACACGACCAATCATCGCCAAATTTCGCATACACGTCAGGGGTACATCAGGAAAAGTACTGTTTCCGAGGGATAATATATTTACATACCTAACCTAAAAAAATCTAGGCAAAATCTAGTATAATGTCATTGCGTCCAAACAGTATTATTTTATAATGGTCCATCATGACTTGGCGACTTGAAGACTCAAGCTATGGATTATTCAAAAAGAAAATTGTTAATGCCTTTTCTTCAACATCTATTAGTAGCATGTATCAAAGCGACAGTTAGTTGTCTCCAGGGATGTCTGCTCTGATCCGTCTAGACGGTGTATCATTATGTTGCTTTCCACGCGGTTGACTTAATCAGTTACAATTATCGTAAGCTTGGTTTTCTGGCTTTTATTTCGTAGAAAGATTTTTTATAAAACACTAGCCGTCCTCCTTTTTATATAGCACTAGCTTTCCGTTGCGGTTTCAACCACGTTTATGATTACTGCTCCGCTCTCGTATATTGTAGCGTGTTATTATATAGCCTAGTTAGTCCTGGATAAATCAGTTTTCTAATGGTGACGGATTTATCTACATCTGTTTAATAGTTTCGGAGTTTATTTGTTATATACAATAAAAAACGTTATATAAAAAAATAAACCGACTTCAAAAATAGGAACGCATGTTCGCGCGCCTACGACAATCGTATAGCAACGACTTACTCGTCAACACATTGCGTGCTACCGTTAGACTTTTAAAATTGTAATTGTCATTCTTGTAGTCTTATGTACTCGGATTACACGTATTTTTGGCGATTAAACGAATTTTAATTTATACATCTGGACTGGCCCAGAGAGTCAGTAAAAGAGAAAATTAACCTATTACTTACCAAATAAACAACCTATCTACTTACTATGTTTTATTTATATAATTCCAATATGACAATTCTTTTAAAAATCTATTACTTATTAATTTAAATAAAATACCATTAAATATGTGGTACTTACTGGTCTGATTAAAGTCTTGTGACTTTGACTTTGAGGCCTATATCCCCAAAAGTGAAGGTGAGTAGACATGGGTGAATAATAATCATATCGCCAACTTTAGTTTCAGGTCCCAAGTAATAGACGCGAGTCTATTGCCATTCACCGGGTACAGGTCTAGATTCCATGTTGCTACTCTAAATTTCTTGACAGGGAACTAGACCTGGGTAACAAACTCGAAACTTCATGCTTTGTAGTACATTCGTTACTGATGCGCTACCGCGGCAACCATCACCGGGGTCGTTTACTCTAAATACTGTACACTATTCGTCTAGACGGTGTATCATTATAGAGCATTCTATACGGTTGGCTTGATACTATATGATTATCTTGAACCTGGCTTTTCAACTGTGAAATGATTGTTTTATACAACAAAGCTGGCAACGGCAATAGCCAGCGTTATTACGTAGGATAAAGACCAATTTGGTAAGAGATCTGCGTAACATACCCGTTCTTTAGAGATACAGGAGTCAGACTACAACTAGAAAACTACTAGAAAAATAATGCAATCGATTGTATTGCTGATTTTAAACAAATTATTTTCTCGTTTCTGGTGTACTAAAATGTATTGAATAGTCAATTATATAATCGCTCGTTTTAACGGTGAAGGAAAACATCGTGAGAAAATCTACATTTCTGAGAATTTCACATTTCTCGAAGTTGTGTGAAGCCTGCTAATTAACACTAGGCCAGCACGGTGTGCTATGGCCTTACCGTTCTCGTACTGAGAAAAGGATCTTGCCCAGCAGTGGGACAGTATAATACAGAATATTTATTATTATATTATATAGCAGTATCTATACTAAAATAACGTTGTATATGCAAAGGTGGAGGGTGCTTACAGAACTCCTACCGGGCGAAACCCAGTCACAGTGTTACCTACAAGTCGCCGGTTACTCATCCGTACCGTTAGCAAAAACTTGATGCCATCTAACACTTTAAAATCACAAGCAAACGATTATTTTACAATGAAGAACAATTCTGTTTATAATTATGTACTCTTTAAAACTGTTTTGTTCATCGTAACAAGCGTGAAAACCTCTTGAATTAGACCTTTTAATTTAAATATGTTCATGTATCTTTTCCAAATAAAAGTTATGTACGGCGAGGCTGGAAATTCTAATCTTCGCCATCCAAAGGATTTTTCTGTTCAAATCAATCTTTAAGAAAGTGGAGATGTACAAAGGTGCCTTTTTTATTTCCTTTCCAGTTTAGCTCGGGAGCTGACATAGATTTTGTTGAGCGAAAACTTGTTTGTATCTCGTTCTTCTTTGAACTTACAGGCGGTCTATTAATATTCTAGGTATATTTTTATTTTGTAACTAAAGTGATTTAAAATATCAAAAATGCAAACAATTAGTTGTATTTAAGGAGATTTGAAGTCGTTTTCATCGTGTAATTTTTAATTAGAACTAGACTAGACCAACATCGTCCGCTGTTACGATCCTAAAAAAATTTGACACGTGTGATCTGGCAACATACAGCGATAGGTGGTCAGCATGGTTGACTATGGTCTAATATCTTTTATACTCAAAGAACGTACGTACTGAGTAAAATGATGGCTGAGAGCCGGCGCTGATTGACGTCGCGGCACGGCACGGCACGGTAAAGGATTTTATTACTGATCAAGTTATTTTTATTCTTATTTCAATGAGTTTAGAATTCATATTACTTTACGGTATACTCCAACACGCCGCGGCATGTCTTAACAAAGCATCCACTGGGCTAACGAAACATGCCCAGCTGAGCCGTGCCGTGCCAAGACGTCAGTCAGCGCCGCCGGCCGGCCCTAATAAACGAACACTGCTAAGGTGTTACTTTAGCTATCCTGAATGTTCATTTTTGCAAAAAGTTCAACATAAATAATTGTGTAACAAACATTTTTGGTTAAAACAATTCATGTGCACTACTTACTCAGTTAAATAAATAGTTACAAATTATAACGCTCCAATTTGGGGAGATTCTCTTGATGCCAAACTTCCCTTTTAAATATCAAACAATTAATCCACAGCTTTATATCCAAAATTACCACGAATGAAATGTTAATTGTAGTCTCTGCGGGAATTCGTTCATAAATTTCCCGAAGGCAATTCGGGTCAATTCATATTTTCATACAAATTTAATAAACGCTTTGGTCGTAGGTACTTGCAATTATTTGAGACTGGTAAATTTTGAAAATTGCCAGCTTCAGTGATTTGTCTTTGTAGTGATATTTAATTAATTTATTAGAAATATTCTTGGTAAATGTTTTGTCCTCATTTAAATGTGTATAGAAATATTAGCAAATTGTTTGCTTATATATTGGAGGTAAACTTTGGGACTAGTGTACGTATTTTGAAATGATTTCTCTAATAGAAAAGTTAAGCTATTTCTGAGTAACATACACTGTGCCAATCACATAATTATTATAAAAGCAGCACATTTCTAAGATGGTAGATATAGTCTTATGTCACTATCTCCAAATAGCTAAATTAACGTTTTTACACCTACACTTCGCCAGCGAAAGATTTTAGACCTCATGTATTAGAGGGCGAAGTAATTGGCGTCTACCTATATCAGTACCGATTGCATGCAAGAATGTCTTTTTTATGAAACCGAATGACAGTTTGTCTGACCGAAAATTGCAAATGAGACCTCATGCAAAGAAGTCGCCTTCACTACACTACCGCTACGCAACTGAGGCGGTAGAGTATATCAGCAATAGTTATTTATCTCAGCAGTTTAGTAAGTATTCGTCGCCATATTTTATGTCGTCAAGCTCTCGGCCTATCTGTTTCATGTATTGTCTTTACGTTCGGATATCAAAGAGAAGCACACCTTTGTGATTGCGACTGATTTTCTACCGAATTGTCGGCTTATTTCTACTCTAACTCCAATCATAACGCCGTGGTACGAGATGTTTAGAATTTCAGATAACACACGTGATTTTTGCGAAAGGAGTATGAGAAATGTACTTCCTTTTTATTTTAAGGTCAAATTCCGTACCTACTTTGTAAGACCTTTGCCACACAGAGTTCACCCCTGTGTCGAAGAGCACTGAACAAATAGCTAAACAACCGTCACAACAAACACCCAGGTTCAGAATAACTATTTGCGGATAACACATTTTTTGTCAAGTGTGTCGATCGAACTTGTAACCGCTATGTCAATCAATGCGCCATTTTTCAAACAGTATACATTTGAAAAGTCTGTGCATTATCAAATTTAATCAGGTATACAAAAGCCGCACTACAGTTCCTAGTAAATAGGAAATATTTTTTTTATTCTTGTTAATTAAGAGTGGGACGTAGGTACACAATTACTTGCTAAATTTTATGTAATTGTATACGACTTACTAATTATACTCCTATTATTATTACCAACTTGTATTTTTAATTTATTTAATTTGATTATGATTATTATTTTAGTATTTATCTAATCGAATTCATCGTGCATTACTTTAAAAAATTTAACTTTTTCTGAACTTGGAATTCTTTTTTCATACATTTTATCTCTCTTAAAGCTGGTAATCGTCTGATAGTGTATATTAGGAGTAAACACATTTTTCATACAAAACTTGTCAAAATGTTTAATTATTTACACAGATAAGGTTCAAAATTTCATATGATTGCCAGCCATGTTTACGCTTTTGCTTCAGGTCCGAGAGTTAAACTCGGAAGCCGTTACCCTTGCAATCTTATATTAAAAATTTAAATCACGTCAAAATTGAATTGTTTATATCTTTACTTAGCCTCTAAAGATCCTTCTAAATGCGTAAGATTAATTAAAATCCGGGCTTATGAGATAAACTCGCTTTAATCAAATTAATTACCAAAATATTGTATGTATACCTATTAAATTATAAAGAACTAATTGGGTAGCACTATGACGTAAGTAAGTTCTGCTTACTCTGATTTTACATTTCGTGTTGCAGCTATTATAATATACTGCTATTTCCTTTCTCTTTCTTTATTTAAAAACAATGATATTTAACACCAATGCTCTGAATACTAACTTTTATTCATGGCATGGCCCTCACAGGAATACCTAAAATATTTTATGTGTTAATACAGGATATAGTGTATGCAAAATTTATTCCAGAAGAGTTCAACGGCTGACGGGTAATTGAGTGACAAATAGTTGCTTTAACATTTATAATACTACACGATATTGTCTGCGGCTTCGTTCGCGCTAATGTAAATTTGACAAAAAGATTCTATCGTCGGAGACAGTACGTTTTCTGGATGAAATGTACCTTATATCCTTTTCTGTACCCATAACAATGAGTATGCAAAATGCATGATGATCGGCTGAGTCGTTAAGGCGTGAAAGCGTAAGAAACAATCAAACGAACTCACATTCGGATTTAATATATTGATTAATTAATATAGTATGGATTGTTGATTCTGTCGACAATATTGTTACAAATACATCAAATAAAATGCAATCATTGTATCCGCCAGTGTCAGAAGAACTTGGCAACGATGGAGCATTGCATGTGGAATGTCGCCAGATTATAGCTAATTTAATTTATTATATATAATTCATGAGAGCAAGAACGGTGATCGTTGAAGGGGAAGTTGGACTGCCAATATTTTGTATATCTATGTATCCGTCACCAAAAATATTATAACATATCATCAGTACATGTTTGATACTAAACAATTGTAGCTCGCTTTCCATTCAAGAGTTTTTAAAACTTGCGCGATGTGTGCTGCGTATGTCAATATCCTATTTATTTATTTATTTATTTATTCATTTGCGAATATGGGTATACATTTGCAGATCTTATTAGCTAACAATTATTGGTCTTTTACCATATTCAACCATCAGGCATGCAAAAAAAAGAAAGAGAAAGACATTGTAATTAATATTAAAAATAATACCACATATCTAAAATAGCAATAAATTAATACATAGTAATAAAGTCAGGCTGTCATAATAATTTCTTAAAAATTTAAAATAATGTCAGGTCATAATAATAAAATGATAAAATGTCATACAATTATAATAAAATGTCATATCATATAAATAAAAAATGTAAATTTGGCAGACTACTAGCTATTTTCCATATGCTTGTCCTCTAAGAACTCTCGAAGCAAATAATAGCATTTGACTATAAGCAGTTTTTGAAGACGCCTTTTAAATAGTTGTATCTTATATACTATCTAAAATATTTTATCATTTTTAAATTTGTATTTAAACAAAAACTGTCTCTGTTTCTCCATTCTTAGAAAAGGTAGGTAACGTATATATATATACGGTAACCCGTATTTCACCAGTTATTTTCATTCCTTATCTTCTTTATATTTAAATAGAAAATTCCTTGTGCATTCTTAATTTAAAGCAACTGAATTATATTCCAAATTAAATAGATTTAAATTACTGCCTTTGCCTGTTCAATTTCATCATATGTTTTAAGCTAAACCATTAAATTCCACTAAACAAATGGACGCTCTTACGAGACGCGCCAAATTGAACCAATTCGTTTGGATGAGCTTAGGCAAATGGCATTGCTTTGGTCATGTTACGGTCAGATTAGGTTTAAAGGGTTTCATTATATTATGTAGGATCGGCTTTATGTAGTTTAGCTTAGGTTTCATCAATAATTGGGTTGGCGTTGGAGATAATCAGTGAAAAATGAATCAGTTTGGTGGTCGTGTTTCTGGAGAGAGCGTGTCTTTGATAGACTTTTGTATTGTTAGGTAGAGGTTTTTGAACTATTGTAATATGTTGTTCATTAGTTATTTTTAAGCCACACTAGCGATGTTCGATTATCCATTAATAATCTAATTATTCGAATGTTTTATTTAATTGATGTATTCGAATAAGTGTTCGACCCTATTGGCGTTTCTCGGGCTCCAATATTTAATATATTTCGAATGCGTAAAACTAAAGTATATGTATATAAATACTTATTTAACTTAACTTTTGTTGTTGCTAGTTATAGTAGTGTTGCTGTTCCTCCAAACCGCAGGAGACGTCCAGGGCGCCGCCGTAGGGCGCGCGCAGACCTCCAGCCACCCTAGGGGGCAGCCTGCGGGTGGTTGACTTGGCTAGTCGGCCGCCCGAGCAGCACAGGCCCGAGGGAGGGGCGTAAGCGTTCCGCGCGCCCCCCTCAGTGGAGGGGAGGGCTGTACCATCTGGTCCTCCCCCAAAGAGCTGGGGCCCGCCTAGTTACTTGGCGGGCTAAGACCTGTCGGTGTCGCGGCGAATGCTAGCGCGAACCCCGTGGGACCGACACTAGGTACTGGAGGAACGTCGTCAGGGGTTTAGTGGGTATGGAGCCTGCTTCTCTGGCTCGAGCCCCACACACCCGCGCCCTACCCGGGCGCGGAAGGTACGTAAACGCATTCCAATGACGTTAAAAAAAAAAAAAAGTGTTGCTGTTCCGGGCACGCCATTATCGTGCCGGTAAGTCCCGTTTTTGAAGAGTAGCTGGAGAGGCGGCATTGCGCCCTCACAGTTCAGCTGACACAAGTAATGACTGGCCACGGTTGTTTTGGCCAGTTCCTGTGTCGCATAGGTAGGCAGGAGACGCCCGGATGTCATCACATCGGCGACTGCCGCGATGTTGTTGTGGACACGGCGCTGCACACTTTGGCGGATTGTCCCGCCTGGGCATCGCAGCGCCGTGAGTTAATCACGGCAGTCGAGAGAGTTGACCTCTCGCTCCCGGCCGTGGTTCAATCTATGGTCTGGAGCGAGAGAATGTGGAACGCCGTCGCCTCCTTCTGTGAGGAAGTCATGTCCATCAAGGAGGCGGTGGAGCAGGAGAGGGAGCTCTTAAATCCTCTCCCAAACCGCAGAACCGGGCGCTGGAGGGCGCGAGATGACCTCCAGCCACCCTGAGGTTTGACCTGGTGGTGGTGGGCTGCGTGGGTCTGCTCGCCACCCGATCAGCGCCAGGGCCGAGAGGCGGCGTGCGTGTTCCCATGTGCGCCTCTGTCGTGTTTTTTGTCCCCCCACAAGGTGACAGTAGAGGAAGTGTTATGTAGTGGCCTGCCGTTTTACACGGCTGGCCGCAATCTCGGCGGGGTCGCGATTGCATGTGAAAACGATTCGCGCGGCCCCGCCGCCTATGGTTATGAATAAGAATAAGAATAAGAATAAGAATTCTTATTCTATTCTTATGGTTATGTCGAGGAACACCGTGATAGGTTTAGTCGGTATTACCGGGGTATCTTTCCCTCGGTGAGCCCGACATAACCTCTCCGTCACCCCGCGGAGAGGTATGCGTCAAAGCAATCCACCACGTTAAAAAAAATTGTTGCTGTTAAAATGAACTTAGTGGTTCGTGTCTTGTGTCGCATTTAGTGAGAAGAAAAATAAAATAAAAATGTGTGCCCGTGTCACGATTGGTAAAGCACATCGTCTACAATTAGGGGTGGCGACGTCGCATCTCATTATGTTCGCGAGTGTTCAATCATATCTTGAACGAGTACCTCGGTCGTCGCCGGCGGCCGTCGCTGCTAGCGGTGCCTCGCGCGCGCACCAACCTGTTGCAGCGCGCACCGCTCGTGCGGGCGCTGCGTGTGCTCAACACACTGTCTGACCAGATAGATTTGTTCACATGTCCACTGAACGTATTCACAAATGCTGCTTATTGCCACTGCAGTAACTAGCTTAGTTTAAGTGTATGTATAGTATAGATATAGATATAAGATAGTCTAAGTTCAGCTACTCTATCGCATTAGGCTTGCCTGTAAAGATAGACGTAAGTTTTTATGGTCAATAAATAAATAAATAAATAAACAAATGAAACCAGCAATGTTTGTTTGTATATTTTCTACAAGTACCCTATTATTATTCTTTTGATATTTAATTCTGTATATATCTGTAAATATAATGTACGAAATACACAATGTTAAAGATATTAAAACAAGTAAGCATTTCAAACTACTTATGCTATAACCTAGGAATTTGAAATAGTTATATTATAAACAACGCTTTTCCTACCCTGTTGCAAGTTAATAATTTATTATAAATTATCGCAACTTTCGCCCTGGTACTTATTATTTCGGAAGACGGAAGACTTTACAAAAATCAAACATTAGACACAAAATACACGGACTAGGAACAACTCCTTGTGGATAACAAACATTTTTCTTCCGTGTGAGGATCGAATCCTCGACGTAATTGCAGTTGCGAGGCGATCAGTTAATTCACTAAGTCACCTGTGCAGTTGATTATTTTATTTGACATTGTTATAAATAATGTTTATCTAAACTTGGTCTAGTCCCAGCCGACACACACACTACTGTAAAAATAAAATAAAGTAAGAAGTTCTACCAAACTTATTGCAAATGAAACGAGCCCCTAAATATGATTATGTTTTAAACAGAAACGAAAATCTTTAAAATATAATTCACAACACCTTCATTTCCAGCTTCTTTATATCCCGGCTAGACATTATTCATAGGTACATATATTTGCGTAGCTAGTCGCTTTGTCAGCCAGCCTCGTCTCAAAACACGTTACAATGTTTCTTTGAGCTAACAATGTGTGTATGTTTTCTTTCTTATGTTTCATAAGCGGCTTTGTTAGAGCTAGTTATTAAGTCTTGTGTGCTTTTAAGGTGGTGAATTAAGATGTGTTAGTATGTCTGCATTGAATTACATTGTTTTGAATACTTATTTGGTGTTTAAATTTTTAGGTGATTTTAATGTGTGAATTTATATAAGTACAGGGTTAAATGAAAATGCTAATAATTTTACAACATACTTAACTTGTCAATGCTTGGAATGGCAGACAATGTTGGACACCTGTTTGGCCGCTTGTGTGCCGCTGCGACTCATAGGTTAACTATTTTTGTTTTAGCACTTTTTACAAACTGATACTGTACATTAATTTAATCTGCTGGGTTTAGTCATAGATACTAATGTAAAGTGGAAATCCCACGTACAAAAAGTTAGAAAAAAAGTTTGTTGCTAAGCCTTGTTTTAGAACGCAAACAATTGAGTAATAAGTACATATTTTAACAAGTTTAAAAATTGTAAGCGGCTCATCACGCACATCACTTCCCTCTTGCAGTGTGTTAATTTTTTACGCTGCTGATTTCTTTCGTAACCGCGTGTAATCTTAATGCGATTAGAGCAACTAATTTTAATATGTGTATGTCATTTTAATTTTGAAAGGTGGTGAATTGCAGTCATTGAATGTAGAATAACAGACAAAAATATATCGATATCTTTACTTATTTTATCTGCTATAGGTGTTTTTTACCTAATAGGTGGCAAACTTATATTGCCATCTATTGAGTAACCGTTTACCGGCAAGCGGATGAAATGCTTTATTACCACTATTTTTAGGAAAATCATCATTCGGGAGACTGTCTGCAATAGATTCGCTTCCTATCACGCGAAACCGAAAAATAGCAAAAGTTGAAATGCACCTCCGCCTACCTCTTTAGCGAGCGTAAGTTCTATACCTTTAACTTGGTAACCCAAACAAAACTGAAATTTATATTTCTTCAACGCAACCTAAAATATTCAGTAGCACATTCTCTTGAAACTAGAACGCTACAGCTTAACATTTTAATTATACTCGAAGCGATTCTTTTCAAACAAAACATCGTCCTACATTCAGTTCAGGAAAACGAACGAACAATTCAAACGGGGACATTACTAATTCAGCGGGGTAAAATTAAAAGGAAGAGAATGGGAGCGAACGATACAGTCTAATACCGTCTTAGATGTGTACAATTTACATTCAGTGTGTTTTATATGTTCCTCTCTCGAGACTCCATACGTTAGTTAAATTCGGGATATGTTGGGAAAGTAGGGTTACCTGTCTGCCTTGTTAGTTTCTGCGGTGGTAGTTAGTGGCGCGTGTATATTACTCCCTTGGTTTCAGACTTAGGCCACCATGCGTATGTGGACGAACGATGTTCGAATACTCATACCCCTTCAATTCTTGGAATATAGTAGGGGACTGCGTTCAAGAGGCTAGTTCGTTGTTTGTGTCCAAGGCAGACGAGTCAGGGCTACACCTGAATTGCCATACAAGGACATTGAAGAAACTTGTAGCAGCAGTAAGTTACTGCTGGCTACTGTCAGTAACAAGCCGATTGTAACGAGGCCTAAGCGAAGCAAAGTGTACTCCACTTTGTCAAAATTCTATGATTCAATAACAAAAAACAAATGCTTAATCTCACGCATATTGAGAAGTAACATAGGCGTGTAACATCGCGCTACGAGTCACGGGTGAAATCACAGGGGCCATCTAGTAGTATTTCGGTAGTGAATGCGACTGCTGTGCGTGAGGTCTCGGGTTCGAATCCCGGGTCGGGCCAACATAAAGGTATTGGGTTTTTCTGTTAAGAAATCTCAATACGAGCCCGGAGTTAGGAAGTTGGCGGTGTTAGACACCCCCGTGCCTCGGAAAGCACGTAAAGCCGTTGGTCCTGCGCCTGATCTCTCTCCGGTCGTGTCGGATTATCCGTCCCATCGGATCATGAGGGTAAGGGAAGAGAGAGTGCACTTGTGTTTGCGCACATACTTGTGCACTATAATATCTCCTGCGCAGATGGCCAGTCTCCGTTAGGATTAGCCGCCGTGATCGAAAATCGGTCTGGAGGACATTATTATTATTATTATTATTATTATTATTCCCAAGTCACTTGGGATCGGCTTTCTAGACATCAGTTTCTACACGGAGCGACTGTCATCTGACTTCCGCAACCCGAAGGCTAACGATACCCTAAGGATAGACCAGTGTCAGGATATAAATCCGTACTACACCATACTGAAGTATATGATTAAATCGGAATCCTATAGAAAATTAGGATGTGTCCCAAAAGTATAGACGATCTGGTTTTACTATTTGTTGGCTAAGCATGCTCTCTAATGAAGGAGACGTCAGTAGATGTATCCTTGTATATTTAGCGATGCGGCAATCGTTAGGTTAAAGTGCGACGGTAAAGTATCAACACTATTATCCACAAATGCTTCGTACACTACATAAGTACTATGCGGGTAACAGCAGATTAATGGGACGAATTTGAAACAGCGCCAGTGGTTCTCTGGTCATTATATGTATCTAAGACTCTGGTATTTCTCTAGATAGTTACAGCATGGGATTGTATTTACTAATTGCAAATGATCATAAACCACTGTATCCGCTTATCAGCAGATGGGCGGCGTGCTTGCTTGCTACCACAGTTATTCATAGCTCAATTATAATTATATAAAAAAAGTTGCTTCGCAGAACTAGAAACGTAGCTGAAGGATTTATTAGATTTTTTTACACTATGTTATATTTCTACATGAAATTAATGAAAAATTCTACTTTTATTTACTTTTCTTATAATTATGATGTGAGACTTATCAGACTGAGCCACATCAAAGCGTAGCTGGGATAGATAGTATAAAATAAAATAATGACTTTATTTACAAGAAAATATTTTTAACTCATTTGTTTAAACTGTCACTGTTTTGTAAACGGCAGAAGGAAATAAAACAAACATGTCTAAACCATACGTCTCTAAACCATAGTTAACATAAATTGCACAAAGCGTAAGGTGCAAGATAACGTAAGAAATTGACGATGAGACATTCTGGAGAAAGGCCATTAATGATATCTCAAACCGGCAAACGTTCGTGAAGAATTTAATGAGAAATTAAATGAACTAGATAGCTTTGCTTGCAAGTGGAAATTTGAAGTCTCTACCAACCCGTCTGGGCAATACAGACGCAAGTGTAAACTTCTATATACACATGTCTAGGGAATTGAATTTTGGTATGCAGGTATCTCATGGACGTTGAATTAGTTCCGTAGGTAATCATAGTCCAAAATTACGGCAACGTAAAGTTCTGAATAAGCTGCAATATGTACCTAGGAAACTAAATTATAGCCTTCAGCTAAACTTCACTTATGTGATATGTCGTTGAAACATAACATAAGTTACTTACATGTTGTTTTTTATTAGTGAAAGAATTAGTGATATGTAATTGCTATAAAAAAAAAGAAATCGCATATTGTTTGATTCCGCATTCGAATGTCAATTGGTTGTGACATAATCGAATATTCGAAACTTGTCCGATGATGGTACGATTATGTTATGATGATAGATAATTCCTGGTCGATCGATTGTGCTATGAGCTATGACGACAATTTCATAGCTCAACCATATATATTTTTTTTATTGAACTTTGCTGGCATACCTGCTTACGGTCCACCTGATGGTCAGTGGTCACCGTAGCCTATAGACGCCTACAACATCAGAGGCATCAATTGCGCGTTGCCAACTCTTTAGGAAAGGAAGTGGGATGGAGAAGAAGCGGGAAGGGGGAAAGAGGTGCCTCCGGCACTCTCACTCACCGAACGAAACACAACAATAGGAATATTGTAATTTCACGTCGATATTCTGTGAGAGGGTAATCCTTCCTCGGTCGAGCCGACCCATTCATGCTGAAATCAGCGAGGCTCTACTACTCAAAACTTACTATATCTCATGCCATCCGAATCGATATAATCGAAAGGCGGATATCACATTTGTACTTAATTAGCACTGATACTATCCGTAGTTGTTCTGCTGAAATCAAAGGATCTAAGTTTTACACATTTGAATATTAAGATTCATAAAAAGATTCGAATAATCAAATTTTGAACCGATATTCGCCCATCATCGGCTATAATATTAGATTTAGTTCTTTAGCTTTTGATTTTGTTCAGTACTCTCTACACTTAAGGATGTTTAATTAATCCATTACTAACTGTTATACGTTAAACAGGCATGTGTACTAATAATAATTAGTAGGCGCTATCGAATCGATATTAGTTAAACACGATTCAAATCGAGGGAACACTATTAAGGGGACGACATCTTGAGGCAGTAATTTGTACAGCTTGCAGCACCCGCTCTGTACAAAGATAACACTACGTTTAATTATACACACTGCTGTGAAAGAGGCGGTACCTTCTTATTATTATAATAACTAGCGACCCGTCCCAGCTTCGCACGTGTAGTACAAAATCTTAACAAATTATACACCTAAACCTTCCTCATGAAACATTCTATCTATTGGTGAAAACCGAACGAAAATACGTTCAGTAGTTTTTGAGTTTATCGCGAATAGACAGACAGACGCGGCGGGAGACTTTGTTTTATAATATAAAGTGATATCAGCCCTGTATTAAATTGTCTCACAGCTGGGCATATGCCTTTTCTCAGCGCGAGAATGGCTACGCCATAGTCTACCATGCTGGCCTAGTGCGAATTGGCAGACTTTACATATCTTCAAGAACATTATATATATTACCAAGAACATTATACCGTTAAAATGAGCGATATTTAATTATTTAATACGCACATAACTTCGTGACCATTAACCAACCGTTTAGAAAAATATAATATATTTGGTGACAGCACAAAGACACCGGGCGATATATAGGTGTAGTGCGCTTTAGCTTATTCTTTCGGTTTCGGATCATCATCACCAATAAAAAACAATGTAATCAACTATTTGGTTACGTTACAAATGTCCGGCAAGATGAGAGTGTAGTGCACCTTAGCCTATTCGGTAGATCATCAGCACCAATATAAAACCAATCAAACCACCTATTTGATAATAGTACGAATGAGCTGCCTGGCGAAATGCGGGTGTAGTGCACATTAGCCTATCTTGAGTAGATAATCGGGACCCATAAAAAAAGACATCTTCCAACAAGCATACGGTTTTCCCAGCCGGTCTGTATCATGATGTTGAACAATGCATTCGTAGTGCAAACGTGCCGACGATCCTAAAGACGGAGAACATTAAATTTTATTGAGTAGCAGAATACCGGTGTTTGTCCATGCGCCCTGAATCTCGTCTCTGATAGATGTAGCTGTTTGTGGGAATTGTTTGGTAAACTTCCTTCTGTTTTGTAAGAGGCTTTGCTTTTGCCACAGTAGTTTAAGCTTAGTAATTAATCACATAATTATATACATAAGCTTTGTATCTGTTGTTTGAATGTTTGTAAACGCCCCAGCAACATACTAGATTGAAAGAATGTTGTCTTTTAAAAAAGAAAGTAATGTAAAAGAAAAGAAATGTCCCTGAAGGAGTAGGTTGTAAGTGAATAAATACATTTGGCCAGTTGTGTTTTTAGAGTTCGAGAAAACTCTTATACAACAGCTTTGTCCATCTGTCTGTTATACAACTTTCAACTCAAGAACCGTAAGAGCTAGAGACTCGCGGTCAACGCCATTCGACTCAGCATAGTCGATATACCCCAAAATGACTATGACCTTTGACCTCTGACCTCAGTGTCACGTGATACCATTTTTTCGAACTCTAAGATTTACGACCATTCATTGCCGTTTCACACTTGTTAACTTATAATAGCGGGCGGTTCTGACTCTGTTACCGTCTAACAGGCATAATTCAAATCTGTACACATTCTAAGAACATGTAAACGGAAAAATCTAATAAATAATACTTTGCACGACTCGGAGATCGGAATTCGAACGCTGCGTTTCCTTTAAATATTCGTTCAGATTGCTTTAACATTCCTAACCTGTATCTTAGACAGACATTTAATCGTTTTAAGTAGCCTACGAAGCATGAAATACATAGCTCCGTTCAGGATATTGCAAAATGCATCCGCCAAGGGTTATAAAGAGTTCAAAATGCATGATGTATTTATTATGTTGGGAAGTAGTTTATAATAAATATTGAACAGATATTTCAGGTAGTTTTAGATAGAACATAGGGATGCTATTCTCTCAGGCAATATACACAAAGGCGAAACTACAGGATTAATTAAGACACTTAATATTGACTTAGCTAAATAAAAACGATATAGAAATTGTTCAGTTTCAGGAACGTGGCTCAAAGGCAAAGTTAGATCATTATTACAAAGGTTCATAGTTTACTAAGTTTAGCTGTAGAGGGCGCCACTGCACTAGAGTAAAAATACTAGAGAAAATAATGGTTCGTTCAGGGAAGATAGTAGTATAGTTTACTCAGTAGGAAAATGAGATAGGAAAAGTATCTTTCATGTGTTTTATCTTCTTCACTAGGTGTGATACAGGCAAAGATTTTCGGAAAAATATAAGCTTAGAGCACCTAGAGGGAAAGTATTAAGGTTCGGACCAAGTGAGTTCCAACGACATTTTAGACTGCACGGATGGCGTAGTGGTTTAGGTGGTCGCGTCGCCACTGCCACTGCATCGAATGTTGTGGGGTTGATCCCCACAAGGGACAAAAATTTGTGTGGTCTATAAATGGTTGTTCCGAGTCTGGATGTTCTTTGTGTCCGTTGTTTGAACGTTTGTAAAGTCCTCCGTGACACAGGAATAATTCCTAGTGCCTGGTGTCGCTTTAAAGACGTGACGTACGGCGCTAAGTATAGCCAGCAGTCGACAGTGTCATATTTTTATCGCTTGTGTCACTGACACTCTTGGCTAGAATAAAACAAGATCTACAGCTTAGCACGAAGATGGCTGCCGCCCTGCTGTGACATCACGTCTCAAAATTTCAAAATAGTTTTTAACTTTGTTTTTTTAACGTAGAAATTATTAATAATGTGTAATACAGACTCAATATTATTAACAACATTTTGTCAATATCAGATTCTCTATAGATAATAAATTAATTTTAATGTTGTATTTCGATTTTACTATAAGTTGCGCTATTGCCTTTGGTTTCCTCAATTTTGTGTATAGAACCGCGTTTGTGCATATATAAAGTAAATGTGTCCTACTTTTGTTATTCAGTAAACAATAAACTCATCATTAAAATCATTCACTTATGCTATTAGACTATATTCGTTGTCTAATATATGCAGATGACAAACAAAGAAAGACGGTACATAGGAATGGGTCTTTATGTAGAATTTATGGTTGTCAGTACGCTACATTTGTCGACTAAATAAGAGAGGTAAAAAAGTGCACTAAACATAGATTCACGCATAATATTCAGAAAAATAACAGGCTTCTTGCCTCTTTGCTTTACCAATTCAGGCGTAAGTAGATAATTATACAAATAAAAATAAATGAAGCAAAAGAGAACTTTTGCTTCATTTATTTGATTACATTCTTAATGCACGTGTTAGTTTCAAATCGATATAATTAGTATATATAGCTATGTATTTCATATTGGTATGTAAACATTTATAAAATAATAATCCATTGATAATTAAATACAGTAAACAATATTGTCGGTAGTTAAATAAAAAGACGTGAATCATACTTGTTTGTCGTCGCCTATAAAAACGAATGTTCCAACCGGATTGACTCACTTTGTATCGAGACGTTGACTGGTATGGAGCTCTCTGAGATTCAAAAGGCGACGGACAAACATAAATTAGAAGATAAGTATAATTATAATTACTTTGTAGTGAAATGATTTCCATGTAAAATGATTTTGATACCAAATTATGATAAATATTATGTACATTATATTGGTCTGTTACATGTTAGAATTATGTATTTTATTATAGATTATTAAATATAGTTGATATGCATAATATCGTTGTTATTCAATTAATGTTTCCCAATCATATATTTCTTTTACTTTTGTTTTACAATAATAATGGAATATTAAGTATATTCAGTATGAAACTAATAAATTACATCTTTAAACATTGGGTTTCATTTTCATATTCTATTACACGCTAGACGGTTCAGAGTACTCTTAACCTGGCGTTTTCCATAAAACCTCCGATTTCATCAGAGAACATTAATCTGTCTTTTTAGCTATGCTATTCTCATTCGCTTTATATTCCTATTCAATATGACAAAGTCTATCTATACACTTCGCCTTCGAGAGGCGGTGGAGCCAGCCGCGGACTTATTACTTCCAAAAACCACTTCATGAACTTTTTATCTAGAGTAAGTCAACAATATTTCTTAGAATTGTGGATTATTGAAAAAGCTTCAGAAGTCTCGTTGGATTGCTTTCGAACAAGCGCGATTATGACCCAGTATTGGTGTTCAGATGGTATTGACTTTTATTAAACATACGTGTGTAAAACTTGTGCTGGAACGTCGAAATTATGAAGATTTCGAGATAACTTTATTTTGATGCAGACTAGAGATAACCTAACTAATATAAAAAATGTGAATGTATATATTTGTAACGCTTTCGTGCCTCAACTACTTGACCGATCATCATGAAATTTCGCATAGATATTTCAGGATTACAGAAAAGAATAATACGGATGTAGGTACGATCAAGTACGGATGAAACATAGGGTATTTTTCATCCGTACTTGATCGTACGTACATACATCTGTACTGTAATGTTTCCGAGGTATACCTAGTATACAATATACCACAATGTTGCTTAAGAACAAACATATGCATGCAGAGGTTATTTAAATAGATATACGCCGAAGCAATCCGCATTGCTACCTGGGTTGCACAGCGGTAGCAAATATCGTATCCACTACAGTAGGTACTGCTGTGCGTTCTTATGAAGACACGGGTTGGGTTTCTTAGTCGGGCCAAGTATAGTTAAGTTTTTATGCCGAGAAATTCACGAAATTACTATACTGTCTGGAACTGTGCTCGGTAGATGGCAATAACATTCCGTCTATTATCAACCTAAACCTAAAACCATGGCTGGCAAAATGTGGGCGTAATAGCTCTTCTAACCCCTTCCGGGATGATGTATGTGGTCAGGCAAAGGCACGACCTGGGAATCGGTCCTGTGACCTCCTGCACAGCAATCAAATTCTCTACCGCTGTGCCATCATACATAAGGTAAAACACAATGCGTTTATAATCTAGTCTTTACACCGGTCTCTTACTTAATTTTAATCTCCGTGTATTCCATTCGATATGATTTAATCGAAATCTTCGATTTGGCTTTTCCTGTTGATTTTCAAAGGGAAGAAAATGTATTCGAAATGTAATATTGCAAATTAGGTAGGACTTCGAGGCCGCGATGCTTTAGATTTACAAACAAATTTGTTATTTCCATCCATTTTCTTTTAAATATTCTTAGGACAACATTGATGTCCTATTTAAATATTCGTGATTTGAGATTTAGTCATGGTAATTAATTGTAAAGCAGCGATAGCCTTTTGGAAGGCCGTAACTACCACGAACGGCCGTAACTGTCTCTATTTAGATCCGAAGCGTGCATCTCTCATCTTCTTAGTTCTGTGCGTATTAAATAGTAAATTATCGCTCGCTTTAACGGAGTAGGACAACACCGTTAGAAAACCTACATGTCTGAGAGTTCTCCTTGATGTTTTCGTAGATATGTGAAGTCTGCCAACCCGCACTGGGCTAGCGTGTTGAACTATGGCTTAACCCTTCTCACATTGAGAAAAGGACCGTGCCTGGCAGAGAGACAGTTTAATACAGGGCTGATAATAAAATTAATGGTGGTAGTAATTGGTGATTGGTTACAAATGAAGGTCAAGCCTGATAACTTTTCGAGGGAGTTTGTACCACGATTTTGTCTACGTTAGTCGCCAGGAATTGGTCTGGCAAGTTTTGCATTATGACTGAAGAGCAGAATATTGGTCCTGTAAAGAGAATATAGATATGGACGCGAGTGCTGGTAACCACGTACCACCTTGGTGCCTAGCGCCAGTTGTTTTTACATTAACGTGTTTGAAACGTTTACCGCGTTTGGCTCTCTGATTGGTTAAGACCTTGAAGCGGGCCAATCGGACCGCCGAACGTCATAAACGTGTCGATTGCGTTAACGTGAAACAAACTCGCACTAGGCTCTCAGGTACAGCTAGCTAAACTACCAATTCATCGCCAATCTAAATGCCTAAATTGTATGTATAAAAGGAGATACAAAGGAACTCAATCTGTCTACCTATCTTTTTGTTTTACATCAGGGTGGTAAAGAAGCATATGAATCGCCTAATGGTAAGTAGTTACCCTATATTAGTTTGGTGCCTAAACATCCAAGCTAGCTCATTTGTGCCATTACTCACCAAATAATTGGCAACGACAATCTCCTCTACTTACTTTCTTTTTTTTGGTTTCTTACTTACTTCTTTGGTTTATAGACCCAACTTATGTCATCGCCCTCGATATGACAGACCGCCACTTTTGTCGGTCTTAGATCGTTCCTTATTAGAAGTCACGTAATTAACCAGCTTTCGAATATAGGTCAACCAAATACAGTTATATTTCCACATTAAATTATGAGTTAATTCATATATGTAAATGCATTAACTGTTAGATATATAAAAAAAACATTGTTCCTATCCGGCGAGCTGAAATACTTTGTTACTGTTTGAATGCCTAGATCCAGTTGTGCGGCTGGTGTTCTTTGGCTGGGTTTGTGTGCGTTCAAATTAAACTATTTTGTTGCAATTGAATGTTATATTAAAATATAAAAAATACAATAAAAATATGCACGTTGCGCACGCGTGGCGTGTATAAGGATAGGCGAGCGAGTCAGTGGCTAGTGGGTCGGGCGACCGAGGTTCGGTCGCTGTGACGTAGTAGCCCGCGGAACCGGTTCCCGGCTGCCGGCGCGCGCGCCCGATGAGACGTAGGAACATATTCACCCGGGTTGAAGGCTGACGGTCTTCAAAATACTGGAAAAGGGGAAATATTATTATAGGCACGAGTAATAATGCCCTTCTTCGTGGGGATATCTGCATCTCTGCAGCGCCCGTCAGTCCCGGGCTTGACGGAAACTATTCTGCCCAGCAGCCACAGAAGAGGAGGCAGATGGGCATCCTTTACTAAAACCATATCCCTCGGCTTCAGGTCTTGTCCGGCGTTCTGCCACTTAGTTCGCTACTGCAAAAGAGAGACTTATTGTATTCCTTTGAGAAGCGTTGCCAGAAGTGTTGCCGTAATTTCTCAATACGCTCAAAGCGTGGCAATCGCTGGATGTTGACGTCGCTGAAGTCTGGACGAGGCACTGACGTAGGAGCTCGTCCGAGGAGGAAATGAGAAGGAGAAAGATAAGATAGATCAGAAGGATCAGTGGACAAAGGCGTTAAGGGTCTAGAATTCAGAATAGCCTCTATCTGAATCAGACATGTTGACAGTTCTTCATAGGTTAAATGAGTTAGGCTCATGATTCTACGCAGAAAATATTTTGTAGATTTAACAGCTGCTTCCCAAATACCACCAAAATGGGGACTGTAAGCAGGTATGAATTTGAAATCAATGCCTTGATTTGCAAGATCTGTATGTTTGCAGAGGAAACCTGTAAGAAGCGTGAAAGCTCATTGAAAGCTCCCACGAAAGTAGTGCCGTTGTCAGAGTACACGCGCTGAGGCTTGCCTCGACGACTGATGAAACGACTGAAGGCCGCTAGAAAGGACTCTTTTGTGAGGTCGGAGACCAACTCTAGATGCACGGCTCTGACTGCAAAGCATACAAAAGCACAAATGTAAGACTTAAGAAGTTTGCAAGGGGAGGGCCCTTTCGGTCAGCTATCAGCTGACCCGCTGACCCGGCGTAATCGTGTCCAGTGTTTAAAAAAGGAAACTCGAGATGCGTTCTGTCATTAGGTAGGTCACCCATTATGACCTGGACAGGCTGAGCTTTAAAGCGAGCACAGCGAACACAGTTACGCACTGTTTGTTTGGCTAGGTTCTTGCCTCCGAGAGGCCAATACGACAACCTAATGTGTGCCAACAGCAACTGGAGTCCGGCATGCAAGATAGCTTTATGTTCTCTGGTAAAAATAATTTTAGTTAAATGATGTTTGCTGCATAGTAAGATTGGGTGCTTAACGTCATAGCTATAATTTGAATTACGTAGCCGTCCGCTTACGCGTATTAAGTTTTCTGAATCTATGAATGGAGAAAGACTAATCAACCGATTCCTTTTTTGCAAGGGCTATTTATTTTTAAGAATAATGTATTCCTCAGGGAACATTTCCTGCTGAGAAATTTGTAAAATAATGTTTTGTGCTGTTTGTAATTCTGTGTACGATAAGTAGGATAGTTTGATTGTGTTGTGTTTTTTACACAAGGTAGCATAAAACATATCAAATTTGATATTTTTATTACCTTGAACACTGGTCGTCAAGCAAAAACTTATTAACTTAATACCGAAATTCATGGCGGGATTCTTAATTTTCTCAGTCCGGTAGTAAACTGAAAACGCTGAATAATTAATTGATTTAATTTTAGTTACAGAACAGAGTCTGTTGGAAACCATAAAATCGATTAACATATTACAATAGCTGTCGGGGTTGTAATAATGCTTTAACTGGAACAACATTCACAATGCTACTGTCCGCTTATTACTTAATCGTTGATCTTTTTAATTTATTGTTTAAATATTTCCCTCGCACTCAGGAGTAAGTCCTGTTTCGCGGAAGACTTTGCAAACATTACAACACAAAGAACAACTAGTTGTGAATCGCACAAAGTTTTGTCCCGTGTGTGCAGAAATTAGGTGTAGCCCAATGAATAAGGTATTTAATGTGCGATCGAGAGGCCGTGGATTGAGATATTTGCTATACGACGTAAATCTACTCCCAATACAAGCATATTAGTTTAGCTGGATGCATTAACAAGGTTTCCTAGTATTTTACAATCAAAATCGCAAGTATTCTTTGAAAATATAGTCTACCATTACATGACTTTATTACTTACTATGTAAGCATGTTATGAAAACAGTTTGTTTACAACTTTAAATAACAATCGATAAAGAATCAAAACCATAATTTTATGTAGCATCTGCTAACCCAAAGTTTCCTATGAAAAATACTTTATTTAAATATAAACAGCCAAATTCATAATCTACTGTTTCTCGAGTATTCTAAGTCGTCGAAGACAGGTGCGTGCTGAAGCCAATTTAATTAATGAACAACAAAGTTTGGAAGTCAGGAGTCGGCCAGTTTTATAATATAAATGAATTACTGGAGACGAATATTTGGTTCGTTTTCGTTACATTGCTTGGTTTGCTTTCAATCAGCACGGATAACGCTAAGGTTAAATGGTCACGTAGTTGTTGATGGTGCGCCTAGCGTATGCTCGCTATCTACACGGAACATTGTGTGATCTACGGATAATTGTTCCGAGTCAGTGTTTCAATGTTTGTTAAGCTCATTACATATGTATTATAGGCATTATTACTAGTATTATATCATCTGTTATAATGTCTCACGTTTACGCGAATGTTATACATTGAAATTAAACAACTTTATACGGATTTTATCGCGTTGTTTATTTTTTATATACCTAACACTATTGTTACATAATTTGGAAACTTTAAAATACTATTGTTAACCGCTTTTACTAGTTACTGTTTACTTCTATTTAAGCTATTAAAATTATAAAACCAATTTAGATTTTTTCTAGTACGGTAGGTATATATAGTTAAACAAAGTGTAAAAGCTGAGCATAGAAAATAATACTTCTTAACTTTTAGGCTAGGCTACGTGAGAGCCTTATCTCAACGTCTTGATAAGACATTAAAATTTTAAAAGATAAGGTTAAGATTAATATTAGTCTTTTTGGTTAAAATTTAAGCACCAGATGTTGTATATATCCTTACATAAGGCGCCATAGATAAGAGAGATGTAGGAACTAGATTTTATTAGCTATTGTAGTTCAAAAGTTCAGTTGTATGATTTTCAGACCACACAGCTCATAAACTTATTTCAATCTGTCAGTTGGTAACGGCATTATTTTTTAAACGCTTGCAGTATGTGTCGATTTTCTTGCTAAAAGTAATGCATTTTAGAGAGTCCGAATAAAAATTGTTATTTACTGCGATTGTTGTAACAGGAAACTCATTAAAATTTATCTCAACCAGAAAATCGCATCCGACATCTCTCTGCCTTCTGCAAAAACATAGCAAATACTAATGCCACGAAACCAACGAGGTAGATATATATATATAAAAGTAAATATTTCAGGCAATCATTGATGGTTTGCCAAGTTTATGCGAAGACAGTGGTCTTGGGTTGACAGCTAAAGTACGTTGACCTTAATAGTTACAATCTAATACTAGCCTTTGTATCAATCACGATAATTAACTAAACTAATTTGTATCATTACACATTAATTACTATTAATGTAATTGATCTTGTATTATTATATACTAGATTTTGTTTGCGGCTTTGCTCGCATAAATGTAGGTTAAATCAATTTTTATTCCTTAGGAATAGTACCATATGTCCTTTTCTGTGGATACCCCAGGCAACGTGTACTTATGCAAAATGATGATCGGTTGAGTAGTTGAGGCGTGAAAGTGTAACAAACAAACTAACTCACATTCGCATTTATAATATTAGCGAGGCTACATGACTATACATACGGACGGAACACTGGTTTGAATAGTCACCTCGGTACTGCTAGTTCGTCTATTATTATGGGTTCGAATCCCAGCTGGCAGAATCTGCTGCCTCTTTAGTACATTGGCTTAAAAGCTTTCATGTTTGCCCGTGCGGCCGATCTTGTCATTTTCATTTCCCGAGTCAGGACTAGTGTATTTGGGTGTTTATGATAGTTAAATCTTAGTACCTAGCTGTAGGAAGCTAAATTACATTAAATACGACATAGGTTCGTCTCCTATGTTTAATCTTATGATTAAACATAAGAATAGAATATTATATCGAGCTTATTTATTAGACTGTAATTTTTTTTTGTTAGAAAATACTTTGAAGCCACATGGCGACTAAAGAACAATCTTATAGACGGCAATAGTCTCGCTATTACATGTAAAAAGAAACATCGTTGGCGAAATGTGGCAGTAACACACCTCTGCCTACCCCTCCAAAGATGTACAGGCGAGAATTAGTCATGTGATATCTATTATAACCTGAATCTCGTTATTACAAAACATTTAATTAATTAAAAAAGTTCTCAATTTGGTGCGGTTTACTCCTTTACATATAAACTAGCAGCCCCCACCGTTTCACCCACGTTAATTATAACTTCGCCGCAACTGTCGTTCGTAGCGTGATGATATATAGCCTTATAACCTTATCCAGCAAATCGGCTATCAAATGTAAAAATAAATTTTCAAATTCGACTGGTAGTTCCTGAGATAAGTCCGTTCAAACAAAACACAAACAAGCTCTTCAGCTTTATTATATTATTAGTATAAGATATACAGCGTGTAACAGAAATATGTGGTCAAATTTAAGAATCGTAATGTATATCTGAAAAATAGCCTATATGTATCCCCGGATCAATAAAAATATTTTTAAAAGATGATTGATATGATTAAACATCTCTCGGCTAATTAACATCACGCTACGAGCTACAAGAGCGAAGCATATAATAATCATAAACACTGGTGAAACCGCGTGGGACACCTAGTCACCATCACTACATATTATAAAACAAAGTCCCCCGCCGCGTCTGTCTGTTCGCGATAAACTCAAAAATCGGATTTTCATTCGGTTTTCACTAATCGACAAAGTGATCCACGAGGAAAGTTTAATTGTACGTATAATTTATTAGGGTTTTGTTAGTACCAAACCTTAACAAATTATACAATTAAACTTTAAACCCGTGCAAAGCTGGGGCGGGTCGCTAGTATAAGAATAAAGTTAACGAGAAAACATCTGAAATTGTAATGTACAGTAAACAGAATCTTGTAGCATTTGTATCGTTCCTTCACAGCGTAGTGTTGGAGCTCAGCACCCGGTGTAAAGTAAGCACTCGCAAAATTTGTACATTTCGCAAATGCCACACTTCTAGCAATGTTTACAAAGCAGTATTAAGTTTTGTTCAGTATTTGCGTGAAAATGTAATTAAGTAATGAAGGATGTAAGTACGTTACAGGTAAAGAGTGTGTGAAATATATGTAAGTTTTGTATTTAAACTGTCGGCGTAACTATTGTCTGACTGCACGAATGGCGTAGAAGTGGTCGTGGTCGTTATAGTTATGCGCATAGTGGGTGAAAATATAAACATAGTCCGATGTTCATATTCCCGTTGGAGTTAGTAGAGGTATACTGCATCCACCTTTAACCAGCAATGGTTATATATGTATTATATGCTACTACATAATAAGGGCGAAAATGGCATTTGGAAGCACGATGCCCTCCGAAGCACGGAGACGCTCAGATGAAATAAGCAAATAATATAAATAATAACTAAGCGGTCACCCATCTATAGACTGACCGCACCCAACGTTGCGTAACCTTTCTTATTCGTTTACCGATCAGAGGGTGAAACTGACAAAAAAAAACTTGAGAGGTGTCAAGGGACACCCGGATGGAACGAAGTTCCTTTCGATTAATTAGTGAAGGAATTGTAATAAATTTTTTTTAATTAATTAATTTATAAATTTCCGAAAATCTAAAAAAAACCATAAAAGATACACACCCTACATGGCGCGTGCATAATAATAAGAAGTCTGTTAGCTCGCAGCTGGCCACAAGGTCACGCGTTTTTTCCATATTGAAGTAATCTGCTGGCGCATGAATAAACAGTGCGAGCGAGATAGCGTAACTACTTACGCACGCCGCACAGCTTACAATAGCTTACTATAGCAAAAAGTGTCGTGACAACTTTTCGTAAGAATTTTTTCCGTCTAGCCCCCTTTCACAACGCGCGATAAGGAACTTCGTTCCAAAAAAAAATGAAGATTGAACATAATTCAAATAAAAGTACAAAATATAAACATATAAAAAAATACGAAAGCACGTAACCGTTTCAGCGAGCCCATTTAATCTTTCAACCCGTCAATCTGCGCCATTCACTAACTCATCCATTCGTTCACCGCAAAATGGAGGGCAAAATAACTTCAACAAAACATTTAAGAAAGGTTCAGTAAGTGAATTGCAATAAAAGTCAAACAGATGTTTTTACGGGGTGGCATAATAAAATAGGGAGACATAAAGGCAATATATCTCATGAATGGATTCAGGTCCTAATCAGAGCGTTTCGGTCGAGTCGGGCACCCTTTTCAACCCACACGTGATACGCTAAGATGGTCCTTATCTAATACCCTCTGTATAGACTAGAATGTGGAACAAATAGAGTAGGCATTTACGTTGACATGTGTAAGAAACTGCTGAAATGTTTACCTGCAATTGTAGCTTCTATTTTTATGTTGCATTTTGTTTTCGTTTTCGGCGCTGTTGTCAGAATGTTTATTAATAATAAAATTATAGATTCTTTTTTTGTTAGTATTGTTTTACATGTTAAAACAATTTATTTTCGGGTTTTGAACACAGTTAATTTTGTTTCAATGAATCAGTCTGTTGTAGCACACTGCTGATCTGAGTCCTCTTAGAATTTCCCGCCAGTAAAACAACCAGTCTTCTGCGCCCGCATGCGATCTGAAATAGACCCCTTTTCAGGTTATTGGTCCACCTGGCAGGATGCCGTCTTAAATTACAATTTGATTACACATACATAGCCTCACGCAAAACTCAGCCTACCTTTTCGGGTTTATACGAAGAAGTAGGCTGAGGTTTACGTTCAACCAGTTCAATTCTTATAACATAGATACTGAGAGAGATGGGCACATCGGTGGCGCAACGGCAGTGAACGCGACTGCTGTGGATGAGATCTCGCGTTCGATTCCCGGGCCGGGCAAAGAGTTATTGCGTTTTGCTGACAATAAATTCTTAGTAGGATTTTGCATGGCGTACATCCTTGTGCTCTTGCCATAATTGTACGTCAAAACTTTGCTGATGAGTAAGAAAAATCCTAATCGTAACTAAAGTTATAAATGGGAATCTCAGTTCGTTTGTTTGTTACGCTTTCACCCCTTAACTACTCGACCGACCTACATGAAATTTCGCATACACCTTGCCAGGGGTACAGAAAAGAACAGCGTACTTTTCATCCATAAAAAGTACTGTTCACGAGGAATGGAAATTTATTAACAAAATTTAGATTAACGCGAGCTAGGCCGCGGTCAAAGACTAGTAAAAATTAAATGAATAAACCTAATTTAATAGATAAGCCGGACGGGTTGGCCTTGTTATATTAATAACTTCATTATTTTACACCTGTGACGATCACCATTCATATAATAAATATAAAATTACATTTTCACGCAATACTTAAATCCGCAATAATATAATTGATAAGTAGAAAAGCGATAAATTTAATTTAAATTTATTATTTAATGAGTATGAAATGAATGATTAAAATGATACAAATGATTGAACGAAAATTAATCAAGTTAATTACTATAATGCGATACGGCTGAGTGACTCGGGTAATTAATTATTAATTTATATATAAGTATTTATTTAATGAGTGGTTTTAAATTTGTTTGTTTGCTTATGTATATAAAATCCAATAATTATGTCTGAGTAACAGACAATTTTTTTTTTAAATTTGGTCCTTGGTCCTTGTTACGCAGCGTTAGAGCTGTGTATAAAGACTTCGTTTCAATGTCCAGGTCGAGCCAAGTGTTACTGGAATTTTCAAGAAATACTTAGTATCAGAAACTCTGAAACTGCCTGTTAAACGGCACCTTTTGCTCTTTACCCGGCCCAGTTCCAGACTCCGTGCGTGTTACGTCCAGTTTCGGTTTCAATTCCCGGGCCGGCTAAATTGTTATTGGGAGTTGCTGTCATGACATTCTCAGTAGCAGCTCGGAATCTGTGCATGGTAAGAATTATGTGACACCTAAAACCATAACTGGTGAAATAAGGGGCTGTCAGGCAGCTCTGCCCACCATTTCGGGGATATACGTGTGAGACTATGTGTATGTGTGTTACTGCAGAAATATCAGCTTTTCTAAAATTGCTTAGGTCCATAGATTTAAATCATAGATTATACACACAATGTATGTACAATCTCCCACACAGGACAAAAATTTGTGACATGCGCCGAGTGTGGGTGTTCTTTGTGTCCGTTATCTGTATATTTGTAAAGTCCACAATACAGGTATTGTTACAAGTGCGGACGTCGTCTTTTTAGAAAATAAACACATCTTTGCATAGGTGTAGGTGCCTTAAGTTCTTGTTCTAATACAAAGCATCCATCGCTTCGTAGCTCCGAGTGACACTTGTAAGGAAATGTTTTAATTGACACGTTTTCTTTCCTTTACTGAAAAAGGAATCCGGTCATTGTTCGAAACCCTTCCGCGTCTGAGCACGGTTTCTGTTGTGCACTAATGAATTAATACTCAAATAGAGCTAGCCTGTCTGAAGCGGTGTAGGTAATATAAGTCTATACAGGTGTGACAGAGGTATTGTCATATTCAAGGTCAAGTGATATGAATGCTAATAATATTATAAACGTGAACTCCGCGTGAAAATGGCTGCTGAGAAAAACCGAAACGCTGGGGAAAGTGTAAACTTAAATCTAAATAGCTTTAATATTTTAATTAGCTTAAATACTACTACGTTTAACAGTCGTAGCGTTATAGAATAAAATGATGTAATAAACGTGTTAAATAAACGTGATACATTCCGTATATAGTAGTTTAATTTTAAATGTGTCCTCCTCAATAGCGCAATGGTAGGAAATGTGACTGTCGTGCCGTAATCTCGGGTTTGATTCCCGAGTCAGGCAAAGTGAATAAAATCAGAAAGTACATTATAAATGATATTCGAAAAGAGTTCTGCACAAGCGATATCTATATTGTATGGGCGAATGATTTATAATAGCTCTAAAGCAATCGTGCATGTCACAACGTAATACTCCTTTACCTACCAGAGGGGCCATACATAAAATATATAAAACAAATTCGAATAAAACTTAACTTATAAATTCGTAACTTCCTTAAGGTTTAGCATGACTGAACCACATCATTCTTTTCAAACACGGCACACAAAAACCGTCAGCAACATTTTGCTGATAAAACTGTCGATTGTTGCGAAAATTCATTAAAAGAAAAACCGGCGTCAATAGAATAAAAAAAACCGTTAAAATTCGGTGTAGTCTTCGTAATCGGTTTTTAATGAAGATTTACTGACCTTATGAACTGTATTTGTTAGTAGATAAAATACTGAAAGATGGATCGGGCCAGGTGTTTATCTTCCATGAAAGACTTTGATGGAAATATTTAATGACTTCTGCCTCAAAGGACTTCTTTTCGGCTTTCACTGAAGGAAGTTGGTTTTCGTAGGCCTTTTAGAAGTGTCCAGTTTTAATTATTGCGACTGTATTTTATCGTTTTGTGTAGCAGTTAGTTTTATTTTGAAGTTCTACAATTTATTTTTAATTTGGTTACATTCTTGCGGGTTTCTAGACAAATTTATTTGTTTCCTTGTGCACGTTTTTGACAGTCACCATTGTTGAATACGCCTGAACATTAGGAAGAAGTATAGCTGTACGCGTGTTAGGTCGTGTAATAACATACTGTTTAAAATGACATTTTGACGTATAAAAAGATTAGAGGAAACAGCTTCTATAAAAATAAGATGTACTTTTATATAAGCCGTATTTTATTTAGTATGAGGAATCAGGTACTATTTCAGTTAATATTGCAAAAAATAGACTGAACTATTTGATTTTTCAGAAATAGAAATTTTTTGTTTTATTTAACTTCCATAAGTATAATATGGTTCAATTCATTCGTTATCTTAGATTTCGCGCAAAATATGTTATAACTTACTCAATACTTTATTGCATTTCACAATATATACCTACCTACTTAGGTGGTAGTGCTTATCTTAAATGAGTCATTGTGAACCCTGTCGGGCACAGCTAAATAGGAGAGAGGATAATACATACATATATTATGATATTATATACTTATAATAATTTTTATGTTGTATAATAAGTGTACCTATATCTGTTTTTATTCTAGAACTTTAGTGTGAACATTTTAATTGTTATGAATGTATGTGTACCAGTGTGGTTAAGTCTTTAGTTGATTATCATTCAGGTAGGTATTCATTGATAGTGTAGTAGCATTTTCCTATCAAGAGACTTTTTAATTTAATTATAAACGCCGGTGTAGTCTCTAATTTTTTTATTGTATCTGGGACCTTATTATATCTTGTTATTACTTCTTGGCTATGGCCTTATTAATAATTATGGTGAGCGGCGATCATAACGCTACTGCTCCATTTATATCGAAACTATTATATTCATAAATATGTATTGCTATGTGTTTCTCCATGGATTTACTAAATTACATTGAAATTAAACTACTATATACGGATTTTATCGCGTTGTTTATTTAACACTGTATTACATATATAATTTTGAAACTGTTACACTACTACTACTATTGAATTTTACTAATTTATAAGCTAAGAAAATTATTAAAACTATTAAACTATTTAGGTTTACACTTTCCCCCCCGACGTTTCGGTTGCTTTTCAGCAGCCATGGTCACGGGGAGACTAAGATGGTATTTGTCTCAATGTTCCAGTGTAGTTATTTCAAAGTACCCAAACATAATTTAATCAGAAGACAATATTGCTACATTACATTTAAATATATTTGACACACACAAAAGTCTTGCCAATGGCTCGAACTCGAGACCTCTGCGTGGCAGACCAACAGTTTGCCACCAAGCTAGGAATACATTATACGTTAAATAATTATGATAATAAATACATTTAATTTGATTAAATTTTGCGGTCGACCCTTATTAAAATTGTCCCTTATAATTCAATATACTTCTTAACTTGTGGCGAAGTTTTGTATAAAGTGGAGAGAGGAAAATGGAATTTTCTCGAACATCCAAATGGTCGTAACGTGAAAAGTTGTATTAAGTTTATAAGTCAAGTGAAACTTGAATTTTTATGAGGAAATCTACGTGTCTTGATCTTGATCTTGACATAATGTTCTCGAAGATACGTCAGGTATGCCAACCGGATCTGTACCAGCGTGGTGACTTATTGTCTTCCCTTAGTGTGAAGAAACTTGTGCCCAGCAGTGGGATAATATATAGACAGAGCTGATTTTTTGGTGGAAGTCTCATGTTTCACCTAGCAGGTGTAAACAGAAAGAGGTGTTTCATAACATTATTACCAAAGCTGTGTTTTAAACCCACGTAATAGGCGACAACTATATTGCTAGGTACATATCCTAAAACTGTGCCTATCACCTAGCCAGTCTAGTAATTGCAGAGGCGAACAAAGAAGACATGCTTAGGCTATTTCAAAATGCGAGTGCAATCGAAGGTAAAACCTAGTCTATTCCATTCCCTATTCTAAAACTTTATCTTTTCTCCGACAACTAAACGAATAGTCGAATGTGCGACTACATACATCAGAGTTCTAATTTTAAGGTCTATGCACACGATGACTTTCTACGCGCTGTAACGCCTGGCGCGTATTACTATGAAACTAAAAAAGCAATTTATTTGTGTCCTTATTAGTATAGCTATATATGAAACGCAATTAAAAAGGGCGATGACCTTTTAAAACGTTATAATAATCTTTATTAATTGAAATCGTGTAGTTAGTGGTGTTTTGTGCACCTCTTGCGACTGCCCTAATCTTATTCAAACAGAAACCCACAACTACCTAGGAATTATAATAGATAAAAACCTAAACTGGAAACCTCATATTGCAGCGCTCAGTAAACGGGTTCGCAAGCTTCTACATATCTTTAAGAACCTCAGGGAATCGGCTGACATTAACCTCATTACTAAGATTTACCTTGCTCTTGCTCAATCCATCATAACCTACTGTATACCCGTGTGGGGTGGAGGCGCTGCAACACACCTCCTAGAGCTAGAGAGAGCGCAAAGGGCAGTCATAAAAGTTATGCTCCGCAAACCCAGAAGACACCCAACGGATATATTGTATGAGGAAGCTAACTTACTGACGGTCAGACAATTATTTATTCTGCACACAGTTCTTCGCCATCATAAAACAATTATTCCCTCCCAATTACCACAACATAAAAGAAGAGTACGCACTTATGTGCCTTCCTTCAACTCCATTTTCGCGCGGCGGCAATTGTCGCATACCGCACCATTTCTTTATAGACACTTCAACGACCTAAATCAAATTTTCAATATGAATAGATCGACCTTAAAAACTACATTGAATAATAAGTTAAAAGCTCTTGGTTACCATGCCACAGAAAATATGCTTAAAATTAATATTTAAATCGGCTCAATAAATCTCACACAAATATTTCACGCACACACAGAAACACACACACACACACACACACACACACACACACACACACACACACACACACACTCACACACACACACACACACACACACGCACGCACGCACGCACGCACGCACGCACGCACGCACATGCACACACTCAAACACACTCACGCATACACACATCACCCACCATAAAACAAATCTTCACAACAAACCCACTCACTACACAACACAAAACACCTTACACAGTTTATAATTGTTAATAAACAGTCAACAACTCATAACTTGTACCACACACCACATGTTTTGAATACAACTTTAAAGGAGTTGACTGCGCAGTCGCCGGCACAATTATAATTGTAATTATGCATGTACCCTCCCTTACTTTATATTGTATTTTAAACTCTAATTAGACAAAAAGAAATTGTTAGCAGATATTAGAACACTTTAAGGGGTGGAGGGTTGATAACCTGAGATACAGGAATCATCCTAGTTCAGGTATCAATCCACCATAATCTCATTTTCTTATGTTGCATTTTATTATGTATCTGTAATTTGTATGGTGAGAAATAAATTATATTATTATTATTATAGTGATCAGTCGACGTAAATGTGTGTATATCTATGTCTATGGGTCTAATAAAATTTATCACAAAATCTGAATTATCGCTTTACAACAACTGTCACACAATAAAACTAAATAATACATTGAAAGTACAACTCTTCGATAGACCACTACGCATCGCGGTAAAATCACCGATGATCGTTCCGATGTTTCCTCCATCCGTATTCAGGGAAAAGTGAATGCACTGGGTGCGAGGGAGCCCCCTTTTATATCGCCAAAAAAACCTATAACTAATATCCATAGAATGAAATAAAATCGCTTGGTTAATTTATTTATTTATTTATTTAATTTTAAAGAAAGCTTACAGACTAATATACATATGGATAGATAAGAATAAATATTTACTATTGCTAATAACAAGCTTTCACATTTAAATTATATTACAAGGCACTATAAAAAGAAATTAAAACTAAAAAAAAAAACTAGCAAGTAAAACTAAAGAGAAATACACAATATGAAAAATATGAGAAACAAAACAAAACGGGAATACAAAAATGATAGATACAATGACTAATTAATTATTATTCAATTTGATCTCTGTCATTGCCGCCAAAGTAATCTAAATTAAGAATACGTCTGATGTTCTGTGCCTTAGTGCAGAACAAATCAATATCGTTTTCTAAAATGGTACTGTTAACAACCCTTGTGCTTCGTATATAGAAAGAATTCTTCCTATAATTAGTGGTAGCAAATGCTACATCTAAAAGCGGACGCTTCCTAAGATGACTATGATTTGTTCGTAGATTTATTTTGCTCAACAGGTCTGGACAGTCAATTGGACCATTTGCAATATTAACTAAAAAGCATATATCGTTTGCATTACGCCTCAATTCCAATGGCAGGAAATGGTATCTTTTACAACGATGCTCATAGTCACGTGAATATTGCCATGCTTTGTAATCTAGGTAACGCAAGAACTTTTTCTGTATGGCTTCGATGCGGAATTTGTATACTTGGTTTTGTGGGTTCCATACTTGAGAAGCGTACTCAAGATGGCTACGCACAAAAGAGCAATATAAAACCTTAATCGGTTTCAGAGTTTTAAAACTGGAGTAAGTTCGGATTATAAAACCTAGCGCTTTGGACCCTCTCTTTATGACGGTGTCAATGTGAACATCGAATATTAATTTGCTATCATGCTCTACGCCGAGGTCTCTTATTGTATTTACTTTATTTATTGTTTGACGATCAAAAGAATTAAAATAACAGTGATATTCCAACCATATGGGCTTGGGATACTCTTAACCATGAGGCAATTGGTATGCTTGTTTGCTATCTTAATTGTATATTAAAAAGATAAAAACGCCTATCAATACAACAACTTTTCTAAAATGCTTCTACCGCACTAGTTATTTTCTGTACGCTAAATTAATTGATACAAAGAATACCTACACTCAGAACTATCTTTGCAGATCACACTAACAATAATTATCCTATGTGATATTCAAATACCATAACACGACGTTACCATTAGTTGCGCTACCCGAAAAAACATTGGTTGCGGTGTGTCAAACGCGCGTCAACAGTGTGAAAACGTAGACATGTGCATAGACCTTTATTTGATAAAATCATCCTTCATGGACTGAACTTTTTATTTAACTCGGAGCCAGTGCCATCTGGCAACAGTTTTAGGAACTAGTCGTGCAATAAAAGTACTTTACATTCCTACCGATCGCTAGAAAATGGCGGTGGAAATTTGCGCGTTTCTCACGCGTCTCAACTGGTATTGCTATGCATAGCAATGTATATATATCATACAAAATATTGACACATGTGATCTTTATAAGATAGGGTTAACGGCGATGTCTGTGCTAGTATAAACTGTGTGACAGACACCGGCGCCTTCCTCTTCAAGAAATTATATTACTTTGCAACATTTACTAATAGTAATAATAAAGTAATTTATAAAATGGTAAAATAAAAAGGAAATGGTAAATATTATAAAGGAAATGAAAACAAAACAAAAGATACTACGCATACTATACGATATGGTAAACATGGTGTGCGTGTGCGTGTGCGTGTGCGTGTGCGTGTGCGTGTGCGTGTGCGTGTGCGTGTGCGTGTGCGTGTGCGTGTGCGTGTGCGTGTGCGTGTGCGTGTGCGTGTGCGTGTGCGTGTGCGTGTGCGTGTGCGTGTGCGTGTGCGTGTGCGTGTGCGTGTGCGTGTGCGTGTGCGTGTGCGTGTGCGTGTGCGTGTGCGTGTGCGTGTGCGTGTGCGTGTGCGTGTGCGTGTGCGTGTGCGTGTGCGTGTGCGTGTGCGTGTGCGTGTGCGTGTGCGTGTGCGTGTGCGTGTGCGTGTGCGTGTGCGTGTGCGTGTGCGTGTGCGTGTGCGTGTGCGTGTGCGTGTGCGTGTGCGTGTGCGTGTGCGTGTGCGTGTGCGTGTGCGTGTGCGTGTGCGTGTGCGTGTGCGTGTGCGTGTGCGTGTGCGTGTGCGTGTGCGTGTGCGTGTGCGTGTGCGTGTGCGTGTGCGTGTGCGTGTGCGTGTGCGTGTGCGTGTGCGTGTGCGTGTGCGTGTGCGTGTGCGTGTGCGTGTACGTGTGCGTGTGCGCGTGCGCGTAAATCTGAGTGGGACTCCTGTGCAGTATGAGAACTGCCGTTCGATTCTCGAGTTATGTAAGATGTTATCTAGAAATACTCAGTAGTAATCGGAGTCTGGAACTGTGGAAGGCAGAGGTGTATGACATCCACATTTCGTTGTCTATGGTTGTAGGTCACACGTAATAAGGGGCGACTGTATTATAGTTTGCCTGTTGACTCCGTGCTATTTAACCAACCCAGGTACCGAACAATAGATCTTATGCACTGCAGTCGCATACACTATCGCTGCTCCACCAAGGCAGTTGTTTTACTTAGGAAACACATAATCACCTTGTTTAATCCAGGAATAGAACTAGGGCTTATCAGACACTATTCAAGTACCGGCAAGCCAATAACTGATTAAGCAGTATAAAAATAACAACTAAAACAAAATACAATAAACATTAATCCACCCATTGAAGGCGAAAATGCAATCAACAAATGTTCATAGCTCACAATAGCGAGTAATCAAAAATGGATTTAATTATACTGACAAATAGTTAAAAGTATATTATACTAGTGCACCAGCAATAATTTCATTGTGAAGCCACAGTTTTAATAAATACAGCATAAATTAATCACAATAATTGCTTGTTTTACGAGCTGGAACTTTTGATATTCATATTTATGTATGTGCTAGCTTATACTGCAGCTACGCTCCCGTTTTCGGCTAAAGTAAAAACGTTAAAAAACGTCAAAAGCTATTGAGATGCAGCGGTACACCGGTGGCCAGACACAATAGATTTTTAATTATGTCTGGTATTCTAAGACATGATAGACTACAAAATCAATATTTAAAATCTGTGTCTGTTGCAACTATTCTATACTGGGTGTAAGGGACGGTTACCGAAAATTTTCCAACGCGACAACTATACAATGAATTTAAAACATTAACAGTCCGTCAACTGTATACTCTTCGCACAGTTACGAGCAAACCTGCAAAGCTCCCATACACTTCAAAAACTAGCTTGTCCCAAATTATACACAACCACATCTTTTGCTCAACGACACAACCTAGAGGTTGTGCCTAGGTAGACCTAGGCACACTCATTTACCTGCAGTCTATAGCGGAGTGGTCGATCGGTGTAGCCGTAGCCGCGGAGCCATATTACGTTCCTCCCAGCCCCAATTGGGCAGGTGACCGGGACAGCTCCGTGGCAGTCGTCGGCTCCACGGCGCCTCGTTCACCCTCCCTCTCAGTTAAGGAGAGGGGAGCGGGATACGTTGCGGCCGCGTGGGGAGAGGTCACCGTCGTTGGTGTGTACTTCTCCCCCAACAGGAGTCTGGCAGACTTCGAGGCCTTTCTCAACAACTTGGAGGCCTCGATACGGCGGATATCATCTAGCCGCATCCTTGTGATGGGGGACTTTAACGCAAAGTCTACTGCGTGGGGGTCCCCCCGCACGGATGTCCGAGGAAGGGCGGTCGAAGAGTGGGCTGATGCGGCGGGCCTCTGTTTGCTGAACAGGGGCGCCGTCAACACGTGCGTGCGACGGCAGGGGGGGTCGATAGTGGACCTTTCGTTTGCTACCCCGGCCCTCGCCGCACGCGTAAGGGGATGGCGTGTCCTGGAGGAGGTAGAGACCCTTTCGGACCATCGGTATGTCCGTCTGGAGGTCTCCCTGCTCCGGGACCCTAGCAGGGGTCAGCGCCCGTCGGCGGGCAGAACACCTCGCTTTCCGCGGTGGGCTGTGAAGAGGCTGAACCGGGACCTACTGGAAGAGGCAGCCATAGTTCAAGCTTGGCTGTCTCCTGCACCCCCGTCTGGGGAGGTAGACGCCGGGGCTGTACGCTTTCGCGACAGCATTCAAGCTGTTTGCGACGCGGCCATGCCCCGAGTGCGACACTGGACCCCAACGGGGGTCTACTGGTGGTCCCAGGAGCTGGCGGACCTCCGTGCGGCCTGCATTCGTGCCCGGAGGTTGTACACACGCAGCCGAAGCCGTCGCCACCGCGATGAGCGAGAGGAGAGCCGACTGTATGACGCGTATGGCGAAGCGAAGGTGTCTCTGCAGTCGGCCATCTGCCGCGCCAAGGAACGGGCGAAAAGTGAGATGTTGGAGGGTCTAGACCATGACCCCTGGGGGCGCCCATATCGCGCGGCGCTGAACAAGCTCCGTGCGCGGGGCCCTCCCCTTACGGAGACTCTCCAGCCCAACTTCCTCTCCGAGGTGGTCGAGGAGTTATTTCCTGACCGGGCAGAGCACGTGCCCCCGACAATGGCCCCATCGGGAGGCCGACATCGGGAGGCGGACCTCAGTGCTCCCCCGGTTACAGACGCGGAGATGGAGGTGGCTGTCTTGCGGATCCGCTCCAAGACGACCGCCCCCGGACCTGACGGTGTGCCGGCGCGAGCTCTCGCGCTGGCCCTCGATCACCTGGATGTTCGCCTCAGGGAACTTTTCGACGCGAGCCTGGTGTCGGGACGATTCCCTGAGTGCTGGAAGGAGGGGAAGTTGGTACTGCTGGCCAAGCCGGGACGGCCTCCAGAGTCGGCCGCGGCGTACAGGCCCATAGTGCTGCTGGACGAGGCGGGGAAGATGTTTGAGAAAATTCTCGCCACCCGCATCGTCCGGCACCTGAGCACGGTCGGTCCCGACCTGTCGGACGCTCAGTTCGGATTCCGGGAAGGACGTTCGACGGTCGGGGCCATTATGCGCCTGAAGGCCGCGGCCGAGGAGGCGGTCGCCGGCGGCGGTGTTCTGTTGGCGGTGTCTTTAGACATCGCCAACGCGTTTAATAGTCTGCCATACAGCTGTGTCCAGGGGGCGCTCCGATATCACGGGGTACCTTTTTACCTGGAGCGGCTGGTGGCAGACTATCTGAGAGGCAGGAGTGTCCTCCTCGAGGTTCGAGGCGAGGTTTGGCGGCGGCCCATGTCGTGCGGTGTCCCGCAGGGATCGGTTCTTGGTCCGCTCCTGTGGGACATGGGGTACGACTGGGTCCTACGTGCTGCCCTACCCCCCGGGCTGAGCGTCATCAGCTACGCTGACGACACCCTCGTCACAGCCCGTGGGGGTACCTTCGAGGAGGCGGCCCGTTTGGCTACCGTGGGGGTTTCCCAGGTGGTCGGGCGTATCGAGGCGCTGGGTTTACGGGTGGCTATTAACAAGACGGAGGCCCTGGTCTTTCATGGGCCTCGTCGCAGTCCACCCCGCGGCGCCTCGATAATGGTGGGCTCGACGCGCGTTCCCGTCCAGGCCCACATGAAATATCTGGGCTTGGTGCTGGACGGAAGGTGGCACTTCGGCGAGCATTTCAGACAGCTCACTCCGAAGCTTCTAGGCACTGCGTCCGCCCTTGGGCGGTTATTACCAAATTTGGGCGGGCCCAGTGCTGGTTGCCGGCGACTCTACACGGGGGTTATCCGGTCGATGGCGCTTTACGGCGCACCGGTGTGGGCGGACTCCCTGACCGCTCAGTGCAGGACTCTCTTGCGGAGACCGCAGAGAGTCATAGCGGTCAGGGTAATACGTGGATACCGCACGGTGTCGGCCGACGCAGCTTGCGCGTTGGCCGGAGCACCCCCGTGGGATTTGGAGGCTGAAGTGCTCGCCGAAGTGTTTGCAGTGAGTGAGGCGGTGCGGGAGGAGACGGGTTGTCGTCCCCTCCCGACAGCTATTGAGTGCGCGCGCAATCGAGCCCACCAGGGCATGATTTTAAAGTGGAAGGCGCGGCTGGAGGCGCCCCTGGCCGGTTTCAGAACCGTTGGGGCCCTCCAGCCGGTATTGGAGCGGTGGGCAGGGCGGCAGCATGGGACCCTTTCCTTCCGGCTAGTGCAGGTGTTGTCAGGGCACGGTTGCTTTGGCAAATACCTGCACACGGTCGCTAGGAGGGAACCGAGTCCCGTCTGCCACCACTGCGACTGTGAGGAGGACACGGCGCAGCACACGCTCGAGCAATGTCCTGCTTGGGCGGTGCAGCGCCGTGAACTCATTGAGGTAGTGGGTGAAGATCTCTCGCTGCCGGCCGTGATCAAAGCCATGGTCGACAGCGAGAGGAAGTGGGCAGCGGTCGCGTCCTTCTGCGAGGACGTCATCTCGCAGAAGGAGGCGGCGGAGCGGATCCGTGAAGAAAGTATCCTTGCGGATCCGAGCCGTCGCCGGCGAACCGGGCGGCGCAGGCGCGCTTACGCGCGCCTTATGCCGCCATAATGAAGGCTGCGGGCGGGAGAACGGGGATCTCCCGTCCGCCAGCCATTGAGTCGGTCCGACGCCCTATGTAGTGCCGGGGCGTCGCCGAGGAGCTGTAGACTGCTGGATGGGTCGCTGAGGTAGTAATTGTTGCCAGCGGCCCATCCACTATACAAGGCAGCGAGCGTGCACACCGTGGGGTTTTGGTCCGTAGGCCCGAAGTACGGGAGAGCCGGACATAACCCTCTCGCCTCCCCTTGTGGCGAGAGGGTATGCATCAGGCGCATTTCCCCACGTAAAAAAAAAAAAAAGGCACACTCATTTACAATAAGTTAAACCAACAACTAAATATACACAAATTGAACGCTTACAGATGCAAGAAAAAAGTTAAGCAATTTCTACATACTTACCTTAGATTACGATGAAACTGAAGCACTAAAACGGACATAAAGGACACCTCGATTCGGAACAACCATTTGTAGGTCACACCAATTTTTATCCCGCGTGGGGATCGAACCCACAACATTCGGCGCGGGGAGATATTATTATTATTATTTTATATCTATCGCATGTTTAGTTGTCACTAGCACGAGCAGATTGTTATATAGATTAAGACAAGTCGGTCTCTAGTAGAGAGCTACCGTTTCGTACTCTCGAATATGAGCCTATTTCTTGAAGTGTATATAATAATATATAGTATAATAATATTATTTTTTTTATTTTTTTTTTTTTTTTTGTACATAGGTACATATAGTATATACGTTTGGCTAGTCTCACTTTAGTCTGGCGGAATGCACGCCTATGTCAGCCTTGGGTGTTTTGGAGTCCTATATTGTGTTCCAGATGTGATCCGTCCTATTACAATCAGAGACGATGCTCTGGAGATCTTTAGAATGTCTTTGATAAATATTTCTGAATCTTATCCGATTAAATTTATTAGTTAATTTTATCGCATATAAAGTTCGTCTACTGATTTTTCTATCTATACTTATAATATAATAAAGGTGAAGGATATGTTTTATTTTTGTTTGAACGCGCTAATCTCAAGACTATGTCTCGAGACAGCCATTAATAGATCATACAATGTTTTGCAAAACAAAAAATATACTGGTTCTACGCAAAGAAGAATTAAAAATGCAATATTTTTAATAACACTTCTGCTTGAATGCAAACCAATGTCTATTTGTATTTGTCAAGAATACGTTATATGTACAAATGTAATCAACGTTACCTAGACGTTTCACGACGTGACATATGTTATATAATTTGTCTATGAAATGCACGCTGAGAGGAGAGGATTTTCATTTGCAAATCTATACTTGTCACCAAGTTTATCAAGTTGGATTTAGTGTTACGTATTAGTTATCGCCAAAATTATCAAATGCAATGTTGCAACCAAACATTTTATTTTTAAGGTGTTTCAGTAACACAGTCATACTGAACAGATCGTAGTCTTGGAAAAACTTTAGACTCCTCTAAAGGCTGCCCAAGAGACCGGTTCGGGTGGAAACCCGATACCACTCCATAAATGATGGTAAATGATTATCTTCTGAAGATTTGACATCTTTATATAATATATAAATCTTTTGTGCGTGTGTTTGTAATTCAACTCCTCCTAAACAGTTGGATTGACTTTGATGATTTTTTCTGTGTTCAGGTGGATTCGAGAATGGTTTAAATTTGTTCTACGTAAAATTTTTTTTTCGTATTTGCTGGACCACGTCTGTCGGGACAGCTAATGATTCTATAAAATATAGAATTACTAGATTTTGCCCGCCCGCGGCTTCGCTTGCGCATATATAGGTTAGGTTAGTACCTAACAGTGCTTTTTCCTGATTGTAAAGTACCCTATGTTTTTGTTCTTCTGACAATGTATATCCGAAATTTAATGATGATTGGTCAAGCAAGGCGTGAAAGCGAAACAAAAAACCAACAAACTAACATTCGCATTTATAATATTAGTTAGGATTTTTATTCTTAAGGCACGCCTGTACCCGTATACTATCAAACCAAGGGTATTATTCGCGTGTTGTCAGCTACTTGGAGTTACTTTAGTGTTTACACAAGAGACAAAGATTATTTGACTGCATAGATGGCATAGTGGTGTAAGTGATCGACATTCCGATATTACACGTGATAAAAAAATGTGTGGTCTACAAATTGCCGTTGTGTCTATTCTAGAATGTTCGTAAAGTTTCTTACGGCACAGGATTTATGTATAGATCCGGCAACGTATTTACAAAAAGTATAATGAAGAAAAGGAAGTACTATTAGTTTAATAGAAACTGACCCTACTGACCTTAGGCACACTACTCCAGCTTGCTTAGCTGTGATCTCATGAAGGAGTAGGCACGGACGGATAACATAATCTTCATTATTTCTTAGCTGAGCTTCAAAACTCAACAATATAAATCATATGAGGTATTTCTTATATAAGTGGAATATTTGCGTCACTCCGTGTGGTGTAGACGGGCAACTAAAAGATAAAAATAAAATATGACAAATATATTTTATTCGAAGGTTTAGTTTTATATATTTACATATATATCATAGCGCTTGCTTAAAGGATATTTGGTGAAAGGATAATTTTACTGTGTAAGTACTTTGTAGATACTTCTTTAATTGGATCCCTACAGTTTTGAGTAGGCGTCTTCTTGACTGTACCATAAATTAAGCTGATGTCTTCTTGACGGTACCATATATCAGTGGTTTTTATTCTTCATTTTTAAAACTATTAACTGGTGGTGATGACACTTTTTACGCACAACACCCTAGCCCTGTGCGGGTAGGAAAACTACTGGCATCTTCGAAAACATTGCCGGGGTTCGTACCGTGGGATCAAATTTGATCTCAGATCTCAGCGTAGGCAGGCAACTCTATGCCAACCGTACTTTTTAGTATCATAATTTATTAGCTGTTACCCGCGGTTTCGCTCGCTCGGAAACAGTACTTTTTTTAATACATATATCCCTTGTTCTTTTCTGTAACTCTGCAATTATGCAAAATTTTATTAAAGCGCGCAAGCGTAACCAGCTACCAAACTAACAAACAAACTCACATATATATATATATATATATATATATATATATACACATGATATAAGGTCGGATTACTTTGTATATTACTGTTTATTGTTTTAAGTATTTATTTTAAATAATAAAGAGTATTTGTAGTAGTAGAATAGATAGAATAGGTTTATTTCGTAAAAACATGAGTAATACAAGTTTTATATTGCATAAAGATGGTAGTAGATAGTATATTTATATTAAACATTTATTTTATTATCTCTGCACACCTTTTTTAAAAATCTTGCTTAAAGAAGGTGTAAGGGTTGGGATCCAAGTTCCTAATTTTTTTTCGCCGGCTTTTTAATGTACTTAATTTCTTTTACAAATACAAAGACGTGGCAAAAGGGCAGGGATCAAAAACCTACGTTAGAACGATAAAGTTGGTCATCTGCCGTGCAACCAATTGCTTGCAAAAGCAGCTCGTGTGCATCTATTTAACAATACGATCGGCTTGTTTGAGTTTCATATAACTTGCTACTGTTTGGCCAGCCAGCTGTATGCCGTCATAATGCCAGATTGGATGACGCAATAACGTAGCACACGTTCCTTTGTTTCCAACGTATTTGAACGAATATTTGTGTATGTAAGCACCTTTTGGTTTCGCCTCTATTTAAGTTTCTGAAGGGATGAAAATCTGAATATATTTATCTAATGCGCGCCGTCGTTTGCGGTTTTTTTTATATTTTCTGTTTTTCTGGCAACATATGAGTTTGTTGAAAGTACCTATTTGATTTAAACGCGCTTTTGGAAAGTGCTATATAAGGTAGATATGAATATATAGATATGAATGGACAATGGGAATAGAAAGTTAATTAATTTCTTACAGACCGAATTTCGATCAACAATCTTAATAGAGACACAAGTGCACTCTGTATTCCCTCACACGCATAGTCTGATGGGACGGCGATCCGACACAACCGGATGGGGATCTGGCGCAAGACCAACGTGGTTTCCGAGGCACTAGGTTGTGACACACACACCTAACTCCAGGTTGCTATTGACAATTTTCTCAGGAAAAATCCAATCACTTTTTCACACGAGACAAAAAATTATGCGTTTCACAAATAGATGTTCCAAGTCTGGGTGTTCTTTGTGTCTGTTGTTTGAATTTTTCTAAAGCCTCCGCTACATAAGATTCATTTCCAGTTCTGTTGTTTTTATATAGAATAGAGAATTACAGAGATTATAGATATTCCATAGAAAGGTGGTTTTATCAATCCAAGGCGATTCCACTTTTCTTTACTTAGTAATAGGACTAACGAAATTGGAAGCACTTTTTACTAAATTTACTTTACAATTTGGATTGCCAATAACAAGTAGGTACTCTAGTCAACCTCACTTAACTAAATGCTTGTGACACTACATCTATAGGTAAGTTTTTGACACTATCACCTATTTGAACATAGAATCTCGAGCTCACGCAACTTGGTCAAGTATACTTTACTGACCTCCTATTTACATAGATAAGCCTAGATTGTCTAGATACATAATCAACTTATATACGTAGGTGGTCTAGCCTTTGATTACGGAGTTATCAGTATAAAATCTAAGTGCGTAATAGGGTGAACCATGTTCGTAACCAGTTATTAAAGACATAGTGATCTAAGATTATCGCTAGTGTTTACTCACTTTTCAATTTGCTTATCGCAATCTGTTATTTAATATTACTGAGCGGGTACGCTTAGGGTGAATGATGTTTGACGACGACGTGGTTCCCGAAGTGACCCAGGTAGAGTTGGGAGCGGCGGTGTCGAGACTTCGCTCGAAAAACACCGCCTCAGGGCCCGACGGCATTCTAAGCCTAGCATTGGCCCTGGTCCTCGAAGAGCTCGCGCCCGACTCAGGGGGCTCCTCAGCGAATGTCTAGTGCAGGGCCAGTTTCAGCGCCAGTGGATGGTGGGGGAAACTGGTCCTAATCAGAAAGGAAGGGCGCCCAGCGGACTCACCGTCCGCCTACCGGCCCATCGTGTTGTTGGACGAGGTGGCTAAATTGTTCGAAGCTATCATCGCAGAGCGCCTCGTTCAGCGTCTTTCATCAGTGGGCCCAGATCTGGCGGCCAACCAGTATGGTTTCTACCGCGGGCGCTCAACTATTGATGCTGTCCTGTGAGTGAGGAGCCTGGCTGGACATCGCAAATGCTTTTTTAATACCTTGCCCTGGAGTTGTATTAGGGAGGCACTCATTTTCCATCGAGTGAGTGGCGCCACGACGTTGCACACTTTGGCGGATTGCCCCGCCTGGGTATCGCAGGGCTGTGAGTTGATCGCGGCAGTCGGTATGGCTGCCCTCTCGCTCCCGGCCGTGGTTCAATCTATGGTCAGGAGCGACAGGTTTTGGAACACCGTCGCGTCCTTATGTGAGGAAGTCATGTCCATCAAGGAGGCCGCGGAGCGGGAGAGGGAGCGCTTAAACTCTATCCCCAACCGCAGAACCGGGTGCCGGAGGGCGCGAGATGACCTCCAGCTACCCTGAGGTTTGACCTGGGGGTGGTGGGCTTCGTGGGCCTGCCCGCCACCCGATCAACATCAGGTCCAAGAGGCGGCGTGCGTGTTCCCACGCGCGCCTCTGTGTCGTGTGTCTATTCTCTCCATAAGGGGGGACAGTAGGTCTTAAATCTGGTGGTGACCAAAGCCTAGTCTTGTTGTGTAGTGGCCTGCCGTTTCATACGGCGGGCCGACACCTCGGCGGGGTCGCGACCGAATGTGAAAGTGATTCGCGCGGCCTTGCCGATTGCGGTTTAGTCGAGGAACACCGTAGTAAGTTTAGTCGGTATTTTGGGAGGTCCATAATTATCATCATTACCATCTTTCTCTTTTACGCCGGTGAGTCCGACATAACCTCTCCACCCGCCCTCGCGGAGAGGTTTGCGTCAATGCATTCCCCCACGTTAAAAAAAGGCTGAATGATGTACGATATAAAAAATTTTATATCTACTTAATCCGTCAAGACTTGGAATATCCAGACATAATTAATAACCTATTGCGTCTGGCTGTCGGAGTGCCGCTGCGACTTAATAGGTTACTAATAAATGCAAGCAGCGTTTCGTCTTTCCAAACGTATACCTCTGTTTTGTCACTGAACAATAAATAATACAGCAACAAAAAATAAGATATCTACTACTGCTATATAGCCAAGATTTTATTTTTCATAATTTAATTATTATAGTAACTAGGAACCTACATAATTTAAAAAATTAGCGTAATATAAAATCTGTATATATTAAGTACATACAAAGTCTGACGAACGTAGTAAATGCGACTGTCATGCAAGAAGTCTCGGGTTCCACTTCGATTTATGAGGTCAACGAAAACTTATTGGAGTTTTATGTCAAAAGCAGCAGTACAGAACACGTAAAACCGTTGGTCCTGGTATCTCTGCTGTCGTGTCGGATTGCCGTTCTATCGGAATATGAGTATTGGGGAACAGAGAGTGCACTTGTGCTTGCGCACACACTTGTGCACTATATTATCGCTCGCGCAGAGCTGTTGTTTAAATTAGTCACTATGACCGAGACTCGGTCTGGAGTACCTGGACATAGAGGTAGAGCGTGGTGGACTGCAGGCTTTCTTTTCTCGTATTGAAAAGAAGTAATAAATTATCCCGTGAGGGATTAGAATCCGAAACACTCAAAGCGGCTGTAACGGTAATCGACAGCTTGCCTACCGCACTATCCGTGCAGTTAATTTGTAGAAGTTATAATAAATGTAAGTATGAATTTTGTTGTCGCTTGTACTTGCCGTTGATAACATCAGTCAACTCCAATAAGTGTTACAGTATGGTGTTAAAGTACACGTTACTGGCAGTTTAGCGACATGTTACTGTTTTGGCAACAGTTTTAGAGATTTTATTAAAGAAAGAGCCCACTAACTGTTAATTGATAGTAGGATGAGGCGCCCTGCTCGGAGAGCAAGCAATAGCACTATTACTGTGTTTTCTGCATCTAGTTTGAACCCGATTGCCATGTTGGGCAAAATTAAAGGCCCAATCTTTTTTTTTGTACTTCATATGATAGTGAGACTTGAATGAGTTAAAACCCCGGTTCATGAATATACTATTTAGAATGTGACTATACCTTGAACCATTGCGCCATACGTGTAATAACTACTTTTACCAAATAAAGCTCGCTTATCTAACCTCGCTAACCTAGACCGGGCCAAGCTCGTGCTAAAGATCTATTTCGGTAAAGATGAACTGATAAAACAGCAGTATCGGTATACTGCTGTTTTATCAGTTCATCTTAAATGCAAAGTCTGTAACAATTACTATATCAGGTTTTAGCGAAGCATTTTTATAACACTGCATTATTGGTCTAGATGCATAATTGGAACGCATCTGTAATTTATTCAGGATTGCATTCACGGGTGAAACAAAAATTTTCCTTAGCAGAATAAAGTCGCAAACAGTGCCTGAACGTAACGTAAAACGTAGATAGCAAAATGTTAGTGATATTCTCTTTAATCCTGCCGGTATATGTGAGCAGTCGTAATGATGTAATCTAAATTCACGGAGTCATTCAAATTTAGCGTAGTGTTTTGAATAGTTGCCTAGCCACTGCCACTGGCGGAGTGTTGTGGGTTCGATCTTCGACTTTCAGTCGGTAAATCTATACTAATATTATAGAGGAAAGATTTGATTTTATGTTTGTTTGTAAGGATTAAACTCAAAAACTAAACAACCGACTTTAAACATTCTCTCTTCATTAGAAAGCTATACTATCACAGAGTAATATAGGCTATATTTTATTAAAAATAAAAAACTATTACTGTTTTTACGTGCCGGATGCTTTGACCCATACCCCTCCGAGGGGGACGGGCGGAGAGGTTATTTCGGACTCACCGGGGCAGGAATATCCCGGTAATACCGACTAAGCATACCACGGTGACCCTCGACACAATCAGACCACGCCGAGGTTTCGGCCCGCCGCCGCCGTATGCAAAACATCCAAATTTCAATAGAGAAGATGGTTGGAATGTACCATCAGCTTGGGATCCAGTACTTCAAATAGTCAAACCTAAGAAGAAACAAACCACAGCTAGACTTCATGATATTTTGAGCTCATTCTGTGTAAACAGAAACACCAATGACTAAATTATGTTCGGGTGCTTTGAAATAATTACATTGCAACATTGAGACAACTACCATCTTAGTCTCCCCGTGACCATGGCTGCTGAAAAGCAACCGAAACCTCGGGGAAAGTGTAAACCTAAATATAAATATATTTAATAGTTTTAATAATTTTATTAGCTTATAAATTAGTAAAATTCAATAGTAGTAGTAGTGTAATAGTTTAAAAATTATGTAATACAGTGATAAATAAACAACGCGATAAAATCCGTATATAGTAGTTTAATTTCAATGAATAACATTCGCGTAAACAGAAGACAATATTATATCAAACATTTTGATATCGCTCCAGCCTAAACTACGTTTTTACGTAGCAGACATCTAGCAAATATTTCCAACTAAATATTTACACACGAATCTGTCTGAAACCCGTGTAAATATTGTGTTGTAGTAAGTGGTACATAAGTTAGTGTACGGAAGACGGTACACAACAAAGTAATGTAAGCTACTTAGAGGATTCGTCGCGTTCCTTCAACGATAGAAATATCGTGGCTTTCGCTAGGCTTGGTAAAATATGTGGATAGTTTAAGGAAAATGTTTTTGAAATGTTCCGGTTGTAGAAGTAGTTTATATGAATATTGTGGTGTTATACATTAACAAGTCATTAGTCATTAGTCAGTCAGAATATTTGTTACCTCATAAATTTTGCCCGCGGCTCCGGCCCTGTAAATGTAGGTTGTATAAATTTTCTGTCACTGGATGAAAGGTAAGCTGTGTTCTTTTCTGTGCTCCTTACAACGTGTATGCGAAATTGCATCATGATTGGTCAAGTAGTTACGGCGTAAAAGCGTAATAAACAAACAAACAAATTCACATTCGCATTTATATTAGTTAGGATTTTACAGTGCAAAAATAATTCACGCAATTGTAATGAGTTGAATGAGAACTCTGAGATATGTTGTGACAGGTTTAAGCACCATGTTTGCCTTCACTATTAAAGCAAGCAATATTTAACTATTTAATTTGCACATTACTACGAAAAGTCAGAGCTGCTTGCTTTAGGATTGAACTCGGGGCGTCTGCGTGGCAGTCCAACGGTCCCACTAAAGTTGCGTTTGCCACCTAACGGCCGCTTTTTGAATCTCCAGACAACTTTAATCTGGGAAATAAATATGGCGGTTTGAGATATTTCCTTTGCAAAAGCTGTTTCTCCAGATCAATGTTATGTGATGATTGAAAATTCGGACCTTACTTGTATAAAGTTAAATATTTGTCATAATGCTAGTCCTTAGTTAAATTGCACTAACGTTGTAAACAACTATGGTTTATTACAATCAATACTTTAATATTGAAGAAGATAGTTATATTTTCTATATTCAAATAGTGATACTATTTTTACCGACAAAAAGTATAATATTGAGCGGACTAACCTCAAACCCTTGCAATGTAAATGGAAAATGTTGTCCAAGTTTCATCTATTTAAACTATTTTAAAACTAAAAGGATGCTGGGTCCGTACATTGGAAATATTTTTAACTGATTGTATGAAACGAGGAGATTCTTAATTCGATTGGCAAGTTATTTTTTACTTGTTTCTCATCTTTGCCGCATATATTTCAATACTAACTAATTATGAAGCTTTTCTGTAACTAATAGTGATAGACTATGTAGAGGAATTTAAACTTAGTAATAAGTAGTAGTAGTTGTTCGTGATGAACAAAAGAAAAATTCGGCTAGATTTTTGAATCTTATATTGTCCAAAACTTGATTGCCTTTTAATTTAATTGTGTGTAGTGTGCTTCTCAGGTACGAGAGAGAGTGAGTAAAATGTTGTGTAATTGGTGCTGTGTAGCTGACGCGATGAATGACGTGGGTGTCGTGGTGCAATGGGATTGGTGTAGAGTATGGCTCGATATAATAAAAATGCGCCTTGTGCTCAAGGCGTTAGGGTCGACGATGGTCAAATCTGGCTTCGACATCCTCCCGGCCGTTGAAAGCTCTATCGCTTTCAAGAAGTTTCCTCCGTTGGTTTTGGCAGAAGACAAATTTTGTTGAGGGCTCTCCTTATTATTCCTTGGGAAGTAGAGACGTCCGCAACTCGCGGAACACCGTCGTTGCCCGGGAACAGTTTGGTGACACGACCCAGGCGCCAGCACAGAGGGGGCAGGTTGTCCTCTTTAATCAAAACAAGATCATTGAGCTCTAGGTCTCTGCTCTTGGTGCGCCACTTAGACCGCTGCTGCAGTTCGGCGATGTATTCACTGGCCCATCGTTACCAGAAATGTTGTCTAGCCTGCTCCAGACGCTGGTATCGGTCGAGACGATTGGTGTTGCAGTCCACGAAATCCGGTGATGGTAGCGACGTAAGTGGCCTGCCAATTAAAAAGTGAGCCGGAGTGAGAGGCTGTAGATCATTAGGAAATGGACTGAGAGGACAAAGGGGCTGGCTGTTGAGGATAGCCTCAATTTGTGCAAATAAGGACGATAGTTCCTCAAAAGTTAGGTGCGTATTGCCTAGAACACGCTTAATATGATATTTTGCCGACTTTACCCCACTCTCGGCCAGCCCGTTATAGTGAGGAGCGTACACGGGAGAAAATTTGAACTCTATACCGCGACGAGCTGCAAATTCACAAATAGAGTCACGTTCTGCTTGTAGGAAGGAAGATATTTCCTTTGCAGAAGCAACAAAGCTGCGTCCATTATCGCAGTAGATTAATTTAGGAACTCCTCTGCGAGCGATAAATCATTTAAGTGTAAGAATGAATGCGTCCTTGGACAGTTCTCTTACCGCTTCAAGGTGGATGCACTTATATCGAAAGCACACGAAAATACATAAATAACATTTTGTGATCTTGCACCCTCTCCCCGTAATAAAAATGGTCCAGCAAAATCAGTAGCAACAGTAGCGAAAGGAAAATTAGCTTCTACACGATCATTTGGTAGGTTGCCCATAATATTAGATAGAGTTTGGCCCCCAAATCTTCGACAAGTAAAGCAATTACGAAAGACTGTCCTAGCTAGTTGCCTACCCCTGATAGGCCAGTATCGATCTCTAACAGACGCCAGTAACTGCTGGGGTCCAGCATGCAGGAGACGATCATGCTCTGCCTGAAATATTAATTTAGTTAATGGGTGGTCAGACTTGAGTAAAATGGGATGTTTTTTGTCGTAGGAGTAGCTTGAGTGAGGTATACGACCCCCGACTCTAAGCAGTCCTTCTGAGTCTATGAATGGATTAAGGGAAACTAGAGTTGCTTTTGCTGGTAGGCTTTTCTTATTTTGAAGACGATCTAATTCGTCAGGAAAAGATTCCTTTTGAGCAAATTTGGCAAGTAACTTAGTTGAACGATCGAGTTCTTCAACTCGTAGAGCTCCAGTTAACTTGTTATGATTACGACAATTATATACAAATCTTAAAACTAAAGCATAGAACCTTTGAAACGTATAAAATTTTGAAAATTTTGTGAAATCTATAAAGGGTGCTGAGAACACAACCTCCGCCGCCAAAACGGAGCACGTTTTTAATTCAGGTAGATCAGAAACATTAGGTGTAGTCATTGAAGGCCACGAAGATTCTGGTTCTAGTAAAAATGGAGGCCCGTGCCACCACAAAGACGATTGTTTAGAGGACACGTCTTTTAAATCTACGCCTCGTGAAGCGGGGTCTGCTGGGTTTAGAGCAGTGGGCACGTACCGCCATGATGTAGGCTCTGTAAGATCAGATAATGCAGCAATACGATTAGCCACAAATGTTTTAGTTTTGTTAGGTGTATAAATCCAACCTAGCACTACACGCGAGTCTGTCCAGTACACGTAACGATTGATAGGTCGCCGTAGAGCTTTGGATACGGCTGAGCTTAATTGTGCACCCAGTAGTGCAGCGCATAACTCGAGCCTCGGTATAGTGGTGGCCTTTAAAGGCGCCACACGTGCCTTAGCGCATAATAAATGAACTTCACTTGATCCACTTGAGTCTATAGACCTTAGATAAATGCAAGTACCATAAGCTTGTTGGGAGGCATCACAAAAACAATGCATTTCAATTAGAACTGGATTATTAATTAGAGTTAGTCTAGGTATTTTTAATTGTGAAAAATTGTTAATATTGTTAGAAAAAGATTGCCAAATTTTGCAGATATCATTAGGTACTGGTTCGTCCCAGCCTAACCTTATAACCCATAACTGTTGTAAAATAATTTTGAATTTAATAACATATAGTGACAACAGTCATAAAGGATCAAAAATTTTACTAATTGAAGAAAGAATGGATCTTTTAGTAGTAATTGTGTCTGTTGCTGATTGAAAAGGGAAGTGTAAATTATCTGAAGTAGGACACCAACCTATTCCTAGAGTGCTAGTAGAATTGCTGATAATTAGATTGCCCTCTTCAGAATTATTTTTATCTGGGAAAAGATCAGACTGATTAGACCTGTATTTCCTAAGATGAAAACAACCTTTAGCTAGGTCATTGGATACAGAGCGTTGAATATAGCGCAATTCTTGTGGCGAATCACATCCTGTTAAAATATCGTCACAGTAGGTGTCATTCTGTAATATAGTTTTTATTTTAGGATCTGCACATTCTTCAACGATTTGCCAAATACACCTAGTGGTGAGGAAAGTAGCAGACGAAAAACCATAAGTAACTGTGTTGAGACGTAGAGATCGCAGAGGTTCATTTTCACTGTCGCGCCACAATATTAGCTGCAGATCGCGATCAGCCTCCTTCATTAATACTTGGCGAAACATCTTCTCTACGTCGCCTGAAATTACATATTTGTAAAGACGAAATCTTAGCAAAATGTTAAACAATGAATCTTGTATAGTAGGCCCTACCATTTGGAGATCATTAACTGAAATTCCGGAAGTAGTGCGAGCTGATGCGTCAAACACAACACGAAGTTTAGTCGACTCGCTTTTTTCCCTAATCACAGGATGATGAGGTAGAAAGTAGACATTTGTAGGTCTCTGGATAAATGCTTCAGACAGATGTCCGAGAGCGGCATATTCTTGAATAAATTCAGTATAGGCTAATTTTAGGTCAGGTTGTTTTTTAAAGCGTGATTCTAGGTTCAAAAACCTCTTCTTAGCTAGCTGATAGGAGTCACCCAAGCACTCTCTATCATCACGAAGAGGGAGACTTACACAGAAACGACCATTATCTAGACGAACAGTAGTTGAGATGAAGTGCCTTTCACAAAGCTTTTCTTCCTCACTGTAGGGTATGGATTGGGGAAAACTTTCCAGTTCCCAAAATTTGGCTACCTGATGCTCTAGGTTAGGAAAGTCACATTCCTTTAGGTGAGCATGACAAGCATGAATAGGGATTATAGGCGGCAACTTTCTTTGCCTTGGTTGAATAAACACAGAACCTCCTACGAGCCATCCAAATTTAGAATTGCGCAGTAAAGGGTCCTTAGTATTTAAGGACTGCTGTTGAGAACCTATCACATCCCAGAAAAGATCACCTCCAATAAGCACATCAATAGGGGATGATTCGTAGAAGTTAGGATCTGCTAAGGTAAAGTTAGATAGGTCTAGGCCTTTTATATCAAAGGTTAATTTGGGAATGTTATCAGATATTTTAGGTAGTACTAAGCAAAATATTGTGACACTGAATAGGCAATCACTAGACTGTAGCCGTATCATGCAACGTTTTGTATTTAGGTTAAGTTGAGTATTGCCAATGGCATAAATATCGACATTAGATGGATGACTAGATAGGTTGAGCCGCTGCTTCAGTGACTCAGTTATGAAGGAACACTGGCTCCCACTATCGAGCAGAGCGCGAACCTTTATAGTTTCATTACTTGTTGGGTTTGTTACAAGAATACTAGCAGTACACAGCAAAACTTGAGACGAATCAGCCAAAGCGGACATAACAATTGGTGTCTGGCTAGACATATTTGATTCGGGTTTGTGAACAATATGTACTAAAGTATTGTGGCGTTCTTTACAAGAACGGCAATGCCCTGGAAGATTACATTTCTTATCATCATGCCCGGGTCTCAAACAATTGAGGCACAAACTTAGTGATTTAACTGTGAGTAGCCTGTCTTCAGGTGACTTAGCCTTAAACCTGGCACACTCAAATAAGCGATGATTGTCTTTACAGACTAGGCACTGGGATTTACGTTTAGAATCGCTATCTGTTGCTAATAAGAAAGTTTTCGTTTGAGGCTTGTTTGAACCACTACTAGAGGCAATATGTTTATGATAAGTAGAAGAAGTTTTATCTTGTTTGCTACGGTAAACAGTCTCTAAAACATCAGCACGATTTTTCAAGAATGTAAAAAATTCATCAAGAGTAGGAATCTCGGACAAAGAATTCTTATGTTCTTCCCATTTGTAAATAGTACTGTTGTCTAATTTTGCTGTGACCATATAAATAATTATGACGTCCCACTTGTCAGTGGGCAATCCAAGAGTGCCGAGAGCCCGTAAGTTTTTAGTGATGTGGTCTATAATATAACGCAACGACTTATCAGGCTCTCGCACGCTTTCAAATGTAAATAAAGCCTTTATGTGGTTATTTATTAGTTGACGTTTATTGTCATATCGTTCGCATAAGAATTTCCAGGCTTCAATATAGTTTTTATCTATAACTTCTAAATTACTGATAACGCGTGCAGCTTCCCCCTCTAAATATGAACTAAGGTAATGAAATTTGTAAATATTTTTGATTTTATTGTTACTATGAATTAGTGAATTAAAAGTTTCTTTAAACTCAAGCCATTTGCTATAATCACCGTTAAAATTAGATATTTTAATGACAGGCAATTTGAACCCCATGAAACCCTGAGGTTCACCATAACAAGAAGTGTGATCTGTTGCATTAGTATAATTAGATTCATTAAGATTGTGAGATGAGGAATGATTGGCTAAAATAGTTTTGGCAAGAGCAATGTAGTGAACAAAATCCTGTTCAATAGCTTCGCATATAGCTAACTCGGATTCTATAGAGGAAACCTGCAACGACTCAATTTGTGCCTGCAACTCGTCGAACTCTTTGAATAATTCTTTAGATCGAGACAGTTTCATGTCTAACTTTTGTAAGTCTAAATCGGATAAACTGTCTTGGCTTTGAATCTCGTCTAAATATTTTTTAAATCTTGTTAATCGACCTTTAAGGTTACTACGTTTAACACTGAGGTCCTTTAAAACCTTATCGTCTTCCTCTTTAGACACCATTAGATGAAACTATCTAGTCAAGTAGGTTTAAGTTAGTTAAATTCAGTTAATTAATTGAAACAAGTAAATAAAGAATAACAATACGGTGCGCTCCTCGCTATTTGTTATCTTGATAAACAGCTGTGATGAACCGGTTCACACCAGCTGATCGGCGCACGAGCGACGGCCCGGCCACACGTAACTCAGGTAGCCGCGTAGACAAAGGATGACGTCAACAAGGGTCCTCGCGCTCGCACTGCACCGTTACACTGGAATCGATTTATAAGTATGCTAAATATCTTGTAAATAACAGTTATTAATTATTAGCAGCGAGGGGCAATTAGCATTTATAGTTTAGAAAGTAAAAAAATGAAAATCTAGTAAAAATGTTCGTACATCGCGTAAAAGACTAAGTTGAATAGTTAAATGTTTTAAAAACTATGGTTTTATTTGTATAATGAATATTAGCGAAGTGTTTTTAATGAACTGTGACTATGTGAACTTACAGCGAGCTATTTTGTGATGTAGCGTAATGGCGTAATGAAATTACGTAGTGTGTGAAGCACTTATAATTTGCACAAACGGATGCTACTTTATTTTACTGTAAGTACACTATAATGCAAAGCTAGGTTTAAGCGTTTAGAAGAACTAGGCGTGGAATTTACACAGAAGTAGGCTGGTATAGGTATTAGGCAAATGAATTTAGGCGATGATAGCTTGCATTTTAGAAGGAATTAGCGACAGCAATTGCACAAATTGAGTGGAAAGAACTAGGAAATAAATGGAATGGGCTCACAATTAGGTAGGCAGGCAGGCGTTGCTGAGGCGACGAAGTAACGTAGCTCCAACCACTGGGTGTTAAGAGGAAACACAAGGGCCGTTTTTCCATACAAAAGTAGTCCCCTGTTTCCTCCCTGGATAATGCCAGTAGAAAAACAATATTTTTTAAATGTATAGCCTCTATTGGCGTGTCCCTATGTTTTCCTTTTTTTCAATCATTAATTATTAAAAGAGATATGAGCCTTCAAAAACCTCAAAAATTGGTCAGATTTTCCGCTGTGTTCAAACATCCAGAAAACAAATTTGAGTAGATTATATAAAAACAGAAAAACATAGAAACACGGCCAAAGCCTTTCTTCAATTTTTAATGAAATAAGTAGTTAAATCGGTCAAATGTTGGAGAAGGAATCAGGGGACTACGAAACGTTGATTTTGTGTACTTTTATAGGTATTTTCGGTCCAAGGTGCAGTTGTCTCTATCACGCTCTGCGGGCACTGCGCGACAGCAATAGATTTTACAAATACCTATTTTTCAATTCTCTCGCCCGTGGTGTTTCCTCTTAACTGCCAAAATGTGCGTGAGTCTCCTTGTAGTACAATTAGGCGTAGGCTTCTTAGCGAAATAGGCTCAGGCACGGCTAGACGAAAGACGATCTCGTTCACGGCGAGCAGCGTAGGCCTGACTTGGTGCTGCAATTTACGACGTGGCGCTTGACCTTATAGTGTCCTTTAATCCGCAGACCCGCAAACGATCCTTTTGTAGCAGAAGTCCTGTCACGGTCGCCAATTTTTGTTCGTGATGAACAAAAGAAAAATTCGGCTAGATTTTTGAATCTTATATTGTCCAAAACTTGATTGCCTTTTAATTTAATTGTGTGTAGTGTGCTTCTCAGGTACGAGAGAGAGTGAGTAAAATGTTGTGTAATTGGTGCTGTGTAGCTGACGCGATGAATGACGTGGGTGTCGTGGTGCAATGGGATTGGTGTAGAGTATGGCTCGATATAATAAAAATGCGCCTTGTGCTCAAGGCGTTAGGGTCGACGATGGTCAAATCTGGCGTCGACAGTAGTAAATAGTAGATATTTAGAAATGTTCTCTGTTTTGTTCAATTTTGATACGGTTCAGTAGGTTAAAGTACAACTTAAAATCAACTGATTCCAATAAGTAGAACCTGAGATATGTGATGGCTAAAGAACATCGAGGTAGAAGTGAAGTCCACGCGAAGTTACGAAAAATTTAGCTGTTTATATAATACTAGATTATACCCGCGGCTCCGCTTGCGCAAATGTAGGTTATGTCAATGTTCTATCCCTCAGGAACACAACAACAACAGTACTTTTTGTGAGTGGAAGGTATAAGGCAAAAGTATATCCTGTTTTGTACCCCTGACTCGGCTAACCATCATGAAATTTCGCATACATGTTGTATGCGAAATTTCATGATGGTCAGCCGAGTAGTTAAGGCGTGAAAACGTAACAAGCAAACAAACTCACATTCGCATTTATGGTATTAAGATAAGATTTATCTTTCCTTTTAAGACACTTTCTCTTATTTGGGAATGAATCAAATATATAGATAGTAGCTTTGTACAATGTTCAATAAGTAGAACATATCATACTTCTTAATGATCATGAACAGTGTATCAATTTATCGTTGATATTATTGCTGTTCTATTTATACATACACATACTTACCCCTGTTTTTTGGAGGTGAAGTAAGAAAGTGCATGCATTTGCACTTGCTTTAAACCTAGCATTTCCTTTTGTTTCAAGTACGCTCGTCAGCTTAGGGTACTCTTAACCTGACATTTTACAGATGTTTTTAATATGGTTAGAAAACTTTCGCCTAGGTCTTTCCTTACGGCTGTCTAATTCACATTTGCCTTATATAATTTCTTAAGTGGTCTTTCGCCGTCCATTTTTCTACATGCCCATACCATCTTAGTACATTGAAATTTAACTACTTTATAAGGATGTTATCGCAATTTATTTGAAACACATACCTATTTAAAATTTTCGCCTAGGCTGATGTCTCGACACCTGTAAGAATATAACTCAAAGTTATATTCCTACGTGTGTCGAGACATTTCTTCAAGAAACATAAAAATCGAATACGCCTTGAGCGGTTCGTTTGTAGAACTTTTAACCGGTTTATTTTCGTTGGTGATTCGTACTGGTTTTGTTTTATTTTTAAATAAACCGCGATATTACTTTCTTTAACACGACGGCGGTGTCTTATCACGCTATATCTTATTCTTGCGTTTAATACACTGTATGTATCTTAACATTGTTCTGCTTATAAATGCAAAGACTGACGCCTGTTTCCAAGACGCAATGGCAGACATGATAGATTTCCTTTTGCTACAATCTTGGCAAATCTCTTTTGTTTCATTCGCGCTCATTACATTCTTCACTTAAGTCGTCGATTCCGAATACTTTTAACTTGGCATTTCTCCAGAATATTTCCGATGTACTTATAGCGTGTTTGTTTAAGTCATATTCTTGTCCGATTATCTCATATTATCACATATTATATATTCTGCCGTCATAAGAAAAAAAGAAGTATCTACCAACAAAATTTTTTTTAAATATATGTTCTGGCAGATTCATCGTTTTGACTGATTCCAAATAGGTAAAATCATGATTTCAAAATAAAATGTTAGATACGTCTTTTTTCCTTATGACGGCAGTTAATTTTAGTCATTATTTTATGCTAGCTTATCAACAATTATTCACATATTATGTACGTAATCAAAATTAACGTTAAATGCTAATTCTCGTAATAAAAACTATTAATAATAGAGTCCTGATACTAACCCAGTGGCATAAACATCACAAATGGTATTCGTTTAAAATAAACGTCAAATGTGAACATAAATTGCGTGTATCAGTACCCATTTAACGTGATCATAAATAAAAATATATTTTTTTATTTTTTTTATACTACTAAGGTGGCTAACAAGCATACGGCCCACCTGATGGTAAGTGGTCACCCTAGTCTATAGACGCCTGCAACACCAGAGGCATCACTTGCGCGTTGCCAACCTTCTAGGAAAGAAAGTGGGAAGGAGAAGGAGGTAGAAGGGGGAAAGAGGGTGATTGGGCTTCCGGCACTCTCACTCAATGAACGAAACACAACAGTAGGAGTACTGCTATTTCACGTCAATATTCTGTGAGAGGGTAGTCCTTCCCCGGTCGAGCCGGTCCATTCATGCTGAAATCAGCGAGGCTCTACTACTGGCCTCGGTCGTGCAGCAGTAGCGTATGCGCCTGCTGTGCATATAGTCTTGGGTACGATTCCCGAGTCGGGCAAAGTAGTATAGCTTTTTTGTCCAAAAATTTTCAGTAACACGTTTGTAACAGTGTGATTAACGACGATAGGCTCGCCCTCTATTACGTGGGATATGAATCCATAGTTGACGAGATCTGGATGTAAAACACCGCTGTCTACCTCTTCAGGGATACTGGTGTAAGACTACATAATATGTATGTATGTAAATCGGATTTAATTTTAAACAGTTCTTTTTAACGAGAATTGGTCCTCATTTTAACCAACATGGCCGATCGATTTGCACAGTCGTCCCAGCGTTATTTCCAAAAGCCTTAAAAGATTTTAAAAATTGATATATCTCATATATAATACTCTAAAACTACGTTTACTCTAAGTGGCGTTTCTTAAAACAACCACGTCTAGACATAGTAGGTAAACCAATATCGAAAGCTAATTATAAATAATCCAATAACACTTCTAAAATATCTCGACAGGATTAAATTTAGGTCGATTATTAATTCAATCAGTTATATTTCGACTTAGAAGCAAACAATTAGTCTATTTGATTTCGACGATATACCTTATTCTATTTGGCAGTGTGTTAGTTTACGACATTTGCTCGCATATTAATGGACTTCCATAACATAATTTCTACCTTCTCATGAATGTTCTGAGTATATTAGATTTATGAATAAAGTTATAGTATTTGTGTTATTATTAGGTTTATAATTGCATATACTAGTGGTCTTATAGTATGTGCTTTAATCTTATTAATAACCAAGCCGTGCTGATATTGGCTTTGGAAATTATTAGAGTGGTTGCATCGCGACACGGGAATTATTCCTAGTGCGGTAATTGTAATTTTAAACTAATAGGTTTGCTGCAGTTTCCGACGCTCAGAATTTAGGACATTTAATAATTTACTTGTGATATACTCATCAAAAAAACGGCCACGTAGCTGCGTATGTCCCATATGGTTGCTAGACTGTATGAGATTGTAATATTATTTGGTCTCAAGATCAAAAGGCTTGAAGAGTGATGATTACCATTCTCAATTAAAAAGATAAGGGTTGAAATATGATGATAAATCAGTACTTTAGAAGTAGTAATACTTGTAGTCTCACGCCTATATTCCTGAAAAGGTCGGCAGTGGTGTCATACACACACAATCTGTCAGCTATGATTTAGGTACTTCATCATAAAGGGCGAGATAATTGTCATTTATCAAGAACCTAGGTTGAAGAGCGAAGTCTTCGAAATTCCGTGCTGTTATGAGTATGTCATGTCATAAAACCCAATACCACTTAGCCCGATCCGGAAATCTTTCACGAAGTTTCACGCAGAACAGTCGCATTTACTGCTACGCCGCCGAGGCAATAATTCTCCAATAATCTCTTGGCCAACTCGCCTTGGCAATTTATTATATTATTTTAGAACAATTAAGATGCTATGGTATTTTCACCTTGTTTAGTTGCCGCCTTTTTTATAAAAGACCTTTTTTAATCTGTTAACTCCTTTAGCTAAGCTAGAATACATGTGTAAGGAATGAAATCACATCGTTGAGTGGGATTCGAAAACCTCGCTCGCAATTCGATTGCCTTATCCGTGCGTATCTGCCGTCACTTATTACTGACGAGTTAATACCACTACTGTTTTTGACAGTATTTAACGAGCTTACAATAGCTGCATTACATTAAATACACTACAATACATATACTCGGGCTACATAAATCAGAGATAAAATCCGTTAATTTGGGATACACGCGGCTGAACTTGGCGGGTGGCGTTATCGCGCAACGCTACTGAAACCGTTTCAACGCTTACAAATGTGAAAAAAATATTACCAGTAGCACAGATGAGGTTTATTGGATGTTTTTGTATGAAAATTGATACCTTGGTTGCGTAACGGTAGTGAGCATGAGTTCTTGAGTGAGACTTCTGTGAACGGCCAAGTGATGTTAGGTTTTGCTATTATTAAAAATCTTCTTAGAGGACGGAGTCTGGAACTATGCTCGGTAGACGACAGTATACTTGTCCAGTATTAATAGAGATTTAAAATTACAGCTGGCGAAATGTGGATGCAACACGGCTTTATGTTCTTTAAGGTTATAGACATGACTATTTATGTAGGTCAAACTTAGTATGTATTTTACTGGATACATATATCGAGTGCATGAATGATGTAGCGGACAAGCGGTCGCCTAGCCACTGCTGCTGCTGCGCTGAGTGTTGTGGGTTCGAAACCCACACGAACAATTATTTGCGGAATCTACAAATTATTGTGTGTGAGTCTTAATAACTTTACAAACTGACAAGTAATAGACACAAAGTACACCAAAACTGCACGGGTGGCACAGTTGTTTAAGTTGTCGCCACGCCCACGCCGCTTGCTACGAGGCGCGTGTTAAGTGCTCGATTCATACAAGGGACAAATTGTGTGCTCCACAAACAGTTGTTAACAAAACAGTTGTTTGTTATTATATATTGCCCATTGTTTTAATTTGCAGAATTACCCGTGATACATAATTTAAATTTAGAGCGGTTGACGTATTTTTAAAAAACAAGAGCTAAGCTAAATGTGTTTGTGACATAGCTCTGACTCATCCCTCTTTGCGATAGAGGCGTCATATTATGTATCATAGTAAATCTAATAGACCGTCGTACTGTACACAGAACATCAACTTGCTAAAAAATAAATCTTTCTTTCAGTAAAAAAATCGACACCCTTTTGAGCTAAATTGAAAAAAGACTAAGATGGCGCGTAATATATTTTTACTTAGACTTAGCTGTGCCATGGGTGATTTTTAATACAGAAATATCTAGACTTAGAATAAATATAATAATAATAATAATAATAATATTTATTGCCATTAAAATTACAAATAATTTTAAAACCTGTTCTGTATGAACAGGTTTTAAAATTCAAGAATTGTTTACATTGTTAAAATTTTCTGAATCAATTAAATTCCCCGCACTAGGCTAAGCCTGTCCTGCGGGAAATTGCTGGATTCATCCAAATGCAATTTTTACATAGAGCGGCTTTGAACCGAGTACAAAATTATAGTGTAGATAAAATTAAATGGTAATAGAACAATTATATAAAAATAAAAAAAAACGTATTGTGATAGACATAAAAAAAAAACAAAGTACAATTATAATTCAACGGTAAGATTAATTAATAACATCATAAAAGACTAATATGGAAAATAAGGTAAATAGGGCAATCATTCTTAACTATATAATACTTTTAAAGAGATCTTCTGTTTGGAGGTAAGTCAACGTTAATAACGTCTTGGTTAGTTTTAACTTGGCCTCACGATGAGACAGTAAATAAATTTTACAAATATTATTAATTTTGTTATATAAATAAGGCTTAAGATATGCACTAAACTTTTTTGCAAACGTTGTTTTGATTGGTGGAATTGGGAGGCTAAATACGCGTTTCTTGATCATGTCTTTATAGTTTTCTGCATTTAATACCTGTTTATGGCATAGGAGAATAATTTTGCTTAGAAACAAATACATACATCATATATACATCTAGGCTTTACATATTTGTCTTATAAAGGACAATAAATGTTAAACTAAAGTGTCTGTCGCTCTACTTCATCAAACGTTTCATTTTTTAAATGTAGATCATGGGTCCCAAGGCGCGTATCTCTGACTATTCGAAGTAATATGCTTATTAATGAGTTAATTAAGTGAAGGTATAGTATAGTTCGGTGAAGGAAAACATCGTGGTGAAAACTACATCTCTAAGAATTCACCATAATATTCTCGAAGATGTGTGAAGTCTGACAACCCGCACTGTCTCCCCTTTTCCTGCTGAGAAGAAGTCCGTGCTTAGCAGTGAAATAGTTTATATACAGGATTGATATTATATCATGTACTAGCCTTTCAGAAACTTGGTGAATATGAGTCAGACGACTTTGGTCTAAACTAGAATATAACGACCGGGTGCCGAACTTACCCTATTAGCGAACACTGGCAACCAAATGCGTTTTCACAAAACGCTTGTCGATTTATAACCGAATGCGGCATACATTGGGCATGCCATGCTCAATAACTGTTAAATTTATGCAAGTCGATCAACACAAACGCTATGTTCGAATACTACCAAATCCGCCTGCTGATTGTAGCCGCTTCACACTTAATTAATCGGGCAATCTGTACCCACCTAATCTGTGACGGCTTAACAGAAACGCGGTACAGCAATAAATTCGTCGGTTTTCATTCGCAATTCTCTATTACGTAATAACCTTCTCAAACAAAGCTGGCATCGTTAATCTTTATTTGTTTATCGTGACAAACAAATAGATGCATTTCCTTCGTTCATTGTGTAAGGTACGCTCGGTAAATCATTTTAATTCGTGTTTTGTAAGGATTTATTTGTTTCGTGTTCGTATTGAACTGAAGGATCCTTTGGTTTAGAATCTGGAGTTGTCATTTTATTATAATGTCTTCATTTTCTGTTTTATTAATATCGTTGTTGAGTTATCGTGTAGTAATTATGAAGGTATGATAAATTAACTGCCTTAATCTAGGAGCTTTTGCCTTTTACTGAACCTAGCAACTAATATAAGTTTAACTTCAGTATACTTACCAGACATTAAACTTTGACGTTCATATGTGTTATTTTGTGACTTAACTGAATAAATGATTTGTGATTCCCTCGGTGGCGCTGTAGTAGTGAATGCGACTGCTGCGGTCTCGAGTCTAATTTCCTGTCAAAATATTATTGGGTTTTCCTGTTATCCCAGCAGCAGCACGGAGTCTGACACTGTTCGTAGTAGAAGGCAATGTGCGATGGCATCCACTGAATTATTACTTTAAGTATTCCAATGTTTAATAGACAATAGCTATGCCTACCCCATGTGGGAGATACAACGAGCCAAATGTTGCAGCAATTTTTCCAGTCGGTCATAATGACAAACTGATAAAATTTTATTGAATAGATATACAGGACTACTTTTGCAATTAATTTGATTTGCATGATTGAAACATTACAATCAATCTTTAGATTGAAATTACAGCTCAACGAAGGATGAAAGTCGTCTAAATCTGGACTCAAACTGTCATATATGTACATGATAGCCGGGCATAGAAAGATTCAATTTACTTCAATATCGTAAGCAAAATAAAAATATCGCTTACGTTACGGCTAACCGTTCAAAACTGTCTCAATATTTCATAATGCTGGGATTAAAGTTTTTGCTAAAGGTAATCATTTTATTAACAGCCACATATCAGTTTCTAGTTTTTTGCGGTATACGTACAAAAGGTAGCTATACCTAACGCTTTTATATTTAATATTCTTCTACATACTTAAGATCTTTGCTTTTATCAGTGGCGTAGACACCATCTCTCTGATCTTCGGCAAAGACCTTGACTTCCTTATAAGACCTAACCTAGACCTTTTCTTTTATTGGTCAGTGAATATTCTTCTAGGCCCTAACTTATATAATGACCTATTCAATGTAAGCACCCATCTTACAACTTTATACATCTCATCATAAGCTAACGAAAAGTTGTGTACGGCGTTACTTTTCTACTGTATCCTAGCGGCTTGTAGAACGATGCCGAGCCACTATGTATTAAACACTTTTATACTTTCACGTTGCATAATTTATATAACTGAAAACAGGTATTAATGCGATTATGTTCAGTATCATTTCACAAGCAGACTGACCTGTCTGTGTAATGATGCCTACAAAAAGCATAAAATTTAAAAACCATTTACAATACTAGATTCGGGAGAAACTGTCCTGTGTGTAAAACCAGAACCTGGTTTATCTGTGTCAAGTTAGACTGAAATCCGGTCTACGGTTTACGCGTGATTAAATATAAAGTTATATTTCGTATTAAGGTAGTGGATTACCCACTTTCGCATTTCTAATATTAAGGATGACTTGGACCATACCAATATGGTTTAGTCCTACATAATATCTTAAAACGGCAGAACGCAGGAGGATAGTTAGGAGACTAATATCATAAAATTGTAAAAGAGCTAGTGCATCCTATCCTAGTTTTAATGATTATGGACAATGAATTTCAATTGTTCTTTAATTTATTTATTTTGTTTTATTCTTATTTTGTAATTAAATTCAACAAATTATAATTCAATATTTTGTAATGTTTATTGCTTTGTTAGTTTTATTTATATTTTGATTATGTGTTATGATGTATTAGTATGTAGGTACATATATGAATTTGTAAGCTATGCGAATTTGAAATAAAGTTTATTATTATTATTATAAATTGCTTTTCGTGGAGGATTAAAAGTAGCCTAATCACTTTTCAACCCATAAACTATTTTTATGCAATTATATGATGTAGTTTCATTGATCTATGAAAGAAGGACAAACCAGCATACACATTTTAGCCTTTATAATATTACTAGCGGACCCGACAAACATTGTCTTGCCTGAGCGTTTGCTTGCATCTCGATTATCTTATATGTGTATTATATTATACATGCGAATGTGAGATGTTACGCTTTCGTATAGGTACACGTTGTCAGAGGTACCGGAAAGGATACAGGGTACATTGCATTCAGAAAAAAGTACTTTTCCCGAGGGGTAGAAATTAATTGACAAAATCAAGATTACCGCGATTGGAGCCGCGGGCAAATTCTAGTATTATATAAATATAGGTTAGGAAACGATTCCTTTGATTTTTATATAATGTTAATGTGCATAAACTGATAACGCCACACATCCATCCATATTGAAGGATCTGTTAGTACTGTGATATGCACAATCTAAATAATTTATTCCACAAGCTCGTTCGGTCTAGTTTCCTAAATGATGCATCGATATGTGATGCCATTTTAGGATTAACTTTGCATATTAGAAAAGAATGATGTAGATTCATACTGTAATTATTTCATTCTGAAAAAAAATGCTGCCTATTAATAATTTCATTTTATATAGAATAGTATAAAAATGCAGCTTCCGTATATTTGTGTCCGCAAAATTTAAAAAGTGGTTAATCGATTGATTTGAAATGTACTCACAACGTTGCAATTTATATAGAAGAGTCTATAGAAATTAAAAATTACAGACAGTTCAGCAGAATATGGCGTAGATTTAGCTAATATTTATTAATTATTAAAATTATACCCATTTAGAAACTGTCTCACTGCTGGGTACGTTTTAGACCTCAGTCCAACACGCAAGTTGGTTTATGCAGTTAGGTGTATTGTGATTTATTTAAATTATTTATTTCTTATTAGGTATGGTTGATATAATATCCGTGTTATGTCCTATGAACAATGAATATAATATATGTATATAATCTTATTAAGAAACTCTTATAATATAACCGTAATTCTCGCGACTGTCAAATAATAAATGCAGCATCAAAGGCTTACGCTTTTGCTTAACGTTAAATGCAATTGTAACAGACAGCGTGTTTACTAAACATTAAGCTGAACCGCGAATTGCCTTCGTCTATCCACTTTTGAAGTGAAGTGCAGTCTCATTGCTAGCGATTTTCTGAGCTGAGTGTATTAGAGATCGTGGAGATCTAAACATAGGCGCATAATGAAAAAAAACTTACAGCACGTGGTAAAAGATTGCGCTGTTCTCAAATATAAATTATCTAACTGTATTGCAGAGACAAAGTTGGCACTAGAACATAGCACATACATACATTACCGACATCCATTGGTCGGCCACGGTTCCCTAGCCTGTTTAGAGATCCAATCTAAATATTGATAATCTAAAAGATATTATAAAATAGGATACCCAAAAAGAATACTTTGATGGAAGATAAAAAAGCCTCACTTCCCGCAGAAAAAGATTATAATATCAGTCCTATTGTTATAAACATCATGCTATCAGTTATTTGTTAAACTGTCCTACTGCTGGGTTCGGGCCTCGTGTCGAGAAGGTTTATTATAGTCCACCGCACTTGCTTAGTGCAATTACGCAGATGGCACATATTCTATGGAGATTTTTTCTTTTCCTTACGATATTTTGCTTTGCTGTTAAAGAGAAGGTTAATAAACTATTAAATACGCAGATAACTTGCCAATAGGCCAACGCAAAATTGCCTCCGCCTTACTGTAGTATTAGTTACACGCCTGAAGTCAGAGATGTATTACACTGTGTACCACAGAACAGAGAAACTGTACTGTCTTAGTAGAATAAAAATATTGCTCTCGCTATCCGTTAACATTGGGACCGAGTCTATTTTAAAGTTTACTGTAACAATACCTATAAAATTGCCACAAGTTGCTCGAACACAGAGTAGCTAGTACTTCGTTATCGCTGCCTCTGTTCTTGTGAATGTATTCAATTGTTTATAATTTATATGTTAATCTATGTATAATTCTACCAGGCAGGACTTATAGGCAGGTTCTATTATTAGGCTTGTTGAAATGGATTCCCTTGTATTTCGAAACGAAGTAGTTTGCTAAACAAATACTTTAATATTCTATGACTTTACACTGTTAAATATTTTTATTAGACTCAATGTAGGTTAGTAGAAATGTCAAAGGTATTTTCGTCGCATTTGTTCGCTATGAAATTAATTATATGCAATCTTAAGTTGTATGCCATTTTAATATGTATTTTAGCTTTAAAATGTCACAGGCTGACCATGTCGGGCCATGACACACGTAGATGCTACGTATTTAAATTTATCATAAAACGCAGCAAATATTGTATCCTGTCGTATAGGTATCGCGTGACATTTGGTAGCATTTTTATCGAAGCGTTGATGGAGAATTGTTACCGTCACGGGTCGATGTCACAGTCCAATATTCGTTCATCCCGAAGTGGGCTTTTGTTGAAGGAATTTCTAAATAACAATTGTCATGTCTTTTTATAAGTGATAGTAATTATATCTCTATGTGAGATAGACAAATGGAATGAGGAAATCCTTTCGTTCACCATGCGAAACGCAGTACATAAATGTACTGTATCTTTATGTCGATATTTTGATAAAGCGCAGTTGTAAATGGTTCAGTTAGAGTTCGGGCACGCCACGATCGTGGCGGTAAGTCCCGTGTTTGAGGAGTGGCTGGAGAGGCGGCATGGCGCCCTCACCTTCCGGCTGACACAGGTTCTGACTGGCCACGGATGTTTTGGCCGGTTCCTGTGTCGTATACGCCGGCAAGAGACGCCCGGTTGTCACCACTGCGGCGACTGCCGCGACCTTATTGAGGACACGGCGCTGCACACTTTGGCGGTTTGCCCCGCCTGGGCATCGCAGCGCCGTGAATTGATCGCGGCAGTCGGATCGGTTGCCCTCTCGCTCCCGGCCGTAGTTCAGTCTATGGTCCGGAGTGAGAGGTCGTGGAACGCCGTCGCCTCCTTTTGCGAGGAAGTGATTTCCATCAAGGAGGCGGCGGAGCGGGAGAGGGAGCGCTTAAACCCTCTCCCAAACCGCAGAGCCGGGCGCCGGAGGGCGCGCGATGACCTCCAGCCACCCTGAGGTTTGACCTGGGGGTGGCGGGCTTTGTGGGCCTGCCCGCCATCCGTTCAGCACCAGGTCCGAGAGGCGGCGTGCGTGTTCCCACGCGCGCCTCTGTTTCGTGTCCGTCTCCCCCTTTAGGGGGAGACAGTAGGGCTTTTATTTTGAGAAGTTCCTATCTTGGGTAGGTCTTATTGCGTAGGGGCCTGCCGTTTCATACGGCGGGCCGGAACCTCGGCGGGGTCGCGACCGTATGCGAAAGTGATTCGCGCGGCCTATTGGTTTTGTCGAGGAACACCGTGGTAGGTTTAGTCGGTATTCCGGGAGGTACATTATCTTTTTAACATCTTATTTTACCCCGGCGAGTCCGACATAATCCCTCCGCCCGCCCCCACGGAGGGATATGCGTCATTGCATTCCCCCAAGTAAAAAAAAAAAAAAAAAAAAAGAGTACCTTCGAACCAGAATTTATAAAACGTGTCAAAAATAATGTTTGAGTTGGTTTCCTAATCATTCAGTTCATAATAATTAATTAATTCTACTATAAAATAAATTATATCATATACTTAATTTTTGGAAATTGTATGTCTATCCACATGGACACCAGATCTTCAGTGTAGACATATGACATACAATTTTCAACTACCTCAAAATATTTATTTTACACAATGATATATAAAAAAAGATTAGTAAAGCTGGTTTTAACTTTAAAATTAAATATAATTATATAATATATTTTGATTGAAACCATGAACAATCAAATAGAACAAAAAAATTAATTGTGACCGTACATAAGTTTCCCATATCATTTTATAAATTAAAATTTCAATTTACCCTGCTTCATTGTCATTAAATTAAGCATCCTCTAACTATTATTGCTCTAAAATTGGCTACACTTATAACTACGATCAGTAGAATTATTTAAAATCTCGTAAATGTTGAGCGCCTTATGTCGCTGACTGTACAAGTTAAATTGATCCGTCTAGGCCTAGGCTAAAGCCAGCGCAACCAAGGAGTGATAGATTTGCACTGGTAGTCACAGGATTACTACTTAAACTATTGCTTCATCCGTCTATTATATAAGATACTAGATTTCGCTCGCGTTAATATAATAAGATCTTGTCAATAAAATTCTATCCCTAAATATATGTATTTTTCAGGATGAAATGTGCCTTATGTTCTATCCTGTACCCATGACAACATGTATGCGAAATTCCACGATGATCGGTCGAGTAGTTAAGGCGTGAAAGCGTAACAAACAAACACCCATTCGCATTTATAATATTAGTTAAGCTTAGTTAGGTTTCAGGTTATAGATATACCTCTTTTAATAATCGTACAACGTAATTTTCAGCTCGAACAGCCATATCGTCGCGTTAATAAAATAAACTAGTGCAATGTCAACATAACTAACTAGCTGCATTGTGTTCGTATCTAAAGTTTATTATGTATGCAAACGTGAGCAAGACAATGGCTTAGCATTATTTCCTATGGAGCCTTTTGTGTTACATTGAGATAAATATATGTACCTGTCGTAGAGTTATTGTAATAGCCAGGGAATTTTATTAGTGACTAGATTTTGCACACGGCTTCGCTCGCGTAAATGTAGGTTATGACAACTTTCTATACCTCGGGAATAGTACTTTTTCCTGTTTTCAATTATATCTGGCATTCAAACAATTGACAGGTAAATTTATATATCAACATTTATAAGTATTGGTCCATAAGGTATAATGTAAATTATAACTGAGGTCAAAGATAATTCGTGGAGCAGGACTTCCTAAAGATGTGTTCGTTTTTAAAAGCAATTGTCACATTCGATAAATGTACTTGCTGATCGCATAGCTAATGACGCGTAGCCTTAGATATAAAAGTCATAGGTAAAATCAATATTTATGTTTATATTTTAAAATAAAGTAAAGTTTCTGCCCTCTCTCTTGACACTAGGACAATCTAATATACGCCTGAATTGTGTCCGTTGATTGAATGTTTGTGAAGATACTCACGACACCGGAATTGTTTCTAATGCGGCTATGCTATGCTATGTGCGGCTTTAATTATTTTATTATTTAAATTGCGTTGTAAATGATTCTTTGATTGTCAACTAAGTGTTCATAAGGTGGTGTCACAATGAGATGAGTAGTGCTTACAACTAAGAATAAATTAGTGCCTTTTTCGGGCATCTCAATATTGAGGGCAAACAATAAGCTATCTAAATATTATATTGAAAAGCTGACAATTATTAATAAATTAAAATTAGTTATAAGATTGTATATAAATCGATATCGTTCTGTTATTAATGAAGAGACATAACGTATATGACGAGAGGAAAAAATGTTGAAAATAGTATACCTATTCTAAAACTGGTAGACAGAGGTGACTTAAATAAATAAACGTATTTTAATTCTGAATACTGAAATACATGAGAATAGCATCGGCATATGGTTGCTTCCTAAGCCAAACCTAATTGCATAATCTAAAAAATAGTGTGGTTACAGCAATGGGCCTGTTCAGCCAATTTGAATGGTAAACTGGTTCAATTGGACGGCTTAGGGTTGAATCAATAATGGCATTGGGATTTAATGTACCCAAAGTTTAATGATGGGATGGCGATATTTTATGATGAAGGGTTAATTGAGATGTAGTCATGGCAATTGTGAGGATTGATACCAGACTGTCGCTTCGGTGGTACAGCGATTAAATGAGTCTACTGTTCATGAGATATCGGATTTGATTCCCGTGTCTGACAGTGTTAATAGGATTTTAACAGTTTGCAGTTGTTAGCAGTTGTAGATGGTAGATGGCAATAGGATCGCTGCCTATAACGTGGGACCTAATATTAGCTTGACACATGTTGGCGTACCTCTGTCTATATATGTATTTCTTCCTAAAACTAAGACACACTAAAGGCGAATATATTGTCGTTTATAAAATGTCTGCCACAGTGACGCAGCTGTATTATATGCGACTGGTATGCACGAGGTTCCGGGTTCGACCCCGGGTTATGTGGAGTTTGCTGTCAAGAAAATTCTCGATAGCTGCACGAAGTTCGAAATATCCACCTCTGCTTACTCCTTTGGAATATATCCATGAGACTATGTATGTATGATATGTAAATACATGTGATGAGCAGTTTATAAAATGTGTTTATTCTAGTTCGTTTGTTGTTTTGCGATTCTAACCAAGTTTGTGACGAAATGCCAGAAACATTTGGGGTTGTTAGGTAATTAATTTACGGCATTGCAGCTCGATTTAAATAATAAACAAGCAACAATGGTATCGCGATCGAACTGTTATATGAATATCTTAATGATTTAAATCAAAATCGCTACTTTACGTTCTTATCTTTAATGGATCAAGTCTACAAGACACGTTTGGGAAATTGTTCTAGAAGTTTCTACATAAGATTGCTTTGTTTCTACTGTGAACCTTAACCTCTCAAACTCCGCCGTTGAAAACATAAGCCATACACAATCGAGTGTGCTCGACGCCCTATCGCGTCACCGGGGTTTGACGAGTACAAATCTGAAGAGGTCGATCGGCGTCAACGGTAATTGTAATTGTAATTGTAATTGGACTCCCTTTTCGCTTTTTTTTAATTTTATTTCATTTATGCGTGAGGCGTCAACGGTATTTCAGAGGTCAATCGTTTCATCTCATTGCTCATGTTCTAAATTTAATTATTATTACCCAGGTTGTAGAATACTGCTCTATGCTCATGGCTGATAGTTTTAGCGTGATGTTATATGGGTTATGTTAATTCTGGGTAAAACACCTTTCTAATGGTAAAAGAATTATTAAAATCGTGTCTATCTTTTTTAAGATTATTCATTACAAGAATACAAAAACAGAAATCTTTTCTTTTTATATTAAACGGACCAGAGATCTACAAATACACAAATACCACACGGTTATACTATTGCTTCTAGACGACCCGTAACAATATATAACGACACTAATAAAATAAATATAAACATACATACATAGCAAAAATCCTTCTCATTTTTTTTATAAACAGGTCCATATGAAAAGATTTAGTTTTGGAGAAGTAAACAAGGGAGAATACGGGATGATTAGGATTTATTCTTGTGTCGCGGGGGACTTTATAAATATTTAAACAGGACACAAACAACACCTACACACGGAACAACTATTTATTTGTGGATCACACAAGTCACACAATCTGGCGCAGTGGCAATGGTAAGGCAACCATTTAAAGCGCTAAGCCACCGGTGTAGTCAAATAAGTATATAGTTTTTTTTTTTTTTTTTTTACGTGGGGGAATGCTATGACGCATATCCCTCCGCGGGGGCGGGCGGAGGGATTATGTCGGACTCGCCGGGGTAAAAGAAAGATAGAAAGATGGAAATAATAGTAAAGTACCTCCCGGAATACCGACTAAACCTACCACGGTGTTCCTCGACAAAACCACTATCGACGGGGCCGCGGGGTCGATTTCTGTGTCAGGTTAAATATCGTTGAATTTCTATGTCATACTTGACTTAAGAATTCAATGACATTTAATTTTCAGTAGCACGGAGTGGACTGGAACAGCAAGGTAGACAGCAATAGGCTCGCCCTCTATCATATAATATAATAACAATATCATCCCTATATTAAACTGTTCCACTGCTGAGTACGGGTCATACCTCAGTGTGAGTTGGTTATGGCTCACCACACTGCCCTGAGTCCGTACGTTTGTTTGCCACTTTATAATATGAATAATATCAGCCTTGTATTTAAAATGTTCCACTGCTGAGCGATGGCCTCTTCTTCAGGGGTAATATTCCTCCACGCTAGCGCTTGGCAGACTTCACATATCTCCGAGAACATTATAGAGAAATAACAGACATGCAGATTCTCACATGATGTTTTTCTTCGCCGTTAACGCAAGAGATAATAAACTATTTAATACGCACATAACTATGAAAATTCAGCGGTCCTTGGGATCGAACTTGAGACCTCTGGACCAACCATAACTGACATCCCTTCGGCTTAAGATTATATACGTATTTGGGTGTAGCCCGATATTGCCAGTTATGTAAATTAGTAAAGCCGTGAGGCAGAACTACTATAACACTCATATTTCCAAATAAAGGATGAAAAATAAATTTACATATAACACGCCAAAAGTCGGCATCAAAAAAGTTTTGACGGAGAAAACCACATCTAGTTAGAAACTTATTCTCTTGTGTTATTTGTTCGGTTTAGTCTGGAATTATAAATAGGTAAAAGCGGGTTCCATGATATAATATTTGCTACACACGTTTTCATATACAAAGGTAGAACTACCTCGCAACTTCAAATGCCTTGTTTTTAAGTTTCCTACAATTGCTTCCAGTTCTTTTTGGGTTTTAAAAAGACAACCCCTGCACTATGAATAATTACTATGTCGCGGGGAACTTAACAAATATTCATATAACGTACACAAAGAACACTCAGACTCGAAACAAGTATTTGTGGATCAGATAAATTTTTATGCTGTGTGGATCGAATCCACAAATGACACCCGACGCGGCAGCGACGAGGCGATCTCTAAAACCGTCTGTCCGTCCGTGCATTCCGTTATGCCTATAATTTTTTTTAGACATTGTCGCGCATGTCTGATTAAGGATTAAGGAAATAGTACATCATCTAATATTAGCTTTTACGGGTATATTCTTCAATGCAACAAGTGCCATGAAAAAAAACATTTGCTCTTAATATTTGGCAAATATTTTTTTCGTAGACTATCTTTATAATTATATAGCCAAATAGAATATCTTTATATGACTGACACACGATGATTTCGACTGCCTCAGAGGTGCAGCAGCAGTGAATGCGACTGCTGTGCATGAGGTCCTGGGTCAAAGAATTTCGTGGTAAGAAAAACCGATTTTTCCCTTTTTGTTTGCCAAGAAGTTATTTAGTTTTGCGAGCAATAAATTCTATATAACAGCCCGAAGTTACGAAGTTGGCGGTGTAACACAGTCCCGTATCTCAGAAAGCACCATAAAGCCGTTGGTCTTGTGCCTGATCTCGCGTCGGTCGTGTCGGATTGTCGTCGCGACGGACTGAGAGTTGAGGAACAAAGAGTGTATTTATGTTTGCTCACATACTTGTGCACTATAATAATTTAATTTTCTGCGAAGATGGTCAGTCTACGTTAAGATTGCTCGCCGTGACCGAAATTCGGTCTGGAGGACATGATTTTAATAATAAAATAATGTCGTCCATATCCCATGTCCTCCTTAAGATTAGGAAGAAAGTAAACAATAGACATAAATGTTAAAAATATGAGGTGAGATGAGGGATTAAAATTAAAGGGTTACGCCTTTATCTTAAACCATATTATGCCTGCGGCTTCGCTCGCGTAATCTTTTTTTTATTCCTTAGGAACAGTACATTTTCTGGATGAAAGGTACCCTATGTCTTTTTTGTGCGATATCTCATGATGATCGAGGCGTGAAAGTAAAATAGAGTTTCACATTTATAATATTAGTTAGGATTTCAAGTTCTGAAGGCGCTCATACATAAGTTTCCCATGAAAGGTATGCTTAAGCGCCGCCGTAACCTATTTACCGACAACGCAATAATCTTGTAAGGACTATTGCCAGGTGAGCTGTGGCAAAAGTGGCTTACACTAATATACTATTCCGAAAACTTTCCTCTGGCTGGTGTTAACTTTAAACTCTCGTATTAATCTGTCTATACATATAATACAATTGTAGCTAATGTCTGTCTGTACATAGGAGATATTTAAAAATAAATAATATAAGGGGTCTTTATAAGAACTATAGACATTTTATCTGTCTGTATGTTCCCTTAAAACTGTAGTGTTTGTACGTGCATCACACCGAAACTGGTGCTCGAGATTGAATACATTTTGTCAGTAGCAATGTCGGAGGCCTTACTTGAAAATTGTGTGCATGTTTCATCTTGATACGCCGCCTTACCTACAATTTATTTATTTAGGAACTACGAGTATATATCATTGGTACAGGTTTTTCTTTGGTATCTTATACACGTCTCGATTTTGTGGATATGTTGAACTAGCTGGTAAATTTCTTATCCATACACCTTTAAACCGATTGTGCACTTACCAAGAGCTACCACAGGTGTTAACTCTACCAGCAGCTTAGGTTATAGAGTAACAAGAAAGTGATCTTTCCCATAAGATTATAGTGTATTTTACTTATTTGTATTATTCAGTAAACAAATGTAGCGTACTGGTACCTAGAGACAAAACATAGACACTCATATCTATATATTGTGTTCCTTTTTTGTCATCTCTATTTAATAGAGAAGCAATGTTGTCGTAAAGCAGTAACTAAATTTCTTTTTATTATAAGATGTTTCTTTACCAAAAATGTGATGCAAAAAATGTGAATGCCATATTCTCCCGCTGCAGAAAAGGAACTAAAAGATATGAAAATATAAATAGGTTTAATAGTTAACAATACGATGTGAAATTAAAATAAACCGTGGGAAAATCCGACCGTTTAATTTCATCTATAATTTAAATAAATATCGGCCACGATTATTCCTCGAAGTAGCAGTCTGCTAACCAATCAGCCCAGCTGTTTTATTTATTTACACCGACCGATAGTGTCGCTGTTAGTTTATAAAGTCTGTGTGTGGTTACAAAAACTTCCTAGTAAGTTTCCTTTGTAAGAAAAACTGACACAAGTTGTATAAACTTTCACTCCGCGTTTGTTCGTGGTTCAGTTTTTATTGCCATGAACCTTTGGCTCTAACGTAAATAATATGCTTTTGTTGACAGTGGCAGTTTCGTTTTGCGGACATAAACACAATGTTAAAGGGTTAACGACGCGAATTCATATCTCTTAACACCACTTGTTATCACACGACTGCTTTCTGAATTAAAAGGAGACAGTTTGCTTAAAATTTTATACTGGTGCACTAATATGTATAATTTTGTGTTTAAATATATGTTACATTTTACAGTCTATTTAGTTTAATCACTATAATTTAACAGACCCGACCGATGTCCGCCCTACTCTAACGTTGGCTTGCAACCTAATTGCAGCGCCATCTACTGGGTTCAATTGTAAATTTGAATGATCAAGGGACGGGTCGGTTATTTGATAGGCTGCCTTTAATTCAGCCAGTTTGGGCTGATTTTTCAATCGCTAGATATCTTTAATCTGAAGAATAAATGTGGCGGTTTGACATAACATTTTATATTCAAAAGCTGCCAAACGTCAAGCATATGCTCCAGATAAAAGTTATTTGACTATTGAAAAATCGGCCATGCTAATGCTAACAGATAACATGCGTTTCAGTTTACTATTTTTTGTGTCGATCTGCCATTCCAATTAGAACCTACCGCGGGAATTTTGCGATCGTCAACTGTGCTCACTGAACTAACAACGCCACTAGTGTCCAAAAAATCCTATTCAGCTAATTTTAACTCGTTATCTTGACAAAAAATACATAAAAGAAGCAAACAAGCTGATATGCAATGGAAACCGAAAATATTAACTTTAATCCTATCATAAATAACAACCTGCCTTTCCGGTTGCCACTTTAAATTAAATTCCGCATAAATTACATAAAAGATATGAGCAAGGAGATCACAAATCGAAGACCGCATCTGTCAATTACTGTGGCCGCGTTTAAACTTTAAAAAAGAAACTGTAAGAAAAGTAAAAAGTGGCGCGCGGCTGTCCCGCCAAAACAAAAGAGAGGACTATAGTAGCGTTCGAACGTCAATAAACGATCGTTTCCTTTTTGTTTTAGGTTCACTATTGATATCTCGACGTATTTTTTTTGTATTTAGTGTATTACTTAATGTCGAGAATGTTTTCATGCTTCGATTCGCTCCGGGCATTGATTGCTGATGAAGTAACGATAACGTGTTATCTGTGTGTCTTTAGAATATAAATGTAATTAAATTTATACCTTGAAATCGTCTTTGAGCATGTTGCTGCCCGCCTGGAATAGTAATTTTATATTACTTTTTAAGTGAACTTGTGTAAGTGACCCAATGCTTACCTGCCCCTTTTTATTTAGGTTCTAAAGCATAGTTCAACTAAATGTGGTTGTTCTACACCCTTTTTTATCATGGAGTAAGGCCCTGGATCCAGGGTTATACCTAGGATGTCGCTCAATGTAGAACAACCCTACTGGGGACCAATATTGCTCCGTCCGCATTTACGCATATCTCTCCCCGGGAAAAAGGGGAGCGGAGAATGTTGGGTTTACCTGGAAAAAGATGTAAGTCCCGAGTCCTAGCGACTAAACTACCATCATGAGAACTCGCTGACTTTAAACGATGGGTAGATCGCTGGATCTGCAACTACTTTAGCGATGATGTCTCTAATCTTTGAGATATAGGTATTGGCTGCTCTGTATACTACATATAAACCCGACTCTGAAACTCTGTATATTAAATGTAAGGCAGCCTACTCTGAGAAATATAGTTTGGGTACTGTGGTAAATGTCATCCGAATCACGCCCATTAAGTTCCATTTTTTATGACAGTAAAATGTTAGTTAAACAATATCATACTTAATTGATCTTCTATCAATTAAGTATGATATTGTTTAACTAATTGTACAAATAGTGACATTTGTCTTAAACAGATAATCGTTTTTTCATTTAATTATTAGTATTGGAATAACATAACACAACATAAAGCCCTTGAAACGTTTTATATACATACAATGTGAAAAAGTTAAAATAATTTAAAATGCAAATAATAATGTGTAGAAAATTCAGATACAATAATTCAAACATCAATGAGATCAATAACATTTTCGATAATTTTATAGGCAATCGAATATGATCAATATCGTTCTAGCCCTCGGCATCTTACTCTGATTACTGTCACAGGACCCAAGCTATAATTTACAAACTTTAGTTGCTGTGCCCTTCTTAAAGTAGAAATGCTTAAGGGTGGGACAATGATAGCCTAATTAAAGCTCGAAAATATTTATTTTAAATAATTTGGCAACATTACATCGTTCATGTTCCGCAAAACTTGACTTTCGACAGGTCGATGCATAAAAGATACTAATAATATTCGCCTGTAATACCTTATATTGTAGCAAATATTCATTAACAATGCCGCCCGGGGCTTGTAGTGTATAGCAGTTGACAAAGTGGAGATGTCGGACATTTTACGAAAGTAAAAGATAAAATCTATAGATGCTGACTGCTTTAGACTGAAGCTTATTGCCTCATACATAGACTTGTGTTTTAGTACTGAACTACGATATGGTTTGCCGCAATCGTTCTCATCACTTTGTTTATGACTGCCTCACTGGCGCAGCGGTAGTAAATGCAACTGATGTGCACGAAGTCACAGTTGGTCGAAGGTCTCGGGTTCTATATTGGTTATTCTGTCAAAATATATAAATTGCAATAAGCCCCCTATTACGCAACTTAAAACTATAACTGTCGAAACCACGCTTCTATAACTATTTACTTTCAGGAAAGTATTATAATTGATTGCCGCAGATGCTTTACATATATTTTGCAAAGATCATTTACCGAGTTGCGATAATATAAATGCGTAAACATAAAACAATTGCGTATCATACACGATTGCTTGGACGCCTAAGAGTTAAAATCTTTTTAACTCTAATCTTAAGATCTAAATACAATACATTTTTCATAAAATTGTAAGCATATAATAGCACTCCATTTTTTACATCTGAATACTTTTTACGTCATGAAGGACGGTCTAGAAAGCTCATCTGATGGTAAGTGGTAACTTCCACTCATAGACTACTGCAAGGTTAGGCATACGAAGCAAAGCCGCTGCCTACTATAAAACGTAAGATTGTCTTACAACCACGTTCAAAGAAATCAGAGCAACCGGTAAACACCAACGTTGCCGTAGCCTGGTACTCTCTTAGTTGTCCGCTTTGTAACCCGAACTGCAACTTCATATTATTATCTGATGAGCCTATGAGAGATAATAAGATGTTCGTATCTTTAGATGTAATCTTTATATTTAAATTGGGGGACGTTGGCTGAATGCAAAACGTGTATATATAATTTACCCTGTATAATATAAATATCCTGCATGTATTTAAATTATATACGCATTCTTTAAAGACTTTCTTAACAAAGTTTGGACATTCTTATTACTTTTGTCGATGGAACTTAAGAAATAATACACTAAATTAACTTTTTTTTTTTTGTAGTTGATAACTGGTTGCGCAGCTGGTGCGAGCGACCGGGCACGCCACAATCGTGGCGGTAAGACCCGTTTTTGAGGAGTGGCTGGAGAGGCGGCATGGTGCCCTCACTTTCCGGCTGACACAGGTAAAGACTGGCCATGGTTGTTTTGGCCGGTTCCTGTGTCGTATAGGCCGGCAAGAGACGCCCGGTTGTCACCACTGCGGTGACTGCCACGACGTTGTTGAGGACACAGCGCTGCACACTTTGGCGAATTGCCCCGCCTGGACATCGCAGCGACGTGAATCGCGGTAGTTGCCGTCTCACTCCCGGCCGTAGTTCAGTCTATGGTCCAGAGTGAGAGGTCGTGGAATGCCGTCGCCTCCTTCTGTGAAGAAGTGATTTCCATCAAGGAGGCGGCGGAGCGGGAGAGGGAGCGTTTAAACCCTCTGCTTAACCGCAGAGCCGGGCGCCGGAGGACGCGAGACGACCTCCAGCCACCCTGAGTTTTGACCTGGGGGTGGTGGGCTTTGTGGGCCTGCCCGCCATCCAATCAGCACCAGGTCCGAGAGGCGGCGTGCGTGTTCCCACGCGCGCTTCTGCATCGTGTATCCATCTCCCCCTCAGGGGGATAGCAGGGATAAAATTAGTGGTGCTCCATTGGGCACCTTTGGCAGGTCTGTTTGTGTAGTGGCCTGCCGTTTCATACGGCGCCACTGTGGTTCGTCTAGAACATGCTAGCTGGACAAAAAATTATTTATTGAGGTTTTTTAGTTCGTACGGCTTTATTATGATATTCTAATGGGGTATTAGCGCATATAACACCAAAAAACAGGAGGTAGGGTCACGTGTGCCAACATAAAAAAATATAATAGCGATTAATCTTTTATTGTCAGACAGGTAAAAAATAACAATGAAAAAAAATAACAATAGTCATAAAATATTGTGCTACTAAGGACTTGGCTTATAATTACATAATAGGGCATTATTACTACCTACTCAATAACAATACTTTTTACTTAAAAAATATGCAGTTAAAAAACAATATGTTGACAACTAATAATAAAGTTAGATAAGGTACACAGCTTAAAAAAACATTAGTAAAATATTATTTACAACTTCTATTTATTCTGCATCACTAAATTCTTCTTCTGAAGAATCATCTACCATATAATCTGACATATTTTGATGAGAACTACAATGACTTACACTTACATTTACAGGAGGGGGTATAATTAATTCTAAAACCTCAGAAGGAAGTTTACTCGTCGGTTTTTTCGGCACTTCCCTAAGGCCATTTATTACAGGATCAGATGTAATTAGCAACATATTAAGTAAATCCCTATTCGTGGCAATACGTGAATATTTTCGAGTATTGTGCTCCCGGAACCTCCTATAATCCTTATTACGCGCTTCCTGAGCTTCTTCAGAAAGCTGCCCAATAGGTAAAAGAGCCGATCTCACAATTTCTACACTGTGCACAAGAATTTTGTGCACAGTAACAGGCATTTTATACCACGAATAGAGACTAAGATACAATTTTTTTGTGTCCTGTGTAAAAGAATTAAATTTAACAACATCAATATCGTAACCCGAAGCTAAAGTTCTAAGGATAGTGCCAAAGTTCTTAATTAGTGTCACATCTACACCTGTAATATCTGAAGCCTGTTCAGGATTCTCAAAAAACCGACGAGCAGTATTCCCATCATTCGTATTACCAAATCCTGGTTTGGTGCCACAAGAACTATATGACCCTAAATGTTAGTAAATGTTATCACATTAAATTCACCAAGAAGAAGCATCCCCAAACATCAAACTACCAAATAAACGGTATCTCCCTTTCGAAAGTTAACGAAGTGCGTGATCTCGGAGTGTTAATGGATAAGCAATTGAGTTTTAGAAAGCATGTTGATGAAGCAGTGAATAAGTCGGCTCAAATGTTAGGGTTCCTAAAGCGAAACACAAAAGATTTTCAATTCGTTCGGACAAAGATAATGCTATATAACTCTCTTGTGCGCAGTCGTCTTGAATATTGTGATATTGCATGGAACCCGTATTACGCTATTCATTCCCAACGAATTGAAAATATTCAGCGAGCCTTCACCCGTCATATTGCTTATTCGTCTCGTAATATATCTCCTAGATGCCCGTATCGGCATCGGCTATCTTTTTACAGCATGGATTCCCTTCATGATAGGAGACTGATGCATGGCTTGCTCTTTATCCACAAATTATTGCATAATAAAATGGATAGTACTTATTTGACTGCCAATATAAACATTAATGTACCCAGAAGGCCTCCTCGCAAGCCCGTCTACAATATTCTTACTGTACCCTTGTCCAGAACTAACCTTGGTTTGAATGCACCCTTAAGCAGAATGTGTAGGGACTTAAATTCGTTTCTTAAGATTGTGCCTGATGCTGATGTGTTTCATGACAATGAGAACCAATTCCGGAACAAAATATTGAAATCTTTTAAAAAAATAAGTATGAATTAGGTTAGGTTAAGTAATAGGTATTTGTGTAACCTTTTTGTATAAATATTACTGTTGCTAAGTGTTATGTTTGTTTTGTCTTTCTATACGGTTATTTATGTTGTATGCTATCTTGATTTTTGTTTTTTACCGATTTGTTCGTTTTTGTTTTAAATATTAACTATAAACATTGTTTTTTTTTTTTAAATTTTATATCTGTTTTGTTCACATTTATATTGAATTTATACGTGTAATCACTTTTTATATTTTTTTTAAAAAACATTATTTTTATTTTACATGTGAATGATGTGTTAGCTCGTAAGTGGCATGTATATAAGAACGTTTGTGTATAAGATGTTATTGTGAGTGTTTTATATATATGCTGTGAGTTGACCTACTAAATAAATAAATAAACCCATTTCAACCTTAAACCTTTCTTGGATACGAGCCGAACGTTGCTTCACATTTTCTTTGTCACTTTGACCTCGAAGTTGCCATTTCTTAACCTCAAGACGATAGCTTATGTGAAGCAAACATTCAAAAGACCGGATCCAAGCGTGAAGGGGAGATATACCAAAACCAAGAGTTTCCTTATTTACAACAAATTCCCTAGACTCATCATTCATAAATTTAGGAGTAGCTCCACAAATGTAACATTTAAGTGCTGACGAAGTTTCAGTCATAGCGTTGCACACTTTACCATCAATCATCGTGAACAGTAATTCGTGTTTGACCGATATCTCTTTACCATCTATATTACCTATTGTTGGCACCAATTGGTTTATTTCCTCCAAAATCTTATTGGTTTCTATTACAGTAAAATCTGTTGTCTCTTTGGAGAAAATAAACTTAATCGGTCGACAATACATGGTAGAAGATGGTCGAGGATTCTGCCAAGCAACTCTACCACTATTGTCACGTAACTGAAGTGGCACGAATGAGAACATAAACAAAAACTCATCTATGTCTTCACTGTTTGAGAATTTTTGTTTGTAAGTGCTATGACCGGAACTTCCATCACACCCCCACTTGCTAACAAGGGAGAGTGATGAGCCAGAATCTACAGATTTTAAAACTTCACGCTGTGCACAAATTAGACGTTCAGCTGTTTTATTTAAAACCGCCTGAAGTTTAATTTCTGCACGCGTTTCGCTTATAAAAATCTGTTCCTCGGGAGGGTAGCATTCAATTTTTGCCTGCCTAACACTATAAAATGATGGGAATACCTGGTGTCCTGCCTTGATGCTCCATTTCCTCGTTTGTTTATAAGAGTGGCTCGTGGATTTGGCATCCACATAATATGCCAAAGCCTCCTCTGGACAAACATCTTAGTTGTTCGCGTACCTTTTCACCCACATATCTTTTCATTTCTTGGCACTTTTCCGGACTACTATGGCTTGCTTCTTTAATCACAGTAGCCAAATTCCGTTGTCCGGATAATCGTGCCGATATTTCAGCAGCGGCTACTAGCTGGTTTACATCTCGCGTGTGTAGTAGGTCCTCCACGCGTCTCCTTTTCGTTTTTTCACTTGCTTCAGGAAAATCTATTGATGGACGTCCACGAATCGAACTCTTACTTGATGATGATGGTGTTGAGAGGTGGACAGACGCTTTGAATGTAAAATCCCCAGACAACCACTCAGAATTCTTAGTCAGGAAGCGATTACGGCATTTCCCACATTTTTCCCATTTTTCTGTGTATTTGGATGACAATCTTCCAATTGTCATTTTAATTTCCCGCTCAGATGCTTCCGTGATATTAACAAGATCATGTATCATCACTATAAACTCATACAGTCTACTGTTGCGGTTCTCTTTAGCATGTTTCTGCCATTCATCAAAAAACTCCATTTTCGAGACTGAGAATTCGTATTCTAAAAAACAGACAAAATGACAAAGTTGTACTCAAGTGTGCAGGCTAAGATGACTAAAATTTAAAAGCTAACAGATATGGCTATGCTATATATAAAATCTAGCCCGGGTACAAGAGGGTACAAGTAGTTTCTAGTCCAATGAATTCAGAAAATCATCAAAATTTGACAAACTTCTTTAAACTCGAGCTATTTAAAAAAAATGGGGAAATGTAAACCTATTTTCTTATTAGAAATAAAAAGTACATACCTTTAACTTGAAGATCCATCACTAACACTTTTGAAAAAACTTAAACTCACTGACATAGTATGTTACTTCCGTACACGCAAAAATGCAATTAATAAGTGGTTTTCTTACCCTTTCCTCATATACTAACCTCATTACCTTATCAGTAGTTGACACGTGTCCAAAACAATTCTCAGAATTGGGGCACCTGGGTATCTGGTAAAAGGCTCAGGTAATAAATTTCAGGTAATTAGACAATGACTTTTGTCCAGCTAGCATGTTCTAGACGAAACACAGTGCGGCGCGCCGAAACCTCGGCGGGGTCGCGATTGCATGTGAAAACGATTCGCGCGGCCACGCCGATTGTGGTTATGTCAAGGAACACCGTGGTAGGTTTAGTCGGTATCCTGGGAGGTCCATTATTATCATTTCAACATCTTTTTCTCTTACCCCGGTGAGTCCGACATAACCCCTCCGCTCGCCCCCGCGGAGGGGTATGCGGTAATGCATACCCCCACGTAAAAAAATAAAGCGGGTGCGAGCGTTTAGCCTTATGTTGAGTTAACCAGTCTATGCTTTCACTTATTTGCACGTAAAAAGATGATTTTACTTTCTTAGCGGGACTATAAAAAAAATGACGTCTAATGTTTACGCCCAAATTAAAGATTGAAATTAATCTTCTTTGTTTACAAAACATGATTAATTCTAATATACTTGTAAGTATATGAGAATTAATTTTATTAATTATAAAGTGATTGAATATACTATTTAATCGCCTTATAATTAATCTAAACTATTTATCATCAAGTTCTCCCTGACGTTTAGTAGTGTTTCAGTAACCATAGACAAAAAGAAATAGCTTAAGGCTCAGTAACGTTATTCATTGAATTATGATATTTTTGCCACTGAATGGAAATAAAATATGGCAGTATTCTCACCGATAAAAATGGTTTCACAGAATCTACATAAAGTAGGCGGGCTTAATAAAACTAAGCCGTATCGCTATAGTAACGTATAAGTAATTATATTAATAGATTTGAGTTCTTGATATTGACAGCAAGTAAATAAACTGTAAAACGTATAACGTACATTTTTGAGTAGAAAGGAGATTAAGTAGCAGTTTATTATGGACACTACGACCATAATAAACCGTGATAGATATGAAAATACTGCTTCTACGTTTTATTTCCATTGGCTTTCTCCTCGTTTTTGTATATTACCGAGAAGCATACACGCATAGATGATGGCTGGGGGTTACCGTTGGTTAAGATCGCTTGTAACACTAGGGGTATCAGTCGCACATTACCGATCCTAGAGAAAAGGAATTTAATATGAGACAGGGGGAATGGAAGGGTATGTAGTAGGTATGTGACCCTTCGGAGATATAATACACCGCATGGAAGCCAACAACAGTGTCACTACTCCTTTGCTAGTTTTATGGTGAGGTACTTTTTGGATTAAACACTCTACATTGTGTATAGGCAAGAATACTATAGCAATAATTATGAGAAGTACTTTAACTAAATTAAAACTGTCTAGAGCAAATAAAATTATCGAACAAAACATTAAACGACGTACAAAACAATTAAGCTATTTCTGAAATAGCTTCCAAATAAGTCCGAAGAGAGGATTAATTTTCACTTTTTGAAGTTTTTATTTTCACATTGTATTCATTTACATATGATTATATGTAAATTGTGTGATTTATAAACAATGGAGCCGCGTCCGAATGTTATTTGTGTTCGTGGTTAAATGTTTGTATAGTCTCCAGTGATACAGGTAGCACAACTAGTGCGAAAGCTGCTTTAAAATTAAATTAGATTTGGACGTCAATAAAATTTGTTTCATTATTAAATACAAAAATTCCAATCACGGTTTATTACATTTGTATGTCGATGTAGATAAGTATTTTTTATTAATTGGGCCGTGCCGTTTATGTCAGACATGTCGGCCGTTTATGTGCCGCTCTGACTCTATATGTTAGTTGTTCTCAGTAGTAACACGGAGTCTGTACATGTATCTGATGAACGGCAACAGGTCCGCTTCCTATTACGTTAAGCCTAGAACCAAACTTAGTGAAATTTGGGTGTAGTGCACCTCTGCCTACACTTTCGGGGATATAGGCGTGAGACATAATGCACGCGAATCGGTCGCATGCGGTCGCGACCCCGTCTAGGTTTCGGCCCGCCGTATAAAACGGCAGGCCACTACATAACAAGGCCTACCCAAAATAGGCACTTCTGACATTATAAAAACCCTACTGTCTCCCCCCTAGAGGGGAGACGGACTCGACACAGAGGCGCGCGTGGGAACACGCACGCCGCCTCTCGGACCTGGTGCTGAATGGATGGCGGGCAGGCCCACAAAGCCCGCCACCCCTAGGTCAAACCTCAGGGTGACTGGAGGTCATCTCGCGCCCTCCGGCGCCCGGCTCTGCGGTTACTGCGGGTCACCCAACCGCAGAGCCGGGCGCGGGAACCCTCTCGGGTTTAAACGCTCCCTCTCCCGCTCCGCCGCCTCCTTGATGGAAATTACTTCCTCACAGAAGGAGGCAACGGTGTTCCACGACCTCTCACTCCGGACCATAGACTGAACTACGGCCGGGAGCGAGAAGGCAACCAATCTGACTGCCGCGATCAAATCACGGCGCTGCGATGCCCAGGCGGGGCAAACCGCCAAAGTGTGCAGCGCCGTGTCAACCGGGCGTCTCTTGCCGGCGTATACGACACAGGAACCGGCCAAAACAACCGTGGCCAGTCAGAACCTGTTTCAGCCGGAAGGTGAGGGCGCCATGCCGCCTCTCCAGCCACTTCTCAAACACGGGACTTACCGCCACGATTGTGGCGTGCCCGGCACTGGGGTGCACAAGTAAGTCGTTCCTTCCAATTCGCCACTAGGACCTGGCGGAGCTCGGACCTTGCCGCCTTGATAGCGGGAAGATCCGGTTCTTCGCCCCGAGCTAGTGCCTCCTGGCGTCAACGATAGAGCGACGCCAGGAGCGCCGCTTCCAGGTCCCATGGCGTCGATCCGGCGAGGAGGCTCGCAGCCTGGAACGAGATCGTGCGGTATACTCTAATCAACCTGACGGCCATGGCGCGCTGTGGCACACAAAGCGCCGAAATGTTTCAGGCCGTCAGGCTTTGCGGCCAAACTAGGGCCCCATACAGGGCCATGGATCGCACGATCCCCTCGTAGAGCCTCCGGCAGGAGGTGTTTGGCCCCCCAAGGTTGGGCAGCAGGCGCGAAAGCGCACCTGCAGCGCCCCGAAGAATGGGGGCCAAACGACGAAAATGGGCTATAAAGTCCCATCGGCTGTCGAGCAAGAGACCTAAATACTTTAGGGTTGACTCGACGCCGATGCGGACCCCTCCTACCATAATATGGGCCCCTGGAAGTGGCCGTTTCCGATAACCCTGCCTATAGTATTAAACATGATAAAAAATATATAAGTTTAAATATATTTTTCGAATAATATTATTTGTTATAGCTATTTTACACAGACATATATAGATCGATTACATCTTTATGGGCGATGGGATAAGCAGAGGTGCATAGCACCTACTTTTGACCTGTGCCCTTCAAACCTAAAGCTTAGCTTGAGGGGTAAACTTTGGCGGTCTATTGGTATATTAATTTAAAACCTAATAATATACTGGTCAAAATAAATAAGGAAATTCTATTTCTTGACTACTTGTCTTTATAAGGAAGAGATTCTCCGAAGTGTTTATTACAGGACGATTCGTCTCATTAAAAAAATTAAAAAGAAACATTATCCTTCTTTTAATTAACCTTCATTCACAGCTACATCTTAATTTTTATTTTTATTTTCATATTGATTGTTGTACGGATTCTCAGGGAGAAGCGACTTCTATCCAGCCAGGAATGTAAAATAAACTGATTCATAGAATTATTTGTTCCATGTTTATGCTTTGTACCTTAGAATTTTTTTTTTGATTATTTATACCAGGGTTACCCATGCTGAGATTTTCTTTGAAAATATATGTAAAATATCTATGTTTCTGATAGAAAAATAGTCAAAGGGTCGCAATTATCATCGGACAAAATATCAATTGATTCAAAAATCCACAATGCCGCATATTTGTTACAAAAAACATAGGTAATTTAACAACTTTAAATTGCAAGTGCCCTCCTCGCTCCCCGTTGTTTATTTTACGCCGTTACTTTCTTTTGCGACTGCGTGTAGTCTTAATGCGATTAAAACAACCAAATTCAATATCCAATACAGAATTCTAAAAAAATTGTGGAACAACGACGTTTTTGAAATAACCCTGAATAAAATGCTTCTACATTTTAATCTGTCAGTTTTTTTTTAAGTAAAACATGTATGTTGGTCCATTTATAATGCTATATACCTATAACAAACAATTACGGGGAATATTACCATAGCAATGCGACACCGCAACACAGGAACACCTATGTACTTTATCAACTATTTACAAAATACCCAGAAGCAAACACAGCTACTTTTGCTTATTCTGTTTGAAATTAAGAATTAAAATAAATTATTTATAATTAAATACTGTAGTAGTTTTTATCGGGTGCGAAATTTAATGGTAGCGATTATTTAATTTCATGAAATCTTGATTTAAAAGTTGCGTGTACAGTCATCGACTTCGAACTTTAAAAGTTTTCGTTTATTATTTATACTTGAGATTTAATCTTATTGTCGGCTTTAGGAGAAAGCGATGATTGTAAGGAAGATATTAGTGCGACCAAACCCATATATCTTGTTATAACGATTGCAAAAATGCCGGAGGCTGCTATTATTATTGTGAATATCCATAAATAAGAAGATTTTATATCAGGCTAGGAGATTTTATATCCCTTGAATATCGGTCACGCGGCTTATTAGTTGCCGAGAGTGGCAGTACACACGTGTACCCGCAATCATAAATGCAATTTTGTTAGCTCTGCTATACTTTAGTATAGAATTGGTAAATATAGTATGTAAATTTGGTTAGTAACCTAGAATTCATAAGTAATAATTTAGATTTTTCATGTCGTAAGAAAATCGCGTCGCGAGTGCGGTACCTACGCAATAAGTACGGTGTACACCCAAGTGGAGCCGCGTGCACAGATAGTTCTATAAACACATTAAATTTTGTGAAGATGTTGGTTAGGTATTCAATTACATGTTAACTGCTATACGGATTTGCCTAAAACTTAGCAAACAGGTACCTCATATCCTCGATTAATACATAGGAAATGTAAAGCTAAATTTAGCTTATTTGCTAGACGCTGGTAATCCCTTCCAGAAACTCACGGCCACGCTTTGAAATCGCCATATAAATATAATTTCAGGATCATATCCTGCGTTTCGTTGCATTAAACGCTTAGCCTAAGTGAGTTAAAAAAGCACGCACTCAAACTCGTGTCTCGTCTCTTGCATAAAGTAGGTACATATTAACTCAGTGTTTCCTATAAAATCTGATTCTTAGCTTTGAATAAGTTTCCAAGTCACTACATAATTATGTAGGTACGTATATTATGTATATTACAACATGCAACAATCAACAAAATTACTTTCATTTTCAGATCCTAATTTATTGTATAAAATATTGGCAATCCTGTCTAAAGGTAAATCAACTTTATAGTCTCGTTTAATATGATCTCGTATTTTCTACACGAGTTTATAACGACATTTTAATATCACCGATGATTCGTCGACCCATTTGCATTTGGCAACGAAACCGGATTAAAAACATTATTCTGGTAATATTATGATTGCGTGAAAACACCGTAAAATCGCAAAATACAGATTGAATCGTAATAAAGTAATATGGACGCCATATTGAGTTCGAAATGTCAACTTCCCCGCCATGTCGTTATTTTAATTTTAATTGTTTATGGCATGCAACTGTTCTGAAAAGGAGCGATGGCCGATTTCTATTCTCATTTTTATTGCCGTGAATTATTTATTGTTTTGATGATATTACTGCTACTTCAGAAATAATGCCTATGTCATGCAGGAATTTACAATCATTAAAATAATAAACACAAAATACAACTATTTATGGACAACACATGCTATTGACAGATGCGGTACACACAGTACATGACCAACAACCACTTAAGTCAATGCACCATCCATATACTTCATTAACGGCACGTACTATTACATTTTTCAATATACCCACAATTTCCAGCCACACGCTGTGGAAGTTTATCTCTGTAACACAATTAATCATGGTCACCCTAAAATGCTTTTTAGAAACTATCCAAAAGCCGGGCACGGACACGAAATTATGAAATTAAAGTAATACAAAACTATTATTGGGCTTTTCTTTGTTTGCTCTCGCAGTACATCACTGAAATAAAATATGCAAAGTGTACTCGGAGTGACTGCTTAGAGTACCTACTCTAAGCAATTCTACGCTTAGACCAAAGTAGGTAGTATTTTTTGTTATAGTATATTAAGACGTAGCAGCGATAGCCTAGGAATAAATATTGTTGAGAGAGATGCGCAATTGAATATAATTATATGCTATAATATGGACTGCACGTATGGCGTAGTGGGTTAAGTGGTCGCCTTGCCACTGCGACTGCGCCGAGTGTTGTGGTTTTGATACCCACAAGGGAAAAACTGTGCAATGTACAAATGGTTGGTTTGAGTCTAGGTGTTCTTTGTGTCCGTTTTTTAAATGTTTGTTAAGGTCCTGCAACACAGAATTTTACTTCTAATGCTCTACTCATTTCAAAAAAAGAACATGTTCTTAAATACCAACTGATACTATAATAGCGAAAATGAGTCCCAGCAAACAATCACATTTTTTTCTTTCTACACATAAAATAATAATAATAAATCATTTATTTGTCAGAATATGAGTACACAAGTGATGATAAAAATACATGATAGTTCTGTTCATATTCTGCCATTAACTGGCGTACAAATGTTATTGGATAACAGTTAAATTTACCTGATACATTTTTAATTTCTAAAATTTCTTAATTTCTAAGAAATCTACTTCATACATCTTATCAACCACAAACAAACATCCAAAAACAAAACCAAAAGCACTATAAATATAGCTGGAAAATTTACGTTCTAGTTTGTCAGCGGAACGCCATAAAAACTGTAATTAATTTAACGTTTCATTATTACGGAATCGAGAATCGTAAAATTGTCGTAAATCGAAACTAAATATGATTTTAGTTTGTCGGGTTAATGTTGAATGAGTGGAGCTTAGTCAGAGAGGTGATGTGTGTAAATAAATAATTAATTTGAGTGCTAGTGATGTGCAATATGACATTAATCTTTAAAAAGTAAATTTTTACTAATATCATAAACGCAAATATGATTTTTTTGTTTATTTGTTACGGTTCCACGCCTTTACTACTAGACCGATTATCATGAAATTGGTATTTACGTCGTCAGGAGTACAAAAAGGACATAAGTAGAGTATTTTCTGATCACTGATCACACCACGGCCAGTGCAACATGGCCGAAACGTCAAGCCTTTTAAAAAATTATGTAAATACTAAGCATGTTAATACCTTTTTACGTGTTATTGATTTGACTATCTTCCATAAAAAGAGTCATAGAATTCTCTCTATCAAAAGTGTCATAGAAGGAATCATGTATTTTCCCAGACAGATATTCCGCGCGCATAATATTTATTATTAAAAACATGCAATGCAAACATGCAGCAGCGATAGCTCAGTGGGAAGACCAACAGACTGCAATGCAGAGAGTCTCAAGTTCGAACCCACGTCGCGCACCTCTGACATTCGGGAGTTATATGTCTTTTCGAAATTATGTGCGTATTGATTGACAATTATCGCCTACTCCGTGTCTCGGAGACCACGTTAAGCCGTCGGTCCCGGCTGCCGTGAACATCTATGTGCATGATATACGGCGATAAGGTCGCTATTTATTACGTGGGACCTAAAACCATAGCGGGCGTAATGTGGGTGTGTTCTACCTACCCCTTCGGGGATATAGGCGAGTCTATGCAAATAAGTTAGTTGTAACGTAAATGTATTGCTACGATGGTCTTCATCATTCTTTCCATAACCTATTTTTATTTTTATTTTTAATGCAAAAGGTAATTAAAATTTTTCAGATATTTAAAATAAGACTCATAGACATAGTTATAAAAAAACATTAACTATAATCGCTCTTCCAATGGTTCTTTTTATGTCTGCTTAGTTTTATTTGAGATTCGAGGCAATTGAGTTACAAAATCAAAATCTATATATCTATAGTTCATTCACCTGGCTTTAGAAGTATGTAATAAAATTTGCGGTTATCTGTTGATTAAGACATCAAAATTGCAATAAAGTGTTTGTTGGTTTTGGACCGCACTTATGGTACTGCTGACATGAACCTTTTAACCGTTTATCCTTAAGACAAGCTTTTAGTTAAGGGCTGATTAAATTGCAAATATGATAATATCATCCTGTGTATAAACTGTCCCACTGCTGAGCACGAGCCTCTTTTCAGTTTGAAAAGAGTTAGGCCATAGTCCACTACACACGCCCTGTGCGAGTTTGCAGACTTCACACATCTTTGAAAACATTATGGAAAACTCTCAGACATGCAGGTTTCTGCGCGATGTTTTCTTTGATTGTTTAAGTGAGCGGTAATTAACTATTTAATACGTAAAGCGTGCGAGCGTGCCTCGGTATCGAACTTGAGACGTCGCGTCTGCGTGGCAGTTCAGCATTGTCAGTCATTGTGTGGAGTACTTATCAAAAAACAATAAAAATATACTATACTACTATACCGTAACATAATAATAATGTTAAAATCAAGTTTTATCATTACTAATATTATAAATTCGAAAGTAACTCTGTCTGTCTATCTGTTACCTTTTCACGGCTAAACCACTCAACCGATTTAGATGAAATTTGGTACAGATATAGTTTAAATCCTGGGAAAGAACATAGGCTTAACTTTTTATTGATGTAGGTACCACGTGGACGGAGCCGCGCGCAAAAGCTAGCTGCTAAACTTAAATATAAAACAGAAGTTAAATAATGGCGATTTTATATGTAAACGAAATTTACTAAACGTTGGACAAAAGATATTAAATTTATTTTAAGTTCATCGACGAAAAATAACGTTCCATAGGGTTTAAAAACCAACGTTTGAGAACCATTTGATATTTATCGTATATTAAACATTATTTTGCATTTAGAGTGGAAATGTTCAAAGATAAAAGTTATTTTCTCGAGTGTGTTGAATAAATAACTTTGTTTGGAAATCGTTTTAAGACTTGACTAAGCTTCTAAAAAGTCTTCTGTTACAAAATATTTCAATGCAGATGGCTGTCTTTCCACAGTCGTCGCGCAGATACGTCTATAACATTGTGCCTCATGACAACTTGCTTTAACGTGTGTGGTGGTTTGTATTCATCACGAAAACATTATGTTGCGTAATTATACATATTACTTCGGTGCTTTATTGTGTTTCTGAGAGACAGTCAATATATTAACATACGTGGCAGTTCAAGTTCATCTTGCCATCTCACGGTACGTAATTCTACAGTTACACATGCACCATGTGCGTAGCAATCCGTTATATCACGTACCGTAAAAATGAACGCGTATGTACAGCGCTTTTGAATAAAATATAATCTAAAACAGAATTGTGTAAATTCTAATCGAATTTTAGACAAGTGTATTCGAATGCAATTGCGCATCACTTATTCGAAATCAGTGCTCGAATCGATGTACGAGGTATGTCTCTTGTATTGCGATGTACTTAACTGTCCATCTGTACCTATGTTTTCTGGTAATACTATCAGACCGAGTGAAAGTCACAAAATTAAATCGATTGCTTCTTAGAATAGAATCGGGTGGCGATAGACGTCAATGACCTTAGATATTGAGACAATTGTTTTATATGTTTGTAAGTTGGTTTTTAGCTATTAGCTACAAATTCGTATAATCGTTTAGTGTTTTTAAAGAAAACTTCTTTACATATGTCTTAAATGTTGGTCACAGGGAACTTTACAAACTTTCAAACATTCCTTGTTTACACAAAGAACAATTAGATTTGGTACTATTTTCGGATTGTCCCGTGTGGGATGTGAACCCATAACACATAACGCAGTGGCAATAGCAAGACGACCTCTTAAACTACTACACCATCCGTGCAGTCATTATATAGTTATGCATATATTATCGAATGACTAGACAAAGGTGAATTACATCCACATTTTGCCAAGTATGGTAGTCGGTTTCACGTGATAGAGGGCAAGCCTAATGCCGTCTTCCGGGCACATCTCTGTATTTTTTTTTATTATCTTTATTAGGATAAAATCTGTACTTTATCCCACTAAAGATAATAAAAAAAAAGTCTTGACAATCAATCCTAATAATTAAATGCCCGTCTCGTGTATCGAACCCGAGACTTCACGCATGGCATTCGTACTCAGGTAGGTGGTATAGGTATTAATAAGTTACAGTAATACCTATACCACCACGGGTAAATCCTAATTATATTATTATTGACTTAATTAGGCTCATCTTGGACAATTTTTTATACTTGACATGCTTTTAATTATTATTATTATAATTATTATTGTCATTATCCTATTAACATCACTCTTGAAAGACATAATAGAGAAGAAAAATTTAAATAATCAATACGTAAAAACTTATTTCTACACATTTGATAAAGCTAAAGAGATATTGCACAAAATAAGTTTTATTTATTTATTTATTTATTTATTCAGGTCTTCCCACAGCTTGTGCATACAATTTACTTTAATTTTTAAATAACTTAAAGGTTACAGGCTTACACACTAGCCAATTACGGGCTAACCAACATTCATCAAGTAACATTAGGTACTATTTAGAAATTAAAACTAACATAATTAAATATCCAACAGATTAAACAATATTGCGATGTGTTACAATTTACGTAAATTAAAAACTTTATATAATAATATAGGTAAAGAGTACAAGGGGTATTGGTGGTTAAGTGGTTACATTTTCTGTCCGGGATTCCAGGATTTTGGATTTAAATGACTTCATAGAATCGTGATGTATATCTGCATTAGGCACTAGTTTTATAAATGAGTTTATTCTAATTAGTGGTGAATTTACTCCTATATTAGTGTTACAATGCTGAATATGATATGGTTTGACTATAGGGTATCTGGGTATTTTACTAGGGATGTTCAAAGATATGCGTGACATTTAACACTGTTGCGTTTATAAAATGCAACAGTCTTAAATGTCTAATAAATCTTTCGTCCAGACATTATCTAGCTTATAGCGTACTAACATTCTGTTGTATTACCTAGTTTTTTTAAAATAAGTTTTAGCTATATCGTTCGTTTTATTTTATGGTTTTAAATAATTACAAAGAGAATACCACCGCGCAGCTTCGTATTGCCCACCCCGTTTATTGCAATAGAAAATGTTGATGATACTGATCTTCTCTAATACTTGTACCGAGTTGTAAGATCTGGGAGTACTCCAACTTGCAGTATTTTGATTCAGACACAATTTGCGTCAATACATTTTTGCCTCAGTGTGAGACATCCTCAGGACAATGTGGCAACGAATGAGTTGAATGCCAAACTGTCATTATGAATAGAAAAGTTCGCCGCGGCACCGTTGACAATATTTGGTGACGTTATGAATAAGTTCGAACAACGAAGTGCCACTTAGAGGCGCATGATGTAATACTATCGGGTTTCACCCATCGAGAATGAGTTTCGAAGGCTCACATCATTGTTGCCTCTCCTATTTCTTGCTTTACGTACTTACTTAACGCATTGTTTCCTTTTATCCCATATTTATTCTCTTTTAAATTAAGTTCGATGGTAATGTTTATGACACATAAAGTCAATCATAATATGCGTTAGTATGTACGGGCTTCCATTAGGAAGTTATAAACATCAAATAGTGGTTACAAAGAACGGCACAGTTACTTGTAGATGTGAAACTACCTTACTAATATCGTAATCACAACAATATATACAGTCATAGCCTGACGCCTATATCATTAATGTGTAGGCAGAAGGGTATCACGCCCAAATTGTACCATCTATGCTTGTTTTAGGCCCCAGGTAATGGAGCTAATTTTGCCGACCATAATACTCGGTGAATAAAACTGTTCTGATATATTTTAATATCTGGGATCATCAGTTTTTCTTACCGAATCATTCAATAATTTTAAATACAAATTTTATAGCTTTCTCTTTATTACAGTTTATTTCACTGTATGTTAACTATTATATTATATATGTCATTGTTGAAAAAAAAAATATCGCTTCGAATTCATAGAACAAAATTTATGTTGATTTGTTTAAAATTAAACGGCTGTGGAATCTTTGTCTATTGTTCATTTTTATGGATCTCTTGTTTATCTCTTCTTTCCTTTAACAAGAGATCCATAAAAATTAACAATAGACCCATGAAAAACGGCGAATAGTATGAAAAGCCATTTAATGATTTATATTGTGAGATCAAACTTGAGAATGAAATGTTGTAAACAAATATTAGATGTTGAAATTACTTTTTTATATGAGTAATGGAAAACATGTTTTTATTTACAAGAGGTACGCTCAAAAGCTTTATTTACGTTTAAACCTGCAATAGCTTAAGCTAATTAATGTATTTTATTATGTAAAAAACAGCACGTCAGCTTATATTGAATTATTTTTTATTGCTGCTGATGTCTATACAGCTTTCTGGCAAACATCAGTTAGCTGCTGCTCAACTGATGTTAGGCGATAACCTGCACTTTATTAATTAATATTTTATATTTATTTATACGTTATAAATTGTCATTTCTAAACCTCTCTAAAATAAATAATGTTCATAATTTTGTACGATTTAAAGTCTCGCAGTTGCTTATCGACTAATGGGACTGGCTGTTAGTATCGATATTAATAATCGTTACCCAAACCGACAGCTTAATTTAAACCACCAATAAATCCGTCAACAGGTGTTAAAACCATTAAACCGTAAAATCGTAAAAACATCTCCATCACTAAATTGATAACGATGTTTGCTCTCAACATATCGTTGTTTCCGCTGGAAGTTTGTATTTATAATTAAAAAGTCTTAATTGAGAATCAACTATACAAATATAAAGCTGTATGTCCCCCAGGAAGAGAATAATATTATTAGCATTACGCTTAAATATTGCTCGGTGCAGGCAGAGGCGTATTACTACCAAATATCGGCAGCAATATATGTATACCCAAATAACAAGGGAGACAGTGATATACAAATAAACAATATATATTTTGTACAGCATTTCGAAAACGTGATCAGAAAACGAGCGTAAACAACTGCATGGATGACAATGTGATTTAAATGGCCGCGTCACCGATGCCACTATGTTGAATATTATGAATTGAACATTTTTATGATCCTTAACTAGTTGTTTTTATATTTTATGTAATCGTTGTTTGAATATTTATAAAGTCTCTTGCGATACAGGAATTATTCTACTGCAAGAGTAGTCTTCCTTAACTGTTTTATACATGTAGCGCTTTCATATGATGCCGTAAGTAATTTTGTACGTTTATAAAGTTGAAGAGCTTGTGTTTTTGTGTAAAAGCGCTTTTTCTTGACAGTACCAGCTGATTTAAAAAGTATTATCGCCTAATAATCATCATCATTTTATCCTGCGGATATAACCGCAATATAAAACTTCGTCTAATCACTGTTATGGAGTCATTTTCCCTCGGGATAGGATAATGGCACTGAACAGCTAAAGTCTAGACAAAAAAGCTAATAATAATTTTACTACTGCCTTACTTCGTCCACATGTACCTACTTATATTTTTTATTGTCTTTATTTGAAACTATTTAAAAAACGACATTAAGTCAAACTATATTTAGCTGAGATAGGCGCGCTATGTTAAAGAAATATGATCTCAAGATAATATTAATTCATTTTATAATGGGATTAAATGACATGATTTGTCATGTTAACTTTTCCTTTGTGGAACACGTAAAGGAAGTATCTTAAGAAATTTACATGAAACATATCGCAAACTATAGAAAGAACGAATCCTTTGAATAATCCTTAAAATATGGTGGGTGGATGTTGGCAAGGACTGTTAAATTGTTTTAAAAAAGGAAAAATTGCAGCCATTGTAAAGGGAGTTATTAGAACTGTTAACAATATTAGTAATAGATTATTTTAATGGGACAAACTTCAATGAATTTATATTCTCTATATAATGTGTAGAGCTATTAGCGACAGTGGTTGGACACATTAATAAAATGTCTCACGTTTAAATATGTCATCGGCATGTAACAGGCCTGCTCAAATTTTGGCGTTGTTTACCTATATAGCTTTTGAAATTTTCTTTATAATAATTAATAAATGTGTCGGGGAAAACTACGCCCTGAGTGTAGGAAACCCATGGTTTATGATGATAAAAATAATGTTATTTAATTAATTGACTGGTCGACAATACTGCACATCGCAGCGGGCAAGTGGTTGCTTAGTGCGCTGTTGTTGTACTGAGTGCTGTGGGTTCGAATCTCACACGGTTGGGCCGTATTTATTATTTTTAATGTATATATATGTTTGTACTTGATGTTCATTAATTGTATGTTGGAAAATGGACTAGATATCAAGCCTTGTGATTCCGGAGACTTCGTACAGAAGTTCTAATCAACAATCAACAAAAGTATAAAATGTATACATAAAAATAAATTGTAACGGGGTTTCTGTATTATATGCGTCTAAACGCTCATCACATGTAATCTACTGCACAGATTTTAATGAAACGAATACCTACTGTAATAAATTCTGCGCCCAATATCCAAAATATTTTCATCATAATCGGTTCAGTAGAAAGAATAAAAGAAAATCTATTTCTGCACGGAATGTATGTTAGAGATGTTATCGGTTGGTAAAATCCTTTTTACTACATTTAATAGATGTTTGTTACATTTTATATTTATTATAGGAGGGTGGCAGATCAGACAGGTTGTTTTTATTTATGATGTGTTCTGATATTATCTACATTTATTAATTTGTTTGATGATCTGATTGATTGCGTTTATAAGCTTTTGGGTTGATGACAGTAGGAATCTATGTTTGTATGTACATCATACATACATAGATACTATACTACTGTTAGCCGGAGGGGGCCGGGACTACAGTTTTCCACTTGCATATATCTCTCGTTTTTCATTTATTACATTCTTCATACACACTCGTCAGTTTACTACTTAATTAGCATTTCTCTTGAATGTCTCCGATGTGGTGTAGAACGGATGCTTTATATCAATAAATAAATTTAATCCCATGTTCAATAAATCAATTGTACCTCTGTATCTCTGAAGGCGTAAGTACACCTCTATATACTCAGGGATATTATAGCTGTCTATATAACGGTTAAAGTACCTGCCTATAGTGATCTGTATTTCGTTGGTTCTGATTTGATGTCATATAATGGATATTGATCCTACAGTGCACACTTTTAGACTCTGTGTTACTAACGACAATTTTCCATCAAAAATACCCAGCAAATCTCTTTGCCTGATCTGAAAACCGAACCTGAGACTTTATACACAACTTGAGCATTTACTACCGCTGCGCCACAGATTTACAATGAAATTAGGATAACTAAAATCACGAATAAAGTTACATATTATAATAAAAGCTTTATAATATAAGTCTAAAACGGTTCAAAAGCTATCTTCTGAAATACGTCGGAGTGAGTTGGAGCCTCACTAATTCGTCTGCCGACCGCTCTACAATGAGATCGTATAATCATCTCATACATTATTAGGTATGTCTGTACCAATATGCAGGTAAAACAGAAGAATAAATGCACCGTGTTGTCACAAAATTTTGACTCGTGTCTCGTCCGTTATCGCGGCACAGATGCCAATCTTAAGATGGCTAGACATTCGCTGTAGAAGTATGAAGTTTATAAATGTATATCGTAGGTTGCAACACACACAACACAATATCGGACTTAAAAGTTATTTGGTAAAATATTGATCTCATAGTTAACTATGTATCCCTTTGAATTTGCAGATGTGAACTTATGAGCTTAAAAAGAATTACGCAAACGCTAGCACCAATAATAAATTTACTTAATAAACGTTTTCAACCTGCCATCTTAACCATATCAAGACATAATGTTAAAAGCATTGTTTGGACGCCTGCATACTTACGTCCATGGATGAATTAAATATTTCGAAAGAAATTTGTTTTAGGATATTTAGCGGAACATAATAACTTAAATGAGAATAATTTGAATAATTTTGAAACATTTTCTAGTAGTCATTTTTCGCCATGATACCAAACATGATACAAAAATTAGCGATACCGTGGTGAATTAAATATGTACCTTAACGTTCCAAGCTGTGTGTTGCTGTGAAGTTATGTGGTATAGATCTACGAAGGGGTAGGCAGAGGTGTATTACACCTACACTTCATCAGCTATTGCACCCACGTCATAAGCGGCGAGTCTATTCCTTTACCGGTCACAGTTCCAGAGTTCGTGCTGCTGCCGAGAGTTCCATTCCAGGCAATCCCAATAACAATTTGTTCCTCATACCCAGTAGTCTCATTCACTATCGCTGTATCACCAAGACCAGTTATTTGTTTTATACATCACGTATTTGTGGAACTTCTTCCACATGACTGCGTATTGTTAGACCACACTTTACAAAACAGCCATTCATCTTACTAATTGACGTTATCTCGGCTTGCAGGACGCTTAAGTTTTCTTTATTTTTCCTTTCGCGCACACGTGTCGCGGACAAACTTGAAATCTGGCGTTTTTGCGCCCTTCCAGACTTGTATTTGAAAGTCAAATGTTTGAGTGTTTGTAGATATTGCATTGTTTGCAACTGCATGGTAAAGTGCAATATATTAGAGGTCGGAGTATTGATATTGTTATCATTCATGTCATATATCGTTTATGTTGAAATGACAGACAGCCGCTTCCACTCAACAGGTTAACAATTTTATAGTTTTGAATATCTACAGGATTTGTATTTTAGCGATATTTGTATATTTGTTTGTAATTATAAATTCAAAAATGTCTGGTCCAGTTTACAAAAATCTCACTCTGTTGAAAAGCAACTTGATTCAGAGGCAACGTATACTGTAATATTAATGACGTTGTGAGCCACAGGAGGTGAAACCGCGCAGTACAGCTTGTTTAGGATACGATGCAAACACAGGAATTAGAGAGATGTCTGAAACAACGAAACTGTTATTTACCGGGCGAATCGCAGTAACAGTGTTTAGTCGGAGAAGTATATTTACATTATTTGTACTGATACGAAATAATGAACAACCGCAGACTCTTCCACTCTTGATTGTATTATTAATTGCTATTAAAAACAAATGCGTTTTTAGTTAATTAATTATTATTTATTACCAATACGAATCGATTCGTGCTATAACGAGCTAAAAAAAATTTCTAAAGTATCTGTCAGAATAATTACTAAAGCAGCCATAGCAAAACACAAACCTTTATGTGTCATTCAATGTCATCAAATAGTGATTCGAATATGCAATCATTATTCGAAAAGAAACCGTTGCTGTTCGTTTGTTAAGTACACTGTGATACAGGAACCATGCATAATGCGGGCGTTGTATAGAATAACAAAAATGGAACAGATCATTCGAATTTCAAAACATTTCAAATTTATTTTGTTTACAATAGTGCCGTTTTCCCCATTTATCCTTACTTTGTCCTACAATTATACACGATTAAGACTTTATTTTATAATAATCTAGACAGTTTCTAATAAAATGATTATTGGTGTTGTACTGTGACGTCACACATCACGTCTTTTATTACATTTAGGTACCGCCGTCAGTCAATACAGATGACGTGCTAACTCCATTGAAACGTAACCTTTTATTCCGCAATATTTAACATTAACTGATGGATACCTACTGCGTTCGGGTTCCCTGGGTTTAACGCTTGTGTCGGGTAAAGTGCTATTCGTCTGATACAAACGTGCTGTACTGTCGTCGAACCTTGGATCCATGCTCACTTTGCTGATAGCAAACTCCATAAAGAAATCACTTTGCTATGGATTTTCTTGCTTTTATTTTCATAATTTCTGTGCTGCAGCGATCTTTACAAACAGAAAGTAGGTACACGCAGACTAGGAACTGCAATTTGTGAATCACATATCCAGTGTGAGGTGTGAGAATTGAACTCGGCGACCATTTACATTACTTCGCCATCCCTGCGGTCATTCGAATTATGCTTTGTAAAGGTTTTTCTTTTCAAACAATGCTTGGATATTGGAATCACAATTTCATGACATATTTATTGACACATGAAACTTTTTGTTATGTAATGGCTGCTTTATTCATTACTCTGGCAGGTGCTTTAGTCAGTATTCACTGATAGCGGCGAGAATCACTTTTACCACTATGCCATCCGAGCAGTCAAACTGACAAAGTAACCGACGTGATTCTCTAGCATTGATGTAGTTCAAACACGGTCGTAACACCTGTAAATCTTAACCTTGGCTTAACCTATTAGTTTCATAATAGTCATGCTATCATAGATACCTATAACGGCACAACGAACACACCAAGAAAACATTGTGAGTTGCATGATCTTTAACGCGCCGAAATGCTACGCACAACACTCGACGCGCTATTAGTAGCGACCACCCTGTATTTACAGTATTATTCAAAAACTTTCTAATCACTCGAATCAATCCAATAATCGCCTTAAATCCTTGCATAAATAAAGTTAAAAAGACCAACAACAAAATTATGATTGTATAACGAAATTACAGTTATTTTTTTTACAGTTTACTTTTTAGTTTATTAACAAAGTTTGTATGATATGTGTATGGTGATACATTGTCCGTTGCGTAAGAGTGAAGGCCTCTTCACGTAAGTTCGCGAGTGGTCACACTCAAATCCAACCCACGCCTACCATTGGTTACTTTTAGAATGATTCTCGTAAGCAATTTCTTAGTGTTTGTGTGACCACGGCTGCTGAAGAGCGACAGAAATGTCAGGAATACGTAAATCTGTATATGTTATGTATCTCTGGTTTAATATTTTAAAATAGTAGTAAAGTTTAATAGTTCTAGTAGTACCTATAATAGCTTTAAAATTATGTAAACGCAGTGTTGTGCAAATAAACAACAAATGAATATCCGTATGAATTACTTTTTATAACATAACCGTAAGACAATATTATGCTATCTAGGCTTTGTTTGTGTTTCATACTCAAATTAGTGAACCTGACAGATTTTATCCGGCCGGAACACACCGCAGCGCTATCTACCGGGTCCAATTGTAAATCTACACCTTGCAACACAAACAATTTCATCAAACTCGGTCCATCCGTTTAGGAGTACAGACGAAATATAAATATAAAGATAGTGGTGCTTTTATGGCAAACTAGATTTCGCCCGTGTCTCCACTCGCGTTACATTAATAAATATCTATCCCTGAGGAACTAGTACTATTTTGTGTATACTAGTACTTTTTTGTATATTTTGCCCACGGCTTCGCCAAAGAACTGTACTTTTTCTGGATGACATGTACCCTATATCTTTTTATGTGCCCTGACAACGTGTAGGTGAAACACCATGAAGATCGGTCGACTAGTTAAGGCGTGTAAGCATAACAAACAAACTCAGATTCGCATTTATAAGTTTAGTTAGAATTGTTCTCTGGGATATTACTTCTAGATTCTTATCATAGAAAATATATTAGTTAGATTAAAATTGGTTGGCGCACGGACATATCTATTCAATAAACTCAATATTTCTATTACATTTCTCAGTATCTATCAATGTATTAATTTCTCGTAATTAATCAATGATTAAGCAAAGTAATTTGTGGATGACCGCCACTGTTGAAACGAGCCTCCCCAATGTATACGTCTAAGGATAGTCATCATAGTAATGACTTAATTAAACTTTTATTTTCCTTACTTGTAGGTTACAATGCTAGCTGTGGGCCAAGGTTCTGTTCGCGAAAATACTATAGGCAACCAAAGGCGAGATATACCTCTGCGCAATGATCCCGGTAGCACAGCAGTAATGTACATGACTAATGTCTGCTGTGCATTAAGTCACAGGTTCGATATTTAGGTCGAGCTCAGTGTTATTTGGCTGGCAAAAGAACTTTCTTGCAACAAGAAGTCTATGTCATGTCATCTATGAAGTCTATGTCATCTATGAAGCAATAAGCTACCTAATGCAAAATACCTCAAATGATAGCTGGCTAAATGTGGGTGTACACCAAGTGGTTCCAAAGAAATTTTTCCCACGGAAGACTACGGTATGGGGTTCTTCAAAAAGGACGTTGAAAGGTTTTTACAAGGTCGGCAACGCGCAAGTGATGTCTCTGATGTTGCAGGCGTCAATAGGCTACGGTGACCACTTACCATCAGGTGTGGTGTATGCTTGTTTGCCACTTTAGTAGTATAAAAGAAACTATCCTCTCGAGAATATTGACGTCTAGTTTCATCTTCGACAGAAAAATTTACCCGATCCAGGCATCGAACCCGAGACCACACAGAGCGGGAGTGTATGCACACCAGTCGCATACACTAGCACTGCGTCACCATCAGATTATAATACATATATACATGCGAAATAAATAATCTTTAAACCTACAAATGGTAAAGGATCTCTCTAACATCCCTCTTCGAGTGGCCTTCGGTATGTCGTATTACGGGTTTACATGTGAGGTCGTCGACATTGAGGGGGTTGGATGACAGTCCATTCTAATTTTGCATCGGAATGGTCATTGAGAAGTTTGCGAGTCCGAGTGGCGTTTTGCTCTGTAAGGGCTCTATTGTATTTCAATAAGAGGGTTGTTTTGTGTTTTAAGTTTGCACCTCGCCCTTGGAAGTCCAATGAGGCTTAGATTTTTGGTAACAAAAGCCTTTTTCTGCGTCATATTATGCGCCGTAATAAATATATTGTGATACAAAGTGTTAAGAGATATGTCCTTTTGATATGTGTCATAACTTTGCAAGAATGTTATTGTTATAATATCAGCCTTGTCTATAAATAAGGTTGATATTAAAACCTATGTTTCATTTTTTTTGCACGCAAGTTCAAATAGTACTTAAAATAAACCTCTTTGTGAAAACAGTATCATAATTGGTTGCAAAATAAATGAAAAATATATGATAGTGTAGTACCTTTATAGTGATATGATAGTGGTACCTTTCTACCCCCATGGATAGCTGCAGTTAAACAGCGGTTACGTCACAATTTGTATCTTGCATTCTTTTTCTGTCATTTGTCAATTACACAATTACCTCTACTACCATATATATGGTATGAAACGCTTGTATCTTATTTAATTACGAGTAGATTTCAAAAAATATTTTAATTGGGTTTAAGTAATAAAATTATTTGACTTAAATAATAAAAAGTTGAGAGCCAACTATCCTATTGTCCAGTGGGACAAAGCAAGTTTGCCTAGCAGTGGCTAGGCACAGTTCGTAGTTTGAAATATATATACACACTCCTGTACATCGATCAAATATACTATATATATATATGTATATTTGATCCATGCTCCTGTATGCTCCAAATACTGTAGCAGAGCGGTTTGGCAGACGCCATAGCCATCTTTAAAAAAAACTTTATCTTCGTAAACTTTTGGTCATTCTGAACCTAGTGGTTGGGGTCTCCTTTTAAGTATATACAATACTTGTAACATAAAGCTCCGCTCTTCTATATCTCTGTTATGTTTACAATTATAAACACTTCAATTAACACTTTATATCTAAGAGATGTTACAAACATTGTGCGTGTGTGTCGTTTTTTATACAATTTAATAAATGAATGCATATATAAATATTAATATATAATAAAAGGTTATAGAATAATAAATATATTTAAAAGTCGAGCTAATATTATTTGTTTTTCTCTGTGTCGTCGTATGAAAGTTTTGCAATCCACTCAGTAATTATTGTTTTATAACTTCGGTAAGTTATAGGATGTATAATCGTATCCAGGCTTTTGTTCAATTTATTATAAAGAAGTGCTGCACGTTTACAATATTGCATGTTTGCAAATGTTGTTCTAACTCTTTGGACTGCGGTTACTATATCTTTCCTTCTCCTTGCAGTGTCTATTTCAATTCGTGGTAGACATTTATGCATGTTTAACGTTGTATTTAAGATATATAACTTTCGGATTGATAAGTTTGCTGATTTTATATAAGAATTCTGTGGGAATTAGCCGTAGTTTGAAATATATAACTTTAATTAGTGCTCTTTGGGATCGTTCAGTTTGTAGAAAACGCGTTTTAAAGGTACTACCCCATACTGGGATTATAACGAATTAGGAACGATAATTGATTGAACCAATGCGATATAAATATTATTAAGAAGTTCATTTTGAGAACCAGATTCACTCTGGATGACGTGTCTGAGGTTTTTAAATATCCACATAAGTTTCCTAATTCTCATACCAATCTGTTCAATATGAGGGTATCATGTTAGTCTTTGGTCAACTTGAACGTCAAGATAAATATCTTGACGCTACTTACTTTGTATATCACAGGACAGTTACAAGTGTTGCTTGTTTCATCGTTGCATATATGTATACGAATTTTAAAATCAAATTTTGGTTGTGACTTATTTTGTATATCAAAGCAGGTTTAATTGGTTTTTTCTGTGTTTGAAATAAGTTTCTGCTGCTATCTTAGTGCTATCTGAGTTTCTACCAGTGAAAAAAAAAACAGTGTCGTCAGAGTACGTAAAAAATTTTGCTTTTTTATCTTCATGTTACAAAGGTCATTGATATATATTAAAAATAAGGTAGGACCAAGGACTCTGCCTTGCGGAACGCCACACGGTACAGCAATGTTTGAGCTATGGAATTTGTTCAGTTTATCTTTTTGATTTCGATTTCTTAAGTAGTCCTTAAACAAATAAAGTTGGTACCTAGTCTGATACCTACTTTCTTTAGCTTTTGTACAAGGATGGAGATTGAGACGGTATCAAAAGTTTTTTTAAATCAATGAATACCGTTAGATATTATTCTTTTTCTTCAAGATTATAAAGGCCTCCTTAGAGACCCTTGATCGATTCGCAGGTAATGCTAACTGTCATTATTGGGATTCTAGTCAAAAATATCTCAGTTACTGGTCACATAGTCTAGAAGTGTACCTGGTAGAGGGCAATATGATCATCTCTATTCAAAAGCACTTTTAGCTTAGCTGGCAGAATGTGCGTGTAAAATACCTATATCTACCTGTTCGGGAACGCACAAGACTAAGTGTGTAACATACTCAGAACAATCTTAACCAACGTCACCATATTGGTAAACTTCCCGTAACGCTTCCAAACACGTTTCAAACGAATGAATAAACAAATATCTCAGCAGACGCTGTTCGTCCACAGTACTAAGTTGCAGATAAGTTAAGCACAAGTTACATTCACAATGGTCCTCAGTACTAACTTGGAGTACGGATAGTTCTGACGAAGTTTCTGGCTACACAAAACCTGTTCACGATCTGTCTTGGGTATGTTTAGTGCTTTGTCTCGGCCTTTTATTTGATTGGTTAGCATGGAAGCATCGCTTTTCAGCTATACGTTGGTATAAGCGTACAAATATCGAGATGTTTCAGTAACTAGATAGTCAATAGCGAAATTTTTAAAAGACTAGATAGGTAATAGCAAGATTTTTGAGCAACTAGATAAGCAAAAGCGAGATTTTTGAGCACCTAGATAGCAAGTAACAACATTTTACAGCGACTAGATTACAAAATGAAAGATTATTGAGTAACTAGATAGCAAGTGGCAAGATTTGTAAACATCAAAATACCAAATAGCAAGATTTTTGAGTGATAAGATAGTCAATAGCAAAATTTTATAGCAACTACATAGCTAATGCGTTACATTGTTTGGCTGTGATCTTCTTTAGCTTTGAGGTACTTCTGTAACTGCAGTTTATAGTATTCAGTCATCACTTATGCAGATTACACTATAGATAGGTACTACTAATGTAAATTCGACGAAAATTCGTGCATCGACGTACGGACGCCGGCATCCAGACACTTTTATCATTATGACTCGATATTGTTAAACTGTTAGGATAAATATTCAATTCCTATTAGATCCATAATGGACAGACACAAACATGTTAAATTTTTTTTTATCCTAACCAATGTTATAAATACAAATCAGATTTTGTTTGTTTGTAACGCTTTTACGTCTTAACTATTCGATCGATCATCATGAAAGTTTGTATACACGATACATTCAGGAGTACAGAAAAGGACATAAGGTCCCTATCATCGAGAAAAAGTGTTGATCTCGAGCGAGCACAGCCACGAGCACAAGCTAGTACTGTATATTTCAATTACAAAAAGCTTCACAGGCCGTAGTATTAAAGAGTTAGCACCGCTCCACACTCGCAATCGACACCTTTTTATTCATAAAACTAGCGGCGACAAACCACCGTCATTTCCTGCCTCTTAGTCAAGTGTAGATGTGTACTTCCGGTTGCGTCCCGGATGTGTTATGAAAGCAACCCTACCCGACTTCCGGTACGCGTTTAGTCATAAACGCGACAAAATATTTTCCTTTTACGTTTTGTTGTATTTGTTTTTGAATATAACAGAATAAATAAATACATGATTACACATTAAGTTTCATGAATATTTTTCGTGGTTGTTTGTTATATAAAGACAGTTAATAAATTACAAAAAGTGTTTCATCGCGTTATTAGAAATTAAAACTGAATAAAATCATCAGTTATATTTTATAAACTATATTTTAAGTCCTACGTAACAGGAGTTTACAATATTGCCATTCACCCACATTTCCATAATCTGATTCACTAATATTTCCGATCCAAAAATGCAACAATACTGCATCCGGCCTGACCTAAAGTCACTGAGTAGTAATGTTTACATCATTTTTATTACATATATCTTCAGACTAACCTGTCTGCCTCTAGTGTATACCACTGCTTTGCATGTTTTCTCGTCTTCGAATCCCGGGTTTGGCAAAAGATTTTCTTGTCAGAAAAACTCAATAGTAGCACGAAGTTTGAAACAGTGCTCGGTAAACAGCAATAGGCTTGCCCCCTTATACTAGTAACTTAGTATAAACCATAGCTGGCAAAATGTAGCTGCAATACTCCTCTACCTACCATGTCCGGGATAAAGACGTGAGTAATAATTGCTTTGGGTGCGCAGCGGTAGTGTATGCGACTGCGGTGTGTAAGATCTCGTTTTCCATTCCAAGGTTGAGCGAACAAAAAGTTATTGGGTTTTTCTGCTACGAAATCTCAAAAGCAGTTCGGAGTTCGAAAATGGGAGGCATCAGACATTCCTGTACTTTGGAGAGTAAGTCCTGAGCCTGATCTTTCTGGTCGTGTCTGATTGTCATCGGATTATGAGAGTTAGGGAACAGACATTGCACTTGTGCACTACAATATCTCTTGCGCAGATCGCCAGAGTCCGTTAAAATTGGACACCGTAACCGAAATTCCCTCTGGAGAACCTTATTCTTATATATCTAACGAAACTTATAATATATCCTTTATAAACTCGCTGTGAAGTAGAAAAGTGAAATCTAATTAAATTTAATTGTTTAACAGTAATTAGCGGTAAGCGGCCGTCAATTACCAACTAATTGAGGCGGTGGTTACTGTGCTATACTAATTAACAAAACAGAAATATGTTTGTTTATCCTACCAGCACATTGTAAAGATAACGAATAAATACGAAAGATTTTCTATTTGATCTCTTGGTAGCTTATATCAGAAAATTATCATTAAAAGCTTTCTAAAATCGTGCATCACGCAAAAACTATTGCAAGAAATTAGATGTGGTTTTTATATTGTATTACTGGAAGTCTAAGTTAAAATTTGGAGAATGATTCATGTACGTCATACGTCTCTTAAAAGTTGAGTACTACATACAAAGTAAGAAAATATAGATAAGCCGAATTCCACGCGTACGAACTGGCGAGCAAAAGCTAGTCGGAAACAAAAATAGATTTGTATTATTAAACGATTTTGGTCAAACACTTAATCTAATCTTGTGTAGGGGGGGCCAATCAGTACAGACCAGCGACACTTCGACCCAGTGGGATCTTTTGTGTCGACTTCCACATATCAACTGCCATAGATGTTCATGACAGCCGAGACCGACGGCTTAACGTGCTCTCCGAGGCACGGAGCAGGCGATAATAGTCAATCAATACGCACATAATTTCGAAAACTCATATAACTTTCGAAAGTCAGAGGTGCGCGACGTGGTTACGAACCCGAGACCCTCTGCATTGCAGTCTGATGGTTTCCCACTGAGTTGTCAAACACTTAACTACTTTATTTGAAACTTCCAACAACACTATTTCGAACGCTGTGCCATCATGTCAGACAGTTGACGGAGTAGTTGTATATATGTAGATTGATATGTCGAAATCTGATTAACCCATTACCGGATGAATGGGTGCAACGTGAAGCGCGCTAAGCCTTTCCAGATGAATGGCCGCTGTAACATCAGACTCAAAAGTTTCGAAGGGTCGTGTTAAACAAAATGTAGCTGCTAAATTTTGTATTTAAGTACATACATACATAGTCTTACGCTTCTATCCTGACGAGTAGTCCGAGGTGAATTACACTCACAATTCGACAGCTATGGTTTTAGATTCCAAGTAATAGGAGGCCAGTCTACTGAGTTCTATCGGGCACAGTTATAGTTACAATTTGTTTGACTCGGGAGTCATACCGGAGACCTCAAGCACGGTAGTCGCGTTTGTTACCTGAAGAGAAAATTGGAACCTAAAACCATAGCCTACACTTTCGGGGATAAACACTTGAAGTATGCAAAGTGAAGTATAAAAATAATATCTGTAACCCTACATAACTAAAAGTCAGTCGCCTCGCGGCATCACAAGTGGACACACGCTTGACCGGTTTTATAAAAATATCAGTGGTTCTCAAATTTTTTTGCACAATGTTCGTCTGTGCTAGCTGCGGTACTCAGCATATGGAGGGTCCTGTTTACAGTGTTTGTAAGCGCCATTATTACTTTCAATGTTCTGGAGTTACCGAAGCTGGGTATCAAAAGCTTGGGGACAGGAAAAATAACTGGCGCTGCTTAAAATGCAAGTCTAGCCCATCACCGACCCCGGTGGCAACTTCTCCTCAACCAAGCCAATTGGATAAGATACAAGATCAAATTAATAAGATCGTTTTCCAGCTTACATCTTTGCCCACACTCGTAGCGGACGTGAAGGTCATAAAGGATGAAATGAACTCACTTAAGGACTCTGTGGATATGGCACATCACCTTATTAACAACTTTACAGAGAAAGTCAAGAACATTGAGAAAAGGATGATAGACGTTGAGAAAGCCGCGAGTGAAGTTCCTACTCTTCGATCCGAAGATCGTAGACTTACCCAGGAATTGCAGGTCAGAGATCAATGGGCCAGGGCAAATAATGTGGAGATTCGAGGTATACCCGAAAAGAAAAATGAAAACCTCTACGATATAGTTGAGAAGATTGGTTCGTTGTCTAACCAGACCGTGATTAAGCAAGATATAAATTATTTGGCTTGAATACCTACCAGAATTCCTAATGCCCCCAAATCTATAGTAGTAGCATTTAATAACCGCTACATGAAAGAAGAATTTATAGCCTCTACTCGCAAGTCGAAGCAACTTAACGTATCTCATTTGGGCTTTTCCTCAACAGCAAACTTTTACGTTAGCGACCATCTGACACCGTCTAATAAAATATTACTGAGCAAAGCGAAGAATTTGGCAAAAGAACATAATTCCAATACATCTGGGTAAAGCACTGTAAAATTATGGCCAAGAAACCAGATACTTCGCCTACGTTTTTTATAAAGTGCGAAAAGGATTTGTCAAAAATTACATCATAATCATAACACAGTCTATCATATTTTGTTTCAAAACATTAGCTTACAATGTTGTGTATAGTTTGAGAACCGTTGTCACCATTAGACTCTTTTGTTCATCGCTTTGTCGTGTGAGTCATACTCGTAGTGGAGCGCTCAACCAGTGTAAACAAGTAAGTTCGCATTACATACTTATATCATCCTACCGCGCAAGCTTTCGTAGCTACCCATCGGTCACTTTCGCTTACGCTTGCGGCGAACTGAGCTTATATTATTACCTGCGTGTTCTAATCACACCGCTTTTAACACATTATGTTTTTAGGTGTACCCAACCTTTGATTTATAATTTGTGGTTTTGTAATTGTTGGTTAATTCATTTAGTACACTGCATTAAATTAAAGATTAAAATAGTGAATTTGGTACCAATTCATGCTGTATCGTTTGCGTCATGCCCTATAATAATGTATAATTGTAAAACAAATAACATCTCTGCCTATTTACCAAGTTGTTATTATATTTCGCAACTATTAAGCTTCTATTTTACGCGCTTTAATGATCATTTACACATCGATCATTATATGTGGATCTTTTTGGTTTGCTTAATTGCTTTTTTTTTATCTAACTTTAATGATGGCTTCTTTTCATATCTATTATCAAAACACTTGAGGTTTGCAAACTAAAACACATATATTTAAACGTAATTTGCTTATGAACCAGTACGATGTTGTTTCATTAACGGAAACATGGTTACTTGATGGTATTAGCAACAGTGAACTTTTTGACGACAGGTATTTAGTATGGCGTCGCGATAGAAATTATTCAAATACTCTAGAAAAATATAGGGGTGGTGTCCTCTTAGCAGTGCGGCGGGGGCTCACCGCAGTACACATGCCAGGATGGAGCTCCTCAGCGGAGGACATTTGGGTAACAATTACCAGCGGGAGCAATCGTTGCCCACCACGTAAAATACATTTGTGTACGCTATATCTATGTACTGAAAAACATGGCAATTCATTTAATTCTCTGCTTAGTAACTTTACGAATAGATTAGCAACTGCTGTTAACTCATGTCCCAATGACATCTTTGTAGTTACGGATGATTTTAATATTAGTAATGTTGACTGGACGGATATAGGTAATTGCTTAGAGCCTTCAGGTATTTTAGGTTCAGCCCAGGTTTACTTTTTCGACACAATATCCGAATGCAATTTAAGCCAATATAATTTATGTCGAAATGAAAATAATAGGCTTTTGGATTTGTTGTTTTGTAATACCGAGTTAGAAGTATTCTCTTGTGAAAGTCCGCTAGTGCCCGAAGATGTGCATCATAAAGCCCTAGAAGTAATTATAACCTGTACCAATGTTAAATCACTTAAAAGTAATCCGAGATTAAAATATTTTTATGAACGTGGAGACTATGATCAAATTAGGACAACCTTAAATGAGATAGCGCCTGGGCGGATTGTTTGACTAATAAATCACTTGAGGAGGCTGTGGAATGTTTTTACAATTATTTATACGATTCAAGAGATAAATTCATACCTTACAGACTTATTCATTCCTCGTCTTGCCCGCCTTGGTATAATAAGTGTCTTAAAAAATTCTTAAAGAAAAACACAAGTTTCATAAAAAATTTCGTACTTAGTGCAACTCGGATGACTATATCGCATTTAGCTTACTTCGAAAAAGGGCTAAGCGTGTTGAAGAAGAATGCTATCGCGCGTATATTAAAAATGTAGAAGATTCAATAATTAAAGCACCTAAACTATTCTGGAGTTACATTGAATTTAATAAAAATACTCTTCCTTCCAATATGACATACGAAGATAGATCGGCGAATTCAAATGGTGATATGTGTAATCTGTTTGCTATGTACTTCCAGTCGCAATTCCTACCCGCGTCTACTTATCACAACTCTTATGTCTCTAACAGTAACCATGTAAACTCGAACTGTACTCAAACAATATGCTACATTGAAATATGTCCTGTTAAGTTGTGCAAGTTACTCGAATCTATAGACCTCACTAAAGGTGCTGGTCCAGACCACATAGCACCAAGATTAATTGTAAGCTGCGCTGATCAATTGGCTGGACCGCTTACTATTTTATTTCGGCGTTCAATATCGGAAGGAATTGTACCCAATATTTGGAAGTCGGCCTTAATCACGCCTGTTCATAAAAGAGGTGACAGAGGAGATGTAATTAGTTACATCTCTATAGACCTATATCTAAATTATGTAGATTTGCAAATCTACTCGAGCGGATGGTGTATAGTCAGGTTTATAATACACTATCGAACACAATTATACCCGAACAACACGGTTTTGTAAAAAATAAATCTACGACAACTAACTTGTTGTCATTTATCGATTTTACTACAACTAATATGGTTTCAGGTGGATAAGTAGACTCTATATTTACTGACTACAGTAAGGCATTTGATAGGATCGATCATAAAATACTTTTTCAGAAGCTATTACGTGCAATACATGACAATTTATTTAGATGGTTTACTTCCTATATTGAGAACAGATCTCAAGCGGTAGCAGTGAACGGTGCTATATCTACATGGAATAGCATCCTTTCTGGCATTCCACAAGGTTCCTTAATTGGCCCTTTATTATTTCATTTATTTATTAATGATATTAGTTCTTGTTTTATAAACTCACAATTTTTAATGTATGCAGATGATATGAATTTTTTTAAGAAAATTGAAACCATTAATGACTGTCTCTTATTACAACAAGATCTTGTCAGATTTGAAAAATATTGTCGTGAGAATAATTTATTTATAAATACTGCAAAATGTTTCTTAATATCTTTTAGTCGAAAACCCAAAATTCAAGATTATAAATATACTCTTAAAGCCACGTTACTTAATAGAGTAAATGAAATTCGAGACCTAGGTGTTATACATGACACAAAACTCACTTATGAAAAGCACGTAGATAGCATCGCCAAAAAAGCCAACAAAACCTTAGATTTCATTATGAGATCATATTATCAATTTAAAAATTTAAAAATTATTAAAATACTTAATTGTTCTTATGTTCGTAGTATCTTCGAGTACTGTTCCCAAATTTGGAATGCACAGTATGATGTTTATATAAATAGATTAGAATATATACAGCGCAAATTCACAAGATTTATTCAATACAAATGCCTGAAATATGACAATAACTATCAGGGGCGGTGTAAGAGACACCACTTATTACCACTATATGAGGCGAGAAAGGTTGCAGATGTCACATTATTGGTAAAAATTGCCCAATCTAAAATAGATTCACCCTACCTCCTTTCTATGTTACACCTCAGAGTGCCCACCAGATCGGTTAGAACACCTATTCTCCTCAATGTTCGTCATGGTACCAGTAACTATAGAGACAGCTCATTTTTTGTAAGATCAGCAAATCTTATTAACACACTGGTTGACTGCCCCGAGCTTGATTTATTTAACACACGTCCATCTAAATATATCGACACGCTTTCCAATCAATGGTTTCAATCGGTGCCTTAGGCTTCTCAATTGTAATACATTTTCCTTATATCAGCATTGTAATTGTTTAATTGTTTAGAAATTTTATATCAATGACTATAAGTAACATCTATCAAGCCTTAGATAAGCATATGCGAAAATATATAAATGGTTTATAGATAATTTATAAGATTTGTAAAATAGTAATAGTAACTGTTTGTTTTCCGAATAAAATAAAATAAAAAAGATAATGATAACTAATACAATATATGCGAATATGAGTTTGTTTATTTGCTACGCTTTCCGCCCTATTTATTCCATCAATCATCATGAACTTTCGCATACACGCGGTCAGAGGTGCAAAATAGGACATAGGGTGCCTTTCACCCAAAAAAAGTACTATTCCCGAACGAGCAAAGCAAACGGGTAAAGCTACTACGTAATAGTCTGTTAATTTTGTAAATGAAATTCATGCAAATTAACAAATCACTTAACAAAATAAACTTCAGTTTATTTGCGAATACATTCATATAAAGAAACTCTCTCATTGAAAGCGAGGGGCTTGTGTTCCCAGAAAATTTGCATTCGTTTCATTTGTTTTATGATTGTTTGTTTGTCTGTCTGTCTGTGTGTTTAAAATATTATACACTTTCACAGCTGAACACATATTGGGTACGTGATGCTGCTCTTCCCTCAGGACGCCGAACACGTATTGAGTACGTGATTCAATTTCATATCGTTTATTTTAAAATATCGCATTCAGTACGTGATCGGCGCGTAACGCTAACCGAGTGGGTTTCTTTAACTACGCACACATGCATCATTCAGCGACATGCGGTAGGAGTGTAGTTTTGACAGCTGCGGCGTCAGTGCTCGCTACGCGCTGAATCGAGAGCGCGCTCACGCATTTTTGGCGCGAAATGGCTTATGGACGGAAAGAGACTATTTTGTACTGTCCAGATTATAATGACCCCTTATAACCTCTTTGTTACTACCCTTGTTTTAAAAAATATCACACAATTACAAATTACGCTGGTTAAATTATGTAAGTATTATGTTTATGTTAGTTTTTTTTTTCTTTCTCTCCTTATTTAAGGTTGATTTTCAAATATAACAATAATTAAAAACAATATGTTTTTTATTTATATCTTTAAAATAAATAATATATAAAATACATTTTAAAATTAAGCATGTTGCACCTAAAGTTATTTTTTGAAAAATCTTACAATATCTCGGATGCGAAAAGTGTTAATAATAGTGCCAGTGCTTTCAAGGATATATTTTCAAGGATAGAGGATAGAATACCAATTTTAAAAAAATTAACCAAATCTATACAATATGCTTACAAAGTATGCGTAAAAACAATCGAACATAATTTCATATACACTTACATAGAGTCACGCCTATATCCCCGAAGTATAAGGGAAGGGTTTATTACACCTTGTATTTTAACCACATTTCGCTTGCTATTCATCCCTCGTAGGAAGCGAGCCGATAGCCGACTACCGAGCACAGCTCCAGACGCCATGCTACTACTAAGAATAACTTGACAAAAAACTTAATAATCCTTCACCCGAGCCGACAATCGAATCAGAAACCTTATGCACAGCAGTCACATTTACCAACGCTGCGCCACCGAGATAATCGAGTCGAGGTTTAAGACTGCGCCGAGCGAAATGTGCCAAAACAGACGGTCACGGTTAAGTTGATACACTTTATAAAATCAACACTTTTTGTTTAATACAAATATAAAATATACATTTACCATAACAATGAACGTGTTTACAATTACTCCGTGTAAAAAAACTTAAAATAATTAATATTTTTGCCATTTTCCACGAGATAAACGTACGTATACGGTATATATATCTTTGTAGTGGTAGGTTTATGTATGTGTGAGTGTAAATAATTACAGTAGAGGATTTTTGGCACTTGAATAGAACTCGTTTGATAGACGTTGTCAGGCCATAACAGATGTGTCGGTATAAATTCCTAGGTCGGACAAAGTCGATATATTGGACAGGACATTCTCAGTGGTGGCATGAGGTTTGTTACTACGCCCGATAGACGAAAATAGGCTTGCTGCCTATATAAATACATAGCTGTCGAAATGTGGATATCATAATCTAATATTGTCCATAGGCCTGTAAATTAATATTCGGTAATAATATTTTTATTAGAAATTCATAATCTGTAAATAACAATAATATATGTAAGCATTAGATAGAAAAATAGGCCCTCTTTCGCCAGCAAACTGTGTGCATAGTTTGGCTAAATTGCAAATATTGTAAATAAGTATGTTACAAATTATAAGAAATAATAAGTATATAAAGATACCTCGTTCTATCCCTTCGTCTGTATAGGCGTGCCACTATGTATGACTGTAATTTTATTATGAACACAGTATTGCCTGTATGTAAATAGTATTGTTAAAAAGTGGCACATTATATTATATACCACTCACGAAACTTATGATCCAACTAAATTGACAAAATTGAAATCTTAAACCAAAATCGTTCAATAGTACCAATCTATTTTTATTTCTTATCGTCACATTCCTAGAGCCAGAAAGTCTATTAAATACGTCACGTATCCAGTCTTGCAACGTCGAATTTATCATATTTTATTAGACAAGTTTCACACTGCAGATATTTTAATAATACTAAATATATAATATCAGCCCTGTATTAAACTGTACCACTGCTGGGCACGGACCTCTTCTCAGTGTGTGATGGATTAGGATATAGTCTACCGCGATGGCCTACTGCAGGTTGGCAGACTTCATACATCTTCGAGAACATTATCCTATTATATTTAATCCGCACATAACTTCGAAATGATAGAAATGCGTGCCTTGGACTCGCGCGCGATACTACTTTTATGTGGTAGTACCATGTTTATACTTCTCACGCATGCACCTGTGTCGTAGATAGTGAATTTATTTGTTTATTATGCTGTTACGCCTTAATTACTCGACTAACCATCATGATATTTCGCTTACAGGAAAGGGCTTAGGGTACCTTTCATCCGGAAAAATATTACTGTTCCCGAGGGTAGAATTTTATTTACAAAATCTATATTAACGCGGGCGTAGCCGCGAGCAAAACCTAGGAAATATAGTAAATAGTTGCTTGTTGTAGTTTTGTTAAAATTCGATATCACAACCACTATGATCGAACTTTGATTAACAACCTCTAACGTGCGTGCGTGTTACATGCGAGGCAAATGAAATAGCACGTTTATCAATATTTCATATTTCTAGACAAGATTATAAATGTGTAAAATTGATATTTTCCATACATGTCAAGCTCTCCGATGAGTTAGCGTTGGTAATTTTTATCTTGGCTCCTTGAAGTTCGAGAATCAATACAAAGTAGGTTGATTATAAATTAAAGTATGCTTTCGTGTATTATTGATAGAGCTCGTATCTGCATGAACGAAGTTTGTTGAATCTTTATATAATCTTGGTCTACCTGAAATCGTAGTTAAGTTATCTTGAGTTGGAAATTGTTGTTGTTGATCTATGTTCAGCCATATGACAGTTTAAAACAGATAGAAATATACATAAAAGCTACATCCAAACAGAAGAACCTTCTAAATTCAGCACAGATCAAAAGAAACTCTGTATATAGCAAGCAACTCGCCATTCCATATTCCAACGCAAAGTACCAACATGAAAAGATATTTATCAACAGGCCATAAAAGTAAAGACCCGTAAATGAGTATTGTATATCCGACTTCGTAACATATAGAACCCGTCAATATCGATAAAAACCCGTAAAGGGTCGAGACGTAGAATGAAGTAATTTTGGGCACCCTTTAAAAACAACGCGTTTCTAAACGTGCTAGTTATAGCGAGTGGTTTTGCTTTCTTCTTTTTTGAGGTTGTTATAACTCTAGACCAGAATTTTTGATCGGTGGTTGATGATTTACGCTGAAACCAGTCAAGTCTTTACTACATACATGCTTAATCTTAAGCCTATTTGCTTCACCGAGGGGTAGGCAGAGGTGTATTATATTCACAAAATTCGCTGCCAATAGGCTCGCTCTTTACCCAGGTAAGGAGTGGGACTATTGCCAGCGAATTGCCGTTTTCCGGGCACGTTGCAGACTCCGTGCTGTTGATGAGAATTTTTTGATTTCAGGAAACCCAATAACACTTTGCCCGTCCCGTCGTATTCACTACCTTAGTACCTCACAACCTTAGCAACAAAACATTTTGTAAAGTGTAAACTTGTAACGAATGCAAAACCCAATAATACTTTGCCCGAACCGATAATCGAAACCAAGACCTCATGCATAGCAGTCGCATTCACTGGCACTCTACCTTATCAAAAATACATTTTGAATGTGCGATAGATACCTTTCGTATTGCAAACATTCATAGGATTTTTATAAATGCTTACCATCTGGCCGCCTCTAGATATCCTTAACACAGGAATACTACCAAAAACATTTACTTTTTGCGTATAGAAACATTCAATATGTACACAGAAACTCATACAATTTATACGTAAGCATTACCGTTTACAGTGTGTATATTCGATTTTTATATTCTCCTTTACACGAGAATTCTTTCTCTAAATGTATATTAATTTCGTTTCTTGAATGCGATTTAAATACGAGCGGGGAACGATTCGACTCTTTTGTTGAAAATTCTGTTATTGGTATTAGGCGTTTAAACGTTAATAACGGTTTTATTATATGTTTTGATGATGGTGGCTTCCATTAGCATTTTCATGGTTAAACTCTGACGATAGAACGTTTTTAAACACAAGCTTTTTCTGATAATAAGGTTTTGTAATGCCCATATATGACTGGATATTCTAGTGGACAAGTTTGAGCATAAATACAAGTGAACTCGCTATTCTCTCACACTCATAAAGTTAAAACGACATCACAGCACCAACGGTTTTATTTGCTTTTCGAGACAAGGGCTTGTGCAACAGGAAGAATATCATAAAATATCATTAGATAAAATATATACTTTATACACTTCCTTATGTTATGCCTATCCCTATATCCATATCCCGCTATATCTCTTTCCATGACTACCTATTTGCCTATCACTGTGCCGTGCCTCCCACTAAGCCTACCCCTAGGCCTACTACAAAGACTACCACAAAGCTTACCGCTGTGCCTCCTCTATGCATACTGCTATGCCTATATCCCTAGTCATAGGCCAGCTTCTATGTCAAACATTTGCCTATTTTTATGTATATTGTTAGCCTACCGTGGAGATTGGCTAATAATACACACCTTTTCAGTGCGTCCACTGCCTTTTATTCTAAAAAAATCATACAATTTATTTCTGATTTGTAAATCAGAAGCGAGCCCTTTGCTGTGTGACGTAAACAATGTGAAGGATCAATTTTGACAACTATTTTTGTGACATAAATTTCGTTTGGCCGAGGGCGCGCTGGCCCCTTGATCATTCAAAGTTTAAGATAATGCGAATTGTAAAGTTACGCAGTAAATACCTTCTAAATATACAGAAAGATACATACATACTGACCGTCAGATTTGTTGTTGAGTTGACTTCTAGTTTGTTCTTCTCATAGCTTGTTTACTCTCTGCATTGATTTTATTTCTAATGTTATTACAATTTAAACACTTATTGTGTATCCAAGATTATCCTTATTAACTTTACAAGCATTCAAGAACAGACACAAAGAATACCTAAACTCGGTACAACTATTTGTGTATCACACAAACTTTTGTCCCGTGTGGGATTCGAACCCGCAACACTCAGCGCAGTGGTAGGGACGAGGCGACCACTTAAACCGCTACATCTGTACTGTCAATTTAATATAGCTGTCATGTGTTATTACACTTACTAAATTTATTATACTTTAATTCTTTATGTAAGTACTAGATGTGCCCGCGGTTTCACCCGCGTTTATGATTACTGCGCCATGCCGTAGGTCGTAGCGTGATGTTATATAGCTTATAGCCTTCTTCGATAAATGAACTATCCAACACTAAAAGAATTTTTCAATTCAGTCCAGTAGTTCCTGAGATTAGCGCGTTCAACTAAACAAACAAAAAATCTCTTCAGCTTTATAATATAAGTATAGATTCATCAAAGAAGCTATTTATTGTGTGTATATCCTTGGTGTAGCTTTATTATTAAATAAATAAAACATATTTACAATTAAATAAAGACAAAACTCTGTTGTATTTATTTTTCGTTAATGTATACGTGTGTATAATGTTATTGTATAATTCCTTTGTTTAATTAAATGTTAGTAATCCTTATTTAAAATGATTATGGTTTGTATTTAAAATTTTATAATGAATACCAATAATTTATTTAATATACCTAATTATTGTAAGAATAAGGCCCGCTGAAACTGGTCAAATTTAAGTACCAATATTTTTTATAACACGGTATCTGTAGGTACAACTTATCCTACCCTGAGATTTGACCTGGCGGTGGCGGGCTTCGTGGGCCTGCCCGCCATCCGTTCAGCACCAGGTCCGAGATGCGGCGTGCGTGTTCCACGCGCGCCTCTGTGTCGAGTCCGTCTCTCCTCTAGCGGGGAGACAGTAGGGTATATATTTGAGTTAGTGCCTTTGGGTAGGTCTCTTTGTGTAGTGGCCTGCTCTTTCATACGGCGGGGTCGCGACTGCATGCGAAAGCTATTCGCGCGGCCCCGTCGATAGTGGTTTTGTTAAGGAACACCGTGGTAAGTTTAGTCGGTATTTCGGGAGGTGGGAGGTACATTATTCTTATTCCATCGTTCTTTTACCCCGGCGAGTCCGACATAATCCCTCCGCCCACCCCCGTGGAGGGACAGGTGTCAAAGCATTCCCAAGTAAAAAAAAAAAAAATTGGTACAACTTATCCAGCAAATAAAATGATTTGATTTGATCTGATAGCCCACTGGATCTTCTGTCACCAGCAACAATAAAAAAATACTCTTTTACTTACTTTACTTAACCATTCGCAAAGATAGCGTCATATTATCTCCAAGCTAGCACTCATAACTACAAAGTGAAATAACAAGTAACGCAGTTTAAACAATAGTTCGGTCCCTCTATGTGGTTCGTTCAGACATTGCATTATACTTGCAAAAAGAGTTATTCACTGCCATCACGACACGGACGGCTCTGATGAATGATTTACTTGTATTCACGCTATGCTCTTAAGGAGAAAGCAGAATATTAAAAACTTGGATGATCGTAGCACAATATTGATAAAACAGACTTACGCTGCCGCTGATAGGTAGGCAGATGTGTTAGAAACTACATTTAGCTAGATATGATTTAGGTCCCACAAAATAAATGTGAGTCGCGTGATGGACTTAAGAATCGCAAAATGTTTGGTTTAACTGCACGGATGACGTAGTGGATTTAAGTGGTCGCGTCGCCATTGTCGCCGCAGTGTTGTGGGTTCCATCAACACAAGGGATCAAAATTTGTGTGATCCACAAATGGTTGTTCTGAGTCTAGGTGTTCTTTGTATCCCTTGTTTAAATGTTTGTAAAGCCCCCACGATATAGGAATTACACCTAATGCTAAAGTAGCCTTTTCATAAAGGCCTCTTTAAAAAGATTTTGCTTATGGACGCTAGCAGACTAATAACGCTCCTTCAGTGGTAAAGCACTAGGTAGTAAATATTTTGCATAAGATATCTGGTTCGATTCGGGTCGAACTAAGAAACAGATACTGAGTTTTACGGTCAAGAAATTCTCAAGAGCAACTCGGCGTTATGGATTTGAAGATGTTGCACACCTAAACCGCCTAACTTGCACGAAGCCCGTAAAGCAGTTGGTCCTATGTTTGAGCTTTTTAAAAGGCCCGCATTAGAGTTTAGTTTCTGGGCAACAAGGGACAAAAATGCATCTAACAGACACAAAGTACACTTAGACTCAGAACAATAATTTGTGAGCGACACAAATAATTGTCTCGCATAGAATTCGAACCCACAACACTCGTCTGCTGAACACTTGTCCGCTGCACCATGCTTTTTAAGAGAAATTAAAGTTTTAAAATGCTATATATGCAGTTAAATACTCATGCATAACTAACAAAGTTAGATTAGATAGATTATTTAAGCCAAATATGTATACCAAAGCGACCGCCGCAGTTCCCAATCGAAAGCTAATACCCAAACTCAGTTTGTCTATCGAAAGTTTACGATAATTGGATTGTATTCACGAATGGAAACATTGGGTATTTGTGTCAGTTAGATATTAAACTATCACTCACAGCGCGGGTGTAGTCCATTTAGCTAACTTGCCTTATTAAGTAAGCAAATATATTTATAATTTACTAGCTGTCTCCCGCGGTTTCACATACGTTTACAATGACTGCTGCACGCCCATGGCTTTGGGCGTGACGTTATATAGCTTTTATCGTACCTCAAAAATAGGGCTATGAAATGCAAATAATTATTCTAATCCGGCTGCTAATTACATCGTAATCTAATTTCATAAATTAGCGCATTCAAATAAACAAACAGACTAATTCTTCAGCTTTATTATTTTAGTATAGACTTATGATAAAAAAGCCAATCAATCAAATCAAGAAAGCGTTCATTACGATTTTACAAACCACTCCATAGACCTCTTTATTTTAAAACGACGTGAAACAATATTCTAGTCACCTTAAAGTTTGACCACACAAGAAGAATCGATTAATCAACCGAGTTGATAAAACACGGTGTTTTACATCGATACTTCTTAATTAAATTGTATTTATAGATGTTAAGTGTAAAAGGTTTTCACACTGTATTCAAAACTATTTTCGATTAATTTATAGTCTCGATTTAAATGATTGATTAAAATCATATCTGTTGCACATGTAATTTGTAATCAGAAAACGTATTACAAGAATTCGTGTTTTAATGCATTTGATAAATATCATAGAAAATAATTGCACTGAATAATAATTATTAATAATAATAATCTTTATTGATGTAAATAACCTCACGTTAATTTTAACTATATTAAAGAAAGAAAGAAGAAAGAAAGAAAGAAACATTTATTTGCACAGAATACAGGTGGTACCAGATTTTACAATGGTGAATCGTTCAGGCTATATTCTGCCTGTATTAGGCATGCAAATATTAATAATTATATAAAACAGTTAAAATTTTATTAACAAGATGGCAAACTATATTATTATTTAGAATATTTATCATTTATTATCATATATCATTACATTATATTAAAATTTACAAATAATCAGATTCATTAGTTTTATTTTGCATGAATTCTTCTATTGTATAAAAACACTTATCTACCAGCCATTTTCTTAACTTAAATTTAAAATATTTAAATGGAAGTTCTCTTAGAGTCCTAGGCAGTTTATTAAAAACTGATATGCACATGTGATAAACATTCTTTTTATTTAAGGTTGTTCTACAAAATGGAATTAATATTTTAGTAGGATCTCTTGGTCTGTATTTAGTAACATGATCCCTCTTAAATTTGAAAAAATCGTTATACTTCCTTACAAATACTGATACTTCAAGAACATACATGCAGGTCAATGTCAGCAAATTAAGTTTTTTAAATAAAGGTTTACAGGAGTCAAGTGGACCTACTCCACAAATAGCTCTTAAGCATTTCTTTTGTGCAATGAATGCTTGACCAACGTCAGTTGAATTTCCCCATATTATTAAACCATATCTAAGGATTGATTCTACATAGCCTTTATATGCTATACCTGCAGTCTTTTCATCTGACACGGTTCGAAGCTTTCTAAGGGCGTAGACAAATCGGCTTAATTTGAGGCAAACGTCGCTTATATGTTGTTTCCAGTTACATAATTTATCCAGAGTTATACCTAAGAATTTTATACTGTCAGCTTCTTCTATACTGTCATTTTCTATCTTTATGTTAATGATATAATCAGATTGTTTACTTTTATTCGTGCCAAATTTTATTAATTTAGTTTTTGACAGATTTACATTTAATTTGTTTGATTTTAACCATCTTAATACCGTTTGGACCTCTTTACTAATTTTCATTTCGTGAGATGTATCTTTATCCTTATATGGCACTATTATAGATATGTCGTCCGCGAATAGGACACTTTGACAATTTATTGAATCTGGTAAGTCATTTATATATATTAAGAATAACAAGGGGCCTAAAATGCTCCCTTGTGGAACGCCATATTTATTGACCCTGGATGGAGACCTATGTACACTGCATTCATTCATATCATTTAAACTAGTGATTTCAACACATTGCTGTCGATTGGTTATAAAACTTTGTATCCAATCTAATGCTACACCTCTAATGCCATATTTTTCGCATTTGGTGAACAAAATGTCATGATCTACCAAATCAAAAGCCTTACTCATATCAAAGAATATGGCTACCACCGAAATTTTCTCATCGATATATTCGGTTATATTTTTAATAAGAGAGAATGCTGCTAAGGAAGTTGATTTATTGTGTTGAAACCCATTCTGTTCTTTTTTAATGATATTATGTTTATTTATGAATTCAATTAATCTGTTGTAAAAAACCTTTTCAAAAATTTTTGATATTATAGGTACAAGAGTAATAGGACGATAGTTATTAGGTTCCTTTCTATCACCTTTCTTATACAGTGGCTTAACAATAGAATGCTTTAATTTATCTGGAAATATTCCTTGAATCAAAGAATTTGTAATTATATGGTCAAGGATTGGGGCAATGATACGCGCACTTGCTTTAATTATTTCTGTAGAAATAGAGTCATATCCCACAGCTTTGGTGTTATTTAAAGATTTAATAATATTTATGATTTCAAGGTCCGAAGTAGGTTTTAAGAATATTGATTTATCATTAGCATCTATTTGTATTTTTTGATAGTGTTCATTAGGAGAATGTAAATTATTACCGTTACTAACATTAATAAAGAAGTCATTAAGTAATGTTGCTATTTGAGTTGGATTATGGATAATATTTCCATCTTTTTGTATTGATGTTACGCTGTTAATCGAATTGATGCTATTATTTTTATCTTTAATTATATTCCAAGTGGCTTTTCCTTTATTTTTTGCTCGATTAAGTTGTTTTCTATTAATATTTTTTTTAGACCATATGATGCATTTCTTTAAAATTTTCTCATAAGTATTATATTTTTTAAGTGTGTCTTGTTTCTTATATTTATAATATAAAAACCTTAGTTGTCCTTTAATGGCACAGGCTTTTTTCAGACCTTTAGTAATCCATGCAGGAGATTGACTGTTTGAAGTCATTTTAAATTTATAGTAGGGAAAACATAACTCATAATACAATTTAAGTTCCTCGTGAAAAATACTAAATGATTTATTTACGTCTGTTTCCGCGTAGACTTCATGCCAAGATAATTGTGATATGTAATATACAAATTTTTCTATATTTTCATCACTAAAATCTCGTTTTCTAATGTACCAAAATCGTGATATTTTCTCACACTTTCCTGGAAATTCTAACACTTGTGCAGTGTCGTGATCAGATAAATAGAGCCGGTGGACTGTACCATGCGCCTCTTCATGATTACTTGCTATGAGATCTATACAGCTATTTTGTCGAGTTGGCTCGTTTATATGTAAAGTTAAATTAAAATTTGAGAGAATATTTTTTAAAGTAATTGTATTTTTATTTTTTAATAGTATATTAATGTTTAAATCGCCTGTTATTATAATTTTTTTCTTAATAATTTTGTATCTTAATTTATGTAACAATAATTCTAATTTATTAAAAAATAAATGAATGTCAGATGTAGGCGTTCTGTATAAACATATTATTACTGTATTTATACTGGGGATTTCTATACCACAACATTCAAATATATTATCACAAGAGCATTCTTTACATACTTCTATTGGATTGCAGTCAATTCCACAATATGTTAGGATGCAAGTGCCACCACGCTTTTGGTTTTTTCTAGAATAGTAACTGCCTAATATATATCCCTTGATAGTAATATTTGACTCATCCCCTCTTTTTATAAAAGTCTCACTAAAGCATAAAATCTGTATTGGAAGATTATTTTTGGCAAGTTCAATTAGGCATAATTGTATGGTGTCAATTTTATTTAAAATACCTGCAATGTTTTGATGGAGTAGTCTTATTTTATTAGTTTTTTTATCCCATTTTAATTCCCTTGGCTTACGCATAAAAAACTCTCATCGTTTAATATTTTAGGAGAGGTTCTGGTTGAATTACGTTTAATAATAGGAAAATAATATGGGATTGTCCCTTTTACTCTGCATGTACTTAAAGGCGAAATTTTAGAAGAGGTTCTAGTTGAATTACGTTTAATAATAGGAAAATAATATGGGATTGTTCCTTTTACTCTGCATGTACCCAAAGGGAAACTTTTAGGTAAGCCATGTTTAGTAATAGAAAAGTAATAGGGTTTTACTTTATTTGTACTAGAGGGAATGTATTTAGTTTCATAGTCTTTTGTATCTATGGTTAGATTGATTAACCTGCATATATGACCCTGTAAGTAGTGATGGTTATAGAAATGTTCATTTAAATTAGATATATCCACAAAATGACAATTATGGTAAGTGTGACATGTAAATTTTAAAAGTTTATTTAATTTTATTTCATTCAGGTATGTATTTCTATTGATGCTGAGTATTATTACATTACATTTTTTCAACAATTCTAAACTATTCTTTAAGTAAAATTGGATTTGGTTTGGGTCTGTATCATTTTCACCAATACATAGTATTACCCAATCTTTTTCTGATATGTCCAAATTATAACATGGTTTCGATGACTCGTTACACTTAGCAAACGGCTTTATAAAAGAATATATTTTGTATTTTTCGTATTTATTTGTATCCCTTGAAATTGTTAGGTTTTTACAAAGACCCATGCACTGTTGTTCTCCAATAATGAATATTCTTCTGTTGTTTTGCACACTAATATTTACTAGATTTTTAGTGTCTTCCTGTGGTGGATTGTGGCTGGAGTTAGACATTGTCATTTCCCGTTCGCCAGCGCCATATCCTGGTGCATTTTGAGTTCCTGGACCCTCTTCAGACACTGATAAAATATTATGATGTTGTCTGTGCATGTTACTGGTGTCGCCATCTGTTGGTATGTTGTCATCATCTGTCTTTAGCCCAAGTTCTCCAATACTCATGTTAAAATTGTTTTCTAGTGCCTTTTTTTGTTTTTTATTTGTTTTTAGAGAAGAAGTGATTTTTACCACTTGTGGCGAGCCTGTACAAATTTGTTTTAACTGTAGAATTTTTCGTTCATGTTCATTAATTTGCTGTTTAAGATTGCTGTTTTCCGAGTTTAAATTATCAATTTCAGCATGCGCTATTTGTAGTTGCTCCTGTAATTTTAATATTTGTTCTTTGTAGCATTCTGAATCCTCGTTATATAACAGTGCAGTGGATAAATCTGGTAAGCTTTTTGCCAAATTATCTGAGTTGGTCGATATAAATGATATGTTTAGTGACTCATTTAATTTTTTGGTCCTTTGAGAGCGAAAGGTAACATTCTGGTACTCCATTTCAAGGTTTTTTTTTTCCCAATATAGTAATATTATTATAATGACCTCTTTCGGCTAATCGCAGTACCACATAGTTATGTATTATTACTATAATATCGATTAACTGTGCTAGTTCAGTTACTCGTCGATAGATGTCGTACGATATTTTTTTTATCTATTGGTACATAGATGGCGTTATTGGTAATAAACATAAACGCAATATTATCTGTGATATAAGAATGTGTTGACGGTTTTGAATTTTGTAACGATTTATATTTTTCCCACATACACTTTTCAAATACTTTTTATCTTTTTATGCACTGAAATGATATTTTGTTCACTCAAATCTGTTGTTCGTAGGTATTTACAAGATTTTACAAGATTTTAGAGCACTTTTAGAGTTAAAAGTCCTTTAATAACTCTTTTGTCGATTTTATGTTCAAGTCACTTTATCACTAAATGTTTATTGTTGTTTTAACTGTTATTATAATACTGTTTTTTTGGATAACACTCTCACTTGTAATTTAGACTGTACTTTAACTAATTTATCTAGATAAATGTGAAATAATTAACTTTAACTATATTTTATTTAGATAAATTTGCAGAGGTTTTTATTTTACTTGTTTACTAGAGGAGCGCCATCTGATCTTAGGATTATGCCTATGAACTAGTTGTTCCTGTGACTTAGTATTCGGGTATGAGTTACTAACTCATAATAACTTCGGGCATCACTTTGATGCATAATAACGTGTGTTTTCCTAAAACGGACATGATTCAATTCCTGAGTGGGACAACGCGTTATTAGATTTTTCTGCCATGAAATTCTTAGTAGCAATAGGTTTCTCATATTAAGTGTAATACACCTCTGCCTACCCCTTCGGAGTTATCGAAGTGAGAATATAATTTCTTAAGTTAAATAATAAATAATCGGTAAAGTTCTTTATAAAATATCACCGTTAATTGAGAAGTCCCTAAGAATAAATAATGATACTTCGATATATATATATCTATTTTAAGGTATTCTATTTTAAGGTAGTAGTTCCTCGCTGGTTTCAGCATGAATGGGCCGGATCGACCGGGGTAGTACTACCCCTCACAGAATACCGGCGTGAAGTAACGGTACCCGTACTGTTGCGTTTCGTATCGGCGAGTGAGAGAGCCGGAGGCTCAGTTACCCGGATCCTTTTCCTATCCTTTCCTTTGTCCTTTCCCTCCTTCATTCCTTTTTAAAGGGCTGGCAACGCACTTGTAACTAAGTCCTTTGGGGTTGCGGGTGTCCATTGGCGGCGGTAATCGCTTACCATCAGGCGATCCGTCTGCTCGTTTGCCAACCTACGCCATGAAAAAAAAAACTTTTACTTCAGATAACCTCGTTGATATACAACGATATTACATTTAAATTTGTCGATAGCAGCCGATTATTGGTTGAAAATCTTTTTAAATCATATGAAAACGTAAAACTTAACGATATGGCGTCCCCTGTTTGTGAAGAGGTAAAAATCTGTAACTCATTATCAAGCACATGTTGCCATTTGTATGCTAGTGATTGGACGAAGAGGAATCCATGTGTGGTTAGAAAAATATGTTACTTGATAAGATTGATACAGTTGCCTTTACCGATTAAATGCACTCGCTGCAATAAACATATAATGATAAGATACCTCACGCACAGTTCAGCCGAACATAAAAATAAATTTAAGTCATCTCCCACTCTAGGAATGATTCCTGTCTCGGGGGGACTTCACAAACATTCAAACAACGGACACAAAAAACACACAGACTCGGCACAACTATTAATTTGTGGATCAAAACATTTTTTGTCCCGTGTGGGTATCGAACTTATAACACTTGACTCGTCACACTTGGCTATGCGTGTCCTCCAAGTTATAATTCTAACTAATATTATAAATGTGAATGTGACTTTGTTTGTGTGCTTACTTACTACTTACGCCTTAACTACCCAACAGATCACACTTTGTCAGGGATACAGAAAAGGACATAGGATAGCTATTATCCAAAAAAAAAGTACACTCTTCTCGAGCGAAGCTGCGGGCAATAGTGGTGGTTTTTAATAAGGCTAATAAACGCTCTATGAATTCATTATTCAGGAACTTTCTGTAAACATGCTTTACATACAGCATCGTTATTAGTCAAGTTAGCATTTATTATACTTTTTCGTTACGGGAATAAACCGCACTAGGAATTAAATCTGTGTCGCGGAGTACTTTATAAATATTCAAACAATGGACACCTCTGTGTTTGTTGTTTCACCAGACTTGGAACATCTATTTGTGGATCACACAAATTTTTGTCCCGTGTGGCATTCGAACCCATATCACTCGACATAGTGACAGCAGCGAGGCGACCTCTTAAACCAAATTAATGTTATCCTTTTTCATAAAGATGCTTTAAGCTTCATGCGAGTTTCATGAATAAGACGATCGTACACACCAAAACATTGATATAATATTACAATTACAGCAAACCCAAAATTATTTTCGTTTAAAAATACTATATGTAGCGACATTTTTTTTTGTTGTCCCTCTGTGTAAATTTTTATAAACAGCAAATTAGCGTGCTTTTATGCACCTGACGACAAACGGTCAAACCTCAATTATTTTCATAAAATATTTACAATATTGAAAAGAAGCATGATGAAAAATCGTTTATTTACCACAGATACAGTAGAACAGAAAATAGGTTAATACTGATGGGCATGCTATCAATAAGCCAAATATGCCAGTTTGTGCCGAAAATTCCAGGTTTAATTGAGGATTTTACTCCACCTCCCTTCTCAGAAAATCATTTAACAATATCAACAGGAACGTTCAAAATAGTCGTACAAATCCAATTTGAGCTGAACAAAGGAAATTTTTACCGTTTTGCTTACACTGCTTACACTTATTAAAGTGGCTAACCAATGCGAGTTCTTGTTAGGCAATCCGAATAATGGCCGGTCTTATTGTTAGACTATCTAAAGAGTCAATTATAATTCACATATAAGGACAAATAATTGTGACAAGCTTTCTAATGTAGCCTGAGTAAGAATAGATATAATATTTTATGTGGTGTGGAGCTGTCGTGTATCCAAATTGTGTGGTAGTTGTGCAATTATTGCTTATGAAGTACCTACACAATTAATACAGAATTGTTTTCTATTTATAACAAAGAATACAATACTTAGTATTGCACTTCTACTAATAACGAATTTACGAGTCATAGTAAGAGAATCCAAGTGACAGAAACCATTGCCGGGATACACGAAAAAATATTTAAATGCGATTACTATTCATTTCGATATAAAAAGCTCATAAGTTCAACCTTTAAACTAAGTTGATTCTTGCAGTTTTAAGGTTCGAATATCTTAACTAACTTTCCTCATACTATATATGTACATATGTATTTATGCTCCAACAGATCACAACGCCCCGTTTCTAATTAATTAGTGTACTAACACAAGACAATGAACTGTTACAATACATTGCTTGGTACGAATGCAGAATTATTAGGTATTGCTAAATAAGGCACACTTAATTGTATGAGGTATACGACTGCGTTTGAATTAATTTAAGCTTCAATTATTACTTGCTAAGTTATAGGTCGTATGTGTTCTTTGTTTAGAAATAGGATCACTTATAATGGAATTATGTTCGGTATTTTGAGATAACTACACTTCAAGACAATGAGACGAGCATTTTAGTCTCCCCGTAAACATAGCTGCTGAAAAGCAATCGAAACAATAAGGAAAGTATGAATTTTACTGATCTATAAAGCAATTATACCTTTAAACTATAGCACTTTCACCGACGATTCGTATACTTTAACTTTTAATTTCTAAATTTTACTGATCTATAAACCATATTACCCAAATCGTGCAGGCTGTCAACTTCGTTTATTTTGTATTTCGTTTTTGATGCATAACCTGTATCCATTTAATTCTTCGTATATATTAAATCGTTCTGACTCGGCACGTGCCGTTCACTTTACAATCAGTTCTGCGAACCATTATGTATCCTGTTTTTTCACTGTGCGTGTCATCTTGCGTGTGATTGTTTTTGCTTATTAGTAAATAGGAATTCAATTTATTGATCGGATACGATGTTTTAATGGTGTAACAGCTGGAATTGTAGCTGTCAGAAACAAAATAGCCTCTGTTATTTTGGATATAATGTAACTTTCTTCATGAGGATAGTGGGCGAGCCTATTGGACATTTTATCTGTGTTGCAATGCAATGCCTAACAGAAAAACTTAATGATAGGTACTTTGAGCGACCCGAGACTTGAATCGGCGACTACATTCGAATGATTCGGATTTTAATCTTTAATAGCTTAGCCGTAGACGATATATAATTATGATTGATCGATATCGATGACAACATCAACCAGGCGTCATACGTATGCCCCAGTACTAGTATAGTATTACATTATCTGTGGCACCAGTGTCACCAAAAAAGAACGACGCTGCAACAAGTCACTATATAAAAAAGAAACCAAATTGAGGCATAATTCATTAGTATAATAATTATTTTGTATCGAGAATTAGGAATAATAGAAATAATTTCTTTATCGCGAGGTACTCTACAAACATTAAAACACCCACCCACTCGGAACAATTATTTATGGATTATATAGATTCATGTTCTAAGTGGGGATCAAACCCACAATACTCGGCGTAGTGGCAGTAGCAAGACGAACATTTAAACTCCTATGCCATCCGTGTAGTTAAATATCGCTCGTTTTTATGGCGAAGTAAAACATGGTTAGGAAATCAGCACGTCTGAGACTTATTCAAAATTTTCTTAAAGAAATGTACAGTCTGCCAAACCGCAAACCCTTCTTAAGCAGCTTTTATACATGGCTGATATTTTTAAATTGAACGAATTTTGACTTGTGTCGAGAAATCAACTACTGGGAGCATACAGTGCCTTACCGATTTATTTTTAAACTGGTATAGTATAGGTCTCTGACAAAAGTATTTCTATCGGCAGTCCACGCAAGATAAGCGTCGAAATACAGTAGTTTCGTTCGACATTCTCGGCCAAGGTAGTTTCTCACTCGTCGCCAGTGCTACTACTGCTCGGCGTTCACTAATAGGTAGCTAGATCGTACCTTGAACAACCGCTGCGAAAACGTTTCACTTTTTTTCCTCTTCTAGCTGTGCTATTGTTAGCTGTGCTGAAATAACAGTGCTTTTTAAAGAGCTCGCGTGATTCAACTTTGTTTTTGAAAACAGTTTATTTATTTAAGTTTATGTTGGAGCGTAGAAGTCGTGTGTAAAACGTAAAATTGAAATCTCTATTGTTTTCTTTAAATACTTACCATGCACTGAGTACCTTCCAAGGATTTGTCGTCTGTTGGTAGTTGACGAATATTGTTAAGAAATAGATAACTTGAGTCATTGGCCTAGCTTATAGTACGCGGTAACCGCCACTCATGGATATGAATGTGTTTTCTTGACTACACAGAAGCAATTCTAAGAAAACATAAGCAAGCCTCTATATATGTTTAACTAGATAACACACGGTCTGCTTGATGATAAGCAGTTGTCTTTTGCAAAGAAAAAGTTTGGAGAAGGTTGGCGAACAAATAAAAGAAAGGGATCGATCACTATCGTCTATAATTCAGCACTTCTGAAGTTAAAAGTAAAATCCTGATTGTTGCTTGCCTGGTTGTAATATACATACATGACTCGGATAAGTGATTTTGTGATCCTGAATTTTATCTGGCTATCGACAACATCACAATCAACACTGCTATTCAATGCCCGAGCAAAGCAGCAAACAAAATCTAATAACACATTAATTCAATTTAATATTACAGTGAAGACCACATTCACGATAACAAGAGTATCCAATTTAATAGAGTCATTAGAATGTCTCAGATAAATGATAGTACTAAAATGGACCAGTTCTATTGCGACCAAGAACAAATAGCTGACCATTTATATAAAGAGATACGACAGATAGACGGACTATCTTCCGAGCACATTCGATTACTAGTACACAGTACTTGTCGAAGGCTCTCTCGCATTACACTGAGAGATGTAACGGTTGACAGTATCTATGGTTGTATTCAAGCGATAATAATAATACGCACAGTACAAACATACCTATAGAGTCCTAGCCATCAGTAAGATTCTGTTCCCAATGGTGATATGTATCTATATCTTTATTTTGACTGCATGGATGGCGTAGAGGTTTAAGTCGTCACTGCCATTGTGCCGAGTGTTGTGGATTCAATCTGCACACGGGACAAAGGAAATTCACAAATACTTGTTTCGAGTATAGAGAGTTACTTGTGTCCGTTGTTTGAGTATATAACTAAAATTAAAATAATTATATACCAGTCCTATTTATATGTTGTTCCGCTGTTGAGCACGGGCCTTCGTTTGTCCACATTTTCAGAGTCAGAAGGGCTAACCCATCTGAAAACAAAGAGAACAAAAAGGACAACGCACAGAACCCGTTCTGTGTGGCCTTGTAGACTTCACAAATCTTTGAGAAGAATATTAAGAGCTCATAGACATACTGGTTTCCATATATTTTCTTTTATTGTTGAATAACAATTTATTATTCAAAAAGTCAGAGTTCCGTTCTGTGTATTCAAACTCATAACGTCTGCGCTGCATATCAACAGTCTCTTATTAATCTATACTAATATTACAAAGAGGAAATATTGGATTTCCTGTTTGTTCTTTGTAAGGATGTAACTCAAGAACTACCCATTCGATTTTGAATATTCTTTCACCATTAGAAAGCTATATTATCACCGCAAAAAGGATATCTTTTCTTTACAGTTCAGTTTCCATAGTACTTTTATGCGAGCGAAACCGCGGGTAAAAGCTAGTCTATTAGATATCGTTGAATAAAATAGCAAAATATTATGTCATTTCGTTACGCTTATAGCTAAAAGAGCAGGCACAGTCTAATTTAATCCGCATAGTATTGGTTGCCAATATTATATTTTAGCTTCTTTTGACCCGCAGCTTCACTGGCTTCCAATATGATTAGAAAAATATTACGCTAACGCTTTAAGAACAACAATCGATCCCGGGTCCCTAAAATTACACGTGAATAAAGTGATAGGGCTAATAAATCAAATAACAACGCCATTAAAAGTTTAAATAAATCCACCTACAATAAAAAATTAACAATGCGATTTCACAATACGTCAAAACAGTACACGTTGTCCCTAATCAAGCCGACTCGTTCAAATTATAAAGCCGTTTCGCTTCCGTACGACGCGTTTCAAGTAAAAAGATAATTGCGCCGATGTCCCGCCGGGACTCATTCACTCAACCATTCACCCATTCACTCGTTCGTTCATTCACAGCAGGTATTTTAACAAGCAAAAAGTATGGCCACGCGACGGACGCCGAACTAAATTGGGTCGATCTACCATCCACTGGGAGAATTTGGATGTACTTTTAAATTGTGACATAAGCACGGTTTAGCCATAAGCCTGTATAATGCAGAAGGATTAAGCAGAAGTATCACTTATTTATTATGTCAATCGTGTCTAAGTTTCACGTAATAAGGATAGCGTCTATCGTGCCTTACCGAACGGAAGTTCTAAGTGTTTTTGACATTTTATGTCAGAAAAATCCAAAGATAATTTATTTTGTTTTAGCGTTAAAATCGGCAGTTGCAAAACTGCTGAACCACTGAAGCCGTAAGATTAATCTTGTGTTGTAGCGGCACACCGGTGGCCAGACACAATAGGACTTTAATTATATCGGGCATTCCAACAATTGTCGGGTTAAAGAGAATAGTATCTCTATTACATATTTAAGTTTTTTGTTGAAAAGTTCCTCCACTCGTCTGTAGGTTATAGTAAGGTTTCTACACATTTTTCTGTGCACTATTCAAAATCTACGATAAAAAGATCCTACCTTTAATTAACTCTTATGTGCAGTTAAGTACATACGGTCAAACGTTTGTATTCCGTTATGCACAAACTAATAAATAGACAGACACAAAAAACGCTATGTTTTTAACTTTAGTATTGAATGATACAAGTCAATCATCTTGTTATTCATTATCTATTGTAGTTGAATCAATAAAATATTTAAATCAGAAACAATTCCATAAGTGTATTTGAAATAAATATATAGACGAACAATAAAAAATAAGTTATTACTCAGTGAAGACTGTATAAATCAATACAAAATGACATACCATAATATCTACTCAATAAACGCCCTAAAATAATACAGAGATGAAGTTATAAAAGTTGTTAGCTGATAAATAATATAGAAGAAACAAGAGACAAATAATATTGTTTATTTTTCAAGTAGGTACTCCCGGTATACTACAGAAATTCACAGAAACTGTGTTGCTGAAGGATGTTCTCAGAAGTAACATTATACTTACTTAAAGATTATTGTCTAAAATATTATATATATCATTTGAGGATTACTATACCACCAATTTTACCTAACGGAATTGGATGGACAGCTAAACTCCAAGCTACCAAACTGTGACTCCATCAAAATCCGGTATATAGTGGTTGTGGTGTAAAGCTTAAACACTATTTATGTCTTCGCCTTATATAGTTAATAAAAAATAATGATGTCTTCACATGTCCAATTGGCAATTCAGTGCTCCACAGGATGCCTCGTTATACATCGTTTAACTGCATTTTACAAAATGGCGCTTTTATAGTGGAAATAAATATCTGTTTCCTTAATAAGTTCTTAGTACCATCTATACTTGTATTTTTTCGATTCATATTTCAATGTGAGAATTCAATTCGTGTTATTAATTAAATGAAAAATAATATATAATTTAAATTCGTGTTATTCCTGTAAACCTCAGATTCCTCAGATCCCTTATTTAAAAATTCAACCCTAAAAAAACCTTTTGCTAAATATTTCGTTTGTATTTTTCTGTATCAACCAACAACCTAAAAGACTAAACTGCCAGAAATAGATCACATGGTCAAAAGTATAACCCTCAATTCAAAAACACTCCATATTTGACGCCTAAACACACATTAGTTTCCAATTTCCATCCGGTTTGAACAGCGCCTATCTTATCATAACTTTAACTTGACAAATGAGCCCCTACTCTGAAGATACCTTTTAACCCTGTAATACGTCCGCCACCCTCGAGAGGTTTCTTGGATTTTAGCTCCTACAGTTGATTATGATAAATGATCTCGGTTCGTCGAGGCGTTAATGAAAAATGCTCTTTTAGATTTCCTCGTAAAAAAATTATCTTTTTATATGTATAAGAAAATTGTATATATACATACAGACTCACTGGGTGGATTACGTAGCGAGCAAGTAGTTGCCTCGGCCTGGGTATTATAGGTTCGGATCCCACATGATAAATGCCTTGAAACCTTGTGCGGGATTTGACTTTTCAATATAAACCGACTAAAAGCAAGGATGTAGGGTGATTCTTGCTGTTATATAGATTTTTATTCCGCAACCAGCACAATAAAAAGAATTCTATACTAATATAATAAAGCTTTGAAAGCAAAACTGAAAAATAAAATATCTTGATGACGGTTATAGGCTATTGTTGGAAACAATCGACAATGAAGTGACAACACCGAACCTGACGACACAAGATGGCTGTCCTGATCCTATATAACAGTTGGAAAGCGGCGGGCTCGCTCTCTGGGTGTTCGGCTTCCAAACGTTGCGGACGTGTATTAGGGCTGTAGTAACTTAGGGTGCAGTCTTTGTTCAATTACCTACCTAGATTTATATTTCTAAAATTGTAAAAAGTGTATCGTTTAAGTTTGGCATAAAGTTCTTAATCGTCGGTTACAAGTGTTTGATTTCTATTTTTTAAAAGACCTATTTCAATCCTGCTCCATAATATCAGAAGTGGGATCATCACGACACTGTTCGCAAAAGGCATTCTGATAATTATTTTACTTTGTGGGTAGGATTTAAATACTTTAGTAGCGGTTAGATTACTATTACAATCGCGTTTTGTTAAATTGTAAAAGCCATATTTGTGTTCGCGTGTAATAATTAGTGATTTCGTACGTCAGTATTTTGCTACTCAAATGGCTGGGCGGAATTCTAAAAGGAGGAGCCGCGACAGATCACGCCGTCGTAATAGATCGCGTGGGCGTAGTCGTGACACATTACAGAGCACCCTCGATAGCCGTAGTATTCTAGCATTAGATGCTATTGTAAGTAGGCTAAATGCTATCGAGAATATGCTTTCTGTACCATCGATATCGTCAGATTCCGTATTACCGCGTCCGCCGCGAGAATGCCAAACACCACCCTTGCCGGCGCCTATCCACGGGGAGAACCCTGGTTCCACCGCAGCCAAGTCTACGGCAGTACCGGTAGGCTCTGATATGTCAGAGCAGGGGCCTAAGGAAGGTGTTGCTGGTGACGCTACGGACAAGCTTGTGAGCGCGCTGACATCTTTGATACAAGTAAGATCCAACCATTACTATGTGTCTAACTTTGATCCGTCTATACATAACTTCGACGTTTGGTGTGCAGAAGTTGATCCTGGTCGATTAGCGAATCGTTGGGATGATCGGGAGTGCCTATCGCGTATTGGTAACAGCCTAAAGGACGAAGCCCGCACGTGGTTGAGCGAATGGGTAACGAACGATCGGACCTGGTCCAATTTCAAGTTAGAATTTAGATCACTCTGTCCGCAAAACGTCGACGTCGCGAATATTCTTTACGATGTTATGTGTACCAACTCGAGTAAATTTAGTACATACGCCGAATACGCTCGCAAATCACTTTTGCGTTTAAATGTTGTTGGAGGTGTATCGGAAGACTTAAAAACGGCTATTGTGGTCCGCGGTATAGCAGACCCCCAAGTAAAAGCTGCCGCATCCAATGCGAAGCTACAACCCTGCCAATTGGTGGAATTTTTGTCTGTTTATACTAAGCCTAAACTCGATTCTCGTACTACTCACAATCTTGTCCGTTCGTCAAACCATGTAAAGGGTCCTTATCGTCGCAAACGTGAGGCAACAAACACGGATATACGGGGCAAATGTTATGTATGCGGTATTGAGGGTCATAAGGGGCATGCTTGTACAAAGAAACAAAAATCCGACTCTAAATTAGACGGGGCGTCAGTTAGTTCCTCCAAGTCGGGTAAATCTTCTATGACTTGTACGTACTGCAAAAAGCAGGGTCATTCAATAGACTTTTGCTTTGTGAAACAGCGTGTTGAAACTAATTCCAAGAACACGAGTGAAGTAAATTTTTGCCACAAGTTACGTAACTGTAATCAAAATAATGTGATGACTGCAGTTATAAATAAGGTACCGGTAGATGAGTTAATCGATAGTGGTTCAGATATCTCACTCATTTCTGATTCGGTCATCAAACATATTAATTGCAATAAGATACCTACTTATCGGTTAATGCGCGGAATAGGCAGTCAGGAAATCGAGTCTACTTCCTATATAACCGCGATCGTAGAGTTCCCAGAGATAGCCGTAGAGGTTGATATGTTTGTTGTTACCTCGAGTTGTATTACCAAACCTATTTTGATTGGGACGGATGTTTTAAATCGCAAGGGTGTAACGTACATAAGAAATAGCGATACGCAACGGCTTTTTGGGGCTAAGGATCCACCACACGTATGTTGTTTGGAGAACGCAGGCAACAATACGGTTAATACTCCCTTAGTAGGTTAAGACAGGAATAGGCTTCTATCTCTTATAAATGAATTTAAAGATTCATTCGTTACTGGGACCGCGACCACTACTGTTAACACGGGTAGTATGTAGATAAAGTTGAAGGATAATACCACGCCAGTACACTATCGTCCCTATAAGCTATCGGCTGACGAAAAGTTACGCGTTCGCGAAATTATTGCAGATCTCTTAAGCAAGGGCATTATCCGCGAATCCCAGTCTGAATACGCAAGTCCTATCATACTGGTCAAAAAGAAAGACGGGTCTGATAGGATGTGCGTGGACTATAGGGCCCTGAACGCTATTACTATAAAGGAAAGGTTTCCCTTACCACTTATTGATGACCATATCGATAAGTTAGGAACTAGTAAGTTCTTTACTAGTCTTGATATGGCCACGGGCTTCCACCAAGTACCCTTAAAGGACGACGAGTCCATTAGTAAGACTGCATTTGTAACACCGGAGGGTCAATATGAGTACCTTAAAATGCCCTATGGCCTTACAAATGCACCAGTAGTATATCAGAGGATCATTTCTAAGACTCTTAAGACACTGATAGATACTGGTAAGGTTTTGACGTACATCGATGACGTTTTTATTATGTCGTACTCGGTTCAGGAAGGATTCTCTATTCTCTGGCAAGTCTTAGAAGTTCTAGCTAAATCAGGGTTTTCAATAAATTTGAAAAATGTTCCTTTCTAAAGACTGAAGTAGAATACTTAGGTAGGCTAATTAGTCAAGGTCAGTTGAGGCCGAGCCCTCGCAAGGTAGATGCCTTGATTCGCTCACCCAAGCCGAGTAACGTGAGGCAAGTGCGCCAATTTTTAGGTCTCGCTGGCTATTTTAGGCGTTACATTGCTAGCTACGCTGTTAAAACCGCTTGTATTGCGAAACTGACTAAAAAGGGACAGCCTTTTGTTTGAGGAAAGGAACAGGACGTAGCTCACAAACACATAATTGACTGTCTGTCACAAGAGCCCGTGCTCTCAATATTTGATCCTAAATTACCTACTGAGCTGCATACCGACGCCAGCGCTGTTGGCTTAGGTGCGATCCTTTTACAAGAACATGAGGTCAGACGTAAAAGAGTGGTAGGTTATTTTAGCAGGGCAACCCACGGTGCGGAGGCTCGATATCACAGTTACGAGCTTGAAACTTTAGCTATAGTAAAGGCTCTTCAACATTTTCGTCATTACCTTATTGGTATCGAGTTTAAGATAGTAACCGATTGCAACTCGATTAAATTAACTGAGCGAAAGAAAGACCTGGTTCCCCGCGTAGCTCGTTGGTGGGTATACTTCCAGGATTTCCGCTTCACAACGGAACATAGAAAGGGTTCCCTAATGCAACACGCAGATTTCTTAAGTCGTAATCCCGCTCAGGTTTCATATATTCGTAGACCGAATAATTGGGCTCAAATTGCGCAAACTGCTGATAACGAAACTCAAGAGCTTATACAGCAATTGGGAGATGGCCAACAAAAACAATCTTCTTTACTATAAGTACAACCCAACCGGTGAGGAATCACGCTTATTGTGTTTTATCCCTAAGGGACATAGACTAAGTCTTTTACGCGTCTTTCATGACGATCATGACCATATAGGTATTGACAAGACTACCGACATGGTACTACATCATTTTTGGTTCCCCGGTCTGAGGCAATTTGTTAGAAAATACATTACACATTGCGTTGTTTGTCTTTCCCATAAGAAAGTTCCTCGTGCATCGCATCAGCCCATCCAATCGAGGACTAAGCCCAATGTACCCTTTCATAATGTTCATCTGGATGTACTTGGGCCACTGATTGAGTCTAATGGCTTTAAGTATATTTTGCTTGTAGTAGACGCATTTTCAAAGTTTTGTCTCTTATATGCACTCTATAGGCAAGACACCGATGAACTGAAACGAGTATTCACCAATGCCATATCTCTTTTTGGTACTCCATCCCTTATTATAACTGACCAAGGTAGAATGTTCGAAGCTACCGGCTTTCAAAACTGGGTAAGTGACATGGGATGTGTTACACATCGTATTACACCGGGAATGCACCGTGAGAACGGTCAAGTTGAGCGATACTGCCGTACCGTTTTGTTTTAAATATGTTACGGATCGAGGTCAACGCTAAAGGCAATAGTTGGTCCAATGTCCTTTGGAAAATTCAATTAACGCTTAACATAACTAAGCACCCTTGCATCTGTTGACAGGCATTGAAGGGTCTACACCTGTTTTAAGGTCTCTCATCAGGGATGTAGCTGTGCATAGCAGGAATCCAAACCGTGAAGCGATGACAACGCTGCGCCGACAACGAGCTTCACAGTTATTGGAAGCAAATCGGCAGCAGCAAGACTAACGAGTGAACGAGAATCGCAAGGAGACTCGCGCCTACGCGGTGGGCGACCTCGTGTTCGTCAGCAAGGGCTCGCAGACCTCTGGCAAGCTGGACTCGAGCATGAGAGGCCCTTACAAAGTCACTCGAGGTCTTCCTCATCATCGCTATGAGCTGGAGCTTTTAGCTGGCTCATACGGCAAACGGACTCAGGCAGCAGCTAAACATATGGTTCGGTGGCATGGTGAATGGACGCCCGACGCCTGTTCAGTTCTTTTCGAGACTGGTAAGCCGACGTCGCACTTGTCTTTTTGGCAATTCATGATGTGCTCACATGATGTGGTATATCAGGTGTGATCATAATACGCGAACTTGGTGCCTATGTTATGATTACTTGGTGGCGCGACAAGCGAACTTGGTGCTTCGTGTCGCGGGGCATAGCAATTGCATTTACAGACCAGATGCTTTAGTTATGCGAGTAGTGGCCATAGCATGCGAACTTGGTGCCTAGGCTATGGTCAGGAGTATTACGCAGCAAGCGAACTTGGTGCTTCGTGCTGCGGGGCATAGCGATTGCATTCATAGACCTACTGCTTTCGCTATGCGGTACAGCGACGGGGATCCGGAGCCTGTCGTTTGTGGTTCGATAAACATTATTGAATCTCTTAGTAGTCTGATACTTCGCATTGCGATGGCTTGTGTGCACGCTTGTTATCGTAATGTTGAATTGCCATACCTACCCTGAAACATCTTGTCCTTTTACAGCTTTCTAACATAGGTGTCCTGTTTCAGAAAATGAACTTGATGTCGGTTCCTCAGATAATGGGGATGCGTCCACCTCAAATCAAGCGGTCGAGGGCGCCTCGCGGTCAGGAGAGGCCGTGTTGGAAACAATCGACAATGAAGTGACAACACCGAACCTGACGACACAAGATGGCTGCCCTGATCCTATATAACAGTTGGAAAGCGGCGGGCTCGCTCTCTAGGTGTTCGGCTTCCAAACGTTGCGGACGTGTATTAGGGCTGTAGTAACTTAGGGTGCAGTCTTTGTTCAATTACCTACCTAGATTTATATTTCTAAAATTGTAAAAAGTGTATCGTTTAAGTTTGGCATAAAGTTCTTAATCGTCGGTTACAAGTGTTTGATTTCTATTTTTTAAAAGACCTATTTCAATCCTGCTCCATAATACTATATAATATTACGCTATGAGCCACAGGTGAGGAGTAGTTATCAGAAAGGCGGGCTACAGCAATTTGAAATATATATTATTCATAATAATAAATAAATTATTAAACTTAATCTATCTATATATATAAAACAAAGACGGGTTTGTTACAAACTTATAACTTGAGATCGGCTGGATCAATTTTCATGGTTTTTATTTCGTTGGATTTGTCTCCGCCCTGAATAGCAGAATACATTTTAAAAACAATGAAAACTTGACGAATATATAATTATGAAAATGAATCATTTTCCATTTAATTATGTTCCTTTGTACCTGTCAAACATTTGTTTTCCTCCTGTCATCCTGTCAAATACTGTGATTGACATTTATGCATGCGTTCAGAAATTTATTTTGTGTAAACTATTTAAAAAGGGTGAATAAACTTTCGTCTGTATTTTTTTTAATCAATTAAAAAGGTAGAAAAGTGTATTAAGCAGATTTGAATAGAAGTTCCTCAAATATTTATGCGTGCGTTCGGAAATAATGACAAATGGTTAACATTTACGCGTGCGTTCATAACTTTATTTTGCGTAAATTAAAGTTTATATTTTCGAAAACAATTTCTAAGATTTATTATTTAAGTTATCGAAAGCGTAAATGTCTTTTAATGTTGTCTATGATTTTCTAAGATATATAATTACAAAGGTTAAAAAGTGCAGAATCAAAAGTAGTAGTCTATGATCTAAACTATTGTCAATCAATGTCTATGTCACGAGTTCAGCTACTGTTATATTTGTTTGTTTTGTGTGGTTTTGTGCGAGTACATATTCAGCATTAGTATTAGTAACAATGCCACGTCCTAGAAGATCTAATCTTTCTCAGCGAAGCCGTACTGCAATTAGGCAACGGAACATCGCGAGTCAATTATCTGATGAAGAACGAGACATTGCACGAGAAGAGCGCCGCGTTAGTATGGAGCGAAGAAGGGCTTTAATTCGTGCCTCTCAAACACAAGAGGAAAGAGAGGCAGCCCGTAAAACGGCTAGATTAGAAACGAGAAATCGTCGAGCTTATCGTACAGATCAACAGAGGGATAATCTTCGACGTGCAAGAAGAAATGGTTCAAGCGTTGATTTGAATCGAGCAGCGTTTCTATATGATTGCACCATCGACTACAGCTTGCATCGTTTAGTTTGCATTGGTCCAATGGACGTTGTTTGCCAGCATTGTGGCGCATTGAAGTTTGCTGGTGAAACGCCTGGTTTGTGCTGCCTTAGTGGTAAAGTGAAATTGCCATTATTGGTTCCGCCACCAGAGCCATTGTGTTCCTTGCTTAATGGCGAAACTCCAGAATCACGACAGCGACTCCAGAATTACTAGCGAACACTCAAAAATACAATGTCTGTTTTCAAATGACTTCATTTGGGGCGGAAATTATCGAAGAACACGGATATAATCCGACATTTAAGGTAATTGCTGGAATGTAGTTTGCTAGATTTCTATATTTGTCTCTAAAATAATAATGGCATGTTATCATTTGAAAAAAAAAAAAAAATTGTAAATCTAACTATACCTTCGACTTTACAGATTCAAGGCCAGATTTACCATCGCATTGGATCATTGCAACCTCATGAAGATGCACAGCATAAATACTTGCAAATATACTTCATGGGCAATATGGAAGAACAACTTGACCGGCGTCAAGGGATCAACACAGCTACAAAAAGAGCAATTCTCCAAGATCTGCAGCAACTGCTTCATGAACATCATGCATTGGTCAGGCTGTTCAAGACTGCGTTAGAGCGCATGCCAAGTGATGATTATAAAGTTGTGATCAGAGCAGATAAACGACCAGCTGGAACACACGAACGCACATTTAATGCTCCAACAATTGATGAAGTGGCAATCCTGATTGTTGGTGAAAACTTAGAAACACGTGATATTGTACTTACACGACGCAATACTGGGCAACTACAAAAAATATATGAAACACACCGTTCATATGACGCATTACAATACCCGCTGATGTTTTGGCAAGGAAACGATGGATATCACTTCAATATCAAAATGATTAATCCATTGAATGGTAAGTGTCATAGTTTTCATTTTAACTTGATATACATTTTATTCTGTTTGCTTTTGGTAACCAAAAAAAGTTGTCACTCCTAATTTAGCAGAGAGTAGTTGTAAGAGTCGTTAACCCTATTAGGGGTTGTTGGTTTAGAAAATATTGAACAAAACTTAGTGATGACATTCTCTGTTTACCCCTTCAAGGAATACAGACATGGATTTTTCTTCTAAAATACAAATTTTACTATATTTGTTTCAGGTGAGGAAACTACCAAGAAGGTTAGTTCGATGAATTATTACGCACATCGTTTAATGATTCGTGAAAATTCTGACAATTATTTCTTGCGATTTCGTCGACTGCTTCAACAATATTGCGTTGACATGTACGTTAAAATCGAAACGGAGCGCCTGACTTTCATTCGGTTGAACCAAGCTAAATTACGTTCGGAAGAGTATATCCATTTACGCGATGCAATTAGCACAGAAAGAGATGCAGAAAATGTTGGTCGATTGACTATTTTACCGGCTACATACACAGGTAGCCCGCGTCATATGCATGAATATGCGCAAGATGCAATGACATATGTTCGTCATTATGGTCGGCCAGATCTATTCATTACATTTACATGTAATCCGAAATGGATGGATATTATTCAACTGCTGCTTCCCGGACAAACATCAAGTGATCGGCCCGACATCACCGCACGTGTTTTCAAGCAAAAAATCCGGTCACTGATGAATTACATTGTTAAGCAACACGTCTTTGGGACTACTCGATGCTGGATGTATTCAATCGAATGGCAAAAACGAGGCTTGCCGCATGCACACATTCTAATTTGGTTAGTCGAAAGAATTCGGCCAGATCAAATAGATGACATCATATGTGCGGAGATTCCTGATCCTGAAACCGATCCAGACCTACATGAGGTTGTAATCACGAATATGATTCATGGACCGTGTGGCACCATAAACCGCCAATCACCGTGCATGGTCGACGGCAAGTGTTCCAAACGGTATCCACGAAAATTGACGGCAGAGACCATCACCGGCAACGATGGTTATCCACTGTATCGGCGTCGATCGCCCGATGATAATGGTAGAACTATCACAACTAAAGTGAAAGGAAACGATTTCGTGGTCGACAACAGTTGGATTGTTCCATATTCACCACTTCTTTCCAAAACATTCAAGGCACATTGTAATGTTGAGTATTGCAATTCGGTCAAGTCAATTAAATACATTTGCAAATATGTCACGAAAGGCAGCGACATGGCGGTTTTTGGTATCCAAGCATCCAATACCAACGATCAAATTATGTGCTATCAAGTTGGTAGATATGTGAACAGCAATGAAGCAATTTGGCGTATATTCTCATTCCCTATTCACGAACGTCATCCCACTGTTGTGCATTTGGGGGTGCATCTAGAGAACGGTCAGAGAGTATATTTCACAGCGTCGAATGCTGTTCAACGTGCCGAAAGACCTCCAGCGACAACATTGACCAGTTTCTTTGCGATTTGTCAAAGCGATCCGTTCGCACGAACGTTGCTTTACTCGGAGATGCCACGTTATTACACTTGGAACGCTACATCGAAGAAATTTCAACGTCGGAAGCAAGGCGATGCAGTTCCTGGTCATCCAGATATGCGTTCTACTGATGCTCTTGGTCGTATTTACACAGTTCATCCGAAGAATGATGAATGTTTCTATTTGCGGTTGTTGCTGGTACATGTTCGAAGGCCAACATCCTTTGAATCACTACGAACTGTTAATGGTATAATGTGCCCCACATTTCGTGCAGCATGTCAAGAGCTCAATTGGCTTGAAAACGATACTCATTGGGACACGACAATCACTGAAGCAATTATTTCTGCATCTCCAAGTCAGATACGCACATTATTTGCTATCATCATTTCGACATGCTTCCCATCGAACCCACGTGACCTGTGGAACAAATACAAAGATAACATGTCAGAAGACATTTTACATCGAATTCGTGTCAGCACAAGAAATCCCAATCTTGAGGCGAATGAGGAGATGCATAACCAGGCTTTGCTCTTGATCGAAGATATGTGTTACCTCATGTGCGGCAGTTTGTTAGTCAGGCTAGGAATGCCAGCGCCAGATCGCGGAATGAATGACGCATTTAATAGAGAACTGGAACGTGAACGTGAATATGATCCACATGAATTAGTCCAATCAGTTCAAACGAATGTACCACTGTTGAATCCTAAACAGAGGGAAGTCTATGATACATTGATTAATGCAATTGAAGATGGAAATGGTGGCTTATTTTTTCGGGATGCCCCCGGTGGAACTGGAAAGACATTCCTCATGTCATTGATTTTGGCCACTGTACGTGCGAGATCCGAAATTGCGGTAGCAGTTGCTTCTTCCGGAATAGCGGCCACATTGTTAGACGGATGCCGTACGGCTCACTCAGCGTTAAAATTGCCATTAAACCATCAAACTACTGAACAACCGACGTGTAACATTTCGAAACACTCCGCAATGGCCAAAGTTTTGGTAGCATCAAAAATCATAATATGGGACAAATGCACAATGGCGCACAAACGCGCATTGGAAGCACTTGACCGAACATTAAAAGATCTGCGCAATGACTCGAGATGTTTTGGTGGTGCAATGATTTTACTATCTGGCGATTTCCGACAAACACTACCAGTCATTCCAAGAGCTACTGCTGCCGACGAAATAAACGCTTGCCTCAAAGCATCAAATCTGTGGCGATATGTGAAGAAACTTCAACTGTCAGTAAATATGAGAGTTGCATTGTTGAACGATCTATCTGCTGATGATTTCTCTAAGCAATTGCTGACTGTCGGTAATGGCCGTGTTCCTGTTGACGAATCGAGCGGATTGATGTCATTTCCTCCAAATTTTTGCAATTTCGTCTCATCGAAAGACGAGCTTATCAACAAAGTATTCCCGGATATCATTGCTAACCACAAACATACTAAATGGTTAAGTGAGCGTGCAATTTTGGCGGCTAAAAATAAAGATGTAGATGACCTAAATTTTATAATTCAGAATCAAATCGCAGGTTCTCTGCATTCATTCAAATCTATCGACTGTGTAACAAACGAAGATGAAGCCACTAATTATCCAACTGAATTTTTAAACTCCTTGGATGTGCCTGGTTTACCACCGCACAATTTACAACTGAAGGTTGGCTCGGTAGTAATTATGCTTAGAAATTTAAACCAACCAAAACCGTGCAATGGAACGCGTTTGGTGATAAGAAAACTGATGAGCAATGTGATTCACGCGTCGATACTCAAAGGAAAATTTAAAGATGAGGAAGTTCTCATTCCAAGGATTCCGATGATCCCAACGGATATGCTCTTTGAGTTTAAAAGAATTTAATTCCCGATTCGTCTTGCCTTCGCCATGACGATTAACAAATCACAGGGCCAATCCTTGACTATTTGTGGCCTCAATCTAGAAAATTCATGTTTTTCTCATGGTCAATTGTACGTGGCATGTTCACGTGTCGGCAAACCATCCGCTTTATTTGTTCTTGCGCCTGACAAAAAAACAAAGAATGTCGTTTACCACAAGGTGCTTGAATGAAAAGGGTTAATCGTTTAATTCAGTCATTTTTTGCTGACACGTGTTTGAAGTACTTAATTTTCTTTTTTAATTCTCTTTCTGTATGTATTATTTATTATATCTATCTGTATTTTTATTTTGTATCATTGTATTACGTTCATCAAAGCCTAAATTAGTTCAGCTAAAAGGTAACACGACATTCATTGACTGTTAGGCGGTACGAAGTTCGCCGGGTCAGCTAGTCTTAGTATAAATACAGTAATACATACAATAATTATATTATATACAGGGTGTGGCGTAAATAGTGGTCCAACGTGAAGGAGTCGATACACCGTGTTCCTAGCTAACATATACCGGGATATTAATCATTTTAAATAAAAGGTCTGAATAAAAAAACATTTTTTTATTTTTTTAGAAAATCGTTACCTTGCATTACAAATTTGGCTGTATTTTCGACAAATATTATTATTTTTTCATTCTGTTTTTTTATTATTACTGCTAATTACATAAACCAACTTATCCAAATGTTTTTTTTTTATTATCAAGTTCACAAGTAATAAAAAAAATGAGTTTATTTCCAATTTTCATTACTCATTCTAGCAAATCATGTGACTTTAGGTGCGTGTGGTGTAAAAAAATTGTACTACACCGTCAGTGCCCATTATTTAAAAAAATAGATCGCTAAATGCAGATTCTAAAATAGTACAATACTAAGTGGTGGAAGTAAAAACAAGAAAGTTATTGGCATTTAAAACAAAAAGGAGCTGAATTAGTTTAACACCATTTTTTTAGTTAAGCTTTAAAAGTATTGCAATTTTGTATGAAATCATTCATTGTAACATTTTAAACATTTGACATCAACAGAGTGTAACATTAGCTCACCCTTAAACGTACCGCAGGTAAAAAAAGGTCAAGTTTTTTCTAGGAAATGGGTAGCAGAGCAGAAAACAAAAGCCCATTGGAATGTATCGGCGTATTACGTTATGGGGAGTGAAAAGGAAGGAATCCGGTGTCTTCCTAAAGAGAGAAAGAGACAACCAAAATAGCAACTCAAACAGGAAACAAACATAGCCCAGCTAGCCAGTGCAATACCGTACGTCGCATGCGCTCCTCGTTTTTATCTGTGTTATCTCTGCCGTCGATTTGTTTTTTCTTTCTGGACTCTGTTTTGCTTGTGATATGGACTCGTTGTTTTGGTGATCCCTGCGACTTTGCTTACGTTATTTGGACTTTGAAATTCTTGACGATTTGGACACACGTGCAGTGTAGTGGAGAATTAGCAATGTCTGAATACACACCGCGAGAGTATGCCGACATGCATCTTATTTACGGCGAATGTGGATGCGTCGGAAGAGAAGCAGCCCGAGTGTATCGGGAGAGATATCCTAATCGTCGACATCCGAATCATCGTGTGTTTGCGAGAGTGCATAACGCCTATACCGAGGGGAGGATACCCGGCACGGGCGTAGGTGGCGCTGGTGAGGGACGACCAAGGGTGTACAATGATGAAGAAATATTGGAATTAGTCGAGGAAGACCCAACAACGTCGGTTCGTACCATAGCACGGAGGACAGGTATATCATCGAGGACGGTACATCGAGTTCTACTACGACATGAACTCTACCCTTATCATTTTCAAAGGGTACAAAGTTTGTTGCCACGAGATAGGCCATTAAGAGTTCAATTTTGCCGAGAAATGCTTCGTAGAATGAGGGAAGACCCACAATTTTACGATAAAATACTGTGGAGTGACGAATCGTCGTGTAAAAAAGATGGTTATTTTAACATGCATAACCTTCATAGCTGGCAGCTAGAAAATCCTAATTTAATACGGACAGCCAGATCCCAATATCAATTTAAGATAAATTTGTGGACGGCGATCATTGGTGGGCAAATAATTGGGCCTTTCGAGTTACCTGAAACTCTTAATGGTGAGAGGTATTTGAATTTCTTAGTAAATGACCTCCCTGAATTAATGAGAGACGTTGACCCACAACTGCGAGAAACAATGTGGCTGCAGAATGATGGCTGTCCAGCTCACTATGCTGTTATTGTACGGGATCATTTGCATGCGACATACCCAGAAAGATGGATTGGGCGGCTAGGTCCAATGTCGTGGCCACCTCGTTCACCGGATCTCAGCCCCCTGGACTTCTTTTACTGAAGGTGTTTGAAAGAAAAAGTCTACAAAACTGAGATAACTTCTATCGATGACTTACGCCAAAAAATTCAGTATGCAGCTGAGGAAATAAATGCCAGCGGATTTGCACGCAGGCTGAAGCGATCTTTTATTTGGCGGTGCAGAGCATGCATCGCCGCTAATGGTGGCCACTTTGAACATTTAGTTTAAAAAATCAATGATTTTATTAATAAATGCTTATTTGTTGATTTTAAATTGCAGTTTTTATTTTTAAAATCCATTAAAACAACTAAAAAGTTAAAATAAAACTTACTGCTAAATCTAAAACATTTCACAATACTTGTAACTTACCTTACTAATAAAAAAAATCTTACCTTAATTCAGCTCCTTTTTGTTTAAATGCCAATAACTTTCTTGTTTTTACTTCCACCACTTAGTATTGTACTATTTTAGAATCTGCATTTAGTGATCTATTTTTTTAAATAATGGGCACTGACGGTGTAGTACAATTTTTTTACACCACACGCACCTAAAGTCACATGATTTGCTAGAGTGAGTAATGAAAATTGGAAATAAACTCATTTTTTTTATTACTTGTGAACTTGATAATAAAAAAAACATTTGGATAAGTTGGTTTATGTAATTAGCAGTAATAATAAAAAAACAGAATGAAAAAATAATAATATTTGTCGAAAATACAGCCAAATTTGTAATGCAAGGTAACGATTTTCTAAAAAAATAAAAAAAATGTTTTTTTTTTGAGACCTTTTATTTAAAATGATTAATATCCCGGTATATGTTAGCTAGGAACACGGTGTATCGACTCCTTTACGTTGGACCACTATTTACGCCACACCCTGTATATTAATGTACTACCATGTGTACTACTCCGTTTAATAACGGCAATGGTAGTGGATGCGATTTTGTTGTATATGAGGTCTCAGGTTAGATTCCCGGGTCGATTAAAATTTGATTGGGTATTTTGTTAAGAAATTTTCAGTAGCCGCGAGGAGTCTAGAAAAGTGCCCGTTTGTCGGCAAAGACCCTATTACGCGAGACCTAAAACTATAGTTAAAACGAAATGGAGGTTATGTGTTAAATAACACCCCTGCCTACCCTGTCGGATATGAGTATTAGAATGTATGTACTACATTTCTCCAAATGATTACGTCACTATTAGACCCAAGCAACGAAATAAAAATATACCTCGTCCTTAATTTGAATGTACTACAGTCACTACACTCTCTCTGAGTCATGGAAAGGGCGTTTCCTAAGATGAGCTTATCTTCTTTGTTATAAAAACACCTACTACAAAAGGCGTGGCTTAATATAAATAAAATTAAACACATGTCCGAACAAACAAAACCACTTACTTTTAAGGCTGACTTGCTGGCCTCGGGGCCACTGGTTTTGCGTGTGACCGCGGAGTCAGGTTTGATCTACGGGTCAGGTAAAGTGTAATTGGGGTTTCCTGGCTGGAGATTATCAGTAACAACATACCATATGTTGTTACTGATAATCGCCTGACGGCTCTAATCTCTTTTCCTATTACAAGCAACCTACACTGTTATTAGTTGTGTCCTGCGCTGTCACCTGCTCTAAATGATATTTAGCTATAGTTAGATTTAAATTCTCATTATTCACATTAATTACTGTAACTCTGATATTCAGAAGTGTTACTTTGTAACATATATAAATAAATACATTTTATGATTTTTATTCTGTTACAGTACTAGTATTTATAGTTCTTTATTTTATAGTTTTTGATATTATATAGCCTATATTATTTTCGAACATATTCGTGTATTTATGGTGAATGGTGATGCAGTAAATTGGGAATGAGAAAGCCTGCTCCACCATGACACAGTATTTGGTAGCACGGTGGACAAAGTGAAATGATCTCAACCTTATAGCACCATAATCCGAATTGAGTACTCTAATTAGTAATCAGTTCATTTAGTAATTGCTCTAAAAGTATAGACAGAGGTGTACTACACCCACATATAGCCTGCTATGTCTTAAGTCGCATTTCTAGATGGCAAGACAGGACTCCTTGCTGCTACTGAAAATTGTTTAATCCCGGAATTGAACCTGAGCCAACATTTATTTACAAAATCGCAGAGTAGACTCTTGACCGGTCCAAATTATTTTCCAGAAATCCAATTAGTAGTAATACCGAATATCTAAATATATCTCACTTATTCCGCTGATAACGGGTAATCATTCAACTCGTTGACGTCCTATGAAGATCATCATTTATCTTCATACGGCAGCCGGAATCGAGGGACCGGTTAACTCTTTGAGCTGTGGAGGACATTCATTACTTAATTAGCGACTACCCTTATAGTTACTAATGACAGTATTGACCAAATCCGCCATTGAATTAAGTAATAGTTTTTGTATTTTGTTAAAGATAATTTGCTATTACATACATACCTACGTCTCCCGTCAATATGTGGATATAAAACTTTGTCTATAACATAAGAGCTTATTTTTGCTTTTAAGACCACTCCGGCACAAGGATACATTTTGTGGCGGTGTCTCTTACTCTTTATAGCGTAATTTTTCGACGTGTGTTGTAGGTTCGAATCCTACAGAGTCCTGTGTGGTCAAAAATTTGTGTGGTCATCAAAGAGTGTGGTATTCCTTGTGTCCGTTATTTCAATGTTTGTTAACTCCTAAAAAGAAAATATATTAAAAAACCCGCTATCTAGGAATAATTCTTATATCGCGAGCAAACTTTACAAATCTCCAGACAACGGACTCGAAGGACACCTCGGCTTGGACCAAGGATTTGTGTACCACACAAGTTTTTAGTCCGTGTGGAATTCGAACCCACGCTCGGCGTAGTAGTAGTGGCGAGGCGCCCATTTAAACAACTCACGCCGTCCATGCAGTCCGTGAGGATATCCCAATTAAAACAAAAAATATTAAGTTCATGTTAGTAGTGGTATTCGAACCTACGCACTCTTAATCGGAATCCAATGCCTTATCTATTGAACTAGTGTCACTAAGCTTTACACGCATGAATCTATGTGTATAGAAAAAGCCGTAACATACAAACAATGATCGCAGTCTGTACTAACAAGGTAGGCTCCTTAAACCGATAGCTATCTAACTCTGAGACGCACTTGCCATTTTTACTTTGTGCTCAAATTGATCCGCTAACGAAGATTGAGGGTACATTATTAAGAATAGTCTCCTTGTAAAAAGTTTATGTTTCAAGTAGCCGGCTCTCGGTTTTAATGTACTGTGTATATTAGTCGATTCTGTTGCAGATTCGGAGATTAATTCTTATGGTGGTTTAAAAACGTCTTTTGCTAAGTCAAGCATTTGTTGTCGGATAAATGTGAATAGTGATAATTATTCCTTAATTACGATATAATAATATATAATGGTAATTAATAATGTCATCCATGGCATATAGATGACATATTCAATAACGATTTCAAAAAAGAACAATTAAAATCGAGTCGCAGCAGCACACCAGCAGCCAGAGTTGTGTCTGGCCGCATATCTGGTTTTCAATTATGTTTGGCAGCCCAGAAATTAACAGATTACTCGTATATGGACTCACGCCTATATGTCTATCGGGCGGAGCTTTCTTTTTTGACATAAAATCACAAGAACACTACTCGACACGAGAATAAAATTTTACGGATTTAATGCTCATGCACAGCAGACGCATTAACTACCGCTGTTCCATCGAGATCAGGTATTTGAAACAACGGACACAAATATGTTTTCAACACACATGTAATGCACTCCCTTACATGTATATCTTTATGATAAATACATCGATCAAATATACCATAGATGCACGTTCTTGTACTAATTCATACCCAAATAATGTCTCCGAATTGAAGTATACTTATAGTTATGTTTACTCGATCAACTATTTAAAAATAGTCCTAAACTGAATATAAATCCAACTTAATATAAACCTTAACACTTAGTGATAGTGTCGTAATACTTATGACAAACTATCATAAATGTTTTCTTAATTCTCTCACTACGGTAAAAATATCATATTATGTAAACAAAACATTCTGAAATAAGCCTTATAGTAATTACAATTAAGTGTAAATTCGTCGCAACAATTATGCGATTGTTATTATTTTGACTATAGGCATATGATATTCTTACCGCTCGGAACATAGAAAGAAGGAATGATAGAGTCGTTATTCATTTCAATATAAACGTGTACCTACATTTACGTTATCGAATGACAACAATTTGATAATAAACGAATGTTATATTCTTTAATTTTAATAATTAAATTATAATAGGTAACTGTAAGGAAGACGTTATATAACTTTATAAAAAGCAAGCATGTAATATATTTATATTAAAGTAGGCCAATAATTTACAGTACTAATAAGTATGTTCACCTTCATATATTGTATTACATGTTATGTAAAATATTTGTATGTGTGTTTTCTATGTAGTTTCAATAAAGAATAATAAAACTATATACTCGTAGATGGTCGAATTAGCTAACAAAACAAGATTTATTTAACAAGGATACTTTCGTTGTCGTAGATGCTAAAATATAAATTATAACTGTTCTATCGTTAAGGAAGGAACTAGGTAAAAAAAATGAACAACTTTACTAAAATAATGTTTTTATGTACCTTTAAACAATATTAACTTATTTATTAAAAAAAAAAAAAAAAAAAAAAAAATTAATAATTACCGTTTAGACCGATCTTTCGTTTCTGCATTTTTCAATTTTGCCGCGTAGTGTAGACGTATGTCAATATATATTTCAATTAAGACTTTTATTAACATTACTTTATGACCCAGATTCGGTGATTGTACTTGGCAGTGTTCGTCTATCCCGATGAAAACATTGGTATGGTTAAATTGTTTTAACACTGAAATGTACATTTTTTCCTTTATACATCCTCCAGTACGAAGATATTGTCTTATAACACTCTCCGACTTTTGACAAATCAAAAACACGTCATTAGATGCATAGCATAATCCACCGAAATCTTTTATATCTATTAATTTGTGGAACCTTAATTTTTCTTTGGCTAGCAAAGAATCTTTGCAATATTCGCATTTTGAATGTTTCAGCATATAACGTACTACAAAGCCAGCTATGTAACCAATAATCTGCACCATTACCTCTGTTTCATGACCGACTGTCTGATCATCCAAAGTAGCCGCAAAAATGTCACAATTGCTTTGATATGTTTGGTTTTCCACTTCATTTATATTATTTTTCTCTTGACTATTCAATTCATCATCCTGTAATTGTAGCTCTAGACGATAGCCTACAGTGGATCTATTTATATTAGAAACATTGGATTCGTTTCCACAATTTAGAATAGGCATTTGTTCGAATTTGTCCCTCGTTTCTATGAATGTTAGTATTTTTTTATATGCAGCCATAAATTGTTGAACGTTCGGGTTGTTATTATGTCCACCGTGGCTTCTAATTGTTCCAAAAAACAGTTCTAAATGGTCTTGGCTGACTTTATACGTAATTAAAAATGACAGATACTGTGTCTCAACAACATCTTTATATAAATGTTGAACACTTTCGATGCACACTAACAACCCAATGACACCAGTGTTAGCTCGGCATTGCCAAAGAGGCACGGTTTCAGTGGTTAAAATTACCCTGGTATCTTTTTTCTTTATAGTTCTTTTTCTTTTAATATCGATTGTCAAACATTTACATAACATTAGCATTTTGTAAAAATGAAAAACATTGTGTCACATTTTTAGGTTTTAATGGTTTCTTATAGCCGTGGTCTTTTAAATTACGGGAGTTTAGTATATCAAATAGATAATTAATAAGTATTAAAAATTGGATGGTAGCATCAGAATGATCAAAACCAGGTTATTTTAATTCTTGACAGAACTGGAGTGCTTTTGCCACACTACGACTCATCAAATGTGTGGCTAATTTGACCCTCATAATTTCATTTTTAAATTCTATATGTCTATTAGTCAGTTTGTTGGCTAAATTTAATGCAAGTTTTTGTTGTAAATTATTTAAATCACAGAGTAACTGCCACCTAATCGCGTGTTTATCGTGATTATTAACTTTTTCTTTGCTTCTAGAGTATTGCGCATAAGTTTTACCATGTGACAAGCATCTAAGAATTTTACACCGCCACATTGTGGTCTGATATCGGATGTTTAAAATATGTTTTTAAATTGCCTATGTCATTAATATTACATCCTAATAATTTCATTGTTAGAAGATTGCTTTTACACCCGTCAAATGTTACAGAAACTACTTTTGATCCTGCTGCATGACATTTAATATTAATTATATTCACTTTCATTTCTGCCTTTAATCCTGTGATGAAAAAGTACGCTACAGGTAATTTCTAGCTCTCATTTAGCGAGACCAGAAGTAATACGTAGACCTGCTGGGCAATAGGATCATTGTCAGTTGATTCCCCTAACCCCATATCAACAACACCAATGTACCGGCCACCGCACCAAATCTTTTGTTGCCTAATAGCCATTTCGTCCGCTATAAGAGTACATAAAATTTATTTTTTACCAGATTGAACAATCTTCTGTTTTAGTCTCTCAAAAGCCTCAGCTGTATATCCCGGCTTGGCATCTACACTCCTGTACCATTTAGACAACGTATTGGGATGTGGCATACAGCTATGACATTTTTTTCTTATATATCTAAAGGCGGCTGGTGAATAAAAATATAAGGTTAAGGCAAACTTTCTAGCTCCCGGAGGATATTTTGAAAAGGGTCTCTTCTTATTATTTATATTTTCAAAAACAACGCATTGAAAGTGTCTTTTACTTCTACGTGACTTGATAAATTAGTTAGAACAGACTCATCCAAGTCATTTTGTTTTTTCAAAGCAGTGATTGTACTTTTTAAAGTCGCGTTCTTTTTTTTAAGTCTCATATTGATTATCTTCAAATTATTTACTGTTTTTTTTTATCAATCAACCGTCTTTTGCATACTCTGAGATCCTTCCTTAAAACAGCTTTACGAGGTGTATCTAAGATTGAGTCAAAAGTTAATGATGAAAATGGAGATTTTATCATAGGACGTGCTTCTATTTAACAGCTTTTTTCTACAATTACCGAGTCATCCAACTGAAATTTATAGCAATGCAGTTAGATAGCTGATAATATATTAATATTTATCTTGTGTTCAAGAATATCCATTTAAAGAATAATTTACTTATAACATTACTTAGTACCTGAACAGTATTTGAAGCTGCCGACGTTTCATTATTTCTATCTAACTTTAAATTTAATGAAGCTTGCCTCGATGCGGGTGTAGATCCTATGTTTACTGTTAAATGGGGTGTTATTGCATTCACTTCAGATTGTACTATTGACTCTTCTTGCTATAAACATAACGAAAACTATAGTTACTAAATCATTAGGCTGTATATAAAATTAACTAAATTTAACATAATTTTAAAATTAAAGGACAAAATATTTTACCTGTATATTCGGTACGGCTGTATTTTTTAATTTATTAAACCCTTAAAATTACCCGTAAAATTCCTCATCTCTATCTCGAGCTATAATACGTCTCCATTTCTCCCTTCAAATTTCATTTTGTGGAAAACTAAAATAAATGAATACAAATATTATATTAATAATTCAAAACAACTTATAACGACTCCATGTCATTTCATATGGACTTTGTTCCAAAGTAGTGGTGTCGATTCGCTCTCGCTTACAGGCAGCGCACGCAAGAGTGAGCGGGGCAGGTGCGTAATACATGCATTTAAATTTAAACGAAAATATGTTCTAATATATTATTTAAAGTGCCATATTCATCAAAATATAGTAAATATTTCATAACAAAACTATACTTACCGAAAGTACGACTCTCCATCCTTTTTTTGCACTTTTAGTTTTTGCATTTTTTCACTACACACTTCGGCATCGTGAAACGTCACACTGCTAGCGCGGTCATAAAGTGACTGCGAGCGAAACTGTGCATACAACTGATTTATGCATAGTTTTGTTGGTGCCGTTTTTCGAACGTCGATCGTGCATCTATGGTATATTTGATCGATGGATAAATATGATCAATTACCTCAATTTTCTTAAGCTGTACACAGACATTGCGAGATAATATGCGCCACAAATGCCTCGCCTAACACTGGCTGAGCTACAAAAATCTCTTTAATGTGATATTGGGTAATCACAAGCCTATTCTTACTTAATAAAAACCGTTCAAGCATATGATTTAACTCAGCTTAATATCTTCTTCTCCCTTGCCTTTATTATTCCCAAGTCACTTGAGGGCGGCTTTCTGGTCTAACCGGATTTTACAGGATATCAATTTTTACGGAGTGGCTGCCACCTGACCTCCTCAACCCGAAGGCTAACGATACCCTAAGGCTAGATCAGTGTCAGGATATTATAGGGCACTGACTTCCCAATAACGACTGCCATAGATGTCCATAGATGGCAGCCGGGACCGACGGCTTAACGTGCTCTTCGAGGCACGGAGCAGGTGATAATTGTCAATCAATACGCACATAATTTCGAAAAGTCATATAACTTCCGAAAGTCAGAGGTGCGCGACGTAGGTTCGATCCCGCGACCCTCTACATTGCAGTCGGTTGGTCTCCCCACTCAGCTTAATATAATTATGGTACAGTCAACTACAAAAGTTGATGAACACATTCAATATTACAAAACATCAGAACACTTAAAGATTCCATTAATAAGTGTCGTGACGAGAAGAGAAAATAATATTATCATTAGTAATTTACAAATCAGTCAACACCAATTTTCCATAAGTCGCTGAACATGAATAGCGACCAAATTAGGTTAATAAATAGTGTTTTAATTTTTTGGTTATTGATCTAATTTTGTCATTTGAAATGTTCAGGAAGTTATAGAACAGTGCTAAAACTACTCAGTGTGAATATAAAGGTGTTGACGAATTACAAGAAATAATAATATAAAATGCAAATGATTATTTATTAAACTGTTGTAATGATTATTATATTAGCTTGCTTAGCATCGTCGGTAAATTGTATGCGAAAGTGTTTATTGAAAGGATTGTGAAAGTAACCAACGAGAAAATATGGGATGCACAAACAGGATTTCGAAATGGTATGGGTTGTACGGATCAGGTCTTTTCCTTACAGAGCATAGCCGATAAAGTTTTAACCAAATGTCATAAGGTCTATTGCGCATACGTGGATCTGGAAAAGGCTTATGATAAAGTGGTGAGGAATGAACTTTGGTCGGTTTTGTCCATGTATGGAGTGAATAGCAACCTCACACGAGCTCTGAAATCTCTTTATGACGATTCCAGAGCTTGTGTTAGGATTAATGGGACCTACACAGAATGGTTCAGTATCGAAAAAGGTATTAGACAAGAATGCGCAGCGTCACCCTGGATGTTTAACCTATACATGGACAATTGTTTGAAAGATTTAATTATTATATTTATTTGAAATATTGTGAATGGAGATTAAGAATGAATGAGTTACTTGTCAAATGTCTTCTTTATGTAGACGACCAAGTCATACTTGCGTCATCGGCGGAAGAGTTGCAGGCGATGGTAACTATGATGCATCGTGCTTTTGAGAGTAAAGGAACTAAAATGAATGTAAGCAAGACGAAAGTAATGGTATTTGAAAAGGAAGAGTGCATGACGATGTATTATGATTAATGGAGAACAAGTGGAGCAAATGAAAGAGTTTGTTTATTTAGGTATTTTGTTTACAAGGGCACACATGAGGGAGATATTGGAAGGAGAACGATTGCTAGCAATAAAATTAATGGCGCTCTACGCGCTTTTATGAACAGTCTCCGAAAAGGCACGTTTGGCTGTTCAAAGAGGACTATTAGTGCCTACACTTATGCATGGAAGTAAAAGAAGCATAAGAGCAGAATAAATGCTGTAAAAATGAGAGCGCTGAAAAATATAAGTGGTGAAAGATAGAATAAGGAATAGTGTGATTAAAGAGCGATGAGGCATGAAAGTGGATATAGTGACGAGAATAGAATAGGGTATGTTAGGCATATAGAAAGAATGGACGAGAAAAGACTGACTAAGAAAGCTTATGAGGCTAGTGTGAATAGAACAGTCGCAAAGGGAAGACCTAGGCTAACGTTTCTTGATCAGATCGGTGACGTTTTGGATAAAGGCCAGATTAAGAGCACCTTAAACCGGCAAGCGTATAAGAGTAATGTTATGAAAGTGAATAAAGCCAGAGAAGTGCGTCAGGATCATAGCAAATGGAAATCCGTAGTCTCTACCTACCCCTCTGGGAAATAAGCGTGAATATATGTATGTATGTATTTCTAGTAATTCGACAACTCCTTTATATTTACATTGAGTACCTGAACATTGCAAATGACAAAATTAGATCAAAAACCAACAAAATGAAAACACTATTTGTTAACCTAATTTGGTCGCTATTCATGTTCAGCGACTTATGGAAAATTGGTGTTGACTGATTATTGTAAATTACTAATGATAAGATTATTTTCTCTACTCGTCACGACACTTATTAATGGAATCTTTAAGTGTTCTGATGTTTTGTAATATTGAATGTGTTCATCAACTTTTGTAGTTGACTGTACTATTAATACAAAAATTACTTCAATATACCAGAATGTGACCGTTGAAACTGCGGCGTATAATACAATATTACGATAATTACTGTATACTGGTTCTTATTTGTTCTTTATTCTATCTACATCGCTACGTACATCATGTACAAATACCATAAGCGCGCGCGAGTAAGAAAGAAAGAAAAATATTTATTTTGGCACACAAGGGCACACGCAAACACTAAGAAATCAAAAAAAACAAAATCTAAGAATAAAAACCAAAAGTATACAAAATAAAAATAAAATATAACAAAAATAAAAACAAAAAAAAAAAAAAAATATACACTGTAAATTAAAATCTCTGCTCACTGGCAACACCACACCTTCCGCTTAACCAAACGGAAACTGCTTACATTCAGGTCAAGGTTACGTCAAATTGTCAGTGTGCAGCGATACAAACGTATTAAAAAAAAAAAAAAAAAGTATTAAAATTATAGTTCAACACAAATTGAAACAAATGCAAAAATGTGTGTCCCATCAGTGCCAAAATTTGGACATCGCTCAGCGTACGTTGCGATTGTAAAATCGCAACACTGGTATTCTGCGAAATCCAATTTGGTGACGCCGGCGCCTAGTGTCTAAACATATAAAATAAAATATACTTAAATAAGTAAATATACGTGTAAATAATATATAAACATAATTACTAAATATTGTAAAAAAGTGTGGAGTAAGATAATATAACATGAACATTTGAGTGTATTTTTTAAAGCAAGCGTCAGTGTGATATATAATATGTACATATGTCGCATCTGCCCTATTGTACGCGCGATGCCAGCAATTCTAGGCATTGTGAACAAAACTAATGCGCAGTGACATAAGCAACCAGATCACAGAGCATGTCAACAATGAAAGGTAATCAGAACAGTCATCTTATTTGAACACTTAACAACTTTGTACTTATTTAAATTGTCAATTGAATAATATATATGGGTAATAAAAATGCAAGAATTGAAATTAAAAAACAAAGAAAAACAATATAAGATAAGTTTAAAGTAGGTAATCAAAAACAAACTTGTTTTGTTATAGGACTAAGGAATATAATATAAATACAAAGCAGGCCCTCGAGATGCCTGCAGTGTTGAAATACACCGCAATAACACAGACTGGAAACCCTTCCATCCAATACCTGACGGCCAAACCCAAGAAGGTGAGTAGGTGTTTGTGAGGATTAGATATAGAAATTAAAAGTGTTATAATATTAACGCATTGAACTGAAATAAAATGTTCAGTATCACTAAATAGAATAATAATATTTAGTAATTGGAATGGTGTGATTTTATCTATATTTAAGTAAATAGATTTATAATTATGTAGCTTTTTGTGTTTGTAGCAAAAACTTTTTTAGATGAAAAACAAAGGAATTTTTCGATTTCAGGCTGCGGACTGGTGGTGGAAGGTTATTCCAGCAGTGTGATGCGGCATACTTGAAACTACCTCTAAAAGCAGCCGTCCTGTGCTCAGGAATGGATAGTGGATTTGTGACTGATCTCACCGTATATTTGGATTGAGTTTCTCTCCAACAAAGTTTGTCATACAAGTATGTAGGTGTTTTTGTTTCTATAACTCCAAAAAGTAAAGAGGCTAGGTGTAACTTCCTTCTGGCAGCCATCTTAAGGATGTTATGTTCATTTAGATAGGGAGTGACATGGCTGCGCTTGGGTATATTTACACAAAATCTTGCACATGCATGTTGTATGCGTTGTATAAGCCGTGTAGTGCGTGATAACAGGCATGGCCCATACACAGTATCACAGTAATTCAACTTGGACAATACTAGACTATCTACCAGCTGTTTCCTTATTGGTATACTGAGGAAGTTTCTAATATTATACAATATTTTAAGCCGGTAAAAACAGTTACTTAGGGTCTTGCCTATGTGGGCCTCAAAATGCAATTCTGGGTCCATAGTTAAACCCAGATTGCAAACACAATCTGCTCTAAGAGTTGCCTCATTCATGACAATTATTTCAGGCTTAGCAGAGAGTATGTCCCTTATTTGTTGTCTGCTACCCAGTACCATAAACTTTGATTTATGGGGGTTCAGAACCAGAGAGTTTTGCCTTGACCACTCAGTAACTCTTTGTAGGTCTTCATTAAGTTTCTGAACAGCTGATGATATTTTGTTAGGTTTAAAAGAGAGATAAACTTGCAAGTCATCAGCGTACATGTGGTATTTACAGTTCATGAAGGACTGAGCTATATCAGCACTGTAAATTATATATAATAGAGGCCCAAGTATTGAGCCCTGAGGCACACCCCTATGGACACTACGAGGCTCTGAAGTCTTTATACTGCCATCTGCCCCACGAATTTCCACATATTGAGTTCTACTTGATAGGTAGCTATCAAACCACTTTATCGCTTCCACTGAGAACCCATAGCAGGAAAGTTTTGAGAGCAGCAATGTAGGATTTATTGAGTCAAAAGCCCTGGAGTAGTCCAACATGACCAAAATTGTACCATCCCCCTTATCACGTGCCTCAAGTATGTTTCCCACAACATCACACAGAGCTGTAGCAGTTCCCCGTTTCTTACGAAAACCTGACTGTAAGTCAGGGAGGATGTTGTTGTCCTCTAAGAATGACATTACTTGGGCATATACGACTCTCTCCAGTACTTTGGATAAGCATGGCAGTATACTAATAGGGCGTAGATCTTTCATAGATTGAGGACTACTGATCTTGGGAATGGGGCGCACCACTGCACAACGCCAGAGAGCAGGAAAAGTGTTTGTTAGAATAGATTTATTTACTATGTCTGTTATGGTCTGTACAGTAGCTGGCAGTGTTAGGGAGATCATGTCCAAACTGATCCCATCAATACCCTGAGCGTTTGTACCTATATTTCTTATAATTTTAAGAACGGACTCGCTCGCCACTGGGTGCAATTTGAAAGTAGCTGGTCCATGCCTATGGTGCTCAAAGTAACACAGCTGTGAGATGTTTATATTGCATTCACCAGGCACATCAAGAAAGGCCATGTTTATTGTGTCAGGGTCATCAAAGATTTTCGGCAGTGATCTTTCTGTGTGGTCCGGTAGTATATCAGACTTTAAGTTCGTCCATAGTAACTTTGGATTGTGTAAGTTGCTGTTAATATGATTCGTAAAGAATGCTTTTTTTTCTGAGGAAAGGGCAAAAATAGCCTGGTTTTTTAAATCTAAGTAATACTGTTTTTTATTATGATCATCCTTAGACTTGTGATATCTGTCTCTGGCTTCATCCCTTAATTTGAATAATAGCCGAACATTAGGCGTAATCCAGGGTGTAGGTCTGGCTTTGACGACTAATGTTTTGGTTGGAGCGTGTAAGTCGTACAAAAACTGGATCCAGTAGTTGAAAGTATAAACCATAGAATCAACATCACGCATATCACTAATTTTGGACCATGGGATTGAGGCTAGATCTTGCAGAAAGTACTCCTCCAGTATATCCTTAATAGGGCGGAAAACAATAGTCCTTGGGCTGTGTTTTAATTTTTTAAACAATGATTCACATGTAACAAAAGAGTGATGACCAAGATCGCTATTGGAGTCTACTACTATGTTTTGAACGCTTAAGTCGGTGCATATAACGTCTATCAATGTACTGCTGTCCCCTACAAAGTGTGTTGCTGTTGGAACAACCTGCCGCAGATTAACAGTTCCCAGAAATTCATTAAAAATCCTCGTTTTGGAGTTACAAATATCTAGCATGTTGATGTTGAAATCCCCTAAAACCACCACATTATCATATGGAGCCAATGAGCTAATACTCTCTGTTAATCCTTCAAAAAACCTGTCAATATCGAACCAAGGTGGACGGTACGCCGTGCCAATAAGTAACTTCCGGCCGTTTATTGTTGTAGTCAGCCATAACTGCTCAATATCCGGCTGTTCGGGATGTGTTTTCACACGCGCATTAGTGCCTATCTTGATATAAAAAGCAACGCCTCCGCCTCGTCCGCCCTTTATACACGGTGGTCGCGGAATGTGTTTGAGCCTGTAGCCTGGGACACAAGGAGCCCGTCCGTCTTCATCAGGTCGTAGCCATGTCTCGTTAACAGCTAGTATGTCAACGGCATGCCGGTCCATAGCAATTAAAAATTCATCTTGATTAGTTGCTAGGGACCCAGCATTAAGCAAACCAAACTTTAAACACTTGCTACGTATCATTTTGTGTGTCAGAGAGAGCTATGTATTGTGTGTATAGTATGATAAATAGATAAATGTTAGCTGTGTCGGTGTTATAATGGGTAGTATCATGTACATGTAAATATATAATCAAATAAATTGTGTAAATAGAATAAGGTTTGTGTATAAGATAATATAACATTAAGTTATATCTATTTGTGTATGTAATATAATGATCAAATCTGAAATTATATGTATAATATAAAAATGTGTTTCTTTTAAACGAATAATAGCAACTAATAAGACACACAAGTTCCTTTAACAAAAAACAAATATATGATAATTTCTTTTCTATCAATAAGTAATAAATAAAGACAAAAATAATATAACCAAAACTCTTCCAATTAATAAAATTAGGTGAAACAATGTGCATTTTGTTGTCATATACACTGTCTATAATATTTGTTTTGTCTTGCTTATAATGTAGTTTAAAAATTACTATTAGATTAATTAAAATATGTATAAAGATAAATAGGTGAATTATAGAGAAATTAAAACTATTACTTGTTAAAATTTTCAGAGCCGAAGACATGCAGCATATCAGTTTCAGTACGTACGACGCGAACGGGATCGCCATGTTTCTGCCTGGCGAGGATGCGGCCTCGTCTTGTCCATACGAATTGCCAGCCGAGACGCTGAGCAGTATCCCGAGTCTGCCGAAATAACTGCCTGTTTGATGTGGTCAGACGTTCGTTAACGTAAAAACGCTTTGGCGGTCCGGATAAGCCAAGATCAGCAGAGGTTGCACCCCTGCGCACCCGTGCATTGCGCAACAGCTCGTCCCGTAGATCACGTCGTGCCAGACGTACGACGATACGGCGTGGCCTCACCTCCTCTGCACCTGCCACATCCGACGCTCTAATATGCCTGCCGCCGAGACGATCCGCACTCACAATATCCCGGTCGTCTAATTGAACACCAAGCTTAGTTGCCACGAGTTTTATGGTGTGAATGATATTTTCGCCGGTCACTTCTGGCAGATTAGCAACCTCAATGTCGTTGCTCAGAAGTTCTTGATCTCGATCATTTAGGTCTCGCCTCAATCCAGAAATAACCTCTTCCATTGACGATGAGCTCGTTGAAGCATTGGCGGCATTTTCGAGTGCACTTATTCTCGACTCCAGGCTATCTACACGCTCATTGCAGGCTCTTATGGAATCTTTAATTTCTGAAATGTCTAAACGAACCGCCCGGAACTCCTCACGCAAGTTGCGAAATTCAGCACGTAGTTCCTGTTTAAAATTATTTAGTTCGCCTGTTAACGCTGACATTGATTCCCGTATATCCGCCGATACAGTGACGTTTAGTGGGCTAGAAACTGCAGACTCATTTGGGCTATTCTCCTCCTCGGTGTCATTTTTATGTTGGGTTTTTTTGCAGATGGAACACTTCCATGAACCTGCTATTTGCCCCTTTAGCGGCAGTGCTACGCACGATCGGTGATAAGAAGCATTACACCTACTGCATTTAGCGGCCTCTACCGGCGAGACGTATTTTGCACATCCTATGCACCTCACTGACGGCATGCTAAACGCGTGACAAACAAGCCTGAACCACGAATCGATTCGCCTTAGAGTTATATAGCGATATAGCTAGATGGCGCTATAACAGACCAATTATTTTGATGTTTCACGTCTTTAAGTTTTATAGCTTATAAATAGATGGTGCTGTTATAAGATAGTAGCTTATGCGGCTTTTCTATATAAATCAGTTGGTTTTCAGGACTATAGGTTAGTACATAATCTTCAGCACTAATACGCGCACGCGCCGATGTCACTACACACTTTGTTCTTACGTTGTTTTTTGTTTTTGTCTGTAGAAATATATGTTTCAGGTAGTTTGTAAACACGAAAACACTTGTGTTATTGATTTTGTTATCTAATTAGTTTATAAAACACTTAGACACTAGACAACGATGTATATTGTTTATATAACTGTTATAAAAGTTTTGGTAATAAAATTGTTCGCTATTAAACTGATTTATTATTTTTAAAACATAAGACAAAACTTTTAGGGCAATTATTCTATTAAGCTAAGTAGTTTGTGTATCTACTCGTAAGTAAGCAACTTGCATTGTGTACAAACATCATAAGCGCAAATTACGGCACTGAATCAACTACACAGTAAGTAAGGATGCCAAATCGATCAATCTTTACGAAGAACATATTTATAACCAACCGGTCAAGCGTAAGTAATGTTTGAACAAAGAGTAAACTCCTTTTACGATTTGCCCTCGATATTATGGGATTATCTATATTACTATTGTTTGTACAATATCGTATTTGTATTTGGGTCAGTGTATTGTACAACGGGCAGGATTAAAACATAATATAGTAGTGCTTTGTGTTATGTTTAGTAAAAAATTAATTGCATCAGCCATACTTAGTGTCAATGTAATTCTTACTATTAAAATAAGAGCATTCGGATGCATAATAATAATAATTTTCTTCACGTTGGATCCGTAATCCCGTGTAAGTCTCCTAATGAAAATGAAATAATTGGAAATAGAAAAGGACAGACTATGAAATATACTTACGTATTTATAGTATTGGCATACTCTACTATTAACTGCCTCAGTGTCGCGGTAATAGTTAATGTGACTGCTATGCATGAGAGCTTGCGTACAAATTTTGTACCGGTAAAACGTAAAGTAAACCGGTAGACGGTAATGACTAGCTCACAATTGGCGTTAGGTAGATTAAATAAACCCCTACATACCTATTTCGTCAAGTGTGAGACTATACTTATATATTACTATACAATACAATCATATATAATTTAAGCTAGTTAGTAGTGTTGTTATTGGGTTTGCCTGAATGCATTCGTGCACATCGCTATACACAACCATGAAAATGATATTATACAAAGAGTAAGAGGTCGTCATTGGCTGCTATACTAGTATAAACTATGTCACAGCAGCCAGCGTCTTCCACCGTGAATGACACAACATAATATCATTTAACGTAAGATATTGTTAATCTTAATATAAATATTGAGTATTTAATTGGGTCTGTTGAGAAATGTCTCCGATTCGGCATAGTTTAAGTTTAGCAGCCAGGTGCGTATGCTATCCTTACATTTGGTTAATGAATCATTAATATATATCAAAAATTACATTTGAATCTTTTTGTTAGCCAAATTATATAAATTGTTACCTATCACATAATAATGACAAAGAGCAAGTGCTGTTCTTTAAAGGGTTATACGGTGTACTCTACTTTTATTGCGTGTTGTGACTGTCCTGTACTTAGTATTTTTATGTTTGTGAAGTACAGCAGATAGGATAAAGAGTTTCCTAACTATTAGAACAGAACACTCTCTGTACAGGAGATCAGTGATATATCTACGTGGCTTCCCCAGTATAACTTTTAAAAGGGCTCTTTGCGCACGTTCTACAGTTAGCAATTTAGTTCCACTAACTCCATCCTATGTCACGATGCAGTATTGGAGGAGGCTTTAAGCAAGCGCGTAATAGACACATTTTAATGTCTCATAATCTGCAGATAGTCTGATTTTTCTAAAGACGGGCATTAATTTTCTAACACTATTTGCAACATTATTAATTTGAGCAGACCAATTCAGGGAGCTGTTAATTATAAGATCTAAGAATTTTATGTTACACGTATTAGATTAGGGCAGATGCAGTTTATTTGTGAATCGCAAGTATGAGCTTTGATATAGAACGCAACATGAGGCTGGGTATTGATGCCGGGCGTGAAGGCAATGTATTTTGTTTGGTATGTATTCAGTGTTAAGAGATTATTATGAAGCCATTTCAAAACCTATCTAAATGCACCCTCAGTGTGGCGCTTAACGTTTTCCTAGTCCCTTCCATGGACAATCAGTATCATCAGCATGCGTGATAACGTTACAGTTAGGTAGGTCTTTGGTACATAACGAGTTGATGTACACGAGGAAAAGGTGGAACCGAGAACGCTACCTTGTGGGACGCCGAAAGAGAGTGAGGCTAGGGAACTAGTGTGTTTACCTACTTTTACACACTGACTTCGATTATAGAGATAGGAACGAAAAATATCGAGTGCCACACCACGTATACCAATTAATTCCAATCTACAAAGGAGCAGAGGAATGTAAACGATGTCGAAAGCCTTAGATAAATCTATCTAAATATAACTTAGTTATAAATTCTTTAGGTGTGTAGGTCACGACCTACGGGTTATTTGAATAAAAAATGGCTTATATAATTTTATGTGCTATAGAATTTGAATACGAGAAAATATTTTTCACAAGTAGATATGCTTTTGAATATATACATTATATATATATATATATATATATGTGTTGTCCCGAAACTCAACGATAACCTGGGGGCGAAAAGATAGGGCGGGAGGCCAAGGTATACCAGTTATGAAAAAAATAAGAAAAAGTCCATGTCACTTAGCCAAGCGATAAAAGAGATTTTTCAAAAAAAATGAAACTGACGCCTTACCCCAAAATAAAGCTGTGTATTTTTGCTTAGTACCTTAACACTTTCAGGATAAACGAAGTTACGAAGTTGGTCTTATTTATACCCTAGTTCCTCAACAAGCACCTAAAGTCATTGGCCTCACTGATCTCTCTCCCGATCGTGTCGGATTGCCGTCCCATCGGATTTGGATCGGATGTGATAGGGAATAGAGAGTGCACTTGTGTTTGCGCACACACTTGTGCACTATAATATCTACTCCACACATGCACTAGGAATCTGACCTTAAACTTCATAACATGTATTACGTTTTATATTCTTCAATCATACGCAATAAGACATTTATAATACTTTAAACTAAATCTATAAAACAGTAAGTACGCGGTAGTAATCATAATATATCACAACTTTAAGATGGCGGGGCTAAATTGATCTCGTTTCGTATTATTAATACGATCATTATCGAGAGACAGATGCTGTGATCAACAGATATCATTAACGCTTGACTTTAAGTAAGCCGACTGGTCAAAAGAAAAAAGAAGCAGGTCTTGGAATATTGAGAGCAGGATAAGATTTTATTTAATCTTCTAAGTCAAAGTCAAAATTATCACAACGCGTATTCGACTAACAGTAAAACCAAAAATACCTATACCTATACGTTGATTGAGCATTTAATTTAATTACTTATGCATGTGACGACTTTTTAATTAATGTTTTCTTATGTTTTATTGACTCTTGGGAACAGTTTTTTTATATCATAACATAATATTATAAATGTAGTAGTTGGATGTTTGTACGCGTCCGTTAAATTGATTTAGTAGAACATGGCAAACACAGACCAGGACCTGGTTTACCATATAATATGATACGTATGTCTCAGTATATGTTGCCGTGGGGTTGACACAGGTGAAACCATGAGCATACCATCGAGTACCGACCTAACTCCACCGCATTGCCGGGGCGGGCGTACCGCACCGTCTCCTTTGAGGCGGCGTGCGTCCTGGCGGCATCGCCGCCCTGGGATTTGGAGGCGGAGGTCCAAGCGTCGGTGTATCACTGGCGCGTGGACCTCCGGCTCCATGGTGAGGAACCCACTCACGGGGCGGTGGAGACGCGAAGGTCCCAGGCTCGACTGGTCCTCGAGGCCAAGTGGGAGGAAAGGCTGGCCCAGCCCCGCTACGGGGTGAGGACCGTCGAGGCTGTCCGTCCGGTGCTAAGGCAATGGATGGACAGACGGCGCGGACCGCTCACCTACCGGCTTACTCAGGTGCTCTCCGGACACGGCTGTTTCGGAGAGTACCTGTGCAAGATAGCCGGTAGGGAGCCGACAACCAGGTGTCACCACTGCGAGGAGTGCGACCGGGACACGGCGCAGCACACGCTGGAGGAGTGTCCGGCGTGGGCCGAGGAGCGCTGTGCCCTGGTCGCCGTGATTGGCCCCGACCTCTCGTTGCCGACCGTCGTATCCATGATGGTCGGCGACGACAGGTGCTGGGGTGCAATGAGGTCCTTCTGCGAGGCTGTCATCTCGCAGAAGGAGGCGGCGGAGCGGGGGCGTGAGGAAGATCCTTACGCCCCGGAGATCCGCCGCCGGAGGAGGGGGCGCAGGAGACGCGCTTATGTCGCTCTCCTGCCCCCCACCTAAGGGTTCTGGGTGGCAAGGCCTCAGGGGACCCTGCCACCCGTGAGTAAGAACCCACAGAGGGCGCGCGCGGTGTTCCCGCGCGCCTTCTAACGTCGAAAGGGGAGAGCAGTGACATGCTCTTCCCCGGGGACGAGAGGAGGTCGGGTCCGATGGACCCGGCCGGCACCCACACGGGGGGGCCTGCTATGGATGAATCTTTTTAGACTCCCAACAGGCCCCCCCCCATGGTGGGAGAGGGAACACCCCAGGTTTTTTTAGTGGGTATCCCAGCACTAGGCTGGTGAGTCCCACACGCCCCGCCGGTGCCGTCCCCTAGCCGGCGGGTAGTGCATCAAGCATTTTTTCCTGGGGGAATCAAAAAAAAAAAAAAAAAAAAAAAAAGGTGAAACCATGAGCATACCATCGAGTTCCGACCTAACTCCACCGCATTGCCGGGGCATATTTATCTGAGAGGGTAGTAGTTTACCCTGGTCACAACAGTTGGAATTGGCGAGAGATGTCGTGCGGTGTTCTACAGGGATTGGTTTTGGGTCCGCTCCTGTGGAACATCAGCTACGACTGGGTGCTGCGAGGTGCGCTCCTCTGTGGTATCGGCGTCACTTGTCACAGCGAGAGGTAAGTTGCATCGGGCGGCGGCCATATTGGCGACCGCTGGGGTCGCACAAGTTGTTGATCGTATCATATATATTTTCGCGGTCCTCAGAACCGGCCACCTGCAGGGGCCCATATCATGGTAGGAGGGGTCCGCATCGTAAAGTATTTAGGTCCCTTGCGCGACAACCGATGGGACTTTGCAGCTTGTTTCCGTTGTCTGGCCCCCAGACTTTGAAGCGCTGCAGGTGCGCTCGCACGTGTGCTGCCTAACCTTGGTGGGCTAAACACCTCCTGCCAGAGGCCCTACGAGGGGGTCGTGCGGTCCATGGCTCTTTATGCGGCTCCAGTTTGGGTGGACAACTTGACGGCCCGCAACATTTCGGCACTTCGTGCGCCACAGCGTGTCATGGCCGTCGAGTTGATTAGAGGATACCGCACGATCTCATACGAGGCTGCGAGCCTCGTTGCCGGATCGATGCTCCAAGACCTGAAAGCGGCGCTCCTGGCGTCGCTCTACCGTTGGCGCCAGGAAGCCGGGGTGAAGGACCAAATCTTCCCACTCTCGAGGCGGTACGGTCCGAGCTCCACCAGGTCGAAGGTGGTGGAAGAGTGGAAGGAATGACTTGTGCACGCTAGTGCCGGCAGTGCATGGCGCCCTCACCTTCCGTCTGACACAGGTAATGACTGGCCATGGTTGTTTTGGTCAGTTCCTGTGTTGCATAAGCCGGCATTAGACGCCCGGTTGTCACCACTGCGGCGACAGCCGTGATGTTGTTGCAGACACGGCATTGAACACGTTGGCGGATTGCCCTGCCTGTGCTTCGCAGCGCCGTGAGTTGGTCACGGCAGTCGGATTGGTTGCCCTCTTGCTCCCGGCCTTGGTTCAGTCTATGGTCCGGAGTGAGAGGTCGTGAAACGCTGTCGTCCCCTTTTGTGAAGAAGTTATTTCTATCAAGGAGGTGGCGGAGCAGGTGAGGAAGCGCTTGAACCCTCTCCCTAACCGCAGAACCGGGCGCTGGAGGGCGCGAGACCACCCTGAGGTTTTACCTGGGAGTGGTGTGCTTCGTGGGCCTGCCCACCACCTGTTCAGCACCAGGTCCGAGACGTGGTATGCGTGTTCCCATGCGCGCCTCTGTGTTGCGTGTCCGTCCCCCCTTCAAGGGGACAGTAGGGTTAAGTGACCAAAGTGTCTTTTCGTGAGTGGTCTGCCGTTTCATACGGCGGGCTGAAACCTCGGCGGGGTCGCGATTGCATGTGAAAGTGATTCGCGCGACCGCGCAGACTGTAGTTATGTCGAGGAACACCATGGTAGGTTTAGTCGGTATTCCGGGAGGTCCATTTTTATCGTTTCAACATCTTTCTTTTACCCCGGTGAGTCCGATACAATCACTCCGTCAATGCATTCCCCCAAGTAAAAAAAAATAATTTAAAATGTGAAACCATGGGTGTTCTCATGGTGATCTCATGGGTGTTTTTAGTGTCCGTCGTTTGAATAGTAAAGTCCCCCGCGATTCAAGCATTATTCTTAGTGCGGGACCTGTTTTCTTTTAACAAAGAAATAATAATATAATTATAATTAATAGTTATTTTTCTTCTTCAGGTAAAAAGGTCAAACTTCTTCTTATCTTTGGCAAAGAAAAGGAGCAATTGCACTACATAGTCTAAGGTAAGTCTCGTCCATCCTTCCTCCTCATCATCCTTTCATTAGCATAACTAGTTAAAATTATAGTATGAATTAATTTGTTGGCAAAACTACAGGACTGCGTCCCTGGTCCTAAAGTATAAGTTTACAGATATTTTTGTGTAAGGAACCAGTTCCAATTTCAGAATCAGTCGACGCGTTTTTCAATAAAAATTCGATTCCTGAATAGGGCAGTGTTGTTGCCTTTTGCTGTTAAAAATTCTTGGTAGCACCACGGAGTCTACGAGATATGTATTCCGTAGACGGCTAAAGGCTGCGTGAGACCAAAAATCATGAAACATATAGGTGCTATACACCTTTGTCAACCCCTTCAGTGATATGCAGACACACAGACACACAGACATAGGCTCTATGCCTAAAAACATAAATTTTAGTATTACCCGTAAAATTCACTTATTTAACATCGTCAATATGTCTACATCTGAAGTTTGTCGCTAAAACATATTGAATACCTTACAGTTTATGAGTGAATCGTTGAAAAGGAACAAAATCATCTCAAAGATATATGGAGGAGATTATGTATGCACCCGTACTTACGTATATAATATACTTGTAACCTATTTTGATTCTTTTTTAAATGTGATTCGTGTGAGTTTAGATGCCACAACTATTTGGCATATTGGCTGTGATGAGGTGACCATTTAAACCGCCGCGGCATCCGTGCAGTCACTACATATTTTAATATTACTTAGTAAAGAAATTTACATGTCTGAGAGTTCTCTATACATAGTGTTCTTGAAGATACGTGAACTCTGCCAACCCGCAATGGGGAAGCTTGTTATATGATCTCATTCTTCTCACACTGAGAAGAGGCCCGTCTCCTAACAGTTTACATACATAGCTGATATTATTATGATTTATTAGTTACTTATAATATTACTAGGCCAAGGATACATAGGTCGCGTCACCTAAAGTAAAACTGAGACATATTTTCTCATACAACATGGGAGATACATTTCTAAGAAATTTATCACAAGTAACGTTAACGGTTCGGCTGTTGTCAGGTCACGCGATTGTCACACCCATTTTATATGCAAGCATAGATCGTGTGACATGAATTCGCCTGGTAGGGCGCGCTGAATAAAATTGTCTTTTATCCTTGATTAAATTATTTTGCAATAACGTTACAAGACTGTATAATAGATTACGTAACCTAATATTACGTGTTTTGTCGTTGAAAAGTGTAGATATTTTCCTTTTATTTTTCGTTTAGGTAGAGGCGTGCCTAGGGGCATCAGTCATCATCAAGTAAGGCTAACTAGTTCTAAATGTACCTAAATTGAGGTCATCTACCGGACACTGTTCCAGACTCCGTGTTGCTACTCAGAATATTTTAACAGAAAACACAATAGCACCGGATTCGGATATCGGATCTGCGACCTCAGGAGTCTTTTAAGTATTAAGTAACCACCAATTCCCATTGGTGCTTACTTAATACTGCTACTGCTTTGCTTACTTTTGCTAACAAGAGGAAGGGAGGGGTTAAGAACATTCTGCTTACCTAATACTTAAATGACCCCTCACAGCAACAGTTGCATTCAGTACCGCTACGTCATTGAGGCAGTCAGTTAAGAATAATAGTCTCATTTTATGCCGGATAATATCTCAAAATATCACAAATGTTCCAAAAGACTTTGTAAAAGTAACTTTACGCAAGCAGCTTGTCTGTTCACCTGTCCGAACACCACGCGTGGGCATAAATATGCTGCTAGCGCGAAAAATAAATACATACGTCTATCTACTGATAGCAATTGTGCTATCAGTAGATAGACGTATGTATGAGGCATTGGCCTCCTAGCCGCCACTAAAAACTGTTCTAACCTTCGAGAAATATAAAATAACCAACGTGCCTTTACCTAACAAAACAGCAAAATATCGAGTAATTATCCGTTCAAAGAAAAGTTGACGATGTGAAAAACATGTCATCGATTTAACCGCTGCCGGGTATGTACGTAGTACCAAAATATAAGCTGGTAACTTGTATATAAGAAATGTTAAGGTTGACATATATAAGAGCGTTATAGATAGCTACCAAACAATTCACGTAACCTTGACCTCGAGTAGAACATATCTGGCCTTTATCTAGTGTCCTTGTTTTATTTTCCTCTGGGAGTAGGAATAGTAGGGTACGGTTTAGATGAGATTTGCTCTCGTTAGAGGAAATACTAGTAGTTGAAGAGATTTCGCTAGCAGCACGAAATATGGAAATTTAACCTGATTGGTTATTACCTAGAACCTAAAAGCATAGCTGATGAAATTTGGACGTTAAACACATATATACCTACTCCTTAGAGGATATACACTCGTAAAACTACGTATGTATGATAACACCAAGTGTCGCCCATATATTATTTGCCTCAGTCACAGATTATATAATACTATACTAGTCCTTAGTGGTATAGAAAAGAAAATATTATTAAGAAAATAATTTTCTTAAAAAGGTGGAGGTACGGATTTCAAATAATATCTCGGAAGTTATTTTTATACTCTTAAAATGTGGCCCTCTAAGTCTCTTGTTGACAACATAGTGTCCACATAACGCAGAAACACATTATTTTTCATTCTGTTCTTCGTGAGTAATGACTTAGGTACTAATGTTATGACCCGCACTGAGATTAATATCTGTGTCGCGAGAGAATTTACAAACATACATATACCGAATACAAGGAACACACAGACTCGAATCACACATATTTTGGCTAGTGTGGCCATCGAACCTACAACAGTCGGCGCAGCAGCGAGGCAATCAGTTAACCACTAAATTATCTGTCCAGCCTTGGTTGCAATCTTCAGTAGATCTTCGTAATAGCACGTTTAAGTAAGAATTCTGTTCAGACTTACCTCTCATTACACATACGCTGTCTATCTCTGTTAATTTTCTTCTACAGTCATAAAAACCTCTGTATAATAATAATATCAGCCTTGTTATGTACTGTCCCACTGCTAGAAACTTTCAAGGGCATCTTCTTAGTGTAGAAAAGGTTAGGCCATAGTCCACCACGCTGGGCCATTACGGGTTGGCAGACTTTCTATATCTTATGAAGAATTCTCAAATATGCAGGTTTCCTTATGAGGCTTGCCTTCAACGTTAAAGCAAGCTATAATTAACAATTTAATACGCACATACATATAAAAAAATCGTCTTCGAAAAGTCAAAAATGCGCGTTTAGGTTCGAACTCGAGACCTCCGCTTGGCAGTCCAACGGCTACACACTAGGCTATCGCTAAAACACTCTACCAGCTCTTAAATTTACCATCAACAAACATAGCTCACAGTGACAGGTTACCTTAATCCTAAAGCTGATTTCACAATGCAATACGTCACAATCTTCCGACACCTCACATAAACGTACGCAGGCCTTAATAAACTGTTGTTATATCGCGGAAATGTGGGGTAAAATGATAAAAGATTGGTTCCCTATTGACTACGACACTTATTGGGAATATTTTACCAATTTATTCCGATATATATTCACGGTAATGAACGCAGAGGCTTTGTTTATCACCAGGTTGTAATCCGTCTGCTGTATTCAGTATTGGAGATGGATGATGTTGTTTATTTATTATTTACATATAGACCTGCGTTGGTGGCACAGCGACTGTTCTTGAAGTCTGGAGTTCGATTTCTGATTTTCTATTAAGAAATGCTCGGTATAGGGCAATAAGCTCCCCGTATTGCGTGAGACCCTAACATATAGGTGACAAATAATGGACGTAATATTCAAAGCAGTAGTAGAAGTGAACATAATATATTGCTCTCAATTCGTCGTTATGTCCGTACACGTCGCGTCGTTCGTTTTGAGTACCATTTATTCAACATTAGTGTCACAGAGGAACTCGTATTCAAATATAAATTTGAATTTACTACCTTATCAGTATTCGAATGAGAGCCAGAGAAAGATGAAACAAAAACTGACGTTACGTACATAGTCTCACGCGTGTATCCCTGAAGGAGTAGGCAGATGTGTTTATCATCTACATTCGCCAGCTATATTTTTCGCTCCTATGTAATAGACGGCGAGTCTTTCCTTTCCGCCTTTCCGAGGGCCCAGTTCCAGATGCCGAAAAGTTCTTAATAGAAAATCCCAATAATACTATGCAAGGCCCGGGAATCGAACCCGAGTTCTTATTTACAATTTGCGGTCGCGGTAATTTTGCAGTCCTATAACAGTTTCACCTCTTCTAAAAGAATCACAATTTATAGGTATAAAATAACAAACAAGTACAATACTTAACATATTATTATATTATTATTTCGTCTGCCATCCTCTGTTTTAAAGTAACCATTCCAAATTTTACAATCAAAGGATAATACTCATGACCGGTCAAACTGGTCGCTGGCGCCTGTTCATTGACGAGAAATGGGTGGCATGACAAGCCAAAAAAAGAACAATAATAGCAACTACCTTTCAAGGCAAATCACACCTTATTACGTGCTATTTAAATATAAATTAGCGTAGCAAATATATGCGACATACGACAAAGTGTTCGATTGAGAATGGCAGCATTGAAATATTTGAAGAATTTTTGTACTGACAACACAAACCATTCAATTTTCGCTCCCTTTTTTGAGCAGCATATTAATTTTGCAGTAAAGGTCAAAACTGGTTAGAATTTTCACATGGCACTTACGTCCTTTTGATTCATCAGTGGGTGGTACTGTATCACGAAAGAATGAATAATACTATTGGACTTTTAAATTCTGTATGATAATTATCTGGCTTCTGTATCTTTTTTTATAAACATGATTATATGACCGTGTGAACGAATCGTATGAACCTGAACAGGATTGGAGTTATGCATAAATATCATATTAAAAATGTACTGGTTTTTGCAACATGGAAGATGTTTTTCTTATTTATGATATTATTCTTTGTTAAAACTATGTACACATATTTCTTGTTAAAGACAAAGCACGCACTAAGGCTATTTCCTGCGTCGTGAGTAGGTATATACTCGTACTGATATACATCGTCTTCTTTTTTAATTTAAGACACTACTCTCTTATCGGTCGATTTATCGCTACATCGCTGTCATCTGCTTTTCTTTTAACCTTTTGATACGACTCGACTCCTACTTTGTCCTTCACTTGCTGGACAAAGGTACGCTTCGGTCTCCCTCTTCCTCTTCTATGATATGTACTTTACATTAAAACAACAGACACAAAGAACATTCAGACTTGGAACAAAAAGTGGACACCATAAATTTAGATCCCTGTGATAAATTTTATAACATTGAGATTGACAAAGTTTAGCGTACTGGCAGTCACAACCACTTATACCACTTCACCATCCATGCAGTCTTAACTTATGATTATTTAACGTATCATTTGTTGTAAAACCAGACATAATTGAAAACCTATTGTGTCTAGCCGCCGGTGTGCCGCTGCCACTCAAGAGGTTAACCAAACACTTTATACTATAACTTAGCATGAGGCTTTGAACAAGAAACAGATATAATATATATTGAATTTAAATATAGAACGTCACATAAGAACATAGTACCGCAAAAATAATTTACAGTGCGAGTTATACATACATAATATAATGAGCTACCAAAACACGTGAAGAATTCTTTAACTATTAATATTTTTAAAGTAGATTAAAAATGTACCTATTAAACAAAAATAATTGTTAAAAAACTTAAAATTTACTAATCGACTGTCCGTATGTGTTGTTATGTTTGTGCTTAAAGTTCCGCATATTTTAAATGAACTATGTAATGTAATTTTTTAGAAATAAACTCGTTTGCAATGACAAATACTTGACAGAACAATGTCATAGTACTTATCTCAACACAGGAACGGATCTGGAATTGTTTTAGTCCTTGAAAGATTAACGGCAATAGCTGACCATGTAAGGTAGCCCTAATAAACTGCCTTCACGGCGACATCAAAGTCTATATATATTCAGAAACATAGATGCAATCACACACAAACAATAACTAAAACAATTAGTTCCTGAACAATAAAATACTCCATATATGGTTGACCACATAAATATTACACGATACGTTCATTTGGAGAGCTTTATTTTTATATAGCTTTTAACCACGACTTCGCTCGGAAAATATTATTATTAAAATTGTTTTGTTTGTTAGAATTAAACAATTTTAAACTCATTTTACTATTACGTAATTTTGAAGCTATTTAATTATTGCCAAGTTACATAATCTTCTTTATTGCTTTGATTTAAGTAAAGTCGAGTCTCTAATAGTCAGTCAGTTAAGTATGGTTCTAGATTCTTTTTAGGTATTTGGGTCACGTTTTATATTAATTTATTAGCTTTGAAATATCAACATACTTTTGAGTAATTATGAATATGGATATTCTAGAGGTCCGATGCTCTTTAGTCATTTTGAAACATAATTTTAGACTTTCTATTTTATAAACTTGTCAGGCTTTATTAGGTGATTCCAGTTTCAAGGATTACCTAGAGTACTATCCGTTATGATTTATGTAATTTAATTATTTGCCCATTCTCTATTACGTGGGACGTAAAACCAAAGCCGGCAAAATGCGGGTAGACGTATCAAACCCGCATTTTGCCGTCTTTGGTTTGGCAGAGTCGTAACTCTGCCTTCCTATTTGGAGATATAGTCGTAACATTATGTATGTATGAATGTATATAGCTTTGCAAGGAGATTAGTCGGCAGGAATCTTATTCTAATTCAAATAGCATATTAAAGGGCCAGCCAAAGGCACAGCCGAAAACCATTGCTTAATTACGAGGCCTGAGTTTGAGCTTCGCGCAACCAAGACAGCCTTCCTAAATCGAAGGCTGTCGTGGTTGCGCAACGCTAGTGTATACGACAGGTTTGCAGGTCTCGAGTCAAGTGTTAAGGTTTTCCTTTCAAGCAATTCTCATTGGGTTTGGGCTAATTGCTGTGTGTTGGTTCTTCTTACAAGCTATAATCATAGCCTGGAACTGTGCCTGGTATAGGCCAATCAGATCGACCGCTATTATATGACACCTAAAATCATAACTGGGGCAATTTCTCTCCTACTACTAATGTCCCAGAAATACGTCCCTTGTAGAATACCCTATTCTGTCAGCAGATTATTATTATGATCTGTGACTTGCGTTGGAGAAATAGCGACTCCTTTTTTTCAAGACAAACCAGCAGAAGTTAATTTAGCAAAAGTTTGTATTTTTCCTATAAGGCTTATTTTAACAAAATGTTGTTTTTTGCCATACGCAACCACTTACTATCAGGCGGATTGTATGTGTGATTGTATGGATGAACATACAGTTCGCCACTTGCGTAGCATAAAAACATCTATCATAAAAATACAACATCCACATCAAAAGCCAATAGCAATTATTCGAAGGTCGTTCTCACAGGGCAAATGGGAAACGAAATAATGAACTACCTCATCAGTCCCTAACAACCGAATAAATACGTAACTCGTATCATTTTGTGAATTACACAAATTGTGTATCACATTTTCGTATCGCGTATTCCGACGCGTTACGCCCCGTTAGCGTTTCGCCGCATATACCCGTCGGCGATTTTATTTATGCTCGCCTTATTAATGTAAATGTGATCGACTGGTGATTTTACCGAGTAATTATAATGTTGTATATGAGGTCATTATTAGATTCTATAAGCCGATGAATGGACGGTGGGTTTAATGGAAAATTATGTCACATACATTGTATTACGTACCTTACCGTTATTACGATTGGGTGGGTATATATGTATTGGAACTATTTTTCGAGTATGTCTGTCAGGACTGCATTAGACATTAAACTAGTCTATTAACAGTCGCAACGAGTATTGCTTAAAATCCAAATTAAAACAAGTGAAAAGTCTTTACAACATCTTTTGGTTCGTACCATGACGTTATACAATAGCCTATGTTACTCTTGAATAAAGTAACTTTCTAGTGGTAAAAAAATGATTTACACCGGTTCAGTAGTTTCAGAGTTTACCGGCTACAAACAAAAATACAAATCCTGCCTTTTTATAATAATAGTATAGACTTCTTTTTGATGTAGAATAATGGCCTTGGCCAGAATTTTACCGCATTATATATCTTTATCGTTAAAACAGCGGTGCAGCGGTAGTGAATGCGACTGCAGTATCAGTCTCAACCTGGCATAGTCCCAAAATTTGTGCTGTTACTTTATTATTAATAACTTAATATCAGTATAATTTCTTGTAAGAAAATCGAATAACACTATGACCACACCAAAAACTACCGTAAAGCGATAGTAAGCCATTGCAGCACCAAGGATAATTATATAGAAGCGTTATATGGAAGCGTTAGGACATGGCCCACTTTACGGGTTTGAGAAACTTCACAGACTTTTGAGATCATTATGGAGAACTCTTAGACATGCAGGCATACTTGCGAGTTATTCTTTCACCATTAAAGCGATCGTTAATGAAATATTTAATATTTCGACCAATGCTCGCATCTTGGCATCTGCATGCTTTTCGCCTATCTGGATCTAGACTAATTCACTCAAAAATAAGCACATAACTTCGTAAAGTTAGAGCTTCGTGTCGTGGAGTCGAACACAAGGCTTTACTGTAGTCTTAGACTGCCACACAGATACCTCGAGTCTAACCGTTGAACAGTAAAAACTAGAAAAGAAATTGATGATCAAACATACCTAGGCAGTATTGAATACAATCACCGAACCGTATGCTATGGAATAAGTAATAACGTTTAATAATCGCGTTATGGCGGCCATACGGGCACCGCGTGCGGCCATGCGCGGTTTTGTGTAACCTTATGAATCATCAGTCTTCATTTTATTTACATGGCTCAATAAGGGTAGCTGCCGTACCAATATGTACGCCAGAGATTATTTTGTTTTGTATCTTCTTGTATAGGTTTTTATACTCTTTGTATAAACCTTTAAGATTTTTGAGTAATACACTGTATGTCGTATCTTTCTTTATCGTTTTAAAAGACAACTACCGCGCTAGGAATAAATCCTATATCGCGGAGGACTATACAAACAATGTACACAAAGAACATCTGGATGTTGTGAAAAAAAATGTGTGATCAACAAGTTTGGGGTCTGGACCCCAAACTTGTTGATCACACATTTTTTTTCTATGTGAGTTTCGAACCCACAACACTCGGCGTAGTGGCAGCAGGGAGGTTACCACTTACACCACTTCCACATGTGTGCAGTTGGCCCCACTGACCCAATACAGAGGGTGTCAAGTAAAGCATTCCTAACAAGCTCGCATGAGCCCCAAGTATGCTCTCTATTTTAGGAGAAGAAAGGGAGTACCAAACTCTTGTGGAGTTTGGTACTCCCTTTCTTCTCCTAAAATTATTTGTCCGAAAATCATATTCATTATCTATAACGCAACCCGCGGGCTGAGGAGTAGGAGGCTGCGAGCGAGCCGCCGCAGCTGAGGCTGGGGTGGTGAGCGAAAGCCGTCTGCGTCGATGTGCGGACCACCGGAGACCCGCAGCACCGCAGCCGCCAAGGTTTGTATTACAAATTAGTTTTAAAGTCATTATTAGAATAAATAAACATTATATAATATGAATTTAGGACTTATAACTTTTACAGAAAACTGTTTTAAGTCTTTTGTATATTATTGATTGTAATAATTATGACAAACAAATATAGGGCATATTGTGTTTAGGGATTAAAATTTTATGACATGTGATATTATGTGACATTAAGTTTGGGCAAGTTATCATTCGGACAAATGATGATCAGGACAACAAAAATTATGGCACTTTAGATTATGGATAGAAAAGTTAGATAACACAATAGAGAACCGTGGAGTTTACTAGTAACCATTTCTTTACGGTCTTTTTTTGGCAATCTTTAGCTCGTAGTGAATGCGACTGCTGTTCATGAGGTAGGTTTCCGGGTCGGGCAAAGTATTATTAGGTTTTTCTGTCAAGAAATTCTCAACTTCTCATTCTGCGCAGAGTATGGCGCTTCTAATGTACCTGGATTATGATTGGAAAAGCTTGCCGTTGTCAATTATTTCGTATGAATTAGTCAGCTCGTCCTAGGAAATACTACTGGTAGCCTTAAGCTTTCATTTTCATTCAATTTCACCTTGTATGTAAGAGTTCAGCAGGCGCCCAAACCTGCTCATGCCATTACTTTCCTTTCATCCCAACTTATTTTTTTAATCCTTATTTCACTGCGTGACTGCACAAATGGCGTAGTGGTTAAAGCGCTCGCCTCGCCACTGCCGCCGCGCCAAGTGTTGTGGATACGATCCCGACGACGACATCCGAAACACAGGAAAAATAGTTGTGATCTACAAATTGTTGTTTTGGCTGTTCTTTGTGTCCATTGTTTGAATGTTAGATAAGTCCCGCACGACACAGGACTAATTCTAACTACGGGATTTCTTTTTTAATGTCCTTTTTATGGATAAGTTCTTAGCACTCTTAGAATTGCAAGTGTCGAACTACAACAATCTCATAAGTTTTGTTGTTAAATAAATAAGTCAATATTCATAGTTTTTATATGCAGAGATAGATAATCAATTATATCGGCTTGCTGACACTGTAATTATATCTGCAGAGAAAACAACTGACAAGAATTAATTATAGATAATCGCGCGAACGTTGATTCCACATCTGCCTTCGGCCGGTAATGTCCGAGTAAAATAATAAGTAGCGAACATTATTAAAGTAATAAAACACTGATGCATTTTAATGGTGAATAAACGTATGTCTAAATGGTATATATAATGGTCAACTCGCCACTATTCTGTGCCAAGTGTAGTAGATTCGAAACCCACACGGGATAAAACTTTCTACTATATACATATGTACATGGTCTATAATATAGGACTACAGGCTATTTTTATTCCGAAATATATGGTTCCAGCTTGGTATTAGTCTTATTTAAAAAGACAATACATTTCTGGCGAAAATCTTTATTTTTCCTAATGCAGCTGCATTGTTATCAAGGCATGTCTAGTGTTTTGAATGGATTTCATAAAATTTATGAGTGCTTGATCTGTTTATGGTATAAAATAATAAATAAATGACCACACCAATATATATAAGCCGGTTCCAACATGTTTTAATTCACTTCGTAACTGTACGAGCAGAATATCGGTGCAGGAAAAAGGTTGAAGCTAATTTATTTACAAAGTAAAACAATAATTATCCTATGGTTCGAACAATAACTGTCCATATATTTATCCATTATATATTACACGATTATAAAATAGACTAACAAGCAATTACGTAACGTAAAATGTTTGTTTGTCCTCGCAATAGCTTCGAATAGGTACAATTTATTTCTTTATCCATCAATCATCAATCATCCATTAGTTCTCTCTCTCTCTGTCCCTCTCAGTTATTATCTTATTTAAACTTTATTCAAAATTAATATGTATGTGCCAATCTGCTTTTAACTGAGATAAAGGATCCTGTTGTACTCGTAATTACACAGATGATAATAGGTAAATGACACATCACATAGCCGCCAACTTGTTTGCTTCATTACTATGCAGGCAGACATGCGATCAAACAGTTTTATTATAAAACCACAAGAAAACTCCAAGCAATTATGTTAATTTATTGACTAATAGCATCTACCGTATTAATTCACCCCATAACGATTAAATTATGAACACCGAGCAATAAAAATATTTAAAAGTTGCATAACGGCATAACAGAATTGCCCTTAGGAAAATACCGTCGACAAGTTTAGGACCACGTTTCTAATCGATCCAAATCGATTACTTATCTATTTCAGCGATTTCGAATCGATACTAAAGTTGGATATGGCTGCCACTATATATTATAGTCGTAATCAATCATATTTTTAATCTCAATCGATGTCATGTAGCGATTTATACTGGAGCTGTTAAAATTTATAGCGATTGGCAATTTGTTATTTCATTCCACGAAATACGTATTCAGTTTTATCACACGTTCGATTCATCTATGTCACAGCTGAAGTTTTAGCGTTAGATTCCTCGCAGTGTTGCGACGAAATTGCGACAGCGTGCGACAAAGGAATCTTTGGTTTAAAATATATTTTAGGTACCTAATCGAGATTAATAGCGATTTAGTTGAAGTAATAATAAAATAATTCACAATATAAGCATTTAGAAGTATGTTATTTATTCTTAATGATGCGTAGAAGAAGACATATTTAAAAGGACAGAGATCAGTAGGTATATGAATAAAGTTTGCGTATACACAAGTGAATGTGAACAATGTATACAAAATGGTTGGCAGGCGAACTTTCTCTTGACTTTCAGAAATATTCTGTCTGCCCATGTCCAGAAAAAGTATCCTAATCCCACGTAAAAGTGATAAGACTGAAGAAAGCAAGCGATGCCGTGATCGTATCAAGTATTAATCCGTTCTTTGCTGACTTCTTCAGGCGTGAGTTTTGTTTACAAATTAATTAAAAACTAAAGTAAAGTGCAGCTTAGTAATCTTTTTTTTTATATTACATAGTATACCAGCTAACGCCTGATAGTAAGCAGTTATTGTATTAGCTGGTTCCTTAAATTAACAGAAGTATCTCTCCCGTTGACGTCTCAAGAAAAAGGGATTTAGGGAAAGTTACGGTTGTGGTAGGTTGTACCGGACAATTTGCAATGTCGACGTTATTACTTTTACACCGGTTTTTGCTAAGAGCGCGATACTTATTTCTTGGGTTAGCTATGGGCAATTATTGATTAAATAATCAAATTATTCGAAACTTTGACGAATATTCGAATGCTTTAAAGTTTGAAATTGATTGATTATTTGATGACGTATTAGTACACCACACTAATAAAAAAGCGATACTGCCATTCTATTATTCACGTGGCGTATAGTATGAGCTTGGCAATATTAGGAGGACGACGAAAAAAAAGAGTAAGGAATAGAAACAATGGATAGCTCTACCACAAAATATATCCTTGTTTTATATTCCTATAGTAAGTAGGTACCTATAGGATATCACTCTTATCATAAACCGCGCCGAAGATCACATAACTAAAACGGGAAGCAGAAAATTTATTAAATAGAAAAATTCGACTACCAGTATTTATGCTCTTGTGATGAGTGAAAGTCTCACTCACCGCAGAAACACAAACTTACTCAGTCGCCTACAGGTACTTTCTCAAGCTTAGGTAAAATAGTAAAATATCTATTTAGGATAGAGTTGTGAGACACAACTCTATCCTCGAATGGATAGGTATAAATTTACATTTCGCCAACTATGAATTCAGGTCCCACGTAATATAGGACAGCCAAAGCTTTAAATGTATATTAACTTATATAATCAGTACATCAGAACTACACATATCTACGTATATTTTATATTATATTCTGAACCTAAATTAAAACCTCATAAGTTCACAACATAAAGAGTCCCAAAAAGCAACAAGACATCGACGCAAAAATAAAATCGTATCGACAAATCGTCCGCACACAGCCGGCCTTCAGTCCGCAGAGTTACCACTAATGGCTGTTTAATAAAGTTCGCCATTAAAACATTCAATTAATATAACTAACTTAAAGGTCCTTATAAATTATCGTATCGTGATTACTGTCGTATTTGAATGTTTTATATTTTTGTTTGGCAATTTTATTATGGGTTATTTATCGACGGTAATAAATTTGAGCGGTGGTAAGCGAATTGTACGTTGCAATATGTATCGTTCTTTGATAGCCACGTAAATGGCTTGTTAAACTAAAGGCTAGGTTTAAGTCCGTGATCTTAAAGATGAGTTGACTGCACCTCGCCATTGCCACTGCTGTTATGGATTCGACATGAGACAAATGTGTGAGTCCATAAAAGGTTGTTCAAAGTGATCTTTGTGTCCGTTTTTTGAATATATGTAAACTTATCTGCAACACAGGAATTACCTCTAGTTTGGCAGTTATCTTTTAAGAACATAATTAATAAAATTTAAAAAAACCCCGACACAATATTCATTTGATACCCATATTGGAAAATTTAAATTTGTGAAAATATGTAATTTTGTGGTGGCGGCCATCTTGGATTTGAAATTTATCATAGTGTATAGTATTCTACTAGTCAAGCCCTTTCATTTGATACCCGTATTGAGGGAGTTGTGAAAAATATGTAATCCGCCATTTTGTGGCGGCGGCCATCTTAGACCGATTTTTATCAAACTTAGCTAAGAACACTTCCGACTAATTCACCTTTCAAACAAAAAAAATACAAACTTAAAATCGGTTTATCCGTTCGGGAGCTACGATGCCACAAACAGACACACACACACACACAGACACGTCAAACTTCTAACACCCCGTCGTTTTTGCGTCGGGGGTAAATAAAAGAAGATACGCACTACCACAATATAAGTAAAAAGTTGGTAAACAAACAAATTAATAAAATCGTTTAGTGACTGCTTTCAGACTATATTCGTTCTCCAAGAAATAGAGGTGAATAAAAAAGAAAGACGATACATAGAGCTGGCTCTCTATTTATTATCTCTAGCTAGTCTTGTTTAGAAAATAATTATCACATACTAATAAGGACGCCATAATTGTTTTTGTAAAAGACAAGTAAGTAAGAGACACATTAAAATGTGAAGAGAAAACCTAATACCTCTATTCAAGCACATTGCGAGCGTGTATGAAATTTGGCATAGCTTAAGTTTATATAAAAAGGAGTGCAGAAAGCTATAATTAAATATACCTTAAATTAATCATAGTCGAATTTCAACCACTATGTGACTGATATTTCTTATTGTTACCTGTTCCAGTGCCTCTTTGCCCCACGACTCATAAATCAGTTTACACTCATACATAGCAGTAATTCTCTATAAACTATCACAGAGAATATTTGTTAAAGTAACTATTTATCGCAACGAGCGATATGCTCGCCGCCTACTATGTGCACACAGTGTCAATATACTACGAATTACTGAAAAGTAGAATAATATAGAATTTATCTATCTGGGAATCAAACCTGTGACCGCTATCAATAAAAAAATTATGCCACGAAGCCAACGAAACAGTGATTCAAATAAATAAAATAACTAATAATAAATCAAACCGCGCTTCTATTAAAATTCAAATGTATTAAACGTCAAATTTCGTCCACAAATGTACGTGTCAACAAATTAATTTATTCTGTTTGTTTGTATGTCCTATTTACATACAAAATTGCGAACGATATTTCATTGTTTACTCATGATGTGGACATTGATTGTAATAGATGAGCAATCGTTATTCAGCATTTTAGACCAATATTGTTTTAGTGTAGTTTGATAAGTGCATGTTAAATTATTCCCGTTAATATGTTTAGATTTTCACGTCGCAATTATCCTAATATCAGCTGTTTGGTTTACCCACGTTTATGATTACTGCACCGCTCCCGTGGCACATAGCATGATGTTATGTAGTATATAACCTTCCCTAAGAATTGGGCTATCAAATGCATAAAAACACGAATTTGTATGCGCCCGCGGGACGACAGCGAAGCGTTCACGTGGCGTGGCACCTACGTGGGGATAGCGTTGCGAGCACTTATTTTAAAGATGTCTGAGGATATAAAAGTACGTCTAAACTTATGCGCAAACGTCTTTATACTGTCGGGAGATTTCTGGCCCTTAGTCCGCGGGTGGGGTAATGTTTAAACAGGTTACTTCAGGCGATAAGGCCAGAGCGTCTTAATGGTAGGGAGAAATAAATAAATCTATATATTTAAAGCAAACGGGCGCCAGTGTGATTTTGCTCCAACGTAAAATTTGGCTCAGGCCAGCACTGCATTATTTGTCGCAAATCGTTGTCCCGGGTCATAGGTCGACCCCATATACCAATATTGTTATTGTCGGCCTCGATGGCGTAGTGGTTAGTGTAACCGACTGCCACGCCTGAGTTCGCGGGTTTGATTCCCGCACAAGTCAATCATTTGTGTGCATAAACATGGATGTTTATCTTGGTCTGGGTGTTTCTATGTATAATATGTACGTATTTACAAAAAAAAAGTATATATGTACGTTTATCCATTGCCTAGTACCCATAGTACAAGCTCTGCTTAGTTTGGGCTAGACGGTGTTGTGTATGTGGTAGAATATTATTATTATTATTATTAATATTTAACACTAGATTTAAACCGCGGCTTCACTCGCGCTATTGTGGACCTATGAATAAATTTTATTCCCTTGGAAACACTTTTATCTGGATGAAACGTACCTAGGTAGTAGTCCTTTCCTGTACCCCTGAAAATGTGTATGTAAATTTTAGGATGATCGGTCTAGTAGTTATGGCGTGCAAGCGGAACAAACAAACAAACTCACATTCACATTATTAAGAAACATTATAAACGCCGAATTAATATTAAGAAATATTCTCATAAAATACATTGTAAAACGGCTACTAAGGATTGTAAACGTGTTGATACATCGTGTACTGGTGTCAGTTGAGAGAGTATCAGTAACAGGCTTGTAAATTGTGTGTCGGATACCGAAGGAAATATTTGTCGATAGAAAATATTTTTAACACGACACGTGACAAGCGGGTAAGGCTGACTGCGAACTATTGTGCGGTGGAATATATTTAGGTGCTCTATTTTCGTTTGTATAATATTTTTGAATGTGTGTGCTAGTAATCTGCGATCAACGTTAAATATTCGGTGCCTACGAAATTATTTGAATACATACATAGACAAAGTCTCTCGCTTATACGTAAGTGTTTTACACCTACATTTCGAAAGCTATAATGTTTATGTCTCACGTAATAGAAGACGAAAAAAATACGGCAATAATGCCGTCTATCGTATACTGTAGCAAGCTTCGTGCTGCTACTGAAAATTTCCATTAATCAGTCTGATTGCATGGATGGCGTAATGGTTTAAGAGGCCGCCTCGCTACTGCCGTCGTGGCGAGTGTTGTAGGTTCGATCCCCACATGCAACAATTATTTGTTCCGAGTCTGGTTCTTTATGTCCGTTTTTTGAATGTTTGTAAAGTCCCCCGCGACACAGGATTTATTCCTAGTGTGGGAGATGACTGACGAAGTCATTTCCCACACTAGGAATAAATGCTCTTTAAAAAAGAGATAATCTTTTTAAAAAAGGAGAAGTAGAATTATCTCTGGACTAAACTCAGCGAGTGGGACAAGGACAAGACTATACGTAAGCAACGTTTAAATACTTTTTCTTCGTGCGCGAGCGGTGCCAACCAAATTACCGCATTATAGTACTGCTAGGAGTACTGCCACGTAAGTGCTTCTGCTAGCTTCTTTACGTCTACTAAGGTACGGAGGGTACCTTAGTCTCTTGTCACAGATGAAAAGGTTTTGAGTTAGTTGGGATTGCTCACTTAGGACTACCTCTTTCGTCACGTGGCACAATTTGGCATTATATTGTCTGCATGACTTAAAGAAAAAAGAATAAAAAAAGTCGGGAAAAAGAAAAGAACAATTCTCAAAAACATGTTTATTCGGCTTTCTTTTATAATTGTTGGCTACTTAGTTGTATTTTCTTACTTTAAACATATACTTGACTAAGAACAGCAGTTACCTACTGTTTACCATCTGATGTTATGCTGGCGCGTCTGCCATCAACTGTAATAAAAGAGCTTATAATTTCAATAACTACAGTTTTATAATTATTTACTACCCAAATAATAGAAAAATGTATATTTTAAAAGCAACTCATAATTTTTATGTACTAATATACTAATATACATTTTATCTATTATTTGGGCACTATAATAAGCTTTGAAATTAAACTACTATATACGGATTTTATCGCGTTGTTTATTTATCACTGTATTACAAAATTTTGAAAATATTACTCTACTACTACTATTGATTTTATTTGACTAATTTATAAGCTAATAAAATTATTTAAACTATTAAATCTATTTATTTTTGGTTTACAGTTTAAATAATTTTATTAGCTTATAAATTAGTCAAATAAAATCAATAGTAGTAGTAGAGTAATATTTTCAAAATTTTGTAATACAGTGATAAATAAACAACGCGATAAAATCCGTATATAGTAGTTTAATTTCAATGAATAACATTCGCGTAAACAGAAGACAATATTATATAATAAGCTTGTTCCAAAATAAAGTCAGGTAAATTTTTTATTTGCCTATATCAACTTTCGTCCAGCCTCTAAAGCTTGATTTCGGCTAGGATCATAGGCATCCAATTAAGGGAACTTTAATTTGAGTATTTCATATCGAGTCATCAAGATTAATGAAGTAATTAATCTCGATGTCTCGATATGAAATACTCATATTAAGTAATTTGTTTTGTTTAATAATATCAGCCCTGCATTAAAGTGCTGGGCATGGGCCTTTTCTCAGTGTGAGAAGGGTTAGGCCTTAATCCACAACGCTGACCCAGTAGGAATTGGCAGACTTCACATGTCTTCGAGAAAATTATGGAGAAATTTCAGACATGCAGGTTTCCTCACGATGTTTTCCTTCACCGTTAAAGCAAGCGATAATGAACTATTTAATACGCACATAATTTCGAAACGTCAGAGATACGCGCCTTGGGATCGAACTCGAGACTTCAGCGTGACAGTCCGACGGTTTCCCACTAGGGTATCACTGCTAATAATAATATTTTTTTTTACATATTAATAATATACTCTAATCTAACGACTATATCCTCAAAATGATAGGCCAATGTGTACATCCCCAATTCACCGGATATGGTTTAAGTTTCACATAAAGAGGAGAAAGGAACTTAGTGCCGTCCGCGCATAGTTCTAGACTGCCTCCTGCGACTTTGTCCAATACGATTCTTTAACTTGAGGCTTCGGTTATATGGACGTGAGACTATGCATGTAAGGACCAAACCTGCAACATTGGTTGCTATGTTCAAACCGAGTCATGTTTTAATAATACTAGAAGAATAGTAAGTTTTGCATATACGTTGTTTGAGGTACAGTAAAGGAGATAATATACACAGACTAGAAACATTAATTTGTGTATCACACAAATAATTGGAAAGTAGAAACCGTCGAAGTGACAACTTACCTGCTACGCCATCCGAGTAGTTCTTATACCCAGCTAATGATTCCACGACTACCAAACATAGGCTATGTTTTAATAAAATTTTAATCCTTACTAATATAATAAATACGAATGTGAGTTTGTTTATTTGTTTGTTTCCCTTACACGTCTTAACTACTCAACTGATCATCATGAAATTTTGCATATAGGTGCGTTGTTTGAGGTACAGTAAAGGAGATAGTTTACCTTTTATCTAGAAAAATACTGTTTCCGAGAGATTATAAATTAATTGACAAAATCTACATTAACACGAAAGAACCCGCGGGCTAAAACTTACTAGATATTACCCGCGACTCTTTCTTTAATAATATTGAAATTTTGATATACGGCGTAAGTGAAGCCGCATTCTACAGCTAGTACTAATACTAGCGAGACCATTTAAGGAGATCCGTTTTTCGTATAAAAATATCTACATAAACACCAGAAAAATATAGAATGATACCCTAATTTTCGTCTAGAAAATAAAATTCTAGAATGTAGAACAAGCTTATTAATGTTTCGGAAATGAGGTAATTATCTCATGTTCGTAATAAATAGATATAGTAAATTAAACAATGAAAATTTTATGTTAATTTAAAAAAGACTGCTATGGACATAAATGAAATACAAGGTTAACTGTTATGTAGTTTTCGATTAGAAAATTCTGCTCAAAAATAAGAAATGTGTCTGGGAAGATAGGGGAATCGCAAATTCCCCCATCTTCCCGTTTCTAATTATTTGTAGACTAGCTTTTGTCAGCACCTTTGCTCGCTCGAGAACACTCTTTTTTTCTAAATACAAGATCCCATTCTGTACCCCTGACAAAGATTATACGAAATTTTATGATGATTTGTCGAGTAGTTTGTTTATTTATTGACGTGTAGGTTTCCTCAGGATATTTTCCTTTACCATTTAAGCAAGTGATAATTAACTATTTAATATACACATACCTCCGAAAATTCAGGTGTGTGCTTTGTGATCAAATTCGAGATCTCTGCGTGAAAGTCCAACAGTCTCTCACTAGGCTATCGCTTATTTATACATTAACATTATGATAGATATAAATTCGTAAATATACGACTGTAAATATTTTCCGAAGAGGGAGTGGGGTGCCATCTTAAGTGTTTAGTTAAGAATGCTAACTTATTGCCATTGAATAGATATTTTATAGGGGTGTCGTTTGTCGTCTACGGATAATTACTTGATAGATAAGCTTATTAACATTTCGCTTGACGCTTGAAACAAACACAAATATAAGCCACGGGACCGAAGGCATATCGTCCAGTCGTTCGTATCATGACTCTCCGGTTTTCGTAGGTATTTACAGCCCTAACGTATTATGACAGTGCGGAAATAAAGTGTGCATTTGTATTTACCACGGTATTAACGCACATATTGTGCAATATAATATTTTCTAGGCAGATGGCTAGTTTCGGTCAAAGATACTGTAGTGAAATTCGGACTAGAGGCCAATATTATTATAATATAAATAATATCAGCCCTGTATTAAACTATCCCACTGCTGGGAACGGGCCTCTTCTTAGTGTGAGAAGGGTTAGGCCATAGTCTACCACGCTGTCCTAGTGCGGATTGGCAGACTTCACATATCTTCGAGAACATAACGGAGAACACTCAGACATGCAGGTTCCCTCACGATGTTTTCCATCACCGTTAAATCGAGCGATAATTAACTATTTAATACGCACATAACTTCGAAAATTTTATTAAATAGCTAATTATCGCTTGCTTAAATGGTAAAGGAAAATATCGTGAGGAAATCGTGGTTGTAACCCTTTGCACCATGAGAAGAGTCCCGTGCCCAGCAGCAGGACAGTTTATATAGAGAGCTGATATTATTATATGTATAATTAAAATATAAACTATAGGAAATCCATTATCAACGCTACATAAACATAAAATTACATAGCGCAGCTAATGCCTCCTATATTTTAAATTCTATTTAAAATATAGAATTAATTATTAAAATCTACTAAGCTCATAGTACAGTTGGATTATAATTTTTTTTTTTTTTTTTTTTTTTTTTTATTTTGCTCGTCAAAATGACCACACTCCGCCTGATGGTAAGCAGCCGTATGGTCTAAGAGCAGTGGCCTCCACATCGTCCTCATAGCAGCCGAGGCGATGTTGAGGTCTCTACTTTGACGGCCTGAGAAGGTGCTTTTTCACGCCCCGCTTAAAGGACCCAGGATTGAAGGAAGAAGGAAACACGTGCCTTGGCAGAGAATTCCATGCCTTGATCGTTCGGCAGAGGTATGAGGACCCAAACTTGTTGGTACGCACTCTAGTCGACTCCACCGTGTAAGGATGGCATCTGAGCCCAGCACGCGTTGTTCTGGATAGGAAAGGGGAGGGCGGGATAAGGTGGAATAACTCTTCAGAGCACTCCCCGTGGTATATTCTGTAGAAACATGCCAAAGAGGCAATATCCCTACGGAGTTGCAGAGGTTCCAGTGAACTCGTGACCTCTGGATCTCCGATGATACGGACTGCCCGCCGCTGTAACCTGTCAAGAGCGTCTAGCAAGTACTGCGCGGAGCCATCCCAAAGATGAGAACAGTACTCCACGCAAGGGCGCACTTGTGCCTTATACAATAGGCACAGCTGCCCAGGCGCGAAGAACCGCCTCACCCTGTTCAGAACTCCGAGTTTTCGCGAAGCTTGCCTAATGACGCTCTCGATATAGGTTTTGGGATTAAGGGAGCGGCAAAGATCCATACCTAAGATGGAGAGGCTGCCACGTATCACCAGTGGAGTGTTCTTCAGAGAAGGGAGGGAAAGGAACGGAGACTTTTTTGTTGAGAACGCGCATGCCTGGGTCTTCTTGGCGTTGAACTGGACCAAGTTCTTGGCACCCCATTCAGAGATGCGGTTCAAGGTCTGGTCAAGTTCAACGACAAGATCCTGCCTTTTCCCCACAACCTCAGCCTGTTTGGCTCCAGGACGTCCGAGATATCGCCCATGCACGGTACTGTCGTCTGCATAACAATGTATGTTGCCGAGATTCAACATATCATTGATATGCAGAAGAAAGAGCGTAGGGGATAAGACGGACCCCTGAGGCACTCCTGCATTGACCTGCATAAATTTGGAAGCGCGACCGTCGCAAAGGACCCGAATACGACGCTTCTGCAGGAAATTTGCAATCCAGGTGCACAGTTGAGGGGGCAAGCCATAGGCCGGAAGCTTGGAAAGAAGAGACCGGTGCCAGACTCTATCGAAAGCTTTGGCTATGTCTAGGCTGACAGCCAAAGACTCGCCGTGCTTGTCCATAGCCTCACCCCAGAGGTGCGTGACGAACGCTAAAAGATCACCCGTTGATCGTTTAGCCCGAAAGCCGTATTGGCGATCATTGATCAACGAGTGATCCTCCAGGTAGCGGACAATTTGGGTGTTAATAATCCGCTCGAACACCTTGGAGAGCACTGAGGTGATAGCTATGGGTCGATAGTTGCCTGGCTCGGAACGGTCCCCCTTTTTGGGAATCGGTTGAACGTTCGCCTCCTTCCAAGCCTCAGGCACAATGCCTGCGGCGTAAGACGTCCGGTATAGGCGCGTAAGTGTGGGAGACAACTCCGCTGCACATTTTTTGAGGACCACAGCTGGGATGCCGTCAGGTCCACTGGCTTTCCGAACATCGAGAGACTGCAGTATCGCACGAACGTCACGTTGCCTGATACGTATATCAGGCATGGTGTAGCCGCAGTTGGCAATGTTAGGCGGCTGCGAACCGCAGTCATCGATTCGGGAGTTGGCCGCAAAGAGATTTGCAAGCAGATCTGCTTTCTCTTGCGGCCGATGAGCCAGTGATCCATTCGGATATCTCAGAGGGGGCAGCGAGGTCTGGCAGAAGTTGGACTGCACGGCTTTGGCCAGGCGCCAATAGCTACGACTGCCCGTAGGATGGGCCATGAGCTCCTGGCCGAACCGTGCGACGCGCTGGGCATCCGCTCTTAAGTATGCCCTCTTGCAGACCTTTGTGGCTTGGTTGAACGCTGCCTTCAGGTGATCCACGGTAGAGTCGTGGAGAGTGCGAGCCCTGGTCCAAGCGCGGTACGCTGTCTGTTTGCGTTCAACAGCATCAGCGCATTCACGGAACCCTCATCGGAATGATTCATTAGTGCTGTAGGCACAATACAACGTAGTTTTCACTACAATGCTATCCTCCAATAAGATCTAAATTCTGTCAGGAAGTAGGATTCGGGCCAACTGCGATGTTCTCGTTGAACCAAGTACGGTATGTGTACACATACAGCGATGCGGTTGACGAAATATACGTGCTTTGGTTGCCTTAATGGCGCAGCTTTAATATATGAGACTGCTGTGCGTAAGGTATTGTGTTCGATTCCCGGGTTGAGCTAAGTCTTAATAGTCTTTTTCAAGATATTAGCAGTAGTTTCACGAAACTTGCCTATCCCTTCTGGAATATAGGCATGAGACTATGTATATATGTTAAACTGTTATATCGGCTCCATTAGAGGCACATCAAGCATAGTGGGTAAGTGGTCGCCTTGATCTATCGCCGCGTTGTCTACCACTTAATAGTGACTAGTATATTTTCTTCTACCTGATAAATTACCAGTACATGAGCTGCTATTTGTTTTATTTTGCCCGACTTGGCAAAGATAAAGTGAAACTTTAGCTTTATTATCGCATTTATCGCTATCAGTAGACAACATGGCCGCCTAACGCTGGACCACAATGCGGTGTTGTTACAAAATACGGTGCTTTCCTAATCCGGTGCTAGACTAAATACACAACACATAATACCGGTGCGGTATCCAACGTAAATATGCTTTGTTTTGCGCTACACTGAAACACATACCTATTAACTAGCTGCTCCCCCTGGCGATGCTTGTGGTAGTGTAGATATAACGTTATTTGACAGCGCCATGATCCTGTAAGTTTTTGGGACTAAAGTATTGTAAAAAAGCGAGTCTCTCTTTTCCCCCTGAATAAACGCACTAGAAGAAAAAGAGCTCTGGATATCCTAACTAATGTTATAAATGCGAATGTTAGATTATTTGTTACGCTTTCACGCCCTGACAACGAGTGATAGGTCAATTAGTTCAGGCGTGAAAACGTAACAAACAAAAAATCTCACATTCGCAATTATAATATTACTAGGTTTTGCCCGCGGCTTTCATCCAGTAATTAGATACTGCTACATACTTATATTTGCATTTATAATATTAGTTAGGATTAGTATGTTAAGTACTCGCATAGTTCTATACACAACTATTTATAAGAGCAAATGTGACTCCAGTTGTCGTGTCCTTCGGTTCCCATGGAAATGAATGGACACAAGCGAAAGCTTATTCTGCTTGCAATACAGGCAAGTGCACTTTCCCATACAATAAATATATAAGAGTGCATTCGTGACCTCAATAACTACACAGAAGTCCATACAGGCTGTTACTAATGTCTGCTAACAATGCGCGAATTTATTACTACGCTATTTGTAGCGGATAACGTAGGTGCTTTGTATTTGTTTGAAAATGTTGTTGGGCCGCAGTTACTGCGATATATTGAGCAGACATCTGTTACGTATTACCGACTGCAAAAAAGAAGCAGCTAGCATAGCTGCTAAGAACAACAATAATCCTGAAATCTTTTCTTTCTCTCTTTGTCCGTAGGGTTTCCATCTTTCTATCACTTTTGTAAAGCATAACATTAGATGCAAATAGTAAGCCTTGAATGCATGAATAGCTTAGTTCAAGCAAAGCGACGACATGATTTGCTAAGCTCGCAGATTCAATTCCTCCCCGATGTTCTTTTTCTTCTGATATTATTTACATACACATAAGAATTGCGATAACCTAGTGGGAGACCGTTTGACTGCCATGCAGAGTTCTCGAGTTCGATGCGAAGGCACGAACTCTGACTTTTCGAAGTGGTATGCGTATTATTTAATTAATTATCGCTTGCTTTAATGGCGAAAGAAAACATCGTGAGGTAACCTCTCAGAGTTCTCCGTAATATTCTCGATGATATATGAAGTCTGCCAACCCGCAGTAGGCTAGTGTGGTGGACTATAGCCTAAATTGAGAAGAGGCCCGAGTCCAACAGTGGGACAGTTTATAAACAGGACTGATATTATTTATTATATTATATACCAATTACATACTAAATTAGTATGGGAAAGCTTATAAAATAATTGTTAATACAGCCAGCATCTTTAGTTAGAGATGTTATGCCGCTATTACTTGGACTGCATCTTATTCTAAGCAGCAGTTCTCATATCTCTCCATAGAATGGCTCTAGTGGTACCGGGTTTGGTCATAATTTGTATTGAAGCTACCGCCATACTTTAGTATGTACCTTATATTCGATAAACCTAGGCCTTGGCAGGAATATTGGTAAGTGTAGAAAGTTATCTTCTCAGTATTAACCGGTAAACAGACCAGCATCATGGCATATGTTGGTATTTATATTTTTGGCTGAACGTGATGTCCATATTTGATCCCGGGCCAGGCAAAGTGTTATTGATTTTTCGATTAAGAAATTCTTTGTAGCAGCACATAGTCTGAAGCACCTGTTGACATGTACGGAGTAGGGAAATATACCCGGTAGACATTTATAGACTTAACTCCTATTACGTTGGATGACGTGAACACGCGCAATCGTAACTGCCAAATTGTACCAATCGATCAATAAGACAAGAAGTACATAAAACATAGCAGGCAAAATGTAGGTGTTATACACTTGCTTACACTTTCGGTAATGTAATACAAGGGTGACTATATATGTGAGGATTTAGATGTTTGGATGTTTGTAATCACGGGCAAAATGCAAAACGAATACTGATGAAGTTTAGCAAATGGATAGATTATCAACTTTATTAAAATAGAGATAAAGAGAGTAGATTCAGTGGCGTCACGAGAGTATATACCACTGTTGTGCATGAGGTCTCGGATTCAATTTCCGGGTCGACAGTTATGGTTTAAGGTCCCACGTAATAGGGCCGAGCTTTTTGTCGTTTACCGTGCACAGTTTCAGACTTCGTGCTGCTACTATAAGTTACTTGACGACAAAAACCCAAGAACACTTTTCCCGATCTAGGAATGGAACGCGAGAACTCATTCACAGCAATCGCATACACTTCGCCACGAAGTAATCCCCAAATAAACTGAGAAATTTATGTATTCATATTTACCTATCAACCCTTTTTCAGTTTCATGTCTTTCTCAACGATACCCGGTATCGTTGAGAAAGACATGAAACTTTAAGTTGTAAAATGTTTATAGTTGTCGTTGTAACTTGTACTTGTAGCACTATTGTCAATTGAATCTTAACTATGTAATTAAGTACGACAGGAATGGTTGGAGATTTGTCTATATTAACTAGATTTTGCCCGCGGCTTCACTCGCGTTTATCTCGATTTTGTCAATAAATTTCTACCCCTTGGGGACAGTCCTTTTTTAATAAAAGGTGGGTGTCCAAATATAACTGGAATACACAGCTTATGGCACTCTTCAGTTCATAAATATAGGTTATGTCAATTTTCAATCCCTTGGGAACAATATTTTTGAAACCCGTAGATCAGGCTACCAAATATAATATATTTCACTCTAGAACATTTCCATGCCCAAGATTTATAAATTAAATTCAATAATTTTTTATACACTTGTATATAATTAAGCTGAATATTGGTGTAGGAACATTTAATAATGTTATTATCTATACTAATATTATAAAGCTGAAGAGTTCGTTTGTTTGGTTGAACGCGCTAATCTCAGGAACTACTGGTGCTAATTGAAAATTATTTTAGTGTGGGTTAGCCCATTTATTGTGTAAGGCTATATAACATCACGCTACGACGAATAAGAGCGGAGCATCAATGAAAAATGTTACAGAAACGGCGAAAATTTTCTCATGTGAAGCAGACGAAGTTGCGCGGGTCAGCTAGTATTATATATAAGTTCAATAGAATAAACTTCCTACTTGCTAAAGAAATATTCAGATAAATGTGATAGAAACATATTTTCTTTTGCGTTAACCCTGTTTAAATATTCCATAAGTTTTATAATAAAACAGTAAAATCTCACAACTACATTTTACTTACAAATTTGGGCACTGAATGTAAAAAATCATCTCAAGAAAGCAGATGTTTTTTTTTATCGACATCATAAAAACTCGCATTAACGCCGACCAACGGCATCTAAATAAAATAATAATCGTAGAAAAATTATATAGTTTTCGTTTTATGAGTTAGTCGTTTGGCAATGTAATGTTAACATTCCCGTGCACAGGGCGCCTCTCGGACTGATAGCCCGGTAAATGTTAGAGCCCTATAAAATCGCCTGATAACTGGTACAAGTGGCTATTTGAGGGTTCAACCGTCGGGCATCATAGTTGGGTTTATATTGGTAGAAAATATACTGAATATAATATTGAAAGTACTAAAATTTGCTTCGATGTTTTTTGAAATGGTTGATAATTATTCGTGATATGAATAAATGATTTGCATCTAATATTAATAAGAGATTTAAAAGCACTGCCATTGTAAGTTGAATAATTACTGAATGCTAAATAATAAATATTGAACATTTAGAATGTATCTAGTCTAGATTTCATTAATCATGTTTTATTGCAAAATGGGTGAAATGTATATTTGTAGTGGCCATAAACTGCTAAATAATTATATTTTATAAGCTAACAATTTTGTGAGATCTTAGTGGTAGTGATTGTTAACACTATGTTAGGTCTTGACTTTGATTCTCGTGTCGACAAAGTGTTATTGGATTTTACTGTCTAAAAAGATCTCAGTAACAGTACCTACGGAGTTTGTAACTGTGCCCACAAACGGACTGTATGACGAGTGTCCTAAAACCCGTCCATAAATGTTGGTGTAATGTATAAAACAATTGACTGCGTGATTGAATGGCGGTATCAGATTTGTTTACCGGGTCTGGCTAGTTATTAGGATTTTTGCAGTTAGCATCACTAAGACTGGAGTTGATCCCGATAGATAGCAGAAGACTGACTCTCTATTATATTAGACCTAAAACCATAACTGAGGACATATAGGTAATCAAGCAAATTTTGAGTAGCTTCCTCCGTAGGTTTATCTCTGAATAAAGACACGCACTGGGAAGGATTTATGTGTCGCAAGGGCCTTTATAAATATTAATACAGCGAGCAAAAAGAAAACCTAGACTCGAAACTTCCATTTGTAGATTATAGAGGTGTTAGATCGAACTCATAACATTTGATACGGTAGCAGTGACGAGGCGACCACTTAAGCTACTACGCCGTTGTGCAGTCATCCCTCTTTTATACACTTGACTTATATATAACTGTTGAAATGTAAACAAACTGCCGCCTACACATCCGCGCACGCACGCGCGCACGCATATGCACACGCACACGCACACAATGCACTTAACGCACAAAGATTGCATGCATTAATTTATATTAATAGTAATAAAATTGTAAACAAAATAAAAATTAATCAGTTTTGTAACGACTTTATTTGCTATATCAAATAATGTCTAATATTATTTTTTTAATTCATTATTTTATAGGAAATAAATAATTTGTTTTTTTTTTTTGAAAATAATCATCCTTGATGGCGTAGCAGATGTACTGCACCCACATTTCACGAACTGTCATTTTAGTTCCCACAAGTTGGGGGCGAGGCTATAGCCGTACAGATCACATTTCCAAAAGCTTTTTGCAGTCAATATTTGACTGATGCGCTAGTTAGTCTTCAAAATGCAAACTGATGCCATGAAACATTCTAAACAAAATAATGTCTAGAGAATCCGTAAACACCTTTGAAAAATAAGTCCAATACTACGACTGACGGTCGAAACAACACTATGTCGATTGACATCTAATACTCAGACATAAGGTCAATGAAATTGTGGTCACCATAAATCTTTGCAAAGTGCCTCAACCCCGCCATCCTACTCTAAGCCTAACTGAAGTGGACGAATGAAAATCTTTACAATTTCCATTAATATTATATAGCTCTCTGAAATCACTTTCCAGGGTAAGTTAATGCATGAAATAATTCAAAATAGTCTGATTAATAGTTAAAGTAGGGAGGCTTTTGGGGCTATATTGATGTTATAGATTACAAGGTTAGGATACGCTTAAAGTTTGAGACATTATTTTGTGTTTTAAGAGGTTCTCAATCTGGCTCTAATTTTGACAGTCTGAACTACACAGACGAAGGTCAAAGGTGATTTAAAATGGCTGGCTTTAGGGAGAGTTGGCTAAGGTTGTATAGCATATAAGAGATTTGTGTAGAATTAATAATCTATACTAATATTAATAGGAATGACTTGTATTTTTTTGTAATGAATTTATAAACCAATAAACTACATGATCGATTATAATTGTTTTACGATTATTTTCTTTTTTTCTGTTTAAATAATACAACTCCCGCATTAAATATAATTCCTGTGTCGCGGAGCATTTTACAAACATTCAAACTACAGACACAAAGATCATCCAGACTAGGAACAACCATTTGTGAATTACACAAAGTTTTGTCCCGTGTGGGATTTGAACCCACAACACTCAGCGCAGTAGCAATGGCGAGGCGACCACTTAAACCACTACGCCATCCGTGCAGTAGTACAGTAGTGTATGCGACTGTTACGTATAAGGTATTTTGTTTGATTCTAGGTTTGGATGAAGTAAATATACAATACATAATAAGTAACGGGTATTAACGCGATCATGCATAATGTTTACCTTTTTTATGCTTGACGTTTCGACCAGGTTACACCGGCCGTGGTCACAAGCTAACTGGTGCTGCGATGTCATGTCTCCGTTTGTGAGTCAGTTTACTTTATACATAAACTATATAGCAAAACGCTACGAGCCACGGGAGCTTACCTATAGTGAAATTGCAACAGTTTGGTACGGCACACAAGGCAAAAACTGTGTGTTCCACAAATGGGAGTTCGAATTTGGATGTTCTTTGTGTTTGAATATGTTTAAAGTTACCTACGTTATAGAAATTGTTCTATCTTTTACCGCGAAGAAGACAAAAGAAAATATCTTCCTCCCCAGTGTAAAATCGAATAAGTCGAAACATATCTGATATTTTAAATCACTTTTCTTTACCCGCGTTGACATGAAAACATGTCATTTTATTTTATCTTTTACGCCAAAAACGACGAAAGAAAATATCTGTCGTCCCTGTGTAAAATATCCGTTAGGTCGTAAAATACCTGATATTACAACCTATACCTATTGTTTCTCTTTTATTAGATGACCTACATTCTAGACGTTTAGGTACTGTAAATATACACCACGTATTGAATATTTATTCGGCTAGCGAAAAAATCTTTCATTTTAGTGAAGGGATTGTGATATTGTATGTTTGGTGGTGTCAATTCTATAAGGCAAAGATAAGGATATTTTTGATTTAATCTCTTTGGATATTGGGTTGGCTATGCAGTTATGCATAATAATGTTTTAATTCTTTTAGTGTTGGATAGCCTATTTAGCGAGGAAGGTTATAACCTTCCTATAGGCTACGACCATAACATAACATCACGCTACGACCCAAGGGGGCGGCGCAGTAATCATAAACGCGGGTGAAACCGCGGGCGCATCTAGTGTGTAATATAAAGAAATTTATATTATATTATTAACTACTTGTTTCTGTCTGTACGTTCACCTGCGTGAATGCTACAACTATATAGTTGTTCTAGTTTCAAGAAGAGAATCTTACCTCGCCTTTTTTTTACAAGGGCAATAGTACCTTTTGTTCTAGGCACTTATAAGCTGGACAATTCCAAACATTCGGACACAATTTTTTCTGTCCCGTTTGGTGACCAAACCAACAACACTCGACGCATTAGCAGTGGCAAAGCGATCACTTATACAAATACCCCTGCCGTGCACTTCTATCAACTGTTTTTACTTGTGGACGGTACCCTATAAATATATACACTTATCGTAGAAAAACTTGTAATTTAGTAGAGAGGATTTTGTTAGTAGGTACATGTCTATAAGATGTTTGGGTTTATAAGTTTAACGCGCACTTGCCTACATTCCTAACATATTTCATCTGTTTCGTACCTATTCTAGAATGTATTTATACGCCATAAATAGGACGCGCAATGCAAAAATTACTTTTATATTTTGAAAACAAGACTAGAGATTTTTTTCACGGTTAATTAGCTAGTTAGTTGGTGCAGAAGCAGTGACAGAAACTGCTATGCTTGAAGTCGTCGGTTCGACTCCCGAGTCGGGCAAAGTGTTATTGATTTTTCTATATAGAAATTCTCAATAGCAGCAGGTGTTCATAAATGCAATAAAGTCGTTTGTCGAAATGTTGTTGTTTAAATATTTGTAAAGTCTCCCGCGATACAGGAATTGTTCGTACTGAGTAAAAACATCAATATTAAAATATATTTATTCATTTAGTTCACAAAGTAACATTTATGAACGTCAAGGTTATGTACACTAACTAAACTATAATATGAATTTACATTACGGACACTATAATATGAATTTACATTACTACGGACAAGAAACTCACGGCTGCCTATTTTACAAATTATATTTGTATCATAAGCGTATAAAACAAACTGCAATCAAAACAGTTCTAATTATTCCAAATATTCACTTTTCTCTATCCTAAATTCAACACAAAATTATGGCGAGTATTTCTCTGCGGCTCTGAGTGATATAACCTCGGCGACAGAGCCTTATTGTAGGCTGTTGGAGGCTTACCTGAACGCCACGCTAATGCGCAAGGTTTACTTCCAATTGTTTTATTTCCGTGATCAACTGACGGATTAGGCCAAGTTGCTGTTGGAAATTTGATGAAGATCGGCTTTTATAATCCTAACTAATATCTGTGCAAATATTATCAACAGAAAAGCTTTGAGCCCGATCAGCACCAGGTCCGAGAGGTGGCGTGCGTGTTCTCGCGCGTCTGTCTGTCTCGTGTGTCCGTAGCCTCAATCAAGGTTAAGTAGGGTTAAAATTTAGAAATTACTATAGGATAGGTCTTATTGTGTAGTGGCCAGCCGTTTCATACGTCGTCGGGCCAAGACCTCGGCGGGGTTGTGATTACATGTGAAAGTGATTCGCGCGGCCCCGTCGATTGCGGTTATGTCGAGGAACACCGTGTTGGATTTAGTTTAGGGTATTACCGAGATGTCGCTCAACATCTTTCCCCGATGAGTCCGACATAAACTCTCCGTCGCCGCACGGATAGGTACGCGTCAAAGCATACCCATACGAAAAAAATCTTTTAAACGCTGAAAGAATTTTATAAAAATCGGTTGAGTAGTTTTTGAGTTAAATCATTACAAACATACAAATAAACAAAAAATCAAATCTTTCCTGTTTATTATTAGTAAAGTGCAGATATAGTGATCATGTGATTGATTTTATTATCTAGAACTAAATGGCCGCGGCTTCGCTCGCTAAAATGTAATTTAGGTTAGATTAGTAACAGTACATTTTTCTGGATGAAAGGTACCATATTCCCTATTCTTCCCTATTCTAAATTTTATGACGATCGCTCGAGTTGTTATGGCGTGAAAACAAACAAACTCACATTCGCGTTTATAATAATAGTTAGAATAATAACAACATTGGTTCATATGCATGTAACAATGTTGTTCTTATTCTAATTATTATAACATAAACGAATAATATTATTTAAATACTTAAGATTTTATGAGATGAAATCTTAAGTATTTAAATAACATTATCCATCTTTTAAACAAGCTAACCTGATTGTCAAAATAATTTAAAGTAGGTAATGAGTACTTCAATATCTGATGGCCACTATCTCTCTTATTAATCGTATTGTTATTTTTATTGCATACCTTATTAAACACACAATGGAACCCAGACATCTAATTAAAGGGTAATATAGATTATATTACCCTTTGCCTCAGGTGTGCAAATAAAATTATCTGTGTTCTGTAGAAAACATATTATAATAAAATAAAATAAAATATATAGATAAAAAAGCAATCATATATATCATATATTTTATTAACGTAGTTTAAAAGTAGATATAATTACAAAATTATTTTGAAATACATTTTACATAGCGGGCGACATGTACGTCTTATAGACCATCTACATACCCCTACGAAAATATAACTATCTATAGTTCTTTGAGTCCCGCGGCACAGGAATTATCGATAATGCTGGAGTCATCTATTATAATATAAAAATAAAACTCATTTAGAATTTCAATTATAATAGAATTTTAAAATGACTTTATTTTTGCACGTTATATGCCATGATGCGATGACTATATTTTATTTTACTTTATTAATAAGGGTAAAAAGTTATAGCATCAACTTAAATAGTACATTTGTCTTGTTAGTAATTAATGCAATAACCACATCATTTGCCACAGATTAGACAGTTGACGGTTTCACAAGACTTACGCATTTCTTCTTTTACAGTAACTCTTAAAATATTTGCTAGCAAAGCCCTTTTGCAGGCTCCTACGCAGTTTATAATTCCTTGAATAGAAACGGCTTTCCAGACATTCAATGCTCCTCCTTCATACTAAAGCACACGAGATACATACATTTAAGGTATATGGTCTAGTAAAATGTAGAATCTGTACGTAATATACAAATTTATCCATCAGCAATCTTCATAATAAAGCCATATTGATACATATCAGCAAAAAAAGATAATATTCCATCCATCCCATTTATAACATTAGTAATAAATTCTAATCCATAGCGCCAAACACGACTAGCTGCATAATATTTTAGCATTTGCATCAAATACACGTCGACGGGTCCGGTTTCTTAACTGGAACTAATCCATTCAAACATTGTTTATATACAACATGAAATTTGTTATACGAGTACATTGTCACCAACAACGACCATGAATAGAAAATATTTATAGAACGCAAATAAACGCATCATTGTGACATATCAAACAATAGATACGTCGGTTTGATTACTATGGATAAAAATTATTGATTGCAATACAATTATTACAATGTAAAGGTTTTTAGCCCAATGGTTTTGCATCGGACTGTGCTCGTATGGATCTGGGCTATTTATTATTACTAGCAGTCACCAAGTGGTCGAAATTCGACCATAATCAATTTAAATTTTAAGTTTGATCTTTATTGGAGGTTACATATCATTTAGTCCCCTACTCTACATACATATGTTACCATAGTTACGAAGAATTCTACGACATTAGCCGAACAATGCCGAGATACTACGAACGCGATTCGACTGCTTGTGTCAAAAGCATAGTTGTGAGCGTATAGTGTTTTTTTTATTAATTTAATGTATTTCTAATGCATATTTTATAAAATATTAGGATTTGCCTCTCCTTCTCCATATAAACTTTAACTGTGCCAAATTTCATACCCCCCCCTCCGCGCAATATTCGTAAAAAGGGGTACAAATTTTTTGCTTCACTTATAATATATAGATTTTTTGTGAGCTGAAACCATTAGATACAATATGCCTATTACTGAACTGAATACGCTCAAGCATTATAACAAGCATAAAGTAAGAATACAGTTACAGCTAATATCTTCCAATATAATTTGCAAAATCATCGATGACATATGTATAGCCAGCTTCTAATTGGAATTAAACTAGTTTCTACAAGATTGTAGGCTACAACGGGACATCTAGATTATCCTTATTGACAATGTGTAGCAGAGTAGCTCTTTGCTCCCGTGGTATTAAAATGTGTTATACGTTTACGGCCTATCGAGATGTCTTCGATTAAATCCCATGTAGGGCAGTAATACCATAAACTCCGCAAATGCAATGGCATGGCATGCAGACGGCAATAGGTTACTCTGTGACATATTCAAGTATATATTTTTAAATATTTATGGACACTAAGTGCCGGCGTCAGTAAATTGGATTTCGCAGAATACCAGTGTTGCGATTTAAAAATCGCAATATACGCTGAGCGATGTCCACATTTTGGCACTGATGGGACCTTCACATTACATTTTAAATTTAAGTTAACACTTTCAGCGCAATGTGGTCTGCCGGCTGCCCACAAAAATTATTTTATAACAAGCCAATACAAATTTGTATATATGACCCGCGCGCCGCCCACATGGCCTGCTTATTTAGAAAATGCTTATACAGGTTGTCCGGTAATTAATGGATAACCTGGAAATGTCTTATAGTAGAACTGATGGCAGTTCAGAAAAAAATATGAAAAAAATCTATCCTAACTACTACCTTTTTTTTTTTTTTTTTTTTTTTTACGTGGGGGAATGCTATGACGCATATCCCTCCGCGGGGGCGGGCGGAGGGATTATGTCGGACTCGCCGGGGTAAAAGAAAGATGTTAAAAGACAATGTACCTCCCGGAATACCGACTAAACCTACCACGGTGTTCCTCGACAAAACCACTATCGACGGGGCCGCGCGAATCGCTTTCGCATGCGGTCGCGACCCCGCCGAGGTTACGGCCCGCCGTATGAAACGGCAGGCCACTACGCAACAAGACCTACCCAAGATAGGCACTACACAATATAAAAGCCCTACTGTCTCCCCCTAAAGGGGAGACGGACACGACACAGAGGCGCGCGTGGGAACACGCCCGCCGCCTCTCGGACCTGGTGCTGAACGGATGGCGGGCAGGCCCACAAAGCCCGCCACCCCCAGGTCAAACCTCAGGGTGGCTGGAGGTCATCGCGCGCCCTCCGGCGCCCGGCTCTGCGGTGTGTTTTTTTTTAAATTACCCTTTATAACTTTCTTATATACTACGACCATAAATGAATGAAATCCATCGGTTTTTTGTTGTTTTATTATTAATTTTTTTCATTTTTTCTGAACGGCCTTCAATTCTACTCTAAGACATTTCAAGGTTATCCATTAATTACTGGACACCCTGTATACGCATGGCGCTGAGAGTGTTAAACATAAATAATTTAATAAATTTGTATTGCTGCTCACTGACAATACTAGCATTGATTTTGAATGGCGGCAGTCGGTTTCCGTTTAATTAAGCGGCCCAGCCTTTGAGCAGAAATGAAATGTTAAATTTCTTATTATAGTATTGGTATATATGGGTGTGCCTTTTTATGTGCACTAATCTCTAAACTAAGGATCTAAAACATAGCTGGCGAAATGAGGTTTTCTTTTTACAGTTGCATTATATGATTGCTTGCAATATCAGAGGTATCACTAACGCGTTGACAACTCAGTAAAATGAATTAAAAATAGGATAATAATAATAATTACCGGAATAAATCACGACGCCGTTTTTCATCCATAGTTAGCAATATACCGCTCCACCAAACACCCATACCTATAGCCCATATATTAGAATCCATACGTAGCAATAGTCCTACGCCTGCTGCCGCTAGTGCCGCTGTAGGTGTTCCATCACATCTTTGATTAAAACTCTCGAAGGGCCTCTTCACGTTGGACCCATGTCTCCGTGTAAGCCTCCCAAAGGGTCAGGTATTTTCTAATATAATATGTTAGAAAGTACCTGTGATAAGAGAAAGATAATAATAATATTCTACCACATACACACAACACCATCTAGCCCAAACTTAGCAGAGCTTGTACTAGACAATGGATAAACATTATATAATACGACGGACGGTCAAGGTATTTGCGAACTCTTCTCTAATTACTTTGGTTCTGTTTTCAAGACTGACAACCTATCGAGCTCGCCATCTTGTCTCGAACAGCCGACCGTTGCTTCTGACCCCAGGATTGCTAGTGTGTTGTCATCGGTGTCATTTAGCATTAATGACATTACACTGGCAATACGTAAATTGGATAAGAGCAAAGGCGCTGGCCCTGACTTGCTTCCGCCTTCTTTTGTCAGTTCATGTGCTGTACAACTAGCGATGCCTCTTTGCATTTTATTTAATAAGTCACTCAACAGTGGCACTTTTCCGAAACGCTGGAAGGTGGCGCACATAGTACCTATTTTTAAGAATGGTGATAAATCGCGTTGCGAGAACTATAGACCAATAAGCATTTTATCCTGTTTTGCCAAGTTGTTTGAGTCGCTTTTATACAACAACTTGTATAATCACATGATACCCATTCTATCGGAACGGCAGCATGGTTTCGTTAGAAACAAATCTACCGTCACCAATTTGTTGGAATACAAGAATTACCTTTGTAAAAGCTTTTCAGTAGGTGGTCAGGTAGATGCTATCTACACTGATTTTTCTAAGGCGTTTGACAAAGTCAACCATAAATTACTTTGCAATAAACTTGCCGCCTATGGTATACAGGGTAACTTGCTTCGCTGGATTTCATCTTATTTAGATAATCGGAGTCAATTGGTAGCCTTAAAGGGGTACCTTTCTTCACCAGTGAGGGTATATTCCGGGGTGCCACAGGGATCCCATCTAGGTCCCCTTTTCTTTATCATATTTATAAATGACCTAATTGAGCGTTTGTCGTGTCAATGTCTCCTTTATGCTGATGATTTAAAAATATTTGCCAACATAACGTCTTCGACCGATTGTCAGAATTTACAGAACGACCTATATGTTGTCTCAGATTGGTGCAATACGAATAAAATGTACTTAAATATCAACAAATGCTTTTCAATATCTTTCTCAAATAAACGCAACAAAATTTTACATAATTACATTATTGATGGACAGGTACTTAATAGGTCCAATGTTGCTAAAGACTTGGGTATACTCTTTGATGACAAACTTTCTTTTCGATCTCACTACAAACATATAATCTCTAAAGCTAACCAGCTCCTAGGTTTCGTTCTACGGACAACAAAAGGATTCAAAAAAGCCCAAAGTGTGCTTTATCTTTACTATGCCCTGGTAAGAAGTACCTTAGAATATGGCTCTCCGATCTGGTCACCGTATTATAAAGTGCACATTAACGACATTGAGCGTGTTCAAAGGAAATGCCTTAAAATTATTTGTTACCGCCAAAAATTAGGTCGTACGTACTTCAATTACGATCAGCGACTGCAAAAATTTGGGCTCCAACCATTGGAGGGTCGTCGCAAATATTTTGACCTAGTTTATTTATATAAAATAATTCATTCAATTATTGATTCACCCGAATTGCTTTCGCATATTTCTTTTAACATTAAATACAGTTTACGTAGATCGAACCGTGTTAATCTCTTTGCCTTGCAAATTCACAAAAACAATATTTCGTATTACAATCCACTAGTAAGAATGACTAGACAATATAATGAATTAGTAACAAACAATTTTCAATTAGACATTTTTCATCCTAGAACTTACACATTTTTAAATACACTAAAGGATATCCTCTATCCCAAATAGATATACAAATAGTTAAACATTGTCAAGATGTATTGTTTTTGTTGTAAAACCTACTTATATGTTCTTATATGTATATTTGTACACCTTTTCTGTCTGTTAACTTGATGTTCAATTGTTTCGATGTGTGCACATGTGTTGAGTTGCAATCTAGATCTGAACATAAGCTTTGATTGTTTTTTATTTTTAATTTGATTGTAATTTGTTTTGTGCAATAAATAAATAAATAAATAAATAAATAATATATTTTTTTTTGTAAATACATACATATACATAGAAACACCCAGACCAAGACAAACATCCATGTTCATGCACACAAATGTTTGACTTGTGCGGGAATCGAACCCGCGACTCCAGGCGTGGCAGACGGTTACACTAACCACTACGCCATCAAAATTTATATAAACCAAAGGTTATATAAACCGCCCGTATTTTTACTTATCAGGCAATAACAGCTCCAACAACTTAAAGGCCAGTTTTCTTTAAAAGGGTTGGCGCTGCCGTCAAGAAATGGTGCAAAATATTAATCTCAGCGTACTTTATCAAAGATATTCAGGCGTGAGTCGAGAAGTACTGTAGATGTTAAGATACTCTTCTATCTCTTGGTTCATTTTATCATAAAGTACCTATGAATCAATCGATGAATGGTAATCATAGACAAGAAAGGTATTACTTTTAAAAGAAAATAATGCCTAAAGGGTCTTCATCCATGATGTATGAAGGTAGGGTATTAAAACTTATCTTAGTATTGGTTTGTAAACTTTGAGGTATACCGAATACTTTTCGTAAGTTCGTTTATGATGGAATTCAGAAAGTCTATGATTATATTACTTAGATAATGTTTAGACGCCATTTTTATTAACAAGGTAAACTATCATCAGCCTTCTTTATGCAATCGGTTTTTGAAATCCACGGTCTTTAATTAAAGACTGCTTTCCTAAGCTTTTTATGCCACGTATAATGGCCTCATTGCGTTTCATAGTAAGTTTTTAAGTGGTCACTTGTCTCGGTCTATCGAGCCAGTATTATAATAATAATGTCCTCCTGACCGAATTTCGCTCACGGCGGCCAATCTTAACGGATAATGGCCATCGGCGCAGGAGATATTATAATGCACAAGTGTGTGCGCAAACACAAGTGCACTCTCTGTTCCTTAACTCTCATGATCTGATGGGACGAATAATCCGACACGACCGGAGAGAGATCAGGCGCAGGACCAACGGCTTTACGTGCTTTCCGAGGCACGGGGGTGTCTAACACCGCCAACTTCCTAACTCCGGGCTCGTATTGAGATTTCTTAACAGAAAAACCCAATAAGTTTTTGTTGGCCTGACCCGGGATTCGAACCCGAGACCTCATGCACAGCAGTCGTATTCACTACCGCTGCGCCACGGAGGCAGTTACCAGTATTACCAACCTTTCGAAAATATGGATCCTGTGCTGCCAGCATATGTGACAAATATCTCTCATGTAGTCTTCCACGCATACTTCTCAAAGAGCCTGGAATCTTCCTTGCCCGTCACGCAACAAGGTTGTTTACTTGCGTATTCCTCTATATAATTTTCTTATAATTAGGTGACACCAATTACTTATAGATATTATACATTCTGTCACAATTACATAGAAATACCCGACATCCAGTCGTGCAAAAATAAGGTAACATGTTGAAAGAACACACAAGTAAAGTGGCAGATTTTTGACACGATTTTCCTCCTTGTGTTCATATATATGTCGAAAAATATGCTTTCGCCATCCATCTCCGGGAAGTAAATACAATTAATGTCACGTTCACCTGTCAGAGGCAATGAATGTTAAAGTTTCTGTTTAAACTTTCTCACGCGTAGAAATGAGTCGCAGAAATGCCATAGTCAAACCTGTTTCGTAATTATGTTTGTGAAACTTTTGTTGTAAATTCTTTCTGAGCTCAAGCAAAAATCTATCAAAAATGGAAATTAAATTTGCACTTAAAGGTGTCCATTTCTACAATTTTTTGCACAGAAAGCCAAATGCCGTAAATTATTATCAGTCTACATAATATATTTCCTGCGACTTACTAGGTGATTTTTATACGTAAATATTATGAAAGATATGTCCTTTTCTATTCCCCAGATAAGGTGTATGCGAAATTGCCTGATGATCGGCCGAGTAGTTAAGACGTGAAAACATAACAAACTAACAAACAAACTTACATTCGCTTTTATAACATTAGTTAGGATATTATAACAAACTATACATACAATTGTAGCTGGTCGAAGTCCATAAAGTATAATAAAGAAAAATAATGTATGGAGTCATTATAAGACCTATAGGAGAAGAAAATAATTATATTTAGAATATTCGTCTGTCTATGTTTGTGCGCGCATCACGCAAAAACTACTGCCTCCTAGAAGCCGTAACAAAAGAAAGGTAAGTGAAGTTAAAGGGTTAAGTTGAGCAGCGATAGCTCAGTGGGGAGACCAACAGACTGCAATGCAGAGGGTCTCGGGTTCGAACCCACGTCGCGCACCTCTGATTTTCTGAAGTTATATGACTTTTCGAAATTATGTGCGTATTGATTGACAATTATCGCCTGCTCCGTGCCTCGGAGAGCACGTTAAGCCGTCGGTCCCGACTGCCATGAACATCTATGGTAGTCGTTATTGGGAAGTCAGTGCTCTATAATATCCTGACACTGGTCTAGCCGTAGGGTATCGTTAGCCTTCGGCTTGCGAAGGTCAGGTGGCAGCCGCTCCGTGTAAAAACTGATATCCAGTCAAATCCGGTTAGACTAGAAAACTGACCCCAAGTGACTTGGGAATAATAGAGGCTAGGGAGAAAATTCAAATTTGATATTGACTAATAAATAAATTAAATAATCAAAGAAATTCCAACAAGCAATAAATTTATTAAATTGCTACCCTAAATTGCATCACTTATCCACCCGCTCATCCCACTTATTATCGTAATACAATATTAACATAACTCGCGGCTGGCAGGATACCAGCAAGAATTTGTCGAGGCTCCATACTTCGGAAAATATCTTCCATCGACTAGTCTCGCCTCTAAAGCACAGGAACATGATACCAGAATGCTTGTTATAAATATTTTATAAGCTAGATTTTCTTTTAAAAATTCTCTTTGCTATTTTTAACCTGTTATCTGATGTTGTGTATTAGAAATTGGATAACATTTTTGATCGATCGATCGAACGATCTTAATACGAGTACAAGCCGTTAACGACTAAGGATTATTTAAGGCGGTTGCAAATAAGCGAGTTTTCTTTTGTTTTGTGCAAGATATTGAAAGACAAGCTCATAGAAATTATGTTAAATGCTGCTAGTAAGAAAAGCCAGCTGTCGATGACAGACGTGCTAGCGGCTACCGTGATGGTTTAATATATGGATGGTTGTGAATTCTTGACTTGTCAGAAGCAATTCCACAGCAACAAAAACAAGCCGCTGTCCCTATAAGTGTCATATTTGTATCGATTATGTAGATGTCACTTTCACGCTTCGATTGTATAGAATACTTGATTTTGCCCGCGGCTTCAGTCACTCGGGATATGTCCTTTTCTGTCCCCTGTCAACGGGTATGCAAAATTTCATGATGATCGGTCGAGTAGTTAAGGCGTCAAAGCTAACAAACTCACATTCACATTTACAATATTAAAATACATATAAGAATTAGCTTTTGCCGGCATTCTTCACTCGCTCTAAATTTGTCCATTGTATGATATATCAATAGGTCAAGTTATTAAGGCGTGATAGCGTAACAAATAAACTAATTTTTGCATTTATAACATAAGTTTGGATGACAAGCTACCTCTAGTAGGACACCACCGTGTTCCGTATTATGTGATCTTTCCTCGCCCCATTTATATTTGCTTTATATCGTTCCTTTGAGCAATATATCAGCTATTAATGTATACCTACTAGCGATCGCCGAGTGCTCGAAATTCGACCAAAGTTTGCCTGTAAATAATTATAGTGTCTTATCTATGTGATATATGTTATTATATATTGATGTATGTAACCATGGTTACGCGCTTCGACTGCGTGTGTCAAATGCATGGTTGTGTGCGTGAAGAGCTTTTTCATTAATTTAATGTATTTCGGATGCATATTTTATAAAAATATTAGGATTCGCCTCTCCTTCTCCATATAAACTTTAACTGTGCCAAATTTCATACTCCTCCGTCCGCACAATTTTCCTAAAAAGGGATACAAAGTTTTTGCTTCACGTATTAATACATAGATACCGACTGTTATAAACTTTAAGAGTAAGTTTTCTCATTAATTCTTCGAGCGGAACTCAAAGACTAATTATATCAAACTTCGCAGATACTATCTGGAATGAGAAATTATACTTTTTATTGACATAAAGTTTATTTTAATTACGCAATCTCGCTGGTTTCGTGTCGTAAACTTGCACTAACACTTATGAGCAATCGTCGGCTACTAGGTTTGATACCAAGTTAGGCACTATTTCTGTTTACGCCGTAAACCATATGCTTTGCTGCGTTAGAAACGTTTCCTAGAAAAGCTTTTGCTGTCGGGCTATTGTGTTAAATAATAACGTGTGTTTTTGTCTTAAGTAACAATGTTTAAACTTCGTTTTACTCGTTTGGTATAACTGTGTCGTAAGGTTCTGGTTTCGATTACCTACTCGGCTAAGTTGTATTAGGTGAATCGGATAGTTCATTCTTTAAGTAATATCTCGGAGTGTGGAAATGTGTCCGATAGACGGCAATATACTTGCATTGAATAGATTTTTTTAAAATCTGGCGAAGTGTTTACGTTGCACACCTCTGCCTTTTAATTTGGGGATATACAAATAATAATAATAATAATAATAATAATAATATAATAATATAAATATGAATATATTTCATATAATTTATCAATTCCGATCAAATAGCTGCAGTGAACACGTGTTACATATGTATAAGTAAAACAATTACAACATGACCTCTTAACCAACGCTAGGAAGCCGGCTTCTTAGCGCACCCAGACCAAAACCCAAACGTAAATGTTGTTATGATAGAGACTACTTTTGTCTGAACAACTTATATTCATAGACAACTACAATTTATTTTACGATGATTGAAATACTTAACCATGATTACGCATTTTTTAGTAAATAAACTCAACTGCCAAAGTGAGTCAATTATCTGTGATAATTTATTAACGCGCGCTTTGTCTCTCGGCATTTGCTATTTACCTAGAAAAGTGGAATATCTTATTGGAAATCCATTATATATTATATAATTCTAATATTGATGAATCTGGATAAAACATTTCATATCTCCAAAGTAGGGTGACATTATAGAAGATGTATATAGTAATTCTACACAACATATTCTCAGCTTTCCAGGTCATTATTTCTGTTTCTGTGCACCGATTTCCTTTACGTCATCCTGCATGGACTACGCAATGGACTAGTGATCCCCTCACCAGTTATGGAATGAGGTTCGAAACTAATATTTAAGTAATCTACAAATTAAGTATTATTCAAAGTCTGTGTGTAGCTGTATGAGCTCGTCAACAATCCTCAAAAAAGGCTATCCTTGTTCCCACCACAAATAAATACATCATTTACATTTACCCAATATTCACACGACCATACTCTAAAACTCTACAGAATTAATACCGTATTAAGAAAACATGTCTATTCCAATATTTAACACAAGATACAGCATCTATAAACTTCTTAATCTAGTATCCTAACTACTGCTTACACCTACGACTGTAACTATATAACGTATCAACGAAAAATACACTCTATTCGAAACTAAATAAGAGCTAAAATTCAATCAACAAAATCTTTTATATCTATTAATTTCTCACGAATGATACCGAACTTTGACATCAGAACAGATATCAATAATTTATACTTGAACAACGTCTTATTGCAAGGGCATAGAGTTCAAAACTGTTTAATTTAAATTTGCGTAGGTGGACTTTTTGATAAAGGTATACAAATTGGTAACGTGATGAGCTGGGCCTTCAAACAAGCGCTTAAACTTGCTGTTACGTAATCATATAGTATAGGATATGCTCTCTAAAAGATTAATTATATTTTTCTGTTTCTCTTATCACTGGTTCTCTAAGATAATTATGTTATATAAATTATTATATTAGGCCTTTTGAGAGATTTACACGGAGACAAGTGTAGGACGCTTGCTATTTATGGTCTCTAATAATTACGAATTTAAATTGAACCACGAGATTTTATTATTAGTTATTTCGATAGCCCAAATTTATTTAAAACTGTTATTAACAAATTATTTTTATTATTAAATAAAACCCTAACTGTCTTAGCCTGATGATACGGCAATCCGAAACTATAAGCAAGAGATTGGGGGCATGCCGTGTGACCATAGACTACGTGCTTCCTGAGCACGAGGCTGTGCAACACCGCCAACTACCTACTTCCAGCAGTTATGAAGAATACACAGCAGAGCCCAATAACTTTATGGTGGCCAGACCCATCCCCTCGCTTTACCGAAGCAGTAGTAGGTAGTATAAAGTATATATCTCTCATAACTGTTGTAAGACTTTTAATCAAACGGCCTTGAGTTTGTTGCAGGTATCTTCTCCTAGGCCTTACCCTTTGCCTATACCTAGCAAGTAACCAAAACGTTAATTTATGAGACTTACTTCCGTTGACGTTCAAAAGTGTTAGTTTGTGACCTACAATTAATAAATTATATTCGTTAATAGTTATACGTCTAAATTTTTATATATCATTATTTATAACTACACTAATTTACTTAATATATATTTACCCACACATGTTTTTAACCCCCGACGCAAAAACGACGGAGTGTTATAAGTTTGACGTGTCTGTGTGTGTGTGTGTGTGTGTGTGTGTGTCTGTCTGTGGCATCGTAGCTCCCGAACGGATGAACCGATTTTAATTTTGTTTTTTTTGCTTGAAATGTGAATTAGTCGAGAGTGTTCTTAGTTACGTTTGATAAAAATCGGTCCAAGATAGCCGCCACCACAAAATGGCGAATTACATATTTTTTCACAACTCCCTCAATATGGGTATCAAATGAAAGGGCTTGACTAGTAGAATACTATACACTATGATAAATTTCAAATCCAAGATGGCCGCCACCAGAATATTACATATTTCCACAAATTATAATTGTTCAATATGGGTAACAAATGAATATTGTACCGGGGGTTTTTTAAATTTTAAATTTATATTGTAACGAAATACAGTAATAATAAAAATACTAAATATTATAAATAATGAGTAAGTAATTGTTTGCTTTGACATTGAATTGTATGAACTTACTTGTTGCGTTCGTTGCGCCCGCTGTTTTCAGAAATCCAATCGCTCTCAAACAACAAATCAATCGCGTTTCAATTGTGTGTATTGCTGCTGTGTTGCCGTGTATTGTTGTATATAGAGAAATCTGTTTGAATATACGATTTAATTCGTTCCACGGACAGTATGTCGCTCTTCATTCAATTCACAATCGGAAGGTTTTTGCATTGTATTGTGAAAACCAATTTGTTATTTGTGTTGAGTTAATTATTTATACATAATGGCGGATGATTAATTAAATTTGGCAGCGTCCGGCCGAGTTAAGTTGTACCTACTAGGGAAGATATTTGGATGTTTTTAACATGTACGTAAACTGTTGAAAAAATTTAAATGATCCTTGGAGCATACATAGATAGATCATGTCCTGGATGAAGACTTAAAAATCGTTTTATCCAGATTTTCGACGCGGGCTAAACGTGGGGCAGATCTTAGTAATTAACATAAAAAACTAACTAAATACGTTAATAGTGCAGCTATAAATTGAAAAAATCTACTTATGTATTTATTAGTACCTGTTTTCTTTTAGTGCAAGCGACTACAAGATTTTCAGTTTATATGGAGTTGTGGCTTGGCTTATATGTGGTAATCGTACGTTTTAATACGGTCACAAAATTACCGAATTGTGATGTACAGTGAAAGTGCTAAAACCACGAGTCCTAACAAGATGACGAATCCGTGTTCGGCGCGAAAAGTAAGAGTTGCGGCAATTCACATACATAACTCTAAATACCATTTATTTCTTTCCATATTTTCCTATTCTCTAGGATCGACAATAATATTAGCCCTGTATTATTAAAGTGTTAGGTCGTAGTCCGTCACGCTGGCCCAGTGCGGGTTGGCAGACTTCACAATAAGACATGTCTTCGAGAACAATATGGAGAAGCCATGCAGTTTCTTCCACGATGTTTTCCTTCACCGTAAAAGCAAACTATAATTAACTATTTAATACGCAACTTCGAAATATCAGAAATGCGTGCCTTGGAATCAAAGTCGAGACCTCTGCGTGATAGTCCAACAGTCTCCTACTAGACTATCACTGCTATTCTTTCATCCTATATTTAATTCTTATTCACTAGAATCGACGATGCAAGAGTATTTAGTAATCTTAAACTATAATAAATTAATTTCATAAAAATAAACTGATTATACTGTATCAGCAAATCTTCAAGTAAATTTCTATTGGCAGCAAGCTTCACTAAAACCAGGAATTAATCCGAGAATCTTACAATCTGCTATGTCTATTTTAGAACCTGTATATTGCATAAAATAAAAACGGCGTAAGTCGTCCACAGAATGAGTTACTGTTGTTGTATTCTTAGTCAAAAACAAAATGGATAGAATAATTTATGCGTAGGAATAAATGGCCCTATTATCTTTACTTTCACGATTATTTATTGTAGGTACATAAACATATTTGTACAATAGCTATTTACGCAAATGTTATGTCTTATGTCTTTTTACTTACCCATTTATGTTATTTAAAAAAAGGACAACTTCACTCTTGAAATAATGCCTGAGTCATGGGGATCTGTACAAACATTCAAATAACGTAAAGAAAAGAACACCCAGACTGACAAAAACTATTTGTGGATAAATTTTTGTCCCGAATGGGGATCGAACCCACAACAGTTGAGGTGACCTCTTAAACTGCAACGCCATAACCTCGTTTAAATGTTATAATAGTATAGATATACGAATAATTCCAAGTGCAACAAAACTTAAAAAAATATAAGATAGACATACACAGCATATTATATCATATTGTCTCATACGTCTTTGTCAAAAATCATGTAATAAATGTTTGTGTCCCATATCTGTCGTCTACTTCGCTCACTTTCACGTTCCATTGATCCTATTGTGTTACGCTGCGCATCCAACAAATAGATAATATGTGTACCACGTATTTCCTTTACACATTGTTATATTCATCCGAGTATAAAATCGTTTATAAATTTCATAGCAATTCGCCAATATCTTGCTAAAGTGCTCGGCAGAAATATACAACAAGTATTTTTTTAATTGTGGGGTTATATGTCGTACATTTACGCGAATGGTATACATTTAATCGAAACTACTTTATACGGATTTTGTCACGTTATTTTAAAACACTTTCATTACATAGTTAAAAATCTAAATAGTTCGAATTGTGGTAAAGTTCAATAATAGTATATACTTCAAAAGTTATTTCTTTTTAGTAGTTTGTATGGTATAACTCCACAATTCGCCAGCTATGGCTCGCATGTAATAGTCGTTGTGTCCGGTAAATGGCAAGAGGACGAGCCCATTGCCGTTTACCGGAGACAGCTATAGTGCGAAATATCCTTAGAAAATAGAACCCGAGACCTCATACACAGCAGTCGCAAACAGTACCGATGTGCCACCACAGCAGTTACAATTAACCTACTGATATACTTTTGTATACAGGGTGTCCAAGAACCTGGCGTCCAACTGGATTCCCACGATGCCCCAAGTTCTAACAGTACTCAGAAAAATATTTTAAAAAATCCACCCCATGTACTTACAGAATTATACTGATTTCAAAAAAAAAGGGGAAATGAGCACCCTGTGACATACTTTTGAATGCTGTGACTGCTAATGCTGATAATTTCGATATTTCTTGGAGGTTTTGTAATCTAGGGTATTGCTGTGTCTAAATAGAATGTAAAAATAAAGTACTTATTGTACCATTTTAAAATAAAATATTATTTTAACTAAAGGTGATATGGAAAACTATTGAATTTCGCAACTTTGACCGACTGTAGTGTAAAAAAAATGTACCAAAATAGTATGGCAAGTGACGTCAAATTTTGACGCGTTTATTCCTCTTTTTAAAAAGGTATAATACTTACACATTAATTTGAAAAAAAAAAATTTTGATAATATTTTTACTCAACAACCCAATTTTTACGATGTCTTACAGAATTCTTAGAAAGAAAAATTTACGACGAATTGAATCTAACCTCTAAAGAATTACTGTTGTATGCTCATAAAAATAACAACAGGCCTCTCAAAAAACAGGTTAGACCGTAAGGGACGGTATGTGCATGCATCTCACCATAGTGATTCGTTATTACAACAGGAGGGAGCAAGACAGAAACTATCTTTGCGATTTGCTGGTTCTTCTTTATGGTACCCCATTATTCAGGTAAGAGTGAGGGAGAAAAAGGTTAGAGGTGCGAGTGAGATAGATAGTGACGCTATCTGGGATCGTGCTATTTAGGATAACAGTACGGTCAGTACGCGTCACTGCCTCCTGCCGTTACTACGCACCTCTCTCTTATTGTTACCATTGATCACGTACTACGATTTAAAGCTTTGTTTATTGGACTCGATTACTCTTTGTGCTCTGGACTTTGAAACGAACTCTTTACGACGACCTTTGCCTGTGTTTGGACAGTTTGTGTTTTGTGTGTGCTACCATGGCGACCTACACTCCGCAAGAATACGCAAATATGCACTACATTTATGGAGAATGTAGAGGTAATGGACGAGCTGCAGCGAGACTTTACAGAGAAAGGTATCCGAGGGCTACGCGATATCCCGACCATCGAGTTTTCATTAATGTGCACAGATCACTATGTGACGGGCGGTTCCCCAATCAAGTAGCTGGTGAAGGACGACCCGTAAATGACTTCATACGCGATGAAGTTTTAGAGGCGGTGTCGGCAAATCCAAGCATCTCTGTGCGAGGAATAGAAGCTGATACGGGGATACCGAAGAGCACAGCACACAGTATTCTCCAAAAAGAAGAATATCATCCGTACCACGTACAGCGAGTGCAAAGTCTTTTACCTCGAGACTATCCGAGCCGAGTCGCGTTTTGTGAAACAATCCTGCAAAAACATCGAGAAGACGAAAACTTTATCGACAAAATTTTGTGGTCAGATGAATCTACATTTAAGAAGGATGGCTACATGAACCTACACAACTTGCACGAGTGGCATGTGAAAAATCCGCACTTGATGCGAGAAGATAGATCCCAGTACCGGTTCAAAGTGAACATGTGGACCGGTATTCTCTGTGGGAATATTATTGGTCCATTTGAGATGCCCGAGAATTTGACTGGCGAATCATATTTAAATTTTCTTCAAAATGATTTGCCAAACTTACTAGAAGAGACCCCACCAGATATGTGGTTCCAACACGACGGCTGTCCAGCACATTTTCGCGTATCCGTTAGAGAGTTTTTGGACGAGCAATACCCGAACAGGTGGATTGGGCGATCAGGAACAATCCCGTGGCCAGCCCGCTCACCTGACTTAAATCCGCTGGATTTTTTTTTCTGGGGAACTATGAAGGAGCTCGTTTATGCGAAGCCCATTAATGACATCGCTGACCTTCGTGAGAAGATAACACAAGCAGTGCAGGTGATACGTCAAAAAAGTTACTCGCGAAACATAAAGCGGTCCTTTTTAAGGAGAGTGAGAGCTTGTATTGCCGCGGGTGGTCAACATTTTGAACATTTATTGTAATAAAATATCTTTAAACTAACATTCTTTGCTTTTATTCTACTGGGAACCCATCTACCTGTGTGTATTTCCTTCTTGCTCACTCTTGGAACCGAAGTAAATAATAGTAGTAACATAACAGTTTCTAAGATAAGAAAGGGTCCGACAGTTACCGTTAGTAGGTAGGCACTTCGTAAAAATTGGGTTGTTGAGTAAAAATATTATCAAAATTTTTTTTTTCAAATTAATGTGTAAGTATTATACCTTTTTAAAAAGAGGAATAAACGCGTCAAAATTTGACGTCACTTGCCATACTATTTTGGTACATTTTTTTTACACTACAGTCGGTCAAAGTTGCGAAATTCAATAGTTTTCCATATCACCTTTAGTTAAAATAATATTTTATTTTAAAATGGTACAATAAGTACTTTATTTTTACATTCTATTTAGACACAGCAATGCCCTAGATTACAAAACCTCCAAGAAATATCGAAATTATCAGCATTAGCAGTCACAGCATTCAAAAGTATGTCACAGGGTGCTCATTTCCCCTTTTTTTTTTAAATCAGTATAATTCTGTAAGTACATGGGGTGGATTTTTTAAAATATTTTTCTGAGTACTGTTAGAACTTGGGGCATCGTGGGAATCCAGTTGGACGCCAGGTTCTTGGACACCCTGTATAATGTCTACGCAGTTTTAATAAGTTACTACTCAATCTATAACAGGCACGCCGAACGTAGAAACTAGACTTCCAGTGTATTGAAAGCGATTTTTAAATCAAGGAGAATAACCTAGTCAGTTTTATAAGAGCACTTTATTTATCCTTTGTATTGTAACGCTGTTTACAATCGAGCAAATACAGCTGGTTACGATAAGCTTTTAAAAAAAAACAAGCATTATTTATATATTTGCTTTTTAATAAAGTTCTATATTTTGTATAAGGTATAGTAGGCACTAATTAAAAGAAACGGAGTGTCTGGTTTAGAATTCAATTGCAGACCATGAGATCCGGCCTTTGAATCCCGGATGGGTCAACAAAAATTTAGGTTTCTCTGAGGTCAAGGTCAAGAATTTCGCTGTAGCTGCCCTGAGAGGCAGAGCACTAACCAAGCTTTCACCTCACTAACTATTCGGTGGCGCAGCGATATTACATGCGACTGCTATACTAAGGTCTTAACTACAAATCCTGAGTTAAGCCAATCAAAAGTTTGTTAGCCCGACTTGCTCCGATTGACTTTCTCCTCCTTAATAGGGTAGGCAGAGATAAATAGCGTGATAACCGAAAACATAGCTGGTGAAATATGGCTGCATTTCGTCAGCTGTTTTAGGGCCCAAAAGCACAAAAACTTAGAACAAGAAAGGCAAGATATTTGCAGTAGCAATACGGAGGAGATGGGAAAGTCTAGAAATGTGTCTATTAGAACACATTATCTTATCTTGATCCGGGGGCCAGTCATTGTAGACCGGCGACACTTCGACCCAGTGGGATCTATTAGAACACATTACTACACTGCGTGTTGCTGCAAAATTTCCTTACATAGTATCCCAATATCGTTTTCTCGACCCGGAATTCGATCCCTGACCCTCGCAAACGCACGCATATATACTCGCAATCGTAAGCTAAGACCAACGAAGCATTATGTCAATATTATCGCGCCCTAGTTAGCCTGAGTATCCTTCCACCTGCCACATTAAACACATTAAATTAATTAATATTTAGTATCAGTTCGCACTGTATCCCAATTTATAAGCTTATGAGTATTTTAAACTAGACAATTGTTATTTTCGTAGTAATGGCCGTCTAAAATCTGGCAACCAACTATTTTGTTATTAGTAAATGCACTTTTGTTAATAAGTTGAACTAATAAGTAGCGAAATAGATATGAAGAACTTACGTAAAAGAGATAGCTAACATTCGTATAATTGTGCTTTAATGTTTTGCAAGGGATCTTATTGAAATGTTTTTATTTTCATGAAAAAAGCAGCCAGTGATATTATACCTATTGCAGGCGTTTGCCCAGAAAACTATTAGGAACATACGTCGCCTCATCGCATATGTAAGTTCCTTTAGTACAATTCAAGAACATTCTACACCTAAAAGTTTCGTCATTAACATTACTGTTAATACATATATAAAATTTTACTCACATACCTTTGAAACACGAACACTTCAAATCATTTGAATATTACAGCTATTATGGCACGTTTAGGACTAATTTTTCTTTATAGGCTTGTAATAACCGTGAGTAAATAGTTACGTGTGACGGTTATTAAATAATGTTTGTGGACGCATGAATGGCGTAGTGGTTTAAGTGGTTGTCACCTCTGCACTGAGTGTGTTTGAGTTCGAAATCCACACAGGACAAGGTTTGCGCGATCTACACATGTACAAGTATTCATACCGATTCTGTTTTTGATGTCTACATATTCTTTGAATGTTTGTAAAGTCTTCGGCGATACCTGTATTATATCTACTACGAGAATTACCTTATAGTATACCATAGATTTTGCCCGCGTAACTGTAGGTTAGATTAGTAACAGTACTTTTTCTGGATGAATGGTACCCTATGTCCTTTTCTGTTCCTCTAGCATGGTATATGCGAAATTTCATAATCGAGTAGTAAAGGCGTGAAAGCGTAACAAATATAAAAAATCTCATTCGCATTTATAATATTATTTAGAATTCTCAATAGCAGCCCGGACTTAGAAGGTAGGCGATGTTACACAATACCTGCTTGGAAAGCAAGTAAAGCCGTCCGTCCTGCGCCTGATCGCTCTTCGATCATGTATGATCTTCCAATGAGAAGAATATAGCCTTCTCATTAGACGATATAGGCATTAGGCGACCACTTTAACCACTAAGCTTTCCGTGCAGTCATATATTTGTATGATATAATTTATTTTTTCATCACCTTTTTGTAATGTCGCACTGCTGCGCAAAAGCCTCACCCTTGGACTTTCAAATCACTTTGTTGGTGGATATCCCCTGACCTTATGACCTTGTGACCCCTATATCTCGGAGGTCTTTTAAAACTCGATCCATATTCAAACTCAACCTAGGGATGAACCCAAGGTGTCTGCACACCAAGTTACAAGTCAATCGGTCGAGTGGTTTTAGAGCTATGCCTGTCACTAACAGACAGACAAAACAGACACACAGACCCACATAGTGTTTTCATTAATCTCTTCGAAGAAGACTCAGAGGTTAATAAAAGCCTCTTACGAATGCTAAAGATCACAATTCATTATATATAACATGATTAGTAATAATCAAAAACCCTTTGAAGAGTATGTTGATATATAATATGTAAGGGACGGCGTACCGAAAACTGAAATAGTAGATTGAGACCATTATATAAAAATAATTTAAATTTTCAGTAGGACTTTTTCTGCAGTTTTTATTTTTCTGACTATAAAACCAAGAATACTATATTGTACTAAAATACAGCAATGTAATTAAATCGTCGTGATTTAAACAGATCAGCTGTTTCTTGCGCGCGGTGCGCAGAGGTCATTCCCCGCGGTGCGTTATATTGAGAAATCCATTTCGTACAGCGTAACAATGTTAATCAATATAAAATTTTAATCTGGTGTTTTTATGATTAATATAAGTTTCCGTCGTGATACCTATATATCCCTTACACCCAGTATATAAATCGTTTTTAAGTTAATATTAATTAGTTGCATAGCATTTTCTTCAGATACATATAACTCGGCCTCGATGGCGTAGTGGTTAGTGTAACCGACTGCCACGCCTGAAGTCGCGGGTTCGATTCCCGCACAAATCAAATATTTGTGTGCATGAACATGGATGTTTGTCTTGGTCTGGGTGTTTCTATGTATAATATGTATGTAATTACAAAAAAAGTATATATGTATGTTTATCCATTGTCTAGTACCCATAGTACAAGCTCTGCTTAGTTTGGACCAGATGGTGTTGTGTGTATGTTAAAAAAACAATACAAAGATTCACGCCTGTTTCTCAGAGGGGTAGTCAGAAACTACGGATTTCCATTTGCTACGATCCTGTCAGACTTTTCTTATTTCATTCGCTTTTATCACATTCCTCATATACGCTTGAGATACAATATTTTAAAATTGCGACGCATCCTACACATAACTGTCTTGCCACGGTGGTGACGTGGTATTGTATGTGACTGCTGTGCATTAGGTTTGTAGTTCGATTTCCGATCGAGCAGTGTTACTGGGTTATTCTATCATTAAACTTTCAGTAGCAGAGAGTCTGAAACTGTACCCACTAAATCGGAAAAGGCCCACACACAGCTCACATTCATTACAGCTGTAGCACTGAAGCAGTCAACCTTGCCTAAACCGGGAATCAACACCGGAAAAATTAACGCAATATTATGCTGCGACATAAAAAGGATAGTCTAAAGCTTTGTATATATAACATCTCCTTGTTAAAATTTACCTTCTTCTTCTTTTCGTGTGGTTAGTGGCGGCCAACCTATTGTTAAGAGTTGTTCAAGCCGCCCGTAGGCCTGTGAAATGACTGCTGTCAATTTCGCAACAACCGGTACTGACTTTTTACGTGCCCCCCGAAGCACAGAGACGCTGAAATGAAAAACCACTAAGCGGTACCCCATCTATAGACTGATTGCACCTAACGTTGCTTAACCTCACTAATCGTTTACCGATCATTGAGTGCAACTATCTATGACTTAAGACGCAGTATCCCATAAACATTGTGTACACACGGTACACTTATTAAGGTAGTACATTCTACGCAGTCTAAGCAATTCAACGCTTAGCTAGATATAAAGTTTTATAGCTTGTAATTCTAGTAATAGGTCATGTATTTACAAAGACAGTTTTAAGTACTTGTAAACATAAAAGGTATTCGTGAGAGAGTTCACAATATTCTCATAGAATATATTATTGTGATGTATGAGTTTAGAGTAATACTATTCGACTGCAAATTTGCACCTTTGACTTTGTTCGCCCGCATCATATTGTAATGCCTAGATGATGCAGCGAAAAATGCCACTGCAGTGTATGTATATGTCTCGTGTTCAATACCTGGGTCAGGCAATGTGTTGTAGGGTTTTCTGTCAACAACTTAACGGTAGCAGCACAGCGCGGCGATTGGAACTGTGCATGATAAACGGTAATTTACTCGCCCTCCATAACCTATCTAATATTATAAATGCGAATGAAAGTTTGTTTCTTTGTTTGTTTGTTATGTTTACACGCCTTAACTACTCGACCGATCATCATGATATTTCGCATATACGTTGTCAGGGGTACAGAAAAGGATATAAGATAGCTTTCATCTAGAAGAAAGAACTTTTTCCAAGGGAAAGAAAATTGACATAATCTACATTTACGCGAGAGTAGGCAAAATCCATATTATATAATCCCGCGAGAACGGATATCAGGATGAAGATAATCCGATGTATTAACACATCGAATTATCTTCAGGGCTTGAATCCAGCGACTTACCCACCATGCAAAGCAATGAACTGGCACACCGTGGTGGGTTTCAATCGGTAGGCCCGAAGTCTTGGGCGTGCCCGACATAACTCTCTCGCCTCCCCTTGTGGCGAAGTTAGAGCGACTGAATTGTATCAGAAACGCTTATTATTGATAGAAAATTACACTTTCTTTAAGCGTCATAAGATTATGTTTTAATGATGCATCAGGGGCATTTAACGTTAGAAATTAAAAAGATCTTTGTCTATCTGCTAAATACCTTATTATCAAGAAATCTGTAGCCTTTAAACGCTTGAAATATAAAGTTGCACATACGCGACGCCCATGCGTGCTACTTGCACGTTAGTTATGTCCGTTGTTTAAATATCAGTAAAGTTCAATGTTGCTCAAAAAAATTACTTAGAGCGGGAGATTTATACCTCCCGCTATAAATATAAAAGTATTTTAATCCTGTAATGGTAGGTATCTCGGTGGTGCAGCGGTAGTAAATGCGAGTGCTGTAGATAAGATCTGCGGTTCAATTCCTGGTTTATTCAAAGTGTTGAAAAGATTTTCGTTGTAGTCTAGAACTGACTGGTAAACGGTAAGGTAGTATAAGTAACGGCAATAGGCTCATATTACGCAGCACCTAAAATCTTAGCTAGCGAAATGTGGGTGTTATACACCTCTGTCAACCCCTTTGGGGGTAGTGGCGTGACGCTATATATGTTAGTATGTACCTCTACCGAAGTAAGGTACTATCCGAACAGACATACATTCATCCAAAACATTAATATATATGCGAATTAATTCAGTATTTCTTGAAGGCATGTCTCAAAGCAATATAACTTCCCCGCTCAATTTAGCGAGAGACATTCGTTTTCAAAACGTATTTGCGTTTAAATCCCGCTCGTTATCATACATTCTCAACGAGGATTATATTAAAGGGGCGATCTGTTAACAATGAATAACAAGTCTTAAAACTCGTGAATTCACTCCTTCCAGCAAAGACAGGAAACTGGATTTAGGGTAACACCAAAATTTGAAAGTAATTTCTATTTAAAGAATCTTTTCTCACATTATATATTTATGTAATGTGAAAAAAGGTTCTACTCGTATAAAGAGGAAAGAACAAAATAGAATAGTAAGTTTCTGCAGTCCGAATTTCGTCCCAGAGGCCCATTTTTTTTTCTTTTTTTGTGGTCTAGGCTGGCAAACGAGCAGACGGATCGCCTGATGGTAAGCGATTACCGCCGCCCATGGACACCCGCAACCCCAAATGAGTTACAAGTGTGTTGCCAGCGCTTTAAAAAGGAATGAATGAGGGAAAGGACAAAGGAAAGGATAGGAAAAGGATCGGGATAACTGGCCCCCCGGCTCTCTCACTCACCGATACGAAACGCAACAGTACGGGTACCGTTACTTCACGCCGATATTCTGTGAGAGGGTAGTACTACCCCGGTCGATCCAGCCCATTCATGCTGAAACCAGCGAGAATCAAGGAGGACAGGAGGCCATCTGCGCTGAAGATATAATAGTGCACAAAAGTGTGTGCGCAAATTCAAATGTACTCTCTATTCCTTAACTATCGTTATCTGATGGGACGGCCATCCGAAAAGGACCAGGAAGGATCGGACGCAGGACTAACGTATTTTCATCTTTAGCAAGTTGGAGTGCAACACCTTAAACTTTCTAACTCCAGGCTGCTTTACTTCGTTTTTCACATTTCTAACGGAAAATCAAATAACTTTTTGCTGACCCGACCCGGGACTCGTACTCGAGACCTCATGCATGTGCATGTTACTTTTATTACTGCTAGAAATCCCACATCGGTTTGCTGTACTGGTGAGGTGTTTGTCTATTACCAATGCCTACTGCCTAACTCTTGGTTAGCATTTCCCAAAGCGAATGTTCGTATGTAACCTGAAAAGAATTAAAGACAGTATAAAAGTAAAGGAATGAAAGAAATAGGAAAGTGATTCTCTAATACAGGCTCACTCTTGCGTAGAAATGTGAGCCTCTAATACGAACGCCTTCTGCCTCTCTAGTAAGCTAGCACATTGGTACATACAGCCAGCAACACAAATTGATAATCACATGCGAGATTTCAATCTTTATAATAACAAAGGTTAGTTATTATATTAGACTTAGTTAAAAGTAGGTTGATTTAACAATATCCACCAAAAAATTTTAAATAATATATAGTCTATTCTCGAAATATAAATTATTTAAAATTAACCATTGCTTGTTGTAAAGAAACCCCGAAATTATATGTAAAACGTAAAAGGCAATTTCATAGGTAAACAGCTAATATTAGCTTTAAAACTGTTTTACATGTTTTATATTGGTTTGAATAGCGTTATAAGTGTCACAGGTTGAAAGAACTTGAGGCCTGTGACGTAGCCTTGGATTATGAAAATATAACCTACACGTATTTGCTTTCCAATAATCTTACTTCCACTGAATATCCGTCTATATTTAAAGGAATTAGGCGTTACTTGTAAAAGCCATTGTAATAGAATAACACGTGTCGGTTGGAGTACGCTCGGCATTTTTTTGTCCCGTGTCAAACCCACCACACACGACGCAGTGGCAGCGACGAGGCGGCTTCTTAAACCACTACACCATCCGAGCATTTACTTACATAGTTTTAAGTCGTTACTAGTTACACACATTAATCGTATTCACTACTGTTGCCTAACCGAGCATTGCTGTCATCTGAAATCGTGCCCAGAAGACTACTAACCAAACAATTTGTATACCAATATTAGACACAATAATAAACGATTCCATTCAAATCTAAATAGTTCCCTCAGGACAGTACTAAACACAAAATAAAGTAATAAATAATAAATAAAATGCTACATTTAATAGAAAAGTACCCGACCGCATTGTCCCCTAGGGTGTGGCTATAATTTTCCCTTAAAACAACGAGTAAGCCAGTTTTATGGAGCCTATAAACATAGACGGTGTATGGAAAGGATTTCTTGTTTAGTATATTAAAAAGATAAAAAGTTATACGGTTTAATTATTTTTGATTCAGCAGGTTCACTGCCCCAATATTGAATCCGACTGTTGTGCATGTACACTCAAATTCGATTTCTGATTTGTCAAGACATTCCCGATAACAGCAGGCAGCTGGAAACTGAGACCAGTTAGAATTTCGAATTAATTAAGAAATTATAAATAATAATAGTACGCACCCTGGAATTGTGCCTAGTAGATAGCCAAAAGCTCATCCTGATTATGTGAGCTAAAAAATGTTTGGCGAAATGCTGGGGTACATACCTCTGCCTACTCCGTCAGGTATATAGTCATAGCATTTGTGAGTAAAACATATGTATACTCGTATATTATGTCCGAAATTAAAGCAATAATTGGAATAATTGGGAATGAGAATATTCCAATCTACTCTCCACATTTCCTAATTCATTGCTAAAGAACCTGATGTATCGGTATAAGAGCTAATTGTAAGGAACGGGAAACTGATTGATGTATTTTTATATCCCTTAAGCGATTACATTTATTAGGAGACTCGATTAAAAAGATTTAAACAATTGATGCGCCCTACTGCCTACTATATTTAAATATGGTCATCTTTTTGGATCGTTAAGTTGCCGTCCGACACACAATGTCAACATGGTATCTGAAGTTTAGCAATAAAGAATTGAATTGAATTATAAATATAGTGTTATTATGATCGCTCATATTAAAAATTGTACATTATTGTTCTCTATCTAATGTGTGACCTCACTCTTTGTGTGTACACTTTTTCATTAGATTTAAGTACGATGAGGGCAGTATCCATGACTTAATTATTTGAATATAAATAATGTATTATGTATCTACAACTCAGGCAGACTTAATCAGTATGAGTTTATACTTTGTAAGTAAGTAAAGGCCTGCATTTTTATGTGTGTGTTTTGATGTTTATCAATAACAAACAAAAGAGTTGAAACTTTATCTTAGATTATTCTAATTATAATATTATGATACAGTGTTTGTTTGTTTTTGTTTACAGCGAGCTGCCGCTGCGATAACACATGACTCTTAAGACAGGAATAATTAATTAGAGATGAAGCGCATCGTACTTTAATTTTAGAAATTATTAGAATAATATATATAGAATATATTTTTAACATCTAACTCTCTCACTAGGTATAATTTCTGTGACTGACTTTACCTACATTCAAACAACAATAACAAAGAACCCAGACTCGGAACAACAATTTATGAATCACACAATTTTTCTACTGTGGGAATTAAACCCACAACATTGAGCAGTGGCAGCGGCGAGGCAACCACTTAAACCACTACGCCATCTGTGCTATGTGTTGTTATTAATTCCATAGTTTAGTAGAGTTGTAAATAAGAACGCAACTTACGAAATTTCTTTCAGTAAGCTGTGTAGCATCCTTTTAACTTTTCTGTATATCTAGATTTTCTTAAATAAGTCAACATTATTTTATAGTCAGTGCCGAGTTCATCTACAAAGTCGTAATTACTAATATACCGATGTTGTTATGTTAGTAACTATGACATTGCTGATGAATTGGGCTGTCGTAACCGATGTTGCTGCCCTTTTTATCTTTAATATATATATTTTTAAATTAATAGTTATTGAATGAATTTGTGCTTCTTCTCTCGCTGATACTGCATTCGTTTTATAAATGCTACATTTTTAGCGATCTGTATCATATTATGCAATTTTTTATAATTAATCTTCACAATATACCGAATATCTTCATCAGACGCACTCATTTTCGTAGCAAAAATATTAAAAAATGGGAGGAACAAAGATTTATACCTCCCGGATTTTTGTTTATAAACATAAGGTTTCGATGATATCGTAATTGGCCAGATACTAAACAGTACAATCAAAAATGTATTATATCTTTTTGGTTGGTCTTACAAGTTTATTTATACAAAATACGATAGGACTTTCTGCCCGATCTATTATGTTTTAAAATTGTATTTTATGCATAACACGTAAAATAATGCGCATAATGCTCATAAAAGAATCAATATCAACATTCAATTAATAATTTTATCTCGAAACATGTTGTTAACATGATTAGATGTTATCTTTTATTTTACAAGCGTCTTCGCAATCCAACCGTTTTGAAAAACCGAACGAAAATTTAACACCATATTACCAACATAAAACCGACAACACGTTTTTTATTATAACAGTGTACTAAACGTTATCCTATAATAGCATTAAAGCTAAATATTTATCAGAACCGTTCCTGAACGCGTTCCTGAACACTAAGATTAATTATGCGTAGTTATATCAATCCCTTTGTACTGAAGCTATAAATTCACTTGTAAAACGACCTTATGCTTTTATTTTACACTGTAAATGAGGCATTTTATTGCTATTGATGTTGAACGATTTAAATGCGCAGAGGAACGTGTTTGGTTAGCTTAATATGGTAGTTTCTGATAGATAGAGTTATATTTTGTGATGTGATTGAGCGGATTGGCTTGTTGAATCTATAGTATGACTGCCTTGGTGGTAGTATTTGCCACTCCTGTGCATGAGATCTCGGGTTCGATACCCGGATCTTAATTGTGGTTTTCTGAACTTCAAGAAATTTTTGTGAAGTTGTGTTTTGTGATGTTGTTGTGTGCATTGTCTCTTTGTACCCGTAGTATGACGGCCTTGGCGCACCGGAAGTACATGCGACTGCTGTGCGTGAAGGCTCGGGGTTCGATTGCCAGGTCGGGAGAGGATTTTTCTGTCAAGAAGCCACGATTACCATCTTTGTTGTATTTGTAGGTATATTACTTATCACATTATAAATATCAAATTTGTCATTAAGTGTTTCTCTGTTGTTTTTTAATCAATTATGCGTTAACTGTAAGACGTTCCACAGACGACACGGTGTTATTTTTCCGAAGGACAGAATAATACCTGTCAAAATCTCCGGTTAACTGCTGTAGGTATATCGTCTGCGGAGCGCCTGTAACGCATTGGATTAAGCTTAGCATGAGATAGATCAAGTTGACTTTTTTTACCCGGGGGAATGCATTGACATATACACCTCCGCGGGGACGAGTGGAGGGCTTATGTCGGACTCACACGGAGAATGATGACGACGTCCCGGTCATACCGACTAAACTTACCAAGGTGTTCCTCAACATAACCAGAGTCGGCGGGGCCGCACGAATCATTTTCACATACAATCGCGATCCCTCGAGACGATAGATCAACTCCTGGATTAATACATGAAATCCTTTTTTATTCTGGTAATTATTTTAAGTGTTAGTAGTTTAACATCATTTAACAGAGGTAAAACGACAGGGTACGAATTATTTTAAGTCACGACTTTTACACATTAGCCTAGATTGCCTTTTAACTTGTAGTCTGGCCACTATTGTCTAATTAAGTTAGATATAAAAACAAGTTCGGTTTAAACATGGCGTGGCTATTAAAAATATTCTAGAGCACATAAAAGTTTGATTTAAAGTTATTAAATAATATTGCAAATAAAAGTCATAAACTCATAACAGATGCAATTAAAATTGTAATTAGAGTGCAAAAGTAAAAATAAGCCGAGTCAGGCAAATCCATCTTTAAAAATAAATCGGTAAAATATTAGAAATAGCAGCGATAGTCTAGTGGATGACTGTTGGACTGCCACGCAGAGGTCTCGAGTTCGAACTCAAATTAAAAATATTTTTGTAGGTGTCGATTCGCACACCTCCCTTTTTAGAGCGGATCATTACGTTCGAAGCGCAATACTGCAAGTTGGAGGCTCTATCTATTAAGAGCAGTTCGGTATTGTTAACCTTTTTCTATTGCAATAATTGGGGTGGGCAATCCGAGGGTGCGTAGCGGGTTTCTCTCTTCCCAATAATTTTAGCCAAGTAATATATTAAGTCATTATATATCGATGTGTTCGAATCGACCACTAAGCCACTTTACTCCATAACTTATTTATGGCTATTAATTAAAAGTGAAAGAACTACAAAAGTGAAGCAGTCTACATTCCTAACAAATATACAATATTTTTTTTAAGTATGAGTAAATAATATTAACCGACGCTTGCCAACATTAAAGTGGTAGAGAGTGGTGTACGACACTCACATTTTGCAAGCTATATTTTAGGTGCCACGTCATAGAGCGCCAACTTGTCATTTACCGAACACATTGTGTTGACTCGGCGTTGCGGCAAATATATTAAGATATATTAAACACTGCTCAAGCTAGGAATCGAACCCAATACCACATCGGCTCTAAACATGAACGCAGCTTATTTATGCGACCATATTTGATTATTATTTTATAAATAAAGATAACCATCTCGCCATGAATAAACTTGTGTCGCAGGGATCTTTAGATCTTTTCTTCATATATTATACAAAACAATTTATAAACATTCAGACAACAGACGCAAAGAACACCCAGACGCAGAATTACTATTTTGTATTACACAATTTTTATCCCGTGTTGGGCTTCAACCCACAACAGTTCGCAGTGACGAGGCGACCACTTACACCACTACGCCATCCGTCTATTATAAAACAAAACATATTTTTGTCACGGTGGGATTATGGTTAGATCCTGTCGCTCATTACACAGACCCTTTGGTCCCAAAAGACACTCACGGGGACTATTAGCTGAGCTCGTGTAATTTTACAGACTCCTGAAGTACCAACAAACCAGAACTGGAGCTATTTGTTTTGTACAACATTCGCTGTATTTAATACTGTGTGACATATATTTTGATAGTAGTACAGTCAGTGACATAATTTGCTAAGCATGTATAGCATTCAAATTAACAATTTTCTGGTAAAAATGTTTATATTCTCATAAAGAAATTTCCGTTTCACTTTAAAACTTTTCCACTCATAATTAAACTTTGACGTATAGATACAAATTCTAGCTTAGTAATATCCTAACTAATATTATAATACATACAAATGCAAGTTTGTTTGTTTGTTACACTTTCACCCCGTAACTATTCAATCAATCATCATGAAATTTCGGATACACGTTGTCAGGGGAACAAAAAAGGACATAGGGAATATTTCATCCAGGCATAAGTACCTACTGTTCCCGAGGGATAGAAATTTGTTGACAAGATCTACATTTACGAAAGCCAAGCTGCAGGCAAAATCTAGCAACAATATGAATATTTTTCATGTTTTCACAACAGTAATAGTTGACACAATTTTTTGTGCCGTGTGGGATTCGAACCCACAACGCTCAGCATAGTAGCAGATCCGTGCAGTCAAATTTGTAAGGTTTCATTCTTTTGAACTTACTTTGATTTGTACTTTAACACAATGATCTCAGAAGTTTGTTATTTTGTATTCTTTAAAAAAAAATTCATATTTGTAGTTTTAAAAATAATAAGTTTTTAGATAAATAGAATAAATAAGAAACTCATAATCAATGGTATTTTTATCAAACTTTACTGATAAATGAAAATTATTGCTATTTAAACATGGTGTACCATAGTAGGCCACACGTGCATTTGTGTAAGTAAAATGGGCGCGTGTAGTCCAGTACTAGAGCGAAATTTATATGAAAACCTTTACGTAGATAAAGCTTTACTCAGTACAAAGGTCACTCAAGACGCACCCCAATCTTCTCAATAACAATACAAACTATATGGTCCAGACTAGATTACCTATTTACCAGAATTGACTATTATGCCACGATAAGCTAACGCCGGCGACCATAGATCGTCGTAGGGTGACCACACTCTGCACTGCACTATTTAACGATAATAAAGGGCCCACAATTTGTAATCAGAGTTCGAAACAGTCTACGGAAGCGTTGTGGTCATTCTAGCTCACCGCACATAGGGATGCGCTGTGTCGATGAAAGGGGTTCAGTTGTTGATATTTTGTTTATGGTTGTCGAAGATGTGAAATTTTTAATTTGAACATCATTTATGTTTTTATTGCTTTTAATTACGTACTATTTTATTCCTTATTTATAACGAAATTAATAGTAATTAAATCACGTTTCGTAAGTATATTTTTAATACTTATCCATTAATGGTATCCATGTGGTGGAGAGACTTTTAAAATATCTTAAACGGGATCTGTGGCCTTCGCCCATGACCATATACTGTTATTTATGACTGTTTTTATGACTGTTGGGCCGTTTTTTGTAGTCTCTGAGTTGCGGAAGGATATAACTTTGGTGGTATTTTCGGGGCATGGTTGCTTTGCAAGTACTTGCACAAGGAGGGAACCGAGTCCCATCTGCCACCACTGCGAGTGTGAGGAAGACACGGCGCAGCACACGCTCGAGCAATGTCCTGCTTGGGTGGTGCAGCGCCGTGAACTCCAGGACGTTGTGATAGAAGACCTCACGCTGTCAGCTGTGATCAAAGCCATGGTCGACAGCGAGAGGAAGTGGGTAGCGATCGCATCCTTCTGCGAGGACCTCATGTCGCAGAAGGAGGTGGCGGAGCGGATCCGTGAGGAAAGTATTCCTGCGGATCCGAGCCGCTGCGCCGCCGACGTACCGGGTGGCGAAGGCGCGCATATGCGCGCCTTATGCCGCCGTAGTGAAGGCCGCGGGTGGGAGAACGGGGATCTCCCTCGCCAACCGTTGAGTCGGAACGACGCTCTCTGTTGTCACAACATCTCTGCATTGGGCACTGCTGGGTAGGTTGCTGATGTAGTTCCAGTTCCAGCGACCCACCCACCATATAAAGCAGCGAGTTGGCACACCATGGTGGTTTTAGATTTTCGGTAGGCCCGCAGCCTCGGGAGAGCCCGACATAACCCTCTCGCCTCCCCTTGTGGCGAGTGGGTATGCATAAGGAGCATTTCACCAAATAGAAAAAAAAAGGATGTAACTTTGGTAACTGGTATCTCTTAGGCATAATAATGACAACCTCACGGATCAATCGTACTGCGAGAATGCCGCTGCTTCATTGTCTTTAAATAATTAGATTCGGTTAGGGTTGTCGTTGAAAATAACATACATACTAATATGAAAAGCGACCTACATACATATGTGTTACTCCAGGACATGGTTTTCTAACGTGTGTTCAGTTTCATCTAAATTAGTTCAATGGTTTACGCGTGTTTAAAAACATCCAAACATCATCATAAACTTTCACATTTATATAACTAGTAGAATTCGAATTATAACACACATAGTTTTTAAAGGTGACTGCACAAAATTATTCTTGCCTAAAGCTACGTTCATTTTATTGCGCATTAATTTATCGATATAATTATTTTGTGAGCCCTTCTTAGCAGCGGCATGCTCAACGGTGTTCATGTATCGTACGTTAAAATCAATGGCTTAGTAATTATGGTAATACTTTTCTAGAGATCAGTATCAGGTTGGATTGCATAGGCATTAAGCGCGCTTTTATGTGCGGCAATATTTGATAACTAGAGCAACAAATTAAGTTACAGTCAAAATGTATATTCATGGAAATGTAATATATTTGGACGTATGAGACTGGGTAAACCGATTCCCTGGGCGGAAAAGAACCTTCGTATTGTAAAATAAATTTAAAAACAATACAATAGTCCTTATTTGTACGGTCGGACTTTTATAATTCAAACTGATCATAGACCGCTTATTTATTTATTCGGAATGCGAGATCCATCTAGTCGCCTGATGAAATTTAGACTATTACTCGAGGAATACAAATTTATCGTGGAATATATAAAAGGATCAGAAAATATTCCAGCTGATACAATGTCACGATTACCTATAACATCAACGGACTTAAAAACTATGCATGAAAGCATTATCTCTGTTATGACGCGATCACAACATAAAAAAGCATTTGAATCTCAGAATTCTTCGAGTGCTATGGTTCCTACTGACGATTGGCCTGCGCAACCGAGAGTTGTAGAAATTAACTACTACTAAGTTGTATTATTCATAATTAAAAAATATATACTTTGTTATAATGTACCTATTATTATAAAAAATATACTTATATACACTATATTTTAATTTTATACACTTTGTTAACATGTTACTCTTTTATATACTCTTATACAAAAAATATATAGGTAAACATTGTATACCTATTCTACTAGAATAAGAATATTAAGGGCATTTATACCTGTGTATCTACTCCCTTATTATAAAGTTAACCATGTCTAGTTTTAAGTATAAATAATATTGTCGTATTATTTTATTTCTTTTACTTTCGGGGAAGGTGTAGTGTGTAAGCTATGTTATATATATATATGTAACTCTGTATTAATTATATACCCGTGCATATTAAATAAACGTTCGGTTATTATTCAGCAGTCAGAGCGTTTTATTCACATCTCATATCCCAATCTTACAACAGAATTAATACCGTAACTATTAAGAAAACATGTCTTTTCTAATATCTAACACAAGATACAGCATCTATAAACTTCTTAATCTAGTATCCTAACTACTGCTCTCACCTACGACCGTCACTATATAACATATCCACGAAAAATACACTATATGTTAAACCAAATAAGAGCTAAAATTCAATCAACAAAATCTTTTAAATCTATTAATTTCTCACAAACGATACCGAACTTTGACATCAGAACGGATATCAATAGATTATACTTGAATAACGTCTTATTGCAAAGGCATAAAGTTTAAAACTGTTTAATTTAAATGATATAAAAAATAATGCCTTTTGATAAAAGTATACAAATTGATAACGGGATGGGCTGGGCCTTTAAACAAGCGCTCAAACTTGCTGTTTCGTAAACACATAGTGTATTCTACATATCCCAAAGTATACTATTATTATTAAGAGTAGAATTTATTTATTTATTTATTTATTTATTTATGGACAACCAACAAAGCATACACTAATTTAAACATCGTAATGAAACATAAATGCGGATACATATCATAGTGCTGCCTTACTTACAGGCTGCCACGGCATGCATTAACAAAAAAAAAATATGTATATATTTATATAAGCTCGTTTGTGAAATTACAAAGTGAGATTAATTCCATTAAAAAGTCATACAAACGAAATTCATGCATAGTTTGTAATTATAAATTATATTAAAAAAGGAAATTGAAATGATAATTGATAATTATTATAAAATTTAAAATGCTGACACTGTAATTTATATTCACAATGAAAAAATACAATAAATTATAATTATATTAATATATTAAAACTAAATTAAATCAATTAATAAATTACTTCCACATCAACTTGTCGACCAATATTGATTGTCGACCAGAATTGCCGGAACGGTAATCTTACTTGACCGACAAGAGTTCACGTGCATTACCAACGGCTTTACGTGCTTCCCGGGTTGTGCTACACCGCCAACTACCTAACTCCAGCAACTATTAAGAATATCTCGGCAGAAAAGCCTAATAACTTTTTGGTGACCTGGCTCATCGGCACTCGGTACCGAATCAGTAATAGGTAGCATAACTCTGGCAACCATTTTTGTGAGTATACCTTCCAATCGAATGGAGGTAACTTCTTGCAGGTATCTTCTCATAGGTTTAACCCTCTGTCCAAACCTAGAAAGTAACTAAAAGGTAATTTCACTCAACTCACTCACGTTGACGTTCAAAATTGTTACTTTGTGACCTAAATGAATAAATGATGTTCGTTAATAGTTAGACGTCAACTTATTTATGTTAAGCGTAATTTACAATATTTTAAATATTATTATAATACATATTATTTATTATAATCGCCGATAATTAATTTAAATTTTAAATTTGATTGTTCTTAAAATTTTATTGTCTGTAACTTAATACCCTTACAATCACATTTCATTTAGTCACCTACTCCATATACATATGTATGTAGCATATGTGTAAAGCATTCTACGAAGTCAACCGAAATACTACGAACGCGATTCGACTGTTTGTGTAAAATGCATGCTTCTGTGCGTGTAGTGTTTTTTCATTAATTTAATGTATTTCTAATGCATATTTTATATAAATTTTAGGATTCGTCATATAAAATTTAACTGTGCCAAATTTCATACTCCTCCATCCGCGCAATTTTTGTAAAAAGGGGTAGGTACAAAGTTTTTGCTTCAAGTATTAATGTAGATTTACCAACATAATAACAGAACAAACTTGTAACGGAATAATAAAAATACTAATACATAATTATAATACTAAAAATACCTGTGATAAGAGAAACGTAATACTAAAGATTACAAAATAATGAGTGAATAATTTTTGACTGTGGCATCGAATCGTATGAACTTACTTGTTGCGTTCGTTGCGCCCGCTGTTTTAGAAGCCCCAATCGCTTCTAAACAACAAATCAATCGCGTTTGAATTGTGTGTATTGCTATGTATTGCTGCTGCACTGTCATGTATTGTTGTATACAGAGAAATCTGTTTGGATACACGATTTCATTCGTTCCACGGACAGTATGTCGCTCTTCATTTAATTCACAATCGAAAGGTTTTCGTATTGAATTGTGAAAACTAATTTGTTATTTATGCTGAGTTAATTATTTATACATAATAGTGAATGATTAATTCATTTTGGCGACGTTGCCAGCCGAGGTAAGTTGTACTTGTAATGTAATGTAAAAGTTTGAGCAAATGTTTGTTTTTGTTACTCAGTTACACGTAAACCGTTGGACATATTTGGATGAAGCTTTGCATATGTCATAGATCATGTGTTGGATGAACACATAACATACTTTTATCCAGATTTTCGATTTACGCGGGCTAAACGTAGGGCAGAAGTTAGTAATTAACATAGAAAACTAACTAAACACGATAACAGTGCAGCTATAAATTGGAAAACAGCCCCTTCCGTATTAATTAGTACCTATTTTCATTTAGTTCAAGCGACAAGATTTTCAATTAATATGGATTTAATCATACTATATATATTGTAATGTAAAGTGAAAGTGCTAAAACCACGAGTCCTAACAAGATGACGAATCCCTGTTCTGCTCGGAAAGTAAGTGTTGTGGAAATTTACATATATACATAACTCTCCCATTTCTTTCTTTCCATATTTTCCTATTCTCTAGAATCGGTTATAACATTAGCCCTCCATTAAACTGTTTTACTACTGGGCACGGGCCTCTTCTCAGTGTTAGAAGAGTTAGACAATACTGGCCCAGAGTGGATTGGCTTCACACGCCTTCGGGAAAAATTTGGAGAGCTTTTAAATATGCAGGTTTCCTCACGATGTTTTCCTTTACCATGAAATCAAGTGATAATTAACTATTTAACAGGCACATAACTTCGAATAGCAATGTTTCTCGCCTTGGGCTCGACCTCTTTGCATAAGCAGTCCAACGATTTCCCACTAGGCTATCGCACAAGTATTTAGTTACGTCAGTGACCTTAGGCTATTATAATACTAATTGTTTAAAAATAACATAGCCATACCGTATTGGTAAACGGATTTCTACATTTTCTAGATGCAGAAAGCTACACTATAAGCAGGAATTTATCCTAAAAATTTACAATCTGCTATGTCTATTTTAGAACCTGTATATTGCATAAAATAACAATAGCCTAAATCGTCCACAGAATGGGTTATTGTTTTATTCTTAGTCAAAAACAACACTGGCAGAATAATTTATGCGTGGGAATTAATGGCTATATTATTTTAACGCCTACGGTTATTTATTGTACATAAAGTTATTCGTACAACAATTTCATTTCTGAAACGACTTGCCACTATACAGGTGTGTGCCAGAAAACTAACAGCCTTATTCATAAAAAAATATCTCACTGAAGGCTTAATATGACGGGTAGTTGAAATACTTAATATGTATACATACTATAAATGCGTTGTAAAAAAGCTTTATTGACTAATTTTCTGCAAGTCTTTATTATTTACAGCATCGTGATAAGGTAAGCTAGCATTCTTATGCATTATTAGAAAGAACACGTTACTTTTTAGAATGTTGACTTATAACGGCGTTATAACAATCTTGTAAGTTTTATATAAGCTACATTTACGCGAGCAGCGTAGAAAAATTCCATGTTATATAATATTGTGAGAACGGATATCAGGATGAAGATAATCAGATTTGTTTATGCAGGGCTTGAATCCAGCGATCATCAGGAGCGTTTAACGTGAAAATTAAAAAGGTTTGCTTTATCTGCTAAATACCATATCAAGAAATCTGTAACCTTTGAACGATTGAAATACTATAGTACTGTAAGCGTGCAACTTGCGCATTAGCTATGTCCGTTGTTTAAATATTAGTAAAGTCAGCTCTGGCTCAGAATAATTACCTAGAGCGAGAGATTTATATCTACCGCTATATAAAGATGTTTTTATAAAATAATGGCAGGTGTCGGTAGTGCAGCGATGAATGCGACTGCTGTGCATAAGTTCTGAGGTTCAATGCCTGGTTCATTCAAAGTGTTGAAAAGATTTTCGTTGTAGTCTGGAACTGTGTCTGGTAAACGGCGTATTGCGTAGCGCCTAAAACATTAGCTAGGGAAATGAGGGTGTTATACAACCTCATTTCCACCCCTTTGGAGGTATGTTGGGGTACATACCTCTACCGAAGCAAGCTACCATCCGAACAGACATACATTCGCCCAAAACAATAATATTTACGCGAATTAATTCAGTATTTCTTGAAGGCATGTCTCAAAGCAATATAACTTCCCTGTCCAATTTAGCGAGAGATATGTGTTTTCAAAACGTATTTGCGTTTAAATCCCACTCGTTATCATACATTCACAGCCAGGATTATATTAAAGGGGCGATCTATTAACGACGAAGTTTCACGACTCGTGAACTCGTTCCTTCCAGGATAGTAAGGAAACTGGATTTAGGATAACACCAACATTTTAAAGTAATTTCCATTTAAAGAATCGTTTCTCGCATTATATTTGTTATGTGAAAAAGGATTCTGAAAAGCGGAAAGATCAAAATAGTATAGTAAGGTCCTTGAGACAAAATTTCGGTAACAGCGGCCAATCTTAACGGCGACTGGCCATCTGCGCTGAAGATATTATAGTGCACAAGTGTGTGTGCAAATTTGAATGCACTGTCTTTTCCCTGACTATGACTATGTCATGGGACGGCCATTCAACATGACTGAAGAAAGATCGGACCATCGAATTTACATCCGATGTAAGTTGTTGTGCAGCTGGCTCTCCAGGCTACTGTACTTCCTATTTTACATTTCGTGACGGCAAATCCAATTTTGCTGACTCATATTTGGATTCGAACTCAAGACCTCATGCACAATTGTCGCTTTTATTACTGTTTGCTTTGATGAAATGATTTGAGGTTAGGGACATCGTTTTTTTTTATCAGCGAAGTGACAAATTATTATTTTTCCATACCACCAGCAAGCGTACCTACTGCCTAATTCTTGTTTAGCATTTCCCAAAGCAAAACCCGAAAGGAATTAAATAAAGTATAAAAGAAAAGGAATGGAATAAGTGGCAAAGTGATTCTCTAATACGGGCTCACTTCTCCGTAGGAATGTGAGCCTCTAGTACTGCCTCTTTAGTAAGCGAGCACATTGGTAAAGCCAGCAATACAAGTTGATAATCGAGATTTAAATCGCCTCTATTCTTTAAAATAATAACATAAGTATGTTAGTTATTATATATCAGAAATACTTAAAAGATGGTTGATTTAACCATACCCACCAAAACAACTAAATTAATAATTCAGAATTATAAATAAGGGTTTTTAAATATTTACCTTTACGATTTTTTTAATGTTTGGATACTTATGTTGTTGACCATACCGTCACTAAAAAATTGGCAAGCAAGCCCTTCTACTCGCGATGGATAACCATCAGACTGATAAATAATCATCTGTGGATTCTTCATCCTCAATATTGTGTGTCGGTAAACATTCGCAACGTCACTCGACGAACATACTCGTAACAAGACCACTCCTTCAGGCATGTAGGCTTTACTTACACTGTTTCTTAATGATCTTTAAAATAACGATGGCTCTAATGACGCTTACAATCAACTGCTACCTATACCTATGCTATATATGCGGGCTGTTAATGTGATGGGTATCCACTGTAGCAGCTTCTGTGTACACAATGAGAGGGTTTTTTATATTTCTTTAGTGTTTTCTTTGCGCTAGCTTAATAATATGAGTTTAAATTGCCGCTTGTATTAAGAAAATTGGTAACTTTGTGGTTTTCATACTAACTATTCAATAAACATTGTTCGAATGGCCAATTCGAATCCTATGTATGTTTATTTTTCATGTATAGTGGCTTGTATTTAGGCCACTATGGTTGTCTTAAATTAACAAAAGTATCAATCATCATGTAATAATGGCGAATTCCAACAACAAATAAAGACAGACACTATATAGTTTATTGATATTTATTAGTAATAATACTTGTTATAAATAAAAGTGTATAGTCTGTTCTCGAAATATAAATTATTTTAAATTAACCATTGCTTGTTGGACAGAAACCACGAAATTATACATAAAATGTAAAAGGCAATTTCATAGGTAAACAGCTAATATTAGCTTTAAAACTGGTCTATAGGTTTGATCTTGGTTTAAATAGCGTTATAAGTTCCACGGGTTTAAAGAACTTGAGGCCTGCGATGTAGCCTTGGATTATGAAAAAATAACCTGCACATATTTGCTTTTACTCTTACTTCCACCGAATAACCTTCTATATTTAAAGGAATTAGGCGTTACTTGTAAAAGCAATTGTAATAGAATAACACGTGTCGGTTGGAGTACGCTCGCCTTTTATTTGTCCCGTGTCGAACCCACTACACACGACGCAGTGGCAGCGACGAGGCGGCCTCTTAAACCACAACGCCATCCAAGGATGGCGTCGTAACGAACTAAAACTATGTAAGTAAATGCAAGCATTTACTTACATAGTTTTAGTTCGTTACTAGTAACACACATCAATCATATTCACTACCGCCGCTTAACTGTGCATCGTTGTCATCTAAAGTTCTGCCCAGAAGACTAGCAACCAAACAATTTGTTTACTAATATTAGACACAAATGAGGAACGATTCCATTCAAATCTAAATAGTTAGTTCCCTCAGGAATGATCACTAGATACAAAATAAAGAAATAAATGAAATGCTACATTTAATAGAAAAGTACCCGACCGCATTGCCCCCTAGTGTGTGGCTATAAATTCCCCTTAAAACAACGAGTAAGCCAGTTTTATGGAGCCTATAAATATAGATGCTGTATGGAAAGGATTTCTTGTTTAGAATATTAAAAAGATAAGAAGTATTTATATATACGGTTTAATTATTTTTGATTCAGCAGGTTCACTGCCCCAATAGTGAGTCTGACTGTTGTTCATGTACACTCATGTTCGATTTCTGATGTGTCAAGACATTCCCAATAACAGCACGCAGGGGAACTGAGTCCAGTTCGAATTTAGAATTAATTAAGAAATTATAGATAATAATAGTACGCATCCTGGAATTTTGCTCAGTAGATAGCAAAAAGCTCATCCCTATTACGTGAGCTATAAAATAGTTGACGAAATGTGGAGGTAACATACCTGTGCCTACTTCTTCAGGTATATAGGCATAGCATTTGTAAGTATAACATATGTATACTCGTATATTATGTCCGAAATTAAAGCAATAATTGGGATAATTGGGAATGAGAATATTCCAATTTTTGTAAACATAAGTGCTATCTTAGACCAATGAGCCAGTTTTGTTTTATTGCCATTGGACGTGACAGCCGTCCTGCATGGAAAACGGCGGTTATGGACATGCCTGAGTTTTCTTGGTAAACAATAGTAGGTATACTTAGGTAGTAAATTAGCACACCTGACTGTAAGTGGTTACCACTAAAGAAATCAACGCTAAAGAAATTATTAAGGCTCCTAACTGAGAGGGGAAGCGGGGGCGGAGGGAACGCGACATTGCCGCGACCGCTGCGGCCATCCTCACTCACCGATAACCACGGCTGAGAGCGTTTGCGTTTTAATTATTAATGTTTGTAAAATCATTAATTTTAATATACCATTTTGGACTGGAGTTGGACAGCCTTCTCATTTCATCTCCCTACATTGATCACCAACATTGGTCCTTCGAGCCGGATTATAAGCACATTTTCAAGATTAGCAAGTATCGTTCCAAACTACAAGGCAACGGCGAAATCTTACGAGGAAATATTTCGAAGAATCCTGGGACAAAGAGGTTTAGCGAGTGAATATTGGATAGGTTTCGAGTTGTATTAATACCGTGTTATTTGCATTACAGTAACCGTGAATACGTGAGCTTCATCTTCATTTTCAGTGATACTTGTAAGTACCTACTTATTTCTGTTTTCTACATGGCCACCAAAATGGGTTTAGATCTTGATTTACGTGATTTAATTAAGAAAAGAGGCAGTTTACGTGGTAGAATCACTCTTTTTGTGAAATACATTAATTCGTTAGACAAAAACTCATTACTCGATGAGCAAATTGTTGAGTTGCAGTTGCGCATAACTAATACTGAACAGGTTTTTAAAGAATTTTTAGATATTCAATCTAACATCGAGGATATTTAATATTGTCTTCTGTTTACGCGAATGTTATTCATTGAAATTAAACTACAATATACGGATTTTATCGCGTTGTTTATTTATCACTGTATTACAAAATTTTGAAAATATTACTCTACTACTACTATTGATTTTATTTGACTAATTTATAAGCTAATAAAATTATTTAAACTATTAAATCTATTTATTTTTGGTTTACACTTTCCCCGACGTTTCGGGTGCTTTTCAGCAGCCATGGTCACGGGGAGACTAAGATGGTAGTTGTCTCAATGTTCCAGTGTAGTTATTTCAAAGTACCTGAACATAATTTAATTATTGGTGTTTCTATTTACGCAGAATGAGCTCAAAGTATCATGAAGTCTAGCTGTGGTTTGTTTCTTCTTGGGTTTGACTATTTGAAGTACTGGATCCCAAGCTGGTGGTACATTCCAACCATCTTCTCTATTGAATCGTTACCACAGTTAGAGATTAGAGAATCCATTGAGTCTCAATACTATACAACAATGTCGTTGGCTAAATGCATTGCTAACAAACGGGAAGTTATATCCACTAAATGTTCTCATAATTCAAACAACATAATTAAATTGCCTACAATTTCGTTGCCCTCCTTTGACGGTTCATTTGAAAACTGGCTGGAGTTCCGTGATACATTTATTTCTTTGATTCACAATGCAACGGAAATAAATCCAATTCAAAAATTTCATTATTTACGTTCTTCATTGAAAGGGAGTGCTTTACTTGTTATAAAATCGTTAGAATTTAGTTCAGATAATTATCATGTGGCATGGGACTTGTTGACCAATAGATACGATAACAATAGGTTAATAATTAACAATCATGTTAAATCTTTGTTTTCCTTACAAACGATAATAAAAGAATCGCCTTTTCAACTTAGAAAACTTATTGATTCCGTATTGAAAAACTTGAGATCATTAAAAGTAATGGGTGAGCCCACAGAATATTGGGACACACTGGTGATTTATTTGATAGTCACTAAGTTAGATACAAATACATGTAAAGAATGGGAGAATAAAAAAAGTTCATTTTGCAAAGATTCCAAAGTTACATTAAATGACTTATTACAGTTTTTAAAGGATCGTTCAGATGTTTTGGATATGGTGCAAGCCCAAGGTCACAGGTATATTACTGAACCTTTAAAAAAATCTACAGTTAACACTCCACAATCTTCCCAACAATTACGTTCTTTTATTTCACATAAGCAACCATCTCGAGTAGGTAAACATACGGGGCAGTCGTCGTGCGCTCTTAAGTGTTTTTATTTGTAATATAATATTATGTGCAATGCCGATCACGCACTGTATTCATGCATACAATTTTTGAATTTATCTGTGCAAGATCGATATAATTTCGTGTCTAACAAAGCAGATATGATATGTATTAATTGTTTACGTACTGGACATTCATTTGAGGAATGTAAGTATGGGTCCTGTAAGCAATGTTCACAAAAACATAATAGTCTCATTCATTTCGATAATAACACAAGTTGTAATTCACTTCATTTTAATCCTGCGTACACGCACACTGACTCAAGCGGCGACGATGCGAAAACATGTGTGCGTACGAACGCATCTTCATTATTAACACATAGTAATCATTCTAAGCAAGCCGTGCAGTCTATAACATTAGAACAGGTTTTGCTTTCAACTGCGCTCGTCGAAGTTTATCATAACAACACATACATCATTGCGCGTGCCCTTCTCGATAGTGGCAGCCAGAGAACTTTCGTTACAGATTCACTTTGCAAAAAGTCGCGTTTATCACCCATACAGTCCACTCTCACCGTAACTGGCATAGGTAATAGTGTTCTGCGTTCAGAACAATCCTGTGACTTGTTTATACGTTGGAGAATTAGTAATTTTAGTACACATTTACACTGTTCCGTTTTACCTCAAATTACTTTTAGTCTACCGAACACTTACGTTGATGTTCAGTTATTACAAATACCGCACAACGTTACACTCGCGGACCCAGATTATCACATACCATCAGACATCGATATGCTGATAGGAGCTGATGTATTCTGGAGCTTATTACAGGAAGGTTTAATACGTTTAACGAGTGGGCCTTACTTACAAAATACGTATTTAGGATGGATTATTTCGGGTGCGTTATCCCTACATCGTCATTCTAAAAATAAACACTCGAATAATATGATTTGTTGTGCATTTTCTAATTCACTTGATGATCAAATTAAACGTTTTTGGGAATTAGAAGAAGTTGATATCGGCAAGTCGATAAATAATATTCTTACAGCAGACGAAAGATTGTGTGAGGATATTTTTAGCTCCACCACCACTCGTGACAATCACGGTAGGTTCGCGGTTCGAATACCGTTACGTGATTCAGCTGATTCGTTAGGCGACTCATATGAATTAGCGAAAAAAAGATTTCTTGCTTTAGAACGAAAGTTAGATCGTTCGCCCGTGTTAAAACAGATGTATTCGGATTTTTTAAAAGAATATTTGGTGTTAGGACACATGATACGTATTGATACGTTTTCATCGCCATGTTACTTTTTACCCCATCATTGCGTACAACGAGAAAGTAACACTACAAAACTCCGAGTAGTATTTGACGCGGGTGCGCAGACATCTTCTGGCAAATCGTTGAATGATATACAGTTCATCGGTCCTCCGTTACTGAATGATTTATTAGGCATTCTTCTGCGTTTTAGACAGTTTACATTCGTGGCTTGCGCTGATGTGGAGAAGATGTTTCGTCAGGTTCTTGTCCAGCCTGATCAGCGCAATTTACAACAGATTATATGGCGAGAGAATGCCCAAGATCCGATTAACATATATCAATTATGTACGGTAACGTACGGCACATCTTCTGCTCCGTATCTTGCCATGAGATGTTTGCGACAGTTAGCTGTCGAATGTGATGATGAAGAAGTTTCTTCATTAATTTTAAATTCATTTTATTGTGATGACTTAATATTTTCGCACAATAATAAACAAAAGTTAATGTCGTTGTGTCAAAATATTAGTAATGTTCTAAAATCAGGTTGTTTTCCGTTGCGAAAGTGGACATTTAATTTCGATATTGATTCGTCAGATAGTTTTACAAGGTCATTATCACTCGATAAAAATATACAATGTAAAACACTCGGGTTAGGTTGGTGTAACAGCAGTGACGAGTTACATTTTAAGTCTAATTTAAACACTAATATTGATGTTATTCAAATTACTAAACGAAAAATACTTTCAATCATTTCACAAGTCTATGACCCACTAGGGCTGCTAGCACCTAATATTATTATTACAAAGATATTGATGCAAAAACTTTGGCTTCGTAAAATTGGCTGGGATGACCCAGTTCCCGCTGATTTAGCATGTTCTTTTAGTAAAATATTAACTTCTTTGAAACATTTACATAATATACGCGTTCCCCGTCATGTAACCACGCAGTACGCACATAATTTACAACTACATATATTCACGGATGCTTCACAAGAGGCTTACGGCGCATGCGCATATATACAGGCCCGCCACCCCCAGGTCAAAGAATGGAAATTTATTGACACAATCTACATTAACGCGAACGAAGGCGCGGGCAAAATCTAGTATCTATAGAAAACTCTTTTGTAGTATCTATAAAAAACACTTTTTCTTTCTGTCGTTATTGCTTCGTTACTAAGTAAAGAAATACAAATCAACAAACATATATCGCATTTATATTATTAGTAATATCTTGTGCAATTAAAATAATTTAATTAAAAGTTACTTAATTAATAACTTTATTAATAGTTGCGGTTAGTGTTATCTCTGCACTTTAGAGCACTTTGGAATTTAAAAAAATTTCCATACTACCTAACCTACATATGTACCTATAATTCAAACGCAGCAGTTTGTTTTTAACGTTTTGCAGTTAAAATGTTGAACTGATTTTGATGAAATATGATATGAAGATAGATTAATACCTAAGAAGAGTACTCTCTTTTGGAATTTATGTTTCATGTAATGATTGTATTAAATCGAGCTTTTTAATGAGACTAGAATTTTATCTTATTTTTATACTGTCAGCAACCTCGTTGATCTATTGGTTAAAGTTTAAAGTTACGGATAATGAGGTCCAGAATTAGAATCCCGGTTCAAGCCTACAATCTTTGTGCAGGGACTTTCTCTTAAGAAGTTCTCTCAGTAGCAGTAATAGGCTCACTCAGTATTACGTGAGACTTGAAACTAACTAGCGAAGTTTGAGTGCAACGATACACCTCTACCTACTAAGAAGATATATCAATAAAATGAAGGTGTCATCAAATTTATAATTGGTCACCCATCCAAGATTTTAACCCTTGCTATGTTGCTTGACCTCTTTAATTACTCGTTCTTCATTCATTAACATAACAAGCAGCTCCTTGCGTTACAGGTTATTTTAAAATTGGATATGATAATTATATTCATACGTTTATTCCCAACAGATCTCAGAGACGGCTAAACCAAGTCCAAGTCGAGATTGTGTAAATAAAATTTCTGCTCATAAACCAAACATATGTACGCTTTTATTATTGTAATTAATGTCTTGTTACGAGAATTAATGTAATTGTTTATACTAATGAGAAATGCGGAAGGGATTTTTACTAATTTGATGTTGTTTTGTATTCTTTATTGATAAACTCCTAGAGCGTTGACTGTTGGTCGTGTAATGTTTGCGAGACACATAGCTACCTGATATTTTTATTTAGAGAAGAACAGTATTATTTTAGCGTTGCTTAAAATTGTATTCAAACGATATTAAAATATAATTGTGCACTGACTACAAATGTGTTGTGGGTGTTGTGGGTTCCATCCCCACATGGGGCAAAATATTTGTGATCCACCAATAGTTGTTCCGTGTCTAATAGTCCTTTGCGTCCGTTGTTTGAATATTGATTTGGTAAGTTCCCCGCGATACAAGAATGATTCCCAGGGAAGCAGTTGCAAATATTTCAAAAATTTTCAAATTTTCTTTTGTCTTCGAAGACGCACAGCAATTTATGTAATTTGGCTGTGCCATTTCAAAAATTAGTAAAAGATACAAGGCAAATTTACTTAAAAAGCATTTTAAATGGTTTTATACGGTGTTCTGCATTACGTCTGTGTAGGTACTTGCTAGGTTATCTATTTCTCAAAATCATTTATAAAATGTTTCTAAACATTTTGAACATGCAAATCGATGCATTGTGGCCTAGTAAGCAACAAAATGCAAAATCCCGTTCTTCAAGGTGTTCCTTACTAGATTTTGAAATTGCACAGCCGAATTATACATAAGCGTGTCATACGTCCTTGAGCAATTGACCTTGCAAGCAGACCAAAGTAAGCAATAGAGTGCAGTTGGGTACATTGCTAATCGCATCCAAATATTCGATCGTAGCCACAAGTGGCCCAGTGTGAGGCCCCATTTATTCTTATTCTTATTTTAAAAGACAATTAACGCACTACAAATAATTCTACAGTTCGCTAGAGACTTTAAGAACATTTCTACTATTCTTAAAACCTTCTTAGGTAAACAAAGAACACGTTGTCTCGGAATAACTATAGTGAATCACACCATCCGTGCAGTCATAGACGGGACTATACAGACGGATGTAAATGTAACATAAACTTTCACACTTTTAATTGTAAATCAAACATATTGTTTACCTTAAAAATATAAGTCGTATTTGAAGAACAGTATAGAACCTAAGTTAGTTAAGGCTAAGTATGTGTTGGCAAGCTTAGCTTGCTTAATCGTTAGAACCCACTGAGAACTTTACAACCTAGACAAACATGTCAGTATTTTTGTTTAGTTTTTACTAGTGATGTGCCACAATCGATAAAATATTCGAAGGAATCGAAAAATCGTTCAATAAATCGAATATTTGTATTCATTTAAGATCCCAATAGCCTATTACTAATATTTACATTGAGAACTGTACAACCTAGACAAACGTGTGAGTATTTTTGTTTAGTTTCTACTAGTGATGTGCCATAATTGATAAAATATTTAAAGGAATCGATTAATCGTTCAATAAATCGAATATTTGTATTGATTTAAAATTCCAATAGCCTATTACTAATATCAGTAGTATTACTAAACTCCATGCTACATGCTATAAGTGGCAATTGACTTGCATTTACGGGACATAAACATCAGCTGACGAAATATTAGTGTAATACACCTCTGCCATCTCCTTTTGGGTTATACAAGCGTGAGCCTATCTGATATTCAGATAACAATAAACTGCACTAACTATAAAAAAATGCATTTGTAACATAAATATAGAAATATCATTTTCTACGATTTTCAGTATCAGCAGACATTAAAGTTATTTAAATTTTATAATTACTAATTACTTAACCAATAAAAACAAATTAATATAAACTTTTCTGTTTATCTCACTTGCATTTGGAAGACTTCCAGAAAGGATGCTGCCACAACCGGAACTCGAATCCCGATACCAAAAGTGTTTTATGCGGTTTGAAAAAAATTGTTATAGAAATTTAAAGAGGAAATAGAAGTATCGGTACCTGCTCCCATGGCATAAGTGTAAACTTAAAAGTAATTTATGCTTGTGACGGAATGTAAATTCTTTTGTTTGATGCTCGAGCAGTGTTAAAGTGTAAACTACTAGAAAAATCTCGGTTGTTAGATGGAGTCTGAAATTGAATCCGGTAGACAGCAATAACCCCTCCCGTTTATCAACAGCGGGAACCGCTGTTCAGATTTTACTCTCAGACGTAGAAAATTATTTGCGTTTCAATTTTCTTTTGTAATGAGGTCCTCCTTGCTCTAATAATAATAACTGTATTGCAAAGGACGTTATAATCATTGAAATAACTTAACATTGTTTTGTCCCGTGTAGTGAACCCACAGCACGTGGCGCAGTGGCAGCTACGAGGCGACCACAAGAACTACGCCACCTGAGTTATACAACTCTGCCAACCCCTTCGGAGATATACAAGCGTAAGTCTATGTTTATTTAATTATTCATTGTTGGTCATACCAACTAATAAGTAAGGATACATGCACATGCACCTCCCTGAAAATGTCCCATCAGAACCGAAGTACTTGACCATACATTGTGAAGGCTTATCGGAGAGGCCTACTAATGAACAAGGCAATCCACTTGACTGATGCGATACTCGTACAAACGGCGTCCATTGATCGAAATTAATCTAAACGTCAATGATTGATGTAATTGCAGCCATTTTAATGTCAATGCCTAAGGGTGCGTCAGAAATATTTATGTGAATAATAAGATAGTAATTGTACAATATATCATTGAAATTAAAATATTTATAACTAGCTTTTGCCCACGGATTCGCTCACAGAAATTTAGGTTAGGTGAGATTAGCAACAGTACTTTTTTTCTAGATGAAAGATACCCTATGTCCTTTCTTGTACCTTTGACAACGTGTATGCGAGCTTTCATGATGATCGGTCATGAAGTTAATGAGTGAAAACGTAACAAACAAACTCACATTCGCATTTATTATATGAGTTAGGATAGGATGTCACAGATTTAAATGGATCCGTCAATAACTTAATACAGACATAAAACAGTAGTTTTTTATGATAATACATCATTTATTTCTCAACTGTGATTTGTGAGGTGTTTAAAATGCCATAACTCGAAATAAAATTGCCTAAAGTTAGCGCCTAAAATACCCTTAGGCGATTATATTAAAAACAGCTTAATTCCATAGCGTGACACATTGTTGTGACATGTAATATGTCAACCCCACACCCACATTTCGGTGGCTGTGTTTGTAGGTCTCATGCTCCAGAGACCGTCCTGCTGCTGAGAATTAAGTTACATGCAATCACAATAAAACTTTGCCCGACTCGAACATCAAACCCGAAATGCACAACAATTGCGTCTATAATTTTTTTTTTATGGTCTTGTTTGGCAAATGGACAGACGGATCGCCTGATGGTAAGCGATTACCGCCGCCCATGGACACCCGCAACCCCAAAGGAGTAACAAGTGCGTTGCCAGACCTTTAAAAAGGAATGAAGGAGGGAAAGGACAAAGGAAAGGATAGAAAAAGGATCGGAGTAACTGGGCCTCCGGCTCTCTCACTCACCGATAAGAAACGCACCAGTACGGGTACCGTTACTTCACGCCGGTATTCTGTGAGGGGTAGTACTACCCCGGTCGATCCGGCCCATTCATGCTGAAACCAGCGAGGACTATTTGTATTTAAAGTTATATAGCTTAATGTCTGTCAGTATTCGTTGTTTCAATTGACCATCATTATATGATGTTATAAATTATAACAAAGATGTTGCCAATCCTAGCCAATGTAGCCAAAACTATAACATACTTGAACTGAGACGTTCTTTAATATATATTAAGATCCTTAGCTAATATGAGTGTGTAGAGATCGGTACAATATAAACACAGGTGTGTGCTATATCGTTTAGCTTTGGTTTCGATTAATTCCAATCGCGTTGTGGATACGGATCGGTTTCGAGAGCTCTCGGGCGGCGTCTAGTTACACTGACGTCGTTTACGATTTCCTGGTACTCGTGACATGTGTTGATACGAATTAGGTTTTATTATTCGATCTTCGGATAGATAGATAGATGTCCTTTCGTATTAACTAGATTATGCCCGTGGCTTCGCATGCGTTAATTAAAATTTTGCCAATAACCTCATACACGGCCGTCGCACACACAATCGCTGCGCCACTGAGCCAGTCTTTTAAAGTCAATGCCTAAGGATGCGTCAGACATTTTTATGTGAATAATGAGATAGTAATTGTATAATATATCATTGAAATTAAAATATTTATAACTAGCTTTTGCCCGCGGATTCACTCACGGAAATTTAGGTTAGGTAAGATTAGTAACGGTACTTTTTTTCTAGATGAAAGATACCCTATGTCCTTTCTTGTACCTTTGACAACGTGTATGCGAGCTTTCATGATGATCGGTCGTGAAGTTAAGGCAAGAAAGCGTAACAAACAAACAAATAAACAAACTCACATTCGCATTTATTATATTATATAGTTAGGATAGGATGTCACAGATTTAAATGGATCAGTCAATAACTTAATACAGACATAAAACAGTCGTTTTTTATGATAATACATCATTTATTTCTCAACTGTGATTTGTGAGGTGTTTAAAATGCTTAATTCTATAGCGTCACACATTGTTGTGACATGAAATATGTTAGCCACCGAAATTTGGGTGTGAGGTACACCCACATTTCGGTGGCTATGTTTGTAGGTCTCATGTTCCAGACACCGTCCTGCTGCTGACAATTAATTTACATGTAATCGCAATAACACTTCGCCGAAAACTCGAAATGCACAGCAATTGCGTGTTTAATAATAAAAATCAAACGTTCTACAATTTGTATTTAAAGTTATATAGCTTAATGTCTGCCTGTATTCGTTGTTTTAATTGGCCATCATTACATGATATTAAAACCTATTAAAAATTATAACAAAGATGTTGCCAATCCTAGCCAATGTTGCCAAAATTATAACATACTTGAACTATTACTAAGACGTTCCTTAATATATTTTTTAGTAAGATCCTTAGCTAATATGAGTACAAGTATAGAGATCGGTACAATATAAACATAGGTGTGTGCTATAACGTTTAGCTTTCGTGTCGATTAATTCCAATCGCGTTGTGGACACGGGTCGGTTTCGAGTGCTCTCGGGCGGCGTCTAGTTACACTGACGACGTTTTATGATGTCCTGGTACTCGTGAAATGTGTTAATACGAATTAGGTTACATTATTCGATCTAAGGATAGTTGTCGTTTCGTATTAACTAGATTTTGCCCGTGGCTTCGGTCGCGTTAGTTAAAATTTTGTCAATAACGTCATGTATGGCAGTCGCATACACAACCGCTGCGCCATTGAGCCAGTCTACATAATATTAATGATACGCTCTTTAAACTCACAGTGGTGGCGACATTTTGCACTAGTCATTCGAGACTGACATCCATTTTCGATAAGTCGAAATATTTGCTCGCGACAAAACGCAAGTGTATAGAGAACGCTACCTTCATACGGAATACAAAAAAAAACAGAATGCAGTATAAATATAACTAAATAGCTAACCCGCGCAGATTCGTCTGTATCACATAAGAGAATTTGCTCCGTTTTTGCAACATTTTCATTGATGCTCCGCTCCTATTGGTTGTAGCGTGATATTATATAGCTTATAGAAAGAAAGAAAGAAAGAAATAACTTTATTTAACGACATACTCATGCAAATAAAAATAATAGCCTTCCTCGATAAATGGACTATCCAACACTAAATGAATTTTTCAATTCGAACCAGTCGTTCCTGAGATTAGCGCGTTCAACCAAACAAACAAAGTCTTCAGCTTTATAATATTATTTAGTATTTATAATAATATCAGTTCCGTATATGACCTTTAATTGCTTTTATACTTCTGCGTTTCATTGTTTAACGTTGCATTGGCTTTATGACCACAGCCAGTGCAAGCCTTTCAAAAAGGTATGCTCCGTGTATATAAACTGTCCGACTGCTCATGGGCCTCTTCTCAGTATGAGAACACGTTAAGCCATAGTCCACTACGCCGATCCAATATGTTTTAGAATATCATGGAGAACTCTGCGACATGCGGGTCTTTTCACGGTCTAATTATCTTTTTTGATCGAATACGTATGTACCGTAATATTATATTATATTCTATTATAAACCCAACAGAGTAGCTAAGAAGGTAAACAAATTAAATTTTAACTGTAAATTTATTCCGACTATAAAACTCTTGACTGTACGTGGCGCGATCTGCTCTTCACCGCTATTTTGAAACGTTCCATTTGACATAATTTTGACGTTTAGTACAAATAGTCGTTAACGAATGAATGAATGAAATTAATCGCGAAATGAACCTTAAAAATGTATTTGCATATTTAATAAGTATCAATTTATTTCTGTTACAAACCCAATGTATGGTTAAGTTAATCTGGTAAAATATTTTAACAGATTTCAACTTAATTCAAATTTGCAAATATACATGTACTTGTATTTTTAAAACTACTCCATATCCAAGAAATAGTTCGTGTATCGCAGGGCACTTAGCAATCATTCTAACAACGGACTCAAAAAACAATCAGACTCAGAACATTCATTGTAGATCACACGTATGTTTGTGCTGTGTGGGATTCGAACCCACAACACTCGGCACTCAAACAACGGCCACAAAAGACATCTAGACTCCGCAGAACTATTGTGATCATACAATTTTGTACCGTGCAGCATTGGAACCTACAACACTCGGTACGGTGGCAATTACGAGACGGCCACTTAAACCACCGCGTCATCCATGCAGACAATATTCAATAATTACTAAATAAGAAATAAACGAAGCTATAACTTATACGAAGCTATAATTTATACATCACAAAACATAACACACTAAGTACCTAAATATTTGTCCTTCAGACCCTTGGCTTTGACCGACATCAAGCCGCTGTCAGTCGCCAAATCTTATTTATATGTTTATAAGTTAACAATATAAAAATTGTAGTTATAAACATATTTTTAATACATTTTTCTAAATATGCTTTATAAATAGACATCACATTCGCATATAGTTACTTAAAGGCAAGCAGATGTGCAGCTATGTTCAAATCACATTTAAATGACTGCAAGTCTATTGACTGCCAAGCAAAACTGTGCTGCTAACTAAGAAATCTTTAATTGATTATGTAATTCTGTTAAAATGCCTAATAAATAAATAAAAATGGTAATAAATCTTAAGAAAACAATAATATTACACAACAAAAGAAACACAAATAAATATTGATTGGCAAAACACAAATTCGATGTTACACTTAACAAAACATCTTGACGTTCTCTATTCAAACAAATACCAATTTCAAAATTCAGAAATGGAATTTTGGGTTAGATATTTTATATTCATGATTTCATTTTCTGATGTGCGGTTTGAGTAGCTGAACTTATCATGGAGTTTTAAATCAATGTTTTTTGTTTCAAAAATACGACCTTCGCAATAAAAATAATGCTTGTGTCATGGGGGAGTTTACAAACATTCGAACAACGGAGACAAAAACACCCAGAATCGGAACAACCTTCTGGATTTTTTATCCAATGTGGGAATCGAACACACAACACTCGGCCCACTCGGCATAGCAATGTCGAGCCGACCATTTAAACCACTACGCCAGCAACATCGCTATACCTTATTAAGTCCAGTTATCCAGTTACAAAGTTAATTTATGACTGATACTAGATAAACTGAACCTCACCTTGCTCAGTTTAATGATAAAAACGTCAGGAAAGCTCATCGTCTCAATAAGTTCTTGATGTTAAAAGCGTTTAATCTAGAGACGTCCCTCGTTAGTTTTTATTAAAAGAAGTTCGTAAACTATTTCATCAGCAAACGTATTTACCTTGTTTAACATTCTACTTTCATATTAATACGTATGTAAATACATTGTAGATTAACTAGTTAGCATGACATCGTAATCTTAACTAATATTAGAAATGCGAATATCAGTTTATATGTTTGTTACGCTTTCACGGCTTAATTATTTTACCGATCATTTTGTTATTTCGCATGCATTTTTTCAGGGGTCGAGAAAAGTAGATCATCCAGAAAAATAAAATTACTTTTCCATAGTGAAGCTGCGGCCAAAAGCTAGGCAAGTATATATTAAGACAAATCTATGTGTGCATATTACTTCGCTAAACTGCACAAATGTTAGTAATTTAATATTTTAATATAATTTGACGCCATATAAATTAATTCCTCCAACGCCCATGATTATTTTCGTCCGTTTTTTTATCAACGCGCGAAAAGTACCTACTAACTGGATTTCCACAGCGTCAAACCTTCAACTTACGTCACTGCTCGGCTTAAAGCTGAAGTAGGTTACTAACAATTTAGGTACTATTTATTTAAATATTGAATACTATTTTCATTTTGCAGTAATAGAATAAAACACATATTAATCATTTAATCAACAAAACATCATACCTATTATAAGTTACGAACTTTCCTTCATTAAATATCCCAAAAATACACTATTTAAATAAACGAATCGTAATGGGTGAAATATTCATTGAAAATGTTAACAGCTTGCATTCACCAGGAAGCCTACAGTTGTTTATACACTAATTAAAATGTTTCATTATTTGGAATATCGACAAACGCCGCTCTATTATTTTTATACGAGCTTCACAATATGGCAACAGCGCACGTCCGTCAGTCGAGCCTGCTCGCTCGTGGTGCGTGGACGTGTAAGTCACATCACCTGCGCTTTCTCTCCCGAATTACGACGATCGTAAAATTGAAACTAAACAATTGGATTTCAGTGTTTCAAACATTGAGTGAAGTTTTTGATTACATATAGGGTATTTAATAGAGTTTGGTGTGTGATTAAAATGTTTTATTGTGACGGGATTATGCGAAGTAAGATTTATTAGTGTGGTATGTGTTTAACTTAGCTGTGGTGAAGAATTCTGGGAATCTTCGTATTTGTGCAGTATAACAGGTTGGTTTGTTAAATTGTTATTTTCTAGTTAGGTAGGCTTATGACCCGACAGGTCTCGTCATATAGGAGTTAGAACAGTGATCATGAAATAGCTAATCTACGTGCGATTACTCGATAAGCCATCAGGCGCTCTTACAACGGAATCACCGTTTAATATTGCCGTTTTTTCGAAAATCCTTGCTTATCTCTACGTATAAAGGTGAAAAATAATGCAGTAGTTGGTGGTTTTAGGTATAAACCACATACAATTATAACGTTGTAAACGAAAACAATTAAATATATAATAAAGCCGCCTCGAGGAACAGTTGCAACGCGATAAGGAGGAGGGTACGCACCGCCAGGAGGAGCAGGCACGCCGCCAGGAGGAGCAGGCACGCCGCCAGGACGAGCAGGCACGCCGCCAGGAGGAGCAGGCACGCCGCCTTGAGGAACAGCTGCAACGCGACAAGGAGGAGGGTATGCGCCGCCAAGAGAAGCAGCTAATGATGTTAAAAGACCTTAGCGCAACGGTTGGCAAGGAGTTGAAGGAGATGAAAGAGCAAGTCCAACGCCACGAAAGTCGCATTGCCGAGTTGGAGAAAACGATACGTGAGCTCAAGGCTGGAGATGGGATCACGACATCTGCGATTGTGGCGCCCTCACCACGAGGCTTTAAAGTCTCACCATTCGACGGCTCATCGTCAGCTCGAGACTGTCATGAAATCTAACGGGTGGACGCGAGAACAGGCTCTGACTGCTCTCACCCTGGGGCTTCGCGACTAGGCCTTGACCGTGTTAAAGGCGCTTGGTCAAGATGTCACGTACGAGAAGCTGTTGGAGGCATTGGAAGCGAGATATGGCGACGCACACCTAGAACACGTGTTTCGCGCCTAGCTGAAAGACCGATCGCAACGTGTTGGTGAAACCTTGCAGTAGTGGGCCCTGGAGATGGAGAAGCTGGTGCGAAACCGGCGTACCAGTCCTCACCTGCGCTCATCGATGGAAATCTCGTTCAAGCTTTCACCGACGGGATCCGAGACCTGGAGGTTAGGGCCGCAGTGAGACTCGGACACTTCAAAAACCTGAAGGACGCCCTAGCCGATAGACGCTCTGGAGGTGGAAGTAGTGCGACGGCACGATCGCGCTCAAAGTATAAGGGAAGTGTCGGCTTCACCCTGGTGCTATAGCTGCGGCGAAAGAGGCCACATCAGGTTGAGCTGCCGGAAGCGAAGAAGTCCACGTAGCAGAAACCAGTCGCCGGTAAGAGGAACACCTGATGTGCGTGTCGGACAACATCTACAGGACTTCGTAATACAGCATCGCAGTGGCAAGTCACATAGTAATTTATTTATTTATTCAATTAAAAAACATAAGTTAACAGCACAGGACCAAAACACTTACATTTTAAATTCACACAAAGTCCATATAAAAACGTACTGACACATTACTATGGCACATTAAGAAAATTACAAATGTACATTTAGTAAATAATAGCAACTAGTGAGAACTCTTACATACTACATAACAGTTGGTAAGTACACACTTTTATACTATTCAATCTATCATTAAATATATCGAGATTTGGATACTGAGAGAGCAATGAATTGAGAAGTGCGATAGCTCTGGGCGTAGGTGCCGCTGCCGCTCGTCGCGTCCGAAGAAAGTTGTTCGCAGAACTCATAGGAGTGCGCACTCCTATGGGTTCTGCGAACAACTTTCTTCGTCGCCGAATATCAATACCCTCCCCAGTTATCAGGAAACGTGACGGGATACCCGCTATACCCACCCTTTCCAAGGTGCAGGGGTTGTCCACCTTATTATGTAATAAATGGCAGTAGTGTACCAACAGGAGAAGTTTGCGCCTTAGTTCAAGCGAGTCTAAGCCTACCATTCCTATAACAAACATAGACGGGTACAAGAAAGGATAGTATCCATGCATTTTTTTATAGATAAATCTCGCATATTTTCTTTGGATACGCTCAATCATTAGGTTGTACTTGGCTTCGTGTGGATCCCATACTATAGCATTATATTCAAGCCTACTGCGTACATATGCTTTGTACAAAACTATAGCGGCACGAGTCCCTTTGAATGGGTATGAGACTCTCATCACGAAGCCAAGCATTTTACTTGCTGACTTACATGCCTGTGTCATATGCTCTCTAAAGTTTAATCTTGAGTCCATGATAAGTCCAAGGTCTCGTATTTGATTGACTCGAGTTAAAGGCGTGTCAGATAGGTAGTAATTAAATAAGATAGGATTGCGTGAACGGGTATAGCTAATCATATTGCATTTGGATACATTGAAATATAGCTTGTGGTTTCCACTCCACTTAGCCACCGCATTTATGTCCTGTTGGAACCTTACACAGTCATTCGTGTCTTCTATGTCGCAATATAGTTTCAGGTCGTCCGCAAATAACAGACATTTAGCAGCGCTAACGATTGACGGCAAGTCATTGATCATCACTAAAAACAGAGTAGGACCAAGGGTACTGCCCTGACTAACTCCAGATCTGGTGTAGTAGCTATCTGAGTCATATCCTGCTAGACGTACAAATTGGGTCCGGTTTTGAAGATAAGACGCAAAGAAATGTAGCAAATTGGGAACAAAACCCATTGAAGACATTTTGGCCAAAAGTATGTCATTATCAATAAGATCGAATGCTTTCTGATAGTCGAAATATGCGGTATCTATCTGCTTACCTAAGTCCATTTGTACTGTAGAGTAATCAATAAAGTTTATATGACTTGTTGCTGTTGAGCGACGTGCTCTAAAACCATGTTGCTCGTCAGTGAACCGACACCCAATCTGTTGCCTAATGCGATAGTCAATGATTGATTCAAATGCCTTGCCGAAAACCGACAGCACCGCTATTGGTCTGTACTTGGTTATATCCTTTTTAGCTTCACCCTTTGGAACTGGGGTAACGCGTGAAACTTTCCACCTTGAGGGATATTTTGACACTTTAAGTGATAAATTAAAGATATAAAGAAGTGGTTGCTCGAGTACTGAGAGGCAGTCTTTTAGCAAAAATGGTGGAATCATGTCTGGTCCAGCAGCTGAGTTGGATTTAAGTCTCCGGATAGCACGTTTAATTTCAGGTGGGGAGATTGTAGTTACATCAATACGGGCTGCATCTGACGCATTTACACACAAATTGCTACGTTGAGCAGCATTTACATCCAAGGTGGGTATGTCTTTGTGAAAGATTGAGCTGAAATAGGTGGCAAATGCGTCTGCAGCTTCCTGTCCTATAACAGTTTTGTCTAAGTATTCATATTCGTGACATTTTTTTCGCTGGCTTCGCTTGTCCCTGGTGTAATTCCAAAAACATTTTGGGTCTTTTATAATGCTGTCCTCGACTCTCTTGATATGTTCATCATACGCTTTTTTTATTAAGAATTTAACGTAAGACCTGTAATGTTTGTATAGTTGTAGATTGAAATCTTTACCCTCAGTTTTATATTTGACCAGATTAAAATATTTGTTTTTAATATTTTTGATAATTTCTGGGGTATACCATGTAGGATATATGTACTGTTGGTTCGTAGGTCTGATAGCTTTTGAAGGAACAAAGTTACTTATGCAGGTATTTAATTTTGCATAGAACTGTTCACCGGCTTCGTCGACATTATCTTCTTCATAAAGATAAGTCCAATCTAAGTTTGATATTGCAACGTAAAGCGACTGAAAATCGGCTTTACGAAAGTCCCAATCAGGGGCAGAGGACGGGTTGCGACGTGGAGGACTCTGTGGTGGTAATATGGGTCCGGACCCTCGTGGCATATCTAATATTATAGAGAGAGGAGGATGATATGTATCGGGTACAACAAGAGCATCGTCACTTTTGGCTACATGAACCGCTTTATGTTCGAGACCACTCAGTACCAAATCCAACGTACTATTATGTGCATTAACTATTGTGTTATATTGTTTACATTTACAAAAATTTAAAAAGGAGTTAAAATACGTTTTAATATTTACAGAAGCAGAATTTAAGTTAAAATCCCCAAATATAACAAAATCTAAACTAGAGTATTTACAAATGGCATTCTCAATACAAGACAATACATTTAAATACTGCTCATCTTTATAGCTTGGCGGTAAATAAATAACACAGCACAAAAACTTAACATTCTTCCAGGAGATTAAGGCGAATACAATTTCGTTAACATCTGTCAGTTCTGGCACATCTAACAGTAAAGTCACAGTAGAAGTATTTCTTACCGCTAGCAACACTCCTCCCCACCCTGTGTCACCCGCGCGGTCCTTTCTTAAGACGGTATACTCATCAGTAAACAGTTCTCCATCACACACTGAACTGTTTAGAAAGGTTTCAGTGAGAGCTACTATATCTGCATCAATTATAGGCATATTTCTCCGCACCGTGGAAGTCTTGGACCGTAAGCCTCTGACATTCTGATAGTAGCAATTAATTATTTTTGTTGTCTGTTTTTGTTTCTTTTTTGTTACTTTTGGAACGAAAGTTCTGTCTCCAGTGTTTTATACAGATATACTTCCGACCAATTTTCTGGATTTAACACTTGCTCTGAGAGCTTTGCAGGTACGCCAATCTTAAAAGACGCATACGGGCCTCTTGCTTTAAGTGTCTCAACAGAACAGTCTTCTGTGTCACCTAGTATTAATTTCAAATGGTCCAGCACTTGGCTCTCAGGAGTACCCATCTTAACAAAATACAGATGTAGGTAAGTCCGCTTGCTAGATGCTTGCAGGCCGGTAGATCCAGGGACAGCTGTGCCACGTAAAACATTTGAATTTCTGTTACGAGATCGCTTGTGGGTTACTTCAGTCCACTCATGAGTCTCATTGTCCGATGCGGATGGTTGTGCTTTCCTGGCCTTATGAGCACCCAGGTCAGGAGTCATATTTGAGACCATATTGGCGACAGAAGCCTCAGATGGGTCCGTATGAATCTCGAGAGATTTGGCGTAATGTCGTGGTTTCGGTTTAGTAATAGGTTTCTTGTTTGGAGCTGGTTTATTTTCAGGAGTTGGACAAGTTGGGATATTGTATGAGGTTTTGGGTAATGACGTTGTTTGGGTACTCTTAATTATGTTTGATTTATATTGTTCTTCTAATAGTAAGACCTTATTTGTGATCAAATTAATTTTATCCATGAAATCATTTTTAAATGCCAAAAATTGTTCAGTAAGCAATTTATTAATTTTACTGACAAGCTGCGCTTCAAAATCCACTTGTAGGTTTTTTAATTCCCGCACAACAGAATCCTTCAAATTATTTAGCGAAGTATTATCGCCTATATTTTCGCTAACAGACTGCATAAACCGTGATTTAGCGCGTACGGTCACATTATCAGGAGTCTGCATAGACATAGACATGTCAAGGCAATCGCTAGTCGTTTGTAGATCTTGCATAAGGTGTTGCTGGCGAACTGGAGTATGCGAATTGTCACGCCTTGGTTGTCTACTACGACATTCCAGACAGATCCAAGACATTTTAAATTCCACGGATAGGGTGTTAAAAACATCAGTAGGAACATTTGCACAAAGAATATCAAAAATCTTCTTACATATTGCGCATTTCATATACGGGCCGTCTTCACTTACTTCACCGTGGCAGCCCGCGCACAGAGCTGTCCTTGATGTCATCTTTTTGCGGTCCGCAGTATGTTGATATTGCAATGCCGCACTCAGCGTTGATCGGTAGCGAGCGCCGTGACGATGACTCACAGCAGTCGCTAGCGGCGCGCGGGTTCTCGTAGGTCAGGGTTCGAGACGGTTAACAAATATTTTTAAAATGTTTTTGCTAATATCTTTGGTTTTATTTGTTGGAATTGAATTTTAATTTCACCACTAGGTTTATCACTTAAATAGCTTTGGGAGTTATATACACACAACTTTAGGGATCAACTTTAAACACGAATTATAGCAATTATTTACGGAGCAAACGTTACTAGATTCTGCCGCGGCGGCCGCAATTTCAAAAAAGCTGTAATGCAGATGCCCTGTCGTGTAGACCGTATCACGACCAGTGTAAGCACTGCGCTAGGCAAGAGGCCAAGCAGGAAAGACTAGCGAGGATGTTGAGGACGGATCTTAGCGAAGATTGGAAGAAAACTCTCCAGAGAACGCAACGAGAGGACAAAGACATAAGACCCATCCTCGAATGGAAGAAAACAGGTGGTTTATTAATATAAAAATTATGATAATTGTGTGTTATAAAGTAAGCTATTCTGAACAACGACGTTATGAGTTGAAATATGTTCTTAGTAACAATATTATTAATTAAAACAATATGACTATTGAATGTTATGAAGAAAAAAGATCTGATAAAAAATTATAAATTTAAACTGGTTTTTGGTAGTCACAGTATTAATAAAAAAATATGATCACTAACTGTTATGAGCTCTGTTGGTAGTAATAAAAATGTATGAATAAAAAAGTATGAAAAATCAAATTATGAAGAGTAATTATTATGAACACAAATCTGTAGTAAGACAAAGAATAGGATTTTGAATTTTATGTGAGCCTATATAGACCCGCATTAACTACTAGACCTATGATGATGAAATTTCGCATACACGTGGTCAGGGTTACAAAAAGGACATAGCGAACTTTTCATAAAAAAAATAGTAAGTACTGCTCCCGAGAGATGGAAATTTATTGACAAAATCTACATCAACGAGACCGGAGCAGCCAGAAAAAACTAGTCCTTTATATAATTTGACTAACTTCTGGTTTCTAAAAGCAATCAACAGCTTGTCAAAATATGCGCGTAATAAATTCCAGCTCACCCCTCTTGCGATAAAGGCGCGATACTTTCTATGTAATAAAACTAATACTTACTACTATTTGAAGCACCCGAATATCTAATGTTATAGAAAAGTTTGAGATCTGAGTTATTAACTAGTTATGAATAACCTAGCTAGTTACTTTCAGAGAACTCTAGAATGCTTTTTAAATAGTCATTCGAATGGAAGTAACGTAGCTCTTTAATTTGATTATAATTAACTGAAAACTAAGACTACTACTAAGAACTAAGATTTAATATGTTAGTTTTGAAAAACAAATCTAATGTTCACTCACTTAAATAAGTGGTCGTTATTTGTTACATTTTTTTGTATTTTCATGCAAATTAAATGATTAACCTTATCACGTCAGGTGGGATGGGCTTTAAAGCATAGCATCAAGAATTATAAAATTATAAATTATAAAATCAAGCTGCTGTTAACTTGTAAATATATAGTCGCACGCCTATATTCCCGAAAGATGAGGCAGAAGTGTTTATCTTATACCTTCGGGGATACGTACTAATATGTATGCAGAGGAAGTGCACAATTTGATTCCTTCTTCTCCATTCTACCATCGGACTACCAGACAATCAGATCAGCGGCACAGGCACATTTACGCACGAAGCGCTTTGCTTTCACTTTTATAATGTACGCAAAGGAGTGGAACTCGCTACCTAAGTCTGTGTTTCCCGATGAGTACAATCTTAGTGTCTTCAAGTCGAGAGTAAATAGGTATCTTCTAGGCAAGCGTGCTCCAACGTCGACTGCATCTTCACTTAACATCAGGTGAAATCGCGGTCAAACGCAAGCCTATTAAAGTATAAACAAAACTTCTGGCGGAGTAGGGTGTTAAGAAATGGTTTTAGATCCCACATAATAGAGGGATCTCATTGTCATTTACCAGCTACAGTTCCAGAGTCGGCTGCTACAGAGCATTGCATGATAAAAATCCAATAACGCTTTTCCTGAACTGAGAATCCGAAACTTATGCACATCAGTCGCATACAATCACGCACTAAAAACCTAATAACGAAACCTAAAACCTCTAGTTTAACCGCAGACGTAACAATCCCTTTTGTCGCGGGGCCATCATAACAATCAAGTATCTAACATTAAATGTAATATAAAAATAAAAATATCTTCCCAAAATCGACTTTCGGCTAAGTTATCTGACGAAATGCCGATCCCTTTAACAATCTTTTAATATAGATGGACTCTTGGGAACCAACAAAATTATTGGTTGACTCGCACTTGAAAGGGCTTCCCAGGTAGAAAAATCTAGATTGGGCGCCGTGAAAATAGTTTCATGTAACTTTAAATAGGAGTGCTTGTTAAAATGACAAGGTTTTGAGACTGCTTTGACTGTACAGTGGAGTAATTGTTAATACGACTGTCGATTGCGTGGTAACAGGTTCGTTTATTGAAAGGTTTATGTTTTCGTCTGAAGGCAAGGAAAAATGAGTTATTTATCTTCTAAAATATATTTCTATACAATGTATAATTTTTGTGTGACGGTGAACTTTACAAACATTTAAACAAAAATGAATACCAGGAACACCCAAGGTCGGAATAACTATTTGTACAAATTTTTGTCTTGTTTGGGATTCGAACCTACTGTACTCGGTGTAGTGGCAATATCAAGGCGCCCACTTAAACGACTATGGTCGAATTTCGACCAGTGTGTGAACATTTATATACATAAAGAGAAGTATAATTAATGTCTGTTCGTTTGAGCTGGCAATTATCACGTCGGAGAATGACAAAATATATTACTTATAACTTAACCTAAATGCGAGCCAAGATTTATGCTGGACATTTTATTTGAATTATTATCCACATTTAAATCTTGCTTTATACGAATGTTATTTAAATAATACTAGCCTTTATTAACGGTTATGCTCGTTATAATGCCGTAGCAGTAGCAGTGTTAATTGAAGTGCATTAGACTTTAAGTATTTTTTATTTTATTTTTTAATACACCGTCCGCATTATGAATAATTCCTGTCGCGGGGGCTTTTGCAAACATTCAAACAACGGACACAAAAAACATCCGGACTCGGAACAATCATTTGTGGATCACACACATTTTTGTCTCGTGTGGGATTCGAACTCATAACACTTGGCGCAGTGGCAGTAGCGAGGCGACCACTTAAACCACTACGCCATCCATGCAGTCAAACAATTCTTTTTTTTTCTTTTTGTCGTAGTTTATGCTCTTAGGTACAATGCTTATAACTTATACTTACGGCTTATTGCCTGGCTCAGGCAAACCCTGCCAGATAATTAGCTCACTGCAGCATATCTATAAGTTAGGTATTTGTATTGAGTTTAACTGATTGGAAATTCTTAGTAGCAGTAGGGAGAGTTGAAACGTGTCCGGTTGGCGGCAGTAAATTCGTAATTTATTTACGTGGTTAGTGTTGAGTAGGACATGAATTTGAAATGAGTTTGGAAGAGTTGCCTCTTTTTTGTACTGAGCCAGTACAATGTCCCACTTCAAATGAGGCGAGGCGTCTTGAAGCACAGCGGTGCATTTGAAGTTATGAGTATGTATATCATCTACAATCTTACAAAGTGTGATTAACGTAAAACTAACGACAAAGTATAAGAAGCGAATGTCTTAGGACAATAATGATAATATTTTCGTAAAATTTTAAACAACGTGTCGAATGTAACTTGTTTGTGCAAAGCAAATAAAAGCACCTGTCATTTTGATTATTCGATTAAATATTTTATTTTACTAAATAGGCAATAACACAAGTTGATTTTAAAGAAAGTACGATTTATTTAAAAAAGAATTAATGTTAAATTGTATAAGTAATATTTGCGAACCTTCGAAGGCATAAAAGTAGCTACTATGCATACCTAGCCATAAAAAATAATAAACAACTGTAACAAAACTCTAATAATACAAATTAAATGCTTTAAAACCATAAAATATATGTAATCAAATAAACTTTTCTAAGCATAAGAAAGTCGAAGAAAATGAACAAAAGCGTTAGGTATATCGTCGTCTCACTCGGTGACGTATAAGGAAGATAAAAGATGCACTATTAAAGTGAAGCATGTCACGTGTTCTCTCTCACTCACTCTACGCTCATGTCATACACGTCGAACGCGACATAAAATTTGAAGTGGTACATGAAAACATTTTGAGCCACTCTTACATTAGTACGTCTTGTACGGGACAAATGTCATGCCTCTTGTAAGTCCTACTCAACACTATACGTGGTACTTATTGAAAACATAGCTGGTGAGATGTGACTGTAATAAACATCTATTCTCTTATGAATTTCTTTTAAAAAATACATCGCCTACAGTAGGAATACGTCCTGTATCGCGAGGGACTTTACAAATATTCAAACAACGGACACAGTGAGCACCCAGGCTTGGAACAACTATTTCATAAATAGTTCACAATTTTTATGAGTGTAACGAAAAGTGTATGTTTTAAAACTCCATCGTGGATAAACAGACACGAGTATATTTAATATGCATTAGTAGAAAATGTTTGTTTGTTTGTTTTAAATAGCATTGACATTTAATTCCATTCGTCTCATTGTCGCTCCGTTGAACAGCACACTGCACATCAAAGCACTCTTCACTTGTGTATGCCTTAACAGAATCTCGCGCTAATCAGCGTTACTGCGCACCAGTTATCAGTCAGACGACAGGAAACGAGACTCTGTATCTGATCTGACGGCTATTTAAACTGGGCGTGGATTCAAACTGCAGTACGTCGAAGTTTCGATAACGAGATGTCATATGCGTCTATTTGGATTTGGTAAACACATTAGAGCACGAAATATGAAGGTATCTTTCATCCAGAAAAAGTATAGTTACTAACTTAATATACTTTTACGCGAGTGAAGCCGCGGGCAAAATCTAATATCGAATAAAGTGTTTTCACTGTAATGTTATTACTCGAATAACGATCGAATATTCAAGTCAAAATAATTTGCTAAGTACGTGTATGCCAATAAGGTTTTAAATTCATAATTTGTGCGAAGCTTGTAGCCGTTTCATATTTGGTCACTGAATATTTTTCTTATCAGCCTATCGTAATTTTATATTTAAAAGATTATTCATTTGCTGGTAGAAGCCGGGGAAGGACTACCCTCTCACAGAATATCGACGTGAAATACCAGTATCCTTACTGTTGTGTTTCGTTCGGTGAGTAAGAGTGCCGGAGCCCAATCACCCCCTTTCCCTCTTCACGCTCATTCTCCTTCCCACTTCCTTTCCTAAAGGGTCGGCAACGCGCAAGTGATGCCTCTGGTGTTGCAGGCGTCCATAGACTACGGTGTCCACTTACCATAAGGTGAGCCAAAAAAAAAATTAAACTTCGATCTGTTACTAAGAATTGCCTAACCAAGAAAGTCTAAATCCAACCGAGCATCGAACACATTACATCGATATTTATGCTACAGAATCAGTGACAACAATTTCATAAGAAAAAGTATCTTATATTAATTATATATATAGGTACTTTTCCATATATTCCATTAAAACATAAAAATATTTGCTACGTAATATTGCCCGTCGGTTTTGATCTTCACCCTTTATAAGCTCACCGTTGCTAGGCAGTGCTCATACTTCATAACCATACCCAGTGACGTCTAAAAAGTATTATAAAAATGACAAGCCTTATTCGTTTCTCGGCTTTTATGCAAATGGCATATTTTGCCGGGTATACCTATGATAAAATTTATTTCATTCGCTTAGAAAATGACTGTTATCATGTTCGTATTTATCTCCAGTATTCGTATATCGAGGTCATACATTATTTTTTGTTTTATTTAAAAAAGATAACTCCCGCACTAGGAATAATTCCTGTGTCGCGAGGGACACAAAGAACACCCAGACTCGGAACAACCACTTGTGGATCACAACTATACAACAAATATTTATCCCGTGTGGGGATCGACCCCACAACACTCGGCGCGGCGGCAGTGCCGAGGTGACAACTTAAACCACTATGCCATCCATACAGACGAATATAGATATGCGTACATACAACGTCTATACGCCTCATATCCGTGAAAAGGTATACGGAGGTGTAACCGTGAAAAAGAAAAAGGTGTTAAGGTGTGTCCCAACCGAGATCTCATGCACGGCAGTTGCATACATACACTGAGCCAACGAGGCAATTGCTAATTACACTATGCAACAAATCATTTTTTTTATTTTCACTTGGTTCACAGTATGTTACTATGGTTTGCCACCTTAAAACTATTTGAAATATAAAATTGTTATATCTCGTCTAGTTTATTAATGAAACGCATTTATTGATTTTACTTAAAATTCTATGAAGTAGTGACACAAATTGTTATTCTACATTAAAAACAATTTTCCTTTGGAACGATTAGCTTTCCTCTTATAGTCAGTAGTAGCATTATCCCTCTGGGGGCTCCAACAGTAGTCTGCAAGCATGGCTGGCTCCTATCTACCCTGGTAACGCTTCTCATACTCTGCAATTTCTTGATGAAATTTTTTACCATGTTCATCACTTACTGAAACCATGTTATCAGGAAATAAACTTAAATGGGAGTGTAAGAAATGGATTTTCAACGACATATTGTACCTTAGTTTATGATATGCATCTAGTATCCGATTAATTTTCTCATGGAAATCCGGTGATTTGTGATTGCCGAGGAAATTTTTTGTGACGTCGACAAAAGCCAACCATGCATTTTTTTCAACAGGACTGAGGCTTTTGATGACTTCTGTACACATCGATGATATAATTTTATAGCTACCTTCAATCAAGTGCGGCGGAAAGTAAATAAATTAAAATTTTCGGTATTTATGTTTTGGGACGTGATATCTAAATATAAATTGGTTTTCTGTTGTTTACTAAGCATACCTAATATGAATCACCACTCGGGACGTCGGTGATTTTTTTGGTGTTGCATAGTGTAATAAGAAGTACTTATTTATATTTCTCAGACATGCAGGAGTCCTCACGGTGTCTTTTCCTACAACGGTAAAGCGCACGATAATTAGCTATTTAATACATACGCACATATCTTCTGAAATTCAGACGTGCGGGCCTTGGGATCGAACTCGAAACCTCTGTGGGGTAATCTCCCATTAAGCATACCTATGCTGTGATAAAAATAATATATCTCACCCGAGAATCGATTACCGAACCTCCTAAAAGGCAGTTATCCGACCCTTACTCCACTGAACCGACAACAAGCCATTTTAAAATTGAATGTAGTCATTAAATTAATGTTTAGATAATTCTCAATCATGTCATTCCGCCATATTGTAACTTAAATACTACCGGTAGTGTTTGTATTTTTGCATTATTATGTAATTAGTTACGTAAATTACATAGTAAAATTTACTTAAATCATTACTAAAGAATAGTAATGATGGGTTTTTACGAGAAATAGTAAAGGCATCTGAATAATTTATTGTTATGTATGTTAGAATCGTCACTAATAACTATGTTGTGTTATATTTACTGCTGTTACTTATTATTCATATGGTAAATGTGAAAGGTTAGATGTAGACGATGACTGGAATACATAACGTACAGTTTTTTTTATACCCTGGGTAGTAATAGATACTTACATAAGTCAGAATAGATTCGTAAGTCTTCTTCTTTTTTGATTATCACTAATCAGTATTTTTTTATTAAAAGCGAGGAAACACTTCTAATAATACCTGTTCAAAAAACAACACAACTAAAAATTACATATTCTTTTCTGATTTTGTATATCTTGAGAATCCACACAGCGTAACATCATATACGATCACTAATGTGGCGACTCCGCACAGACGAAGAAGTTCAGCCTGCATTCAACAGATGGCGATACAATCGCATTTCACATGACATCATACTATTCTGCATCGCACAAGTGAAGTTTACACAGCGACAGAGTATATATACAAGCTCCCGACATCAACCGTCGGGCCGCGGCCCGCCAGGCACGATCAACCAGCCTGGTCGGAGGATCCTCTCTTTGTGTTGGAGGGACTTCACACCCTGTTCCTCCACATTGGTGACCCCGACGTGATCATCCAGCACCCGACGTGATCATCCAGCACCCGACATGATCATCCAGCACCTGATGTTATTGAAAGCAACCTTCACGGAGCAGATCAGCAGCAACTACCATCGCCATCGTCTTCACTTCTCTCACACAGCACTTCTCCAGATGAGCGGTAATCAAGTCGCAGCCAGCCAGACTCTTCGGCCTCAACAGGGACCACCACACGCCTGCAACGAACGCGCAGCCTGGTCTTCCCTACGACCTCACCAGCGTCAAGGCTCAACCCACTGCACACACGGTCCACGCAAGCAGGGTACTTCACTCGCCGTCAACGCAGCAGCTTCGACTTATGTAGTATAATTGTCTACCTTTTCTGTTTACTTGAGATATTTCACTGTAGATACGCACTTGAACTAAATAAAGCGATACTTCAATATTACAAGACGTTGTTTCCACTCAACAGTTCATGACCTTTCTCCAATAAAACACTTCGTTAGATTAAATTGCTTTAAATTACTCACTGGTACGTTTGTCTGTTTATATTTTATTCAAGCACTACTTTTTCTGGATGAAAAGTACCCTATGTCCGTTTCTGTTCCCCTGACGTGTATGTGAAACAATATGATTTCTTTTCGGTCGAGTTGTTGAGGTGTGAAAGCGTAACAAACAAACTCACATTCGCATTTATAATATTAGTTAGGATATTTTTCTTAAACGATAAAATATAGAGAAACTTACGCCTGTGTACCGATAGGGTAGGCAGCTAATTTTTTGCAACCTGTTTTTCTACGGGGCGGTACTACATTTGGTTAGACGTATGGTCATGGTTATGGTTTAAATGATCTCATGATCACCTTGCCACTATGCGTCGAGTGTAGTTAGTGAAATAGATACACGATACAAAAAAAATTGTGATCTCCAAATAATTGTTTGAAGTCTGTGTTTCCGTTGTTTAAATGTTTATAAAGTCCCACGCGACACAGGAATTATTACAAGTGCAGGATTTGGCCCCTCCAAAAAAATAATATTTAAACACATGGTGGGACACGTACATTCTACACATGCCCCGCAGACGCCCTGCACACACCCCGCTCACGCCGCGCCCTCGTCCCGCTCATGCCGGTTTCTTGACAGCAGCTTATTCGTACATTGTAACCAAATAATTGGTAATAGCAGCCTATTTGCCCCTAAAAAATTAAACTCATATCAACGAAGATGGGATTCGAATGCTTAACCATTCGATCACAAATCCGCCTATCGCTACATTTTATTCCACCGTCCACCTCTCGAAGTTTAGATGAATTTCATTTGATATTTGAAATATTTACAAGAGGGAGAAACGTTGGCTGTTCCGATGAGTTCCGACAGACTTAATGCAATAAGAGGCGCTCTTTTAGTTCATTCGTTCCTTAAGTTCATTCGTTATACTGATTCATATTTTGAACTCGGAGTTTAGCATTTTATTAAAATGGCAAGACTATTTTTGTGCCATTGTAGTTTAACTACTTTTGAGGATATTGTTGCGGTTTATTTCGTATGCGGTTTATTTTTATCTGCATTTATTTTGACGCTTAGCAGCATAATAATTAACCTCTCAAAATCCGCCATTGAAAACATAAACCATAAACAATCGAGTGTGCTCGACGCCCTATCGCGTCACCGGGGTTTGACGAGTACAAATCTGAAGACGTCGATCGGCGTCAACGGTAATTGTAATTGTAATTGTAATTGGACTCCCTTTTCGCGCTTTTTTTCTTTTTATTTCATTTATGCGTGAGGCGTCAACGGGGTTTGAGAGGAACAGCAGCTTAGGGAACCCTAAACCCTATTAGGTTTTATCGCAGTGAAATTTTCAATCGGTCGGGTTATTACCCGACCTGAGAATCGAATCCAAGATCTCATGCACAGCAGTTGCATTTATTACCGCTGCGGCACCAAGCCAATTCAAAATCCAAAAACAATCCAAAGCCATTCCTTAAACAAAACTTCTTAATAGCTGCGTTTGTTTACCCCCCTTAAAAAGATGGGGAAGGAGTTTACCCGGGAACACCCCTTTAATTATAATGACATCACTAATCTTTTTCTCTTTTGACTGCCTTTTTGCCCGCAACGTGTCAAATGACGCGGGGCATATAAAATGACCACCTTCAGACCTCTGAGGGTACCGTTTTTCTAGGGTGAAGGATCTCGTCAACACCAATTGTTTTAGAAAGGGTTGACATTTTTCTTTATGGGTTGATTTGTAGAAATGTAAAAACTGAAGTGGTGTTAAAATGAATAGAATGAGGATTGTTTGTTTTGGACTTGGTGATATTAATGTATAAAATTTGGTATACTGTGTGTTAGGTCTCGGGGTCAATACCTAGGTCGTGCAAAGTGTTATTGACATTTTCTGTTTATATTGGGTTTATTTTTCTTAGAACTCGCAGTAACAGCACGGAGCGTGTAACTCTGCCCGGTCAACACCATAAGGCTAGCACCCTATTACGAGGGACCTACGAAGAAAATTCGGTTTAATACATCTCTGTCTACCCCTTAGAGAATATTGCTATGTACGTTTATTGTATTAAAATTATAAATCAGACACAGAGTCCACTATGCGATCTTAAAATATGACCACAACTTATTACACGCTGTATATTGTAGCGATACGTGTCAGTACCTACCCAGTCTTTTGGACTTATAAGAGAGTAAATCGTCATCAATGGCATGGATGGCGTAGTGGTTTAAGTGGTCACCTTGCCACTGCCTCTGCCTTTGTCGCAGGTAGCTTTACAAACTTTCAAAGAGCGGACACACTCAATACAACCATTTGTGGATCACACAATTTACTGTACTGCACGGGATTCGAATTCACAACACTCGACTCACTAGCGATGCGACCACCTAAACCATTACGCTACCCATGCAGCCCAAATACCCCCAATACGGACATATACACACCTTAGTGTGTGAGAGAGAGCAAATGCCGTATTGGGATAATGCCGTATGTGTGTTCGTGGGAGATAAAAAAGACCGGTCCCCTCTAGAGTCAAATATGATCCGCGGATTGATTTTATGGTCTCTATTTTTGATTCATATGTTAACATTACTCGTACTTCTTTCGCCAAAACCGCTGCGGTACAAAAGAGATGGATAGATTCCTTCAGTGACATGATTTATGTGGATTTTATGTGGTAATGTTGTTTTGTCATGATCATTTATTTTTGTTAGCGGGGCAGGCTGTGAGCCAGACATTGCGATCGAAGGTCGTGGTACCTATCACGTTTAGTGTCTGAAAACGAAAATAATATCTGCTTTTTCAGTAATATCAACTGACGAGACGATTTCTTACACAGAGATCGCAAGTTACATTAACAACACGCAAATTTTTACTTATATTTGTAGTATCTGAACGCTTTGGTATCTATCTATGATATTCTTGAAGATATGTAAAATCTGGTCAATCGCGCTTTTAGTGGACTTAACCTTTTTTATTCAGTGGTCTGTGTGAGACAGTTGACAGTTGACAGTAGTGGTAAATTTCATGATGATCGATTGAGTAGTTAAAGCGTGAAAGCAAAACAAATAAACATTCGAATATATAATATTAGTTAGGATAATATTAGCCCTTCTTAAAACCCGCCTCGCAGGATAAGAAAGATTATACATGATTATGTATAACCATGACAGATTTGTCATGCCGAATCGACCCCAAGTCTTTAAAATCAGCCGTAAACAAAACCAAGCAATCAATATTACTATACTGTCATATAACCATATTAAACTCCTAAGATCGCCTCATAGAATAAGAGGGATTATATAGTCATGCGAGTCAACTACGGATAGCTTCAAACACTATTTGTCTCGAAGTTTAAGTGAATAAGAAGTTTTCCTTCGGCGTTAAAGCGATCAATAGTTAACTGTTAATACGCAACTTGAAAGGGCAAAGCGCTATCGAATTTTTCTGTTAGAAAATGTTCAGTAACAACGCAGTCTTTAGAAAGTATACGGTAAAGTGGAAACGTCTGCTGTTATATATGTACATACATTCATTGTTTCACGCATCTATCCCCCATGGGGTAGGTAGAGGTGTAATACATCCACATTAAATACATCCTAAATATTACTTTTTGTCTGGCACAGTTACAGACTCCTTGCTGCTGGTAAGACTGACAAAAACTAAATAACGCATTGCTCGATTCAGGTAGCGAAAGGTCGCATGGACAGCAGTTGCATTATACACTCTTGCTGTGCCATCGATGCAGTATGTAACTGGTTAAATGCGGTTGTAAGATATGATTACACCAGCTAAGATTTTAGGTCCATCGTAATAGGACGTGAGACTATTGATATATGTGATATATCTGTCCGAGTACAGTTCACACTTCGTTTGTCTACGAAGAATTTCTGGAATCCCAGTTACACTGTGCCAACTTCGCGATTCAAAATCTCATGACTATTTCTAAAGAAAATTAAAGAAATATATAATTATAAAACCATCTAATTAAACAGTATCGTGATATTGTAAATTAATTTTATAGGCCCTAAGACATTAAAATTCACATCTTCATGAAAGTTTCGTTCAAACAATGCTCGCAACTGCCGCATTTAATAATCCCCAAATTGAATTCTAACCATACCCTTTTAGAAATTGCCGAAATATTTTTAATAAAGTACCGGGAAGTTTGACCTAGTTCAACACAATAACTCGAATACCCCGGATAACCGCGTTAGGGGATCTTGTGAAATGTGTCAGTTTTAAGAAATTGTTACTTTATACTTAAGGGTTTAGCAGACTAGCCACTTATTGTAGTATTAGTGTGGCTTATATAGCTTAACGATTCCAAGAAAATATAGGGTGTAGATGTTACAATTGATAACGAAAAGATGTTAACATAAATGGTGCCTAATTGTCAAATAGACAAAAGTTTAATCTGTCAATCGTTGAAATATTAGAGATAATTCAAAATCTATTGCTGCGGTGCCGCTGCGACTCAGTTGGATAGGGAGAAAACCTATGATCTAATAAAAAGTTGAAAATTTGGAAGCCTTTCTTCCACAGTGCAATTATTAAAATTCTCGAACCACACCATGCTACTAAATGCGAAGTGCTTTGTAAGTTTTGAGTAGGTTTTTAAGAGCTCTAAAAGGTCGCTTTTTGATTACCGGTAAAGGACTATTTAAATAAAACGTGACCACTTAGACCACTACGCTATCCGTGCATTCCACGTCATAATTGTCATCTGTAAACACTTGCAACTCTTTAGGGCACGTGTGGATTTCTTTCATTGCTGGCTGTCTTAAACAAAGCCAATAAAAATGCTCTCATAATTTAAATAACTCTGCCATATTCGCTATTAGAATGATAACTTTTACCATTGAACTGCAATAATTACTCACCATCAGGTGGAAAGAAAACATTTTGACGGGCAAACAGTCAAAATAAACAAGTCAAATACAGTGAAGTATTTTGACAGCTGCTCTCGTGACAGGTTATGCTATCAAGCTATAGTATTGTACGCCTTTAAACACACAAGTTTCCAGATAAGAAACAAATATTGTCCCGTTAACCAAATATCTGTTGCATTTTAGACAGGTACTTTCGACCCTTAACAACGATACGATGCACCTTGCACTTGGGTCTTGAATGAACGTCTCTTGCATACTACTATTTAATAAAAGATAGGAAGTATCTTTGATACAACAATGGTAGGAAAGAATCGTGGACTGCCTAAGTGACGTAGCGTGATGATATTGTAAATAGCTTATGTTACTTCTGTATAATAGATCTGTTAATAATACCACTATCACATCAGATCTAGAGGTAGCCACAATATTTGAATTTTTTTAACTCATCACCCATTGCTGCTGAATGGCTTCTAAAAGAAAATGTTACCAAATGTGACAGTGATTTTCAATTTCAGTATGTTAGTCCATCAGATATTATATAAAAGTTTTTAATAGCCTAAACGTTAAGAAAATCTCTGACCTCCGGAGTAATGCCATTACAGTAACCAAATCTATTATTACATTAGCAGTATTCAGACCAGCGATGCGGTTTTAATCTCATTCCAGATACCTTCAAAATAGCTTTACTTTAATCGAGAATAACGAACATTATATTTACAATGAAGTACCAGCTAAACTTGTTATTGACTACGCCGGGTCAGTTTACCTGCACACCTAATTGATTTCCACTTGAAAGAATGCATGCGATTGATTATGTGTTTTTATTATGTAACTAGTTGCAGCCCGCGAGCTAGTACTTGTCTCAAAAATTTAAAGGAATATCAAAAAAGTAAGGAGGGCTATCACGCATTTTTCGAAAGAAAAATATCGGATATCGAAAAATCACTTAACGATTGTTTCCAAATATATCCACGTAGGGATCTTCTTACTAGAGATTGAAATTGTATGTAAGCTTTATACAAAATATGTAAAATTAGCGCTAGTACAGAAAACCACAGATTTTGGGAGCTTGAGCTTTTGGGAACTACCACACCAACACACTCATTTAGCAGTACTACGTAACGATGTAACCGTTTCCCCAAACTATTTGCGTGAAGCGTTCAGCGGTTTCGTCGTTGTTGTTCTATTGTTACCGAGTGCAGTGTTGTTGAACCCATCATTATATCTGCGGCTTGTGATTTGTGCTTTGTTCTCTTGTTACACAAATTATTGACGAGATGATTGCTATCAAATTATCGTCAAGATATGTTTTGTAACTATTTTTGTCACGTTTTCTTGTATTGTGGAGGAAATTAAGTAGGATAAATTGAGATGGCGACATTTTTGTTACAGATGTTTACAATTAGGAATCGAGCGCTATGCATTAATTGGGAAAAACTTAAGTAGTTATCGTATGAAAAGCAAATATTCTACATTTATGTAAAATTAGCTATCCCTCGAGAACGTTTTACTGGATGAAAACCAAACCTTCTGCGAAATTTCATGATGATTGGTCGAGTAGTGCAGCCGTTCAAGCGTAAAAAATAAACAAACAGACAAACTCACATTCGCATTTATAAAATTAGGTAGGATAATGTATTGCATTCATTTATCACTTACTCATTTCTTAACAATATCAATAAATTTCTGGCTTGAGATTCTTATTATGAAACTTAAACAACAATTCCTACTTTTGCTTTGTTTACGTTGTAACTATTCATATCTACGATAGATTAGCTACGGAGTGCGGTTTCACTCACGTGTTATGTCATAAAAACATAGCTTATGTTAATATTAACATTGTTTTAGTAAAATAGTTCTAAAATCAGTTCAGTAGTTCATGAGATTACCGTATGTAAACAACCTACCAATCTCTCTTAAAAATATTAGTATTAAAAATAATGTACCAGAACTCGCCCGCTTCGCTTCTGACTAAGTACGTAACTGAACATTAACGTCAGTTCTAGTTACACGTTCGAAGTTCAAATTGCACTTGAACATCAAACTTAGTGACATTTTCAGCTTTATTACTCAGATATTAAAGTTTAGATTGGCTTTACGAGGATCTTTACGACAATTTGCTACTTTATTCTCAGTATCAATAAAAGTCTTAGGAGTGACGATGTTATCGATGAAGGTTATCGATGTGTCGATAAATCTCTGAATCTGTTCGATGTCTTAATTTTTTTTGTATTTAAGTTATCTAAAAGATATAAGGCTTGGCAGGGTATTCCTCAAATATGTACCAGTTTGCCTGAGGAAGTATTTGGTAGACGAGATAATGATCTAACTATTGATCAGCGATAATCGCCATAAAGGACATAGCTTTGTTTCTTGGCTTTATAGAAGTGATGCTAAGGAAGCAAAACCTAGCTACTGCCTACTTTAAACCTCATAGGTGGCATACTAGCGCCAGGTATGCTGCCTGCAGCGCCACGATCTTCTACCTGATAGTGAGCAGTTACTGTAGCCTATATGATGGAGTCAGCTTGAAGGGTTAAGAAAGAAGTTCGAACCCACGTTTCGCACCTCTGACTTTCGGAAGTTACTACACTACGCATCCTTAAATTGCCTACCATAACAGCTGCAAGGAAAAATGATGTATGATGGATAACCGTGTCATAGGATACAAGTGTATTTAGGCTCACCCCAATTACGTGGAATCTTATACATAGCAGGCGAAAAGTGGGTGTGGGACACCCCTGCCTACACCTTCGCAGAAATACAAGCGTAAGTCTATGTAATATATTACTTAGTGTAAGCGTTTGTAAAGGAAAGTATATAACGGAATCTGCCAAGAATCCTAGTACAGTTTTGTTAACATTGTTAATATTCATTACCTTTATAAAACTGCTTCATTTGGCGTACTGTATGTGAAAGAGACAAACTATCTGCTCTTGCCAAAATCTTTGTACATATACACTGAACAAAATAATTCTAGTAACATCAGTGTTACTAGAATTATTTTGTTCAGTGTATTACGAAGGTTTTGGCAAGAGCATATACCTAGTTTGTCTCTCTCGGTTGGACAAAATCAGTTTTGTAAAATCTATATTGCCTACTAGTGGAGACTGTTCGACTGCCAAGAGGTGGCCTCGAGTACGATCCCAAGTCTGTGACTTTTCGAAGTTATTATTTAAAATAATGAATAATTGCTCACATTAACGGTGAAAAAAAAAACATCTTGGAAATCGTAACAAACAAACTCACGTTTGCATCTATAATATTAGTTGAAATGTGAATGTGAGTTGTAACTAATATTAGCTAGTTAGGATTTAAGCTATATACTTCCTCTTATAACTTATATTAATAGCTTAATCAATTCCGGATCCAAAGGATCCTTAGTCATGGGCAGAGTGTTGTGTAGGTTGGTACTGAATTTCGGTGTCATTGGCCAATCTTAAAGGAGACCGGCAATCTGCGTAAGGATAATATCATAATATAAGGCTATTAAAAAGAGTGGCTGACTAATCACAAACGATCAGTAAGCCACATACTCTTTGCCAAGTGAGGTCACGCCTACAGCCTCTAGACTCACCAATTAAAAGGAAAGCGTATGTTTGTTTATGTATCTCATTCTCGGAATCGTTACTGTTGTTACTATTCTGAGTTGTTGTTAAGCATGTTTGCATGTCACTCAAGCAACTCGCGAGTTGTTTTCAGACCTCACTACTTCCTTATTGTCTTCTTAAAAACTTAATAAAAATATATCCATAAACGATTATAATTCTAACTAATATTATAAATGCGAATCTTAGTTTGTTTGTTTGTTACACTTTCACGCCTTAATTACTTGACCGATCATTATGAAATTTCGCGTGTACGTTGTCAGGAGTACAGAACCTATTCGGTCCCGAATAAAATAAAAGGTTACACATAGGGTACCATTCTTCCGGTAAAAAAGTACTGTGCTCGAAGTCTCAGGCATAACTTAATTAGTAATATTAGAAGTAAGCCTCTAACGAGAGTTTATAGTAACTCTGATCTGATCTATCTTATGTGAGTGTGTATGTTTCATAGCCTGTATGTTCTATATACTTATATATGACGTAATATCGGTTCCATTAAACTGATCTCACTATTCAATGTTTACAACGCTAAAACCACAAAAGCGTGGTAACCCAAATAGGTTGGTTATAAGGTTAACCGAATTTTACGGTTATATCATTTACGAAATAGTACCTAAAATAGATGGTAAGTTGTTGACGAATAAAACTAAATGTTTTTCATTGTAAACATAAAATTGTATACAAAAGATAAAGATGGAATATGAAGGTTATGTGTTATTAGTGACCGGAGCGGTGAGCAATGTAATATATTTCTTTAACGGTTATGTAAAGTAATATATTTTATGTAATGTTTTATATAGATTAATTATTCAGCCAGAGGTCGAAATACGACCATAATCATTGTTTAAAAATGAGGAACATATGTGTAATTACGTAACAAAAAACTTACTGTATCCATTTTTTATTGATAACGCTAAAGCTCATCAATAGCTACTAGACAAAGCAAGAAAAATTAAAAAGGGTGACAAACAAAGTAGAAAAAGCCACTGAATTGTTTTGTCTTTATCTATTTATATATATATATTATTGATATCGGCCTCGATGGCGTAGTGGTTAGTGTAACCGACTGCCACGCCTGAGGTCGCGGGTTTGATTCCCGCACAAGACAAATATTTATGTGCATGAACATGGATGTTTGTCTTGGTCTGGGTGTTTCTATATATAATATGTATGTATTTACAAAAAAAAAAGTATATATGTATCTTTATCCATTGTCTAGTACCCATAGTACAAGCTCTGCTTAGTTTGGGCTAGATAGTGTTGTGTGTATGTGGTAGAATATTATTATTATTATAATCACATACACACATACACATCTTATGCGAAATAAGTGTTTGTTGTTACAATATTGAAAATTCCCGCGACGCAGTGATATTCTTTAGTACGGGTGCATAATATTCGTGTATCTATTCTTTGGTTCGGTTTTCCTATTTAAGCCAATAATTATTTATTTAACCCTAAGGATAATACATCGGACTTCCGATAGAGAACAGATAGGTTGTGGATTCGAAACATACTAAAGTGAACCCACTTCTAGCATAAATATATTAGTTTTGCTGGAGAGGTTATCAAGAATACTATTATTAATTTGGTAACTAAATTATAAGCTAATATGTAAAATAAGATTAGGCATTTGATAAAATAATAACAAACCATCCTACTCTACGCTCCGCTTGTGAGCTCCGGTGTTATGTGATAGCTGTCTTATGTCTACAGCTTCAGTAGTTAAAACTTTCAAGATGGTTATAGTGCTCCACAATCTGGTTGATGTTGAGTTGAACACCCATTTTCTGTCAAGGACACATACACTGCTACTTTAAACAAATTCTATCTACTTCTTTTACTGATACCCGGGTATTTTGGCTATTTATGTGACTTACGTAATTTAGGACATATATTTGTTGAATAACCTTTTTTAAAACAGGTCACATACCAGCATACAGCTCTTCTGTTAGTAGATTCGTAGAAGTTAGCCTATGTCAGCATGCAATGCTTGCGCGATACCGACACAAGGAAAAGGCTTTACTATATAGGTGAAAGGAAAGAAATTGTGTGTATGGGTTTTCGCAACTTATGCACCGAGCGAAATGCAGTAAGAACAATACACTTACCCCGGTTTTGTATAAGGCGTGGTACTTTCCCTGGCGACTCAGTTCATTCATATATATCACTGTAACCAAACAATTGGCAATTGGCTCATCCAGGCTTATTGCTGCAAGGATGTAAGTAGTAAGTAGATTTTGGCTCTCAATTGCCGACTATTCCTGGGTACCCTAGTACCCAGTAATAGTCAGTAGCAGTATATAGTTTAAAGCGATGTTTGCTAGAGATGATGATGAGGGATGCTATTGTAATATTCCTAGCTAAAATCCAGATATTTTGTTCCGACATTCCGAGATCAAAACGTGACACTATGCTACAAAATCATCAATATAACTCGCCAAAGCTTTTGTTATTTATTGTTATATGTCACAAATGTGTGTCAATCATTTACATACCCTGTCCATTAATGGTGACAGGTGTTCATTTAATATATGGGTCAACAGTTTGAATTCATTAGTTACAGTCAACAGGAAAAGCAATGTCATAATAAAGGCTAACGATATATCACTTCTGTGGACACATGTAACAGGTATTACAAATAGCAGTTGCATGTGTCTTGTTATTGTTTAACATGGCAAATACTTATTGCTTTGTGTCATTTAGGATGTGAAATCAAGCACCTCAAAATTCTTTTTTTTATGTCTACTTCCGCACGTGGCTTTATTCCTGTATCGCGGGGACCTTTATAAACAATCAAACAAGTAACACCTAAACTCAGAATAATTATTTGTGGATCATACAATTTTTTGTGTCGTGTGTTGATCGAATACACTACACTCGCCGTAGTGGCAATGGTAAGGTGACCACTTAAACCACTACGTGCAGTCATCGTGTATCTACAATTTTATTTAGCTTACTCCGTTTACAAATTAACGTCAAAACATTATCTTGACATTCCTTTTAGTTAGGGTGACAGGTGCACATTTAATATTCGAGACCGCTTTAATTCATTAGTTATAGTCAGTAGGTAAGTCACTGTCACAGTGATGGCTACACAATTAGTCACTTCTGTGGAATAGTAATACCATTTACATATGTCATGCGTTGTTTGACTTGGCGTAGCACATAGCGTGTGGTGTATGAGTATTTTTGGTATTGATACATCCCGCTTGTTCTAAATAGTAATATTATAAATACGAATGTGAAATTGTTTGTTTGCTACGCTTTCACGCCTTAACTATTCAACCCATCATCATGAAATTTCGTATACGCGTTCATCCATCAAAATGACTATCTTGAGAGATAGAAATGTATTGACCATATCTACATTAACGCGAGCACAGCCGCAGACTAAATCTAGTTTTGTTGTATAATTTTAAAATAATGTATTTAATATAATATAATATATTAATATAATATAATAATATATTCTACCACATACACACAACACTATCTAGCCCAAACTAAGCAGAGCTTGTACTATGGATACTAGACAATGGATAAACATACATATATACTTTTTTTTTTTGTAAATACATACATATTATACATAGAAACACCCAGACCAAGACAAACATCCGTGATCATGCACACAAATATTTGTCTTGTGCGGGAATCGAACCCGCGACCTCAGGCGTGGCAGTCGGTTACACTAACCACTACGCCATCGAGGCATATACACATTGACATCCATTATTGATTTAGAATGGAATAACATAATCGGTTGAATAATTACATTATTATTCCATTGTACGAGTATTTATATTGCCTAATTATATGTGACCTAAATAAACCTGGCGAAATTGAGGTTCTTCGCTTCCTTTGCTGTACAGGAGTGAAAGTTTTACATCTTGCATGATATTTGAACAACTGTTTACACTAAAATCTATTTTCAAACTACTCAAATTGTAACTTAACTGTTTCAAACCACGTTACGTAGTTAGTACACAAGTTATTATCGATGCGATTAGGAATTGAATCTAATGAAAATTGATTACACTACCCGTAATGAATTAACTAGGTAAATAGGTAGGTTGTTCATTAAGTTAATGACACGCTCATGGCTGGTATTAGTTTTTTATATGGCTGTGCTGTCAACAGGGCACCAGTAATGTACGTTCTTTGCACTGGCAATGAAGCAAGCCTTACTTTAAAGAGTCGACAACGCGTGATATGCTTCTGATGGTGCAACCGCTTCTCATCATATGGGCTGCATTATTATTCGTCAAGCAGATTGTAAATTTAAAAAAGTATGATTTTACTGGTGACAGCAACCAGTACTATCATTCTGTCCCTTATTCTGTGTTTTAGTAGCAGCTTTGCGTTTTAACTGTAGAACAAATAGCTGTGCTCTTTTTCGGAAGACAGTAATTTGGTTGTGACAATTAATGCTTACCATGATGTAATAATAAAATAAACTGTCTGTATGAATAAAAAATAAACATATCTGGTTCGGTAACAATCGCCACGATTGGTTTTGATCGCCAGCAAAATATTAAGTTTAAGTAAACTTATATTCCCGTGAAGCTGAGCGGTTTTTAAACAGCTATGTTGTGCTGCTAAAGTATAAACAAATCTAACAGTCAGATCCTGTGTCCGCAGAAAAATTACACAACAGAAAACATTATAATAGCTGTATGACTTGCTGTATGTGTGTGCTGTGTCTGTATGTAGCTGTATAAAAAAAACTTGCTACCCGAACAGCAATAACGGCTAATTAAGTAAAATGCAATAGTACTTATTAAATTTTATGCTAGGTACAATGTTCTGTCAAAACGCTTCTGTTATGACAAACCCTTACAGATCGTTAAAATCCGTTATAGTTTCTAAAGATCGAAGCCACGGCTCACACTTGTACTCACTAAATATTATTTTCATACTTCCGTAACTTCAAAAACTGATTAATAAAGAACCGGAAGAACCATTCGAAGCTTTTAATTTTCGTCTTTTCTGGTAAATGTACGATATATGTCTACAATAATATGGGTACTATTTTGTTATGTCATAGTCAGTGGTATCTTTATATGGTTATCAATATTATAGCTACTTCATTTATTAATCATCACTGCCACTCTATATATAACAATATATTGTATAGTACTTCTTTCAATTCAAATCTAGCTGATAACTGATCTTCCTACAATATGAAAACCATTGTAAATCAACTACTTAAAAACTGCCGACTGCAAAAATATCTACAACGTAAGGGAATCTATCAATGCCAGATATAATTGAAAACCTATTTTGTCTGACCGTCGGCGGGCCATTGTAATATAAAATATGTACAAAATAAAACGCAACAAAATCAGCATAAATTACTTCAAATTCAAATTGAATTTGTAATATTTACGTAAACATAAAAGAACACTACATTAAAACTAGTAATAGGCAACACAACTGTAACAGTATCTAATTTTACTAATGAAAACTAAAATAAAAACGCTCTTAATTATATAGTGCTTGAACACGAAAGCTACAATAACATGGTCTACAGAAAAGACAAAAGTCAATTACACACGAAATCTGTATACAGACTTAATATTAGTACTAAGTAGCAACAAGTCGCCGCTACAAAACTAATTAAAGTTATTTATTTTCTTTAACTCAAATACTAGCTTGTTTTCTAAGAAAGAACACAGCGAAAAGTAGTTTTGCAAAGAATTTTGTATAAATAGTTATTATACTAAGTCTTTCTGCACAGTGCAACTGGATTTTTATTAGTGTTTGTTAAAGAACAACTTTAAGTGGCATTCAGTGGCAGTGACATGCAATATTGTGTTTTGTTTGCTTTTCATTTATTCATGTAGAAAGAATAAGGAACGTGAATTTTTCTAAAGACTTCAAAAGAGAGGTAGTAGTGCCTTCTTTTACCAATGAATTAAGTTAGGTTAAAATTGTCTACAGTAGTGATAAAATAGAAACTTGAAGCGCATTATAGCGCCAATATAATGACGTTATAACAGATCCGGAATCGCGCTATCGAAGTTCGCTACGAATAAGTTATTGCCGACATTAATCGTCCGTCGTCGGGCCTGTTTGGAGGATACACCCTTAATGTTGTTATTTTACCGTTTATTTCATCACGTTTCTTCATAAAATTATTACAGAATATAATAATAATAATTATAATATTCTACCACATACACACAACACCATCTACTAGACAATGGATAAACATACATATAAAGTACTTTTTCTTTGTAAATACATACATATTATACATAGAAACACCAAGACAAACATCGATGTTCATGCACACAAATGTTTGACTTGTGCGGGAATCGAACCCGCGACCTCAGGCGTGGCAGTCGGTTACATTAACCACTACGCCATCGAGGCCGCCAAACATACATGCATACAGCATTTCTGCGTTTTGCCCATAATAAAACAGTTTTTCAGTTTTCCGATCATGATCAGCCTATACTAATCCAGCGCTAGTCATAAGCCTCTCCAACTGCACACTGAGCAAGACCAACGGCCTTTCTCATCCAGCTTTAAATCGATTGATGTGATCGCCGCTTGTGAGTTTGAGGACGTCTTTCACGTTCCAGCCTTTAATCGATTAAACCAATTTCCCAATTCACACACATTTAGCTGTTGACAGAATTAGCTTACATCAAATATTGCCACTTGAGATTTCTAATAATATGATGGATGACTTTGATTATCTGTTGGTTTACCTCATTACGAATTGGATCCTTTGGTATCATCAACCATTTTCTATTGCACAGGTAACAAGTAACATGTAAAACAACCCTTAAGCAGGACTTTCTTTATGTTCCAACTTATTCAATCTAATTAACTCTCAAAAAGAAGAATACTTTATCCATCCCCTAATGTCACTCACGTCATATTTTTACAATACACCCTATAATTTAAATTCTCGATTTGCGCCGTAGTTGTCACATTTTTACCGAGAGACCCCTATTACCCCGTGAGCCATGGTGTCCACTTACCGTTAAGCGGGATGTGCCTTAAAAAAGGTACGCACATAGCTAAATCCAAGGTGCCTTAATGTAGGGTTGCTAGATTTAATTATTTTTTGGGACATTCTCACTTTCGAGGTTTTTAAAGGCTACTTTTGCACCTCGTGTGATGCCCTGTTATGCACGAAATATCGCAAACATTATAATAAAAACCACATCGGCTCAGTAAATCTGCGAATTAAATTAAATTAAGGAGTTAAATATTTATCACACGCTACGCCCGTGTAATTGCCAGGCAAGTGCATACCAGATATTTAGGACAACAAGGTATATCTGTATGCTAAGTCTTATCGGAATCCGTTTAACAGTTTAAGCATGGTTTAGTAATAAATATCCAAATATTTTCCCGAACTTTTACATTTAAAATATTAAGGATTGCACTTGTCAATAAGATAATTTCCATCTTGACTAGGTCTTAATGCGTGTGTGTTGCGGATTTTAACTCTTATCGGTGAGAACACCGTATATTATTATTACCTACCGTATAATATTTAAATATTGACAGTCGAGAACGACTGTTAATATTTAAATATTAACAAGACAAAATGTTGTAATTTACAAACATTACCGATATAAAATTTAAAATTTAAAAATATTAATATCTTAAGTAAAATGTTTATATTAATAACTACTTTAATTATGATATAGACAACACAAAAATTTACCACGTATAACTTCTCTCAGACGTATTTCTACCTTTAAGTAACGTGGCTCACTAAAAAAATATTCGAAAAACGAACATGAGGACTTGTCCAAATTACAATAATTCTATATGGTAACACTATCGATAAGTATAATGGGATTCCGTATACGTGGTGACTACCGATATGTTCTGAACACCATCAAGTATGTCGACATTCCTTTTTACCCCATTGTTCAGACATTTCATATTCCTAGGCTTGAAAGGATTTTTAACGATCTTCTTGCTCTCTCTTACTTTATTTATGATGGTTAAGCGATCACTCAGGTTACATACATAAGAATATCAAAAGATATTTTTTGAATCTTGTTTATCATAAACCTAAACCTTCCATTTTCATACAACAAACAACTATACCCATTAAATTCTAACTAATATTATAATGCGAATGTAGGTTTGCTTGTTTATTTATTAGTTTGTTTGGTACGCTTTCACGCCTTAACTACTCGACCGATCATCATAAAATTTTGCATACACCTTGTCGGGGGTACCTACAGAAAAAGACATAACGTAGCTTTCATTCAGAAAAACAATCCGTTCTCGAGGGATAGAAATTTATTGACATAACCTACATCAGCGCGAGCGAAGCCGCGGACAAAATCTAGTTGCCGATAAAATTAATCAATAATCGCAATAATAATATTAATATTTCGTTAAAAAATAAACAATCATAATTTAATTGACATTTTTATAAACATTTTGACATTTTGTACGCGTCAAACTGTCCTGAATGACGTTATAGTGTGAAGAACAAACATCTGTTTAGTAGATGTGTTAACAAAACTTTAAGAAATAAGTAATATAAGATGATTCTAATTATTATACGAGTAAGCATGTACAGTACTTATAATAAATAGAATACATTAGTACCGTAATGTATCAGTATAACAATCAATTTTATTTTTTTAACACAAATTGGACATTCATTATTTTTAATAAATCAATTTATATTTTTCATATATAGACCGTAAACTTGGATATACATTAAAATCTGACAAAATTTTTCTTACTATCAATTACCCTGTTATACCCAACTTGAGAATCGAATATGCTCACAATCGGCAGAAATTACCGAGAACAGTACAATAGCGACGCCTTGATGGTACTATGCACGTACCTTAACCAAGAACGCAGTCTGTAAATGCTAAAATCTAAACTGGTACTTTATTTTCTTAGCAAGCACTCCAGGTTCCATTAAGTAAAGTCTACGGCCTAAATACTGACAAGAAAACACGAGACGTTAAAATCTTAAGATTAAATACTTGAGACACATTTTCGTTAATATTTAACAGATTCACTACACGTAAAGCGTCAAAAGAATAATTTTAAAGTACTATTAATTGTACTGCGTGTTTTAATATTATCTACTAGCTTTTACCCGCGGCATCACTCACGTAAAAGTAGGTTAGGTAATGTTAGTAACAGTCATTATTTAAATAGAATATAGCTTATGTTACTCGGTGATAATAAGTATAGCTGTCTAATGAGGAACGAATTTTTAAAATCGGTTAATTAGTTTTGGAGTTAAATCCTTATAAATAAACAAATAAATATCTAATCTTTCCTCTTTATAATATTAATATGGACTACTATAAGTTAACTTTTGCTTCACCTACTTATTGCTCGAGTGTTTCGTAAGTGGTAAGTTGTTTTATTAATTTAAACTCAAATTCGCATTTATAACATTAGATTTCTCTTCTAAATTTATATTTATTATTAATTACTGGCCATTCAACTTCTTAAACAAATTAAATAATGACAATAGATGTCATTGTTGTATAAATAAACATATAGTAATATTTACCGTTACTCCCCTGTGTCAAGGTTTTGTTTTGTTTGTACGAATTAGCAGTTGAAGAGGAAATGAGCCGGTTCACCCGGGAAACCAGCGTAACCGGCACGGATATTGTAGTGGTATATTTGGTCACCTCGCAATGCTACTGATCTGAGTATTAATAGTTAGAAATACTTGTAGTAGTAGTGGCTTATTATAGTGAAGGGAATTGACGCGATGCCAGACTCACCGGATTCAACTGAACACTAGTTTTCCATGAATGAACTGCCATCTGAGTGATCTAACTCACGGAATTCCCAAAGGCTGTTAGTTAGTTTTGTATAGTTTTCCGCGATTCTGAAATTATACCTGGTAACCATACGGTTTTAAGCCACATAAAAGGAGGCGAGCCGTCCCTATTACGTGGGACAAACAGTTTAACGGTGTCATAAACCTATAATATGTATGTCTCATGCCTATAACCCCGAGAATACCTTCTCGGGGTTATAGGCATGAGACTATGAATGTACACAGAAATACGTATTAAGATAGCATTGCACATGCTAAAATTGTCGCAGACGATAGGCAGTCAGAAAAATGAAGGAACTCAACCCCTTACTAAGGTCTGTGCAGAAAGGATCCGATATTTACTTACAATTCAACCCCAGTTTGAACAAAGAAAGAAATCGAACGAGTTTGAATGACTGATCCAATTATACTTCGCGAATAGAACAAACAAATGAACGACCCATACCTATCAAGACCGATTGTAGTGAACTATTGAGCGAAGTATTTATTTCATTGTTTTATCTTAAGAAAATGCGCCCTAGAGCTTATTCCCGGCGGGGTATGGATCTAGGTTAGTTGGTAATTGTTGATTAGTATATATTTTACCCTGAAGCATTGTTCTTTTAAAGATACCTTATTTATTTTGTACCGAGAGGTATCAGACTCTATGACTGCCTTTTTCTGTAGTGATGGCGACTGTTGTGCATGTGGTCTCGAATCCCAAGTCGAGCAAGCAAAAAGTTATTGGGTTTTTATACCAAGACATTCATAATAGCAGCCCGGAGTTAGGAAGTTGGCGGTGTTGCACACCCCCGTGTTTCGTAAACCACGTAAAGTAGTTGGTACTGCATCTGCTCTTTCCGTTCATGACGGATGTCCGTCCTATCGAATTATGAGAGTTAGGGAACAGAGAGTGCACTTGTGTTTGCGCATAAACTTGTGAAATATCATCTTAGCAAGTGGCCAGTCTTCGTTAACATTGCCCGCTGTGATCAAAATTCGGTATATTTGGAGGACATTATTACTATCGAGAAGTTTGAAGCATTCGGGTAGCATGCGCAAATTGGGTACTATGTGTATCCAACCAGCACAGGTAACCTGAATGATCAATTTGCACTAGTAGCTACTTCCAAAGTGTATATTTATACAAATTTTGTTGCCAATTATATTATATACTTATGCATATAATATATTGTTTTTCTGTTGTTTTCAAAATAAAATTGGTTCAACAAAATCCCTTCCAAAATAGTTCAAGCACACTTGTTGAATGATAACTATTTCTTATACATGAACTCTTTTATAATCTATTGCGCTGCTTATTAATAAAATTTTTAATATAAGTACAGTTATTAATAACAAAATTTTACGTCATATTTTCAACGTCCATTACTATGAAAGTGACATATCTAGTAGTGACATATGTATATTATCATTAAACTGTGTATAGCAAACATTTTAATATTTACTTTAACATATTCGCTAAGGGTCTACATACATAGGTACCGAAATAATTACAAAACACAGTTTTAGATAAAATAAGGTAATTCAATGTCAAAATTAAAAAAACATGTCTATCTTTCGAGATAATTCTTATCGAAGAAGATTAGAGTTAATAAATTTAAATTATCAGCAAAAGTCAAACGCGGTTGTCTCAAAGTTCTATAAAATTTCAACTCATAACTTTTCCATCTAATTGTTTGCCTTCGCAACATTACTTACTTTACCAACCAACCCTTTTTGCCACCAGCCCCATGTTCAAACGAGAGCAAAATTGATAGGGTCCCAATGTGTTGAATGATAATGACGTTGCTTAGGTTGTTTGACATGGGTACAGATAGAAATTTAATGTGCCAGGGTACAAGTAATTAATTTGGAGTCCGATTTGTCAGTGATGGCTTTATGTTGATTTAATAAACCTTTTTATATACCGTCAGTATTGTTTGGAGTTACGTGTGTTTTGTTTTCTGTGATTTGCTTTAAAAGACAACGCCTGCACTAGTAATAACCTGTAATCGTGGGGGATTCTGCATACATTCAAACGACGGAGACAAAGAACAATCAGACTCGGAACAATCATTTGTGGATCATGTAAATTTTTGTCCCGGGATTTAATCTCACAACACTCGGCGCAATGACAGTGGCGAATCGACCATTTAAACCACTACGCCATGCGTGCTGTCGAGTATTGTGTGAGTAGGTGCTCATTTAACCAGGCTAGGTATTTAAAACCTTTTGAATAATCTATCTGGTTCCTACAAAATAGTTGTAAAGGTAAATCCAATATATGTTTCTGGCGAATTTGTGTTGGCGGGTCTTTTAGTTACGTGGAAGACGAGCTTCATAAAGGTTATCCTAAAAAATGTATTAAGCCAAAAGCCAAAGCCAGAGAGATCCGTTAAGGTACTCGAAACATAACAAACCCTATAGATTTATAATGTGATTTTTGGTAGTATTTCAATTATGAATAGTTGCATACTTTCCGTCAATTTTTGATTATAAATAACTAGTTTTAGCCCGTGGCTTCGCTCGCATAAAATGTAGATAAGGTTAGTTTAGGTTACATCAGTAACAGTACTTTTTTTTAGGATGTAAGATACTCGATGTTCTTTTCTGTTCCACTGACGACGTGAATGCGAATTTCATGATCACCGGTCGAGTAGATAAGGCAAGGAAGCGTATTCAATTTATTAATATTAATTCAAAATACATATTTGTTTTTATTTGCATCACTTCTTAGAGGTGTTCTATGTCGTGACTTTTTTCTTTTGATCTTTTATAACGGAATAGGAGTTACAGATTTGCGTTACCTATTTCAGAAGAGTACAGGGAGCGATTTTAGCAGATCTACCCAAAATAATTTAATTTCAATTTGTTAGTATATGCTGAAATCGGTTGCTAGATGAAAACTCATTTGCTTTAATATTTGAACTAAATTTAGTAATTTAAGGTCAACAAAAGAGTAGGTAATTATTAAAGGCCCTGCTTGTGCCTGCGGCTTCGCCTATATCAATGTCACGGCAACGCCGCGATAAAAAATATCCCATGTGTTAAACCAGGACCATGTGTTATGTCCGAGAACGTTTAACGTATGCTTAATTGAGTAACAAATATTTTTACACATCACATTTCACATCTATAAAACTAGTCCTATCAAAAGATACCTAATATGAATACTAGTTTATGAAAGAAGAGACTAAAGGAAACATTGTTAAATGGAATTTTAATCAATGGTATATTACACAATACGTATTAATATCCCAGTGACTTAGATTGTAAGTATAATGTTTATAGATTTTTCTTTGCTTCATTTGTATGTTTATTGTAGTTTTTTGTTTAAGTTTAGGCTTTGTAATAGAAGTAAGAAGGCGTCTCGCTATTAAAACATAAATTACGTTTGGCGAGTATAAAACGTATAATAGATCCAAGTTACTACTGTAAAGGCAATAAATTATATAGAGAAAAATTGACTAGACAGGCAGTAACACTTTTTGACATCGTCCGTCTCCCTGTTACGCCATTGAAACAACGAAGCATTCGCTAATAATAAAATTGAATATTAAATAAACATTATTTCTTATCATGTAGATGATGTCACTAAAGGGACAAGTTTTCAATTGGTTGAAAAAGTCTTTCGTTTAACGCTTTGGAAAATGTAGGTTTCACAAGTTATAACACAATTATTGGGGATCGATATTGCGGCGCCTACCTACAAATTGTATTATTTGCACGGCCTTGGTGCCGTATACGAAAACCTTTACAAGTATTAAAAATAAATAAAGCGTTTGTTCAAGAGAAAATATATACTATTTACAGACAGAATTTATTTCGTTTCGTGAGACAAATTAACACATACCTTAACTGTAGCCAAGTTCATTGCAAAAGTCCAATGCAAATTATTATATTACTAGGTTATGTGCGCGGCTCCACTCGCGTTAATATACGTTATGTCAATCAATTTCTATCCCTGGGGAAATTTCGCATACACGTCCGAGGTACAGAAAAGGACATAAGGAACCTTTCATCCAGAAAAAAGTACTTATTCTAAGCGGAACCGTGGGAACTAGAGTAATTTGTGTGCCAACTCCATTCAATAAAGAGTTTTCTTGATACACTGATAAAGGACTGCCAGGAAAAATAGGATAGTGTTCTTTGCCATTCTCCCTTATTCGCCTTTTATCAACATTCTTTACAAAGCATTCAGATGTGCTTTTGCGAAGACGCACGACCTCTTGAGCAACCACTAAGCTGACATGTCTCTGTGAATGCATGCAAGTGACATATTCCACACTTCCAATATAATTTAATTAAATTTTCGTTGATATTGCCGCTCCTGTAGCTTATAAAAATGCCGTGGATATTGTCAATAAACTGAATATTACTACAATCAGTGACAATCTTTGCTGGAAAACGTCTAAATCTTGATGTAAGTCGTTTTAGACCATGAGAGTGGTGCTGTTCTCTGGCACATAGTAAACTTCCGTACCAATATACTTTCACGTTCATAGATATTATGTAGACCTACATACAAAACTAAAGAAAAAGAAAAATAAAGAAACGCAGCATACCTGTACGTTGCGATTCCTTATTTTTCTTTTTTAAAGACATCGCCGCTCTGGGAATAATTTTTGTACCGCGGAGGACTTAAAAAACATCGACAACAGTCAAACAACAGTCGTTATACACCGTGCAGTCGTTTGGACCAGGGTACTGCGGGGTCAGGAAGCCCACTGCGCCTCGAAAGGCGTGTTCTATCGACCGCGCTGATTAGAGTGCGTGGTGCCTGACATTGGTGTTGGAATCGCAGGGGTATGTGGTTAGCCGCTGAGGACGATATGTTCGTTGCTCGGCAAGCACGTGGCGTTGGAGTGTCCGACTCAGGCGCGGCTAGTGCAAACTAGTCGGTCGCGCGAGGCACGGAGTTGTGTGTTGTGTGCTGTGTGTGAACATGTACAACAGGGGACCAACCACTACCTGAGATTTGACAAACAACAGATTCTCGCTAAAGAACACCGATTCCTACCAAGGATGCTTCGCGAGGCTATTGAAATCAAAAAACATCCCAATTTCAATAGAGAAGATGGTTGGAATGTACCACCAGCTTGGGATCCAGTACTTCAAATAGTCAAACCCAAAAGAAACAAACCACAGCTAGACTTCATGATACTTTGAGCTCATTCTGCGTAAATAGAAACACCCATGATTAAATTATGTTCGGGTACTTTGAAATAACTACACTGGAACATTGAGACAACTACCATCTTAGTCTCCCCGTGACCATGGCTGCTGAAAAGCAACCGAAACGTCGGGGAAAGTGTAAACCAAAAATAAATAGATTTAAAAGTTTAAATAATTTTATTAGCTTATAAATTAGTAAAATAAAATCAATAGTAGTAGTAGTGTAATATTTTCAAAATATCTGGAGAATAGGTAGTGTCACACTTGGGCACGAGGTAGCTCGCTTACGAGAACCGAATCTCTGAGGTTAGGGTGGAGAAAGTCGAGATTTGGGGACAAGACCTATCTATAACTGGTCCCGGAAGGTGCTCTCGGGTACTGGAAGGTACAGCGGCTCCACCTAATATAACCTTGACGGTTGGTGTAGGGGAACGCTATATCATAAACTGGACTAGTCGTAGAGAGCGGGGATGACCATTTAAATTTCGATATAATGTCAGCCAATTTAGTTCTGCACTCTGGAACATAGTAAACTTATCTTATCTTGATCCGGGGACCAGTCATTGCAGACCGGCGACATTTCGACCCAGTGGGATCTTTTGTGTCGGCCCCGAGGTTTATCCTTGAGCTATCTCCCTATGAATGTACTGCATCAGTCGCAGCGTACACTTCAGAGGGAGAAGCCTGAAGTCTTCAGGGTTCGGATATGCCAATCCCATCAGACCCATCCTTAGTCCGGCCAACGCGTCACATTCACACAGTAGGTGTGATATGGACTCGTCCTGTTCACCACAGGCTCTGCAGATCGAATTGCTTGACAATCTCAATCTGCACAGGAAGTCGTTGGTGCCAAAGTGACCAGTAAACGCTCCTGTGAGTAGGCGTATTTGGCCCTTGTTGTACCCGCAGAACTTCCGGGTAAAGCCCGTGGCACTGTTTGCAATGAAATTCTTGGAGTGTTCCAGACCCCTAAGGGCCATCCACTCCAGCCTGTGTTTATCATTGCCATGTGCATTCAAAGCTGCCTTGACGGTACTCTCAGAGAGACCTACGAATGGCTCGGGGCCCACAAATTGTTGCTCCAAGCCCTTTTTGGCTAATACATCAGCCTCCTCATTACCCTGCACCCCTGCACGCCCCGGAACCCACACCAGCCTGACTGTGTTTTTCCTGCCAAGTTTGTTGAGGGCTTTAATACAGTTCAGGACCAGTGCTGAGTCCACCCTACAGTAGTAAACTTACTAAACAATAGACCTTTGACGTTCATAAGTATTACAACATATGTACTTTCTGATTTAAATGAATAAATGACTTTTATAAATACATGTTAAACAATTTATGCAATACTGATGCGTTAGAATTGGGTGTTACAGGTTGTGATACACACAGAACGTAAATTTAAGTATTTATATGTTATGAATATGGTAGTATTTTGCGCTGCATATTATCTAATCAATCAAATGCAGATTATTTAAATTATGCGACATATTTGTGGAGGTTTTACCAAATAGGGCTAATTAGCCCGATAACTTTTTTTTCTTAGTTGACGATAAACCCCATGTTATTTTAGGGATGTTACGAATAATTATTATTAGAAAAAGATTACTCTAACACTACAACTAATATCTGAGAGACTACAAATATCCAAACATCGGATATAAAGAACACCCAGGCACGAAGCAATTATTTGTGGATCACACATCGTATGCTAGGTGGGGTGTCAGTGTTTTGGGACCCACAACACTCGGCGCAGTAGCAATGGTGAAACGACCACATATACTTAGACACTATCCGTCCGACATGCAATCTAAGTGTCCCATAGCTAGTTTCTCGTAGTGCAATGCATATAAACAGTGATAGTCTAGTGGGAGACCGTTGCATTGCCACGCAGTGGTCTCGAGTTTGATCCCAAGGCTTTTCGAAGTTATGTGCTCCTACGTAAACTTTTCTGCCAAACCGCAGTGGGCCAGCGTGGTGGACTTTGGCCTAACCCTGCTAACACTGAGAATAGCAAGAAAAACATTCTGTAATATCAACGTATATCTCAATCAATATAATCAAATAATTGGCTTCCATATTTGGTCTATTGTACAGTGATAACCAAAAATATGTACTGCAGATACAATAACCTTTAAGAGCTCAACGTATGGCAATTGACGTCAATTTTTATTAAGATTTAGTTGTCCCTAATATCGACTGTCGTGCCAAGCCACCATTTTGTTATTGCATGCGACTGCTCTGTTCGGTCTGATGTATTTCTATCATTTACGACAAATAACGCATTTAAAGTGATTTACAAATTAAGGTTTGGGTTCAAAGCTTTATCTGGTTTATCAATACATTTGTTTGGTAATACAGTTTTTGACGGATCCTTGCTCAGTTCTCTTTGTGTAAGGAGATGGCGGTACCGCGAGCAGTAACTTCGACGAGTGATAAGAAAAAGCGTTTTTTGTGACGTTGGTGCTGGTTGTGGTTCGCAGATGTCAAAGCAAGTAATGTGAATTTAAGTGGCTTGATCTTCTGTGACGCAAGGTTAGTCAAAATAATATTTTTTACATATATGTACGCCTGTATCCTGGAGGAGTACATGGACTACTTTCAATTTGCTACGATTGTGCTTTATCACTATTGCTTAAAGAAATTTAAACTCGAATTAAAAAAATATGATAATTGTTTTATTAATCCATGCCAGCTAATTTGGCCTTACTTTTAACCTGGCTTCTCCAGAATATCTTCAATCTCGGCTAATCACCAGCTTGAGACCGTTTGTCTAAATCCTTACTGCCGACTGTAGAATTCACATTTACCTAGTACACTAACATTATTTGTGAAATAAAAATTAATACGTTCGGTTTTTACACCCTACTGATTGCAGAAAATATGGTGAACGGGTGGGTACGATTAGCCTATTGAGTCGCAGCAGCACACCGGTGGCCAGGCTTAATAGGTTTTTAATTGTGCCCGGTATCAGACAAGTACATTTATTATTACATTTTTAACTTTCATCTTGTCTGAAGTCATCTACTTCCGAAACCGTTCAACCAGCTTACATTAAGTAACAAGCATTCAAACCTGCAAACATCTTCACAAACATCATTTTAATATTAGTAGGATAATACTTTTCTTTGACACCACCAACTTTACAGAAATTCTGAATGACTATATAATACTTCCATAATACCTCGATATAAAGCATTATGCAAATATTATATAGTCATTGAAATTAAACTACTATATACGGATTTTATCGCGTTGTTTATTTATCACTGTATTACAAAACACTGTGTGTGAACATGTACAACAGGGGACCAACCACTACCTGAGATTTGACAAACCACAGATTCTCGCTAAAGAACACCGATTCCTACCAAGGATGCTTCGCGAGGCTATTGAAATCAAAAAACATCCCAATTTCAATAGAGAAGATGGTTGGAATGTACCACCAGCTTGGGATCCAGTACTTCAAATAGTCAAACCCAAGAAGAAACAAACCACAGCTAGACTTCATGATACTTTGAGCTCATTCTGCGTAAATAGAAACACCCATGATTAAATTATGTTCGGGTACTTTGAAATAACTACACTGGAACATTGAGACAACTACCATCTTAGTCTCCCCGTGACCATGGCTGCTGAAAAGCAACCGAAACGTCGGGGAAAGTGTAAACCAAAAATAAATAGATTTAATAGTTTAAATAATTTTATTAGCTTATAAATTAGTAAAATAAAATCAATAGCAGTAGTAGTGTAATATTTTCAAAATTTTGTAATACAGTGATAAATAAACAACGCGATAAAATCCGTATATTATAGTAGTTTAATTTCAATGAATAACATTCGCGTAAACAGAAGACAATATTATTATATAGTCATTCAGAATTAGAGCTTAAGTGAAATAAATTAAAAATACAACGTTCTATAAATAAGTGAGGCCGCGGTATTTTGTTGTATCCAATGTTCGTTTTGCGTGATCAGTACTCGTTTCAGAGGTATGTAGGTACAAGCTGACAATACTTAGATGGATGGTGATAAGCAATATGGAGTCCGGTAGTAAAATTTTATGTAACTAGATTTTGCTCGTAGCTTCCCTCGCGTAAATGTACGTTAAGTAAATTTTCTATCCTTCGGGAACATTACTTTTTCTGGATGAATGTAGGTACCCTATGTTTTTGTCTATACCCCTGACAACTTGTATGTTAAATTTCATGATGATCAGTTAAGGAGCTAAGGAGTTAAAGCATAACAAACTCATATTCGCATTGATAATATTAGTTAGGACTCAGCGATCTACCGCTTAAAACCTAAAGCTTAAATAAAACTCAAATAAAATAAACAATTCGAATGTCTTTACCAATAATTTTCTGACATCCTTAAAACTGGCCGGCTAAAATATAGAAGCTTTTAATTTATCTGACGTTTCTAATTAAAATAAAGAATAAGAATAATTATACGTCTTCAAGTTATTAGAATTTTGCTCTGAAGTTTTATTTTGTTTGTTATTTCGGAATTGGTATTGCTAAAATCATATTAAGTTAAGTCATGCCTGTAAATAAACTTCCGACTAAGAAGATAGTAAATATTTTTTTAATTAATAGCGATAGGTTACCATCCAAATCATTTCATCCAGAAAAAGTACTGCTCCCGAGGGCAGCAATTCTGACAAAATCTAGATTAACGCCAGCGAAGCCGCGGGATAAAGTAAATAGAAGCGCTAGGTATTATATAAATATCTTAACTGAATGCCAACGTAGTTTCCTTAGGAAATAAATACATTTTGGTAAGTAATAGGCACATCGGTCTTTGAAGGAAAGGAAATACATTTTATATTTTATTTGTTGACGAGGTTGCGATCATTTTGGATAGCGTTTTCGTTTTATTATATGAATGGGAGTAATTAGGCTCTTGTAATATACCTGAGGTATGAGGTCCTGAGTTCGATTTTCGGGTCAGACAAGTGTTATTGGGTTTTATTGTAAGAAAATTCTCGGTACCGTACTGAATCTGGCAATCTGTCTTGTAGACGGTTATGGGCTTATCCATGTTTGTCGTTTCTAAAACATATCTGATAGATATTGAGTAATATAATACACATCTTATCTTATCTTCTCTTGTGTGGGGGCCAGTCAGTACAGACCGGCGACACTTCGACCCAGTGGGATCTTTTGTGTCGACTTCCCCAATAACAACTGCCATAGATGCTCATGGCAGCCGGGACCGACGGCTTAACGTGCTCTCCGAGGCACGGAGCAGGCGATAATTATCAATCAATACATACGCACATAATTTCGAAAAGTCATATCATTTCCGAAAGTCAGAGGTGCGCGACGTGGGTTCGAACCCGAGACCCTCTGCATTGCAGTCTGTTGGTCTCCCCACTGAGCTATCGCTAATACACATCTTTCTACCCCTTATATACATCCCTTATGTATATAAATATTAATACATAATATTTCAGAAACAGCATTTATCTGTGTTTATATTAAAAAGAGGAAATATTTGGGTTTGTGAATTTTTGATTCTAATGAATAATCTCAAAAACTACTTGTCCTATCTTACAAACTATTTCACTATTGTAAAGCTACTTTATCCAGAAGTAATATATTATTATAAATTTCCCTCTATATATTTAATGCCTGTACCGGACTAATTACTTTTCGAATCCATTTAAATTAGTAGCGGCTGAACTCCAACCTCGATTAGAGAGTTGTAGGTGCTAATTGTCGCCTCAGCGTTTGTCCTGGCACAGCATTTAGTTAAAGGGATAGGAAGAACACTATTTATAATTTAATTACAGACAAGAGGACTATAAGGTGACACGTATTAAGGTACCCACTCAAAATGAGAGACGATTGTTAAGACATTTCGACCGAAGTCGATGGAAGGTGTATAAACTTGTAATTACAAATCGAATATGATATGCCTTACTACAATACATTTATACCCGTAGTCTGTTATTATTGTAATGTGTGTTATTGTCGTGACAACAGTTAATAATAAATACAATATTATATTTTGAACATAATAATTTGGAATATTTATATTTTCGGTTTGTTTCTTGATTAATAATACAAATCATAATTCGTAACTTCCTAGATTACAAATGCGAATGTGGGTTTGTTTGTTTGTTACGTTTTCACGGCTTAATTACTCCACCGATCGCATATTTCATTATTTGTCAGGGGTTCAGAAAAGTTCACGGTACTTTTCATCCCGGTAAAATGAGTTCGGTTCCTGAGGATAGAAATTTATTGACAAATTCACATTAACGAGAGCGACACCCACTGTATACCTATACCCTGTCTGTTTAATGGAGGTGTCCCTGGTACCCACATAATTATAGTAGGTATACAGTAAGTGATATATACCTTGACCATTTCTGTACCTATGCATTTCTGGATTTCTATTTGAATCATTTTCTAGTTTCTTCCTTTTGGACCTCTTTTTACGTAGTCGGGTTATAGTTTATAAACTTTATTTTTTAAATAAGTTTATTTGAGAAGAATGTGCACATTCTACATTTAAATATCCTTCAACATTTTTATGAGAATCTCAAATTGCCGTATTTCACTGCAAATGAATGTACATCGAAATCATTTACGCACGATAATTGTTTATGAGTTCGGATGTAGTGTGGTAAATATTTATTCAGACCAAAACTTACGAATACAAACATTTAAAGCCCATTAAACTGCGTAACAGTTTGTCGCCATTATATGTAATTGTTATAGTATGATATTTTTTAAATAAATAAATTTTCATTATTAACTTCAGTATATAGTTGTTTATTAACTTTAGTATGTCTTGGTTCCTTCTTGTCTGATGTCGTAATGCAGTTAGCGTGTGTTCAGAGGGTTACGTCTAATCAAGAATACATTAAAGCTTTACTAATACGATTCCAATGAATGTTAAAGTTAACTCAAATCAGTACATATTTACATATTTAGTTATTTGTACTGATGTTTGTTTTTATTTATTCAGATTTGTTCGTCTTTTTAGCTATTCATGAGAAGTACATATTATGCACACGCGATTGAGGCTAAGTTGGTGTTTCTTACTAAGATTATAAATGGGAATGTTTGTAAAGATGTTTGGATATTTATGGCTTAATAATGCGTAAACCGTTAAAAGAATTTGAATGAATCTGGACACATAGAATTACATGTCTTGGACTAACGCACAAAATACATTTAACGCGTGGGTGAAGGAGAGTGCTAATTTGTTGGTTTATGGACTGTGAGAGATTGTTAAGTTAAAATTTGCGTTTCAGCTTTAGTTTAGTTTAACGTCATGCATAAATAATCCTCGAAGAGGTAGGCAGAGATGCATTACACACATATATTCATAAAAGCAATGTTTCAGATTCAAATCCCAAGTTCGGCAAAGTGTAATTGTCTTTTTCTTACAAGAAATATTAGTAGCGGCAGTGAAGTTTAGTATTTAAACTCCTTTTTCGTATTAAACACTAGCATATATGTAGTTACAACTTCAAATTGTGTCAAGCATACGCCTTAGTGAAAGCTGTTCCTGGCAAAACTAGGTAAAAATGTAACCCATCAAAACTGCAGCAGAACAGTAAAACTGCAACAAACCTAAATGTGGACTTTTGCTAGCACAATGCACTTCGCATTTTATTTTTGAAATTATTTTGTACTTTTTATTCCAGACTTAAACTGACTATCAGAATACCAACGTTGCAGGCAGCTGAATATTTTGTAGAATATTTCTTAGATTAACTGTAAATAATAAAATAAGCATATCGATATTCAGAGGAATATTACACTTTCATACTGAAAAAATAAGTAAATATGTTACTACATAGCGAAATTTTCTTCTGTTTTAAGAACGAAGTCGGTGCCATAAACTACCTCGGCAAACAATTAAAGCACAATTGTTTGAATTATAGCTATTTCCTTTACGTAAGCTCTTTCTTCTTTCAGTTGTTTATAGTAAAATAGTGTAGATTGGATATTTAACGTTTATTACTGAAAGTGACATAATTATGTAGTTTCCAATATAAATGCTGCCAGCTATGACTTAAGGTCCCATGTAATAGGCTATTTACTCTTTACCAGTACTAGACGCGGTGACGTATAATTTTTTTACAGACAATCCCAATAAAATTCTATTACTCGGGTATCGAACCCGAGACCTCATGCACAGCGGTTGCATTCACTACCACGGCCACTAAACCAATAAATGATGTTAGTGTTGTCAAAACGCAGATTATTGTTCGCCGACCGTAATATGCTTTATTTCTTATACGAAAAGTTGGCAACCATACTATCCGATCTCAGACAAAACAAAATAGAAAAGAAACAGCCTTACTTCCAAACTACCGTTATATAGTAGTACGCATACGTTGTTCACCTACTTACATTTATCTTAGCTTTGCTAAAATTACGTGGGACTGGCGCTTTCGAATTTTAATCTAAGTATTTTAACCTAAGTATCAAGTATGATATATTTTCGTGGAATCCTAACAAATATTATAAGGCTTTCAGGCCTTATATAATTGACCGACCATCATAAAATATTGCATACACGTGGTCACGGGTACAGATGACAGGAATTTCATCAAAAAGAATTAGTAGTCCATATATAAATTAAGTACAATTTTCTATAGTAGCAAGAGATGGTCAAATATATCATCATAGACTAACGTAGTATCCCCGAATTACAACCACATTTCGCTAACTATGTTTTTCGATCACAGCAAGTTGCCATCTGCCGGGCACATATCGAGACTCTGAACAGCTCCTCAGATATTCCTAACAAAGTAACTCAGTTATACTGGCTAAACCGCGACTTAATTCGGGTCGGTTTGCACGCAAACTAATGCTAGGAGACCAACGAAGAAGTTCAAACATTATAATAAACAGATTTGATATCATTACAATTAATATAAAATTATTATGAAATTGACGTTTATATCCTACATCGAAATTTCGTGGCGCGTACGAAATGCAAAGGTTATTTTAAAAATTATGTATACTTCGAGAATAGACTATATTTATATATAGGTATTTTATTTAAACACAAATTAACAACATCAGAGTATAAACTAAATCGTTGTACAGTTCAAACTTATATCCATACTAGCGATCCGCCCCGGCTTCGCACGGGTAGTATAAAACCTTAACATATTATAAGTAGGTAAGGCCTAAATACAAGCAACTATACATAACCTGGCAAATTTTCATTCAAAAAAGTTTGATGAAATGATTTGTATACAAACCACAGCGTTACCAATTTCCTTCAAGCAACAATGGCAACTTTATTTTTAATCCCTTGTTAATAATATCCACTTAATACGTAAAGCCAAAGAATGTGATATTTTCTGTGCTGTCTTCTGCTATTCTGCTTTGTATAATTATGTGATATTGGGTGCCGTATTTATGCAGCTTAACAACATTTCCACCGGTAGGATTTAAGGTTTAATTTGTAGGATTCTAATCATATTACACATCGATGCATATGTCATCTCGTATACCGAAAGCTTCGTCGTACTGCAGTTTGAATCCCTGTCCAGTTTAATTAGCCGTCAGATCAGATACAGAGTTTCGGTTCCTGCCGACTAGCTGGTGCGCAGTAACGCTGATCACTGCGACTATTTATCTCTGGTAGTACATCTTCAGTGGAGAGAAAGATAGATGTTTTCATTAGCGTAAGATTCTGTTCAGGCATACACAAGTGAAGAGTGCTTTGAAGTGCAGTGTGCTGTTCAACGGAGCGAAGATGAGAGGAATGTAATTAAATGTCAATGGTATTTAAAATAAGCAAACAAACATTATTTATTCATGCGTACATATACTCGTGTTTGTTTATCCCTAAAGGAGTTGTACTCAGAATCTTAAAAAGATATGTATTTAAGTATGTACTACACAAAGTAAGACTTTTAAAAGTCTTTGTTACACTTATTAATGTGAATTTACATTTACAGGACAATCCCCCTGTCAACAATCACTTTAGTTAGAGGTATATCTAGAAGAATATGCACTTAATTATTCAGAAGTATGATCCTTCTACATTTGCGTTATAAATATTTAGTTTACTTTATCGTTGACTTTATCCATGTATACTTTTCATATTTTTCGGTCCAGCTATAGTTACGGACAGCTATATTCGGAGCACTTAACAAACAGCAAAACAACAAAAACAAAGAACAAGCCGACTTGAAATAACTATTTGTGTATCACACAAATTTTAACCCTTTATTAAAGCTACATACTCGTAACTCGGCGCTTTGATAGTGGTGAGACAACAACTAAAACCATCCTCCCAATCAATGCTATAAATAAACATTTATTTCTCTATGCCGTGTCGTGGTAAAAACAGCAGGTAACACGCCTCTGAAATTCCTAACCAATATTAAAACGCTCTGTATTTATTTAACAATAAAAATAACCAGGTTCTATATTCAGCCCTTTGATCAACCAAATCGCGTCCCAGTAGAGCATTGTCGTTTAATTAGCAAAAATTTTTACACAAAGACAGAAGGCATTAAAAGTCATTTGTTTAGAACTCATAACAATGAATTATGTCACCCCTTTTGTTAAATAGAGTGAGAAAATTAAATCAGCGTAATATTGGGTATAACTCTATTTTGGGCATTTCATAATTTATTTATTTATTTAGGAACTAGATTTTGCCCGCGGCTTCGCCTCCTGTTAATGAAGATTATGTCAATAAATTTGTATCCCTAACCTCTAATCCCTCAGGACCAGTACTTTTTTCTGGATAAAAGGTACCCAATGTTCCATTCTGTATCCCTGACATATCTACTATCAGACATGCATGAGACTCTCCAAAGCTATCTCGACTGTCAGAGCACACCCACTGACAACCATCAGAGATGGCAATGGGCAGCGAACAGGGTCCGGTAAGGAGACACTAGCAATGATGCTAAACACACACTTTCCGGACTGTAAGATAATAGAAAAGGAGCAGGAGGACCCGATTAGCCTGGTTGAACTAGGCTACCGTACAACCAAAGCAGATTGGGACACTGCAAGGAAGGTAGTGGATGAAGGGAAGGTCGGCTGGGCTCTAAATGGTTTTCAACCGTTCAAGTCACCTGGTCCAGACATGGTTTATCCCATTATCCTACAACAGGGAGCTGCACTCTTGGTTCCGCATTTGTGCAGACTATACAGAGCCTGCATAGCTTTTGGATACATTCCAAAGATATGGTGGCGAGTTAAAGTCATCTACATACCGAAGCCGGGCAAAGAAGACTACGAAGAAGCCAAGGCATACCGACCTATTAGCCTTGAGTCGTTCTTCTTGAAAGCCCTGGAGAAGTTAGTAGATAGACATATCAGGGAGGGAGCATTGAGAAAATTTCCCCTCCATGGGCTACAATGTGCCTACCAGTCGGGAAAATCCACTGAGACGGCACTGCATTTTGTGGTAAATAAGGCAGAACATGCATTAGATAACCGGGAAGTATGCATTGCTGCATTCCTGGATATTGAGGGAGCTTTCGATCGGACCACCTTTGATGCCATTAGTGTGGCATCAGCAAATCACGGCATAGAGCCAACCATTTGCAAGTGGATCGATTGTATGCTCAGAGGAAGAATTATTAGGTCTGAGTTGTTAGGGGATGAAATGACTGCAATGACCACCAAAGGCTGCCCTCAGGGTGGAGTACTCTCACCGCTCTTATGGTGCTTGGTGGTTAATTCACTCTTAGAACAACTCAACAAAGGTCCGTACTTAACGGTCGGATATGCGGATGACTTGGTGATACTTGTCAATGGAAAATTTCCGAGCACAGTATCCAGTCTCATGCAGAGGGCCCTGAGTATGGTAGAAAAATGGTGCAGTAGTAACCATTTATCGATCAACCCAGGGAAAACTACTGTCGTGCCGTTTACTAGGATGAGAGATCCGACTGGCTTGGGAACTCTATCCATGTATGGTACACAGCTACAATGGTCCACGGAGGTGAAGTATCTAGGCATGACCTTAGATAACAAGCTAACGTGGAAACCTCATGTAGACAAAGTCATAATGAAGGCCCAGCGGGTCTTCGGTATGATTCGTTCTACTTATGGGAAGACCTGGGGCCTGAAGCCCAAGGTCATCAAGTGGCTATACACGATGATGATAAGACCCATAATCACATATGGAAGCGTTGTCTGGTGGCCAAGAACCAAACTAGCAACATGCAGGAAAGCGCTGTCGAAGGTGCAGCGATTAGCCTGCATGGCTATAACAGGGGCGTTCCCTACTACGCCAACGGCTGCGTTAGAGATCCTGCTGGACCTAACGCCGCTACACATTGTTGTGGAGTTAGAGGCGATGAAGGCGCTACATAGACTATCTATACATGGGCTGTGGAGCGTCAACATGCCAGTAACTCGACACACAAAACTGGAGATCTCGAAGGATCTTAAAGAGATTATGAGCATGGGATGTGACAAAATGCAACCAATGCACATATTCAAAAAGAATTTTAAAATAAAGGTCCCCACAAGGGACGAATGGAGACGAGGTCTACGATCCCCTGACAAGGGTTGTCTCATCTGGTACACCGATGGTTCCAAAATGGAAACAGGATCAGGCGCTGGTATTTATGCCAACGACTGCAAGGTGAACCAAAGCATGGGCAAATATGCAACGGTCTTCCAGGCGGAAACCTATGCTATAATTGCCTGTGCGCAGGAGAATATTAACAACAATGTCACTGACAAGATTGTTTATATACTCAGTGACAGTCAAGCTGCTCTTAAGGCTCTGAACTCCTGTAGGGTGGACTCAGCACTAGTCCTGAACTGTGTTAAAGCCCTTAACAAACTTGGCAGGAAAAACACAGTCAGGCTGGTGTGGGTTCCGGGGCATGCAGGGGTGCAGGGTAATGAGGAGGCTGATGTATTAGCCAAAAAGGGCTCGGAGCAACAATTTGTGGGCCCCGAGCCATTCGTAGGTCTCTCTGAGAGTACCGTCAAGGCAGCTTTCAATGCACATGGCAATGATAAACACAGGCTGGAGTGGATGGCCCTTAGGGGTCTGGAACACTCCAAGAAATTCATTGCAAACAGAGCCACGGGCTTTACCCGGAAGTTCTGCGGGTACAACAAGGGCCAAATACGCCTACTCACAGGAGCGCTTACTGGTCATTTTGGCACCAATGACTTCCTGTGCAGATTGAGATTGTCAAACAATTCGATCTGCAGAGCCTGTGGTGAAAAGGACGAGTCCATATCACACCTACTGTGTGAATGTGACGCGTTGGCCGGACTAAGGATGGGTCTGATGGGATTGGCATATCCGAACCCTGAAGACTTCAGGCTTCTCCCTCTGAGGTGTACGCTGCGACTGATGCAGTACATTCATAGGGAGATAGCTCAAGGATAAACCTCGGGGCCGACACAAAAGATCCCACTGGGTCGAAGTGTCGCCGGTCTACAATGACTGGCCCCCGGATCAAGATAAGATAAGATAAGATCAGACATGCAAGTTTCGTTTGGTTATCATTTATACACCGTTAAAACCTACGATAATTAACTACTGCAAACGCGCATAGCTTCGAAAAGTCAGAAGTGCGTAGCAGTCCAACGGTCCCCTACACTAGTAGGAGACCGTTGGACTGTCTATCACGGCTTAAATTATAGTACTGAACAACTGAATGTTCTCATAGATCTGTGCAAATGTTACGCATTTCAAAAGCCTCTTTTTTTAATAAATTACACTTTTTCTTAATTAGGTACTTTTATAACATACATTTTCGGTTAATTTTAAATACAGGCTTGTTAAATTATTTTCATAACATTTACTATTTACCTAAATTCACAATTTCCTCGACGTTTCGGTTATCTGCCAGCAACTACTGGTTGTATGTTCGTCGTCTTAAAGTCTTAATGTATGGTCGATTGCACGAATGACGTAGTGGTTTAAGTGATAGCCTCACCGCTGCCACTGCATCAAGTGTTGTGGGTTCGTTGCTCACACGGTGTGGGGAACGAACACATGGTATATGTCGATGTTATATCTATATTATTATTGCGCTGCACATAAAATTGTGTGATCCACAACATACAGATGCTCTGAGTCTAATGGTTCCATTTCTACTGTTTGAATTTTTGAAATGTCCCCTTTACATAGAAATTAATCGTACTGCAAAAGTGGTATTGAAAAAAGGCATTTCGAAGTGTCCAAGCATTATTTAATAATTAGTGTTTTTGTTTACGCAGAATTAACTCGAAGTACCAGGAAATCTTGCTGTTTTGCTAACCTACATCTTTAAAGTTCGATGTTTGTTTATTTCGATAGCTTGAAATAACGAGGAAAAAGGAATTAAAGATGGGATAATAGAAAAGAATGGCAGAGGTAGGTATGTGAACCTGTGTTACTCCTATACCTACACTGATAAAACGCAAAATTACTTACGCCGCTTTAGGAGAGTGGTTTACGGCGCCGTCTCATACGCATGGTCACCAAATAACTGATACGTTCACATTTTACCCAAAATGCGCTAAATACGAACAAAATTCTTATTTTATATCTTAAATTGTTTATATTCCTATCACGTACTATAAAGAGACATCGTCATATTTGAGACATAAACACACAACACCATAACGCGCATTCCTATTTCCTTTCACATAAAGAGCCTTCATAGGAATACCAATAAATCAAAAACGCACGGTTATTTCCCATCAAAACAGGCAAGCCTGGGTGATGCAAATAGTAAATGGCATTCAAAAGATATTTATAAGGTCGTATTCTCATACCGCCTAGTCAAAAAATTATTCTGTACCCGCAAAATAGTAAGAAAAGTACTACACTGAATATTTTATTAGTTTATAAGAGGTATTACAGATACCTCTTATAAACTACTTACTGTATGTAGTGTTTGCTTGTAATTGGGTGTAACATTTTTTTTAAAACCTTATGTGTATAATTGTGCATTTGTATTATTGTTACATTTGTTAGCAAACCAAAATAAATATCGGCTCGATTTGGATACCATACATTTCAGAATACAGCGTGTAACGGAGAGGTGTAGTCATATTTGAATGTTATATAATATAGCCTGTGTCTGGATTTCATTCATTTATGGTCGTAGTATACAAGAAAGTTATACATGGTAATTTAAAAAGAACACATATCTCAGGTAGTAGTTACGATAGATTTTTTTTCATATTTTTTCTGAACGGCCGTCAGTTCCACTATAAGACATTTCCAGGTTATCCATTAATTACCGGACACCCTGTATATATATATATATATATACACACTTAGCTGTCCCGACAGACGGTTGTCGTGTACCTATAGACAAAAAAAAACCAAATCTAAACCATCCTCGAACCCACTTGAACCCACACAAAAAAATTCATTCAAATCGGTCCAGCCGTTTAGGAGGAGTTCACTGTCAACACACGTACAGAAGAATTATAAATATAAAGATATATTATATTTGTGTTTACCTGGTACTGCTATTTATTTATGTTTTAACGCATATCTTTTCCATAATTAATAAAATGTTATTGTAATATTTTTGTGGATATAGTATAAATTGAATGCAATTCTCAATGATATATTTTGTACTTTTGATTTTTGTGTCTTTATATTACCTTATTTTTTATATGTATGTTTTAAATAAACTACCTACATACATAAAAAAATATTTATGGAAGCTTGTTAATAGCAACATTCATTACACATTGTAACTATACTCTAGAATATTAGTCTGTAAGCTTACCAATAAAATTAAGTAAATAAATATTAACACATTTGAATCCCTAAAAGGATACGTAGAGGTATATTAGACCCACACTTTGCCAGCTGGTTGTAGGTCCCTGGTGACGTCAATAGGTTGCGAGCCTATTTACGTCCAATACGCATAAAGCCAGTCTCTACGCTGCCTTTAAGATTTTTTTTACAAAAGAACCTAATAGTACTTTGCCTATCCGGGAATGGTGCCCGGGATCTTACGATCGGCAGCAACGGATGCCACCCAACCAACGAGGCAATCAGGTTTAGTTTACTAATCACACGAAAATAACTCGTTAATATAAATCTAAAGCATATTCACTAGGTAATTTCAACACAAGAAAGTATTAAACTAATGTGTTTTTGAATAAATTGGCACATTCACATTTTTACTTTAAACGGGTTTGTAGAAAGTATTTGATATAAAAATAATCACACCCAACACTCAATAAAAGCAATTGGTACGTTCTACTAATTAATTAAGCAGTTCGCTTGCTTTATTTTGAACTTTATTATCTAAGTAGTAAGGTGGAAGATGTTTAGCATATTTAAGTGTTCACATTTGCCAAGGAAGACTATTATTGTTCTGTAGTTTTGAGTTTAAGAACAACAAGGAGTGTTATAATTGCAATTTGAGTTCGTTATTATGTAAATAAATTAGTAAAATAAAATCAATAGTAGTAGTAGTGTAATATTTTCAAAATGTTGTAATACAGTGATAAATAAACAACGCAATAAAATCCGTATATAGTAGTTTAATTTCAATGAATAACATGCGCGTAAACTAGTTTTCTCGTGTATACAGTTGCGAAGAATATGTACTCAGCTTTGCTAATTGGTACATCTTATGCCAATTGTAAAGAGCCTTTTGGTAGTTTCGTTTATTCTAATTTCGTTTAATAGTATCTGTTATAGTATGTGCGAGTATATTATAATAATCGGAGTAGAATAAGACTTCTTAGTGCATCATCATATACGTAGTGTAGAGCAGCGATAGCTTAGTGAAAGACCGTTAGACTGCCACGCAGAGGTCTCGAGATTGATCCCAACGCATGCACCTCTGGCTATTCGAAGTTATGTGCGTATTAAATTAGTTAATTATCGCTTGCTCAACCGATGAAGGAACAACAGCTTGAGGAAACCTACATATCTGAGAGGTCTCCATAATGTTCTCGAAGATACGTGAAGTCTGCCAACCCGCACTAGGCCAGCGCGGTGTTCTATAGCCGTACCCTTTCTCACACTGAGAAGAGGCCCGAACAGTGAGACACTTTATATACAGGACTGATATTATTTATATATTCTCAAGAGACGTTTGTTGTCGTATAGTCGCGACATTTGATGTAAAACTGCTACTTTTCACACAGACCTGAACCGTTTTTGAAAAGAGAAACCCAAGCTAATAGCGATTTCTGTGCCGCGGGGGACTTTACAAAGATTCAAACGTAGAACACCTACACTTAGCAAAATATCTATATTATACTAAAGCCAAAGAGGTCAAATAGACTTTATGTTTAATAGGTTTTCATTAAGCATTGCTACAAAATTATGAAATAATAAGAATATAACAATAATTTTCATTTAATTCGCGTATCATAGGCGCATAGATAAAACGGTACCTTATATCCTAATACACATTAGTCTGTGCTTTCGAAGATATGTGCATAAGAAATATAAAGGTATTTATTGCTCGCTTTAACCGTAAAGTATATGCAGGTTTCCTCGCGATGTTCATGAGGAAAAGTGCATGTCTAAGAGTTCTCCATAATGTTCTCGAAGATATGTGAAGTCTGTCAATCCGCACTAGGCTAGCATGGTGTACTATGGCATAACCCTGCAAACACTAAGACGAGCTCCGTGCCCAGTAGTGGGATAGTGTATAAACGGGGCTGATATTATATCTATGTTAAAAGTAATTATTAGTTCTGAATTTGATATTTTTCAATTCAGATAAACTACGTAAATGGGTATAAAAAAACAATTATACAATGGCCAGTTGCATCGTATACAGAGAGTTCAATTTCCCACTTGGAGCTCAATGTGTGCAATCGAATATAATAATATGTAAAGTACCTACTCATACTCTCACTAGTTTAGCGTAGCTATGACGTAATCCCTCTCATTATGAGAGGAGATTCGTTTCGAACAATGAACCTTTAAAACAGGACTCATACATAATATAGAGTTTTAAATATAAAGTTGCCGCTGTATGAAGAAAATCGGTAATGTTGTATTTTTCATACTAACTATTTCATAATATTGTCTTCTGTTTACGCGCATGTTATTCATTGAAATTAAACTACTATATACGGATTTTATTGCGTTGTTTATTTATCACTGTATTACAACATTTTGAAAATATTACACTACTACTACTATTGATTTTATTTTACTAATTTATAAGCTAATAAAATTATTTAAACTATTAAATCTATTTATTTTTGGTTTACACTTTCCCCGACGTTTCGGTTAGTTTTCAGCAGCCATGGTCACGGGGAGACTGATTTTACTGACTGAACTTTGTAATACAGTGATAAATAAACAACGCGATAAAATCCGTATATAGTAGTTTAATTTCAATGACTAACCATTTCATCAATATTTTTGTTTAATTCGTGTTCTATGTTTTATTTTCATAAACAGTTGCTTGTATTTAGGATACTTTGGTTTGTTTTAATTTAACAAAAACTTCGACCATCATGTAATGTTAGTACGAACACCACGACGTTACCGATTTTCTTCAAACAGCGGCAACTTCGTATTTAACCCCTTATTATTATTTACTAGCTCTCTTTTGGTATATGTTGATAATGTAACATCGACATTGATGAGGCAACAGTACATATCCAAAATTTATAGAATTGCCCGATTTCCGTAATGAAAAAATATCCTTCAAGTTAATCGATATCTAAGCCTACCTATATAACATATGTCCTCGAAACCCATTTAGTGGGTGGGACGTGATTTTGTAATAACATCACACGTCTGAGCTTTATTATTACATAATATGTATGTAGTACATACTATGTAGGTTGTTAGGTACATCACCTAAAAGGTTGAATGAACTTTAATACACTCACTTTTGCCAGCTATGGTTTTACTTCTATATATAATGGTTCTTCTTAATAGGGAGCGAGCGTATTGCCGTCTACCAGACACAATTACATTATCTGTACTGCTACTGAGAATTTGTTGATATTAAGACCTAATAGCACTTTGCCTGACTCTGGGTGTCAGAACGCAGATATCTTGCAGAGTACTCTATATTTATATTATATAGTTATCCGTCAGGAACAGTACTGTTTTTTTCTGAATGAAAGGTACTTTATGTCCTTTTATATATGTATCTTTGACAACGTGCATACGAAATTTCATGATGATCGGTCAAGTATTTAGGGCGTATAAGCGTAACAAACCACCTCACATTCGCATTTAGAATATCAGTTAGGATTACTCGTAGAATTATTATGATTGTATATTAACAGACTATACATTTTGTAGTCCCAAATATACTAGACAGGCGCATCTTTTAGCTGAAACTAAACCAATCTGTCACAACGTTCTAGTAATTTATTCAGCGGGATAAACCGTTAGCTTTATTAGGATTTTATTCTCGTCTTATTGAAACTAACCAATAAATTGCAGATACACATTATCTTATATAACTTATAGGGGGTATAAATTGGCCATTTTGAATACTTATATTCAGTTATTCTTTGGTATTGTACCGTATTGTCTGGATATAATGGTTTAGCCCAAATCTGTTTTTGAGTGAAATCTTATAGACGATAGGATTTTCGATATGAAAGATTCGGAGATGGTTTTCGCGTGTCATTCTTGTAATTTCGTTGTTTTAGATTTAGAGCTTTGCATATTATATCTTTTGCGTTAGTATAAGGATAAGTTCGCGCTAATGCTTGCGAGAAATGTAAGTGAGGTTCGATTTCAGGGTATAGCAAAGTGTTATTGAGCTTTCTGTTAGCAAGTTACCGTTTAACGGTAAACGGTATTAAGCTTACAACGTCAGACAACGTCATACTTTTTAGTCAATGTTTTTTTTTTGTTGTGGTCTGGCTTAGATTGAGTGACCTAACAGGAAGCTTACCGCGCGATTAATGAGTAGGACCAAGAGTTGTTAAGTTGGCAGTTAATTAAGTAGCATGCAGTTTGTGGTCGCCTCTGTCATAACGTTGTTTCAGTTTCGAATCTTGCATGAATCTTGCATGATACAAACATTTTCCAAATAGGGGTTTTAGTTTTCTTTTTCTTTTTTATTTCTGTTTTATAATATTTTAGGTATAAGTTAGTTTTAAAGAATTGTGTTTATATTATGTATATAATTATGGTTAAATGTTTATAAGTTAAAATTATTTGAAATAGTGAAAGCTGAATATATTTTCCAAATTCACATGTATTATATTAGATTCTTACGGCCACTCCTACAACTAACAAGTAAAAGTTATCCGAAAGATAAATTGCTTGCTGTCTCTCTCATGTTAGGTTAAAGAAGAGAGACGGCGAGACTTTTATCTTATAGATAAATGCTATCAGGAGGTGGTAGTACAAGCCCTTAGTATTTAAATATTATTTTTAAATATCTGTATAGCTAACGGCATTGTCATCGCTACAGGGGTTTCTATATAATTAAATATAATATACAAGTCCTACATTTTAGGTATACGCTAAACTAAAAGCCGCGTCAATAAAGAAACAAGCTCGCATTAAGTAGACTAGCCCATTACTAAAATGAACTTCAGTAAACACAAAAAGAAGTCAATTGAGAAAAGAGAAGCCTCTTAAAGAAATCAATAAGTATTTTACCCCCGAAACTTTTTCGGGGACAAAATGTTCCGAATAAATTTAAGCCGTGTTTTCACTTAGTTCTCCGATCAGATCGAAGCAGCAGAAAATGGTTTACGCGATAAATAAAAGTAATTCTACCGAGAGAATATTTTTGTTCAGTTATGTTTGGTTAGTTTCGGCGAACGATTGTTCATTCGGTCTTTTATTTGGAGGAAATATTCATCATCTGTGAGCGAGCAGCTGCTCTGAACATTCACTTCATGTTAAAAGTACAAGCACTTTCGTTTTGACGTCTTTGAATTCTACACACATTTCGCTTTTATTTAAACAAGTGTTATTGAAGAAATTGTCATTTTCCGTTTTAAGCAATCGTTACGACGCAACGTTTTTATTGACCATACCTTTCCGCTTGACCGCAAGCTCACCTGATGTTAGGCGTCGTTGTGATCGTCGATATATCGTTCTTGCCTAGACCTATTCAAACGCTACATGAAGGTGTTGAGATTGTATTCAACAAGAATCATACATATACTTATATGGAGTTCCAATTGCTTGTACCGCTGGTATTAACTGCATTAAAAAACTGGAAGCGAAGCACTTTGTGTGTATAAGAGAAATATTCATCACGTTCCGATGGCGCCTATCTTTTTGTCTGTCTTTTGATGGTATACTCAATAAAGTCGACACAAATTGTGCAGTTGTTTTGCACAGATAGGAAACCGATAAAGCTGCGATGATGCTAGGCTTAAATTTTGACGCAATAGGCTTCAACAAGTTGGTTAGCGCCGATAAACCTCTTGGCAATTTTCTCGATTGACTTTTGCTTTTGCAGCATCTAGGATGGTGCCACAAAGTATTATTGTTCTCTCGCACAAATGAGAGCAGTGCTCCATTTAGGATCGGACTTGGCCTAGGTAAAACTGCTTCGTTAATGCTTCACTGTAGATGTTAAGCTTTTAGACAGCTGGTTGGACTTTTGTTTCAGTCAACATTCCCTTCTCTCAGCATATAATGCTCAATACGGCAGTGAAAACGTAGCTTTAAGTAAATGAACTGTACGGACGGAGGCTGCATTACTACAACTTGTTGTTTCTAACTAAGGAATAAATTCAATTTTGTGGAAACTTTCCTTTGGTTCTGTGGAGTTTGATACAAGACCAGGGTATTTCGGGAATTTTAAAGTTTAAATTAAGGGGCATCCTGTGATGCGGAATGGAGTTTCTGATAAAGAAAATATTGTTGTTCTTTTTTAGTAACTTTAGTGTGTTTACTGCTCATTGTGATGCTCGTGATGTTATTCAGTTCTCGATTTGGTGAAAGGTTATCTGGTCTTTCCCTAAAGAAGTTTTCAGTAACATCTCACAAGTCAGGAATGCCTTAGTATATTACTTTTGCAAAAACAGTTACTGCGTTGTTAGCGCAATTGAGAAACATTGATGAGGAATGATGATACCCTATACTGTAAAACTACAGCTACCATACACTGCAAAAACAAAATTACGCTTACGACTGATGGCGCGATTTTAAATTACATCCATGGATCGAACAGTGGGCGTAAGCAGTAAACACTTACTGTCCGGAAATTCTCGATATAACGCAGTTTGACCACTGAAGGCGGTTAAAGACTCGCTCTTTACTCGCTTTTTATGCGATTTGTGATTTAGGAGAAGCTGACTAAATGTGGCTGTAATACTCTTTTATCTACTCCTTCGAAGATATATAGACATTGGTCTAAGCACATGACCACACCTTTAAGGTACCTATACGTTGTATATTAAAACAGCTGTACTTTATAGAAACGCTAATTCAAATAAGTTGTATTAAACAAAGTCTTCTTGATCGCAACAAAATATTTTTATAGTCATGAGCCGTCTCATTATGAGGCTCTTACTATGAATACTGCATCGTGTATACGTCATGCTTGAAGCCTTGGAAGGAAAGTGTGGGATAAGGGGTTTGTGATCTGCGTACTTGATTTATATTGGTATCTATGCGAGTAAATGAGTCGTAAGGTCTCTCGTTAATGAATGCTTCTCTTTTATTACGTTTGCAAATATAAGGGTAAGAGAGAGAAGCAGCGATAGTTGACTGCCACGCAGTGGGCTCCAGTTCGAGAACAGACCGCACCTTTTACTTTTTGAAATGATGTGCGTATAAATAGTTAACGATTAAGGAAAACATCGTCAAGAAACGTGTATGTCTGGGCATTCTCTATAAAGTTTTTGATTTGTGAGAAGTCTGCCAATCTGCACTAACCAGCATTAAAGACTATGGCCTGGACCTGCTTTAACGGAGAACAAGTCTGGGTCCAGCAGTCGGGGTTGATATTGTTGGTGGTTGGAAACTTTGGTCATCGGTAGAATTTCTTTAGCTTGAGTACAACTGTGAATACAAAATTTTCGTCCTGTTAAAATAATTTTTATGTAATCGTTTATTACCTGGACAGGGATGTTCAGCATGACCCACACACTTTTGTGAACACTATTCTAGTTCTATTGCTGATTATTTTAATGTTCTGCGGCCAGTTATTGATCAGCCTATTGGGAATGCTGAATAATGTATATCGAACAATTATGGCCGGCACTGAATTGATTCTAGGAAGTAACTACCATTTGTTTTAACATGCACTGACTCACGCCTGCATATCTCTGAAGGGTAAGCAGAAGCGCCCACTTTGTTCTAATTATGTTCACAGCCACTCTCACAAAATATTGTGAAAAATACTTGTATTATAACATATGTATGTTACCTTTGTGAAAAGAAAATAAATCAATAATTATTGTTATTAATAGTCTGTAGGAGCTTGTTTATTGCCAAGCGCATTAATAGACTTTGTTACTAAGAATTTAAACTGTTTTAGTATTTAAAGTCCAAGTCAAAAGTGGAATTATAATAATAATAATAATATAAGTATTAAGTATAAAATAAAATGACAACGTCAAAAATGAAAATTTTCACACAGACTGAATTTAAGTTTATTAAAATACAAGATGTTAACAAGAGCCAGATCTAGAGTCGCACCGCTACCACCTCCGGGTTCGTCGCTTAGCTCCGCCTCGCAGCCGTCGGTACATCGATCAGAATCACCGGCCGCTGCAGTTGCGTCGAGCTCGAGCGACGAATATTTCTCTCCGCCTTCGTCACCGTCACCTGCACGTCAGCGGGGAAGAGGCCGGCCACCGACCCGCTTGGGACCCCGAGGCCCACCGACCTCGAACCGGGCCCCCGCTGTCGGTGGTGATGTGCGCCGCATGCGATGGACTCAATCCATTAATGAAAACGTCATGCGGGCATATTTTGGGGCTACAGAGGGAGGAACTAACCTCACTGCGTATCGCAGCCGCATGCTTGTTCTGTTTCAGGCCTTTGAACCAAGCGTCAACGTTTCAGCACAGCGATTATCGGATCAAGTGCGGGTTATCCAACGCAGTCGACAGTTGGATGATACCGTGCTCGATAGGCTACGCTCAGAATACTTGCCTATGAGCCATGCCATTCGCATCCAACCCGCAGTTACGCAACTATCACCTGGTGCGACGCGGACGGGCAATAGTGCCAGCATGGAGGTGGATGACATGACAAATGATATAAGTATTCAGTACAAGGAGGATGTAAAGGATGCTTTGGAAAGTGCGATTCAGGAATACCGGTACATGCAATTTACGATTCGGCCCCGTCTGCCTCGGTTACCTATGCATAGAAAAAATATAGCATTGGTGAGTGTCCTGGACTCGCTATTATCTAGTTATTTAGATAATAGCGAGAATCTCGCCGATACTCATTCGATCCTGTACTGTGCTGCTGTGGCGGCAAGTCGTATAGCGGGCATCAAGTTACCCACACATGTCCCTGCTATACGACAAACATCTGTCACCCCGGCCTGGCAGTGCAGGATTGAACGGCGTATTGCTGAGGCAAGGACACTCATCGGTAAGCTGATCTGCTTCAGGGCAGGGAACACACGGCCCAGGGTAATGCGCTATGTGGGCCAGGCTTTTCTGGGGACTGGTGTCAGTCCTCATGAATACGTATCTCGGGCCACAGAGCGCATTGACTTCCTGAAGCAGAAAGTCTATGCATGGGCAAATCGACTGCGCAGATACAAAAAGCGCGTGCACCGGTATGTCATCAACCGCACGTTTCAAAGTGACCACAGATGGGTTTATAGAACCTGGGAACGACCAGATCAATGTGTGGCCGATGTGGGGCTACCAGATGCTGATGCTACAAATACGTTTTGGAGGAACATCTGGTCGGTACCCGTCGGCCACACTGAGGGGGAATGGATGCGGGAGGTCAAGCGAGCAAGTGAGCTAATTCCAGAAATGGAAAACGTGGTCATTGATAGCCAGGATGTAATTAGTGCGGTCCGATTCTTATCAAATTGGAAATCGCCAGGACCGGACGGACTGCACAATTTCTGGCTGAAATGGCTGCGTAGCTCACATGCTTGTTTGGCTGCTCAATTTCAATCTGCCCTAGAATCTGGATCGTTACCAGATTTTATGACCACGGGAATAACCCACCTACTCCATAAAACAGGTAGTACCAACGAGCCCGGCAATTATAGACCGATAACATGTTTGCCATCGATCTATAAGCTTCTTACATCTATTGTGAGAGCCAAGGTATCTAAACATATTGATAAAAATTCAATAATGTCAGCTTCTCAGAATGGATGTAAGAGGGGGGCTCGTGGTACTAAGGAGCAGGAGCTCCTGTGCGAACCTGTTGGCTAATGGCCATATCGATGAGGAGGACCTCATCGATATGGCCATTAGCCAACAGGTTCGCCGTAAACAAAGGGATATGGCGGCATGTTGGATAGATTATAAGAAAGCGTATGATTCGGTGCCTCATGCATGGCTTTTGAGGGTGTTAGAGTTGTATAAAGTAAATGCAACTCTGCGCACCTTTTTGAAGTCATGCATGGGGCAATGGAAAACGGTTCTTAGCTATCCACGATGTCGACAGATCCCTGGGAATGGCGAATTGATAAAAATTGAGCGGGGTATATTTCAGGGCGACAGCCTGAAGCCTTCTTTGGTTCTGCCTAGCATTGAATCCTCTTAGTACATTACTAGAGGGTTCAGGGCTAGGTTACAGGTTACATAGAGGTGGTGGAGTGATATCCCACTTGTTGTATATGGATGACTTAAAGTTGTTTGCCCACACTAAATTACAGTTGATGGATTTACTTAAAGTAACTGAAACTTTTAGTAAGACTATCAGTATGGATTTTGGTGTGGACAAATGTGCTGTCATCCATGTAAAGCAAGGCAGGATAGTGGAATCCGAAGGAACACATTTTTCGGATTCCATTAACCTACGATCACTTCTTGTAACCGATACTTACAAGTACTTGGGTATGTCACAGGCATTAAGTATCAATGAGGCTGACATGAAGCAATCGTTGCAGGAGCGTTTCTTTGGTCGCCTGAAAAAAGTTTTAAATAGTCTTTTATCAGGTGGCAACAAGGTGCGCGCTTGTAACGGTTGGGTCATGCCGGTGCTCATGTACTCCTTTGGCATACTTAAGTGGACTCAGACTGAACTGGAAGCCCTGGACCGGCGGGTCCGTACACTCTTGACGGCATACCGTATGCATCACCTACGTTCGTCTGCGATGAGACTGTATATCCCGCGGAAATGTGGAGGCCGAGGCTTTCTGAATGCCAAAGCCCTTCATAACCGCGAGGTATGCAACCTCAGAGAATACTTTCTTCAGGCAGACGTGGGTATGCATCGGGATGTAGTTGCTGTAGACATCGGACTCACCCCGCTCAGTTTGGCTAAAGAGAACTGGCGCAAGCCTGTAGTACTTAGCACTAACGATCGCAGGGATGTATGGCAGAGCAAGGAGCTTCACGGTAGGTTCTACAAGGCTCTATATGGAGCTGATGTAGACCTGTTAGCCTCCGTGAACTGGCTACGTTTCGGTGACCTCTTTGGGGAAACCGAAGGGTTTGTCTGTGCTATTGCGGACGAAGTTATCAAGACGAATAACTACCGGAGATATATCTTGAGGGATGGTACGGTTGACATTTGTCGGGCGTGCCACCTACCTGGTGAGTCCCTCAGGCATATAGTTTCCGGTTGTTCTCGTCTTGCTAACGGCGAGTTCTTGCACAGACATAACCAAGTAGCCAGGATTATTCACCAGCAACTTGCTCTGAAATACAAACTTGTAGATGTTTAAGTGTCGTACTACAGGTATGTAGCTGAATCAGTTCTCGAAAATGGTCATGTCGCGTTGTACTGGGATCGAACTATCATCACAGACAGGACTGTTGTGGCCAACAAACCTGACATTGTGGTGATAGATCGATCAGAGCGCCGCGCATTGATTATCGATGTCACCATTCCGCATGACGGCAATCTCGCGAAAGCTGAAAAAGATAAGCAAATTAAATATCTCGATTTGGCTCGCGAGGTTGTCGACATGTGGGATGTTGATTCGGCAATCATTGTGCCGATAGTCATATCTGTCAATGGTCTAATAGCCAAGAGCCTCGATCACCATCTAAAGAGGCTCGCGTTGGGTGCTTGGATCAAGGGTTTGATGCAGAAGGCAGTGCTTTTAGATACAGCACGCATTGTGAGGAGGTTCCTATCTCTGGCATCCTAACCACCGGCAGCATGGACCCTGTTCCCGATGCCGGTGGGTACCATATATTTTATATTTTTAAATGTATTTTTATACATATATGTATATTTAAAAATGGAAAAATATATTGAAAATATTTAAATAAAGAGAATAATAATAATAATAAATTTTATTTCAGAATTGCTTCCATATTTAGTTAGTTACAGTGTTCTTAACCTAGTGTTAGTGAAAATATTTATAAACTTAAAAATAACATTCACAAAGGTAACGTGTCAGGCGCTTGCTTTCGCATGTAGGCCTATCCAATGTCTGATCAGCAATGAGTCCCACCTGCCGGCACACGCGGTCAGAATGGCGCTGGGGCCGCCGCGCACCCGTGCCATTAAAGACGCACTTCGTTTGCGTATGACGGCGTGAAAGCCGTCCACGCCTCCGCGAACATACCACTCGCGCTACAGTACCGCGGCAGCCCCATCATCACCCTGAACGCGTTATTATATTGCACACGCAGGGCATCGTATGTCCTCCGCGTGTACTTGACCCACAGACTGCAGGTGTAAAAGGTCTGGCAGAAAGCACTAAATAGCGTGATCTTCACTTGTTCAGTACACCGTGCGAATCTGCGTGCCAACATGTTACAGCGAACAGACAACGCCCTGCGTTCCCTCTCCATATCCATATCGTCTTTAAAATCCTCGGTGACCCAGTGGCCCAGATACTTGAAATGAGTGACTTGGTTTAAAGGTGTACCATAGAGTAAAACGGGAGGTACCGTTTTGACCTCTTTTTTAGGTGATTTAAATACCATAACCTCACTCTTTCTCACATTGTATCGGAGCCCATGGGCCGCCGCATAATCTTCACATATACGGAGTAACTTGCGCAGTGCACCGATTGAAGGGCTAAGCAGAACCATGTCATCCGCATAGCTTATGTTATTTACACAGACCCCTTCTATATAACATCCGATGCCGGTGCTGCTCAGCTCTCCAATCAGGCGGTCCATATATAAATTAAATAACTTCGGTGAGGACAGCCCCCCCTGCCTCACTCCACACTCCAATGCGTAATCTTCCGACTTACTAGCCGCCCACCTTACAGCATTTTTCTGATTTTTGTACCAGTACTCAAATATAGATATAATTTCAGGGGGCATACTAGTGTCTTGGTACATTTTGGTCCACAACAGGTCGTACGAGACCAAATCGAATGCCCTGGAGAGGTCCAGGAAACATGCGTATACTGGGGTTTTACGAGCGGAGTAGTATTTCACAGTCTGCTTGAGGCACAAAATCGCACATTCGGTAGATAGACCATTTCGAAAACCGAACTGGCCATCATGCAGTTTTAAATGTTTTGTTAAATGGCCGTCAAGCAGACTGTCCAGTACCTTCGCTATAACCGTGGCTAAGGAGATAGGCCTGTAGTTAGTGCTGTCCGAGACATTTCCGGTCTTATTTTTTACAATAGGGACCACAATGGTATACATCAGATCATCAGGCAGGTAGGCATGGTTAATACAAAGATTAAACAATAGGACCAAGACTCTAGGCAAGTGTACCCCAGCAAACCGCAGGTGCTCAATGCTGAGACCATCATGACCTGGAGATTTTCCTCTTTCGATTATAGGTCATCCATTATTTATTTAGGATACAAAATAACATTTATTTTAATATATATTTCTGTTAGTTTCAAGGTTTAGGAAAAAAGTTTGGAGTCTATGTGAAGATACCGACAAGAAACTCATGGACATATTTTTATATTGCCATTAAATTTGACTGAACTGATGCCGTAGTGGTATAAGTGGTCGCCTTACCGCTGCCATTGCGTCAAATTATGCGGGTTCGATCCTCACATGGGACAAAAAATTATGAGATCAACAAAACGATGTGCCGAATCTGGGTTCACTCTGTGTCCGTTGTTGAATGTTTGTAGAGTCACTCGCAATATAGGAATTATTCTTAGTCTAAGAGTTGTCTTTTAATAAGTTCAGTAGCTTCCTACTCATATGTAAGATGTTGCAGTTAATATACCACACATTACTAACCATATAAATTAAAAACAAGGAAAACCCGATAGTATTTTACTTTGCAAGTAGTGCTTTAAATAACCTTGTAAGTGTACGAATTCGACGTGGTAATATATCGCTCTCGTTTCCCTTTCTTATTTATTTAGAATAATTAAATTTCAAGAAATCCTTATTTTAATCGTCTCCAGTTTAAGGTCTTTAATTTATTTATTACGGGCTTTTATCTCCAACTAATGTCGCTTTATCTTACTTTAAATGAAAAAGACGTCTTTTACGCAATATTCCTTAATTATATATAAAATGTGTTTTTTTTTTAAATTACCATGTATAACTCTCTTGTATAGGTACTACGACCATAAATGAATGAAATTCATCGTTTTTTGTTGTTTTATTATTAAACATTAATTATGCTAATAGATAGACAGTCAAAAGTATGCTATATTAATATAGCTTGCACTTTTTAATATATATCGTTTTTATTTTTTATTTTTTTCTAAACGGCCTCCAGTTCTACTATAAGACATTTCAAGGTTATCTATTAATTACCGGACGTCCTGTATAATGAATTAAATATAATTATTCAAAGATGTCTACTGAACAATATTATATTATTACGCAATAAAATTAAAATTTTCATAGATCGCCAGCCGGCATATTTTTGTAAAGTTGACATCCTTGTTTATCTCCTATAAGAAATATATTTATTTTTTGTCTGTTTTGCTTAACGAGTATGTTTTTTGTTACAGGTAAGCGCTGCTTCCGTATCTATCTTGCCTATCGGACGTGAGCCTCTCAGAGGAGTTTCTAAAACCTTCACGATGGACAATGCCTTACTTGATATCGGTAATACTTTTGTTTTGTGCCTATAGAATTTATACGTTTATCTTTTACCTTCATATTTTGTATTTGCGCGTTCATACTCTGACTTGAGGGCCTTGACACGTACTGAAACCGTATTAGCAAACTGGTTCGTAAATCGTGTAACCGTTTTACGGTTTGCTATTCCGGGCGTCACAAAACATACGCCTGAACGAAAGTATGCTACAATATAACGCGCTGAGCGTATTTAAATAAAATTTATTCGCAAACTAGGTGATATACAGGGCTTTAAATAAATAAAAAAAATTACGAACTTGGTAGCTCTTTTCTGGTAGTGCAAGAATGAGGTATATGTAAGTTATTAGTAGTTATTATACGAGTAATCTAGTTGTTAGTTGTTCTCTCCACGGCGTCATCGCCCGCGTAAAAGCCATAGGAACGCATACCGTCATAAAAAGTAATGCAAATTTCATAGAAATTCAACAATTTGATATTGAGTAATAAAGATCGAAATACCTCTATAAATTTTGACATAAATACTATAAGTAAGATAATTGAATAGAACAAAAAATGTCTGAATCGTTTCAATTGTATGTAATTTTCATAAATAAAATAAGACTAAAAGGTGTGTATCTTAGCTGGTAGAGTGTGTAAGATATACAACCTTCGGCCCAAGGCAGAAGAGTAAATTATTAATGTTATATTAAATTAAAATTTGATATTATTATTGTAAAATCAAAACTATTTTACAGAAACTGAAAAGTAATCTATTTTATTGCTTACCACTCAAGTTATTTACATACAAAATTTTATCAAAATATTGTCAGCAGTTTATCAAAAAGTTTAACAAATAAACTTACTTCCGCATCATTAATTTAAGTATAAACAATTAGTAAAGGGAAGCAAAACGCGTCGAAAACAGCGTCCAACAATTTTTAAACTCTTATAACGATTTTGTTCAATCTCTGTAAAAGAGATTTTCTTTTCGGTTTCGTTCACCTTTAATCTCTATTTAACCGATATAATTAAATAAATAATAATATTCTATTACATACACACAACATCATCTACCCCAAACTAAGCAGAGCTTGTACTATGAGTACTAGACAATGGATAAACATACATATAAAATACTTTTTTTGTAAATACATACATATTATACATAGAAACACCAATACAAACATCGATGTTCATGCACACAAATGTTTGACTTGAGCGGGAATCGAACCCGCGACCTCAGGTTATCGTCCTTAACGATTATTATATTTAACCTTTACTGATATACCGCCTTGGATCTAAGGTCAATTTTCATTTAAGTAGTAGCCAAGAATACTTACTAAATAATTAAATACTTTAGAACAAGTACGAGAATTTTAAAGTAAGTCTAATCGATAAGGCGAATTATATTATTCTTGTGGTCGTGGATTCGGATGCAATCGAAAAAACCAATGGATGCATTGCACTACTATCACAAACCCACGCTTAATACAAGCATTATTTGTAGTGTGTTTTTTAAAAAGAACCAACCACTGCAATAGCAATAAATCCTGTGTCGCGAAGGGCTTTACGGACCTTCAGACAACGCACACAAAGAACATTTAGACGCGGAACATTCATTCATGAATTACACAGTTCCGTATGAGGATTGAACCCGCAAAATTCGGCGCCTTGCATTGGCAAGTGGCAAGTTAAGTGCATATAAGGCGTGTGAAATAAAAATATTGCATTTTTTCTGTTAGAGAATATACATATATGTATATTCTTTGTCTTTTTAGATCCTTATTTAAACCTTTCTCTCTATATATTTGTGACCTCAATTCATATTTATTAACCTGAAACAATAAAATATTATTTATGTCTGGCATTAAAACAATCGACAGGTTAAAATGCTTTAGTGATTTGTGCGAATTTTAGGATCAACACCGAATAAATCGATTTCGTAAAATTTTACATAGCACATTTTTAACTAGGCGTAAAATGAAACTATATAATAGCAAACGAAATATATATATAATGTCATCATTGACTTCTGAAATATCTTCACATTATGGCCAAACAAACTCCGTGTACACATCACCACGCTTTTTCTTTCTCAAAAATTTTTCCTTGTGATACAATTCTATCAGCAGTTCTCTTTGTGTAACCGACTACACCATCAGGTGCCAGGGGCTAAATAAGACCACTCAGCTTTCCGCAAATTGAAGACTTTTGGTAAAAGATTACTAAAAATAAAAATCATGCATTTGTTGCGATATTGTGTAGAAGGAGCGTCGCTAAGGACATGTAAACTATGAATTGGTGATCGTTCGTTAATTTTGTGTAGAACGGGTGAGATATGAGCATACACTGCACAAGCATCATGACGTAGATTTTCCGATAACGTGCAAAATGAACGCGTAATAACTTGATTACTGGACAAATCTCTGTAATATGCAACACAACGGCATGTAAAGTGAGCTACTGACGTGAAGCTTCGAAATGTACGGATTGAAATTCTTGTGCATATTTTGTCTGATAATTTTCGGAAAAGTTCATGTGTAATAATATTTCTCCCACCTGCAATTTTTTCTGCAAATCGTTAATGTATTCATATTGATTTGAATAAAAAAAATTGGAATCAGCTTAATCGAAGTTTTACCAAATCTACTTTAAATTAATGATTTTACTTATTATTAACTAATTTATATCGTATCTTTAACTGGTCGTGTAATAAATTTTTCAGTATCGTTTATGATACGTGTTTCTTTTTTGACAACCCATTTTTTGTTATATGTTGGAGAATCAACAAAAGTATTCACTGTAGGAACTCTTTCCTTGCACACCTCACATGCTCTCAATACACATCGGTCCGATTTTATATCACAATCGACTGTTTTGGCAACTTTATCTATTGAGGAGTACTGGAAAACATGCAAAAATTTAGTTTTTCGACTATGAATTTCAAATTTTCATGAAGAACACACAGACAAGTATCTCGTTTCACAGCACTAGCTTATAATATCCAGAATGGTTTTAGTCTGCAAAACGTAGCGTAGCTCATTTGGCATGGGTTTTCTGGCTATAATTTTTTTGTTAACATTTCCAAGTGGGTCATTGAGCAGCATCTTTTGTTTTTTAACTTTGTTTCGTGTAATTACATCTCTTTTGCCAGCCATTAGTCGAATATTTTTATGATTCTCAAAAAAAAATATAACAGAAATTTTCTTGTCTCTTATTGTTTTTAGTTCTCTAACATTATTTTAGTTTTTTGGAATTTTTTTATTTTGATGAGGAATTGCTTGTACCTTTTCTCTACTTGCCTTCATTCGCAAAGCATTTACCTTCTTTTTTTAATTTGCAATCAACTTTTCTTGGAGTTTAAGTTTCTTGTTAATAATATATTTGTTTCGTTTTGTGGTTTTCAATCCAATTTTCTTTTGGTATGATACTGTTGTCGTCATTGTGCTACATTCACTGGGAGAATCAACACCAATGCACATTTTATTTTTGCTCAAATGAGAATGGTCCATTAATAATAAATATCAATAACCTTTTATACAGTTTGAATTTAAACTTATACCGCTTAATGCCTACTGTTCTTTGAATTCGCCATAATTACGTGATGGTTGATGTTTTTGACAATTTAAGACGAACCATAGTAGCCTAAATACAAGTAACTTTACATGGAAAAATAAAACATGGAATTTGAATTAGCCATTCAAAACATATTAGGTATATAGTATGAAAATCACACCGTTACCGATTATCTTTATATGTACAAAGCGGTAACTTCTTATTTCAACTCTTATTACCTATAAACAGATGGATAACAATAGGCACATATCTAATCGGAATCTAGTGTGATTTTAGTACCGTGTACCGCGACACACATGCATCAAACAGCTGACCACAATGCGCTACTTCAAATAGGCAACATTCTGGCTAATTCAGCGCCGGCGACACTTGAATCACGTTTCGGCTTATTAAATGGTTATGCAAAACCGTGATTTGTACTTTGCCTTCCGACCCCGATAGCTTTTGGCAGGAATTGGTTGCACGCATTTGTGTTGTAGTGATGGCGGAAAATTCGTAACTGTGCTTAAGTTAATCAGCCTCGTTCTAACACTGAGTTATTGGTGGTGTTAGTTTAGAATACTTGAATTTTACTATTTTATGGCATTAGACGAGTAAATGCATTTGCCAGATTGATTTGTATTAGCTTTTCTCGCAATATAGTCCACCTAAGATAAAGAAAGAACTAGCTAATTAATAAAAAATATAATCTAAATCACACACCGCATGATTCTTTGTCTTATTTTATCACGATAAGTTTAATCATTTCAAATAATCTTTGCCTGTTCATCTCCGATGTACAGATTTTATATAAGTGACAATCTTAAACAGCCAGAAGGCTGATTGCCTTCTCGTGTCCCGTAGGGTAATAGAACAGCAAAAAAGGTAGTGAAAAAGCACTGGCGTCGCCAGATAAAAACAGGCAACGTAGCCCATAATCGCATGCGTTTACTAAAGTAACCACTCGCACGTTGACTACCGGCGAATATACGCAAAAGAATTAAGGATAGGATGAAAAAGAAAAGGAATGGCAGAGGTAAATATGCGGGTCTCTAAAACTATTAATTATCGGGTGAATCGCAGTAACAGTGTAAAAGGCTACTGACGAGCTGATTTAATAGTAACATCACTATATAATTGACAACGATTGACTTCATTACTTACTAGATTTTACCCGCGGCTTCTTACGTCAATAAATTTCATTCCCTCGGGCACAATGTTTTTTTTTGGATGGTTTTATGTCCTCTTTTCGCCCCTGACAACGTGTGTACGAAATTAAATGATGATTGGTCGAGTAGTTAAGACGTGACAGCGTAACAAATAAACAGCAGACAAACACTCGTTCGCGCTTATTAAATTAAAATATAATATTTAATATATATATTAAATACCAATTACCTTATGATACTCAAGTAATTGAGGTGACGGAACAAACTTAACGGAGGCCTTGGTTGAGACGTCAGGGTAAGTGAAATTTCGACCATCTATGTTCGTTTGGAATAGTTATGAGCGCTTGCACTACATATTCTCTGAAAAACATAACAACTTCAAAATTTGTGTGGTTGCCGAGGAGCAGGTGATACTAATAGTACTTGAACCGGTGCGATTATATAAGAGTGTGTTGCAAAAATTTGTGAGGTCCATGAATTGTTATGCCGAGTTGAGGTGTTATTCGTGTCCGTTGTTTGAATGTTTGTAAAGTTCCTTGCGATATAGGATTTGATCCTAGTGAGAGAGATGTATTTTTGTATTTTCTTAAAAAGAAATACTACTGCAATTCTCTAGTATTGTTTTTAACCTTAACAGAAACCAAACATAAAACGCAACCTACATAGATAATGCTCGTTTCCAATCTTGATTCAAATCGTGTCAATATGTGTTTTAGCCTGTTGATGAAAAAACACTCGAAATGCCTATTTCTCTGCTTTTTAATATCTAAATTTAGTGAAAGACAAAAATATTTGAATGTTTGTAAAGCCCTTCGCGACACAAAAGCTATCCCTAGTGTAAGAGTTATCTTAATAAACACCAGATCGAAGTCATTCTGGCAAAAAGCCAAGCTGAGAGTACCCTAAAAGCGTGCATGAAAAATTTCATAAGAATAAGTTCCGTAGGAGCGAAATGCCCGGACTCTTAAGTCAAAGTAAATTGGAATGTAGTCTACCTCCCCCTTCGGGAAACAGGCGTAACTCATATGTTGTGTTACCTTTAAAATTGACAAAGGTTCTCCTAATGCCTTTTATTGCCATCCATCACAGCTGATACGAAGCAGAACATATTAGAGGAGGTATTATAAAAGTCATCTCTGCATAACTTTTTTGATCTGTTTACTTAGGCCTCTTGTGGACGAGTTTACTGTGGTGTGTATGTACACGTGTTTTAGCAGAATGTTTAACATAATATGTATATTTTCGAGGGATATAATGTGTTGGTTATCTTGTATGATTAATTGTTGGGTTTTAATATTAATTATGGAGGATAATTTGTCCACTTGGTACTCTGAGATGAGATTAGCTTGCGATTGGGGTTGATAGAGAGCTGCTGGACGGGATTTCTGGACCCAATAATGATAATATGGTTTTGAGAGGTGGTGTAAAGGCCCCTGGTTGGGCAGTGTTAATGAGTTTGGTCTGTCAGGAATGCTAAGAAAGTAATGGTAGTCGGTTACAAAATACTAAAAATGTCTGGTAGGACCTCATGCATTAGCCCTAAAAGCATACTAAATATCTCTACACTTTTGATTACGTACTACTTTTGGCATATCTAGAGATAAGTGCTGCACTTTGTATACGAATACAGTTATTAAAAATAGATATATAGTACACATACTTACGATGACGTGATGAAAAATAAATACCAATTATCTTACTCTTTCATTTTAAAATTACGTTAAAAAGACTTATGAGCAGTATAACAGTTCACAGTTCGTGCCGATACCGGTCCGATACCTTGTTTGCTTTTAATCACCATTTAAAAACAGTTTAAAATTTAATTTTAATAAAGTAATTACCTCAAAGTTTACTCATTTCAGTAAATAAAAGATCTGGAAGTCCCGGACCGATCTCTTCTTTCCTCGCATACACTCCACACGAGAGAAAATTACATGCTATTGAGAACTTTTTCAATTTATTTGACGCTGAGCGCCGTAGTTTTAATTACTTTTACGGGTAAGAGGGTCCAAGTCGGGGGAAAGAAATGCCGACGCACACTCTATGTCAATGTATCAGAATTAATCGTCCCAGCAATTAATTAAATCCACTCGAGTATAAAATTTTGCAATTGTTCGAATTCCTTTTTATACTTTAAGACGAGATATTTTTTGGAAAATTACTTATATTTAACACTGTTATTTTCATTAATTTGTTGAGTTTTAATTTAAATATTTTCTTAAGATACCTACGGAATAGATTGAATTACTGCTTAGCTGGAATTCTGGTTGTTTTAGGTTCACGATTAAATAAGTAAACATTTTATCAAAGAAATTTTAACAAAGGGTTTTTATTGTTAGTGCAATGCCAAACTTCCTTGTGCTCATGAAAAATAGAAAAGTCAAGTCAAAGCACTTTTAATTGTGGGTTTGGAGTTCTAAAGGAAGCTTAGTTTTGTACTGGATAACAGACAATTTTCTAATGAGTTCAGACTATTTGTATGCCTGGTGAAATTAATCTTAAACTTTTCTTAAGTCTTTTTTCTTGACCGAGCACGCAAGATGTTTAGTATTTCATATCTAACACTAAATATAATAAGTAAATAACAGGGGAGAATCACTGGAATTTATATATTTTTTAGGTCGACTTTTGGACACTAGCGTCTAATTTGTCTTTAAATATATTCTTTGTTAAAATATAATACTGGTTATCAATCTTTAGAGTACATAATGTTCCTAGTCTATCTAATGACAGCTAAATGCCGACCGATCAAAATAACATAGTTTCACAAAAGGAAGTGCAGATATTATTATAGATATTGAAAAGAAATTTCGCAAGCTTTGTTCAGGTTTTCCTGATATTAATTAATGACGTCTACCCAAGATTCAGATATTCATGCTGATTCTTAAAATCGTACACACAAATGTAGATTCACGCCTGTTTTGCTAGAAGCGAGAGCAGAAACAAACATTTTTGAACTAAGTACTACAATTGTTGTAACTGGCAACCATAACGTAACTGCTTATGGTTGCACAAACCAAATTAAAGACAATGAAATTGGGTGATCTACAACTAGTTGTCATAACTATGGGATCTTTGAGTGTGTAGGTTTGAATCCCACACGCGACTATTATTTGTGATTCACAAATTATTAGGGTTTTGGTGTACTTTATGTCCGTTAATTCTTTGTTTGTTAAGTCCCTCGTGACATAGAGCTTGATCTAAAGATCCAGATGACCAGAGTTCTAACTAATGATTAAATAAGTAACAAAAAAAAAATTGTGCGATTTAGGGATATGCTATCCCTATCGCCTCGGCACACCGGTAGCCAGACAACACAATAGATTTTTAATTATGTCTGGCAATCTAAAACTTGACAGACTAATTTTCTACATATTCTAATTAATAAACCGGCTGCTTCCCCCTCTAGGGATAAAGCCGTCATATTATTAATGTAAATGAAAAATTCGGCTGCCACATTCACGAAAACAACATAGTCAGCTCATTTAGTTATTAATAAACCGCACTTGTATCAGTGTCATTGAGTTATGTAATTACTTTCTAATAGTTCCAATTTGGAGGTTATAGATAGCAAAATGGATATTCTAATTTACCCGGTAATTAATTAATTACCTACAGGCGCGTACAGAGAGCTAGTTTGGCTTTAAATAATATACGTTAAGTTATTATAAAGACATTTATGGTGTGGTTACATAGTACAACTTATAAATTACTGGCTGGTTATAGTGAAGTTCACCAATTTTGCTGCGATCTGGTATTTATTATATATAGTATTGGATTTATTTATTTTTGTAGCCTGCCTTTTTAGTCCCGTGCAATGATTGATTGAATTGAATGCGATGAATTTTATGCGATCGTTAAGACTAAGGTTCGATGGTCAGGTCGTGTTAAGTATTATTAGGTCTTGCTGTTGGAAAATTCTAAGTTGCAATACGGTATATCCCAATAAGTTGGTCAATATTATTTCAAACATAAAAGCAAAGCCGATGAAATGTGAAATGTAATACACATCTTTCTACCTCTTCGAGAATATAGAGACGCGTAACATACGACTGAAGAGTCGTATATTAACTTTATGCGTATTATTAAGTATATTTAGTTTACAGCAAAAAATCACCACAAAGTTCTTTGGCAAAGATTTTTTGTAGTGTTGAGGTAACTCTCCAGCTGTACTGTTTCAGTTGGGGTAAAATGTTTGAAATAAGTAATTTAGAAATAAATGCAATGCCGCTGCTATCAATGACGTTAATGATCTAATAAGTTTATTTGAATTATTGCTTGTCTAAAGTCGCCACTACTTTATACAAACAATTCTTCGAAAAATAGTATGGGGAAAATGCAATCTCTCCCTTTTTATGCCGCATTCGCCATGAAAATATGATAATGCATGCAAGTTCATGTGTTGAGGAAACAGTTATCCATACATATGCATGAGATTTCCGCAGTTATTTCCGGACTATAATGTACAATGTCTAAAACCGCATGTCGGTTACAACCGTCATATGCTGTTATAAGAGGTTCGCTTCCATTTTCAGTTTTGCTTGCATCGTATTTGGTTGCAGGCGATGTGAAAAAAGTTGGTTATTTCTTTAGTTGTATCTATGTTTTTAATTTACATACATACGTTCAGACCTATTTATCCGAAAGGGTAAACAATGGCTGGTTACAGTTTTATTTTCACAGTTACTGTGTTTAAGTAATAGGAAGTGAGTTCATTGATGTTTATCGTATTAGTATTGTGGTGAATAGGAAGTTAAGGTTTTTCTGTTTAGACATTGAATTAAACTACTTTAAAATACAGAATTTATCGCGTTCTTTATTTTTTTAAATTCTATCATTACATAATTTTATTCTCGCCGTCTATTAGAGTAACCTAGGATTGGCTTAAAATCATTGTCAATCCGACAAGTATTAGTATAGTATTAAGCTTAGAGACTAGACTATTAAAATATTTTTTTTTTCTAAAACATGCTAAAGAATGTACTACTTGCTGATATTACAGATAACTGTTACGCAATGCTATATATATTTTTTGTTATCGCATAATTAAGATAAGTGTACTTACCTACTGTGTTACGTAGTTTGGTGGTATTTAAATGTTTGTATCCATGGTATGGTCTCAATATTCTTATATAATAAAAAAATATTAAAATGGTTGTGTTATACGCCCATTTGAAGCGTTGAATGGGGTTAAGAAACATTAAAAACTAGCGGTAACATCGTACCTACTTCTTATTCCGTACACATTATAGATATCAATTAAGTATAACGCACAATTTTCTTAAAGCTTATGCATTGTACAGTACAATATTTTTAGTAGGTACGGGCAATAATTGGGTTATAAGTGTAAAGTTTACTACTCCACTCGTTAAAGGCTACCAGTGTTACCACTTAATTAATGGTTACCGCTTTCTTTCTTCATATTTTATGATAGTTTATTTGTGTTTTGCTTTGTGGTCACGTGCAGTAAATATAATTCTAAGTGGCGCAAGCTTTTTATCGCTATTATGTAACTTTCTATAAATATGTGGTCAAGCTACTCGTAGAACTTTAATATAAACTTTTCAATTCCGGCTCACCGGTTTAAAAAACTATATTTAGTAAAATAGATTAGACGCTCAGATGGCGCAGTGGTTTGGCTGTAAAAAATTGTGTGATCCAAAATGGTTTTTCCGAGGCAAGGTGTCAGTTGTTTGAATATTTGTAAAGTCCCCTGCGAGACAGCAATAATTCCTGGTGTTAGTTGTTAAGTTAGTTGTCTTTAAAAAAACAAATAAACATTGACAGCTGCTTTAGTCTCGTGGGGAGATCATTGGATTTCCATGCATAGGTCTTTAGATGAAGCTAACCACACACAGCTTAGACTTTCAAAGTCAAATGTTTCGATGTATTACGCACATATAAGTAATAAATAGTTAATTATCCTTCGCTTTGACAGCAAAGGAAAACCTCGTGAGGAAATTTGTATGTGAGAATTCTACATAATGTTCTCGAAGATACACAGTCTGCTAAACTGCACTGAGCCAACGTAGCGAGAGAAGTCCGTGTCCAGTAGTGAAAAATTATACAATGAGGCTGATAATATTATACATCTTTAACAAGGAAATGGAACCAATCGTAATAAAACTTCTTAAACAGCTAAAGGGACTTGGAGGAGAAATTGTTTTACACACTTACAGGCAAAGGAATGATGTAGGATACAACATTTTTTTAATGAGCTTTATTTTTATTTGTTCAAATATTTAAAAAAACAAATGTGATATGTCGCCGATAATTGATCCTTTAGCAGGTCACAACATACAATAAAATCAAGGAATTGTTTAGTTATTGATACCTATCATCAACTCGATACTTACTTGATAATATCGGTTAAAAGGCAGTCACCCTTCAACTAAAAGACTTTGCGACAGGCCCAACATACAAACATAAGTATACTCGTATCTTAGTATATGGCTTTTAAAACGCTTATTTAAGTTTAAAAGAGACTTGAAATAGGTTATAGGCAATTTATTAAACGCATGATTAGAACTAATATAAGAGACATAAAATACATAAGTAAGGATTTAAAAGTAGTTTACAACTTTACCTGAATCCATTGCTACGTCTTTATGTAAACTAAATTGACTTCTTGCCTTTAAGGTAAACATTTATTTATAAAACAAGGCAATATGTATCTATAATTAATATAATCCTCAAGGCTATCGGATTAGCATTACAAGGAAAACGCATCATGTTCTCACAAAAAAATAACTTGTAGCTAGTTTTAATGTCTTAAAAAGGGTTTTTTTGTAAACCAATAAAAAATTACCTACGCAATCTCACACCTATCTACTTCGAAGGGATAACCAAAAGCAATAAATCATTTAGCTCTGTTCGAATACCCAGCAAATTCCCAGAATCCATTCTGCAACTAAAATGTCTATAGATAAAAGCCCAATTATAATTCGGCCGACCTTGAAATCAAATCTGGGATCATAAAGTAAGGTGAAAATGATATTCGAAGACTTAACCTATTGAGTCGCAGCGGCACGCCGGTGGCCAGACACAATAGATTTTTAGTTATGTCTGTTGTTCTAAGACTTGACAGAATAAGTGAAATTAAAAATAATTACGTATCAGCGAACAACGCTAAAGAGATTTTTATTCTTATTACTTTTCAAAATGACAACTCTCGCAATAGGATTAATTTCGATTGTGTCGTGGGGACTTTGCAAACACCACAATTGTGAATCACCCAAATTTTTGTCCCGTCATCGAGTCCACACTACGCCATCCGTGCAGCTATGTCAAGATCGTAGCAATCTAAACTACTTGTATTCTGCTTATCCCTCGTGCAACCTTCGTGAGTATGTAAGCACTAAGTAGTATGAAGTCTGAAGTGGAAGTGCATGTAGTTGATTAATTACTAATAGTATACGTCTCGAGTGCCAATTAGTGGGTGAGACCGGACTTCAATATGTAATGGATGAAGCTGTGCTCTTACAGTCGATATTGTACTGACGATACTAATCATGGTCTTAAGTGATGGGCTAACTTTAGTAGAAATGTCTGGTTTGTTTATGTTGTATAAGAGCTAAGCGTATAGACTTATTTTCTTGCTCGTTGAAAAACTTCTCTAGGGCCACTTGTTGTAAACTTCTTATTTACCTACATTGATAAGTCTAACTATAATGTAGATATACCTAAGGTCGATTAAATAAATAAAAGCAAAGATCGTCTGTATTTTGATTCTTGGGTTATGTGCCTAGAATGACCTGGTGGTGAATTTCTTGAGCGCTATTAGCGTTTAAACAAAACATGTACCTACATAGACTAATGTCTTTATTCCTACGGGGACAAGAAGTCCTTAATGAAGAGGTAAGAGAGAATTTCACGCCCATTTCGGCAGTTATAGGAAATCGAACCTAGGGCCACCAATGTCGGCGGCTGAAAGAAACAGTTCTTAAAAAAATTCTCATCAATCCCGGTAGTCAGTGGTTGCCTGTGCCAATGTCAGACTGGCGAATAGCACATTATTGCAGTTAAATGTAAAAAAAAAACTATAATATTTATATAATAATAGTTTATTCAGTTTATACTAAATACATAAAAAATGGATTCAGTACTTTGGACGCCTGTACTAGGTTATACCTGTATCATAGGCGATATGTGGTATTATAGTGTAATAGGAAGAGCGTTGTTTACAGTATTTAACAACTATAGATTGTTCTATAATAAGTTACTATTATAATGAATTGGGCATGTTGAAAGAATGGACGAGAAAAGACTGACTAAGAAAGTTTATAAGGCTAGTGTGAATGAAGTAGTCGCAAGGGGAAGGCCCAGGTGAACGTTTCTCGATCAGATCGCAGACTTTCTGGGCAAAGGCCAGGTTAAAAGCACCTTAAACCGGCGAGCGTGTAAGAGGAATGTGATGAAAGTGAATGAAGCCAGAGAAGTGTGTCAGGATCGTAGCAATTGGAAATCCGTAGTCTCTGTCTACCCCTCTGGGTAACAGGCGTAAATCCATGTTTGTATGTATGAAAATAATATTACTTATTTACATTATTTTGTATTTAGAGATTAGCTGACATATACCTATAATGTTTATGAAATAAAATAGGATATGTCTAATAATGGGAATCTATGCTAACTAGTACTATTATAGTCTAGTACTGTATCCAACACAAACAATAATTTGCTAAAGAGATATGTGATTGATTCATTACCTGACTACGGCGAAGCCAAAAGGAAGGGTAATGATTTTGGCAGTCAGTGTATGTATGTTCCACCGTAGCGCCTAAACTACTGAACCGATTTTAATGAATGCGGTGTAATAGATTTGTAATAATGGCCCGGATGACATAAACATATTAATTTTACGAAAAAATATTAAATAAAAAATAAAGCTTAAAAACTATAACTCGACTACGACACTCGTCGTCGGTGCGACCACGGCTCTACCTTGACCATTTTTGTACCTATGCATTTCTGGATTTCTATCTGAATTATTTTCTTGTTTCGTCCTTTTTAGACCCCTTTTTTTACGTAGTCGGGTTATAGTTTTATAAACTTTATTTTTTATTTAGCTATAACTGTTGTTTGGAATATTCTACAGGGAAGCGGAACTCTTATCAACAATATTTTTAATTTCCCTCTTTGTCCGTTTCAAGGACTCGCAAAGATCTATAATAATGGGACTTAATTATGAGTTCTATTACAAATATAGCCCTCAATACTGCCCTCACGGCACAGGATATATGGCATCCTGCTTTGTTTAAGCTATTAAGCGTACTTTGCCTTTTGTGCCGCAAAGAGAAGGAAATATACTTTATGACTTGATATAATAATTACACAACTTTTACTATAGATCGTGCCGTCGAAATTCTGACTGTTATAGTGATGATAAATAATATAAATCTGTTGGTTCTGTGTGTTTTATTGACTTGATAAAGGTTGAATCGACTCGTTATACATAAATCGAATCTTGTAGCACGTAGACACAAGACGCGAAGTACATGGGCATGCTACTCGCTTGGGGCACATGCGCGACATAATCATATGACTGAATTGCTTAGTCGGTCTTTAACACGATGCGTGCAACCTGCCCAATTTCCTTAACATGCGTTTATTATCGAAGTCGTATATGACAGCCAATAGTCTGAGAAGCCAGTGTTCAAAGCATACTATGCCTAAAAAGCACACGCATAGTATACTTCTTAAGCTGTTAGAGGTTCGTCACACCTACGTTTTTAATCTGTTACTACTTCTCATTTACCTATTCCATTTTCATATTTCTTCAACGTTTAAGAAAGCCTTACCAATAAACATATTAAAAGTATAATTATGGTTGTGAATATAACTGCTTTAACTGCTGTACTTCAATTCGAGTCGGGCACAGAGTTATTGGTTGTTCTATCAAGAAATTACCAGTAGCAGTACTAGGTTACTCAAATTTTATAATAATATGTATAGTGCATGCGGTGTTTGCTTATTAATTGGTTGTACCTTTATTCAAGACCTCTGTATATGTTATACGATATGTATCAATGTGTTTACTGTAAACAATCCACACAATAGACAAACAAATCATTTAGCGAAATATGGGTGTAATACATTTCTGCCTAACTGTTCTCAGATATGAACGTGAGACTATGTATGAATGTGAACAAAGAACCATGTCAGTACAAATATCCACATCTATTTCGAAATAATTCAGTTATTTTTTAAAGAAAAGTGCTTCACTGAAACCGGCTGTTAGCGAATGTAATAGACATTAAGCACTTCCGGTGATCGTTTCAACTACTTCCTGTTCCACACTAAACGTCTTGGTGTTTAAAAACTCCACAACCATTATGGTGGCACTTAAATGTTTTAATTACTTTTGGGTACAAGATTTTCAGTGCGTTTTCGGTATTAAGGAAAACGATTATGTTGTGTTAATATAGACAATCGTGGACACACAATATTATTATCTAACAAGGAATTAGATTTCTAATAAGTGTATTCGTCGAAACGATCATTAAATGATGTACTAGCTTTTGCCAGCGGCTTTGCTCGCATAAAAGTAGGTTAGGTTATGTTAGTAACAGTATTTTATAAAAAATAAAATATAATCTATTTTACTTGGTGATAATATAACTTTCTAATTATGAAAGAATTTTTAAAATCAGTGAATTTGTTTTTGGGTTAGATCAAACAAACAAACAGTCAAATCTTTCCTCTTTATAATATTAGTATCGATATAGACAAATCACAAATCGATTATTGTCAACTTTGTGTTCGTACTGTTATATATAACTTATGTACATAATAGTGCATAGCATCCCTAACCCTAATGCCTACTCAGCATTTCTGACTGCAAGCAGCATTTTGAACTTTGACAATACGCCAGTTCGTATCCATCATTCGCGCGTGACACTTGCCCTTTTTAAATCGAGTCCAAATAAACGTTTTAATTCTATAATTTCTTTTTTTAAAAAGGCCTTCGGTCCTTTCCTTATAACAATTTGGTGGCAGCGGTGGGATACCGACGGTGAAGGTATCCCTGGTACGTCTCCGTCCGGACTCGTTAACGAAAAGTGACCTTTTCGTAAGTGTCAAAAGTGCATATCCGAACTCAAATCTTGTGACCTTACCGCGAGTGTCAAAAGTGCATATCCGAACTCAAATCCTTCGTTTGAAAAGTGGATGAACACAAGAACCTAGCCAATATCCTGATAGAGCCAAGAAGAAAGCCTGGCTGAATACATACCGTGCCGATAGACCGCGGTGTTGTTCTCGTCCTGTATCCTGCATTGCTCCTGAGTATCCTGAAAGTTACATCGTCGAACTCCGACAACGTCGTGTTCCTGAAAGGTGATCATGTTCCTGTATATACTCTGCGTGTTCCTGTAAGTTTTCTTTCCTTAAAAATAACTCGTTTCGTGTAAAAGTGCAAATCCTGCGTTACTTTTCGTAAACCAAGTGTGTGATTTAGTGAACAATCCTGCCTATACGTATAAATTAAGTAGCGTTATAAGATTTTAATATTTCATATTGTTACTCTCATAAGTATTATTGTGCACCATTAGATAATTATTAGAATAAGCTGAGCGCCTTATCGCATTCATAATAGCCAGCACTTCACTGTTGAGAAACAATAACAAGTGGGCCGTCTATTACACCGAATCGTAATATCTTTTATTTTGTTCGCGTATTTTTTTTTTAATAATACAATATGTCTATAAAAGAATCGCAAATAAAACATGAAAAGGTAGATGTCGAAATTGGGACCTTATTTAAATTCATAAAGCCATTCGATGGAACTCGCGAGAAATTAAACTCATTTATTACTAATTGCGACAACGCAACTAGTTTAGCCTCCGATGCCCAGAAATCTATTCTATTTAAATATACATTATCACAATTAGGAGGTAAAGCTGAAATAGCCTGCTCCATTAAAGAATTTGATTCCTGGGACCAGTTGAAAAGCTTTCTACAAACCCAATTTGGGGAAAGAAAGCACTATGCTCATTTATTGACTGACCTACAAGAATGCCGTCAAATTAATAGTGAACCAGTTAATCAATACGCTTTACGTATAGAAACATGCCTATCAAAATTACTAACAGAAGTAACTCTGTCAAATAAGAAGAAGTCCGAATTAGTTGGCCGTACTGCAGCTATGGAAGATTTGGCCCTTAACTCGTTTGTACTTGGCCTTAAGCCCGACATTTCTAATTTAGTCCGGGGTAAAAGCCCTTCTACCCTTAATGAAGCCATTAACCTAGCAGTATCCGAGGAAAAAATCTTAAATATACTGGCTAAACGTAATTCTCACAGCTCAACGCCACAGCGTCAAGGCCCAAAACCTAATTACTCTTTTAGACCTCCTGTTTCCAATGTAAATCCTAGGCCCCAGGTGCCAAAACCGTTTGACCGTAATAATCAAAGTCTATTTTGTCGTTACTGTAAAACTCAAGGTCATACTATTGAAACGTGTAGAAAGCGTGAATTTAACAATAATCGATTCAAGGTTCCTCAACCACTCCAATTTCAACAACGCCCAAATCCGTCATATTCAAAACCCAAACCCGCTACTGTTAATTATGCAATTAACGACAACAATTACTATGAACTAGAGCCACAACCGTCTTCTAGCGATGACAACACCCAATATTACAATGATGAGGATCATTTAAACGAATAGTGGGCTCACGCAGGTGTCTCGTGGGACCCGAACTACCTTTAACCATGTCCTTAAACAATAAAGACACCCTTTCTATATCCAAGGACCACAAGGGTAACCAGCCCCAAGCAAGTGTCCATTCCTCTATACCCAAGGACCACAAGGGTAACCAGCCCCAAGCAAGTGCCCATTCCTCTATACCCAAGGACCACAAGGGTAATCAGCCCCAAGCAAGTGTCCATTATTCTATATCCAAGGACCACAAGGGTAATCAGCCCCAAGCAAGTGTCCATTCCTCTATACCCAAGGACCACAAGGGTAACCAGCCCCAAGCAAATGTCCATTCCTCTATATCCAAGGACCACAAGGGTAACCAGCCCCAAACAAGTGTCCATTCTTCTATATCCAATTACCACACGGGTAACCAGCCCCAAACAAGTGTCCAAATTTGTACAAAACCCAATAAAGCCGAAAATAAAGTTTTCAAGTACAAAACCTATTCCCTCGAAAACGTTAAGCCAATATTAAACAATGACCAAGTTTACGAAGTATCTTGTATTCCTAATAAAATATCCTTACCCCATGTCCTTGTTCAGACATCCGTATCTAATAAACCACTTAAATTACTCGTTGACACTGGTTCCTCCGTTTGCCTTATACAAAACTCATCAATTCAATCATACTCACACATAGAACTCAAAGGCGACATAATTAAATTAAAAGGTATTAATAGCCATGAAAATACTATGCCTACTCTCGGTAACTTTGATATGAATCTCATATTTGGTAAAGAATCAATCTCTTTCACGTTTCATATAATAGAACAAGTAAATCTACCCTATGATGGCATAATAGGAAATGATTTACTTACTCGCTTCCAGTGCTCCATTGACTATAACAGACAAATCCTTAACCTAGACAAAAATAAAATAAAGCTCAATTTTATTGACCCAATTTATCAAATTCCACCTCGTTCAGAAATAACAGTAGAATGTTCAGTTAATAACCCTGAACTAAAAGAAGGCTTAATTCTTGATCAGCACATAAACGAAACTCTATTTATAGCCAATTGCTTAGTTAACGTAAAAAATAACCATCGAGTAAATCTTACAATTTTAAATACTTCTAATAAGCCTGTCTCCTTGAACTCTAATCTCCAACTCACCTTACATCCTGTCGATTACGAATCTTGTCAATTATATGAAAGTAATGAAAATTGTTTGGATAGAACCAATGAAGTCCTAAAACTCCTACGCGTATCACATCTAAACTCAGAAGAAAGAGAAGCCCTTTATGAATTATGCTCGAAATATTCTGATATATTTCATTTGCCTACTGATTCACTTACCGCAACTGATGCTATTCAACATAAAATACGAACATCCTCCGATCAGCCAATCAATGTCAAGTCTTATCGATTTCCTGAAATACATAAACAAGAAGTGAATTCCCAAATCCAAAAAATGCTTGATAAAAATATCATCCAGCCCTCCTTATCCCCCTGGTCTTCACCAATATGGATTGTCCCAAAGAAGATTGATGCTTCGGGGCAAAGAAAATGGCGTGTAGTCATAGACTACAGAAAACTCAATGACAATACTATCGGAGAGACTTATCCTATACCTAATATTGTTGAAATTCTCGACCAGCTAGGCAATTCCAAATACTTCTCAACCCTTGACCTTGCATCAGGGTTTCATCAAATTAAAATGGCGCCAGAAGACGCATGTAAAACTGCATTTAGTGTTCCCCAAGGGCATTTCGAATTTACTCGAATGCCTTTCGGCTTAAAAAATGCTCCTTCAACATTTCAACGCCTAATGAATAATGTCCTTACCGGTCTCCAAGGAGAGCGATGCTTCGTTTATTTAGATGACATTGTCACGTACTCATTTGATCTTGTAAATCACATCCAAAACCTTACTGCAGTATTTCAAAAACTCCGTTCATTTAACCTTAAATTACAACCTGATAAGTGTGAATTCTTGCGAAAAGAAGTAGGTTATCTCGGGCATGTCATCACCGAACATGGCTTAAAGCCTGACCCTGAAAAAATCAAATCTGTTAAAGAATTTCCAACTCCTAAATGCCCCAAAGACATCAAATCCTTTTTAGGACTGATATCTTATTATAGACGCTTTATTTCAGATTTCTCTAAGTTAGCCAAACCACTCACTTCTCTTCTGAAAAAGGATGTATCTTATGACTGGAGTAACGAACAACAACTAGCTTTCGAAATGCTTAAGGAGAAGCTTGTCACTGCGCCAGTGCTCGTCTATCCAGATTTTACAAAACCTTTTAACCTTACTTGCGACGCGTCTAACTACGCCATATCCGCTATTCTTTCTCAAGGCCCTGTTGGGAAAGACCATCCTGTAGCATATTCATCCAGAACCCTTAACAAATGTGAAACTAACTATAGCACTACCGAAAAAGAACTGTTAGCTATAGTGTGGGGTTGCAAAAACTTTAGACCGTATTTGTTTGGCCGTAAATTTCTTATTATAACAGATCATCGGCCTTTAAAATGGCTTTTTAACCACACTGACCCGAGTAGCAAATTGCAACGATGGCGTCTTCAACTCCAAGAATTTGAATATGAAATCATATACCGAAAGGGTAAATTAAATTCAGCGGCTCTTTCCCGTTACCCAGTTAATCCAGTGTACCCTGAAAATCCTGTTGACTTACCTGATACTGACTTGATCGATCTTGGCCCATTAGATTTTAGCCCTTTTAATGCAGAAGTTAATGACTTCAGCCCTTTGAACTTACCAAGTCCTGAAAACATACCTGATAACGTTTTCTCTCAAGACCCTTTATCTAACAATCAAAACCCAGCGCCGCTTGCACAACCTATACCTGAAACGGTTGCTCCAAACTCTGAAAGAATTAATGAACCTCAAGCTTCTACCAGCAACCAAACACCTATTATACAATATCCAAATCCTGAAATTAATCCTGTTATCCAAAACTTACCTGATCTGGCCGATAATTACACAAAATTTTTAAAGACTTCTTCTACTGTAACATATAATACAATAATTAATGAATATAATGATAATTTACTCAAAAGCCAAAGCAATATTTTAGTAATACCTACATCCCTTGACCTCGACGAATCTATCCCCTATGTTCAAGAAATCTTGTCTAATTCGTCAGACTCCGAATCATTTATTAATTCAGAGAGAGCATTACTTTCATACAAATCCCTTTCACTCAATGATAAGAAGTACTACTTCTTATTCACTAAAGTTCACCACTTCGACAGTTGCTCATACAGCGACATTTTCGAATCACTAAAATCTCTCCGAAATCACCTGATAAGTGAACCAGAACCTGTTAATAAAATAAGCATTACTGACTTTAAAAACTCATTTGATAAACACACATACATAAAAATTTACAATATACTAACACATTTATTTCACAATACTAATATTCAAATCAACATATACCGTAATAAGATTTACTACCCCAGTCCTTCTGAAGTCCAAAGAATTTTACGCGAAAACCATGACATTCCCATTGCCGGACACCTTGGTTCCAATAGAATGTTTAATAAAATCCGTGAGCAGTATTATTGGAAAAATATGCGTAGTGACATCGAAAATTATGTAAGAAATTGTACCTCCTGTCAAACTAACAAAGCCCTTAGAAAAGTTAACCGAGCTCCAATGCAAATAACAACTACCTCCACTGCTCCTTTTGAAAGGTTATCCCTTGACATAGTTGGTCCTCTCCCTGAGTCCGGCACAGCCAAACTTAAATACATACTCACACTTCAGGATGACTTAACTAAGTACTCTGTAGCATATCCAATTCGCAGTACGACCGCTGAAGAGACCAGCGACTGCTTAATTCATTTTATCTCCTTATTCGGCATCCCAAAGACCATACTTACCGACCAAGGCACGAACTTTACAGCAGAAATGTTTAAAGAAACGTGCAAATTTCTAAAAATAAAACAACTATGGTCATCCCCTTACCACCCGCAAACACAAGGAGCCTTAGAGCGTAGTCACTCTACGCTAAAGGAATATCTTAAATCATACATTTCTGAAAATCAAGATAATTGGCCACAATATGTTTATACAGCCATGTTGGCATACAATACAGCAATTCACTCTACGACAAACTATACCCCGTATGAGTTAGTTTTCGGACATAAACCCGTTCTTCCAAATTCTATTTACGAATCTGCCTCAAATGCTACTTACTCTGACTATATTAGAATGTTGCAACATCGTCTTAAGACCACACGAGATAAGGCCGTTGAACATATAAAGAAATCTAAAGAATCTTCCAAAGCCTACTACGATACACATACTCGCCCTGTAAGCTATAGTGCTGGCGACTATGTTTATTTAAAAAACCATCTTCGTATGCGTAAAGCCTTATCCCCGATTTGGAAAGGCCCCTACAAGGTTATTAAAATAAATGGGAGAAATAGTTTAACCTTGTTAATAAACAGGCGACATGTTATTCATCATGTCGATGAAGTAAAACTGGCTCGTCGCCGCGAGTCTCTTAGTTAAGTTAAAGCATAAGTTCATACAAATTAGAGTATCGATTATAATAATTATATATAAAATACAGTACACCTAGAATATGTAATACATTCTAATTAATATAATAAAAAACAAAATATATATATACACATATATATATAAATAAACATATATATATAAACATATAAAATGTGTAATGTAGTAAATAGATAAAGATAATTAATAAATCACATTTTAATTGAATTACTTTAAAATAAATAAGAATCTTCTATTTTATACATAGCTTGAATACTACATAAATCAAATCCATGTTATACAATATATATATTATATACATATACACATATTTATACATACATTTACATATATATTTACAAAAAAAAAAAAAAAAGAAAAATATAATTTTAAGTTAGCTTAAGTCCTTTAGTTTAAGTATGATAAATTCTAGTAGCTATAGGTAATATCATAGAATCAATTATTCCTTACAGTTCCTTGTCTTCTGCACAAGAGACCTTCATCGAAACCTCAGTGAATACTTCCGGTATATATTTTGACCCCATTGGATCACTTAAAATAATCGACGGACACCTTAGTGTTGTAATTCCTATAGACATTTCTTATATAGAACCGCACATTAAAAACTTGAACGGTGTAATAGGCAGCTCTAAGTTCCTATGTAAGCAAATTGCTCTGTACTCCGATGTCGAATGTCTTAACTTACACCAGCCGTTATCAATAAGGTACAACGACATACTACGCGACTTTGATTCAATATCGCATTTAATTGAATCTAGACCTAAAAGGTCGGCCTGGATTAGTGGTGTCGGTACTATATTCAAACATGTTTTCGGTACTATGGATGAGGATGATGCTGTTCAGTACAGTAACGCTATTCAGCTAATAGAAAAAGACCAAACTACATTGTCTAAATTAGTTAAACAAAATATACTTGTCACAACTTCAACTCTTTCGTCCTTAAGAAACACTTTAAATAAAATCAGTGTCAATGAACAACAGTTAAATAGCGCTATTGATACTCTGACTCTTTCTCAACAAAACCTAACAATATTAACTGATAACTTACTTTTAAGGTCAAAAATCAACGAAATTATAAACATATTAGAGGGCAGCTTGTTAACTTTATCATTTAAGTTAGAGGATATTATAAACAGTATTATGTTCAGCAAAGCAAATATTTTATACCCTTCAATAATAACTCCTAAACAGCTGTTTACAGAACTTGTTGAAAATTATAGATTTTTAGCAAAATTAAAAGCAAATTATCATCAACTTCCTTTAAGTTTATCTTTAGAAAATATTTACACATTGATGAATGTATCCAAAATCGCTACATATTACAATGACAACAAGATTATATTTGTTTTAAAAATACCCCTTGTCAACTCAGAAATGTACTATTTATATCATAATATTCCTTACCCTGTTGCTGTACTTAATAACACATATACTACTATAATACCGTCGAGCAAGTACATAGCTATAACTAGAGATAGGTCCTTTTATTGTCAGCTAAATAGTTTAAGCAAATGTAAATTAATATATAATTTAAATTTTATTTGCGATAACATAGATGTCTATTCCACTTCTACAACTCCGATCTGCGAGTCGGAAATAATCTCCAAAGCAGTGAATTCTGTGCCTAATATTTGTAAAACCAAATTTCTTAAAGGTAATTTGGACATATGGCAGCCAGTATCAAATAATAGATGGATTTATGTTATTACAGAGCCGTCTAAACTATCTATAGAATGTAAAGAGTCAATTAGCACCGAAATTATAGTCTCCAATACAGGTATATTAAGCTTACCTATATATTGTATAGCTTTTCATAAAGATACAAGGTTAATCCCAAAATATTCAAAGATAATTAAATTACAACCTATACAAATTAATTTTAATTTGATAAATGACTCTTGTTGCAATACTGAAATACTACTTAAAACTAAACCCTATATATCTACTCTAAACATGACCAAAATTAACCTTGACTCTATTGCATCGCAACAATATACCGAGATTATACATAACCTAGATAAAATTATTGAACAGCCACATATTGTTCTATATGGCAAATATTACTCCTACACAACTATTGTTATCGTAATTATAATTTTAATTTTGATTTTAATCTTATGTTATAAATTTGTAAAATCGGGCACATGTCACCGCTATATAATTAAAAGTAAACGCGAGTTTGACATTAAAAAGACTGAAGAGCTTTCAGAAATCGCTGTCGACTCTCCTACCACATCAACACCCAAAATCCGCACATCCTTTACATAAACTTAACCCTTCTGGGGTAAGTTTACTCTTAACCCCGAGGGCTGTTATATATAACTTATGTACATAATAGTGCATAGCATCCCTAACCCTAATGCCTACTCAGCATTTCTGACTGCAAGCAGCATTTTGAACTTTGACAATACGCCAGTTCGTATCCATCATTCGCGCGTGACACTTGCCCTTTTTAAATCGAGTCCAAATAAACGTTTTAATTCTATAATTTCTTTTTTTAAAAAGGCCTTCGGTCCTTTCCTTATAACAGTACGGTTACATAACTAGGATATGAGTGGTGCTTGTAACTTAATTTATTTTTCAAGTATTACAATATTGAGTGCAAACAATAAATGATAATCAATTTTATACAACTAAACATTATATTATAGTTAATTGTTGAGAATTCTAATCATAACTAATATTATAAATACGAATGTAAGTTTGTTTGTGCAAAGGCGTGAAAGCGTATTTACGCCTTTTCTGCTTTATAGATCATGTACCCAGACAACGTGTATGCGAAGTGTCATATAATTCGCATACACGTTGTCTGGGGTACAGAAAAGAAAATCCTTTCATCCAGAAAAAGTACTGTTTCCGTGGGATAGAAAATCGATATAAGCTACATTTACGCGAGCGGAGCTGCGGGCAATGTCTAGTTATTATATCTAGTTATATATGAGAAATATTTATAGGATTATATTTTTATCGATATAGTTAAGTAATTAATGATGCCAATATTTTCGTTAATTATTTGCTTGCTTGCTTATTAGTAGAATAGGAGCGATAGATAGCCTAGGGGTAGACTGCTAGACTGTCACGCAGAGGTCACGAGTTCGATGGGCTTGTGACTTTTCGAAGTTTGGTGTCTATTAAATACTTAATATATCGCTCACCTTATCGGCAAAGGAAAACATTGTGGAGAAACCTACACGTCTGAAAGGTCTCCATAATGTTTTCTTTTTTGCTCTAGGACTGCTTATATACAGGCTTGATACTATTAGTTAATTAGATAGTAAGGTTCATAGTAAGTAAAAACTGTAGTCTTTTCGTCCCTCTCCGGAGAAAGTCAGATAAAATAAATTTTCTGTCACGTCAGTTCTAAAAGTTTTATTTTTAAAATTAGCCTTCAACCTTGTTATCCGTGCAGCAAACTAGTGTTATATAAATTTAATACAGGTTAAGAGTATTAGTAGCCAGTTAATCAAAATAATAAAGATTGTATTGCACTTTTAATCTGGCTGCTGTGACACAGTTTATACTAGTATAGCAGCCAACGACGACCTCTTACTCTATGTATAATATCATTTTCATGGTTGTGTTTAGCGATGTGCACGGATGCATTCAGACAAACCCAATAATAATACTACTAACTCGCTTAAATTATATATATGATTGTATCCGGTTGTAGTTTGGGTCTCGTTTGCGTGCATCGCTAAATTACTTTATATGCTAGAATAAGAGCCAGCTGTATATTTTTGAGAACAAATAAATTTATTATTATTAAAAAAAGAAAAAAAAATCGAGAAACTCCTCACAGGGGTGGTATGTCCTTATGATTCTTGTACAGCCGAGTTCGTTTATATGTTGCCATATCCAATTGTATGAAATTAAACAAAATTTGATCGTAGGATGTAATTGAATTAACTGTTTATGTAAACATATTAATTAACTGAACTGTTTATGATGCGGCTTAGATGAGTATTTTTAGGCCTCTACGTGACTTGCGTGTAATAGAATATGAAAATGAAACCCAATGTTTAAAGGTGTAATTTATTAGTTCCATACTGAATATACTTAATATTCCATTATTATTTTAAAACAAAAGTAAAAGAAATATATGATTGGGCAACATTAATTGAATAACAACGATATTATGCATATCAACTATATTTAATAGTCTATAATAAAATACATAATTCTAAAATGTAACAGACCAATATAATGTACATAATATTTAGCATAATTTGGTATCAAAATCATTTTACATGGAAATCATTTCATAACCTTCTACATAGTAATTATAATTATACTTATCTTCTAATTTATGTTTGTCCGTCGCCTTTTGAATCTCAGAGAGCTCCGTACCAGTCAACGTCTCGATACAAAGTGAGTCAATCCGGTTGGAACATTCGTTTTTATAGGCGACGACAAACAAGTATGATTCAGGTCTTTTTATTTAACTACCGACAAATATTGTTTACTGTATTTAATTATCAATGGATTATTATTTTATAAATGTTTACATACCAATATGAAATACATAGCTATATATACTAATTATATCTAAACACGGCCATACTGACAATGCTTCGTCCTCGAAGTATTATTAATATACTATTATTTATAACACATTTTATCAATCAAAATATATTCTCTATTACATATTGACATAACTTAAATGTTTTCATCACTAAGTCATAATTAATTATTTTTTGTTGTTTTCATCTATTTGCATAGACATGGTGGTCCCCTTCAATTCGCTGTCATTGAGATAGACCACCACCAAACAAATAGGTAACAGCGAATGTTTGCCAACTACATAGACATGCCAGCCACATTCACCCGCTGCCAGTGAGATAGCTGACACCAAATAGAAGGCCGACCAGCGGTTATAGAATCCAATTGCCAACTACATAGACATGTCAATCACATTCACCCGCTGCCAGTGAGATAATTGACACCAAATAGAAGGCCGACCAGCGGTTATAGAATCTAAATGCCAACTACATAGACATGTCAATCACATTCACCCGCTGCCAGTGAGATAATTGACACCAAATAGAAGGCCGTCCAGCGGTACACATACTGATGAAAACACTGTACAGTACATAATCATTAAACAGTTATAATTTATAAGTCTTAAATATGTACCATTACTTTACATCTTACAATTCCATACACAAAGTTTACGTATACCTAAATGGCATTTTCAAAAGCAATGTTTTCGTCTACCCATTCTCCTGGCCAAAATCGTAATTTTTCTTTTGTCACATTAATTCCTTACATTACCTTGACCTTTGAGAGTGTAGCGATCATTGGGAAGGACTGAGAGAATTTCGTAAGGACCTTTAAATCTGGATTTTAATTTATCATTACGCCTTTGATCCTGACTAACATAGACCAAATCACCTATATTGTAATTTTTATTATTCCGCCTAACACAATCAAATCGTTGTTTAAATTTCTCTGCGACTTTTTGTAGCCTCTGTTTGGCTAGTTCACGATCAGCTTGTACGTCAATATTGGGTTGCAAGTCCACATCATTAATAATTTCGTTTAAATGACATTGGACTTCGGGTATATTTGCTTCTACACCAATTAGTAATCGCAATGGAGAAAAACCAGTAGATTTTTATACTGTGGTGTTTATTGATTGCTGTACTTTTGGCAGTACGTTCGGCCACTCTGACGGCTCAATACACATAGTACTTAACATATTGACTATAGTTGCTACGTAACGTTCGACCTGACCATTACCTCTAGGCGTACCAGTTGCTATCATGTGAAATAGTTTCAAAATGCTTAACCTATATTGGTATATTATACCTTTTGGTACATACAACCTCGGCTCAGCATCAGGACTGATTTTATAATGCAATAAATTGTTTTTATTAAATATTGGTTACTATCCAAGTTACCGGCTTGCAATTGCGAAATTAGAGTGAGTTTCAAGGTCATTCGTTTGAGCAATTTTTTTTTTACTAAAATCCTAGGGCTAGCAAAAGGTAAATTACTTTCTTTAATTATATGTTTATTTAACAAACTTTGTATTATTTCTTTAACCTTCTCTCTTTCTATTGGGGTCAATTGGTATGGTCTATAGTAAACCACATCGTCTTTTTTTCAATTTTATCTCTAACTCACCGGTTTGCATTACCAATTGCTTCTAAAACGGAAGGGTATTTATGAAAAATGGCTTTAATCTTATTCTTTAAACTGACGTCTAAGTGTGCTAATGCCTCTGAAAGTTCTGAAAATGTATCTATAGTACTAAACTTTTTTAAGGAATTGATTTCAAGGCTATGTTGAGGTATGTACTTTCGTACTAAACGAGAACCTAACGAATCTGTGACAATTTCAACATCGGGATGTTGAACGGCGTCCCTACCTATTAGAAGATCGTAAGGACAATCAGAGTCTAAAAAATATCTAATTCAATACACAATTCTACAAATTTAACTGGTACTTTTATTTTTGAAAACACATGTAAGTTACCCTTACCTATCCCACAAATATGAAAACTGCATGGAGTAATGTGACAACCAAGACGCTGTGCCATAGATTCTTTTATTATACTGCAATTAGCCCCAGTATCAATAAGTGATTTAATGAAAATAATATTAATAGATACCTCTGTTAATTGAAATTCGCACTTCCTAAAAAATTAACCTCTTTTTCGGTCATAGAAGTATTATCATTATTATTAGATTTCGGTTTATATCTACAAATAGCATCTACATGTCCGGGTTTGTTGCAATATGTACAAAATCGTTTAACAAAATCGCCAGGTCTTGGTTCTCGTGATTCTGGCTTGTTTGTTTGTGTATTACTCCGGACGTCCTTTGTATGGCACTGCGCCCTGGTATGCCCCAATTTGCCACATATATAACATTTCACTTTATTAGAACGAGTATCTATTCTAGGGCGTTTATAAAGACTAGAACCAGAAGGATCCTTAGAGTCCCTGCCGCTTTGCTCTGAAGATCGCTTCTTACTTTTTGTATATGAAGTAAACAGGGCTATAAGTTCAGATGTGGTTTTAACACTGCTGTTGAAAGACGCCATTCTTACATTTACGTCAGATATGCTACCATACACTAATTCAACCAACTGTAACTCGGTAAAAGCAATTCTTGTATTACGTAATAGCCTTATTTTTTCTCTAGCATATTCACAATAGGAATCACATCACATGACTCGGAATTGTACAACACTGCCTTTTTGAAGTGTTTCTGCTAAATTTCTCTTTTCGGGATACAGGGCTGTTAACTCCTTACATAAATTTTCCCATGATCAACCCTCAGCAGGATCCCATGTCTCGAACCACAATAATGCAGACCCTTTTAGGGCCTTACCTGCCTTGGCAACTGTCGCAACGCTGCTCCATCCAAATTCTTTAGCGAGGGTCTCGATATTGCTGCACCACGACTTTGCACCCAGGTCGCTCGTAGTCGGGTCGAACATCGGCAGAGCAACGTCGTCATCTCGTCGCCAAGTGCCGGCAACAGCATCTTTAATCGCCTTAAGAAGTTTTTGTAAAGCAGGGCAGCAATCCATTCTGAAATCACAATATTCATGTTAGAACAGTGAGCATAAGCCTATCCCACTTCTGATAATAGAATATGAAAATGAAACCCAATGTTTAAAGGTGTAATTTATTAGTTCCATACTGAATATACTTAATATTCCATTATTATTTTAAAACAAAAGTAAAAGAAATATATGATTGGGCAACATTAATTGAATAACAACGATATTATGCATATCAACTATATTTAATAGTCTATAATAAAATACATAATTCTAAAATGTAACAGACCAATATAATGTACATAATATTTAGCATAATTTGGTATCAAAATCATTTCATAACCTTCTACATAGTAATTATAATTATACTTATCTTCTAATTTATGTTTGTCCGTCGCCTTTTGAATCTCAGAGAGCTCCGTACCAGTCAACGTCTCGATACAAAGTGAGTCAATCCGGTTGGAACATTCGTTTTTATAGGCGACGACAAACAAGTATGATTCAGGTCTTTTTATTTAACTACCGACAAATATTGTTTACTGTATTTAATTATCAATGGATTATTATTTTATAAATGTTTACATACCAATATGAAATACATAGCTATATATACTAATTATATCTAACACGTGCATCGTGTAAATAAATGACGCAAGCAACCCGTGCGAGTGACCCTAATGATTACCTCGCACATGTAGCTTGCGTATTTTGACTACACGGATGGTGTAGTAGCATTAATGATCGCCTCGCCACTGCCAGTGCGTTGAGTGTGATGTGTTCGATCCCTACACGGGACAAAAGTTTATGAGATCCACAAATAGTTGTTTTGATTCAGGGTATTTGTGTCCGTTGTTTTAATATTTGTAAAGGCCCCTGCAACACAGGTATTAGGCCCAGTGCGGGAGATGTATTTTTAAAAAGAAACAAAGCATTTAGCCCACGCTTTTACATGCGCAAGCATGTAGCCCTCGGAAATAGCTTGTGCATGCAACCCACGCGTGAAGTTTACATATGTAGACCGCACGAGGAGCTTGCACATTTAGCCTGCCAGGGTTGATTGTGCATGTAGCCAGCGCGTTTAGCTTGCACATGGTCCCTGCGTAAGCTACTCGTTTGTCTGCAAACACCGTTAATGATACAACGTACTCTTCCTAAAATTAAGGCCAGAAATGTCTTAACATGGTATAATCATAACATTACTCAGCTCTACACCAAAAAACCGTGAACTTAAATAAATAACATCGCATAAGAAAGGCGTTTATTTATAAAAGTAAGGCGACTTCTCTACTTCGTAACAGCGCTTGTCATAACTAATGAAAGCTATGGACCACCCCGTGGCAAATTCCTTAAAACATTCCAGGACTATATTTTGTGCGGACAAGACGTATATAACTTAATGGAATGATAAAGGAGAGCTTGTGTTTTTTCAGTTTGTGTAATGTCTGCTCGGATTTACATCCGTTGTTGTGTGACACAGTGTTTACACACAGCCCTTTATTTCCTTATAGTTTATTGTAATTAGTGTATAGTTATTTAGGTCAATGTTATATATTATAAGTAATAAAATATTGCTTGGTATATGGTTGGTAGGTATGTAATCCTTACTTCCTTATCCTCATTAAATGTTTGTTAGCTTGTTGGTTTCTCCTATTTTTAGAAAACCATGCAGTTAAATCATTTAATATTTTACATAGAAATAACTTATAGGCCGACAAGTAAAAGTTATGTTTGAGTATTTAATCTAGAAAAAAATATTAATCCTATATATGTAAATATTAGGTACATGGAAACAAGAGCAAAGCCTAGGGTAAAGGCTAGCCTTTACCCTAGGATTTTACTAGTAAAATATAACGAAATTAACTATAAACAAAAAAGAAACTATAAACGTAAGTATTAAAAAAATAAATGTAGTACAGTTGTACTACATTTAATTCTTAATGATTATTTCAGAGTTAAAACTGAGTTCAGTTTTAACTCTGAAATAATTGGACTGAGCCAGCGTAGCATCTGGCCCAAAAGGCTACATTAATACGAACACAGATTTGAAAGGTCAGGTATTATATTAGATTTCGATGTATCTCTCTGAACACTCCAACGGTCTCGTTACTACAATATGAAATGATTCCTGTGACGTGTGACTTATGAACTGAACTAATAATGCTTAGATCGAGTTTATATCTCGGCGGCCAATAGAGACTAGCCATTTGATCAGAATACATTAGAGTGTACAGGTGTGTGAGCAAACACTAGTGCACTCTCTAATTTTTTATTCACTTAGTTTAACATGACTGTAATCCGTTACGACTGATGAGATGTCAGTCGCAGGATAAATAATATTACGACATTGGCAAGGTATTGCGATAAAATCTCACTAACTTCCTAAAAACAGGAATTTTTTTTTTTTTTTTTACTTGGTGGAATGCTATGACGCATATCCCTCCGCGGGGGCGGGCGGAGGGATTATGTCGGACTCGCCGGGGTAAAAGAAAGATGTTGAAAAGATAATGTACCTCCCGGAATACCGACTAAACCTACCACGGTGTTCCTCGATAAAACCACTATCGACGGGGCCGCGCGAATCACTTTCGCATACGGTCGCGACCCCGCCGAGGTTTCGGCCCGCCGTATGAAACGGCAGGCCCCTACGCAATAAGACCTACCCAAGATAGATACTACAAAATAAAAGCCCTACTGTCTCCCCCTAAAGGGGGAGACGGACACGACACAGAGGCGCGCGTGGGAACACGCACGCCGCCTCTCGGACCTGGTGCTGAACGGATGGCGGGCAGGCCCACAAAGCCCGCCACCCCCAGGTCAAACCTCAGGGTGGCTGGAGGTCGTCTCGCGCCCTCCGGCGCCCGGCTCTGCGGTTGGGGAGAGGGTTTAAACGCTCCCTCTCCCGCTCCGCCGCCTCCTTGATGGAAATTACTTCCTCACAGAAGGAGGCGACGGCGTTCCACGACCTCTCACTCCGGACCATAGACTGAACTACGGCCGGGAGCGAGAGGGCAACCGATCCGACTGCCGCGATCAAATCACGGCGCTGCGATGCCCAGGCGGGGCAAACCGCCAATGTGTGCAGCACCGTGTCCTCAGTAACGTCGCGGCAGTCGCCGCAGTGGTGACAACCGGGCGTCTCATGCCGGCGTATACGACACAGGAACCGGCCAAAACATCTGTGGCCAGTCAGAACCTGTGTCAGCCGGAAGGTGAGGGCGCCATGCCGCCTCTCTAGCCACTTCTCAAACACGGGACTTACCGCCACGATCGTGGCGTGCCCGTCCTAACACCAGGCTGCTACTGAGAATTTCTTTACTGAACAACCCAATTGATTTTTTTAAGAGGTTTTAATCCGAGATCTCGTAAAACGCAGTTTTTTCAGCACGCAAATTCTATTAACGCAGAAGATACTAATTGACCTTTTGTAACAGGATATTTAATTGAATCTTACGAATCTTGTAATTTCTATTTAATATCTAACATTTTCTATTTCAAATATTACTTATATCAGAAAACAGATCGATAATAACGGAATGAGAATTCATTTTATTGGTATGATTTATCCAAATGAGAATCTGCATTGCACGATTACGTTGCGTATTCGACATAAATTCACAACGTTTTTATAAAAAATTAAGGTTGAGTTCGGGATTCCAACAAACCCATGGGTCTTAGTAGAGTATTCTAGTAGTATTCTATACTCCTTAAACAACTATGTGTTTAACAGATAGCTATTATATAACTTAGCACTTAAACCAATGTCACATTTAAGCCAGTCTGCGTTCAGCTTTACGGTTTTCCGGCATGCCTTAGTAATATAATAATAATAATAATATAATATTCTACCACATACACACAACACCATCTAGCCCAAACTAAGCAGAGCTTGTACTATGGGTACTAGACAATGGATAAACATAAATATATACCTTTTTTTTTTGTAAATACATACATATTATACATAGAAATACCCAGACCAAGACAAACATCCGTGTTCATGCACACAAACTGTTTGACTTGTGCGGGAATCGAATAATAAGCGAACTATCCGTGCAAGGTATAAACGGGTAGGCTCACCAAACGTAATTGGCTTAATAATATTCGCGTTTCGCATATCTGCGTTATAAATTCGCATAGAATCATCTCGTAACTGCTCATTAATGTGCCGCTAGGGTGCTTTGGTGCCCAGCGAGCTTCAATTTAAGTTCTTTGGTTATTTATGCGGTATTTGTACTAAGTTTAGAGTGGAGCAAATAGTTTCTAGTAATTGTTCAATTTATAGGTAAGAGATGGACGGCGTTTACTACTATTTAGTATACGGGACTTAGTTTTATGAGCAAAGGGGCACTGTTGATAGTAAGCTCGACTGCGCCGTAGTTTACTTCATCAACTTTCTACGCGTAGTGCGCTTGCTCATTGCGTACAAAAATGACGTTTGATTCTCCAACATATGAATTACCGCCATTATAACGCCTAATTTGATTCAATAAACAAACATATGTCAAATGAACTCGAGAATAATGTTATAGTCCGGAATAACAATGTATTCAGCGGGACACACAGTCGGAACACAATACATCCGATGCGTTAGTTTCGGTGTCATGCATTTAAACATGCTTAAAATAAGATACAGCCATGTTTTCCGGTACACTAATTGCTTTTATAAAAATAAATACATGCGTGGCAATGTACTATCGTTCAAAATATGAGATTACTCTTCTTGGTGTGAAATTTTTTTCGTACGATTAATTACGGTAAGGGAAACATATATGATTTGAATCTTTGTGCATTGTATGTTTTTGTTAAACCTATAAACCAAATAAATTATTGGCTCAGTAGAAATTATTATCTGCACTTAGTCTATTATAATCTACCTAATATATTACTGACGAATAATAATAAATAAATAGTTGACTAAATAAATAGAGGCGCTCATAGCCAGTTGCACTCAATGATCGGTAAACGATTATCGAGGTTAAGCAACGTTGGGTGCGGTCTGTCTATAGATGGGTGACCGCTCAGTGGTAATACATCTGAGCGTCTCCGTGCTTCGGAGGGCACGTAAAACGTCGGTCCCGGTTGTTGCCAAATTGACAGCAGTCGTTAAGCCATGTCAGAGGCCTACGGTCGGCTTGAATAACTCTTGCAACAGTTTGGCAATGGCCTGACTTCTTCTTTCTTCTTTTTGTGTGGGTAATGACCCACACGAAAAGAAGAAAGAAGAAGAAGTCGACTAATAGTCGGTCTCTAAAGGTCACAACAAAGGTCAAACTCATGTAAATTGCTATCATTAGCTAACAGCATCAGCAACAGTCGATCAAATCACTAAACGTAGCCTTTGAATGTTGTGGAATAGAAATACCAACATATAACTGTATAATTATATGTATTTACAGAACACCAAATTCGATAATAAATATTTTCTTGGAAAAAATTGAAAAACAAATGAGCAAAATTCGTAGGAAAACTAACAAAAAAATTGTCATCTGTGGAGACTTTAATATAAATATTCTAAAAAGCTCTAAAGTTTTAAATGAATACTTGAGAATAACACAAAATTACAGATTCCATATTCATATTAAACAACCTACCAGGAAAAACGCGTGTTTAGATCAAATAATTAGTAACGTCAAACAAGCAGAAAGCAAGATACATTTCTTAGGATTATCGGACCATGAAACTGGCCAAACAATTAGTATACCTGTAGAACCTACTGAAATACCAAAAAAAGCTTATTATGTACAGAAACGTGATTTTTCAGAGTCAAATATTAACAAGTTTGTTGAATGTGTAAGTTCTTTATCTTGGAAAGAAGTATATGACATGCCTAATCTAAATTTCGCGTTCAATGTTTTTCATAGTGACCTTATTCTGTTTTACAACTTATGTTTTCCATTCCGCAAAATTAAGATCAATAATAAAATAAATAATAACATATCTTGGGTAACTACTGGTATTAAAAAATCATGTATGAATAAAAGGAAGCTTAGATACTCTTACTTAAAGAATAAAACAAATGCAATTAAAATTAAATATATTAAATATAACAAAATATTAAAAAAATGTATACTTACTGCACAAAAAATTAAGAACGAAAATTATATTAAGAAATCAAATAATATATGTAGGGCATCTTGGCATATAATAAAACAGAATGATAATAAAACGGCTACTAATAGGGAAAATAATATAAAATTAATTTTACACCACAATAAAATACACACTAACTTGAATGAAATAGCTAATATTTTCAATACTCGTTTTATTGAAGTAACAAATGCAACATATCAAAAGAGAAACCCTTCACACGTGATAAAGGTAAACGACACAGATAAATTAAATTCAAGCATATTTTTAGTACCTGCCACGTGTCAAGAAATTCATAATGTTATTAACTCCCTTAATAACACCATGTCTACAGGATTTGATGAATTGCCCACATTTATATTAAAACGCTGTGCAATAGCTATCACTCCCATATTATGTCACCTAGTCAATCTGTCACTAACTGAAGGAACTTTCCCCGACAAAATGAAAATTTCTGTTGTAAAACCTATATACAAGAAAGGGTCGAAGGAATGTGTTGATAACTATAGACCGATAACCTTAATACCCATACTTGCTAAAGTGTTTGAAAAAATCATGCATTTAAGACTCACATCTTTCTTAAACAAATTCAATATTATAAAATCTGAACAACATGGTTTTCAAAAGGGAAAATCTACCACATTAGCTGCTTTTAAACTTGTTAGTACCATAACGGAAAAAGTAGACAAGAAGGTACCGACAGTAGGAGTGTTTTCCGATATGTCCAAGGCATTTGACTATGTAGACCATAATATATTGCTCCGCAAATGTAATAACTATGGTATCCGAGGAATAGCTGAAAAATGGTTGTACACTTATCTAAGTAATAGAAAACAATATGTTGAAGTAAAGGATATTAATAATAAAAATGAAGAAATATCTGTAAAGTCCTCATTAGAATATAACAGGGTTGGTGTGCCCCAAGGAAGCATTTTGGGACCGCTTCTCTTTATAATCTACATTAATGACCTACCTGATTATATAAATTACCCATGTAGTCTATTCGCTGATGATATTGCTGTAGTAATTTCACGGAATACGACGCTTAATTTTAACGAGCAGATAAACTCTACTGTTACTAAAGTAGTTGAATGGATGGAAATTAATAATTTAAAAGCAAACATAGAAAAAACTAAATATGTACAATTCTTCAACCGACACAAAATAAATAATAAATTAAATATAACCTACAATAATCACTCATTAATAGAAACTAACAATGTAATGTTTTTGGGACTAAATGTGGATAATCAATGTACATGGAATCTGCACATAGATAATATATGCACCAAGATCAACAAGTTTTCATATGCACTTTGGCGACTTACAAAAATATGTAACGTAAAGATTGCACTACAAGCGTACCACGGATATGTAGCATCAAACCTGAGATACTGCATACCTCTGTGGGGTAATTCTGTAAATATAAATAGAGTGTTCATTGCTCAGAAACAGTGCATACGCGCTATGTGTAATGCGGAACCATTGTCTTCTTGTAAACCGCTTTTTTGTAAACTCAAAATTTTAACTGTGCCCTCAATGTACATATTTGAATGCAGTGTCTTTGTTAAAAAATATCCTCAATTATATAAGTCTTTTGGCGAACACTGTAATTTCAATACCAGGTATCCCTCTAGACTAATACTTCCAAATATAAAAACGAGGTATTATAATGTGAATTGTTATCCTATGACAATAAAAATATTTAATAAGATTCCAAACAATATAAGAAATCTGCCCCTATCACTCTTCAAAGTTAGGCTGTATTCGTGGCTAGTCGAGAAATGTTTTTATAGTATTAATGAATTTTTAAAAAGTACTCATGCATAGTAATTACATTAATTTATATTGTTAATAAGAAGATAAGATATTATAATAAGTAATAATAGGCTAGCAATACTGTTCTTGAGCTATGTAAACATTTATTTATAAGATTTTAGTATTCGCATGCCTAGAAAAGGCGAAATATGTTGTGGACATGTTCTTTTTTTCCAACAACCTTGTAACCATGTTTCGTGCGAATAAATGTTTCTTTCTTTCTTTCTTTCTTTCTTTCATTTTAACACGTCATTAATTACCCTTTTGGTACTCGGATATTGGTCTTCAAATGTATCTCGAAATACATCTTAATACAAAATCTCCTAAGGTTTTTACCAACAGCTTACCACTGTGCCAAATTCTAGAGAACATCGACGTTCATATAATATTCATACAAACACATACGAAGGCGACTACACTTACACCTATTAGAACATTCTTTGAGGCCACAAAAAGGTCGTGATATAGCCATTCCTTTGACGAATATGAGTCTATTACACCAAAGTGTAAGTTTACCTCTCATTCATCATACAATATGGTTGTTTTGCAACAACAGTTTTACAGTCAAGTCCCTAAACTATAGTATAAAATGACGTTTTCCGGGCTATAAATAAACCATTTTAGTTATGTTTTTTGTGACTAGAGATTTATGTATGTGTGTTATTTAAAGTTTATTTGGTATATGTGATAGATGAGGTTATTTTCAGCAAACTTTTTTTAATGAATTATTGTATTTATTTTCAGTTGTCAAATATGGGTAAATCTTGGTATTTTAAAGTTTCTTTCGGGGCTTGTATGAGCTATTTCATGACTTTTATGTCTTATTTAATGGTTATAGAATGACTCGTTTACTTCCTAAATTAGTCCCAAATTTTTCGGTATCACAACATTTTGTGTGTTATGTCCACATTTCGCTAGCTATAATTTTAGGTGTCACGTAAAATGGCGGTTCTATTGCAGTGGGCCTATTCTAGCGGACTCAGTTCCAGAATGCGTGCAGGATAATGTCACCGCAAGCTGTTTTCAACCTGCAAATTGAACCTTATACCACGGTACTGAACTACATGTGGGACAAGGCATTGGAATAACAGTCGAGAGATCTTGGAATCCCACCCATTGCACTATAGTGAACACTCTCCTAGTATACCAGCTTAGCTGGAAGAGTAACATAAGTTCTTACTAGTACCTTTAAACGTTAAAAAATAAAGCTCTAGCGCAATTTGTCCTCGTTCTCACTAATACAATCTTCTCCAATTTCAAGCAATACCAAAAATACAACATTATTTTAAAACCAAGCCATGCATTTCATACTACCCCATAATACAAGATCTAGAGGTATTTGCCACCTAAGATAATACCGCGGTATCTTAGAAAGCGAATATGATTTGCGACTCGAAGCATCAAATCTTGCTTCTATGTAGGTGCAAATTACGAGCAGTCTGAATACTAATTTCTAGTTTCTAGATTTTAAATTATGAGGCATAGGAAGTCAATAACTTCGTGTTATGATTAGATAAGGTGCTACTATTTGAGTGTTCCTTGCAAACGGGTAATGACACGTTTCTGTGAAAGCTTACTACGATAACACGTCACTATATATAGTTGAGTGTACTAGTAGTGGTTTAGATGGTCGGTGCCGAGTGTTGTGAGTTCGATCCCCACATGAGACAAAGATTTGTGTGATCCACAAGTAGTTGTTCCGATGTTGTTTGTTGTTATTTGAATCCGTTGTTTGGACGTTTGTAAGGGCGAGTTTCCAAATACGCAACACACGAACTATTGAACTTGAGCGGAAATTGTCTTATTAAATATAAACGAAATCAGTTTCTAGTGACTAAGTTATGTTAAAAAGGGTGTTTTTGCATATGAATGGATTGATTATTTTTAGTGCTGCAAGGGATCGAAGCGAGAACACTAACGCCACACTTAAAATACTACGTCATCGGTCCAGTCGAATAGTTACGATTGCGCTTAGACTTAAAACTGATCCGATTACGAATCGTTATATTAAGTTTTATGATAGCAACTTCTAAATACCAGCATGTCTGGTATTGCACGCGGTAGACCGCAAAAGCTAGAGGCAAAAACGTCACTACTAAAATGTAATATGAATTTAATGCACCTCTACGTACCTCTTTGGACAATGACAGACGTGAATACTTACCTACTGTTCAGCTCAGCTTATAACTACTTTCTTTAACTAAATGAGCCAGTGCAGCATCCAAGAAAGTGAACACCAACTTTACACAGTTTCTTAAAGATGTTAATTAACCGAAGTAAATGTATTTAAACGACGGGATAGCGAGAAAATAGGTCAAAGGAAATAGTGCTATACTTCATTAACAAGAAACGAGTGCCAAAAATACATATGTACATGTATACTTACAGTTAAAACGAAATTCGTCTCCTGTGACCATGGCTGTTTAAAAGCAACCAAAACGTCGGGAAAAGAGTAAAGTTAAACAGTTTTATGGTTCAAATAGTAATATTTAAAATTAAAAATATCTAACGCGCAACCTGTTAAACGTTTAACCTGAACTAATCTCCAACCTATAAGTATAGTATATGGGTATCTTTGTGGTTTATTTATGTAGTTCGTCGCTGCGTTTTTTGTTGTCGTGTTGGGTTTCGGTGTATAGTATACATGTTTTGGTAGATATAAACCTTCGTGATTGAGATTATTATAAGTTACTTCACTCATAATAATAGTTTTGTGTTTGAAAATATGTAAAGTAAAATCAATTGTTAGTCCATTGTATATATTTTTAGGGCATACTAGGATATGTGTGCCGTGTAATAAGTTACTACAGTCTATATCCGGTTGCAATATCATTCGCAATTTTATATGGATGAAAGGAAATGAATTAGAGATATACTTGGTACTATAGTTTCTGGAACTTTTACTCATCGGATGAAACATAGTAACAAAATTACTATTCTAATTCTGTGCCTCTAGTGAAAAAGGGTATATTTCTAAAAATGCTACTTTACAGGAGACGCGCAAAACGCCCCGCGCGCACCAAATTAAATGTTTAAGTACGTGTGGCATTTAAACAGCTGTCAAATTAAATGCATATGATGTGTTATATGGGTATAAAATGTATGTTCTTTCTTATTCTGGTATTATTTTTTACATAAACTGAATAGTTTTTAAAATAGCGACTTATACTTACCACAAAACGAACTACGCAAGGGTATGAAAGAAGTTAGACCCCTTTTCACATACATAAAAAGTTAATTCACATAAGTGAAAAAGGATACGCATTTGGAATTATTTGTATGATAACTAAGAAATAAAATCAGATAATTAGTATAGGAGTAACTCAAAAAAATGAATTGAATGTGTACTTTACATCAACATGATAAAATTTTTAAAAATACCTAAAAAAATAACTTGTGTCCTTTTTCACATAGTTATTAGACGTGCCATAAGACGCATGTAGACTTACGCGAACCTTTTATGTAAGTTATATCCATTTTTAAACCAAAATAAAACAAAAAGGTATGTAGTTTTATGGTGTTTGTTTTTTTATTAAAGTAAAAAAGTATTTTAAGAAGTGCCACATATAACTGCTTTAACTGCTGTACTTCAATTCGAGTCGGGCACAGAGTTATTGGTTGTTCTATCAAGAAATTACCAGTAGCAGTACTAGGTTACTCAAATTTTATAATAATATGTATAGTGCATGCGGTGTTTGCTTATTAATTGGTTGTACCTTTATTCAAGACCTCTGTATATGTTATACGATATGTATCAATGTGTTTACTGTAAACAATCCACACAATAGACAAACAAATCATTTAGCGAAATATGGGTGTAATACATTTCTGCCTAACTGTTCTCAGATATGAACGTGAGACTATGTATGAATGTGAACAAAGAACCATGTCAGTACAAATATCCACATCTATTTCGAAATAATTCAGTTATTTTTTAAAGAAAAGTGCTTCACTGAAACCGGCTGTTAGCGAATGTAATAGACATTAAGCACTTCCGGTGATCGTTTCAACTACTTCCTGTTCCACACTAAACGTCTTGGTGTTTAAAAACTCCACAACCATTATGGTGGCACTTAAATGTTTTAATTACTTTTGGGTACAAGATTTTCAGTGCGTTTTCGGTATTAAGGAAAACGATTATGTTGTGTTAATATAGACAATCGTGGACACACAATATTATTATCTAACAAGGAATTAGATTTCTAATAAGTGTATTCGTCGAAACGATCATTAAATGATGTACTAGCTTTTGCCAGCGGCTTTGCTCGCATAAAAGTAGGTTAGGTTATGTTAGTAACAGTATTTTATAAAAAATAAAATATAATCTATTTTACTTGGTGATAATATAACTTTCTAATTATGAAAGAATTTTTAAAATCAGTGAATTTGTTTTTGGGTTAGATCAAACAAACAAACAGTCAAATCTTTCCTCTTTATAATATTAGTATCGATATAGACAAATCACAAATCGATTATTGTCAACTTTGTGTTCGTACGGTTACATAACTAGGATATGAGTGGTGCTTGTAACTTAATTTATTTTTCAAGTATTACAATATTGAGTGCAAACAATAAATGATAATCAATTTTATACAACTAAACATTATATTATAGTTAATTGTTGAGAATTCTAATCATAACTAATATTATAAATACGAATGTAAGTTTGTTTGTGCAAAGGCGTGAAAGCGTATTTACGCCTTTTCTGCTTTATAGATCATGTACCCAGACAACGTGTATGCGAAGTGTCATATAATTCGCATACACGTTGTCTGGGGTACAGAAAAGAAAATCCTTTCATCCAGAAAAAGTACTGTTTCCGTGGGATAGAAAATCGATATAAGCTACATTTACGCGAGCGGAGCTGCGGGCAATGTCTAGTTATTATATCTAGTTATATATGAGAAATATTTATAGGATTATATTTTTATCGATATAGTTAAGTAATTAATGATGCCAATATTTTCGTTAATTATTTGCTTGCTTGCTTATTAGTAGAATAGGAGCGATAGATAGCCTAGGGGTAGACTGCTAGACTGTCACGCAGAGGTCACGAGTTCGATGGGCTTGTGACTTTTCGAAGTTTGGTGTCTATTAAATACTTAATATATCGCTCACCTTATCGGCAAAGGAAAACATTGTGGAGAAACCTACACGTCTGAAAGGTCTCCATAATGTTTTCTTTTTTGCTCTAGGACTGCTTATATACAGGCTTGATACTATTAGTTAATTAGATAGTAAGGTTCATAGTAAGTAAAAACTGTAGTCTTTTCGTCCCTCTCCGGAGAAAGTCAGATAAAATAAATTTTCTGTCACGTCAGTTCTAAAAGTTTTATTTTTAAAATTAGCCTTCAACCTTGTTATCCGTGCAGCAAACTAGTGTTATATAAATTTAATACAGGTTAAGAGTATTAGTAGCCAGTTAATCAAAATAATAAAGATTGTATTGCACTTTTAATCTGGCTGCTGTGACACAGTTTATACTAGTATAGCAGCCAACGACGACCTCTTACTCTATGTATAATATCATTTTCATGGTTGTGTTTAGCGATGTGCACGGATGCATTCAGACAAACCCAATAATAATACTACTAACTCGCTTAAATTATATATATGATTGTATCCGGTTGTAGTTTGGGTCTCGTTTGCGTGCATCGCTAAATTACTTTATATGCTAGAATAAGAGCCAGCTGTATATTTTTGAGAACAAATAAATTTATTATTATTAAAAAAAAAAAAAAAAATCGAGAAACTCCTCACAGGGGTGGTATGTCCTTATGATTCTTGTACAGCCGAGTTCGTTTATATGTTGCCATATCCAATTGTATGAAATTAAACAAAATTTGATCGTAGGATGTAATTGAATTAACTGTTTATGTAAACATATTAATTAACTTAACTGTTTATGATGCGGCTTAGATGAGTATTTTTAGGCCTCTACGTGACTTGCGTGTAATAGAATATGAAAATGAAACCCAATGTTTAAAGGTGTAATTTATTAGTTCCATACTGAATATACTTAATATTCCATTATTATTTTAAAACAAAAGTAAAAGAAATATATGATTGGGCAACATTAATTGAATAACAACGATATTATGCATATCAACTATATTTAATAGTCTATAATAAAATACATAATTCTAAAATGTAACAGACCAATATAATGTACATAATATTTAGCATAATTTGGTATCAAAATCATTTTACATGGAAATCATTTCATAACCTTCTACATAGTAATTATAATTATACTTATCTTCTAATTTATGTTTGTCCGTCGCCTTTTGAATCTCAGAGAGCTCCGTACCAGTCAACGTCTCGATACAAAGTGAGTCAATCCGGTTGGAACATTCGTTTTTATAGGCGACGACAAACAAGTATGATTCAGGTCTTTTTATTTAACTACCGACAAATATTGTTTACTGTATTTAATTATCAATGGATTATTATTTTATAAATGTTTACATACCAATATGAAATACATAGCTATATATACTAATTATATCTAAACACGGCCATACTGACAATGCTTCGTCCTCGAAGTATTATTAATATACTATTATTTATAACACATTTTATCAATCAAAATATATTCTCTATTACATATTGACATAACTTAAATGTTTTCATCACTAAGTCATAATTAATTATTTTTTGTTGTTTTCATCTATTTGCATAGACATGGTGGTCCCCTTCAATTCGCTGTCATTGAGATAGACCACCACCAAACAAATAGGTAACAGCGAATGTTTGCCAACTACATAGACATGCCAGCCACATTCACCCGCTGCCAGTGAGATAGCTGACACCAAATAGAAGGCCGACCAGCGGTTATAGAATCCAATTGCCAACTACATAGACATGTCAATCACATTCACCCGCTGCCAGTGAGATAATTGACACCAAATAGAAGGCCGACCAGCGGTTATAGAATCTAATTGCCAACTACATAGACATGTCAATCACATTCACCCGCTGCCAGTGAGATAATTGACACCAAATAGAAGGCCGACCAGCGGTTATAGAATCTAAATGCCAACTACATAGACATGTCAATCACATTCACCCGCTGCCAGTGAGATAATTGACACCAAATAGAAGGCCGTCCAGCGGTACACATACTGATGAAAACACTGTACAGTACATAATCATTAAACAGTTATAATTTATAAGTCTTAAATATGTACCATTACTTTACATCTTACAATTCCATACACAAAGTTTACGTATACCTAAATGGCATTTTCAAAAGCAATGTTTTCGTCTACCCATTCTCCTGGCCAAAATCGTAATTTTTCTTTTGTCACATTAATTCCTTACATTACCTTGACCTTTGAGAGTGTAGCGATCATTGGGAAGGACTGAGAGAATTTCGTAAGGACCTTTAAATCTGGATTTTAATTTATCATTACGCCTTTGATCCTGACTAACATAGACCAAATCACCTATATTGTAATTTTTATTATTCCGCCTAACACAATCAAATCGTTGTTTAAATTTCTCTGCGACTTTTTGTAGCCTCTGTTTGGCTAGTTCACGATCAGCTTGTACGTCAATATTGGGTTGCAAGTCCACATCATTAATAATTTCGTTTAAATGACATTGGACTTCGGGTATATTTGCTTCTACACCAATTAGTAATCGCAATGGAGAAAAACCAGTAGATTTTTATACTGTGGTGTTTATTGATTGCTGTACTTTTGGCAGTACGTTCGGCCACTCTGACGGCTCAATACACATAGTACTTAACATATTGACTATAGTTGCTACGTAACGTTCGACCTGACCATTACCTCTAGGCGTACCAGTTGCTATCATGTGAAATAGTTTCAAAATGCTTAACCTATATTGGTATATTATACCTTTTGGTACATACAACCTCGGCTCAGCATCAGGACTGATTTTATAATGCAATAAATTGTTTTTATTAAATATTGGTTACTATCCAAGTTACCGGCTTGCAATTGCGAAATTAGAGTGAGTTTCAAGGTCATTCGTTTGAGCAATTTTTTTTTTACTAAAATCCTAGGGCTAGCAAAAGGTAAATTACTTTCTTTAATTATATGTTTATTTAACAAACTTTGTATTATTTCTTTAACCTTCTCTCTTTCTATTGGGGTCAATTGGTATGGTCTATAGTAAACCACATCGTCTTTTTTTCAATTTTATCTCTAACTCACCGGTTTGCATTACCAATTGCTTCTAAAACGGAAGGGTATTTATGAAAAATGGCTTTAATCTTATTCTGTAAACTGACGTCTAAGTGTGCTAATGCCTCTGAAAGTTCTGAAAATGTATCTATAGTACTAAACTTTTTTAAGGAATTGATTTCAAGGCTATGTTGAGGTATGTACTTTCGTACTAAACGAGAACCTAACGAATCTGTGACAATTTCAACATCGGGATGTTGAACGGCGTCCCTACCTATTAGAAGATCGTAAGGACAATCAGAGTCTAAAAAATATCTAATTCAATACACAATTCTACAAATTTAACTGGTACTTTTATTTTTGAAAACACATGTAAGTTACCCTTACCTATCCCACAAATATGAAAACTGCATGGAGTAATGTGACAACCAAGACGCTGTGCCATAGATTCTTTTATTATACTGCAATTAGCCCCAGTATCAATAAGTGATTTAATGAAAATAATATTAATAGATACCTCTGTTAATTGAAATTCGCACTTCCTAAAAAATTAACCTCTTTTTCGGTCATAGAAGTATTATCATTATTATTAGATTTCGGTTTATATCTACAAATAGCATCTACATGTCCGGGTTTGTTGCAATATGTACAAAATCGTTTAACAAAATCGCCAGGTCTTGGTTCTCGTGATTCTGGCTTGTTTGTTTGTGTATTACTCCGGACGTCCTTTGTATGGCACTGCGCCCTGGTATGCCCCAATTTGCCACATATATAACATTTCACTTTATTAGAACGAGTATCTATTCTAGGGCGTTTATAAAGACTAGAACCAGAAGGATCCTTAGAGTCCCTGCCGCTTTGCTCTGAAGATCGCTTCTTACTTTTTGTATATGAAGTAAACAGGGCTATAAGTTCAGATGTGGTTTTAACACTGCTGTTGAAAGACGCCATTCTTACATTTACGTCAGATATGCTACCATACACTAATTCAACCAACTGTAACTCGGTAAAAGCAATTCTTGTATTACGTAATAGCCTTATTTTTTCTCTAGCATATTCACAATAGGAATCACATCACATGACTCGGAATTGTACAACACTGCCTTTTTGAAGTGTTTCTGCTAAATTTCTCTTTTCGGGATACAGGGCTGTTAACTCCTTACATAAATTTTCCCATGATCAACCCTCAGCAGGATCCCATGTCTCGAACCACAATAATGCAGACCCTTTTAGGGCCTTACCTGCCTTGGCAACTGTCGCAACACTGCTCCATCCAAATTCTTTAGCGAGGGTCTCGATATTGCTGCACCACGACTTTGCACCCAGGTCGCTCGTAGTCGGGTCGAACATCGGCAGAGCAACGTCGTCATCTCGTCGCCAAGTGCCGGCAACAGCATCTTTAATCGCCTTAAGAAGTTTTTGTAAAGCAGGGCAGCAATCCATTCTGAAATCACAATATTCATGTTAGAACAGTGAGCATAAGCCTATCCCACTTCTGATAATAGAATATGAAAATGAAACCCAATGTTTAAAGGTGTAATTTATTAGTTCCATACTGAATATACTTAATATTCCATTATTATTTTAAAACAAAAGTAAAAGAAATATATGATTGGGCAACATTAATTGAATAACAACGATATTATGCATATCAACTATATTTAATAGTCTATAATAAAATACATAATTCTAAAATGTAACAGACCAATATAATGTACATAATATTTAGCATAATTTGGTATCAAAATCATTTCATAACCTTCTACATAGTAATTATAATTATACTTATCTTCTAATTTATGTTTGTCCGTCGCCTTTTGAATCTCAGAGAGCTCCGTACCAGTCAACGTCTCGATACAAAGTGAGTCAATCCGGTTGGAACATTCGTTTTTATAGGCGACGACAAACAAGTATGATTCAGGTCTTTTTATTTAACTACCGACAAATATTGTTTACTGTATTTAATTATCAATGGATTATTATTTTATAAATGTTTACATACCAATATGAAATACATAGCTATATATACTAATTATATCTAACACGTGCATCGTGTAAATAAATGACGCAAGCAACCCGTGCGAGTGACCCTAATGATTACCTCGCACATGTAGCTTGCGTATTTTGACTACACGGATGGTGTAGTAGCATTAATGATCGCCTCGCCACTGCCAGTGCGTTGAGTGTGATGTGTTCGATCCCTACACGGGACAAAAGTTTATGAGATCCACAAATAGTTGTTTTGATTCAGGGTATTTGTGTCCGTTGTTTTAATATTTGTAAAGGCCCCTGCAACACAGGTATTAGGCCCAGTGCGGGAGATGTATTTTTAAAAAGAAACAAAGCATTTAGCCCACGCTTTTACATGCGCAAGCATGTAGCCCTCGGAAATAGCTTGTGCATGCAACCCACGCGTGAAGTTTACATATGTAGACCGCACGAGGAGCTTGCACATTTAGCCTGCCAGGGTTGATTGTGCATGTAGCCAGCGCGTTTAGCTTGCACATGGTCCCTGCGTAAGCTACTCGTTTGTCTGCAAACACCGTTAATGATACAACGTACTCTTCCTAAAATTAAGGCCAGAAATGTCTTAACATGGTATAATCATAACATTACTCAGCTCTACACCAAAAAACCGTGAACTTAAATAAATAACATCGCATAAGAAAGGCGTTTATTTATAAAAGTAAGGCGACTTCTCTACTTCGTAACAGCGCTTGTCATAACTAATGAAAGCTATGGACCACCCCGTGGCAAATTCCTTAAAACATTCCAGGACTATATTTTGTGCGGACAAGACGTATATAACTTAATGGAATGATAAAGGAGAGCTTGTGTTTTTTCAGTTTGTGTAATGTCTGCTCGGATTTACATCCGTTGTTGTGTGACACAGTGTTTACACACAGCCCTTTATTTCCTTATAGTTTATTGTAATTAGTGTATAGTTATTTAGGTCAATGTTATATATTATAAGTAATAAAATATTGCTTGGTATATGGTTGGTAGGTATGTAATCCTTACTTCCTTATCCTCATTAAATGTTTGTTAGCTTGTTGGTTTCTCCTATTTTTAGAAAACCATGCAGTTAAATCATTTAATATTTTACATAGAAATAACTTATAGGCCGACAAGTAAAAGTTATGTTTGAGTATTTAATCTAGAAAAAAATATTAATCCTATATATGTAAATATTAGGTACATGGAAACAAGAGCAAAGCCTAGGGTAAAGGCTAGCCTTTACCCTAGGATTTTACTAGTAAAATATAACGAAATTAACTATAAACAAAAAAGAAACTATAAACGTAAGTATTAAAAAAATAAATGTAGTACAGTTGTACTACATTTAATTCTTAATGATTATTTCAGAGTTAAAACTGAGTTCAGTTTTAACTCTGAAATAATTGGACTGAGCCAGCGTAGCATCTGGCCCAAAAGGCTACATTAATACGAACACAGATTTGAAAGGTCAGGTATTATATTAGATTTCGATGTATCTCTCTGAACACTCCAACGGTCTCGTTACTACAATATGAAATGATTCCTGTGACGTGTGACTTATGAACTGAACTAATAATGCTTAGATCGAGTTTATATCTCGGCGGCCAATAGAGACTAGCCATTTGATCAGAATACATTAGAGTGTACAGGTGTGTGAGCAAACACTAGTGCACTCTCTAATTTTTTATTCACTTAGTTTAACATGACTGTAATCCGTTATGACTGATGAGATGTCAGTCGCAGGATAAATAATATTACGACATTGGCAAGGTATTGCGATAAAATCTCACTAACTTCCTAAAAACAGGAATTTTTTTTTTTTTTTTTACTTGGTGGAATGCTATGACGCATATCCCTCCGCGGGGGCGGGCGGAGGGATTATGTCGGACTCGCCGGGGTAAAAGAAAGATGTTGAAAAGATAATGTACCTCCCGGAATACCGACTAAACCTACCACGGTGTTCCTCGATAAAACCACTATCGACGGGGCCGCGCGAATCACTTTCGCATACGGTCGCGACCCCGCCGAGGTTTCGGCCCGCCGTATGAAACGGCAGGCCCCTACGCAATAAGACCTACCCAAGATAGATACTACAAAATAAAAGCCCTACTGTCTCCCCCTAAAGGGGGAGACGGACACGACACAGAGGCGCGCGTGGGAACACGCACGCCGCCTCTCGGACCTGGTGCTGAACGGATGGCGGGCAGGCCCACAAAGCCCGCCACCCCCAGGTCAAACCTCAGGGTGGCTGGAGGTCGTCTCGCGCCCTCCGGCGCCCGGCTCTGCGGTTGGGGAGAGGGTTTAAACGCTCCCTCTCCCGCTCCGCCGCCTCCTTGATGGAAATTACTTCCTCACAGAAGGAGGCGACGGCGTTCCACGACCTCTCACTCCGGACCATAGACTGAACTACGGCCGGGAGCGAGAGGGCAACCGATCCGACTGCCGCGATCAAATCACGGCGCTGCGATGCCCAGGCGGGGCAAACCGCCAATGTGTGCAGCACCGTGTCCTCAGTAACGTCGCGGCAGTCGCCGCAGTGGTGACAACCGGGCGTCTCATGCCGGCGTATACGACACAGGAACCGGCCAAAACATCTGTGGCCAGTCAGAACCTGTGTCAGCCGGAAGGTGAGGGCGCCATGCCGCCTCTCTAGCCACTTCTCAAACACGGGACTTACCGCCACGATCGTGGCGTGCCCGTCCTAACACCAGGCTGCTACTGAGAATTTCTTTACTGAACAACCCAATTGATTTTTTTAAGAGGTTTTAATCCGAGATCTCGTAAAACGCAGTTTTTTCAGCACGCAAATTCTATTAACGCAGAAGATACTAATTGACCTTTTGTAACAGGATATTTAATTGAATCTTACGAATCTTTTAATTTCTATTTAATATCTAACATTTTCTATTTCAAATATTACTTATATCAGAAAACAGATCGATAATAACGGAATGAGAATTCATTTTATTGGTATGATTTATCCAAATGAGAATCTGCATTGCACGATTACGTTGCGTATTCGACATAAATTCACAACGTTTTTATAAAAAATTAAGGTTGAGTTCGGGATTCCAACAAACCCATGGGTCTTAGTAGAGTATTCTAGTAGTATTCTATACTCCTTAAACAACTATGTGTTTAACAGATAGCTATTATATAACTTAGCACTTAAACCAATGTCACATTTAAGCCAGTCTGCGTTCAGCTTTACGGTTTTCCGGCATGCCTTAGTAATATAATAATAATAATAATATAATATTCTACCACATACACACAACACCATCTAGCCCAAACTAAGCAGAGCTTGTACTATGGGTACTAGACAATGGATAAACATAAATATATACCTTTTTTTTTTGTAAATACATACATATTATACATAGAAATACCCAGACCAAGACAAACATCCGTGTTCATGCACACAAACTGTTTGACTTGTGCGGGAATCGAATAATAAGCGAACTATCCGTGCAAGGTATAAACGGGTAGGCTCACCAAACGTAATTGGCTTAATAATATTCGCGTTTCGCATATCTGCGTTATAAATTCGCATAGAATCATCTCGTAACTGCTCATTAATGTGCCGCTAGGGTGCTTTGGTGCCCAGCGAGCTTCAATTTAAGTTCTTTGGTTATTTATGCGGTATTTGTACTAAGTTTAGAGTGGAGCAAATAGTTTCTAGTAATTGTTCAATTTATAGGTAAGAGATGGACGGCGTTTACTACTATTTAGTATACGGGACTTAGTTTTATGAGCAAAGGGGCACTGTTGATAGTAAGCTCGACTGCGCCGTAGTTTACTTCATCAACTTTCTACGCGTAGTGCGCTTGCTCATTGCGTACAAAAATGACGTTTGATTCTCCAACATATGAATTACCGCCATTATAACGCCTAATTTGATTCAATAAACAAACATATGTCAAATGAACTCGAGAATAATGTTATAGTCCGGAATAACAATGTATTCAGCGGGACACACAGTCGGAACACAATACATCCGATGCGTTAGTTTCGGTGTCATGCATTTAAACATGCTTAAAATAAGATACAGCCATGTTTTCCGGTACACTAATTGCTTTTATAAAAATAAATACATGCGTGGCAATGTACTATCGTTCAAAATATGAGATTACTCTTCTTGGTGTGAAATTTTTTTCGTACGATTAATTACGGTAAGGGAAACATATATGATTTGAATCTTTGTGCATTGTATGTTTTTGTTAAACCTATAAACCAAATAAATTATTGGCTCAGTAGAAATTATTATCTGCACTTAGTCTATTATAATCTACCTAATATATTACTGACGAATAATAATAAATAAATAGTTGACTAAATAAATAGAGGCGCTCATAGCCAGTTGCACTCAATGATCGGTAAACGATTATCGAGGTTAAGCAACGTTGGGTGCGGTCTGTCTATAGATGGGTGACCGCTCAGTGGTAATACATCTGAGCGTCTCCGTGCTTCGGAGGGCACGTAAAACGTCGGTCCCGGTTGTTGCCAAATTGACAGCAGTCGTTAAGCCATGTCAGAGGCCTACGGTCGGCTTGAATAACTCTTGCAACAGTTTGGCAATGGCCTGACTTCTTCTTTCTTCTTTTTGTGTGGGTAATGACCCACACGAAAAGAAGAAAGAAGAAGAAGTCGACTAATAGTCGGTCTCTAAAGGTCACAACAAAGGTCAAACTCATGTAAATTGCTATCATTAGCTAACAGCATCAGCAACAGTCGATCAAATCACTAAACGTAGCCTTCATTTTAACACGTCATTAATTACCCTTTTGGTACTCGATATTGGTCTTCAAATGTATCTCGAAATACATCTTAATACAAAATCTCCTAAGGTTTTTACCAACAGCTTACCACTGTGCCAAATTCTAGAGAACATCGACGTTCATATAATATTCATACAAACACATACGAAGGCGACTACACTTACACCTATTAGAACATTCTTTGAGGCCACAAAAAGGTCGTGATATAGCCATTCCTTTGACGAATATGAGTCTATTACACCAAAGTGTAAGTTTACCTCTCATTCATCATACAATATGGTTGTTTTGCAACAACAGTTTTACAGTCAAGTCCCTAAACTATAGTATAAAATGACGTTTTCCGGGCTATAAATAAACCATTTTAGTTATGTTTTTTGTGACTAGAGATTTATGTATGTGTGTTATTTAAAGTTTATTTGGTATATGTGATAGATGAGGTTATTTTCAGCAAACTTTTTTTAATGAATTATTGTATTTATTTTCAGTTGTCAAATATGGGTAAATCTTGGTATTTTAAAGTTTCTTTCGGGGCTTGTATGAGCTATTTCATGACTTTTATGTCTTATTTAATGGTTATAGAATGACTCGTTTACTTCCTAAATTAGTCCCAAATTTTTCGGTATCACAACATTTTGTGTGTTATGTCCACATTTCGCTAGCTATAATTTTAGGTGTCACGTAAAATGGCGGTTCTATTGCAGTGGGCCTATTCTAGCGGACTCAGTTCCAGAATGCGTGCAGGATAATGTCACCGCAAGCTGTTTTCAACCTGCAAATTGAACCTTATACCACGGTACTGAACTACATGTGGGACAAGGCATTGGAATAACAGTCGAGAGATCTTGGAATCCCACCCATTGCACTATAGTGAACACTCTCCTAGTATACCAGCTTAGCTGGAAGAGTAACATAAGTTCTTACTAGTACCTTTAAACGTTAAAAAATAAAGCTCTAGCGCAATTTGTCCTCGTTCTCACTAATACAATCTTCTCCAATTTCAAGCAATACCAAAAATACAACATTATTTTAAAACCAAGCCATGCATTTCATACTACCCCATAATACAAGATCTAGAGGTATTTGCCACCTAAGATAATACCGCGGTATCTTAGAAAGCGAATATGATTTGCGACTCGAAGCATCAAATCTTGCTTCTATGTAGGTGCAAATTACGAGCAGTCTGAATACTAATTTCTAGTTTCTAGATTTTAAATTATGAGGCATAGGAAGTCAATAACTTCGTGTTATGATTAGATAAGGTGCTACTATTTGAGTGTTCCTTGCAAACGGGTAATGACACGTTTCTGTGAAAGCTTACTACGATAACACGTCACTATATATAGTTGAGTGTACTAGTAGTGGTTTAGATGGTCGGTGCCGAGTGTTGTGAGTTCGATCCCCACATGAGACAAAGATTTGTGTGATCCACAAGTAGTTGTTCCGATGTTGTTTGTTGTTATTTGAATCCGTTGTTTGGACGTTTGTAAGGGCGAGTTTCCAAATACGCAACACACGAACTATTGAACTTGAGCGGAAATTGTCTTATTAAATATAAACGAAATCAGTTTCTAGTGACTAAGTTATGTTAAAAAGGGTGTTTTTGCATATGAATGGATTGATTATTTTTAGTGCTGCAAGGGATCGAAGCGAGAACACTAACGCCACACTTAAAATACTACGTCATCGGTCCAGTCGAATAGTTACGATTGCGCTTAGACTTAAAACTGATCCGATTACGAATCGTTATATTAAGTTTTATGATAGCAACTTCTAAATACCAGCATGTCTGGTATTGCACGCGGTAGACCGCAAAAGCTAGAGGCAAAAACGTCACTACTAAAATGTAATATGAATTTAATGCACCTCTACGTACCTCTTTGGACAATGACAGACGTGAATACTTACCTACTGTTCAGCTCAGCTTATAACTACTTTCTTTAACTAAATGAGCCAGTGCAGCATCCAAGAAAGTGAACACCAACTTTACACAGTTTCTTAAAGATGTTAATTAACCGAAGTAAATGTATTTAAACGACGGGATAGCGAGAAAATAGGTCAAAGGAAATAGTGCTATACTTCATTAACAAGAAACGAGTGCCAAAAATACATATGTACATGTATACTTACAGTTAAAACGAAATTCGTCTCCTGTGACCATGGCTGTTTAAAAGCAACCAAAACGTCGGGAAAAGAGTAAAGTTAAACAGTTTTATGGTTCAAATAGTAATATTTAAAATTAAAAATATCTAACGCGCAACCTGTTAAACGTTTAACCTGAACTAATCTCCAACCTATAAGTATAGTATATGGGTATCTTTGTGGTTTATTTATGTAGTTCGTCGCTGCGTTTTTTGTTGTCGTGTTGGGTTTCGGTGTATAGTATACATGTTTTGGTAGATATAAACCTTCGTGATTGAGATTATTATAAGTTACTTCACTCATAATAATAGTTTTGTGTTTGAAAATATGTAAAGTAAAATCAATTGTTAGTCCATTGTATATATTTTTAGGGCATACTAGGATATGTGTGCCGTGTAATAAGTTACTACAGTCTATATCCGGTTGCAATATCATTCGCAATTTTATATGGATGAAAGGAAATGAATTAGAGATATACTTGGTACTATAGTTTCTGGAACTTTTACTCATCGGATGAAACATAGTAACAAAATTACTATTCTAATTCTGTGCCTCTAGTGAAAAAGGGTATATTTCTAAAAATGCTACTTTACAGGAGACGCGCAAAACGCCCCGCGCGCACCAAATTAAATGTTTAAGTACGTGTGGCATTTAAACAGCTGTCAAATTAAATGCATATGATGTGTTATATGGGTATAAAATGTATGTTCTTTCTTATTCTGGTATTATTTTTTACATAAACTGAATAGTTTTTAAAATAGCGACTTATACTTACCACAAAACGAACTACGCAAGGGTATGAAAGAAGTTAGACCCCTTTTCACATACATAAAAAGTTAATTCACATAAGTGAAAAAGGATACGCATTTGGAATTATTTGTATGATAACTAAGAAATAAAATCAGATAATTAGTATAGGAGTAACTCAAAAAAATGAATTGAATGTGTACTTTACATCAACATGATAAAATTTTTAAAAATACCTAAAAAAATAACTTGTGTCCTTTTTCACATAGTTATTAGACGTGCCATAAGACGCATGTAGACTTACGCGAACCTTTTATGTAAGTTATATCCATTTTTAAACCAAAATAAAACAAAAAGGTATGTAGTTTTATGGTGTTTGTTTTTTTATTAAAGTAAAAAAGTATTTTAAGAAGTGCCACATATAACTGCTTTAACTGCTGTACTTCAATTCGAGTCGGGCACAGAGTTATTGGTTGTTCTATCAAGAAATTACCAGTAGCAGTACTAGGTTACTCAAATTTTATAATAATATGTATAGTGCATGCGGTGTTTGCTTATTAATTGGTTGTACCTTTATTCAAGACCTCTGTATATGTTATACGATATGTATCAATGTGTTTACTGTAAACAATCCACACAATAGACAAACAAATCATTTAGCGAAATATGGGTGTAATACATTTCTGCCTAACTGTTCTCAGATATGAACGTGAGACTATGTATGAATGTGAACAAAGAACCATGTCAGTACAAATATCCACATCTATTTCGAAATAATTCAGTTATTTTTTAAAGAAAAGTGCTTCACTGAAACCGGCTGTTAGCGAATGTAATAGACATTAAGCACTTCCGGTGATCGTTTCAACTACTTCCTGTTCCACACTAAACGTCTTGGTGTTTAAAAACTCCACAACCATTATGGTGGCACTTAAATGTTTTAATTACTTTTGGGTACAAGATTTTCAGTGCGTTTTCGGTATTAAGGAAAACGATTATGTTGTGTTAATATAGACAATCGTGGACACACAATATTATTATCTAACAAGGAATTAGATTTCTAATAAGTGTATTCGTCGAAACGATCATTAAATGATGTACTAGCTTTTGCCAGCGGCTTTGCTCGCATAAAAGTAGGTTAGGTTATGTTAGTAACAGTATTTTATAAAAAATAAAATATAATCTATTTTACTTGGTGATAATATAACTTTCTAATTATGAAAGAATTTTTAAAATCAGTGAATTTGTTTTTGGGTTAGATCAAACAAACAAACAGTCAAATCTTTCCTCTTTATAATATTAGTATCGATATAGACAAATCACAAATCGATTATTGTCAACTTTGTGTTCGTACGGTTACATAACTAGGATATGAGTGGTGCTTGTAACTTAATTTATTTTTCAAGTATTACAATATTGAGTGCAAACAATAAATGATAATCAATTTTATACAACTAAACATTATATTATAGTTAATTGTTGAGAATTCTAATCATAACTAATATTATAAATACGAATGTAAGTTTGTTTGTGCAAAGGCGTGAAAGCGTATTTACGCCTTTTCTGCTTTATAGATCATGTACCCAGACAACGTGTATGCGAAGTGTCATATAATTCGCATACACGTTGTCTGGGGTACAGAAAAGAAAATCCTTTCATCCAGAAAAAGTACTGTTTCCGTGGGATAGAAAATCGATATAAGCTACATTTACGCGAGCGGAGCTGCGGGCAATGTCTAGTTATTATATCTAGTTATATATGAGAAATATTTATAGGATTATATTTTTATCGATATAGTTAAGTAATTAATGATGCCAATATTTTCGTTAATTATTTGCTTGCTTGCTTATTAGTAGAATAGGAGCGATAGATAGCCTAGGGGTAGACTGCTAGACTGTCACGCAGAGGTCACGAGTTCGATGGGCTTGTGACTTTTCGAAGTTTGGTGTCTATTAAATACTTAATATATCGCTCACCTTATCGGCAAAGGAAAACATTGTGGAGAAACCTACACGTCTGAAAGGTCTCCATAATGTTTTCTTTTTTGCTCTAGGACTGCTTATATACAGGCTTGATACTATTAGTTAATTAGATAGTAAGGTTCATAGTAAGTAAAAACTGTAGTCTTTTCGTCCCTCTCCGGAGAAAGTCAGATAAAATAAATTTTCTGTCACGTCAGTTCTAAAAGTTTTATTTTTAAAATTAGCCTTCAACCTTGTTATCCGTGCAGCAAACTAGTGTTATATAAATTTAATACAGGTTAAGAGTATTAGTAGCCAGTTAATCAAAATAATAAAGATTGTATTGCACTTTTAATCTGGCTGCTGTGACACAGTTTATACTAGTATAGCAGCCAACGACGACCTCTTACTCTATGTATAATATCATTTTCATGGTTGTGTTTAGCGATGTGCACGGATGCATTCAGACAAACCCAATAATAATACTACTAACTCGCTTAAATTATATATATGATTGTATCCGGTTGTAGTTTGGGTCTCGTTTGCGTGCATCGCTAAATTACTTTATATGCTAGAATAAGAGCCAGCTGTATATTTTTGAGAACAAATAAATTTATTATTATTAAAAAAAAAAAAAAAAATCGAGAAACTCCTCACAGGGGTGGTATGTCCTTATGATTCTTGTACAGCCGAGTTCGTTTATATGTTGCCATATCCAATTGTATGAAATTAAACAAAATTTGATCGTAGGATGTAATTGAATTAACTGTTTATGTAAACATATTAATTAACTTAACTGTTTATGATGCGGCTTAGATGAGTATTTTTAGGCCTCTACGTGACTTGCGTGTAATAGAATATGAAAATGAAACCCAATGTTTAAAGGTGTAATTTATTAGTTCCATACTGAATATACTTAATATTCCATTATTATTTTAAAACAAAAGTAAAAGAAATATATGATTGGGCAACATTAATTGAATAACAACGATATTATGCATATCAACTATATTTAATAGTCTATAATAAAATACATAATTCTAAAATGTAACAGACCAATATAATGTACATAATATTTAGCATAATTTGGTATCAAAATCATTTTACATGGAAATCATTTCATAACCTTCTACATAGTAATTATAATTATACTTATCTTCTAATTTATGTTTGTCCGTCGCCTTTTGAATCTCAGAGAGCTCCGTACCAGTCAACGTCTCGATACAAAGTGAGTCAATCCGGTTGGAACATTCGTTTTTATAGGCGACGACAAACAAGTATGATTCAGGTCTTTTTATTTAACTACCGACAAATATTGTTTACTGTATTTAATTATCAATGGATTATTATTTTATAAATGTTTACATACCAATATGAAATACATAGCTATATATACTAATTATATCTAAACACGGCCATACTGACAATGCTTCGTCCTCGAAGTATTATTAATATACTATTATTTATAACACATTTTATCAATCAAAATATATTCTCTATTACATATTGACATAACTTAAATGTTTTCATCACTAAGTCATAATTAATTATTTTTTGTTGTTTTCATCTATTTGCATAGACATGGTGGTCCCCTTCAATTCGCTGTCATTGAGATAGACCACCACCAAACAAATAGGTAACAGCGAATGTTTGCCAACTACATAGACATGCCAGCCACATTCACCCGCTGCCAGTGAGATAGCTGACACCAAATAGAAGGCCGACCAGCGGTTATAGAATCCAATTGCCAACTACATAGACATGTCAATCACATTCACCCGCTGCCAGTGAGATAATTGACACCAAATAGAAGGCCGACCAGCGGTTATAGAATCTAATTGCCAACTACATAGACATGTCAATCACATTCACCCGCTGCCAGTGAGATAATTGACACCAAATAGAAGGCCGACCAGCGGTTATAGAATCTAAATGCCAACTACATAGACATGTCAATCACATTCACCCGCTGCCAGTGAGATAATTGACACCAAATAGAAGGCCGTCCAGCGGTACACATACTGATGAAAACACTGTACAGTACATAATCATTAAACAGTTATAATTTATAAGTCTTAAATATGTACCATTACTTTACATCTTACAATTCCATACACAAAGTTTACGTATACCTAAATGGCATTTTCAAAAGCAATGTTTTCGTCTACCCATTCTCCTGGCCAAAATCGTAATTTTTCTTTTGTCACATTAATTCCTTACATTACCTTGACCTTTGAGAGTGTAGCGATCATTGGGAAGGACTGAGAGAATTTCGTAAGGACCTTTAAATCTGGATTTTAATTTATCATTACGCCTTTGATCCTGACTAACATACACCAAATCACCTATATTGTAATTTTTATTATTCCGCCTAACACAATCAAATCGTTGTTTAAATTTCTCTGCGACTTTTTGTAGCCTCTGTTTGGCTAGTTCACGATCAGCTTGTACGTCAATATTGGGTTGCAAGTCCACATCATTAATAATTTCGTTTAAATGACATTGGACTTCGGGTATATTTGCTTCTACACCAATTAGTAATCGCAATGGAGAAAAACCAGTAGATTTTTATACTGTGGTGTTTATTGATTGCTGTACTTTTGGCAGTACGTTCGGCCACTCTGACGGCTCAATACACATAGTACTTAACATATTGACTATAGTTGCTACGTAACGTTCGACCTGACCATTACCTCTAGGCGTACCAGTTGCTATCATGTGAAATAGTTTCAAAATGCTTAACCTATATTGGTATATTATACCTTTTGGTACATACAACCTCGGCTCAGCATCAGGACTGATTTTATAATGCAATAAATTGTTTTTATTAAATATTGGTTACTATCCAAGTTACCGGCTTGCAATTGCGAAATTAGAGTGAGTTTCAAGGTCATTCGTTTGAGCAATTTTTTTTTTACTAAAATCCTAGGGCTAGCAAAAGGTAAATTACTTTCTTTAATTATATGTTTATTTAACAAACTTTGTATTATTTCTTTAACCTTCTCTCTTTCTATTGGGGTCAATTGGTATGGTCTATAGTAAACCACATCGTCTTTTTTTCAATTTTATCTCTAACTCACCGGTTTGCATTACCAATTGCTTCTAAAACGGAAGGGTATTTATGAAAAATGGCTTTAATCTTATTCTGTAAACTGACGTCTAAGTGTGCTAATGCCTCTGAAAGTTCTGAAAATGTATCTATAGTACTAAACTTTTTTAAGGAATTGATTTCAAGGCTATGTTGAGGTATGTACTTTCGTACTAAACGAGAACCTAACGAATCTGTGACAATTTCAACATCGGGATGTTGAACGGCGTCCCTACCTATTAGAAGATCGTAAGGACAATCAGAGTCTAAAAAATATCTAATTCAATACACAATTCTACAAATTTAACTGGTACTTTTATTTTTGAAAACACATGTAAGTTACCCTTACCTATCCCACAAATATGAAAACTGCATGGAGTAATGTGACAACCAAGACGCTGTGCCATAGATTCTTTTATTATACTGCAATTAGCCCCAGTATCAATAAGTGATTTAATGAAAATAATATTAATAGATACCTCTGTTAATTGAAATTCGCACTTCCTAAAAAATTAACCTCTTTTTCGGTCATAGAAGTATTATCATTATTATTAGATTTCGGTTTATATCTACAAATAGCATCTACATGTCCGGGTTTGTTGCAATATGTACAAAATCGTTTAACAAAATCGCCAGGTCTTGGTTCTCGTGATTCTGGCTTGTTTGTTTGTGTATTACTCCGGACGTCCTTTGTATGGCACTGCGCCCTGGTATGCCCCAATTTGCCACATATATAACATTTCACTTTATTAGAACGAGTATCTATTCTAGGGCGTTTATAAAGACTAGAACCAGAAGGATCCTTAGAGTCCCTGCCGCTTTGCTCTGAAGATCGCTTCTTACTTTTTGTATATGAAGTAAACAGGGCTATAAGTTCAGATGTGGTTTTAACACTGCTGTTGAAAGACGCCATTCTTACATTTACGTCAGATATGCTACCATACACTAATTCAACCAACTGTAACTCGGTAAAAGCAATTCTTGTATTACGTAATAGCCTTATTTTTTCTCTAGCATATTCACAATAGGAATCACATCACATGACTCGGAATTGTACAACACTGCCTTTTTGAAGTGTTTCTGCTAAATTTCTCTTTTCGGGATACAGGGCTGTTAACTCCTTACATAAATTTTCCCATGATCAACCCTCAGCAGGATCCCATGTCTCGAACCACAATAATGCAGACCCTTTTAGGGCCTTACCTGCCTTGGCAACTGTCGCAACGCTGCTCCATCCAAATTCTTTAGCGAGGGTCTCGATATTGCTGCACCACGACTTTGCACCCAGGTCGCTCGTAGTCGGGTCGAACATCGGCAGAGCAACGTCGTCATCTCGTCGCCAAGTGCCGGCAACAGCATCTTTAATCGCCTTAAGAAGTTTTTGTAAAGCAGGGCAGCAATCCATTCTGAAATCACAATATTCATGTTAGAACAGTGAGCATAAGCCTATCCCACTTCTGATAATAGAATATGAAAATGAAACCCAATGTTTAAAGGTGTAATTTATTAGTTCCATACTGAATATACTTAATATTCCATTATTATTTTAAAACAAAAGTAAAAGAAATATATGATTGGGCAACATTAATTGAATAACAACGATATTATGCATATCAACTATATTTAATAGTCTATAATAAAATACATAATTCTAAAATGTAACAGACCAATATAATGTACATAATATTTAGCATAATTTGGTATCAAAATCATTTCATAACCTTCTACATAGTAATTATAATTATACTTATCTTCTAATTTATGTTTGTCCGTCGCCTTTTGAATCTCAGAGAGCTCCGTACCAGTCAACGTCTCGATACAAAGTGAGTCAATCCGGTTGGAACATTCGTTTTTATAGGCGACGACAAACAAGTATGATTCAGGTCTTTTTATTTAACTACCGACAAATATTGTTTACTGTATTTAATTATCAATGGATTATTATTTTATAAATGTTTACATACCAATATGAAATACATAGCTATATATACTAATTATATCTAACACGTGCATCGTGTAAATAAATGACGCAAGCAACCCGTGCGAGTGACCCTAATGATTACCTCGCACATGTAGCTTGCGTATTTTGACTACACGGATGGTGTAGTAGCATTAATGATCGCCTCGCCACTGCCAGTGCGTTGAGTGTGATGTGTTCGATCCCTACACGGGACAAAAGTTTATGAGATCCACAAATAGTTGTTTTGATTCAGGGTATTTGTGTCCGTTGTTTTAATATTTGTAAAGGCCCCTGCAACACAGGTATTAGGCCCAGTGCGGGAGATGTATTTTTAAAAAGAAACAAAGCATTTAGCCCACGCTTTTACATGCGCAAGCATGTAGCCCTCGGAAATAGCTTGTGCATGCAACCCACGCGTGAAGTTTACATATGTAGACCGCACGAGGAGCTTGCACATTTAGCCTGCCAGGGTTGATTGTGCATGTAGCCAGCGCGTTTAGCTTGCACATGGTCCCTGCGTAAGCTACTCGTTTGTCTGCAAACACCGTTAATGATACAACGTACTCTTCCTAAAATTAAGGCCAGAAATGTCTTAACATGGTATAATCATAACATTACTCAGCTCTACACCAAAAAACCGTGAACTTAAATAAATAACATCGCATAAGAAAGGCGTTTATTTATAAAAGTAAGGCGACTTCTCTACTTCGTAACAGCGCTTGTCATAACTAATGAAAGCTATGGACCACCCCGTGGCAAATTCCTTAAAACATTCCAGGACTATATTTTGTGCGGACAAGACGTATATAACTTAATGGAATGATAAAGGAGAGCTTGTGTTTTTTCAGTTTGTGTAATGTCTGCTCGGATTTACATCCGTTGTTGTGTGACACAGTGTTTACACACAGCCCTTTATTTCCTTATAGTTTATTGTAATTAGTGTATAGTTATTTAGGTCAATGTTATATATTATAAGTAATAAAATATTGCTTGGTATATGGTTGGTAGGTATGTAATCCTTACTTCCTTATCCTCATTAAATGTTTGTTAGCTTGTTGGTTTCTCCTATTTTTAGAAAACCATGCAGTTAAATCATTTAATATTTTACATAGAAATAACTTATAGGCCGACAAGTAAAAGTTATGTTTGAGTATTTAATCTAGAAAAAAATATTAATCCTATATATGTAAATATTAGGTACATGGAAACAAGAGCAAAGCCTAGGGTAAAGGCTAGCCTTTACCCTAGGATTTTACTAGTAAAATATAACGAAATTAACTATAAACAAAAAAGAAACTATAAACGTAAGTATTAAAAAAATAAATGTAGTACAGTTGTACTACATTTAATTCTTAATGATTATTTCAGAGTTAAAACTGAGTTCAGTTTTAACTCTGAAATAATTGGACTGAGCCAGCGTAGCATCTGGCCCAAAAGGCTACATTAATACGAACACAGATTTGAAAGGTCAGGTATTATATTAGATTTCGATGTATCTCTCTGAACACTCCAACGGTCTCGTTACTACAATATGAAATGATTCCTGTGACGTGTGACTTATGAACTGAACTAATAATGCTTAGATCGAGTTTATATCTCGGCGGCCAATAGAGACTAGCCATTTGATCAGAATACATTAGAGTGTACAGGTGTGTGAGCAAACACTAGTGCACTCTCTAATTTTTTATTCACTTAGTTTAACATGACTGTAATCCGTTACGACTGATGAGATGTCAGTCGCAGGATAAATAATATTACGACATTGGCAAGGTATTGCGATAAAATCTCACTAACTTCCTAAAAACAGGAATTTTTTTTTTTTTTTTTACTTGGTGGAATGCTATGACGCATATCCCTCCGCGGGGGCGGGCGGAGGGATTATGTCGGACTCGCCGGGGTAAAAGAAAGATGTTGAAAAGATAATGTACCTCCCGGAATACCGACTAAACCTACCACGGTGTTCCTCGATAAAACCACTATCGACGGGGCCGCGCGAATCACTTTCGCATACGGTCGCGACCCCGCCGAGGTTTCGGCCCGCCGTATGAAACGGCAGGCCCCTACGCAATAAGACCTACCCAAGATAGATACTACAAAATAAAAGCCCTACTGTCTCCCCCTAAAGGGGGAGACGGACACGACACAGAGGCGCGCGTGGGAACACGCACGCCGCCTCTCGGACCTGGTGCTGAACGGATGGCGGGCAGGCCCACAAAGCCCGCCACCCCCAGGTCAAACCTCAGGGTGGCTGGAGGTCGTCTCGCGCCCTCCGGCGCCCGGCTCTGCGGTTGGGGAGAGGGTTTAAACGCTCCCTCTCCCGCTCCGCCGCCTCCTTGATGGAAATTACTTCCTCACAGAAGGAGGCGACGGCGTTCCACGACCTCTCACTCCGGACCATAGACTGAACTACGGCCGGGAGCGAGAGGGCAACCGATCCGACTGCCGCGATCAAATCACGGCGCTGCGATGCCCAGGCGGGGCAAACCGCCAATGTGTGCAGCACCGTGTCCTCAGTAACGTCGCGGCAGTCGCCGCAGTGGTATACGACACAGGAACCGGCCAAAACATCTGTGGCCAGTCAGAACCTGTGTCAGCCGGAAGGTGAGGGCGCCATGCCGCCTCTCTAGCCACTTCTCAAACACGGGACTTACCGCCACGATCGTGGCGTGCCCGTCCTAACACCAGGCTGCTACTGAGAATTTCTTTACTGAACAACCCAATTGATTTTTTTAAGAGGTTTTAATCCGAGATCTCGTAAAACGCAGTTTTTTCAGCACGCAAATTCTATTAACGCAGAAGATACTAATTGACCTTTTGTAACAGGATATTTAATTGAATCTTACGAATCTTGTAATTTCTATTTAATATCTAACATTTTCTATTTCAAATATTACTTATATCAGAAAACAGATCGATAATAACGGAATGAGAATTCATTTTATTGGTATGATTTATCCAAATGAGAATCTGCATTGCACGATTACGTTGCGTATTCGACATAAATTCACAACGTTTTTATAAAAAATTAAGGTTGAGTTCGGGATTCCAACAAACCCATGGGTCTTAGTAGAGTATTCTAGTAGTATTCTATACTCCTTAAACAACTATGTGTTTAACAGATAGCTATTATATAACTTAGCACTTAAACCAATGTCACATTTAAGCCAGTCTGCGTTCAGCTTTACGGTTTTCCGGCATGCCTTAGTAATATAATAATAATAATAATATAATATTCTACCACATACACACAACACCATCTAGCCCAAACTAAGCAGAGCTTGTACTATGGGTACTAGACAATGGATAAACATAAATATATACCTTTTTTTTTTGTAAATACATACATATTATACATAGAAATACCCAGACCAAGACAAACATCCGTGTTCATGCACACAAACTGTTTGACTTGTGCGGGAATCGAATAATAAGCGAACTATCCGTGCAAGGTATAAACGGGTAGGCTCACCAAACGTAATTGGCTTAATAATATTCGCGTTTCGCATATCTGCGTTATAAATTCGCATAGAATCATCTCGTAACTGCTCATTAATGTGCCGCTAGGGTGCTTTGGTGCCCAGCGAGCTTCAATTTGAGTTCTTTGGTTATTTATGCGGTATTTGTACTAAGTTTAGAGTGGAGCAAATAGTTTCTAGTAATTGTTCAATTTATAGGTAAGAGATGGACGGCGTTTACTACTATTTAGTATACGGGACTTAGTTTTATGAGCAAAGGGGCACTGTTGATAGTAAGCTCGACTGCGCCGTAGTTTACTTCATCAACTTTCTACGCGTAGTGCGCTTGCTCATTGCGTACAAAAATGACGTTTGATTCTCCAACATATGAATTACCGCCATTATAACGCCTAATTTGATTCAATAAACAAACATATGTCAAATGAACTCGAGAATAATGTTATAGTCCGGAATAACAATGTATTCAGCGGGACACACAGTCGGAACACAATACATCCGATGCGTTAGTTTCGGTGTCATGCATTTAAACATGCTTAAAATAAGATACAGCCATGTTTTCCGGTACACTAATTGCTTTTATAAAAATAAATACATGCGTGGCAATGTACTATCGTTCAAAATATGAGATTACTCTTCTTGGTGTGAAATTTTTTTCGTACGATTAATTACGGTAAGGGAAACATATATGATTTGAATCTTTGTGCATTGTATGTTTTTGTTAAACCTATAAACCAAATAAATTATTGGCTCAGTAGAAATTATTATCTGCACTTAGTCTATTATAATCTACCTAATATATTACTGACGAATAATAATAAATAAATAGTTGACTAAATAAATAGAGGCGCTCATAGCCAGTTGCACTCAATGATCGGTAAACGATTATCGAGGTTAAGCAACGTTGGGTGCGGTCTGTCTATAGATGGGTGACCGCTCAGTGGTAATACATCTGAGCGTCTCCGTGCTTCGGAGGGCACGTAAAACGTCGGTCCCGGTTGTTGCCAAATTGACAGCAGTCGTTAAGCCATGTCAGAGGCCTACGGTCGGCTTGAATAACTCTTGCAACAGTTTGGCAATGGCCTGACTTCTTCTTTCTTCTTTTTGTGTGGGTAATGACCCACACGAAAAGAAGAAAGAAGAAGAAGTCGACTAATAGTCGGTCTCTAAAGGTCACAACAAAGGTCAAACTCATGTAAATTGCTATCATTAGCTAACAGCATCAGCAACAGTCGATCAAATCACTAAACGTAGCCTTCATTTTAACACGTCATTAATTACCCTTTTGGTACTCGATATTGGTCTTCAAATGTATCTCGAAATACATCTTAATACAAAATCTCCTAAGGTTTTTACCAACAGCTTACCACTGTGCCAAATTCTAGAGAACATCGACGTTCATATAATATTCATACAAACACATACGAAGGCGACTACACTTACACCTATTAGAACATTCTTTGAGGCCACAAAAAGGTCGTGATATAGCCATTCCTTTGACGAATATGAGTCTATTACACCAAAGTGTAAGTTTACCTCTCATTCATCATACAATATGGTTGTTTTGCAACAACAGTTTTACAGTCAAGTCCCTAAACTATAGTATAAAATGACGTTTTCCGGGCTATAAATAAACCATTTTAGTTATGTTTTTTGTGACTAGAGATTTATGTATGTGTGTTATTTAAAGTTTATTTGGTATATGTGATAGATGAGGTTATTTTCAGCAAACTTTTTTTAATGAATTATTGTATTTATTTTCAGTTGTCAAATATGGGTAAATCTTGGTATTTTAAAGTTTCTTTCGGGGCTTGTATGAGCTATTTCATGACTTTTATGTCTTATTTAATGGTTATAGAATGACTCGTTTACTTCCTAAATTAGTCCCAAATTTTTCGGTATCACAACATTTTGTGTGTTATGTCCACATTTCGCTAGCTATAATTTTAGGTGTCACGTAAAATGGCGGTTCTATTGCAGTGGGCCTATTCTAGCGGACTCAGTTCCAGAATGCGTGCAGGATAATGTCACCGCAAGCTGTTTTCAACCTGCAAATTGAACCTTATACCACGGTACTGAACTACATGTGGGACAAGGCATTGGAATAACAGTCGAGAGATCTTGGAATCCCACCCATTGCACTATAGTGAACACTCTCCTAGTATACCAGCTTAGCTGGAAGAGTAACATAAGTTCTTACTAGTACCTTTAAACGTTAAAAAATAAAGCTCTAGCGCAATTTGTCCTCGTTCTCACTAATACAATCTTCTCCAATTTCAAGCAATACCAAAAATACAACATTATTTTAAAACCAAGCCATGCATTTCATACTACCCCATAATACAAGATCTAGAGGTATTTGCCACCTAAGATAATACCGCGGTATCTTAGAAAGCGAATATGATTTGCGACTCGAAGCATCAAATCTTGCTTCTATGTAGGTGCAAATTACGAGCAGTCTGAATACTAATTTCTAGTTTCTAGATTTTAAATTATGAGGCATAGGAAGTCAATAACTTCGTGTTATGATTAGATAAGGTGCTACTATTTGAGTGTTCCTTGCAAACGGGTAATGACACGTTTCTGTGAAAGCTTACTACGATAACACGTCACTATATATAGTTGAGTGTACTAGTAGTGGTTTAGATGGTCGGTGCCGAGTGTTGTGAGTTCGATCCCCACATGAGACAAAGATTTGTGTGATCCACAAGTAGTTGTTCCGATGTTGTTTGTTGTTATTTGAATCCGTTGTTTGGACGTTTGTAAGGGCGAGTTTCCAAATACGCAACACACGAACTATTGAACTTGAGCGGAAATTGTCTTATTAAATATAAACGAAATCAGTTTCTAGTGACTAAGTTATGTTAAAAAGGGTGTTTTTGCATATGAATGGATTGATTATTTTTAGTGCTGCAAGGGATCGAAGCGAGAACACTAACGCCACACTTAAAATACTACGTCATCGGTCCAGTCGAATAGTTACGATTGCGCTTAGACTTAAAACTGATCCGATTACGAATCGTTATATTAAGTTTTATGATAGCAACTTCTAAATACCAGCATGTCTGGTATTGCACGCGGTAGACCGCAAAAGCTAGAGGCAAAAACGTCACTACTAAAATGTAATATGAATTTAATGCACCTCTACGTACCTCTTTGGACAATGACAGACGTGAATACTTACCTACTGTTCAGCTCAGCTTATAACTACTTTCTTTAACTAAATGAGCCAGTGCAGCATCCAAGAAAGTGAACACCAACTTTACACAGTTTCTTAAAGATGTTAATTAACCGAAGTAAATGTATTTAAACGACGGGATAGCGAGAAAATAGGTCAAAGGAAATAGTGCTATACTTCATTAACAAGAAACGAGTGCCAAAAATACATATGTACATGTATACTTACAGTTAAAACGAAATTCGTCTCCTGTGACCATGGCTGTTTAAAAGCAACCAAAACGTCGGGAAAAGAGTAAAGTTAAACAGTTTTATGGTTCAAATAGTAATATTTAAAATTAAAAATATCTAACGCGCAACCTGTTAAACGTTTAACCTGAACTAATCTCCAACCTATAAGTATAGTATATGGGTATCTTTGTGGTTTATTTATGTAGTTCGTCGCTGCGTTTTTTGTTGTCGTGTTGGGTTTCGGTGTATAGTATACATGTTTTGGTAGATATAAACCTTCGTGATTGAGATTATTATAAGTTACTTCACTCATAATAATAGTTTTGTGTTTGAAAATATGTAAAGTAAAATCAATTGTTAGTCCATTGTATATATTTTTAGGGCATACTAGGATATGTGTGCCGTGTAATAAGTTACTACAGTCTATATCCGGTTGCAATATCATTCGCAATTTTATATGGATGAAAGGAAATGAATTAGAGATATACTTGGTACTATAGTTTCTGGAACTTTTACTCATCGGATGAAACATAGTAACAAAATTACTATTCTAATTCTGTGCCTCTAGTGAAAAAGGGTATATTTCTAAAAATGCTACTTTACAGGAGACGCGCAAAACGCCCCGCGCGCACCAAATTAAATGTTTAAGTACGTGTGGCATTTAAACAGCTGTCAAATTAAATGCATATGATGTGTTATATGGGTATAAAATGTATGTTCTTTCTTATTCTGGTATTATTTTTTACATAAACTGAATAGTTTTTAAAATAGCGACTTATACTTACCACAAAACGAACTACGCAAGGGTATGAAAGAAGTTAGACCCCTTTTCACATACATAAAAAGTTAATTCACATAAGTGAAAAAGGATACGCATTTGGAATTATTTGTATGATAACTAAGAAATAAAATCAGATAATTAGTATAGGAGTAACTCAAAAAAATGAATTGAATGTGTACTTTACATCAACATGATAAAATTTTTAAAAATACCTAAAAAAATAACTTGTGTCCTTTTTCACATAGTTATTAGACGTGCCATAAGACGCATGTAGACTTACGCGAACCTTTTATGTAAGTTATATCCATTTTTAAACCAAAATAAAACAAAAAGGTATGTAGTTTTATGGTGTTTGTTTTTTTATTAAAGTAAAAAAGTATTTTAAGAAGTGCCACATATAACTGCTTTAACTGCTGTACTTCAATTCGAGTCGGGCACAGAGTTATTGGTTGTTCTATCAAGAAATTACCAGTAGCAGTACTAGGTTACTCAAATTTTATAATAATATGTATAGTGCATGCGGTGTTTGCTTATTAATTGGTTGTACCTTTATTCAAGACCTCTGTATATGTTATACGATATGTATCAATGTGTTTACTGTAAACAATCCACACAATAGACAAACAAATCATTTAGCGAAATATGGGTGTAATACATTTCTGCCTAACTGTTCTCAGATATGAACGTGAGACTATGTATGAATGTGAACAAAGAACCATGTCAGTACAAATATCCACATCTATTTCGAAATAATTCAGTTATTTTTTAAAGAAAAGTGCTTCACTGAAACCGGCTGTTAGCGAATGTAATAGACATTAAGCACTTCCGGTGATCGTTTCAACTACTTCCTGTTCCACACTAAACGTCTTGGTGTTTAAAAACTCCACAACCATTATGGTGGCACTTAAATGTTTTAATTACTTTTGGGTACAAGATTTTCAGTGCGTTTTCGGTATTAAGGAAAACGATTATGTTGTGTTAATATAGACAATCGTGGACACACAATATTATTATCTAACAAGGAATTAGATTTCTAATAAGTGTATTCGTCGAAACGATCATTAAATGATGTACTAGCTTTTGCCAGCGGCTTTGCTCGCATAAAAGTAGGTTAGGTTATGTTAGTAACAGTATTTTATAAAAAATAAAATATAATCTATTTTACTTGGTGATAATATAACTTTCTAATTATGAAAGAATTTTTAAAATCAGTGAATTTGTTTTTGGGTTAGATCAAACAAACAAACAGTCAAATCTTTCCTCTTTATAATATTAGTATCGATATAGACAAATCACAAATCGATTATTGTCAACTTTGTGTTCGTACGGTTACATAACTAGGATATGAGTGGTGCTTGTAACTTAATTTATTTTTCAAGTATTACAATATTGAGTGCAAACAATAAATGATAATCAATTTTATACAACTAAACATTATATTATAGTTAATTGTTGAGAATTCTAATCATAACTAATATTATAAATACGAATGTAAGTTTGTTTGTGCAAAGGCGTGAAAGCGTATTTACGCCTTTTCTGCTTTATAGATCATGTACCCAGACAACGTGTATGCGAAGTGTCATATAATTCGCATACACGTTGTCTGGGGTACAGAAAAGAAAATCCTTTCATCCAGAAAAAGTACTGTTTCCGTGGGATAGAAAATCGATATAAGCTACATTTACGCGAGCGGAGCTGCGGGCAATGTCTAGTTATTATATCTAGTTATATATGAGAAATATTTATAGGATTATATTTTTATCGATATAGTTAAGTAATTAATGATGCCAATATTTTCGTTAATTATTTGCTTGCTTGCTTATTAGTAGAATAGGAGCGATAGATAGCCTAGGGGTAGACTGCTAGACTGTCACGCAGAGGTCACGAGTTCGATGGGCTTGTGACTTTTCGAAGTTTGGTGTCTATTAAATACTTAATATATCGCTCACCTTATCGGCAAAGGAAAACATTGTGGAGAAACCTACACGTCTGAAAGGTCTCCATAATGTTTTCTTTTTTGCTCTAGGACTGCTTATATACAGGCTTGATACTATTAGTTAATTAGATAGTAAGGTTCATAGTAAGTAAAAACTGTAGTCTTTTCGTCCCTCTCCGGAGAAAGTCAGATAAAATAAATTTTCTGTCACGTCAGTTCTAAAAGTTTTATTTTTAAAATTAGCCTTCAACCTTGTTATCCGTGCAGCAAACTAGTGTTATATAAATTTAATACAGGTTAAGAGTATTAGTAGCCAGTTAATCAAAATAATAAAGATTGTATTGCACTTTTAATCTGGCTGCTGTGACACAGTTTATACTAGTATAGCAGCCAACGACGACCTCTTACTCTATGTATAATATCATTTTCATGGTTGTGTTTAGCGATGTGCACGGATGCATTCAGACAAACCCAATAATAATACTACTAACTCGCTTAAATTATATATACGATTGTATCCGGTTGTAGTTTGGGTCTCGTTTGCGTGCATCGCTAAATTACTTTATATGCTAGAATAAGAGCCAGCTGTATATTTTTGAGAACAAATAAATTTATTATTATTAAAAAAAAAAAAAAAAATCGAGAAACTCCTCACAGGGGTGGTATGTCCTTATGATTCTTGTACAGCCGAGTTCGTTTATATGTTGCCATATCCAATTGTATGAAATTAAACAAAATTTGATCGTAGGATGTAATTGAATTAACTGTTTATGTAAACATATTAATTAACTTAACTGTTTATGATGCGGCTTAGATGAGTATTTTTAGGCCTCTACGTGACTTGCGTGTAATAGAATATGAAAATGAAACCCAATGTTTAAAGGTGTAATTTATTAGTTCCATACTGAATATACTTAATATTCCATTATTATTTTAAAACAAAAGTAAAAGAAATATATGATTGGGCAACATTAATTGAATAACAACGATATTATGCATATCAACTATATTTAATAGTCTATAATAAAATACATAATTCTAAAATGTAACAGACCAATATAATGTACATAATATTTAGCATAATTTGGTATCAAAATCATTTTACATGGAAATCATTTCATAACCTTCTACATAGTAATTATAATTATACTTATCTTCTAATTTATGTTTGTCCGTCGCCTTTTGAATCTCAGAGAGCTCCGTACCAGTCAACGTCTCGATACAAAGTGAGTCAATCCGGTTGGAACATTCGTTTTTATAGGCGACGACAAACAAGTATGATTCAGGTCTTTTTATTTAACTACCGACAAATATTGTTTACTGTATTTAATTATCAATGGATTATTATTTTATAAATGTTTACATACCAATATGAAATACATAGCTATATATACTAATTATATCTAAACACGGCCATACTGACAATGCTTCGTCCTCGAAGTATTATTAATATACTATTATTTATAACACATTTTATCAATCAAAATATATTCTCTATTACATATTGACATAACTTAAATGTTTTCATCACTAAGTCATAATTAATTATTTTTTGTTGTTTTCATCTATTTGCATAGACATGGTGGTCCCCTTCAATTCGCTGTCATTGAGATAGACCACCACCAAACAAATAGGTAACAGCGAATGTTTGCCAACTACATAGACATGCCAGCCACATTCACCCGCTGCCAGTGAGATAGCTGACACCAAATAGAAGGCCGACCAGCGGTTATAGAATCCAATTGCCAACTACATAGACATGTCAATCACATTCACCCGCTGCCAGTGAGATAATTGACACCAAATAGAAGGCCGACCAGCGGTTATAGAATCTAATTGCCAACTACATAGACATGTCAATCACATTCACCCGCTGCCAGTGAGATAATTGACACCAAATAGAAGGCCGACCAGCGGTTATAGAATCTAAATGCCAACTACATAGACATGTCAATCACATTCACCCGCTGCCAGTGAGATAATTGACACCAAATAGAAGGCCGTCCAGCGGTACACATACTGATGAAAACACTGTACAGTACATAATCATTAAACAGTTATAATTTATAAGTCTTAAATATGTACCATTACTTTACATCTTACAATTCCATACACAAAGTTTACGTATACCTAAATGGCATTTTCAAAAGCAATGTTTTCGTCTACCCATTCTCCTGGCCAAAATCGTAATTTTTCTTTTGTCACATTAATTCCTTACATTACCTTGACCTTTGAGAGTGTAGCGATCATTGGGAAGGACTGAGAGAATTTCGTAAGGACCTTTAAATCTGGATTTTAATTTATCATTACGCCTTTGATCCTGACTAACATACACCAAATCACCTATATTGTAATTTTTATTATTCCGCCTAACACAATCAAATCGTTGTTTAAATTTCTCTGCGACTTTTTGTAGCCTCTGTTTGGCTAGTTCACGATCAGCTTGTACGTCAATATTGGGTTGCAAGTCCACATCATTAATAATTTCGTTTAAATGACATTGGACTTCGGGTATATTTGCTTCTACACCAATTAGTAATCGCAATGGAGAAAAACCAGTAGATTTTTATACTGTGGTGTTTATTGATTGCTGTACTTTTGGCAGTACGTTCGGCCACTCTGACGGCTCAATACACATAGTACTTAACATATTGACTATAGTTGCTACGTAACGTTCGACCTGACCATTACCTCTAGGCGTACCAGTTGCTATCATGTGAAATAGTTTCAAAATGCTTAACCTATATTGGTATATTATACCTTTTGGTACATACAACCTCGGCTCAGCATCAGGACTGATTTTATAATGCAATAAATTGTTTTTATTAAATATTGGTTACTATCCAAGTTACCGGCTTGCAATTGCGAAATTAGAGTGAGTTTCAAGGTCATTCGTTTGAGCAATTTTTTTTTTACTAAAATCCTAGGGCTAGCAAAAGGTAAATTACTTTCTTTAATTATATGTTTATTTAACAAACTTTGTATTATTTCTTTAACCTTCTCTCTTTCTATTGGGGTCAATTGGTATGGTCTATAGTAAACCACATCGTCTTTTTTTCAATTTTATCTCTAACTCACCGGTTTGCATTACCAATTGCTTCTAAAACGGAAGGGTATTTATGAAAAATGGCTTTAATCTTATTCTGTAAACTGACGTCTAAGTGTGCTAATGCCTCTGAAAGTTCTGAAAATGTATCTATAGTACTAAACTTTTTTAAGGAATTGATTTCAAGGCTATGTTGAGGTATGTACTTTCGTACTAAACGAGAACCTAACGAATCTGTGACAATTTCAACATCGGGATGTTGAACGGCGTCCCTACCTATTAGAAGATCGTAAGGACAATCAGAGTCTAAAAAATATCTAATTCAATACACAATTCTACAAATTTAACTGGTACTTTTATTTTTGAAAACACATGTAAGTTACCCTTACCTATCCCACAAATATGAAAACTGCATGGAGTAATGTGACAACCAAGACGCTGTGCCATAGATTCTTTTATTATACTGCAATTAGCCCCAGTATCAATAAGTGATTTAATGAAAATAATATTAATAGATACCTCTGTTAATTGAAATTCGCACTTCCTAAAAAATTAACCTCTTTTTCGGTCATAGAAGTATTATCATTATTATTAGATTTCGGTTTATATCTACAAATAGCATCTACATGTCCGGGTTTGTTGCAATATGTACAAAATCGTTTAACAAAATCGCCAGGTCTTGGTTCTCGTGATTCTGGCTTGTTTGTTTGTGTATTACTCCGGACGTCCTTTGTATGGCACTGCGCCCTGGTATGCCCCAATTTGCCACATATATAACATTTCACTTTATTAGAACGAGTATCTATTCTAGGGCGTTTATAAAGACTAGAACCAGAAGGATCCTTAGAGTCCCTGCCGCTTTGCTCTGAAGATCGCTTCTTACTTTTTGTATATGAAGTAAACAGGGCTATAAGTTCAGATGTGGTTTAAACACTGCTGTTGAAAGACGCCATTCTTACATTTACGTCAGATATGCTACCATACACTAATTCAACCAACTGTAACTCGGTAAAAGCAATTCTTGTATTACGTAATAGCCTTATTTTTTCTCTAGCATATTCACAATAGGAATCACATCACATGACTCGGAATTGTACAACACTGCCTTTTTGAAGTGTTTCTGCTAAATTTCTCTTTTCGGGATACAGGGCTGTTAACTCCTTACATAAATTTTCCCATGATCAACCCTCAGCAGGATCCCATGTCTCGAACCACAATAATGCAGACCCTTTTAGGGCCTTACCTGCCTTGGCAACTGTCGCAACGCTGCTCCATCCAAATTCTTTAGCGAGGGTCTCGATATTGCTGCACCACGACTTTGCACCCAGGTCGCTCGTAGTCGGGTCGAACATCGGCAGAGCAACGTCGTCATCTCGTCGCCAAGTGCCGGCAACAGCATCTTTAATCGCCTTAAGAAGTTTTTGTAAAGCAGGGCAGCAATCCATTCTGAAATCACAATATTCATGTTAGAACAGTGAGCATAAGCCTATCCCACTTCTGATAATAGAATATGAAAATGAAACCCAATGTTTAAAGGTGTAATTTATTAGTTCCATACTGAATATACTTAATATTCCATTATTATTTTAAAACAAAAGTAAAAGAAATATATGATTGGGCAACATTAATTGAATAACAACGATATTATGCATATCAACTATATTTAATAGTCTATAATAAAATACATAATTCTAAAATGTAACAGACCAATATAATGTACATAATATTTAGCATAATTTGGTATCAAAATCATTTCATAACCTTCTACATAGTAATTATAATTATACTTATCTTCTAATTTATGTTTGTCCGTCGCCTTTTGAATCTCAGAGAGCTCCGTACCAGTCAACGTCTCGATACAAAGTGAGTCAATCCGGTTGGAACATTCGTTTTTATAGGCGACGACAAACAAGTATGATTCAGGTCTTTTTATTTAACTACCGACAAATATTGTTTACTGTATTTAATTATCAATGGATTATTATTTTATAAATGTTTACATACCAATATGAAATACATAGCTATATATACTAATTATATCTAACACGTGCATCGTGTAAATAAATGACGCAAGCAACCCGTGCGAGTGACCCTAATGATTACCTCGCACATGTAGCTTGCGTATTTTGACTACACGGATGGTGTAGTAGCATTAATGATCGCCTCGCCACTGCCAGTGCGTTGAGTGTGATGTGTTCGATCCCTACACGGGACAAAAGTTTATGAGATCCACAAATAGTTGTTTTGATTCAGGGTATTTGTGTCCGTTGTTTTAATATTTGTAAAGGCCCCTGCAACACAGGTATTAGGCCCAGTGCGGGAGATGTATTTTTAAAAAGAAACAAAGCATTTAGCCCACGCTTTTACATGCGCAAGCATGTAGCCCTCGGAAATAGCTTGTGCATGCAACCCACGCGTGAAGTTTACATATGTAGACCGCACGAGGAGCTTGCACATTTAGCCTGCCAGGGTTGATTGTGCATGTAGCCAGCGCGTTTAGCTTGCACATGGTCCCTGCGTAAGCTACTCGTTTGTCTGCAAACACCGTTAATGATACAACGTACTCTTCCTAAAATTAAGGCCAGAAATGTCTTAACATGGTATAATCATAACATTACTCAGCTCTACACCAAAAAACCGTGAACTTAAATAAATAACATCGCATAAGAAAGGCGTTTATTTATAAAAGTAAGGCGACTTCTCTACTTCGTAACAGCGCTTGTCATAACTAATGAAAGCTATGGACCACCCCGTGGCAAATTCCTTAAAACATTCCAGGACTATATTTTGTGCGGACAAGACGTATATAACTTAATGGAATGATAAAGGAGAGCTTGTGTTTTTTCAGTTTGTGTAATGTCTGCTCGGATTTACATCCGTTGTTGTGTGACACAGTGTTTACACACAGCCCTTTATTTCCTTATAGTTTATTGTAATTAGTGTATAGTTATTTAGGTCAATGTTATATATTATAAGTAATAAAATATTGCTTGGTATATGGTTGGTAGGTATGTAATCCTTACTTCCTTATCCTCATTAAATGTTTGTTAGCTTGTTGGTTTCTCCTATTTTTAGAAAACCATGCAGTTAAATCATTTAATATTTTACATAGAAATAACTTATAGGCCGACAAGTAAAAGTTATGTTTGAGTATTTAATCTAGAAAAAAATATTAATCCTATATATGTAAATATTAGGTACATGGAAACAAGAGCAAAGCCTAGGGTAAAGGCTAGCCTTTACCCTAGGATTTTACTAGTAAAATATAACGAAATTAACTATAAACAAAAAAGAAACTATAAACGTAAGTATTAAAAAAATAAATGTAGTACAGTTGTACTACATTTAATTCTTAATGATTATTTCAGAGTTAAAACTGAGTTCAGTTTTAACTCTGAAATAATTGGACTGAGCCAGCGTAGCATCTGGCCCAAAAGGCTACATTAATACGAACACAGATTTGAAAGGTCAGGTATTATATTAGATTTCGATGTATCTCTCTGAACACTCCAACGGTCTCGTTACTACAATATGAAATGATTCCTGTGACGTGTGACTTATGAACTGAACTAATAATGCTTAGATCGAGTTTATATCTCGGCGGCCAATAGAGACTAGCCATTTGATCAGAATACATTAGAGTGTACAGGTGTGTGAGCAAACACTAGTGCACTCTCTAATTTTTTATTCACTTAGTTTAACATGACTGTAATCCGTTACGACTGATGAGATGTCAGTCGCAGGATAAATAATATTACGACATTGGCAAGGTATTGCGATAAAATCTCACTAACTTCCTAAAAACAGGAATTTTTTTTTTTTTTTTTCTTGGTGGAATGCTATGACGCATATCCCTCCGCGGGGGCGGGCGGAGGGATTATGTCGGACTCGCCGGGGTAAAAGAAAGATGTTGAAAAGATAATGTACCTCCCGGAATACCGACTAAACCTACCACGGTGTTCCTCGATAAAACCACTATCGACGGGGCCGCGCGAATCACTTTCGCATACGGTCGCGACCCCGCCGAGGTTTCGGCCCGCCGTATGAAACGGCAGGCCCCTACGCAATAAGACCTACCCAAGATAGATACTACAAAATAAAAGCCCTACTGTCTCCCCCTAAAGGGGGAGACGGACACGACACAGAGGCGCGCGTGGGAACACGCACGCCGCCTCTCGGACCTGGTGCTGAACGGATGGCGGGCAGGCCCACAAAGCCCGCCACCCCCAGGTCAAACCTCAGGGTGGCTGGAGGTCGTCTCGCGCCCTCCGGCGCCCGGCTCTGCGGTTGGGGAGAGGGTTTAAACGCTCCCTCTCCCGCTCCGCCGCCTCCTTGATGGAAATTACTTCCTCACAGAAGGAGGCGACGGCGTTCCACGACCTCTCACTCCGGACCATAGACTGAACTACGGCCGGGAGCGAGAGGGCAACCGATCCGACTGCCGCGATCAAATCACGGCGCTGCGATGCCCAGGCGGGGCAAACCGCCAATGTGTGCAGCACCGTGTCCTCAGTAACGTCGCGGCAGTCGCCGCAGTGGTGACAACCGGGCGTCTCATGCCGGCGTATACGACACAGGAACCGGCCAAAACATCTGTGGCCAGTCAGAACCTGTGTCAGCCGGAAGGTGAGGGCGCCATGCCGCCTCTCTAGCCACTTCTCAAACACGGGACTTACCGCCACGATCGTGGCGTGCCCGTCCTAACACCAGGCTGCTACTGAGAATTTCTTTACTGAACAACCCAATTGATTTTTTTAAGAGGTTTTAATCCGAGATCTCGTAAAACGCAGTTTTTTCAGCACGCAAATTCTATTAACGCAGAAGATACTAATTGACCTTTTGTAACAGGATATTTAATTGAATCTTACGAATCTTTTAATTTCTATTTAATATCTAACATTTTCTATTTCAAATATTACTTATATCAGAAAACAGATCGATAATAACGGAATGAGAATTCATTTTATTGGTATGATTTATCCAAATGAGAATCTGCATTGCACGATTACGTTGCGTATTCGACATAAATTCACAACGTTTTTATAAAAAATTAAGGTTGAGTTCGGGATTCCAACAAACCCATGGGTCTTAGTAGAGTATTCTAGTAGTATTCTATACTCCTTAAACAACTATGTGTTTAACAGATAGCTATTATATAACTTAGCACTTAAACCAATGTCACATTTAAGTCAGTCTGCGTTCAGCTTTACGGTTTTCCGGCATGCCTTAGTAATATAATAATAATAATAATATAATATTCTACCACATACACACAACACCATCTAGCCCAAACTAAGCAGAGCTTGTACTATGGGTACTAGACAATGGATAAACATAAATATATACCTTTTTTTTTTGTAAATACATACATATTATACATAGAAATACCCAGACCAAGACAAACATCCGTGTTCATGCACACAAACTGTTTGACTTGTGCGGGAATCGAATAATAAGCGAACTATCCGTGCAAGGTATAAACGGGTAGGCTCACCAAACGTAATTGGCTTAATAATATTCGCGTTTCGCATATCTGCGTTATAAATTCGCATAGAATCATCTCGTAACTGCTCATTAATGTGCCGCTAGGGTGCTTTGGTGCCCAGCGAGCTTCAATTTGAGTTCTTTGGTTATTTATGCGGTATTTGTACTAAGTTTAGAGTGGAGCAAATAGTTTCTAGTAATTGTTCAATTTATAGGTAAGAGATGGACGGCGTTTACTACTATTTAGTATACGGGACTTAGTTTTATGAGCAAAGGGGCACTGTTGATAGTAAGCTCGACTGCGCCGTAGTTTACTTCATCAACTTTCTACGCGTAGTGCGCTTGCTCATTGCGTACAAAAATGACGTTTGATTCTCCAACATATGAATTACCGCCATTATAACGCCTAATTTGATTCAATAAACAAACATATGTCAAATGAACTCGAGAATAATGTTATAGTCCGGAATAACAATGTATTCAGCGGGACACACAGTCGGAACACAATACATCCGATGCGTTAGTTTCGGTGTCATGCATTTAAACATGCTTAAAATAAGATACAGCCATGTTTTCCGGTACACTAATTGCTTTTATAAAAATAAATACATGCGTGGCAATGTACTATCGTTCAAAATATGAGATTACTCTTCTTGGTGTGAAATTTTTTTCGTACGATTAATTACGGTAAGCGAAACATATATGATTTGAATCTTTGTGCATTGTATGTTTTTGTTAAACCTATAAACCAAATAAATTATTGGCTCAGTAGAAATTATTATCTGCACTTAGTCTATTATAATCTACCTAATATATTACTGACGAATAATAATAAATAAATAGTTGACTAAATAAATAGAGGCGCTCATAGCCAGTTGCACTCAATGATCGGTAAACGATTATCGAGGTTAAGCAACGTTGGGTGCGGTCTGTCTATAGATGGGTGACCGCTCAGTGGTAATACATCTGAGCGTCTCCGTGCTTCGGAGGGCACGTAAAACGTCGGTCCCGGTTGTTGCCAAATTGACAGCAGTCGTTAAGCCATGTCAGAGGCCTACGGTCGGCTTGAATAACTCTTGCAACAGTTTGGCAATGGCCTGACTTCTTCTTTCTTCTTTTTGTGTGGGTAATGACCCACACGAAAAGAAGAAAGAAGAAGAAGTCGACTAATAGTCGGTCTCTAAAGGTCACAACAAAGGTCAAACTCATGTAAATTGCTATCATTAGCTAACAGCATCAGCAACAGTCGATCAAATCACTAAACGTAGCCTTTGAATGTTGTGGAATAGAAATACCAACATATAACTGTATAATTATATGTATTTACAGAACACCAAATTCGATAATAAATATTTTCTTGGAAAAAATTGAAAAACAAATGAGCAAAATTCGTAGGAAAACTAACAAAAAAATTGTCATCTGTGGAGACTTTAATATAAATATTCTAAAAAGCTCTAAAGTTTTAAATGAATACTTGAGAATAACACAAAATTACAGATTCCATATTCATATTAAACAACCTACCAGGAAAAACGCGTGTTTAGATCAAATAATTAGTAACGTCAAACAAGCAGAAAGCAAGATACATTTCTTAGGATTATCGGACCATGAAACTGGCCAAACAATTAGTATACCTGTAGAACCTACTGAAATACCAAAAAAAGCTTATTATGTACAGAAACGTGATTTTTCAGAGTCAAATATTAACAAGTTTGTTGAATGTGTAAGTTCTTTATCTTGGAAAGAAGTATATGACATGCCTAATCTAAATTTCGCGTTCAATGTTTTTCATAGTGACCTTATTCTGTTTTACAACTTATGTTTTCCATTCCGCAAAATTAAGATCAATAATAAAATAAATAATAACATATCTTGGGTAACTACTGGTATTAAAAAATCATGTATGAATAAAAGGAAGCTTAGATACTCTTACTTAAAGAATAAAACAAATGCAATTAAAATTAAATATATTAAATATAACAAAATATTAAAAAAATGTATACTTACTGCACAAAAAATTAAGAACGAAAATTATATTAAGAAATCAAATAATATATGTAGGGCATCTTGGCATATAATAAAACAGAATGATAATAAAACGGCTACTAATAGGGAAAATAATATAAAATTAATTTTACACCACAATAAAATACACACTAACTTGAATGAAATAGCTAATATTTTCAATACTCGTTTTATTGAAGTAACAAATGCAACATATCAAAAGAGAAACCCTTCACACGTGATAAAGGTAAACGACACAGATAAATTAAATTCAAGCATATTTTTAGTACCTGCCACGTGTCAAGAAATTCATAATGTTATTAACTCCCTTAATAACACCATGTCTACAGGATTTGATGAATTGCCCACATTTATATTAAAACGCTGTGCAATAGCTATCACTCCCATATTATGTCACCTAGTCAATCTGTCACTAACTGAAGGAACTTTCCCCGACAAAATGAAAATTTCTGTTGTAAAACCTATATACAAGAAAGGGTCGAAGGAATGTGTTGATAACTATAGACCGATAACCTTAATACCCATACTTGCTAAAGTGTTTGAAAAAATCATGCATTTAAGACTCACATCTTTCTTAAACAAATTCAATATTATAAAATCTGAACAACATGGTTTTCAAAAGGGAAAATCTACCACATTAGCTGCTTTTAAACTTGTTAGTACCATAACGGAAAAAGTAGACAAGAAGGTACCGACAGTAGGAGTGTTTTCCGATATGTCCAAGGCATTTGACTATGTAGACCATAATATATTGCTCCGCAAATGTAATAACTATGGTATCCGAGGAATAGCTGAAAAATGGTTGTACACTTATCTAAGTAATAGAAAACAATATGTTGAAGTAAAGGATATTAATAATAAAAATGAAGAAATATCTGTAAAGTCCTCATTAGAATATAACAGGGTTGGTGTGCCCCAAGGAAGCATTTTGGGACCGCTTCTCTTTATAATCTACATTAATGACCTACCTGATTATATAAATTACCCATGTAGTCTATTCGCTGATGATATTGCTGTAGTAATTTCACGGAATACGACGCTTAATTTTAACGAGCAGATAAACTCTACTGTTACTAAAGTAGTTGAATGGATGGAAATTAATAATTTAAAAGCAAACATAGAAAAAACTAAATATGTACAATTCTTCAACCGACACAAAATAAATAATAAATTAAATATAACCTACAATAATCACTCATTAATAGAAACTAACAATGTAATGTTTTTGGGACTAAATGTGGATAATCAATGTACATGGAATCTGCACATAGATAATATATGCACCAAGATCAACAAGTTTTCATATGCACTTTGGCGACTTACAAAAATATGTAACGTAAAGATTGCACTACAAGCGTACCACGGATATGTAGCATCAAACCTGAGATACTGCATACCTCTGTGGGGTAATTCTGTAAATATAAATAGAGTGTTCATTGCTCAGAAACAGTGCATACGCGCTATGTGTAATGCGGAACCATTGTCTTCTTGTAAACCGCTTTTTTGTAAACTCAAAATTTTAACTGTGCCCTCAATGTACATATTTGAATGCAGTGTCTTTGTTAAAAAATATCCTCAATTATATAAGTCTTTTGGCGAACACTGTAATTTCAATACCAGGTATCCCTCTAGACTAATACTTCCAAATATAAAAACGAGGTATTATAATGTGAATTGTTATCCTATGACAATAAAAATATTTAATAAGATTCCAAACAATATAAGAAATCTGCCCCTATCACTCTTCAAAGTTAGGCTGTATTCGTGGCTAGTCGAGAAATGTTTTTATAGTATTAATGAATTTTTAAAAAGTACTCATGCATAGTAATTACATTAATTTATATTGTTAATAAGAAGATAAGATATTATAATAAGTAATAATAGGCTAGCAATACTGTTCTTGAGCTATGTAAACATTTATTTATAAGATTTTAGTATTCGCATGCCTAGAAAAGGCGAAATATGTTGTGGACATGTTCTTTTTTTCCAACAACCTTGTAACCATGTTTCGTGCGAATAAATGTTTCTTTCTTTCTTTCTTTCTTTCTTTCATTTTAACACGTCATTAATTACCCTTTTGGTACTCGGATATTGGTCTTCAAATGTATCTCGAAATACATCTTAATACAAAATCTCCTAAGGTTTTTACCAACAGCTTACCACTGTGCCAAATTCTAGAGAACATCGACGTTCATATAATATTCATACAAACACATACGAAGGCGACTACACTTACACCTATTAGAACATTCTTTGAGGCCACAAAAAGGTCGTGATATAGCCATTCCTTTGACGAATATGAGTCTATTACACCAAAGTGTAAGTTTACCTCTCATTCATCATACAATATGGTTGTTTTGCAACAACAGTTTTACAGTCAAGTCCCTAAACTATAGTATAAAATGACGTTTTCCGGGCTATAAATAAACCATTTTAGTTATGTTTTTTGTGACTAGAGATTTATGTATGTGTGTTATTTAAAGTTTATTTGGTATATGTGATAGATGAGGTTATTTTCAGCAAACTTTTTTTAATGAATTATTGTATTTATTTTCAGTTGTCAAATATGGGTAAATCTTGGTATTTTAAAGTTTCTTTCGGGGCTTGTATGAGCTATTTCATGACTTTTATGTCTTATTTAATGGTTATAGAATGACTCGTTTACTTCCTAAATTAGTCCCAAATTTTTCGGTATCACAACATTTTGTGTGTTATGTCCACATTTCGCTAGCTATAATTTTAGGTGTCACGTAAAATGGCGGTTCTATTGCAGTGGGCCTATTCTAGCGGACTCAGTTCCAGAATGCGTGCAGGATAATGTCACCGCAAGCTGTTTTCAACCTGCAAATTGAACCTTATACCACGGTACTGAACTACATGTGGGACAAGGCATTGGAATAACAGTCGAGAGATCTTGGAATCCCACCCATTGCACTATAGTGAACACTCTCCTAGTATACCAGCTTAGCTGGAAGAGTAACATAAGTTCTTACTAGTACCTTTAAACGTTAAAAAATAAAGCTCTAGCGCAATTTGTCCTCGTTCTCACTAATACAATCTTCTCCAATTTCAAGCAATACCAAAAATACAACATTATTTTAAAACCAAGCCATGCATTTCATACTACCCCATAATACAAGATCTAGAGGTATTTGCCACCTAAGATAATACCGCGGTATCTTAGAAAGCGAATATGATTTGCGACTCGAAGCATCAAATCTTGCTTCTATGTAGGTGCAAATTACGAGCAGTCTGAATACTAATTTCTAGTTTCTAGATTTTAAATTATGAGGCATAGGAAGTCAATAACTTCGTGTTATGATTAGATAAGGTGCTACTATTTGAGTGTTTCTTGCAAACGGGTAATGACACGTTTCTGTGAAAGCTTACTACGATAACACGTCACTATATATAGTTGAGTGTACTAGTAGTGGTTTAGATGGTCGGTGCCGAGTGTTGTGAGTTCGATCCCCACATGAGACAAAGATTTGTGTGATCCACAAGTAGTTGTTCCGATGTTGTTTGTTGTTATTTGAATCCGTTGTTTGGACGTTTGTAAGGGCGAGTTTCCAAATACGCAACACACGAACTATTGAACTTGAGCGGAAATTGTCTTATTAAATATAAACGAAATCAGTTTCTAGTGACTAAGTTATGTTAAAAAGGGTGTTTTTGCATATGAATGGATTGATTATTTTTAGTGCTGCAAGGGATCGAAGCGAGAACACTAACGCCACACTTAAAATACTACGTCATCGGTCCAGTCGAATAGTTACGATTGCGCTTAGACTTAAAACTGATCCGATTACGAATCGTTATATTAAGTTTTATGATAGCAACTTCTAAATACCAGCATGTCTGGTATTGCACGCGGTAGACCGCAAAAGCTAGAGGCAAAAACGTCACTACTAAAATGTAATATGAATTTAATGCACCTCTACGTACCTCTTTGGACAATGACAGACGTGAATACTTACCTACTGTTCAGCTCAGCTTATAACTACTTTCTTTAACTAAATGAGCCAGTGCAGCATCCAAGAAAGTGAACACCAACTTTACACAGTTTCTTAAAGATGTTAATTAACCGAAGTAAATGTATTTAAACGACGGGATAGCGAGAAAATAGGTCAAAGGAAATAGTGCTATACTTCATTAACAAGAAACGAGTGCCAAAAATACATATGTACATGTATACTTACAGTTAAAACGAAATTCGTCTCCTGTGACCATGGCTGTTTAAAAGCAACCAAAACGTCGGGAAAAGAGTAAAGTTAAACAGTTTTATGGTTCAAATAGTAATATTTAAAATTAAAAATATCTAACGCGCAACCTGTTTAACGTTTAACCTGAACTAATCTCCAACCTATAAGTATAGTATATGGGTATCTTTGTGGTTTATTTATGTAGTTCGTCGCTGCGTTTTTTGTTGTCGTGTTGGGTTTCGGTGTATAGTATACATGTTTTGGTAGATATAAACCTTCGTGATTGAGATTATTATAAGTTACTTCACTCATAATAATAGTTTTGTGTTTGAAAATATGTAAAGTAAAATCAATTGTTAGTCCATTGTATATATTTTTAGGGCATACTAGGATATGTGTGCCGTGTAATAAGTTACTACAGTCTATATCCGGTTGCAATATCATTCGCAATTTTATATGGATGAAAGGAAATGAATTAGAGATATACTTGGTACTATAGTTTCTGGAACTTTTACTCATCGGATGAAACATAGTAACAAAATTACTATTCTAATTCTGTGCCTCTAGTGAAAAAGGGTATATTTCTAAAAATGCTTCTTTACAGGAGACGCGCAAAACGCCCCGCGCGCACCAAATTAAATGTTTAAGTACGTGTGGCATTTAAACAGCTGTCAAATTAAATGCATATGATGTGTTATATGGGTATAAAATGTATGTTCTTTCTTATTCTGGTATTATTTTTTACATAAACTGAATAGTTTTTAAAATAGCGACTTATACTTACCACAAAACGAACTACGCAAGGGTATGGAAGAAGTTAGACCCCTTTTCACATACATAAAAAGTTAATTCACATAAGTGAAAAAGGATACGCATTTGGAATTATTTGTATGATAACTAAGAAATAAAATCAGATAATTAGTATAGGAGTAACTCAAAAAAATGAATTGAATGTGTACTTTACATCAACATGATAAAATTTTTAAAAAACCTAAAAAAATAACTTGTGTCCTTTTTCACATAGTTATTAGACGTGCCATAAGACGCATGTAGACTTACGCGAACCTTTTATGTAAGTTATATCCATTTTTAAACCAAAATAAAACAAAAAGGTATGTAGTTTTATGGTGTTTGTTTTTTTATTAAAGTAAAAAAGTATTTTAAGAAGTGCCTATCTATGACACAGTTTTTTTAAATCAGGAAAACAATTCAAAATCAAACAAAAAAACAAATCAAGTGCAACAGAACCTTGAAAGTGATCCAGAAAACCTTATACGATATCAAAAAGTGCCTATAGCACAATTTTTTTTTAAATCAAGAAAATAAACCAGAAACAAAAATAAATTCTCACAAATCAAGTGCAATAGAAACCTTGGAAAGTGATCTAAAAAACCTTATTTTAGTTTCACTTGAACTACCGTTAATAAACCCGTGTTAAAAAAATATGTAGTAAGTAAAATAGTGTTTAAGAAGTTCCTAAGACACAGTTTTTTTTTTAAATCAGGAAAACAATTCAAAAAAAATAATAATCTAACAAATCAAGTCCAACAGAAACCTTAAAAATGATCCAGAAAACCTTATTCGATGTCGTCTTCGCTGTCCTTTAGAAGAGGATGTTGATCTTTTATATCATCGTCACTGAGAAGGTTGTTATAAAAAGATCGAACACTGGGGAAGAATTATCAGCGGAAGAAGAAAAATCAAATCTCGCTTTTTCTCATTTGAAATAGCTATTGGCCCATCATATGACCTAGGAATACATTCCGTTTCAAACACACTTGGGAGTGGTGATTTTCCTCTTTTCCTTTGCAAATTAACAATGTTCCATTCTTCCACATCATACAACTTATAATGAAATTGAGGAAACTCTCCTTTTTTATATTTAAAAGCAGCACATTCCGACAGGTTAAACTTTTTCTTATTTTCATCAATTTTCTTTAGCTGTAGAGGTCCTTTTAGAAAGCTAGCAAAATCAAAAAACAATTCATCATGCATTTCAATAACAGTGAATGGTTTTTGGGTGGTGTATGTCCATTTGGGTACGTTTTTTGCCTTTTTCTATTATCGCGTGATCAACATCACAATCCATATGTGTGTGGCCGGGCACTAAGAAATGATGTGTTATTGTTTCTATATTGGAATTGTTACGTACAGCAAGCAGAAACATACATACAACATAAATATTTTTATTCTGCCCAGAACAGGAATCAGAATAAAAAATAAGATGCTTAATATTAGATGCAACAAGATTCATAATATAATAAAATAGACATGAAGCTATTTGATTAGCTCCTCTGCCACCAATTCCCTCATGCCACATAAAACAATATACTTTATTATGAGTACAGTCCCTTAATGTTAAATTGTAAGTCCACAATGCAAAATGCAGCCCCAGTTTTAAGGTATGGGGTCGGCAAACATTGCTGCAGATCGAAAGATATAACTGCGGTATCCCCCTTTTCAATAGAATGAGCCCGGTCTTGTGATTTTTGATCATAAATGGTTTCTGCTCTTTTTTGATGCTCTTCCAAAAGTTTTTCAGTGTTTTTCTTTTCTAAACCTTCACAAAACTTAATTTTCGTATTTAAAGTATCACATTTCACACACGTATCAACATATGGTGTTTTGAAAGATAAGTTTTGGGCCCGGAAAACCCATGAGTAGATGGTCAACGATACCGGATTTTCATTATCCTCACAGTAAGATTTGTACATATCTTGCAGGGTCAGATGGAGCGGTAAAAATTTTTTGTTTGTCTTAGAACGACCATAATGGCTCTCATATACTGAAAAAGATAATATATGTGTTTTCACATTTTCTAACCTTTCATTGTCTATGGTTAAAGCGTTAGGCTTTTTTCCTCTTGTAGATTTGGTCACAATACCACCGCTTTCTTTAATTTTCCCAGTTACAATTTGTACAAACTTAGGGGTTTCATCGAATGTTTTTAAAAAACAACCTTTACATATACGATGACACTCTAAATTAAGCTTTAGGAAGTAGTTATTAGTAAAATGTCTGTTTTTAACTGTAGCTGTAAGTTTTGTCGATGCTTTTCCCTTTACATCTATAAGGTTACTTATGAACAAAACTCGTCTGTCGTAGTCTCCTAAGCTCCAGTAATAATTAAAAATCTTATTTCTAAATTCTTCAGGAATTCTTTCAGCACATTTCATTCTACAAGGTTCTAGACTTTTAATTTTCCTTTGTTCTACTATTTTACCTTTTCCTGTCTCGTAACTTTTTCCTAAATTTCTCTTCTTTTTTCTAGTTTCTCTATCTTCTCTTCTTTCTTTGATACTTTTCCTAGGCTTACGATTTCGGCCTTGTTTAATACCTTCTTTATCTCAAAATGACTTATTATTGCTCGTATCTGAATCTGACTCTGGAATAATGACATTACTATTACGTCTTGTGCGCATTTGTAAAACTGAACAATCTGAGCTACTTGCGTCAAATGTATTTGGGATGAAATCGTCATTACTGTCTGTAGAATAATCCAAATTGGGGTATGGTAGCGTATCAACTAACATAGAAACAATATCAAGACATATGAGAAACGTTTCATCAGAATCAGTGAATATATCGTCATCATTGTCAGGCTCTACGAAAAGGTTTTTGGAACATCCAGGTTTCGGAGAAAATAGTTTAGAGTTTTCTGGCATTGATGAGTTATTTTTTAAACATTCAAGCCTTGGAGAATAACTGTTTGAACATCCTGGTCTTGGAGAATGATCTCTGGAATGTATAGCCTTTGAAGAATAGTTTTCGGAAGATACAAGTACAGGAGTAGATTCGTCATCAATACAATCTACTTCATCCATCATTGCCATATCTTTGGAAACAAGATCCATCAAACGATTAATGCGACCTCGACCAGCCATTCTAAAACAATAGATATATTTATTAAAACATTACTCCAGGGAACCGCAATATAAAAGTTAGATAGGTAAGTCGAAATAGAAGCATAAATTAATGTGACAATTTTACGTATCTATATAATTATACCTACTATAAAGTGTAGTTAAATATGTCTGTGAGGTTGACTCACTATAACCATTGTTATTGTACTGTTTTTGTGTTAAGACTTTACTAACATACATACAAAAACATAATAAAAAATCAATGTCTCCTCTTCATAATAAGTTACGTAATGGAGTTTTAAAATAAAAAATTGGTGTAAAAGGGTACATTTAGACAAAAATCTAAATAACAATACGTACGCTCTAAAATAATTTACTAAAATATGTGAAAAAAGGTACAACTTACCCGCGCAATTACCGATTTTCTGCAGTGCGTCGACACAGGTTCCCCTCAATAGAGTGCGTGGACGACTGAAGGAGCGCGGGCGCTGCGCGCTCTCCACCCACCCGCACCGTATCCCGTATCGACCAGTTGTATCTTTTCTCACGAAAAATGGCAGCGACTTTTTGGTTTAGTTTTAGTTATGTCAAATTACATTTGTTAATATAAATATTTCATACGTGAAAACTGATATCAAAAGACTTATTCTGCATTTTTATCTTTTATTTTGGTGAAAACGGATTTATGTCAAGTGATATCGTTACTCACTAAACAATTTTTAAGGAACAAGTGTACTTGTGCCGGTATTCACCAAATGAATTGAAGCTCTGACAATATATGTTTATTTAGATAAAAAAACACAAAATAAAAAAATCTTAGTTCTGTGTAAAGAAATTAGAGTGCACTTATACCCGACTTTTGCAATATTTTTAGTGTTAGTTAACCCCTTTTGCACATTGCTAACTTCCTTATTTTTAAAGATAAGTAAGATCTGTTTTCACGAATTGATAGATCATTTTTTTTCTGAACATTTTGGTATACTTACTCATTTTCGACAAAATCGGACTTATACCCTTTTTCACTAGAGGCACAGAATTATTTTCTTATTAAAGGTACCGTCACTAAATAACGTGCAACTACGGGCTGTGCTAAGCTTAGTAGACGGTTGGACTGCCACGTAAAGGTCCCGAGTTCATCTCAAGGTCACCTCTGATTTCCTAAAGTTAAGTTATTATATCCGTATGCAATAGTTAATTATCGCTCGCCTGAACTGTCCAGAAAAATATCGTGAGATAAACAGCATATCTGAGAATTCTACATAACTATATCGAAGATATGTGAAGTGTTAGTGGGCCTGCGTGGTGGACTGTGTCCTAACCCGTCTCACACGTAAAGACACCGATCCCCAGCAGTGAGACACTTTATGTACAGGGCTGATATTATATTATTATTAATCTGCATTTCAAATTGCAATACTTAACATAGGCTTCTACCGATATGCGCCATAACAACCTATTGGTTATATCGGTATATCGAAGCATAAGAATGCGCTTTAACTAAAACAATTGGATCATAAAATACCCTCACAAACTGTCTCATACTGTTTCCCTACATGGTATTGTATACGCATTGCTTTTTACCAGGATTCCGTAACCCATTAACAACATCAACTGCCTTGTTCGATTTCCAGATCTGGTTAAACGTCATTATGATTTTATATCAAGAATCTCTATTGCCACTGCGCCAAGTGTTGTGGGTTCGATCCACGAGACAAGAACACGGGACAATATTTCTGAGTATGGTGTTCTTTGCATCCGTTGTTTGAATGTTTGTAAATTTCGCCGCAAATTTATTCCTAGGGGTATTTCTTTTGCAAAAAAGAAATAATTACTAATGAAACAAATTTTCCAAACGGAAAGGCTCATCCCATTTTGAATAGGACTTAAATCTGACTAGTTTACTTGCGCTGCGTCAATCTCACGGGCAAACATACCGTGGTATAAATATCTTGAATTAATGTCAGGCGTGATTTATATGCATGACAAGTTACATTCAAATCCTTTCAACGGTTTACGCGTGATTGATTAATGAGTAACACTCCCACGCGAATTTATAATATTAGTAGAATAAAATGTGAGTGCGGAACATACATTTTCTTGAAGAATTAGACAAATGCCTAACTCTTTAAATAAGACATGCGTGAAGTAATATTTATTGATAAATTTGAATACTACGGACTACGGACTTGCGACCCGCCTGATTGTTAGCAGTTTTTGTTGCCCTTGAACGCTTCTAACAAAGGCCACAACGACGTCGCTCACCTTAAAAGAAAAACTGTCTTGTCAGCATTTAACTCCCAAGATCATTGGTCTTCTGCTAGCACAGCGCGTTTTTAAGAAGTCTGGCATCCTTTCTTACCGATAAAATATCTCTACGGGTCATTTTCGTCTTATACAGCTACGGTCCTCTGCAATCTCGATATACATATTATCTATATATTAATAGTGAAGCAAAAACTTTGTAGCTGTTTTTACGAAAATTGCGCGGACGGAGGAGTATGGAATTTGGTACAATTAAAGTTTATATGGAGAAAGAGAGGCGAATACTAATATTTTTATAAAATATGCATTAGAAATACATTAAATTAATGAAAAACAATTACACGCACACAACCACGCATTTGACTTTCGTCTGACGTCGTACAATTCTTCGTAACTATGGCTACATAGACCTTATTTATATGTAATAAAGAAAAAAAGGAATCAAAGAAATCTTAAGAATACTGCAATGGAAGAGTATATATGGTTAATATTGTCTTATGTTTACGCGAATGTTATACATTGAAATTAAACACTTTATACGGATTTTGTCACGTTGTTCGCCTTCCCAAAGATGAATTCGTCGCACTGAAGAACTTGCGAACTAGGCCAGAAATTACAGTACTCCGTGCAGATAAAGGAAACGCTACTATCGTAATGGATACGTCAGATTAGAAACATAAAATTGAAAATTTATTTTCGAATGAAACTACATATTAACAGGTTAAAACAGATCCTACAACCAAGATTGTATAGCAAACCAAAGATATCATCAATAAATACTCCGAGAAACTAAATCTAGACGTAAAACAATTAATACCAGCCTGCACAAAACCTCCAAAGCTGTATAGGTTACCAAAAATACACAAGGAAAATGCTCCCCTACCTCCTATTGTGAGTCAGATCGACACACCAACTTACAGACTGGCTTAGCACGTAGCGAAAATACTCTCACCACTCAGAGGCAACTCGAGAGCACATGTGAAGGATTCATACAAATTTGTGAGTGAGATTAAACACCTACGTCTCACAAACAAAGAAACAATGGTTAGTTTTGATGTGCAGTAATTATTTACATGCATACCTGTTCGTAACTATTGATATAACTAAAAGAAAGCTAATAGAAAATTATATGCCTGAGGAATATGCAGAAATACTAAACCATTGCTTAACAACTGGCTATCTGTAGTGAGACAATAAATTCTACATACAAGTGGATGGTGTGGCAATGAGCTCCCCAGTATCGCCTGTTATTGCATATATATGGAGGACTTCGACGCTCGAGCTTTGCAGACTACCACCATCACACCCAGGATTTATAAGAGGTATGTAGACGATACTTTCACAAAATTACCAACAGATAGTGTAAATGCATTCCTAAAACATCTTAGTTCCATTAATAATAAAATCCAATTTACTATGGAATTAGAGGTAAATAATTCATTAGCTTTCTTAGATGTTCTTGTCATCAGGAATCCTGATCATACTTTGAGCCAGACTTTGTATAGGAAAAATACCTATACAAATAAATACTTAAACGGTGAATCTCATCACCATCCTAAACAATTAGCTACCGTGGGAATGTCTTTGTTTCAGAGAGCCCACGGGATCTGTGACAAGAAACACCTGGACGTCGAGCTTCAACTTGTCAAGCAAGTACTGCAAGACAACAAGCTCCAACAGCCGCGCCGCCGTCACGGATCCCGAGAAAAGCCAGCCACAGTCGAGCGCCAGCCTGCCATACTACCATATGTAAGGGGTGTCACTGACAAGATTGGCTACATCTTGAAGCGAGCTTCAATCAACACATACTTCAAGCCGCCAACGAAGATAAGTAAATTTTTACCATTCGTCAAGTGCCAATTACCTTTACAAGATGCAGGGGTCTATAAAATAGATTGTGACTGTGGACTCTCATACATAGGTAAAACCAAGAGAAGCATAGGCACCCGCTTAAAAGAACATATAGCTGATGTTAAACACCAACGCTCGTTGAAGTCTGCTGTGTGTGAACATGTGCAACAGGGGACCAACCACTACCTACGATTTGACAAACCACATATACTCGCAAAAGAACACCGATTCCTACCAAGGATGCTTCGCGAGGCTATTGAAATTAAAAACATCCTAATTTCAATAGAGAGGATGGTTGGAATGTACCACCAGCTTGGGATCCAGTCATTCAAATAGTCAAACCCAAGAAGAAGCAAAACACAGCTAGACTTCATGATACTTTGAGCTCATTCTGCGTAAATAGAAACACCAAAGATTAAATTATGTTCGGGTACTTTGAAATAACTAGGTACACTTCAGAACGTTGGGACAACTACCATCTTAGTCTCCCCGTGAACATGGCTGCTGTAAAGCAACCGAAACGTCGGAGCAAAGTGTAAACTGAAACATAAATAGTTTTAATTAAAAATATATAGCTTAAATAGTAGTAAAGTTCAATAATAGTAGTGTTAGAGTTTTCAAAATTATGTGATAACAGTGTTATAAAGTAAAATAAACAACGCGACAAAATTCGTATAAAGTGTTTAATTTAAATATATATAGTTAAGTAAATAATAATTATAATTTGTTTGAAAAAGATAGGTAAATTAACCTGTATAGCCTTGGCGAAATCTAAAATAAATGTGATTATAAGGGTAAAAGTATAAACAATAAAACCTTAATAACGATCAAACTTAAAATTTACATCAATTATGGTCGAATTTTGACCACTAGGCGATAAATTTCTAGTTCAAGTTCTAATAAAACTACTTCTTTTTTTATTCTTATCATCATCATCATTTATCATACGTCAGAGGATTTAACAAACATTTAATTAACGGATACACAGTAAACCCAGGCTCAAAACAAATAATTTGCGGTTTACATAATACCTAATTGTACCGTGTGGGATTCAAATCTGCAACACTCGATGTGCTACATCGAGCAGCGCTTAGGCGACGGTGTCCTCGCTACGGCAGCCGTCTAGTTGTAGGTTTCCGTCAGTTCTTTTGCACGCTAAGTGCTCAGGATTTGACCGCAATACCACTTGAATTTATAATAATACCAGTTTGTTTCTGACGTTTCTATTCCATTTCTATAAGTAGGTAATTTAAATTCACAATAATGCAACTAAACGGTGGGCTAAGGCTTCCATTTATGGCACTAAGGCTTAAATATATATGATTGGTGCCTAGCGGTGTTATCTTATCGAACAAGAATAACAACTATCAGGGCTTCTAAACGAGCAATATTTTACTGTAATATGTTACCATCTATACAACATAATTATGCATCGGCCATTCCAAACATAATTGTGTAGCTATATAGCCGAACCCAACGCAAAATATTGCCGTGTGTTTCACAGTTTGTGTATTATTTGCTGTCCACGTTGCTGAATACTATATTGCAACCACGTCATGCAGAAAACAAGTCAGGCCCGAAATCTCTTGTTTTTAAAAATGTTTCAATACTAAGATATATGTACTTGTGCAGTTAATCTACAGTCTTATTTCAGAGTAAAAAGTCTGTTAAGTTCTCGTATAATTGTGACCTTGCATTAAAAATATGGGATATCTGTCCCATATTTTTAATGCAAGGTTTGAAACAGATTTGGCTCATTATATTATTTGGCAAATAGATAAATGAAATCATTTTGCGACTAATGTCTTCGTTTATGCCGCTGGTCATTCTATAAAAAGTAGAATTTGGCAGGGTTTCTTTTGGGAAAAAAAACTTTCATGACTTATTTCATATTATCAGGCAATCTCGTTTTGAATACTTGCTTTGAGTCGTCATTAGAAGGACAGCAGTGAATATCTAAATGCTGAAAGCGTAGTGAGTCTTAACTTTTTTTTTTTCTAGTGTCATCATCATCCAAGCTTATAAAAGCTACGAGTATTGCTTGTTTTCCTCTTTAGCGATATAACCTCAACACAATGCTTCAACAACCCGAACAAGTCTTAGCAGCGACACAATAAGGATTATTATGTATTCATCGAACCAAGTCAAGTGAGAATAAGCTGAAGTGTCTGCCAATATGTGGCGACTGTACGAATGAGCTAGCTTCCACTAGGAAGCACCACATTCTTATGAGAAACCGATGTAAAGAAGTAATCTAGTAACACTGTCACTACGTAGCGGCTGGTAAATTAAAGTTCTGAAATCTCACATACCTACTTTCCCATTTACCATTCATTCAGACCAAATCAAAATCTTGATTGCATATCAATTGTATATTTTGGGTGTTACATGAAACCCCATCAGTGCACTAAATTTATACAAATGCAGTAAACATCATATACTTATAGCTAAATTGAAATAAATTACACATTAAGATAATTTAAAGAAAAGTTATGTAATAATAACATCGTTTATTAATTTTTTGGAGCCGTCAACGTACAAATCATTTTCTTTTCAAAGCGATCATAGACTCTCTATAACTTAATACCATCAGACAGACTGTATGCTTGTATGCCATCTAGCCTGCGTACCAAAAACGTAAACGTTTTTGAAATAGATTGGCATATTACACAAATCATAGTCAAAGTCAAAAATCATTTATTCATGTAGATCATAAACTGACACTTATGAACGTCAAAGTTTATGAGTAGGTAAGTTAGTTTAGTGAAGTTACTAAAGATACATTAAGGTTAGTTGCTAAGTTCAAGCAAAAGGTTGAGCCTATGAGAAGATACCTGCAAGAGTCTCCCGGCAATTTCAGTATTTTACGAGCCCTATGTACAAAGTGTTATAGCTAGCAGTCTTTCTTCAAGATGTTTTTCCACACAGAATGTATTGAAGTTACATGAAGCACTTGAATAAATCAGTAAATACGTTAGCTTATGTAAGAGCTTGTGAAGCAGACTACAACTGAACGGTACCTGTGACTATAATCGTTGCTTTTTATCGTATTACTGGCGCTCTAAAGCGACCGGTAGTAAAATCGTTCTATTCACACACATAAACCTTTGGAAAGGTGGTCTGAAAATAGCATGGACTTAAAATAATCACTGCTATTGAATAGCGAGGATTTTTATCACAGCATTCGCTTTAGTTCGAGGCAGTTCTTTTCATTCGTCTGACACTTCTAGGAATAATGACTAGAGATGCCATTGAGAGTTTCACCCGCGCAGGTGTTATTGAACGAGTTGTATGTCGAGTAATATAAACCGTGTCAGATAGAGTAGATGTAAATTATCGTGTCATTTCATGTTTTGGTGATTCGAGCCATAGAAAGAAAGAAACATTTTTTGATTGCACTGTACTTATTGCCTTATTGATTGTCGTGGTGACGCAGCTGTAGCGGAGGCGATTACTGTGATTGAGGTCTCGGGTTCTAATAGAGGGCTACAAAGAGTTATTGAGTTTTCTGACAAGAAAGTCCCAGCTACAGCCCGGGGCTTAGGAGTTGACGGTGTTACACACCCCCTTAGAATGCACGTAATGCCATTGGTCTGTGCCCTGATCTCTCTTCGGTCATGCCGAATTTCCTTACGATCAGACTGAGAGTAAAGGAATAGAAAGTGTATCATAATATCTCCCGCACAGATAGCCAATCTCCATTCAGATTGGCCGCTGCGACCAAAATTCAGTATTGAGGAACTTATATTTACTTATTGACAAAAATTGTTTCTTGTTTAGATCGTATTAATTTTTAGAGATGCATCTACTATTGTAGTGGTTTTTGATCAATCAATAAATTAAAATTAATGTAGATTTTTATTTTAGTAAGCGACAATCATCTATTTGGACATTGCGTTGTACTGTATTTTGCATGATATGATTTGAAGTGCCTTTTTGTTCTTTTTGATCCGAAAATTTTACATATCCGGCAGTAAAACAGTAAACCGACCTTAAAACTCAAAGACGGCGGCTTTCCGTTTTATGATCGTCACTGCAGTTTTTAAACTGCGGTGACGATTATAAAACAGAAAGTCATGAAAATCAATCATCAATTTAATTTATACTTCTCAACGGGAGATCACTATCCAACAGTTTTCCTTTGTCGGCTAAACCAATTTATTAATTATAGATATATCTTTCACAGCGGGGTGTAGCTCCGCACGATATGTTTTACTTCATTCATCTAGTAGTAATTGCTGTGATGAAGTTTTAAGGTTTTGTTCACATTGAGCTTACTTTATACTTTACTATTTAGACGACTATTGGAGCGCGTTCTTACAATGCATATAGCATTGTAAGAACGCGCTCCAATAGTCGTCTTGTTTAAAAATGCAAATAGACGATCGAACATGGTGCGACCGAACCAACACACGGTACGGTGCTACGGTGCGCTCTTCACAACACATTTTGTTTTTGTTTTTTGTTTACAAAATACATCTCCTTCACTAGGAATAATTCTATCAAGGGCTACACACAAAGAACACACAGACTCTGAATAAAGATATGTGGATCACACAATTCTTTGTCTTATGTGTTTGAGATTCGAACCCACTCGGCGCAGACAGTGGCAAGGCAGCCACTTAAACCAGTGCAGGGCATTGTATAAAAAAAGAGTAGCAGCACAGACTGCGGTAATTGGTAGACGACAAATAATTCTAATTGATAGCCGGACGGCAAACAGTCAGCAACATAACATACGCGTAGTAGTGACGTAAAACTCCGCAATCATTGTCGAACGACTGTGCAATGAACCCCGCGTTCATTTTACGCACTCGTTAATGTTGTCGTGTGATGACGTAATAAAAATTTAAGTATTAGTTTAATATCGTTTTATTGCAGAGAAATAAAGTTTCGGAGTAATCAAATTAATTATCTGGATAGTATCGTGTGTGATGAGGCAAAGAACAAATCGATATAACTATTATACTAAGTTAAATATATAGAACTAGCTGTTAACGTGACTTTTTGGCGTTTCTGTACGTTACGTATGTATTTTATGGTGTTTCATGTTTTATCATCACATAAAATTTCTTCAAAATCGGTTCAGCAATTTAGCCGTGTAATTGTTACAAACATACAGTTACTTTTTTATTTATAAAATTAGTATGGATTTCATTTTATTCCTTTACCTTTGAGTCAGCATAGTGTGATACCCTTGTTACTGCAACCGAATGCTTTGTCCCTGAAGAAGTAGGCAGAAGTACATTACAACCACATTACGGCCTTTTTTTGGTCACACATAATAGGCGGCGAACTTATTGTTACCTGGAAAAAGTTCAGACTCAGTTTCATTAACAGCAAACCCATTAACACTTTATCCGGCAATCGAACCCGAGACCTCAAGCACAGTAGTCCTTTTTACTATAGATGCGCCATCGAGGCTGTCCTTAACTAATTCAAGATAAGTATTGAATTAACTTAAAGGATACTTTAATCCCAGTATTCGTTTGCGAGGGTTTCAAAAGCATGAACAAATTTTAGTATTAGTGCCACTATTTAATGAGAATGCATAGCAATGTACATTATATCAATGAATGGATTAAATGTAGAGCCTCTTTGAAGACGCTATTAGATATCAATACTCGGAGTGATCTATTCATCTCACGTCAAAGTTCGGCCTTAGAATGCAATGTTATATTGAACGACCTGTATATGAATATAGTCATGTTAAACGTCATTTACAGGCTGCCTGCAATTTTAAATCTTTCCTACTTTATGAGATCCACATATTGTTGTTCCGAGTTTGGGTGTTCTTTGTGTCCTTTGTTGGAATGTTTGTAACATCCCCCGGGACACAGAAATTATTCCTAGTTTAATTATATTTAAGAAACAAAATACCTACCTAGTGCAAAATAAAGTAGGTATCTGTGTTGAAATCTTCGCTATTTAACAGCAGTGATTATTTCAACTCGATACTATCCAAAGACCATGTTTTCTAAAGCAGTTTATGTGAATAGAACGATTTCACTACCGGTCGCGTTAGAGCGCCAGCAATACAATAAAAGCAACGATTATAGTCACAGGTACCGTTCAGTTGTAGTCTGCTTCACAAGCTCTCACATAAGCTAACGTATTTACTGTTATTCGTGTGCTTTATGTAACTCAATACATTCTGTGTGGAAAATCTTGAACAAAATTATATACATACATACATACATACATAAATTCACGCCTATTTTCCAGAGGGGTAGGCAGAGACTACGGATTTCCATTTGCTACGACCCTGACACACTTCTCTGGCTTCATTCACTTTCATAACATTCCTCATACACGCTCGCCGGTTTAAGGTGCTCACCTGGCCTTTATCCGGAACGTCTCCGACCTGATTAAGAAAGGTTCGCCTAAAAAAAAAAAATTATATTGCTTATTAGAATTCGCCCGCGCCTTCGCTCACGTAAATTTAGGTTAGGTTACAACGCGATAAAATCCGTATAAAGTGTTTAATTTTAAACTATTTGTGGATCAAACAATTTTTGCCAGGAGTGGGAATCGAACCCACAACACTTGATGCATTGGCATTTTCAGACAAAATACAATGGTTCTTTAAAAAAGTGATCGTGAGCATTTTGCAGTTATCTTCTCATAGGATAAACCTTTGCTTGACAATGTTATTTTACTAAACGCAGAAATCAATAAACTTTTACGTTAATAAGCATTTCTTTGTGTTTATTAATAAAAGATTTTGACTGCACGTGATGGTAGTGCAAGTGGTTGTCACCCCACTGCCACCGCGCCGAGTTTGTCAGTTCGATACCCACATGGGTCAAAAAATTGTGTGATTAGATAATTTTTTGTGAAGTGCACCGCGACAACAGATATTCCTAGTACCGGAGTCTTCTTTTCTTTAACAATAGAATAAAAACAATATTTGTTCTATCTTGTGTCATTCTGTATACAAGTCGAAGCCTATCTTATTAATATACGTGTTAAATACACGTAAATTAAAAGCTACTTCGATACCATTAGAGAAATTGAAAGCTTTCATCGAATGTGACTAAAATTTGGCTTCTGTGTTGTAAATGCAAGCTTGTATACGGTACGGCACGTGTCTTATCTAAACGTTTGTGTGTTTCATCTATGGGTAAATCTTAAATTCATTGTATTAATTGTAGTAGATATAAACCACAACCAATAGAAGCTACTTTTGTCTAGCTTGTTGGAGTTATACAGGCGTAATAATAATATCGGCCTGGTATATAAACTGTCCCACTGCTAGGTCTGTTCTCCGTGTTTGAAGGGCTACGCCATTACCCTGGCTCAGTGCAAGTTGGTATACCTCATACATTTTCGAAAATTGCGGAACTTAAAGACATGCAGGTTACTTCACAAAACTTTCTTTCACTACTAAGCGAGCGATAATTAACTTTTTAATATACACATATCATTAAAAAGTCAGAGGGCTTGAGATCGAACTTAAAACCTTTACCTGGCATTCCAACGGTATTTTATAAGGATGCCATCACCAAACTTCGACCGACTTAAAAATTTACATAATAAAATCTATATAAAACACTAGTTTTTGTCCGCGGCTTCGCTTGGGTACGTAACTTTATTTTGGATGTTATATACCCTATGTTTTTCTCTGTCCCTGAAAATGTGTATATGAAATTTCATGCTTATCGGCTTAGTAATTAAGGCGCAAAAGCGGAACAAATAAACAATGTCACATTAGCATTTACTATATTAGTAAGGCTTGCGACAATAGGTTTGCCCTTATTCCATGGAATCTAAACCTAAAGACAGATATCAAAATATCGGTGCAATACAACTCTGCTTACGCTTTCCAGGATTAACAGACTTAAGTTATAAATAAATTAGTGAATAGCCCCATTCTTTTATTAAACGTTGTCTTAAAAACATCTACAGAACCGCAGTTACCACATCTTAGACCCTATATAAGTAATTACATAAATTATAAAATTTTATCGTTCAGCGTGCTTGTTTACATTAAATCGTTGCGTTTAAAGGTTGTACCGGCAAAATAAATTTATTATAATCCCTATAAATTGGGCCTCCAACGATATTATAATAACGTCTTACCGATCGATAATGTCACAGTAACGATCTATGAAAATATTCGGTAGTTTCGACACCTTTACCATATTAATAGATGATTTGATGCGATAATCGAAAAAATGTTTCAATTATTTAATTGTGACGGCGTAATATACTTATAGTTAACTTTAAGGGGTAGATTGTATTTGTCTGTGTGTTGATGTAATATCTAGAACTACTGAATTATAGAGATTTGCATTACGTGTAAAGGAGACGGATACGCTTTCATACATTCTTGGGCCTGGATGTAAAAGGATAAAGTTAAATGAATTTAGAGCTTATATATTATTAAACTATCTCTGAAAATTCTGTGTATTTTGGCAATCTGAGAGCAGAGTTATAAGAGATTTAGTAAAAGTGAGGTTATGCAACAAGTTGACAACAATCTATACTAAACAGCTGATTTTTGAGCTGCGCTTGCTACTTTGTTTTACTAGACAGTTATTTACTATATAAATTGTAGTATGTATTGTATTGTATTGAGTGGGAGGATATTAGGAAACTCACAAATAGATTAAAATATAGGGAAGACAAGGATGTGATGTTTAAAAATAAAAATCACATTTTTGATAATAATTATCTTTTATTCATCTTCAATTATAATCAGAATACCATCTAAGAAGTGCGCAGGTGGTAGATGGCTGACTCATGATGCAAGAGAACGACCACAGCGGAGACATACACTACGGTGGCCAAGTTGTTGTGGTTCATCAACAGATGGTTGTTGAGCCAAATCCCAACAAGCTTGGCAAATATAGTCACTGTTGTTTACCTGAAAGATGAGAAAAGAATTTAAATAAAAAATGTAAAATATACAGTCAGTTTAAGTTTTTAGTTGCTTTTACATGTAAATAATCTTCATATGACTATAATAATATGTTTAAGTATCTATACTTTATTTGTAAGTATAATGCAGGGGCCACACTTAGGTTTAATGCCGATAATTATTAACGTGTTTAGGAGCACTTATTAACAAGCAGTGTCAACTATTGTAGTAACAAGCATGATTTTTTACAGTAGGTAGGTTTCTTTTATAATGAAGCCGCCACTAAGAAAGGATTTATGGAAAATCAACCTCTCAAAATAGGTTGTGTTCGTAGGTATCCAATAACGCGCTAAAAAACGACGTTAAGCATTAGTGTTGCTCCTGCATAATGGTTATGGAAAACATAGGCAAGAACCTATAGTGACAGACGCTGGGTAGCCAACAAACAAAAGGTTGTACTTACAGGTTCTGGTGCACGCCATTGACGAATCACTGACAGTGTCGTTTCATCATCTAAAGCTCGTCGCCCTAGTGTATTATAGCGACTAGTCGCTATACCACAATTCACACAGCGATCCAATGTGTGTCAATATCCAATCGATAAGCAGGACGTAAAATCCAAAATAACGAGCCAAATTCAGACGAGTAAACGAGTTTATCCGTATTCGTTAAGATAGCAAGGGTCGTACAAGTTAAGCAAGATCAGAAGTCCGTAGAAAGAAAGCACTGGTTGGGGAATATTTATAAAAAAACTGGAAACACATTCAAAACGCACACGCAGTAAACGATACGAGACGAATGATCATAGATTGAGAGTCAGGTAGCTGTCACTGTTAGCACAGATTAAAAATACAGTTGACAAACACAGGTAATAAATCGATCTGTAAACGAGAATCAATTTACAGATTTATTTTCATCAAGTTAGTATTTCGATACTTTTAACTGTTGACATTATGTTAATTATTGTTAAATACATTCACTTTGATTGAATCAATCATCTGGTGCAAGTGATTTTATGTTTTTTTTATGTAATACATTCACATTAATCGATTATAGTAATCGATATCCTATTTTATTGGTGACATAAACTTATTTTTAAGATTTCTCGTCTTCCAGATTGTGAATTAAGCTAATTTTTTATATTTTGCAATAGAAAAATACAACGCTTTTTTTAAACCATATCTTAACTTAAAACAGTCAGGCCCAGAAATACCCGTCTCCTTTCGCTAGCTAAGGTTTTAGGTTCTACGTCATAGAGAGTGAGCCTATTTTCGATGAGCGTCGGTTTCTGTGTGAATTTATTCACAGAGAAACCCAATAACTTTAGAATTGATACTTCGTGCACAATAATCGCTGTGCTATGGAAGCAATTTAGAAATAGTTTTACTATTAGATATCTATAGTATTTCTGAGTAACATATATCATAATAGGCAAAAGCAGCGATAGCTCAGTGGGGAGACCAACAGACTACAATGCAGAGGGTCTCGGGTTCGAAACCACGTCGCGCACCTCTGACTTTCGGAAGTTATATGACTTTTCGAAATTATGTGCGTATTGATTGACAATAATCGCCTGCTCCGTGCCTCGGAGCTGCCTTTGTATATATTCCCAGTAATAAACTGAACATTCCTGTTTCCCAAGAACTGTTTAAAAGTCTGTGTTGAGTAAAAGATCATAAAAATAGTCATTGGCAATTGAAACTCACCTGTTACGAAGTACAAGTATAGGCGAAATGTTTTATTAATATTATCTAAAAATAATATATTGATGGAACGCCCGGATTTTTCAAGGAAATCCGTAAAGATAAAAGGACGGTAGATAATTGAAATTGACATGTAAATTTGAGTATTGTGTTAAGATTTGTTCAACATTTCATAGAGGACAATTTAAAAATATAAAATTAAAACGAATGTTGGAAAATTTCGAGTACTTAACTTACTTACACCATCTGTGCAGTCAGTTCAGTTTTTAAAAGAGAACAACCGTATTACAGACCCTCCCTATGTCGCGGGGAAGTTACAAACATTTAACAGACACAAAGTATTAACACAGACTCAGAACAATAATTTGTGAACCACAGAAATAATTTTCCTGTGTGGGATGCAACCCACAACGGGCAACGGGAGGGCGACTATTTGCCCGCTATGCTATTCGTGTAGTCCCGTATTCATAGTGCAGCACAACATGAATATAGAACAAAAAAGGATTCTTTCTCACAGTAAGTGATTGTAGCAATACTATAAATAATATATGTGCTAGAATGACGAGTAGAATACTTAGCAGCGTAGGCAGAAATATATACGGTTATGAGACCTTACACAAGTGTTTTATATGTGACTGTACTTAGATATTTTATTAAATAACTCGAGCACTTCCGTTTACCATACGTGTTCCCCATGTACCATGGGGAACACGTACCGTACAGTCGGCAACATAAGTAGCTTAACATTAAACAAATTTGTAAAAGTACCTATTATATATATTCTGTATTTGTAAATTATGATTTAATTTACTTACTACCTTTTGACTACTACTGTAATAAAAAATGTTACATTTGTTATAATTTTGTAAGGCAATCGAAATTGGTAATACAATTAATAATGCGTGCGGTCAACAACATAAGTAGCTGAACATATACAATTCAAACGTATTATTCTGTGTTTGTAAAATATAAAAAATAGTGAGTCAACTTGTTTTTTTTTCATTATTTTTTCACATTACCCAAACACAATTTTTTTTAAATTTAATAATAATAAGATACAAGCGTTTTAAATTTGGTAGTATGGGTAAATGTTAAATCAATGAAAAAGGATGCATGACACAAACTGTGTCGTAACCGCTATTTAAATGCAGCTGCCCGAGGGAGATAGCGATATATCCTCATGGCTACAGACGCACTTTTACTTATATCCAAATATAAAATGTGAGTGTGTGTATAATTGATACTGTTTGCACAAAAATTTGTTTTGATTTATAATTGCTCTTGTGTGTAAAATAATAAACAAAATCAAACATAGGCAACTTCCATATTTTGAAAATAGAGGCAATATAAATCTGGCAAGTGTGTATCAACTTATGTTGCTGACTCTACTCTAAGTAAGTACATTTCGTCAAAAGTTTTACAACATTTTAATGCAACGTCTAGACTAAGTTATTAGTGCTCCAGTAAATTAATTCTAGTCACTTTGATGCGACTTCATATTATAATGGATATTACCCTTAAGTCCCGAGTTTGGAAGGAAGGAGTGAAATGATTTTAGCGTTTTAAGGTCAACGAGATTAGGGTTCGAATTCATGTTAACTTTAACTTCTTAAAGGTATCTCTCGGTTTGAGGTGATGGCATATATGCAGTAGAGTTTCATAATTTTTTAAGGCTGCTGAAAGTTTGCTAAGCCTTGGCCAGCCTAGTGAAACCTCCACTATACATTCAATGATTCGTCCATTATTCTTCTACATGAAAACGAGTAACCTATTAAAAGTAGTTTATTATCCCGATCGCTATCTTTTTTTATTTCGCTCGCTCAGATTTTCAGGTTTTGTTTAATGTGTTCAGATTACTCTATTTTCATATTTTACAAGATTCAATGCGGCGGTAGTCATTGGGATAATACATTGGACTTGCGATCAAGAGGTCGCGGGTTTGAATCCTACCCATTCCACTACTGACGCGAATCCACTCCTGACACAAGCATTCTAGCTTAGTTGAAGGGATTTACAAGAATACTAGTAATCTGAAACCCAAATTGTTAGAAATCTTTAAAAAAATTATTAAAATATTACCCTGTAGTGTAGTGGCGTGACATCATAAAAAAAAGTCCAATTGTGTGAATTCACAGCATTTTAGCAACTAATAAACTATTATTCTTCTTTTGTTTGCGGCGCTTAAAATATTATGTTAGTTCTCTTTTTGCAATTTTTTCATAGTAATCTGTTTCTATATTCGTGAGTGGTGCAGAGATAGTGAATGCTGTACACAAGATCTCGAGCTCGATTCTTGGATCTGTCAAATAATTCTTAGTCTAATGCCCGATAGATGGTATTCTCTCTATTACGTGTAAGAGAGGGATACAGCCGTGGGTGCTATACCTACGTCTTTGGGTATATAGGCGTAAGACTATGTATGTATGTAAATGAACGTTTTTATAAACGGTGAGCATGGACGTTAATTTTTTTGAAAGGATTGTATGTGTTTCTGTACTCATCTATCTGTTTGCTATAAACGCTTTTACAAAAGCCGATTATCAGGTATACATGTTCATGAACGTTAATAGCGATTCAACATCCACCACTGAACGCTCGCAGTAAATCCCAGCGTTATTTAGTTAAGTAGGTACTTACTAATTAAATGTCATGTCATGTCGGCCCTGAGCTAATAGTCTTTAGCCTATTTTAAGAGCGTGTTTGGTATGTTGAGCTGTCAGTACTGGATGTTTACGGCTCGTATTAAATTTCGTAATGTCACTTTAGGTACAACATTTAATTTGTATTGTTTGACAGTGACATGTCTTCTACGTTCGTCGACTAATACTGATAGCTATAGAATTGAATTAGGATGTACATGTTTTAATCTAAGCTTTAGTGGCGTTCGGACGAACTACGTCTTGTACTAAGCTTAACAATCGTTTCTGAGAAGGCTGATTGTTTAATTTACATTGCCTGTTCAGTGAATTGTCAACGTAAGAGCGGTTAACAGTACAACACAATGAAAACCAAACATCATTTTTAAGTATTTTAAAATACGTTTCTGTGAATTAAAAGTTTATTTAAGATTATTTTCTTTCTGCTATTTCAGTCTGCACAAAAAGGCATTTTGTAATTTTTATTGTATACTTGCTGTGGCAGATATACATAAAAGTTATAAAATGCCTTATTTTGATTACTGTGGTTAGTCACAACGCGTAAATACTCGTACTTCAAATATATTACACAGTATGATGACGGATCTGTAGCATTTAAAATAATATTTTACGTTGTAATTCATTAGATCACTTCACGCTACAGAGATTTGATTGTAATAATAATAACATAATATCAGCCCTAGTTACTGTCTCACTGCTAGGTACGGGCTTCTTCTCAGTGTGGGTAAAGCCATTGTCACCACGCTGTCCCAGTGCGGGTTGGCAGACTCCACTTATCTTCGAGAACATTATGTAGAAATCTCAGACATACAGGTTTCCTCACGATGTTTTCCTTCATCATTGCGCCCCAATAATAGTGTTAGTTTCCAGTGTTACTAGATTTTCACCAGTAATCATTAAATACACTAGTAAAACTAACATTGAGTACCCAAATTTATATTTGTCTAAAAAAACTTCATTGCATTGAGATGAGCCAACGTACTCTCTGCCGAATATCTTATCTTATCTTATGTATGGGGGCCAGTCAGCACAGACCGGCGACACTTCGACCCATTGGGATCTTTTGTGTCGGCCCCAAGATTTAGCCCTTAGCTATCTATTTATGAATGTACTGCATCAGTCGTAGCGTAAACTTCAGAGGGAGAAGCCTGAAGTACTCAGGGTTTGGATATGCCAATCCCATCAGACCCATCCTCAATCCAGCCAACGCGTCGCATTCACATAGTAGGTGCGATATGGACTCGTCCTGTTCACCACAGGCTCTGCAGATCGAATTGTGAGCCAATCTCAATCTGCACAGGAAGTCGTTGGTGCCAAAATGGCCAGTGAACGCTCCTGTGAGCAGGCGTATTTGGCTCTTGTTATACCCGCAGAACTTCCGGGTAAAGCCTGTGGCTCTGTTTGCAATGAATTTCTTGGAGTGTTCCAGACCCCTCCGGGCCTTCCACTCTAGCCTGTGTTTGTCATTGCCATGTGCATTCAAAGCTGCCTTGACGGTGCTCTCAGAGAGTCCCACGAATGGCTCGGGGCCCACAAACAGTTGCTCCGAGCCCTTTCTGGCTAATTCATCAGCCTCCTCATTGCCCTTCACCCCTGCATGCCCCGGAACCCACACCAGTCTGACTGTGTTCTTCCTGCCAAGTTTGTTTAAGGCCTTAACACAGTTCAGGACCAGTCTGGAGTCTACCCTACACGAGTCCAGAGCCTTGAGAGCAGCTTGACTGTCACTGAGAATATACACAGTCCTGTCAGTGACATTACTGTTGATATTCTCCTGAGCACAGACAATTATAGCATAGGTTTCCGCTTGGAAGACCGTTGCATATTTGCCCATGCTTTGGCTCACCTTGCAGTCGTTGGTATAGATACCAGCGCCCGATCCTGTTTCCATTTTGGAATCATCAGTGTACCAGATGAGACAACCCTTGTCAGGACATTGTAGACCTTGTCTCCATTCGTCCCTCGTGGGGACCTTTATTTTAAAATTCTTTTTGAATATGTGCAATGGTTGCATTTTGTCGCATCCCATGCTCATAATCCTTTTGAGATCCTTTGAAATCTCCAATTTTATGTGTCGTGTTACCGGCATGTTGACGCTCCACAGCCCATGCACAGATAGTCTGTGTAGCGCCTTAATCGCCTCTGACTCCACGACAATGTGTAGCGGCGTTAGATCCAGCAGGACCTCTAAAGCAGCCGTTGGCGTAGTCGGGAACGCCCCTGTTATAGCCATGCAGGCCAATCGCTGCACCTTTGACAGCGCGATCCTGCATGTAGCTAGTTTAGTTCTTGGCCACCAGACAATGCTTCCATACGTGAGTATAGGTCTTATCATCATCGTGTATAGCCACTTGATGACCTTGGGCTTTAGCCCCCAGGTCTTCCCATAAGTAGAACGAATCATGCCGAAGACCCGCTGGGCCTTCTCTATGACTTTGTCTACATGAGGTTTCCACGTTAGTTTGCTATCTAAGGTCATGCCTAGATACTTCACCTCCATGGACCATTGTAACTGCGTACCATACATGGAGAGAGTTCCCAACCCTGTCAGATCCTTCATCCTAGTAAACGGCACGACAGTCGTTTTCCCTGGGTTGATCGATAAATGATTGCTACTGCACCATTTTTCCACCGTAATCAGGGCCTTCTGCATGTGACTAAATACTGTACTCGGGAACTTTCCATTGATGAGTATCACCAAGTCATCCGCATATCCGACCGTTAAGTACGGACCTTTGTTGAGTTGTTCTAGGAGTGAATTGACTACCAAGCACCATAAGAGTGGTGAGAGTACTCCACCCTGAGGGCAGCCCTTGGTTGTCTTTGCATACATTTAATCTCCTAACAACTCAGACCTAATGATTCTACCCCTGAGCATACAATTGATCCACTTGCAAATGGTTGGCTCTATACCGTGATTTGCCGATGCCACACTGATGGCATCAAAGGTGGTCCGATCGAAAGCTCCCTCAATATCCAGGAATGCAGCAATGCAAACTTCCCGGTTCTCTGATGCATGTTCTGCCTTATTTACCACAAAATGTAGTGCCGCCTCAGTGGATTTGCCCGACTGGTAGGCACATTGTAGCCTGTGGAGGGGGAATTTCCATAATGCTCCCTCCCTGACATGTCTATCTACTAACTTCTCCAGGGCTTTCAAGAAGAACGACTCAAGACTGATAGGTCTGTATGCCTTGGCTTCTTCGGAGTCCGCTTTGCCCGGTTTCGGTATGTAGATGACTTTAACACGCCTCCATATCTTTGGAATGTATCTAAAAGCTATGCAGGCTCTGTATAATCTGCACAAATGCGGAACCAAGAGTGCAGCTCCCTGTTGCAGGATGATGGGATAGACCATGTCTGGACCAGTTGACTTAAATGGTTGACAACCATTTAGAGCCCAGCCGACCTTCCCTTCATCCACTACCTTCCTAGCAGTGTCCCAATCTGCTTTGGTTGTGCGGTAGCCTAGTTCAACCAGGCTGATCGGGTCCTCCTGCTCTTTTTCTATTATCTTACAGTCTGGAAAGTGTGTGTTTAGCATCATTGCTAGTGTCTCCTTACCAGACCCTGTTCGCTGCCCATTGCCATCCTTAATGGATGTCAATGGGTGTGCTCTGACAGTCGAGATAGCCTTGGAGAGCCTCATTCCCTCAGGAATTGTACTGATGTTTTCACAGTGTGCTCTCCAAGCCTTCCGTTTGGCTTTCCTCACAGCTTTGTTATAGTTGGTCAAACAGCGAGCGTAACCGCTGTAGTCCCTGCTGGTCCTAGCATTGTTAAACGCTCGTCTGGCTTCTAGCCGCAGTTTGACCAACTCTGGCGTCCACCACGGTACCCTTTTGGGTCTAAGTTCCCTCTCAGGGCAGTTGTTTGTCCAGGCCGTATTCACAGTCTGGACCAATTTATCTGCTGTAAACTCGATGTCTAATATAGAATTGAGCTTACCCTTAGAATCCTCCAAATCTATTCTGAGGTCACTCCTAAAGGAGTTCCAGTCCGTATTTCTGGGATTCCTTCTACGTGCTGTAGGAGCTGGAACCAGCGTCCTGTACTTAAAGCATATGTAATTATGATCTGACAAGGTAATCTCATCAGACACATGCCATTCGACAATCTTAGTGCTAGCCCTGTTGGAGGCTAACGTGATGTCAATTACCTCTGCTCGCCTACAGTCAGCGAACGTTGGCCTGTTTCCCTTATTTAGAATTTGTAAAGAGGTACTTACCACATACTCCAGTAGTTTTTCCCCTCTTACATTCACATCCGTGCTCCCCCAGACTGTGTCGTGTGCGTTGGCATCGCACCCCAGGATCATATCCAGGTTCTCCCGGCTGCCATATTCAACAAGGTCCTTTATCTGTCCAGATACTATTTCCTTGTCCATGTAGTCAAAGTATGCAGAGGTCAGGATTACAGTATCTCGCCCTCCGCTCCCTCGCATATCGATCTTAACTGTCGTAAGATCCCTAGAACAGAAATTGTATAAGGGCATTGCGTTTATGCCATTTCTGACATATACACATGTCCTCATATCATTAGTGGAACAGTTATAAAAAATTACACCTCCCGTCCCACCCAAGCCTCTGATCTTTCCCTCTTTAACACAAGGTTCCTGAATCAGGGCTATATCATATTCATTCATCCGCAGCTGGCGGGCCAGAACGGCCATCGCCCCTATGCAGTGATGAAGATTTATTTGTACGCACCTTAGTCCCGCCATACGGTCTGCCTATATGGTAGCGCCTTCGGTGGTAGCCATTACTGGCCACCCCCCCTGCTCTCCTCTTCCAACATCGCCTCCGCAGTACCCGGCGACGACGACAAAACCAGACCATCAATATGTCCGATTATGTCGTCGGTCTTCGGTGACGCGCAAGGCGAAGAGGTGAAGAGAGCCGTACCCGACTCTACCGGAATTACGGGCTCTTCCCCGTCCTTTGCCCGTGATTTTGTCACAGCAGGGGCCTCCCTCCCCACGCCGGCATCAACTGGCCCCTTCTGCACGTTCGGATCCTCGAGGATCTTGAATGTGCTCTTGTCCATGCCAGCATGGAGACAGTAGCCACCCGCCTTGATGACCGCGGCTGAGACACTGTCCACCAGGATGATGCGCCTGGTGTGCGTCTCTTCGACCTGCGTGCCCAGCATCTAGGCACCAGGTATTCCTGGTCTTCCAGGCCATTTTGATTGGCCTTGGAAGCTCCTTGGCGCTGACCACTTTGAGCTTCACGTTCCCAACGGTTTTCCCGTCGAGACCGCTAAGCCACTCTGCAGCTCTCTCTCCCTCACATGTAATGTGCAGAGCTCCTCCGAGCAATGCACCGACACTGATAGCCGGCAGAGGATCCGGCGTGACCTCTAACAGGTCCCAAATGGCCACCCGTATAGGCTCCACCTACTCTGCAGCTAATAGAGCGTCAGGGAAGTTGTCAGCAACAATGGCCATTTTGACTCCCGTCAGCGCCTCCCTATAGGAGTCACCTTGGGTTTTGGCCCGCTTGTTGTCACCGACCTGAGTAACGCTCTGCCGAATAACTTTAAGCCAGACATTTTGAATTTCTACTTGATAGTTCTAACAAATCCTGCTTCTAAGGTTGTCATTTAATTTATTTGTAGGTAACATAATACGAAAACACAAAATTTTAATAAAAATATGAATGAAATTCCATCCTTTGTGCAATAGTATAAAATCTGTAATGTATGTATATCATATTTGCTACTTCATTTTTATTTATTTGTAGACTTCTTTATCTATTTCATACAATGTTATTTTTTAAATCAATTTTGTCTTACGCATAGATAACGGTAGACAACACGAAAGATAGTAAAAATCAATGAACGAGTATAAATTGGACAAAAGTTACTTGAAAGAAAGTAGGCAAAGATATGTAAGAAGTTCTTTAAAGAAGCTCACGAAAGTAACAAAAGGTTCAAAGGACGTAAACGTTCTCGTCCACCGTGATATCGATAACGATCTCTGCATGAACTACCTGCCGCAGTTCTCCTCAAAATATAAATTTTGAGATACTAGAAACAAGATACAGACAGCTATTGGCCCGTCTCTAAACAATAAAAGTAATAAAATGGAAAATAAAACAGCTTCAGGTATCACAAATATGTATAGTCCATTACTTACTTGTCTTATTCAGTGCACAAATATGGCGTACTGGTAGCTACAGACCCATCTCTAGGTATAGTATTTTAGTCATATCTATTGATAAGAGGAAGAATAAAGTCTGAAAGCAGCAACTGAACTATTTTATAACAAACTGGCTTTTGCTAGCGGCTTCGTACCTCGGGCACACTTATCCCCATTGATGAGGCGACTCAATGGTGATTTGTGAACTTTATGTTGGCTTTGGCCATAAATCCCTATTGCTAAGTTCATGATTGGTCAATGGGGATTTGTGGACAAAAAGTTCACAGATCCCCATTGATGGGGATATGTGGAATAACCCACCTTTTTCTGGATGAAACGTTTTTTCTCTTTCTGATGAGGTATCTATAACAACGTGTATGCGAAATTTCATGACGGTCGGTAGACTAGTTAAAACATTAAAACGGCATAAACAAAGTGACATTCGCATTTATAATATTAATTTGGATTATTTGATAACCAATAAAGGTAATTAAGAAAAATCAATATAAACCGTAACAATGTTTATCAATGACCATCAAATTGAGTTTGGAAGGAAAGGAACAACCCTAATAAACTCTACATAACATCATTGTTCATAATTACGACAGATAATGACACTAGTATAAAAGGATTCTATGAAACAAGAGCTTATTTAACAAGAGCTGGTTGAATTTAGGTTATAACCTAAGTTTAACAAGCTCTTGTTACTTCTCTCAATTTAATTCTCCGGCTAGGGCGCATATAATTAGCTTTGACTAGTTGAGCTTAGAACTTGCACAATTTGAAGCGGAGGTTTAAAGTTTGCGTTTAAATCGTTGGCTTTGATAGGTGGTACGTTGGTTTTCATAACTATTTTTAGTGATATCAGAAGTTTGTTTTGTTCAAGCTGTTAGTGGAAATTTTGTTTGGTTATTATCCGACATCACACCAGAAAACTTGGTCCTATGGTTCCACCTATTTATGATCACCTTATAATGATTTATCTCAATACAACCTCGATGCACTTATCGCGCTTTATCAAACGTCAAAGGTCCCAAGTTCACCTACGTATTAAAGACATTAGAGTAACACGGACAAGAGAGAAAAGCGGTTTTGTGTTGTGACATGTATTTCAAACAAACAGACTCAATATATGTCATACTATCGGTTACACTTTCAACGAAGCAATTTAAAAGTACCTAAAACGTATCCCCTTGATACTGATAACTATCTTCGTTACGTATCCATCAGCTTAGTATCATATAAAGTATTCTAGAAAATCCATCAATTCGCGCAGTTTTCGAGGTTATAAGCTGTCATCGCAGTTTTATAGGTAATGTTTTTATGTAGCCTAAAACATTATTACGCTATTTCGTGATCAAATAAAATGCGAATTCATGTCAAATTTATTAAGAATGTATCTCTTTGCAAGTACTTTGTCTAAAAATGTATGTCATCGTCAAATAAAATGCAGTTACATTATCTACAGATCGCAACGTACACTAAAAAGAGCCAGACCAATTCCAGATCTTGTTGTTGTTGAATGTGATAAAAATAAATAAAGAAGTTAAGATTTATTAAGATATTGAACTGGTTGTCCAGAGATTTAAATCTATAGATCTGCTATATTTCCGTAGATAGTTAGACCGGGATTAACACAGGTAGCTGTGTTAATCCTGCTCTTGGTTCTCAAGTTTGGGAACTTATTTGGGTTTTCTTGTGTAGTATTCTTAGGTGCACGAGCCTTCAACGTTGTCAAATTGACAGCAATAAAGATTTTAAGTAGGTGTCACAAAATATATAATAATACGACATAAAATATACATCGATCTATTGTTACATACATTGTTATACTTTTTTAGAATCTACACAAACTAAGACATGTTTTTGAAATAATGGGCAACTATCAAGTAATTTTTTTTCCAAAGTCGATCGGTAAAAGTGAAGATAATAAATAAATAAATAAATATTCTACCACATACACACAACACCATCTAGCCCAAACTAAGCAGAGATTGTACTATGGATACTAGACAATGGATAAACATACATATATACTTTTTTTTTTTTTTTTTTTAAATACCTACATATTATACATAGAAACACCCAGACCAAGACAAATATCCCATGTTCATGCACACAAATGTTTGACTTGTGCGGGAATCGAACCCGCGACCTCAGGCGTAGCAGTCGGTTACACTAACCATTACGCCTAAAATATTAATTTTGATAATGTTTCATATTAATAACGCCCAAAATGGTATTTGAATTAAATAGTACAAGTATTAAGGAGTACGATACAAAAAAAAAGATGGCTGAAATGTCTTAATTTGAAAAAATAGCAAAAAATATGAAGAATTAAGAAGCAAAATTCTGAAAAAATTAAAATTGTAACCATTTTCAGAACGTTGGCAACCCTGGCTTAGAAAAGCCATTTTCTTACAGACTGGCCTCAGGACTACCACCTACTAATGGGTTATCCATTATTTACGGCAGACCCTGTATAAAATAAATAATAATACGATGCGAGCATTTTGTGACACCCACTTGATATTTTTATAAATACACCAGCAACCCGCCTCGGCTTCGCACGGGTGTAATACTAATTCCAAACGTTTGAAATAAATAAATTGTTTTTTTTTTTTTAATTATTGTTTCTTAACAATATTCGTTACGTAGGTAAATGCCTAACTATTATACCGGTCTTTTTTGTGAGCACTATAAGCATATAATACACTATTTTATGTATCATCAATCTTTTGCAGCCCACGCAAAATAATGTCTTTTTTAGGAACATTTTGATAAACGTTGATAAACATTGTTGTTATTTTGATTGAAATCTCTAATTTTTAATAAAATGTTGCCTATGATACTCAGTAATAATTTCTAATATTGAAAGGATTCTTTAAATCGGTTGTGTAGTTTTTGAGTTAAATCTTTACAAACAAACAAGAAAATACAAATCTTCATAATATTAGTATAGATTTATTTAAATGTCGTAATATTTTCTTAATTATACTTACGAATATAGTGTTGTCCTTAAACACTAAAGTAAGAATCACGCGTTAAAGATTTATTGTATTCGAATATCATACGAAAACAGCCCATCAACCATTCAAATTTAACTATATTGTACTGTCTAACGTTTTAACAAGACATAACGACAGAAGTAATTATATATTTATAGACAGGATAGAAGCGCCATTTCTCTCATTCTGTATTGATGAAAACCGTCCATTTATCTTAACATTGTCCCTTCAGTTACACAAGACGAATATAACGCTATTTAACTCCGCAAATATTGAATTACTTCATACGTTTCTTGTCTTCATTTGACGTTTCAATTCCGTGTTTTACTTCTGTATTTTAATAGCGTAGAAACAGAAAATCACATTTATTTATCCTTGAGGAAAGCGAGTTTATTTAAAAAGGGGGAGGTTTTTGGTAATTTTTTTCCTTCATACAAGAAATTTTAAGGTTATGTCAATTTGGTGCTTTTATTGCTGTGGTAAATTGGGATTGTATAATACAACGTAATATCGCCCTTTATTTAAAAATGTTTGTTGGAATTTGAACCAATCACATTGTGTGCCTTCAACGGTGATTCAAATTAAAATTATTTTGCTGTTTACGTGTACCTATAAAATGATAATTTGATTACATGCCAGTTATATTGTTGTACGGTATTCAAATACGGTAACGTTGCCGTAAACAGGGCAAACAATTCGAGATTTTCTACTAAAAAGAAACTTTAATTTTGTCAATTCGAAATTAGCATTTCAGAAACGATATAATCAAATAAGTCTTCCTATATTATAAAGCTAGCTTTTGTCCGTGACTTCGCTTGGGAACAGTTCTTATTTCTGGACGTAAGGTAGGTACTCTACGTTCTTTTCAGTAACTACCCCTGACAATCAGCATGCGAAATTCCAAAATGATGGGCCAAGTAGTAAAGGAATGAAAGCATAACAAACCCAGATTCGCATCCTAACTAATATTAAAAATGCGAATGTGAGTATGTTTGTTAATACCAATCATCATTAAATTTTGCATGAACGTTGTCACGGGTATAGAAAAGGACATAGGTTAGCTTTTATCCATAAAAATACCGTTCCCGATGGATAGAAATTTAGTAACGAAAACTAGATTAAAGCGACCGAAGCCGCGGCAAAATCTAGTTTATAATGTTAGTTAGGATAAAAGGACGCGGTACAGGCAGTATAGCAATAATTAACGCCAAAGGGAGATTCTTGAAATTGCTATACGATGAGGTCCACACTTGCAGTGGTCCCTGATGCCTTATTTATTTGATTACAGTGATTAGGGTCACAGCCAACGGCTACTTTCCACACATTGTTTTTTCACTTCTGTGAATCGTTGGTTGCCTTTTTTAAGTACAGTCGGACAAATTAGGTTATAATATTGCTAAAGTGGAATGACTGTAGTTATCGCTTACCACCAGGTAATTGGCACGCTCGTCTACCACTAAAAGCAATAGAAAAAGAAAATGGGTTTAGGTAGGCAATATCTCCTTGTAAGTCGCTAGTATATCCATAGGTACTGGAAATGCTTACCATACAAAATATCATCTATCATTCCTTACTTTGACCGTACCTATTTAACACAATCGTTCAGCTTTTGACATCAAAGCAGTACGATTACCAGACCGCAATTTCTGGCATTCAAACATCCATGTCCTGTGACGTTATTTGATATATGTATATTTCCACTTCTCACGTATATTTCCACCACTCGTGTCGCTATCAACATCTCGTTTGTGCGTAATGGTCCTCAATCCTAATGCAGTGGAAAACCTATCGAGACTGCTCTGGGCACGGTTCCAACTCAATGCTGTTAATAGCGATTTTTTATTTAAGTTTCGGCTGTTAGAATGATTAATTAGCGGTAGAATGGCACAAAAAAATCTGTGGTGTTCAAAATGGTATCAGTTATATGGGACAGATTTGGCATAAAATGTATATGACATTTAAAAATATAAACGCTGTCATGATTATCACTTACCTAGCATGTTCTTTATTTACGATGTCTTAGTAAAATTTCGTGTTCATATTCTTGTTCTTATTGTGCTGACTGTACTTAAAAGAGTTTATAAAGTTTAAAATTAGCCTTACAACAACCTTTGCATAGTTATTTGTTTGCCAACGGTTAGCAAATTACATCGCGAAGATGGTTAAACTGACTGTTTATATAAATAACAAATATTCTTATAAAAAAAAATTGCGTAAATGTAAGATGCGGTACCGCAGGTATGCGGTAATATTGTCTTACATTTACGCAAATTTTATGGGGCATTAAAATGAAACCACTTTTATAATTAACTAACTTTATAATAAATTGTTTAAAAAAACAACTCGTGTCAACAAATCGTGGTTTAATTACAAAGTTTTACCTGCGGTTTTGATCGTTTTTGAGATATCCTTTAGGTTGCCGCAGGATTTAAGTCATTCATTCATGCTTGGTGTAACAATAGCCTCTTCTCGCGTAGATCCTACGAATATACCCACTAGGGAAAAAGTCCTATGTCTCATCCAAATTTTGAACGGAAAAATTTAACGGTAACAGACATCCAAACATCTTCTCACAGACAGACAGGTACCGTAGTTTTCAAATAAAATGCAAATTAAGTGCTTAAGTATTCGCGCTGCAAACTGTACAATCTTATAATCAAAATTAGCGTATCAAAGTGTACTTGTCTGCCAATACTACATAGTTATTTGTGAACCAACTTCAAGTATACAATTATGTCATCAAGCACCTTCTTTGTTTGAGGGTTCCGTACGCCAACAACTCACATTTGCGATCTCTTGTGTTAAATTCTCGGGATCTGCATAGTGTTATTGGGTATTTTAGTTAAGAAAAGCTTAGTTACAGCTAGGAGTATGGATATATAATCCATACTCCTAGTTGTAACTAGACTAGAAAAAATAAACAGGTATATACATAGGTACCTGTTTATTTTTACAGTCAATTTAAGTAACCAATTACTTGCGTTCCTATTAACCACGCCATCTAACCCAATGTGCTTGTGCTATCACGTTGGAAGTGCGGTATGTAGAAATATGCTTAAACTATAGTATAAGTGGAAAAACCTTATTATAGTCCTATACGACTCTAATAGGGTTTATCCCTATAAATCTTAACTCATTTGGCTGAATCTTCCTGTGACCATAGCTCCTGAAAAGCAACCAAAACGTTGAGGTAAATTTAAATAATTTACTAATAAATATTATTCAAAATTAACGGCTATATAATTCGTATAAAGTAGTTTATTTACAATGTATGTATGTCATTTTTATTTTTTTTATTTTATTTATTACAAGGACATCCAGTAGTTGTTACAAATATTTAAGACACAAAAATTACAGTTTGGTTGTTATTAGTACAAATTGCACAACTTTTTAAGGAGTCACCGCATGCACTAAATTAGCGGACAGTAGCACTACACGTGCTTAGGTTATAATTACAGATCAGATACAAGATTTTAAAAAAAGTAAATTATACATCGTATGCAACTTTAAGGAGACAATGTTTGATGATTTGCGATATTGACAAGTATATATGTATACACAACATTACTAGAAACATTGATCACACACAATTACGGTTTCTCAACAACCTCAACACAATAAATCTGAATTTAATTAAGCTAGTGTTAAAAATATCTACTTCACAGTCCAAGGAGTTGTACATTCTAGACAATCTGGATAGTGCAGACGACTGTTTTAAATTTGTTCTTGCAATGGGCTGATGTAGTAACCCGGAAATTGCAGCCTGTCTTGGAATTCGACGCGGCACTCGAAAGGTTATGGATGACAAAAACGCTGGACAATCTAAACCATTTCTAAGCATCTTATATAAAAAGGTCATGTCATGGAGTTGTCTACGAGTCAGAAGACTATCTATTTTAAAATGTTTTAATTTTTCTCCATATGAAAGAGACTGTTTATGTATCCTAGCAGCAAATGTTAAGTGTGCAACGAATCTTCTTTGTATACGTTCTATTCTCAACTGGTGTACTTTATAACTGGGTGACCATACCACACTACAATATTCTACATTGCTTCTAACGTAAGCATTGAATACAGATATTTTGGTTTGTGGATTACGGAAGAATCTAGAGTTGCGAAGAATAAATCCTAACATTCGGGAAGATTTTTTAATAATATTATCAAAATGTGGTAGGAAGGTAAGTTTTTTATCAAAAAGTATTCCAAGGTCTTTAATGATGGCCAGTTCTTTGAGCTTTACACCTTCGACATGGTAATCTGTCTGGATGATGTTAGTGTTACGGGTGAAATTTATAAAGTTACATTTGTTTACGTTTAGAGTCATATTATTGATAAAACACCAATTGGAAATAGCATTTAGGTCTTCCTGAAGAAAATTACAGTCTGAATGGGATTTTATACTTTTAATAAGCTTCAAATCATCAGCAAAAAGGTAGGCTTTACTATGTTTTAGATTAGATACTACATCGTTAATGAAGACATTAAACAGCCATGGTCCCAGGTGAGAACCTTGAGGGACTCCAGATGTCGCCATGTAAGATTTGGATTGAAACCCTTTCACAACAACGTATTGAGTTCTAGCTTGTAAATAAGAATTGAACCAATCCAGCAAACGACCACATATTCCACAAGCTGACAATTTAGCTAATAGTTTGCAGTGACAAACCCGATCAAAAGCCTTCTCGAAGTCCATATAAACGGCACTGACTTGTATACCAGCGTCGACTGCGTTTACTAAATCGTTATGGTAAGTAACTAAGTTTGTACTAGTGCCACGAGATTGTATAAATCCATGTTGCTCCTGAGCTATCATTTGGCAAGTATGGTATTTTAAATAGGGATAGATAAGGGCTTCAAAAACTTTAGCAAATGTTGATAAAATCGAGATAGGTCTATAGTTTTTGACGTCAGCTTTATCGCCGTTTTTGTATACAGGTACAACTTTGGCTGTTTTCCAGGCTATGGGAAATACACCAGAAGATAATGATTTGTTCATGATGATGTATAGAGGCAGACTTAACGGTAATGCACAATTAGAAATAAATAAAGGAGAAATATCATCTGGTCCTGCACCCTTATTGATATCGATACTTTTTAAATGCTTATAAATGTTTTTTTGTTGTATATATATCTTTCCTAGACTGCCAGAACCTAAATCAGTATTGTTATCAGTTCCAATAGTATTTACCCTGGAGCTATCGCTGAATGTTGATGCGAAGTATGACGCAAATAAATCACATATACTAGACCCAATCGATTCTTTTCTATTATTTAAATACATTGTTTGAGGGTACTGTGATGTCCTGTCACGTTTGTTTTTAAGAAAACTGTAAAAGTATTTTGGATTTAATTTTATGTTATCTTCGACTTTTTTTATGTACTCGTTGTAAGAATTGGTTGCCAGAACTTTGCATCTTTTATTTAACATATGAAGTGAGATTTCGTCTAAGGGGTTTTTATAAGTTTTAAATTTTCGGAGCAATTTGGTTTTTTCTTTACTTAGTCTAATTAACTGTCTGTCGAACCATGGTGGGAACTTGCCTTTATTAACTGGAACTTTTGGCACAAATTTATCGATGACTATATTAAGATTTTCATAGAACAGGGAAACCATTTCATCCAAACTATCACATTCATTCAATTTTTCTGACCACGGGATTCGATCTATTTCTGCCTTGATTTTAATGTAATCCGCTTCATGAAAGTTGCGTTTTAAATTACCCCTGTTACTGCTGAGCGGTGTTTCTTTGGTAAATCTGACTGATATGTCGATAGGTACATGCAATGGATCAATTGGTACCAAGGTACCAGTAGATTTTGTAACACCAATACTTAAGTTATTACCCAAAACTAAATCCAGTATTTTATTTTTATTATTTGTGATGTTATTGTATTGTGTGAAGTTGTTGAGCGCTACAAAGTCCACCAGTAATTGTCCTAAAGAAGAACCATTATACGTAATAAGTTCGCTATTACCATTCGAGCAATCCGCCCAAGAAATACAACTTAAGTTAAAGTCTCCTACAATACACAAATTGTCTACAATGTCTGATACTCTATTAAAATTATCCAAAAAATGTTCAAGAATTTCTTTCTTTAGAGGAGGAGGTAAATATACGCTACAAAAAGTTAGGTGATAATTCTTACTTATTTCAACTTTAACATAGATATCCTCACACAGACTTTCCAATTTGACACAACGATGTGAGTTGAATTTAGTGGCAACAGCAACTAAAACTCCACCGCCATTTTTATTAGCATGAAAGCCACTGGTCTCACGGTCTCTTCTGTACACTGTATACCGACTATCAAACAGTTCAGCATCATTTATTGTCTCGTTTAACCAGGTTTCTGTTAGTATTATTACATCATAATTCGAAACTGCTAAATTACAAAAAAACGTATGAGATTTGGTCCTGAGACCTCTAACATTTTGATAATATATGTTTAGTAAATTGAATTTTGTCTTACTAGTACAGTAATAATTGGCAATAATATAAAAAAAAAAAAAACAAAATAATGTGCAAAAAAAATTAAATTACTTGAGTTTCTGTAGTATTTCCAGATTTTTGACATATATTGAGTCGTCGGCTTCTTTTTTTCTCATAAAAATTCTTCCCTGCTTGATCCAGACAAATTTGTATCCTTTCTCTTTGGCAGCCTGACGGGCAGCAGCATGTAGTTTCTTGTTTAATGGTGATAGATGCTCCAGAATGTAAATTGGCACCTTATCGCCTCCAAGTCCCAAATGAGTCGTGTTGATTTTATCATTGACATTTTTCTTGTTATAGATTATGGTTTTGGCCAAAAATGTGTCACGGAGTCTGGGTGTTGCAAGTCTTACAATAATTGCTCGAGGTCTGTTGTCATCTCTGTTCAATTTAGCCACTCGTGAACAATGGTGAATGTCAATTTCTTTCAGGTCGCAATCTATAGTTTTGGCAAGTTTCAATACCGTAGAAATAAGATTCTCCTGCTTACGTTCTGGGACGCACTGTATTTCGAGGTTGTTCGATCTATTGTTCTGTTCCATGACTTGTAATCTAAGAAGTAAATCGTTAATGGTACTGTTTAAGTTAGTATTCTCCTTCTGAAGGACAGTCAATGAATCTTGGCATGATGTAACCACGCTTTTGGTAGAATCATACGTCTCATCCAAGAACTTTACACTATTTTCAAGACTAGATAATTCCTTTCTAATGGTTTGAAACTCATTCCTTACCATTTGTTTAAGGGTTTGTTGGAGTTCCTGAGTCAGTGATGTTCTCATCAAGTTGAACTCTTCTCTAAGTATTTCTCTTACTTCATCCTTCGTAAGCATAGAGTTCAGCCCTGTAGTTGACGTTGAAGATTGAGATGTTTTTGTGCGAAGAGTTACATTTTCATTGCTAGATGGGGAATCGCTTCTAAGGATAGAGCAAGATGAGGTATCAGACGCTGCTTCGTATCGGTCATCAGTTCTTAATGGAGTGTTGCTATTATCAGTTTTGGGCTGTTTAGCTCGGCATCCAGGACATTTCCATTTGTTCCTCAGATCAGTACTCATAAGGGAAAATCGTTTTTCTGGCACATTAGCACAGTTGAGATCATACTTAAGCTTACAGAATGCACATGCTAGGTATTCTTTGCTAGTAATTTTACTGCGACATCCAGAGTAAACGTTATGTGAAGCAGGCATCATGCAGTATTCCAAAAGGAAAATCAAGCCAAAAAAGAAATTAAAAAAAAAAAAAATTTTTCTTCGATGTTAATTAAATTATTCTGCCGTCTAATGAATGGTGTCAGCGGTGAAGCGATGCAGCGGCTGGTTTGTGCCGCGCTGCGAGCGAGCCGGCCGCGGGCCGCGGGTTGCGCAGGTCAGTTACGCCGAGTAATGGCCACCGGTGTAATTCGTTTATAAAAATGTATTTTGTGTTTACTCACGCGTTATGGTAAATGCAATGTTCACAGATACGTCACTATAACCGGCACTTCACAAGGATTTCAATTGTGTATTGTTTAGGAACGAACTGTTAGTTTTTACAATATTTATCGAATAAAAACCACGGAGCAAAACATTTACTGTGCTATACCGCTAAATATATTTTTTGAACTGATGTCATAAACGTAAGACAATATTCAGTCAAATTTATTTTGTGGAATGTTTATTAAAAAGTTTATTAGGAATGCAGATCAATACGTTGTATGAATAGACGTAAGTGTATATGTGCAGAACCATAAGCATACAAGAACCGCGAAAAATTTTTCAACTGTAGTACCTAATAATTAAGGGACACAATTGTAAGTCTTTAAAGTAGGTGTTGCATTATATTCGTGACAATTATTATAATATAGGGTCTACAGAACACAGATTGGGTATATTATACTCTGTACGTCTCCATTCATGCTAGACTAGGTGTGCTCTGTGGTTTTACCCGCGAATGGCTATTGTGCCACTACTCCGCTATTTCAGGTTGCACTTTTATCATGTCTATTGAAAATTTGGTTAATTCAGATTTATTTAATCCAATTTTGGGTGTTTCACGTCCTTAATTTTAATCTGTATACTAACTCACGTGACACGAGAATTAACCGTATTTTTAGAATGAGACCTTCTCTCTCTTTCTCTTTGAAAATACAATATACGAAGATTTATTAATTAAGTGCCTTTTTTCAATTAACTGCCTATTTATCACAAAAAATATTTTCTTTAGTAGTCAACGTCAGTAAAAATTATTTTAGTTTACTAGCACCTAGATATAGAATTACAGATCTAATCTATATTAAATGTCTAAGATTTTTAATTGTGCATCTAGGTTACATTGTTCGCACGTTCATTTGTTTACCCCAGAACAGTATCCCAAATAAGAATATTAATATCTTCCTACTAATATATGAATTGATCTGAAGCAATTTCACCAATTCATGCCAAAATCCAATCAATATAAATATAATTACAGTGTTATGTTCAATCAGAATGTATGTAACAATTATACTAATAAAGTAAGAGGGCAGTCGCGCTCTCCAACTTGTATGATTAATTAAATTTGTCAGGCTAAGTACGACGTCATAGCGAACGACATCGCACGTTATCTTTGGATATTAATTGGGAGGTTTCATGACTATCAGTTTAAGAGTTAGACAGCATACGATTATTTTGTGAATCATTTTCTGTGTCACCTAATTAGAAGGCATTTGTTGCTTGTGCCGGCTATTCTCTGTGTTTGCTCAGCTGCTGGCAGGTCTAATTGTTGAGATAATGATTAAGAAGGAAAAATATACTTAACTAAATTTTACCCACGGTTTGGCTCGCTCTCTTTTTTCTGGATGTAAAGTAGCCTATGTCCTTTTCTGTTTGCCTAATAATGTGTATGCGAAATTTCATGACGATCGGTCGAGTAATAAAAGCGAAAGCGTAATAAACAAACTCACATTCGCATTTGTGATATTAGTTAGGATTAGAAATGGACTACTGAGAAAGCGTTATCGTTATATTTGTAGTATCCTAGGGTAAAATGAATTTAGGACCCACGTAATGGAAGGTTACACTATTGCAGTATATTGGACATAGTTCTAGAATCCGTTCTGCCACTTAACTTCTAGTCAGAAAATCTCAATAACACTTTATCCGACCCGAGAATCCGTTTTGGATCCCGGGCCAATTCGTCTCATGCAAGCAGTAACGTTCACTATCGCTGCACCACCGAGGTAAAGTTCATCTTGATACCAAAAAATAAAGAAAATAATAGCCCATGATTTACTTGTTATTTTTAAATTGCTTGACGTCTTAGAAAGTTCCCCGAAAATATTGGTTATTACACCTGCATTTTGCTAGCTATAGTTTTAGGTCCTACGTCATAGAGGTGAGATACTCGACTTCAAATTAAAAAACGTTTTAAGGACTTAAAATCTTTTTCAGCTTTTGGTAAACGAAATATGTATCAACATTCAGAAACGCACTTCCTTTTTGAAATATTTGTTCCCCGGACGTAACGAACCGGATTCATATTTTACGTGGATAGTAGCGCTGACAAAAATAACTACATGTTATTGGGGGATTGTTTTTGCGAAGACGTGTGCGCAGTCCATATACAAATCATTTAATTACGGATGTCTAAAAGAGGTATATAATTAATGTCGTAGACAACGTTCCAGAACTGGCTGCTATTAATATCTTTGTTTTTATTTTCTTTTTAATAGAACAATATACATAATAAGCTTCTGCTCTGATGGTACACAGTTCCCATAGCCATCTTCACATGAAATATCAAATGTATAATTCATGCTTGCCGATCTTTTAAAAATGAATTAGAGATGAGTTGTAATTAAAGGAATGGGAGAGATAAATTTGTGCCTCCAGTTTACTTACTGGGCGAAACACAAGCAAATGTTACTGCGTTGCGCCTGGTGAGTCAGCTGGAGACTACAAGTGTAGTAAACTAGCCAGCTCTTGTAAGAATTAGTACTTTCCGTGTGTTTAGGATGAAAACATTTCACGCACCAAAATGCGCAACGAATTTCGGAATGAACGAAGCACTCATCTTATCTGATCTAACCAACATTAATCCTTACACTTTAAAAAAGTAGCCATTACATTTTCATAATCGGTCAAAAACAAGTAGCAGTAGCCTAGTGAGAGATCGTGGCAGTCCATGCAAATGTCTCAAATTCGATCTCAATGCACATATCACTCGCTTTAACGGTTAAGGGAAACAGTGAGGCAACCGCCATTTATTTATTTATTTATTTAAGGCACACCAACTATATATTTACAAACAATGTGTTACGTTTAATACCGTTAATCCTAAATACAGTGTAAATATATCACTTAAAGGTGTACACACCACTCACGTTTTCAAGATTTTACTATAAAGCTATACATACATATTACATACATATCATCGTTAATGTCTAGTGAATTTTAAATACAGTTTGATTCATTTGTGCAAATATATTAAAGTTGATAGGTACACATTGAATGAAATTATATAATAAAAAATATTAATTAAATAAAAGATTCCATGTCAGATAATTAAATTAAAAATAAAATAAAATTACAAAGTAGGATGAAGTTCTAGTTGATAACACATTGATTACATCGATTTTCATAATATTCATTATAAATAACAGTTTGATTTTTATTTAAAATGTCATGTCTATAGTTATCCATAATGTTCTCAAAGATATCTAAAGACTCACTGGGCTATTGTGGTGGTCTCTACTCTACCACTTCTTAGTCTAATAAGGTTTAGCCAATAGTGGCTTTATCCTTATTGTACTAAGAAAAGGCCTGTGCCTGCTTAGTTGGGCAGTTGAATAGAGGGCTGGTATTATTATTATTTATCTCCATACAGTACCATATTTCTTCAAAATCGGATCAGTAGTTTAACTGACGAAAACGTGACATAATATTATATTACCATAGAATTTATCGTAAATTTAATTTCACGGTAATTCTGTACGCTTGTCAGTACATTGTCAGTATCAATAAATATATTAAACTATATTGCAAAATTAATATATTATGTAGTTTCATATAACGATAATATATTCACGAACAGTTTATGCAAAACCAGTAAGGTATTATACCTTAATCCAATCTTTCGCATATCAATCCAACGTGAACACAAGAAGTGGCGTGTCAGGAAATAGCTTGATTAATTAAATTCCCTGTGACGTCACAATCGTGACGTAACAGGTTTGAATATATTACAGGACACGTTTTTTTCGTGTAATAGAGTTTAAATTTTTCGGGAGTCATTTCAACTGATTGTGTTAGGGTACCCGAATCTGGTACACAGGGTTAATTGTATGTAAAACATCAGTTATCTTGTTTTAATATTATTATTAAGAGCAAAGTATTTTTCACATGTTATTTGATTCTTTCCCAAAAGGTGTACACAAAGGAACTACACCCACTTTTCGTATTAGGTTCCATGTGTAAAAGGACAGGGGTCTATTACCGTCTACCGGGCACAATTCTGGATTCCGCAAATCCACAATTTTCCTGTGTCGATCTTTGACTTTTTACAAAGCAGTCGCATTCAACCGAGTTCCGTTTATAAATTATGTAACAATATCTTTGCCAGTTTTCTGTAAGGCTTATTGGTACCCTCTCCAAATCATTGCCATGGCAGCCTCTATAGCACAGATGATGCTGTGGTGGAGTTACACAAAAGCCACTACATCAAGCGCTTATAAACACAGCGATAATCATAATAAATACGGGGAGAAGGACTAATTTAAAATTTAATAAAAAAAGCGCGTCAATGTTGTCGCCATTTGCAATCACCTTTAATACTTTAATACTGCTATCCATTTAAATATAAACCTTATACCATAAGAATAAATCCGGCAATCCTATCACAAGATACTGCACATTCTACCTTTTATGTTTTTCACTTTTTTTCCAAGAAAACAATTTAGCTTGCAGGCGTACTTTAGTTCTTGACACTTCCTTGTCATTTGTGGTTGTATGGATATGGGAGGAATACAGTCGGAAGCCGTTTCAAGTACCAATAATAACGATGACGTTGTATTAAAATTAATGAGAAGACTGTAAAAGCTTTTATTTTTCGACGATGTCGTAGTCGACTGTGTAGTTAGTCTAATGGGGTAAGCATCAATGGTTGCATATTTTGGTCCCCGAAAGTATGTTAAGCTTTTTAAGTATACCTTTATACTAGGAAAATCTTGCTTCTAAGGTACTTTACAGTAAATTAAACTGACACAAATAACACCAAGAAGTCTCGTTAGAATATTTATCTACAACACTGCGAGTGTTGTAGATAAATATTATGTAGTAGTTGTAGTAATGTGGGTTAAATACGCGATAGTGGCGAGGTGACTATTTAAACTAGTAAGCCGCTTGTCACAAGTTTGCGCCAAGATCGGTAGATGACAAAAGCCTGGTCACTATAGCGTGTGGTTATAACATAGTTTCTGAAATACCATATCTATCCAATCGTTCAGAGAAATACAGGAGTTATTTTTGTGAAATCGTCTTATGTAGGTATACGATAGGCAGCGATAGCTCAGTGGGGAGACCAACAGACTGCAATGCAGAGGATCTCGGTTTCGAACCCATGTCGCGCACCTCTGACTTTCGGCAGTTATATAACTTTTCGAAATTATGTGCGTATTGATTGACAATTATCGCCTGCTCCGTGCCTCGGAGAGCACGTTAAGCCGTCGGTCCCGGCTGCCATGAACATCTATGGCAGTCGTTATTGGGAAAGTCAATACCCCCTAATATCCTGACACTGGTCTAGCCTTAGGGTATCGTTAGCCTTCGGGTTGCGGAGGACAGGTGGCAGCCGCTCCGTGTAAAATCTGATATCCAGTCGAATCCGGTTAGACTAAAAAACCGACACCAAGTGACTTGGGAATAATAAAGGCTAAGGAAAAGGTTTTATGTAGGTATACGTTCTGTAATAAACTTATTTTTTTATCTAGTTTATAGTGTGTTTAAAACCCTGTTCAGACCGATAGTAAATTATTGGGTTTTCCAGTCAAGAAATGCCAATCAATATTGTAAAAGAGAATGTGAGTTTGTTTGTTACGCTTTCACGCCTTGACTACTCGATCAACCATGATGAAATTTCACATCAGGGGTATAGAAAGGGACGCAGGGTACCTTTCATCTAGAAATTGGTACTGAATAGAAACCCGAGGGAAAGAAATAAGCTAAACCTAGTTCTTAATAAAGACCTAGGGTAACAAAGTTGGCAGTGTTTCATCCCCTCGACAAGGTCGTGAAACGTCGGTCTCACGCCTGATCTCTCTGGTTGTATTGGATTGCCCATCGAACTATGACAGTTAAGGTGTATAGAGTGCATTTGTGTTTGCGCACACACTTGTGCACTATAATATTTTATACTCCGATGGCTAAGCTTCGCCGGTCTATTTATTCCCTTGTCAAGCGAACATTAGACTCTTATCATGGATACTTTGGTTACGGTACTGGACTAACGGAACGAAGTAGGCCCTTTTCTCGCTGATCAATGGTTTCCTACCGCGAACCACCATTTTCGAACAAGTAATGATATGTCACTTAATGATTTATGTCGTCGGTACGATGACAGCGTGTCCGCCTGCGTGCTCGTCAATAAAATAATGGTCCTTTAAGAATCACAAGAATCTGTATACCAATTATATTTTATCTGTAATAAAATGATGTGATATTAAATTTTGACCGCAATCTCGCTTGCGTATATATAGGTTATTTCAATTTTCTATCCCTCGGGAACAGTATTTTTCTCGATGAAAGGTACCCTATGCTCTGACAACGTGTATGCGAATTTCATGATGAGCGGTTAATTAGTTGAGGCGTATAAGTGTAACGAACAAACAAACTCATATTCGCATTTATAATAATTACTAGTTTATGTTATGCGATATCTATCATGAGTGCTAATGTCGCCGCTGGTTATTGAATTACAAACAGATTACTTAAATGTTCATGCCAATGCCTAAAATGACTGCACGGATGACGTAGTGGTTTAAATGGTTGTCTTGCTCCTTGCCATGTGCTGAATGTTATCAGTTCGATTCCAACACGGGACAAAAATTGTAAGTTAACAAATAAACTCATAACTATTCACCACATTTTATTGTTATATGCATAGCTCTATAATTTTACTGCTGACTTTATATTCTAAAGGCCCATGTAACGACAACATTATTAGATATATACATTATCAATTGATATTAGGCTCACTATTGCTATTGGAAAATCATTTTGAAATATATACAGTGCTTCAGAATTGTTTTTGCATTGTACCTCAATATACACAATACAGACTGTGAATGGGCTCTGTATACATTAAATGATTTCATAATATACTGGTGTTTACAATACTGTTAACATACATAACTTAATATGATGTCGTACGAAAATAAATTATTAGCAAATGGTTTTAAGCCGAATTGATTCAGTTAGGCCCGGTTATACCATAGGTTATATTTAACATGTATGAATGTACACTGTTTCTATATACTATACATTCAAATAAAATTTAGATATAACTACGGCTAAGTTTGCAAGAAAAATATGCAATGTTCTTAGGTAGTAACATCTAGTTATAACTTCTAGAAGTTAAGCGTAATTCAAGTAGTAGTGTAGTACTTTGAAGTTGAACTTGTTGAACACAGGAATATGTTACCGGGAAAGGTATTCTATATTAGATTCTGCCCGTGGCTTTGCTTGCGTTAATCTGTCTCACCAATAAAATATATATAATATATAATAACAGCCCTGTATTAAACTAACTGCTGGACACGGACCTCTTCTCATTATTAATTAAACATTATTAGTTTTTGTTTCAAGTTTCCTTAAATTAAAATAGAATAGGAGTAGGTATTTCAACATCGTATACTTCAGTAAATGCTCTGTTGAAAGAGGTTTGATAAAATTCAATTCTGTAAAATATATTTGAGAATACTCGGTTGAAATTTGCTACTTCTTTCAATTCAGAAACCCGAGGTTAGTGTAGTTGTATGGTTAGAACAAAACTGATATTGCAAAAAATGAGCGATCTTATCAGACAAACTATATTTCCGCCAGAGGCATTGGAATACCAAGAACACGATCTTTGAAAACCCTGCCATAGTTATTCGGCTATTATACGTAGCATGGGTAACAACACCCAACCTTTTAAATAAATCGAATAAATCATTTCACGCATCAAATACTCGAATTGTAACAATAAATATTATATTGATTCAGAGCAATCCATTTAACTAAGCTTCGTACATTTACAGATGAGAATAACTATTTTACGAGAAGATATATTTCTATTTCCAATAACTATAGAAAATAAAGCTCCTTTCTTATACAACTATCTGTGCTTTTAATTTGATCTGAAGTATTTTCTATTTCAGGTATTTCAATATATTCAATTGAATGGATTCTTCGAGCAAGAGGCGTATAAGTGTTGCCAATTTTCCTTGACAACCCTCGCGGTAACTAAGGTATGTTTGTTTGGTCGGGTTTTGGGTCCTTTGGGATTGCTACGCCGGTTCGTGCTGAATGTTTCGATGATAGGATGATCACGGTTGTATAGTTGCCGCTATTTAATCTTGGTCATATTTGACTGCACAGACGGCGTAGTGTATTAAGTGGTCGTATAACCATTGCCACTGCGTCAAGTGTTGTGGGTTTGATCCCCACTCGGGACAATTGTGATCCACATATAGCTGGTCCGAGTCTTTGTTTTATTTGTGTCCGTTGTTTGAATTATTAAGGCCTCGTGAGACAAGAATTACTCCTAGTGCCGTCTCTGATAGAGTTTCCGAGTCGGGCAGTATTATTGTGTTTGCTTGTCAATTGATTTCCAGTAAAATTACGAAGTCTGTTGCAATGACTAATAAACGACAATATACTCAACTCCTATATCAGGAATATCAGAATTAGCTTCAGTGAAGCGTAACTTAATTTAGCTAGTAATTTAGTAAGTAATATTGTATTGAAATTATGTCGATGATCTGTTGACAAAATAATATGCTTACGTTTACAGAGAGTTACCGGGTGCGACATTACGTAGTACTTTACGTTGGTAAACTCGAGATAGAACCACGGCGTCAAGAAATGAGCTCGGTAAATTACCATACACTTGCCCGTTAGTGAATTTCTAAAATATACTTAGCTAGTGAAATACTTATATACATATATAAATATAACTACCTTAAATTTATAAATTTCATGTGAAACTTTGATTACACACACAACTGGTGAATCTGCAGGCAATTTAACAAGAACTATTTTTAATTTGCAATATGAAGATTTTCACACGCGTCATTACTTCTGCATACGCGTATAATGAACGTATTTTTATGGTTTCGACTTAAAATATTTGTTGTTTTGTTTATTAACTAGTTTCTGTCTGCGGTTTCCCATCTGCGCTTCCTATGGGAACACATACCGCGATTAAAAGTACTCTTTGTGGTTCAGAACATGGTCTATCTATGTATAGGTATGCAAAATTTCATCCGAATCCGTTCAACGGTTTAAACGTGATGATGCAACGAAGATCAAAACTTAATCACAGATGTCCACATTTAACATGTAGAAAGAGGTGTACAACACCCACATTTTGCCAACTATGTTTTACAGCTTTTAATAGAGCCTGTTACTGTTTATCGGGCACAGATCCATATTGCGCACTGCTAGCTGGAAAACTTGCTTAGCAGAAAAATACAAAAACAGAGATTTGGTCCCAAGACTTTAAGCATAGCAGTCGCAAGTATTTCTTGGTACAGGAATATTAGGGCACATTCATACAAAAACCGTCCTACCTTTTGTGGAACTAACTTATTTATAAGTTTAGTACAATTGATATATTAATATAATATTAATGTAGTATAATTTCACATAGTAAATCGAATTGTGCTCATTTTTGGCAGAAATACCGAGTAATAAAGTGCAGTTATAGCGAGCAATATGTCTAGCGAAGTGGACTTTCTTTGTCTTTGTTGGCAAATAACTAGTGTCAACAGTGTAGTGTTTTTTTTTATGGGAATTTCATTAGTCGCATTACAATGCTAACGCAGCTTTCAAATGCGGCTCGTTACAGCTCAGAGTACCTATTAAAGTGGAGACACCATTGTGCCGCTGTGTCAGGCACTGTATCACGCTGTACCATGAAAACTTTTATGATAATATTTTGTCAAAAATATCTAAAAGCAGAAAGGTCATAAATCACGCGTGCTGGGTAACTCCTTGCTCACTCGTTTACAAACTGATTTTAAGGATACCTCGCTCACAGACGAAATAAGTCGTAACTATATATTTTTTAGATAACGGTGATACCATTGGACTGCCAAACAAATGTCTCGAGATCAATCCCATTGCACGCATCTCTGACCTTACGATGTTATACGTAAATAGTTAATTATCGTTTGCTTTAACTGTCACGGAAAACATCGTGACAATATGTATGACAATTTTGCCAGTTATTATTATTATTTATAAAATAAACCGCGTTATTAATAATTACCGTAAGTGAGAGTTGCCTTGGTAAATACCAAGATACATAATAATAAAAATATTGTGGTTGGCCGCCAACGTGCGATGGTTAACTTAATCTTAAATTATTTGTTATACATCCACAAAAGGGCAGTCAGGCATTTCACCGGCTGTGGTAATCAGTCACACATAACAGGGTGCGAATCTATTCATCGTTCAGTAACATAGCCGTCTGGCAATTTTTTATTTGTAGCAAGTGTCTACTTGCTACAAATAAAAATTGAGAAACTGTAGCTATTACCCAGAAGCAAACACATGAGCGCAAACTTATGCCATAGATCTAACAATGCCTTGATCGACCTATGGCATAAGTTTCATCATCAATCTTTGTACAATGCATTAAGAAAGAAAATAATAAATTAAATTAAACTATCTTCGCCCAACACACCACCTTTATCAGCTAAAAAAAGACAATTTTTATCCGTAGATAAGCTCAGTTTTCACGAAAATACAGGCGAAGGAAACGAGGAAGAATGCCATTGTCGTCGAACCGTACATAGACAGGATTTTTCTTTTTAGAAAAAAGCTACAAAAACTGAATTGGAGGCCTTGGAGATCTATTGAAAAAGGGTTAAAATGATAGGCATGTTGCATACAGAAGCTTCACCTTGCCCGCGGCTTCACCCGCTTGAATTTGGTCAATAAATTTCTTACCCCGAGAATAACATATTTTTCTGGATGAAACAATATCTAGTGACCTGCTCCAGATTTGGAAAATATTTTGCTAATTTATAGCTATTTACCGAGATCTTACATGATACTCAAGTTCAAACCGCGGGCTTCAGCTATTACTGTTGTATGTAAAACTGTAACGAAACTATACATTTTTGAAAACTAATTGGGTTCCAATATATTGGGCATAAGCCAAAAAAATACGAATGGATCAATTGTTGTGAACCTTTAAATGAATGTTGTGTGCTTTCCACAGCTCGATCGCTTGAGATTCAACTTAAAATGTAAGCCAAGCTTAATTTAATTATATTCAGTAAATCCAGATATATAGTCTATGGTATATCCATGTAAACAGCGTAACTGTAATTACCGTAAACAAGGTTGCGAAATAATTAAGTTACGAGCACTTCAAGTACTTACCTCTCCTGCAACAAGATATGTATGAAATTTGAAGCACCTTTGTGCTTATGAAGCATAGTATCTAGATGTAAAGGAGATGTTAGCTTCTGACGTAGTAAGCCATCTCTTGGCGAGGTTATATTAGTAGTTACTTAGTATCTAAATTGCACACAAAGCACATCTCGGTTCTTAAGCCGCCTTTGCAAGACGCTGCATTGTCGCTCCAGCGAGAGGCTGTCTTAGTTACAGTAGCTCACTGTTATTGGGTTAATTAGATGACGGTATTTCATCAACAGTCAATGCCGAAACTCAAAACCCTGATAGTAAGATTATGATGATTTGTTAAGTCCACCTTTGATAGAGCTGAATCGGAAGTTAGAAGCCAAAGAATATTATATTGGATCATAAAAAATTATTCTCTTTTTTGTATCTCTGGAAGGGCGGAAATTCGCCAGGTATAGGTATGTTAGGTCCCACGTAATAAAGGCAATATTGCCGTGTATTGAATAAGTGCTTAGGGAGATCCTGCTACTAAAAATTGCTAATAGATAATCCTCTAATAGGAATAGTCAAAGTCAAAAATCATTGATTCGTTTGAGGTCACAAAGTAACACTTATGATTGTCTTCGGTCGGTTTAGTCATGTTACTGAAGTGACATTACGGCTACTTGCTAGGTTCAGGCAAACGGTTGAGCTTTTGAGGAGCTACCTACAAGAGATTAACGACCACTCTTTTAAATCGCCAATAAAACACTCTACATGATATCTTGATCGATAAGAATAATAAGAAGAACATAGGCGTCAACTTAGGCCATGAGAACAATAAAGTTCCATCACAAAATTGCAAGTGATATTAAAAAGACTTTACGTATGTATTGGAAAGTCTTTTAATATTCCAAAAAGTTTAGTCAGCTTATTCTAAAACTCTGCACACCACTAGAAATAGATGTATCGATTCTTATCTGCCAACTATACTTCAGCGATGTGTTGTTATTTTATTACCATATAAATATTGCTCCTTTTCGCGAACATATTCGGCGGTTTCTCTAGGGAGAAACCCTGAAGAAAGATTAAAGTGTTCAAACCATCCCTTATACCGAGCCCTTACCGTCAAAATTCTATCCTCGCTATGTTCCAAATCGCAAATGATATATATTCCGCCGTCCACTCCGAGTTATAATTCCCAGTCTGCTCGTATTCTAGGTCTTAACACTTTAGTCATATAATATTCTTTATGAGCACCTACGACATGGTTACGGTTCAAAATTAAAGCAAAGGTGATTAAACGTTGAGTTTATAATGTATTACTTGGAATAAGTTTTACTAGGGGTAGTTTTCACAAGATGGACCTTCGACCTAGTAACCGTTACGGGAAGCGAATGGATGCGGCCGGCCCAATATCGTTCTGTGTATAACCTTGACGCTTATATCTAGCAATGAACGTATGTTGGCTGAGATGATGAATAGGTTATATTGAACAAAGTTTTAAGTTGATATATTTGTGAACGAACTGTTCATTCTCGAACGAACTACTGCCGCATGAAAAGTGGCGAACATTTTGGGCAGCGCAATCTATTGATAAGTTCATAACGCAAGTGCTGTTAAAATTACGTTAGTTTTTAACTATTGTTGCATGGATGGTATGATTGTTTATGTGCCACCGCCATTGCGCCGAGTATTATGGGTTGGATCCCCGCAAAGAACTAAATTCTGATCCTTATTCTAAGTCTGAGTGTTCTTTGTTTGAATGTTAGTAAGGTTTCCCGCGAGACGGGAATTATTCCTAGTGCGGGAGATGTCGTTAAAAACATGGAGGAACGCATTGCTGGATAAAAACTATCCTGTTTTACTAGTATAGTTAAGTTTAAGTTTCTACTAAATCCATTCAACGATTTACGCATGGTTGAGTTAACTTTCACATTTTATTATATGAGTAGTAACTAGGATTAAAAATTTATTTGCTACCAATAGCTAGAGCTTTTAGCTAAACCAATAAAGACCCGCACTAGGGAGTAAAAAAATTTTACTTGACCTTTGACATGTTGACATTGACTGAGTCCATATTTTATAATAGCTCTATCATTTGAAAATACTCGTTTCTAAGACAGTACCTGACCGCGTATTCCTTATGAAAACTAGAGAGTACCTGAAATAAACGTATTTCTTCAGACAAATATTTCTCCATTTTCTTTTTTACAGAAAAAGTTTTTGTTACGAGAAACACAAAGTATATCTAGACAGTGATTAGTGAATTACAAACATAATTGGTCTGTATGAGAATCTCATGGGGAAACTACAGCATTCAGCTTGACGACAGCGATGAGGCGCTGACCGCTATTAACACATTTTATGGAAATAAAGTTCTTTGACTTTAAATATTGCGAAGGGTATTGGAACAAAATTGAAATATAGAAGAGAAGGGAAAGCATTTGATCACATAGATACAATCAATTAATTTCTAATGTAGAGGAGCTATAGAAACAAAGAGAAAAGAAACAGATTCAGGAGTAAGTCTTCAGACTACATTTCTTTTTTTTTCAGTACCTACTAACTGAAGAAAAAGGTAATGTACATTTCTTGAGAAGAACAAGCGTGCTGTTTTAATACATTTTGTCAGAGTCAAATTGGCTTTATCTGAAGTTAATCTTTACTCGTTAAAATGGATTCGTTTCTTTTAGGAAAAAGGAGGGTATTTGTGAATATTCGCATTAAATGCTACTTATGGGTTACATAACTAAGGAAACGTTTCTTCCCGGATTTTAAAACGCCAGCTTCTTTTGTCACATGCTGTATTTATTAAGAAGGCCTTTATTTTGACATTTACTGACATAACATTACAAACTTATCATAGAATAGTTAATAAACGAGAATAAAACTACTAGGGACAACTGTCCCTTGTGATTTCACGTGTTGCCGCTTCCTTGACTCGTAGCGCGAGTTATAATATATTACGAGTATGTTATTTCTGAATAAACAAGCTTTCTAATGGTCTAAGAATTCTAGAAATCGGTTTAAGAGTTTATAGCTAAAGATACGTAATTTATACAATCCTGTTTATACTGTAAAGGATTTCCAACATATTTAATAGATTATAGGAAGTACCAGTTAACCTAATAGTTAGTACCCGTACCCGTGTCCCAATACTTTATTTGTGTCTTGTTTTATCCCAGTATGATTTCCTGTGGGATTCACATATGTAGGTGGAGTAACGGGCAGATAAGTTGTGACCAGTTGTGACATAAAATAATTAAGACACAATATCCCCATTATAATAATAATATCAGCCCTGTATATAAAACTGTACCACTGCTAGGTACGGGCCTCATGTTAGTTTTATAGAAGGGTTAGTCCATAGTCTACTAGATTGGCCCAGTGCAGGTTGGTAGACTTTACACAGCTTTGAGAATATTGTGAAGGACTCTCAGAAATGCAGAATTTTGGTTTCTCACGATGATTTACTTTACCGTTAAAGCGAGCGATATTTACCTATTTAATGCGCACATAAATTGAAGAAATCAGAGCTTCGTGTCTTAGAATCGAACTTGACACCCTCTGCATAGCAGTCCAACAGTCTCCCACTAGGCTTTCACTGCATTTACATAATGTAATTTAAAATAATTCTTGTTCAGATGTGATACGCATTGAAATTTTAAATACTATAAAATCAAATTACCTTTTATATAACTTTGCTGAATCCGGGACATCATTAACTACCGACAGTAGCGTTCGATCGAGAGTAAAAGCACTCAGAGGCCCAAGTGTGGATTTTTCATAAAGCTAACTCAATCTACAAAGTTGTCGTATCGACTAACAAATGTATGGTAACTTACAAAGCGCCCCTGGCGGAGACTATTGTAAGAAAAACGAGCGAGTGTGAAATTGTTTGCACTACTACAATAGCGGTGTCACTAGAAGTGACGTAAAAATTATCGTGTCGGACGCGGTATTGATAGTTTCGGCAAACGTTTTTCAAGATTATGCGAGTGTGAACTAAAATTTGACATTTACAATCGTCTCGAAACGGTAACGCGGTCGTGCAGTAAACTCACTTGTTGTTGGGTTCGTGAGACGTAGTTGACATTGAATACGATATTAATAACTGTGTAATTTTGTGTTTATTTTTGGGTGAAAATGACGGATCGTAGCTTTTTCTGGTGAAAACTGATGATGGCCACACATTACCAAGATGAAATAAATTACTTGAGAAAAAGAGAGCTGATTTTCGTGCCTCATTTAATCCGGTAGAAGACCTCAGTAACATTGAATTTAGAAATAGATATTGCTTATCAAAGGAAGCCTTCCTGTTTCTATGTATAGGAAATATGCAATTAGAAGAACTAACAAATTACAACCTACCAATCGTAGGCGTTGCCTTTGCAAAGATAGAGTATTGCATTACAAGCCTCTAAAATACGCACAAATTATTCAGGCCACAATTATTCAGGCACAATAGTGTGCTCTATAATATTGCATTAGGTTATAGAGTACCTGAACCAGATGATTTAGGTAAGAATGGTTCATAATATTAAGATGAATCTATATTTCAAATGGACAGTATGAACATTAAGGATTTCTAAATCTCCTTTAATTTTAGATCTAAGTGAACATCATAAAGCTACAATAGGTCATGTCCAGCATATGGAAGAGCAACAAGCAACCACCGAGTTGATTCGAGGAAGAGCACTGCATGATCAAATAGCTAGACGTAGTCACTGGTTCTTTTTTATATTTTGATCTCAATTGGTATAATAATCATTACATTCGCTTTTCTCACTGTTATATTCATAAGTCATATTCTCATTTTCTTATAATGTTTTTGGCAATATGAATTACTTACGAGTACATAAATATGATTTAATATGTTTGTTTTTATTAAGAATCTATATAAAAACTGTGCCAATGTGGCTTTGTAAATAACACTACTGACACCATATTCAAATATATTTATTTAATTAAAGAAGACAGGCGCATTAACATAAAAGTAATGTTTCTCTTTTAATCAATTAACAACATCTGCAACATCCGTTACATAGAAATCATTCTCATTTTCTTTATTAAAAATTAAAGTCAAAAACCATGTACTCATTTAGGTCACAAAGTAACACTTATGAACGTCAACATATATAGGTTAGTGAGTTTACTAAGTTACTGAAGCTACATTTACGTAGTTTCAGGCAAACGATCGATATAAGAATATAAATGTGTGAAAGCCACACATTTATATTCTTATATGTCTGTGACACTTTATTGAGGTTGCTCTTCCACGTCGACGACGTTGGGATCCTGTTGATGTATCGGCTTCCGGTTGTGGTACGTGCGTATTGTTTGAATGTAGAGTATGGAGACTCTGATGTGATGGTCCAGGCATATTCCATATATCGCATTCAGCTAAAAAAGAAAGCAATTAAAATTCACACCTGAATATTATGAAGATGAAGCACACACATTTATATTCTTATATGTCTGTCACGTATCAAAGTGATTAAACCTATTACAGCAATTTATCATTCACAATTCGAAACACTTGTCGGTTCCTTAATTGGGCTTACAATGTTATAAATTATAATATTAATATTTTTATAATCAGTGTATGTACCTACTTAACTTAATAACAGGAATGCTTTCCGCTTCAAGAACCTGAGGACTTCTAGCAGGCATAGGCGATGTTGGTGACAAAGTAATAGTATTATCGTCATTTTGGCTCTGAAATAATTAACTCTCATCAGTTAAATGCATTATTTAAGTAGGTATTTATCGTAATCGATGAGGTAGATACCTTTCTTTACTTTTCCGTATTTTCATTGCCCCGGTGGGATCATTATTTAATAAATTTGACAAGTTTTCCAATCTTGTATTGCTTGATTTCTGCCTTTTACATTATTCGATGGCTTATGTATGTCACCGTGTCTGTAAAATTAAAATGTATGACATTCGCGTAAACAAAGTATAATATTATGTAAAATAACTATAATTTATGATTAAAATTTATATATAATTTACAATTAATCTGCTTTAAGCACGATAAATTCCGTATAAAGCAGTTTAATTTTTATATCGTTACTTCGTTATAAAGTGATTATTTTTATATGTAAACATGCATAACTGTATATGTATTTATTTACTTACTGCTCCATAAACTTTACCAGAATTTCAAATTCGAATGGCGTGGTCTAAATTGCGTACATTATAATATAATAACTTCAATAAATTCAAAAAATCACAAGAAACCGCTAAGCTTTTGAAGGCGAACGTCAAAATTTAAAGTAATTCAGAAATGTCGGTAGGTTTCTAACCCAAATCGGTATATGATAAAAGAAAATATTCAATCTTTGTTTAATATAAATAGAAATGGAAAAACTGTATGATACATAATGAATATTATAATATAACTTCCATACATTATAATATAATATTCATGAAAAATTATGTAATTTGGTATTTCGATACAGCAGATATTGGTGGAAATACAGAAAAATAATTTGGGTTGGGATCACCGTTTAAAGGACTTTTCGTATTGAAACATGACGCGACGCATAGAGCATTTAGCATCTCTTTTACTCGCTGCTCCATAAAACGAAATAGAGATACTCGTAATGCAATGTAGGCAACTTAAAAAAATTACCTAACTTTCGGCTGACTTTCGGCAAAGTGAGATTACGCGATGCGAATAGATTGGTTTGCATTATTTCACACTGTGACTATTTCGAAGTACTTTCGATCGATAGTTAGCACGATTGACTTGATCGTTACGTACTACGTCAAATGACACGAAATTTACACTCGGGCTTCTGACCATTGCCTGATTACTGGAGGGACCAGTGCATACACCACGAATAACTATTACAAATATTTCTAGTGATAAAAACATAATTAAATAAATATGTTATAACATGATTATATATAAAATAATTTTAAATAAGTGATAAATATGATTAAATAAATTCATTAATCATTATTTTCATACTTATTCTGTTTGATTTACGTACTTCATTCATTTCATTTGTTCTATAAGTATCTATTTACTTCTAAAATGTTTTTATCATTTAGTTAATATATGACCTCACTTCCTTACATTTCATGTAATTTTCTTAGTATGTAAGTATAAAATTAATACACAAAGGTATCGTATCAAAAAAATAACTATGACTTACTACTATTCTGTCATAAATCTAACCAACCTATAGTTTACGTGGTATAGACTTATTTGTACCTACAGATACACGTGCTAGTGACACATCTGTAGGCCCCTTTTTGCCTCCAAGTCATCGTAAAAACTATACGTATTTTAAAATTGATTCAGCATCGCTTCCTAACCTTGATAACGAAGTTGAAGGTTACTCAGATAGAAATGCTTAGAATAAGGCGTTTTGCAATTTATTTGACACTAAGAGGTAATGGCGTTTATCTTCACGATTTGGGGTCCCTTGTCAAGTACCATTTTCTACCGAGCCTGGTGCCTCCTGTGGGGTAATCTTGGACGTTATGGATGGTGCAAGATATGCTAGACAAGCGTTTTCCGTAAAAGGGTAAAACTGTAGTAATAGTGATTTCTATTAACATACAAAATTTTGCCCGAGACTTCACTTGCCTAAATGTAAGTTAGGCAAAGTTAGTTATAGTTTCTTTATATTATCCGACTATGGGTTTATGTTCCATTAAATGGTGGATGAGCCATCTACGAGGCATATTTCCAGACGTTGTGTTGTTACTGAGAATTCTTTAATCTGTCAAGTCTTAGAATACCAGCCATCATTAAAGCTATTTTGTCTGGCCACCGGTAATGGTTAATAATGGTTTTATTCTTAATAAATACCGGTGAGAGCCGCAGTTTGAAATGTTAATAAAAAACCAATTACAATTTGTGCGAACTGGCGAACTGAGTATCGAATCTGAAAGCTCACGGCTCAAAGCCTAAACGCAAGTGTATTCTACAGAGATTCTTATAATGATTGTTAAATACTAATCTATTATTTGTCACCAGCTGTTGCACGTGACTTTGCCTTGACGATTTGAAAGATAATAATTAGATTAGTTATGATAATTAAAAGAATATATGACAATCGCCTAATAGTGGGTGAAGATCATTAAACTGTCAGGCAGAGGTCTTAAATTCGATCCCATGCTAGGTTCTCTGATTGTCTAAAGTTATTCACGAAAAAATAGTTATTAATGGCTCGCTTTAACGGCAAAGTGAAATATCGTGAGGAAACTTGCATGGCTGAGAGCTATCTATAATGTTCCCAAAGTGTTGAGTCTACCAACTACGAGTGGACTAGCATGGCGGATTATGTCTTAACCCTTAATGACCCTTATCTATAATGAGGATAGATCGGTACCCAGCTTTAAAACTGTTTATAAATAGGCCTAATAGCAATAAAAAGGTTTAAAATATATGTTTCTTGTATTAGATTTATCTTTTGTATTTGTGTGATATTTTATATGTCTTTTAACATCCAAAACAGCAAGACATTCTACAAAAATTGTAGACGGCATCCTATCATGATTGAAATCAAACTACTCTATACAAATATCGTGGGATACGTTTCGGTTGCTTTTCAGTTAAGACATTAAGTAACAGTAATCAGTTAAAACATTAAGTAACAGTGTAGGTATATTTTCTGACCTGGTCAGAAAATATGCACTTAATGTCTTATTCTTTCTTAGACTATGATGGTGGTCGTCTCAACGTCTTGTACAGTAAAGTCAAGTACAGTTAATTTTATTCTTGTCTCTACTGGAATACACTTCGAGATATTGAGACGACCACTGTCATAGTCTAAGAGACACTAAAACGGTGGTCACAATTTTTAAGGGGTTTATTAGCCATAGTTAATTAATTCTAAAATAATGCTGCCTTAATGTTTTATATTATAGCTCCACCTGCCTTTGTCTCTACTGGATAACACTTCAAGACATAAAATGAACTCTATCTTAGTCCCCATGACGATGGCTGCTGGAACCCTCAAAATATCCGCTATCTCAACTTATCCGGACCATACGATCTTTCAGCACGTAAAATCATAAATCCGTGAATTTCGTCCTTACGACGCGTTTGGAATAATTCATAGCAGAGTACATATAATTGCGTCTCCAAGTGCCAACTTTGTTTGTAATGCACTAAATAAATTGCATGATCCCTGTTTGGGATACTCTCAACGTTTTAATGCTGCAATTTTTGTGTATGTTGGTGAAACCCCTTATGGTATGGGATCACGTAACTGTTAATATTTGAGATTGTTAGTGGATTCAAAATTATTGCTGTTTTTAGTCTGATGATCTTTTTGTTTAACTCTATTTTGCCTGTATTATACACACATTTCACCAGCTATGGTAGAAGATACCACCTAAAAGCCGGGGAGCACATAGACATCTATCGGGTTACAGTCCCAGAGTCCGCGCTGCTAATGAGATTTTCTTGACAGAAAATACCAATAAAACTTGGCGTGGCCCAAAATCAATCCCGAGGCATTTATATTCGCCAAACTTAAATTTTTATTTTTCATGGTACTATATCCTTGATTAACTCACAAAACAATAAGCTATCTTAAAAGCTATGAATCCCTGTACTTCCAACGCAGAGAACTAAAATTAATGATTCTTGCCGATGGCTCAGCATCACCTTAAACAGTTTGGAGACTCTACTCACTGAAACAAAATACAAGTTGTTTAGTTCTTTTTTATGACAGATAATTACCCTCGCGCAATAGCTCAGTTTGTACAAAACAACCTCTTTATGTAAACTATTCTGTACGCATGTATAATATACATGTTTTGGTACAAAATCACATCTAATCCTTACTTGCTTGTTTACTGTCTTACGAGTATTTAGTTGTGCATGTTGCACCGTGCTAAGCTACAGTTACGAATCTTTTTATTTACTGAAGTATATAAATAATATATTCTCGTAGTTTTAAATTGCGAAGAGCAACGCGATCAAATCCGTATATAGTAGTTTAATTTCAAAGAGCCTTAAATAGTGAGGAATTGTAAGGCAAAGATATTTTTTGATTATATTAAATGTTTTCAATAATTAAAGAACTATAATTCCTTTTTTGTAACAAGAAGTTGTAGCTGTACGTGTTTGTGTTAAAGTTGCTTATATTCTTAACATTATCTACTAGCACGTCTATGTATTTATGTTTAATTATTTTTAAGGCAATTCTGTCAAATATTTTGTAAATCCCCTGTGGCACAATACTAACCGGAGGCGTATATTGTGACCGCAATTTTTCTTATTCGGCTTGTTAAACCACTCGCTTTAATTTAGTTTCAAAACTTTTGAAAAACTTTTAAACATTGTCATACTTTTTATTTTTGTTTTATTTGGGGAGACTAAGATGTCCCTGTGACCATGGCTGTTGAAAAGCAACCGAAAGGTCGGGGAAAGTGTAAACTTAAATATAAATAGTTTTAATAGTTTAAATAATTTAATTATGCTTAAAATTAGTAAAGTTTTATAGTAGTAGTAGTGTAACAGTTTCTAAATAATATAATAAAGTGTGAAATAAACAACGCGATAAAATCCGTATATAGTAGTTTAATTTCAATGAATAAATATGTTTTTATAACGATATAGTATATATTAAAGTGTAAACCAGTCCCTAACAATGTCAGGCCTTTTGATAAATTATATAACAGGGGCTAATCTTGAGAGCTTGTATATAGTAACAAGTTATTCACTTACTGTGTACTTAATTGATTAGCAGAATATAACAGAAGATTTCAGAAGATTCTTAAAACTAATAGCAGCCAAGATAAATACAAGCAACTTGAAGTTGCTTGTATTTATCTTGGCTGCTATTAGTTTTAAGAATCTTCTGAAATCTTCTGTTTTAAGATTAGAGGGCAATTATATAAATAACAACGTAGCAATTAAATAAAATGAGATCAATACCACGCATCTACAATAAACCAAGATGGAAACTCCCGGCAATTTCCTGCAGCAATGAAAACACGCATAACAAATTAATTTTAAATTATTTACTTGAAAATTAAGTCAAATAGTAGCGGGTACGGCAAACATTTGATATTTGTTCTGGAACACAAATATTTCAATCAAAATGCGAGCGAACGAGTCTCGTATATGACAGTAGATTCAAAAATGACAGATCGTGATATAAAATGTTACTAAGTATCTGTACCTATAGGAGAATACCTATTTGTAGATAGTGTACATGCGACGATTATATTTTGAAGTGCCATTATTTTTAGGAAACCAAAACCTCATGCACAGTTGTCGAATTACCTATAGGCATACCGCTATACGACAACGAGCCACCCGAGTAATATTATGCGATTATTATTTTTACATATATAAACTTTTAGCGTAGCTATAGATAACTGTTACTTGAACAATGCGAATGTGGCCATACATGTTCAATATGCACAGTCAGTGTTTCAAAGATACAAATGAAATATATACCGATATTATTTCATTCCGTTTTAAGATCTCGTTCGTTTATGCGTTATACGTCGCGTAAGACAATCAGCAAAACCTACTCAGTTTGCCGCATTTGCGTCACTCACGATGACACGCGTTTCACGCTGCGATTGACGCTGCGTCCAATTAAAACCAAAGCGTAGTAATTGCATTACACGTATCGCGTCTTTGTGGCGTAGAATTTTTTTATATTGCAAACCCCCAATTAATAATCTTTTTTTTTAATATCGTTTCATTCACACATGACATATATTATTTACAGATATTGTTACAAATAAAAAAATAAAAATTTGGAAAATAATCAAGAAAAATATTGTCTTCTGTTTACGCAAATGTTATTCATTGAAATTAAACTACTATATACCATCTTAGTCTCCTCGTGACCATGGCTGCTGAATTAAAAATTTGAAAATATATATACATGAACAATAAAAGCAAAACAAACATTTCTTAGAGCCCGCCTAAGTTACATAAGAACCCTCTGTACCCAAAAAAATAAATCTCTAAGGGGTTTGTGCTGTGCGTTGATATGTCAGTCAGTAAGTTCAAGTAAGTTAATCCTTTTATATTTTTAGACTAGCTGTCCCGACAGACGTTGTCCTGTACATAAGAAAAAATAAACAAATCTAAACCATTCTCGAATCCACTTGAACACACACAAAAAATTTCATCAAAATCGGCTCAGCCGTTTAGGAGGAGTTTAATTACAAACATAGGCACAGAAGATTTATCTATATAAAGATGATGTAGTATATCTGTGAGTTCTCCGCAATGTTCTTGTGATTTGTGAAGTCTGCCAACCCGCACAAAAAGTAAGAAAATACAGGTCCGGCAGAGCGACATTATACAGAGTTCTTTGAATAATACTAATAACCTTTTACCGAGGACTCATTTATACTTTACTTAACTACATTTGTTCTACCAGTTCCTATTAAAAGTATTGAGTATTCTCTTTAAAAAGTATTGAGGTTTGTAAAAAAAAAAGTAGGAGTAGAACAAAAGTTATTATGTGTAATATTAAGAAGACCCCGTCTTATTAAAAGGATATTAGGATTTTTCATTTACCAACCGCACTGTGTGACGCATAAGTCAACCGAGCTCTTTATACTGAAACAAATGGAAATCGAAACGTGCAAACATTCATTGTCTAGCTTGCCTCTCAACGCTCGAATCTAGGGATTTGAGGTTGTATTCAGCCTTTATACGTTTAATAGCCAAATTCAGACACTATGGTGCAAAAGACAAAGTTTGATTGAAAACCATGCCATAGTTTTGGAGTTGGATATAAAAATACGAATTGAATAAGGTACACTTGAACATTTGTATTGGGAAATAGGAAAAGTAGTGTCAGTACTGTTTGCATAGGTCCGATCCGGTTGTATTTTGGAATAGAATTGATTTGCGTTCGTGCCGCGTGTCATTATTTTCTTATTTTTCTTTAAAAAAGCAACTACTGCACTAGCAATAAGTCTGTTGTCGCAGAAGACTTAACAAATATTTACGTAACGGTCAGAAAGAATATCCAAACTCAGAACAATTTGCTGATCACACAAATTATTGTCGCGTATTGGGATCGAACCAACAACAGTGGCAACGCGACTAAAGCCGATGTTGGCATCGAGAATGAGGTTCTCGGGATTGATGCCGATTGCTGTGTCAGATAAAATGTTTATAGCATGCAATTTGTTGGCAAATTGATAGAGTACAACTCAGCTTATTCTTTGGAAAAACCTAAATACAAAAGTGTCATTGCTCCGCGTTCGAAAGCTTTACCAGTGTGTCCTACGACCAGATAAATACATTCAGTAATACAATAGAAAGTGACATCAAAACGTATTCAACCAAAATCAACATCTCTATACGTTCAAATCGATAACGACAAAGCCTAGTGTTACGACAACACATCAGCTTCCGTTTCCGATAGAATCCTACATGAACAGCGTCACAAGGTGGTTCCAATGTCGCGGTCAAATTGAAAAATCTGGCGTTCCGCAAAGAAACTGTATCAGAAATGTTACGTCGATAAACCTGGTCGGAAAGTGCATTCATTTTTCATCGGCATAAAGCAAGCGGTCTCCTCGGTGCTTCACCGAATGTTGTGTGTTTGAGTCGAACTTATTTGTGTTTTCTTTTGTTGTTTGTTTATCTTTTGTGTAACATAGTAGCTAATCAATCACGCTTTAGAGACGTAGTTGACAAGAGAATTTATTTAGCAGAGATAACTTAAACAATGAACTTCGCAATTACAAGGCTTTTACTTCCAGATTAACACCAATCGGTACAGTACGCGAATTAATTTTATACAATAAAACCAGGGCATGGTTCTTATGGTAAGGCTCGTAACGTGGTCCGGCTGGAGAGCACAATGGACCATTTAACTTGGATACGGCGGCTGGCAGAAGAGTATTGAACCAGAGCGCGGTCGAGCTATATAGGCTGCCGCCGGGGAGGGGACGCCGAAGGAAGGGCGCCACGAACACAGCCGCGGTGACACGACCGGTCCGCGTAACATTTGTTATGTCCCACTACTGGGAAAAGCCTCTCTCTTGAACTACCAAACCACTTTCTGTTGCCATAAAATCTATAAAAGATAAGTGGATTTATAAACCTACTCAGACGATATCTAAATATTCCAACACCATCTTAAAATAATGCATACGCTTATTAAAATATATTTGGCTGACCTAACAAGGTTTTTATTAAATTTAACATGACTGTGTGGTCGACGTAGTGATCTAAGTGGTTGCCACACCATTCCCACTGTGTCAAGTGTTATGGTTTCGATTCATACACAGGACAAACATTTCTGTGATCGACAAATAGTTGTGTCGAGTCTGGGTGTTTTTGTGACTGCTGTTTAAATGTTTGTAAACTCCACCGTGATACAGGATTTACTCTACAGGAGATTTTAACAAGAAATCTATTATATCTCACTCGTTTTTTTAGATCACAACTGTGTTAATAGATACTTTTTCATATCACAGATTATACAACTAAACTGCAACATGACCATTTACATGATTTGTAGATCAACTAAAATTTTATAGATAAAGTTTTTATAGATGCAAAGTATTCTAAACCTTATTTTGCTACAACGAAAATTTAATTTAGCTTCATATCGCAATATTGACATTCAATTTCATTTATTTTTATTAATATCTATTGTTTTCATTTTATGCATCATCTCATTCAAGTGTCACTTGTTTCCGTAACTGTACCCACTGAAAGAGAAATACATTTATTTATTTTTGATTCCTATTGTCTTTGCCTGTATTGGTCATATAAAATATATTTTTATTTGGCGATGGTATTGATTCGTGTTATAGTAAAATAAAAAAGATGAGATTTTAGTTATGAGTCGTTTTGATAAACCTGCGCGTATGGTTTTAGGGAAAAAGCTTACGTGCATTTTGCCGGGATAAAAGATGCTTACCTCATTTTCTGGCCCTTAAACTATCTACGTAAGTAAGAAAAAAGAAGAAAGAAAAATCACATATATCTAGGTCGTTATGTTGTTGCGTGAAAAAAGTACTAACGTACGTAAGTATTTTATTATAATAGTAACATAATATTAATAGTTTTAAGTTATTTTTCAAGACCGATCCCACAAACATGTGCTAATGAAGTTTATCATCATAATCTTAATATATTACTGAACACTGACTTTGTGGTGATAAATGTGACTGTTGTGCATGAGGCTTCGCTTTCGATTTCGGTCAAGCAAAGTGTTTTAGTTATTCTGTCAATAAATTCTTCATAGCATCAGTGTATTGTAATAGGAAAAGATTTACAATACCCAACTCCTTTGGAGAGGGACAGCCACGCTGTGGGACTCGGGCGTACTCCAACTTGCAGTATTCCACTTCGAACATAAAATATCCGTCGATACGTGTTTCACCTCAACGCGAGGCATCTTCAAGACAGTTTGGTAACGAATGAGGTCCATTTGTTGGGATTGGCAATCTAAAGTTACGTGGAGGGTTCTTCTATAGCCAATAATTTTATTATAATGGATTGCCACCAAGTAACTCCTAATTCGATTTGAAATTACAATATTCGTAGACACCTTTAGTTCAACAACATAATCATATTATAATATATTGTCTTGTCTCTCTTGTTTTGTATATAATATGTCAAACGGTACGTCTCAAGTAGGAAGCCAGCGCATTCCGTGCATAGAAAAATATCCTTAAAAGTAACCTTGGTAACTCAAATCCCCGATCGATTACGAGATAATATGTAGAACTATATATTTTGATTTTCATAAAACTTGATAAAATTATTATTAGGCAAAAGGATGGAGTTATATCCCGATAAGAAGATAGATACCAAAATTTCATTCCTCAATAAACTTTTTAGATATATGGAGATATCCGATATTATTGTAACCTCTAAGAGAAAGAAGGAAATCTTAATATCTTTAGATATGTAATGTTGTCGTAGAAATGTTGTGATAAGTCTTAAACTAGAATCAGTAAGTTAGACAGCTTTTTTGGTACCGTGGCATGGATTTTACGCTAATCAGGTTTTGGAACGCAGTGGTATCGAGTTCGATTCTATCAAGTCCAGAAATACAAATTGAACATGTCGTTTTGGAAGTAGCAGCCGATCGTGGTGTACATTTTCATTGTTCAACTTCTTTGTCTCGGAATTCCATAATAGCATAATTGAAATCGATTCAATCGACATCAAGAATAAATGCATTCGAATTATTATTAATGTTTTCAATTAGTCGCTTTATCGATTCAATTTTCGATTAATGGCAACTCGCTAATTAAAACCCAATCCTTATATATACATAACATTTCAAATTGAATCGCCTTAAACTCTTAAACGCGATTGATTAAATAACATTCCAAGTATTAATTTAAAACAGTATTTCCATCAAAAACTCCTGGAAGTTATATTTGCATCCAATCAGGCTGTTTTCCGACTACGTTCCGCCTCATCTCCTTACCAGGAAACTCGCATTTTCAAAATATCTCCACAGAATACCAATGATTGAAGCACTGCAATATAATATTGCCAAAAAAATCTTGGTTGCTTTTATTCAGGTTATGGGTAAGTGGACTATTCGCACTTAATATAGTTTTGGCTTTTAGCTTTCTTTGAAGTTTCTGTTTTCCATTTAATCTTCGCACGTGCACTTCATTACTATAAGAGCTTTTAAATTTCGTCTATTTGGTGAAAAAATCAGTAACTGTTGCTGTCTTAGTTTTAAATTTATTGTTTACTAGATTTTGCCCTCGGCTTTGCTCGCGTCAATCTAGATATTTGCCGTACCCTTGACAACATGCAGGTATGCTTTTCACGATGATCGATCAAGTACATAGTTAAGGCGTGAAAGCGTAACAAATTCACATTCGCATTTACAATATTAGTTAGGATTAGGATAGTAACTGTCATACGAGTATACCGGTGTAATACTTCAATTAAGGAGTATTTATTTTATGTTAGTCACTTTTCCGTTGTTACTGACACCTATGATTTGCGCGCCCAGTCACATCCTTTCACTCTTTTTTTCGGTATCATGGCAAATTGTAAGCTATTAAAATAAGTGGGTTATAAATTAAAATAAAACGTTCATTCACTCAAATCTCAAAAGTTACAATAAAAGATGATCACTATACCAATTGAGATGCAAACTTTTACAGAATATCACGGCTTCCCACTCTTCTATATGTCTGACAGGGACATGATTTAAATTTTCTCAAATATTAATTAATGATATCTCATATTCTAGATTTAATGCGGATAAAGGCCCCAGATGAAGACTTAGATACAATAGGTAATTATTAAAAGACAATATAAAAGTCAATTGTAAAAATAATAAGAGACTAATGGGTAAGGCCGGTTAAAGTTCGGATCCCGTAGGAGGCTGTTGCATACCGCACTTCTTTTCTTGGTGGCTATTGGTGACGGTTGGTGTCCCACGCCGCGGCAGAACTATAAGCGGTACCAGAGATGAGCCGGCTAGCTGCACACGTATACAGCCGCATAGAATTTCTCAGTACGGTAGGTAGGTGTAACCGACTGCCACGCCCAAGATCGCGCGTTCGATTCCGGCACATGTCAAACATTTTGTGTGCATGAACATGGATGTTTGTCTTGGTCTGGGTGTTTCTATGTACGTATTTACAAAAAAAAGTATATATGTATGTTTATCCATTGTCTAGTACCAATTTTTTTTTATTTTTTTAACGTCAGTGGAATGCGTTTACTCACCTTCCGCGCCCGGGCAGGGCGCGGGTGTGTGGGGCTCGAGCCAGAGAAGCCGGCTTCATACCCACTGAACCCCTGACGTCGTTCCTCCAGTACCTAGTGACGGTGCCACGGGGTTCGCGCTAGCAATCGCCGCGAGTTTTTTGTCTAGTACCCATAGTACAAGCTCTGCTTAGTTTGGGCTAGATGGTGTTGTGTGTATGTGGTAGAATATTATTATAAATAAGTCACTTAGTAGAACCAAATGTAAAACGCTGAATAAAAATCTAGTTACGTGTTAAATATATTATTATTTCCTATATCGCATATTTATTCACATATAATTATTTCCTTTAATTTGTTACTTAAGAAAATAATTTTAAATAAATATGAGGGTTTAGGTACGCTACACAGCTGCGAATACGTGTCGTGCCTCGATCACAATTTGAGAGTGACTGCTACTAGATAGTCACATATTCAAAATTCAAAAAGATCCAACCATTTCAGCTCATGATAATTGATTTGATTGGTTGTTTCTAATTCAGTCAGTCAATCATAGAAGTTGATAGGTGTTTGACCATCTCTCAACATACATATAATCATCAATCTGCCTTTTGAGCGCATGCGAAGTGCTCCTACTAGTGTGTAAAATATACCAAATATTTCCATTTACAATGAATAAACAAAACTATTTTCCTTGCTACAATTTGTCGCATCTGTTCTGCAGTGTTTTTATGCCGTGTCTATCGATTTTCAGCTCAATACGTGTTCAATTCGTGTGAATTCCGAATGAATAAAATGCATACTGAAAAGCCATAATGATCCCGAAGTTTTGCTACAAGCTTTTATATTTACAACGAACGAGTGGTTGTTCTTTTTAGAGAGATCACAGTAAATTCTGGGTAAGAATAATTAGGACACGTACAGCTTTGAAAAGCTTACTTAATTTGGGACACATACTCTTATTAACCCATGCACTTAATTTGAAGCTTGTTTTGGTTAGTTAGGAGTGGATTCACGTCGGTATCTGTATCGGTAACTGCTACGTATTCAACCTACAATCTCATAATCGATTGATTGATTTGCCCCTAGTTTATTTTTTTAAAGATTGACTTTGTATAAGTCCCTTTTTCATTCGACTTCTTAAGTAAAAATTGCCAGATAACGAATACACTCTTTGCTTTTCATAAAGTTACATGTAGCAAATAATCACCCGGCTTCTGACGGTAAATACATAGATATTTGATCTGTTAACCATTATAATCTAGCTAACTTGAGTTTTGGTTAGGAGTGGGTTCACAACGGTAGTGCAGTGGCGGAGAATTGAACTACAATCTCATAATCGCTTCATTAAGTAGCCGCTTAATTGATCTTATAAATACCTTTTTCATTAGACTTCAATGTTGGTAAAAATAGGTGAACATTGACGGATAGCTGAACATACTTCTTGTTTTGCATGCAGCCCTATGCGGCTCTCAAACTCTTTAAACGGCTACTGATGGTAAATATACCTAATAGGTTTTTGAAATATTGCAATACGAGTAATTACCTACCAGTAGGGTAGGTAATTATTCGTTGTCATATATTGTAAAAAGAGAATAAAAGTAAAGGAAGTAGAGAAGTAAATACACATATGAGTCCCCAGAACTCTCATCTCTCGAATAGTTTAGTCACTATTCACTTAATAGTTTACCATTTAGTAATTGCAATATTATCCACGTTCCGGCATGTAAATGTACCATAACTAATCGGCTTACCCCAACCCGAACATACCCCGTTCCCATCTTACCCTTCATTCACATACCTTCAATTAAAATGAAACTCGGTGCATAAACTTCAAACACGTTCAGTCTAGCCATTTACAGGCCGTTTTCAACTTACTCGACCTCATTTGAAATGTCGACCTGTTTTAAATAAAATTCTGGGTAGACGCATTCTTGGTCGTCGGAAAATCTAGAACTTGTGTGTTTATGTCTTTATTGTCCTCTAAAGTAGAGTAACCCAGTTATGTCGGGAGAAAAATGGAATCAAAGAGAACGGTTTTGGTTTATAGTGAGTGGGGCTATGGAAGACGAGGCTATATTACAATGACTATATTATATTCGCGGCTTCGCTAGAGTTAATGTAGATTTTGTTACTGTATTTATATCCTTTGGTAAGATAACATTTTATCGGGATTAAAGGAACTCTATTACAAAATAAGTAATCTTTTTCTGTTTTTTTGCAGGTAAGACGTTATCTCCATCTCAAAATCAAATTTATATGAATCACGAAATGTAAGTAATTAAATTAAAAGGTTTTGAGAGGTCATAGCCGATCTGATAATTCATATTATCTGTAGCTTAAAATGTACCTAATTTTGAAATTAAATTACCTACTATATACGGATTTATTACATAATTTGAAACTCTAACATTACTATTATTGAATCTAATCTCAATATAATCTCATACTATAACACCACAATTTAAGCTAATGAAGTAGTTTAATTTCAATTTATAACATTCGCGTAAACATAAGATAATATCATGTGCCTAATTTTAATAATGATTTTATTCTCGTACTTACTTTTTCATTTAATACTGGTATCTACTGCCTATGTTTAGACCGCATGAATACTATGAGACGGCATACCGGTATTAAAATGTAACAAACATGTTTGCAAAATTTGCATTTATAGAATTAGTACCAAGTGTGATTCACCTCCGCCAAACCTTTTTTTTAAGCAGAGGAGTCCCTATTGAGATGTAGTAGCATGTATGATCACATATTTTTTGAATTAGTACGTTTCTTACCTCTGTGTGTTTGTCAGGCAGGCAGGGTAGGGCAGGCAGCATAATTCTCTGGCTTTCTTAAGCAGGAAAGTAGACAATAAGAAAGTGTTAAGTAAAATTATAATCATTCTCAATTTAAACAGCAATAATAGCCGTAATAGGCTATATAGCCGTCATAAGCCGACAATCCATATATATATAAATATATATATATATATATATATATATATATATATATATAACGAATACACGAACACGATAACAGAACACAGGAGTACATGCTCAATTAACCTAAGTCAAGTCTTACTAAAGTACTGACTTAAACCTCTGTAACTACATTACTTACTATGACTCTCACTAAGAATAACATTTATATGAGTTTCAAAACGTGACTACATTTTGGGACATCCTACAAAAATAAAACGTGTGTCTGCTCTATTTGTATAGTTAGGACAGGTTAAAGGGAATGCTGGCACCTTTGCCCCAATGCCTAGGTCCTCCATTAATCATGTCTTGTTTCCGTCCTAAATGGACAGTGCCTAATCTTTTAGGGCATTATTTTTATAATTTGGTTGTTTATCAAAACGCATACTGAAATTATGAGTTCATGTGTAGTGGTGTCAATAATTAGGTGATCGTCGATATAACAAACATGTGTACAAAATTTTCATTTATAGAATTAGTACCAAGTGTGATTCACCTCTGCCAAACCTTCTTTTAAGCAGAGGGGGCCCTATTGAGATGTACTAACTAGCATGTATGATCACTTTTTTTTTTTATTTAGTACGTTTCTTACCTCTGTGTGTTTGTCAGGCAGTTCGATTCTAGCATAATTTTCTGGCTTTCTTAAGTAGGAAAGTAGACAATAAGAAAGTATTAAGTACTAGATCTATTTTTCATTGTAATATAAGTTTCCTGTTGGAGTTTTTAATTGCTGTATTATTTAAAATTATAATCGTTCTCAATTTTAACAGCAATAATAGTGTTTAGCAATAATTTGCGGATGAATGGAAGAAGCTTATGCGAGAGTGCTTAATTTTCTGCGAGAAGAGGTATGAGAGGGAATCAACAATTCCATATTAATTTTTATGTTATGTTTCTGTTTTTGTTGTAATTATTATAGTCTTTTATTGTATTTCTTTCTTTTTATGTTTTATGTTTGTAATATGATTTTTATTGTCTCTATGTTAATTAATGTAATTGGTGTACTGCCGTTTTAATTAACTATAATAAATAAATAAATAAATAAATAAATAAATGGCACATGTATAGCCAAATCGCAGAATAACAAAACGTTATTTTATTTTTCTACCCACATTAAAATTATGATAATTGATTATCTTATAATATTCATAAATGACTGACATACATGATGATGTGGACCTCAGTGACTCAAGTAGCAGTGTCGAAATGGAGCAGGAACCATTATTTGAGAGTGAGCAACAACTTAATTTAACTTTAAATGAGACGATGAAGAGTAAAGGGAGTGAGCAATGACTTGTAGTGAAGAGAGGACGACAAGAGGATGAGGAAATAGTAGAAGATGATGGATTTGTTACAGTTATTAGAAATCATAAGCGATTGAATAGAAAAGATTCCATAAGTGACAATTTAGCAAAAGAAAGGGTTACAAGAGACAAATAGATCTGGACGCTGATGATAAAGAAATTATTGAAAATGTTACTTGTGAATTTGAAATAATATCAGTACGAAGACTTAAGAGATTAGCTGAAAATGGTGAGTGGGTAAATTCAGAGACAGTTAGAATTTGCTTTAAGGGTTCTACTTTGCCGCCGTATGTGTATGGATATATTGTTATTTGTAAATCAATTAAAGTGCAACAATGTTTCATTTCTATACGAAATTCAGGGATAGAAATAATTGCCATTAAGCTTTTGAACTGCTATGAAATTAAAAATATAGTGTTGGTATATTGCCTTTCGTCAGTACGGCCAAGCCTTACTGATTGGGAGCAAATATTTTCGTTATTTCAGAGTAAATGTATAATCGCAGGTGACTTTAACGGTCATCATACACTGTGGTCCTATAAAACCGATGTAAGAGGTATACAGATATACGACGCGACTTTAGAAACTGGATTTATACCTCTTAATGATGGAAGTGCTACTAGATTAAGCTTAGTAAATAATGTAGTACAGAAAACTTCACCTGATGTGACCTTTGTTTCAACTAACATGTCTATTTTATTAAAGTGGGACGTCATGAATGAAAATCTGGGCAGTGACCACTTGTGTATTATTATTTCATATAAATATAATAGTCATTCAAACTCCTTTGCCGTTAGTAAAAAGCGGAATTTTAAATTAGCAAAATGGTATACGGTACAGTAAATCTTTAGAAAGTTATTTGTTTCAGCCTTTAGATTCTGCCGATTTACAGTTCTTGTATGATAATTTTATTAAACAGGTAAATAAAGCGGCTGATGAACACACACCGTTTATTAGAAGCTGTAGTAATCCAAAAAAGGGATGCCGCCCTAAACCCTATTGGAACCCAAATCTCTCTCATTTAGTTGCACAGCGCAGGTTGACCTTGCGAAATTTCAGAAGAAATCCCGTACTAAGTAACCTAACTATACTTGAACAAAAGATAAAAGATTGCTATTTATAAAGCAAGATCAAAAGATTGGCAAAATTACTATAGCAGCTTACTAACTAACCCCTAATATTAAGTCATAAAAAGAAGAACAAAGATAAGTAGCTAAAAGTGCATAGGTGGCTTTTACAAGTGGACAAAGTAAATAGTGCGCGCTATCTCGGGGACCCGGCCGTACATTTTATACGTAATGTTGTTTAAACTTTTTGATTAAATAGCTTTCGGGCTCACTGCGTTTAATTAAATATGTATACCCGCGAAATTTCAATATTTACATACTTCATACGGCGCGCGTGGAGTTATGAGTTCTGTGGCTAAAAATAAGTTTGTTACGTGGCTCATACGTTAAATTAGTTCTCTTGTAAAAACGAGACATAGTTGTGACATTACTAAATTTTTTCAGTTATTTACATAACTATATTTATCTCTTTTTTATTAACGTGGGGGAATGCTTTGACGCATACCTCTCCGCGGGGCGACGGAGAGGTTATGTCGGGCTCACCGGGGAAAAGACACCTCGGTAATACCGACTAAAGCTACCACGGAGTTCTTGACATAACCAGAGTCGGCGATGTCGCGCGTATCACTTTCACATGCAATCGCGACCCCGCCGTATGAAACGGCAGGCCATTAACGAAAAGACCTACACTTTGGTCATTTAACCCTACTGTCCGTTTGAAGAGGATGGATGGATACACAGTGTGCGTTGAAACACGCACGCTGCCTGTCGGACCTGGTGTTGAACGGCTAGTGGGTAGACATACGAAGCCCACCAGCCCCCAGGTAAAACCTCAGGGTGGCTGGAGGTCGTCTGGCGCCCTCTGGCACCTGATTTTGCGGTTGGGAAGAGGGTTCAAGCGCACCCTCTCCATGTCCATGTCTCCATGTCACCGCTCTGCCGCCTCCTTGATAGGAATTACTTTCTCATAGAAGGAGGCGACTGCGTTCCATGACCTCTCAATGATCCCACTTTTTTTACTTCATTTTTTTGTTTTTTATTTTGCTCGTCCAAATGACCACACTCCGCCTGATGGTAAGCAGTGGTGTAGTCTAAGAGCAGTGGCCTCCACATCGTCCTCATAGCAGTCGAGGCGATGTTGAGGTCTCTACTTTGACGGCCTGAGAAGGTGCTTTTTCACGCCCCGCTTAAATATAATATAATAAAGCTTTATTTCGGACCAATGAATCCATAGACTATTAAAAGGACCCAGGATTGAAGGAAGAAGGAAACACGTGCCTTGGCAGAGAATTCCATGCCTTGATCGTTCGGCAGAGGTATGAGGACCCAAACTTGTTGGTACGCACTCTAGTCGACTCCACCGTGTAAGGATGGCATCTAAGCCCAGCACGCGTCTTTCTGGATAGGAAAGGGGAGGGCGGGATAAGGTAGAATAACTCTTCAGAGCACTCCCCGTGGTATATTATGTAGAAACATGCCAATGAGGCAATGTCCCTACGGAATTGCAGAGGTTCCAGTTAACTCGTGACCTCTGTATATTCGATGATACGGACAGCCCGCCGCTGTAACCTGTCAAGAGCGTCTAGCAAGTACTGCGCGGAGCCATCCCAAAGTTGAGAACAGTACTCCACGCAAGGGCGCACTTGCGCCTTATACAATAGGCACAGCTGCCCAGGCGCGAAGAACCGCCTCACACTGTTCAGAGCTCCCAGTTTTCGCGAAGCTTGCTTAATGACGCTCTCGATGTAGGTTTTGGGATTAAGAGAGCGGCATAGATCCATACCTAAGATGGAGAGGCTGTCACGTATCACCAGTGGAGTATTTTTCAGAGAAGGGAGGGGAAGGAACGGAGACCTTTTTGTTGAGAACGCGCATGCCTGGGTCTTCTTGGCGTTGAACTTAACCAAGTTCTTGGTACCCCATTCAGAGATGCGGTTCAAGGTCCGGTCAAGTTCAATGACAAGATCCTGCCTTTTCCCCTCAACCTCAGCCTGTTTGGCCCCAGGACGTCCGAGATATCGCCCACTTTACTTCATAAACATCCAATGTATCTTATGAAATATACTCGTCGGAAAGGTCATTAGTACGGAAGCTGATTTGACAACGAGGAACAAGCGATGTGACGTCATCGCTTTGGCAGAGACTGGTTTTCTTTCTTGCTCATAACCTACACAGAGCCCACACTATATGTTCTCCGGAGAATACCATCGCCCTGAACCGACATACACATATAAATATAATACTTATTCTGCCGCACTAGTGTTATAAATACAAAAATGTGCTTGTCGGTCTTTCACACGTCAACAAAAAAATAGGTTGACATACATATTTTTTGCTTAGACAGTTTATGAGCCAAAAAGAGGCATCGAGCTTATAAAACGCTTTATTCCGGCAAAAATTACGATTTCTATATGATAAGAAGTGAAACAGCAGGTACACGCACATATGCAGTGAAATCTACATATATGTACATAATATGAAAATCGATACCCTAGTTTGGCGACAAGATACCTCAAGCAAACAGATCCTATTTACGTTGCTAGTGTCTTTCATATGATCGAACCTACTTATCTACAGAACATAAGTAGCCTTAAGGTACCATTAGCCAAGGATCCTATCAATAGTAGCAAGCCGATAAACCGTGAAAATCTCTTTTATCCGTTCGTTACAAATATCCTCAAAAAGCCATCGTCGGACATCAAAAGACTCTTGCTCAGAAAAGGCGACTATAAAAGATTATAGATTTCCGTATATAATCGTATGAGTGGGTGTGTAATGTTCTGTTTGAAAATACATACGTGTTTAAACATTTGCTATGAGGGTATTCTGAAATTCGAGTACTTGCTCGGCCGAGACAAGTATCGTAAAATGTTACGTGTTATACCCAAAGATTGAGCGGAAGCGGCCGCGGATAAGCTTGGCGGTTGTTTTAAGCAAATTAGTCTGGATTCCAGCCAGCAAAGCAGATTTTTTAGTGTTTAAGGAGAATAAACTGTGTATGTTTTTCTATGTTATGGTTTGTGCTATATTTTTGTGTTTCTTCTGGTCCAAGAATTCAGTTCGTTTTTTAGCCGCATCGGATCGGTTTCTATCTACTTCGAGGTATAGTCCTAAAAACTCTGTTAAGTTATTGTTTTATCGTCATTTATTTTATAAAATATTAACTGTAAGTAAAGTGCATTTATTTACACACTCGAATTAGTTCCTAATTAGTTCGGCGGATAAATAAGTGAATTATTTTCGTGAATTAAAAATTCTGTCGAAACATATTATGTGTTTTCCATTGTTCAGACACATAAATTCATAATAATACCGACGCAAGTAAAATGAAATAAGTTAAAACTAGAGCCTTATTAAATTAAATATAATTTCCTAAATTACCAATTGAACAAACTCAAACACATTTTAGCTTTTAACTAGAAGTTTTTCCTCGACCATAAATTCTGACAACTCAGAACTTGGGAGCTACGTAAGAAAGAAGCCCTTTTTCGTTTATGGTGAACTTGTGAAAGTGAGGTAACAGTTTAATGAAATTGAAATTAAAAGAACGCGTAAGTAAGCATTCATTGGGCAACGTAACAAGCTGCGGAGTCTTAAGTTTCACTTTTACCGCGGTAAAAATGACATAGGTATAACGTAAAATTTTCTATAAGTACACTCTCAGCATACCACATATTTATTACAAATGATAAGACGTTTGAAAACTATTTGACATAGGCGCCATTTTTTGCAATCATGAAGCATTATCGCTGAAAATAGAAATATTTGGTGTTTTAAAATATGTATAAGTATACATATTCATCACCATTTTTTTCTATTTTCAGATATGTATAAGCCAATATCGCAAAATATGGCACTTAGGTAAAATTGCCTTTCAACCGTCGGTAAGTTTTAAGGTATTTTGATACGCTCCAGGTTTATATGGAACATCTGATAAAAAAGTGTCCACGCATATGGAATGTGGTAAAAAACGATTGAAGTCTTCGTGCGTGCATATTCGTAGAAACACTTAACGTGTGTAAATGTGTTGTTTAAGCAATTTATTAACGGCCCTGCGCTTCCACGACGGATCCTCTTTCGAAGGTACGAACCGTAAAATCAGAATCCGCAGGAAGGTAGCCGAAGTAGATTCAAGATTTCTAATAGATTTTTATCTTTTTCAATACGTTTGTAAATATTTATTAGATTATTTGGTTTTAAAATTAATAATGTAAATATATTGTAAATGTTATATTACTAGTCTAATAAATGTTCAACAGTTTTCAAGATTTCTAATTAGTATAATTTATATTACATCAAAGCCTTCATCTTATTTCGCCGTGATTTTTGTCTTTAAAAAATCCAATAAATAATTAGACTAATTAGAATAATGCTAGTTGTCAATTCAAGACATGTATGCGTCGCCTGTTCTTCTTTTGAAGAGTCGGCAAGGTACCATAGTTATACAAGCGTCCATATTCTATTTGAATGAGCGACTATATATATTTTCTGCAATACTATTTGTATGAGCGACTGAAAATTAATGTCCTCTGTATTCTGATCACTTGTACCAAACCATATAATCTTCCGCTGTCTTTCATGCGTAGCGTTATAGTCATTGTACATAGAAAAAGCTATAAGAGCGACTAAACTGCTCTAATCTCACAGTCTTAAGCCAGATTTTGACTCGTTTATTATGATCGCTTTATAAATTGTCAAAATTCTCTAGTAGTAAGACTAAATGGGAAGGCAGTTTCTTTTGAATTTACTTATTAAGTTAGATTTTATTATTTTTCTAGTTCGTTATTTTTTGACAATTTTAGTTTCTAAATGACTGCTTCTTTGGTTTTACGTAAAGGTAATCGTTGGATCTAGGGTTTACAGTAGTATTAAGGTTTCTAAGTAAAAAATCTTGGCACGGAGTTCAAAGGAGTCACATTGCTTCTGCCTCATTTATTGTACAGCTAATACAAATTGATGTCAGTGGTTCTTGGCAAAAATAGAGTGGATTAGAAAGGTGTGCTTAAATTCAAGAACGTGTTGTAGTTGATACCATTAATAATCCACATCGTATATCTATATATAAAAGGATAAACATCGATAATGCTACACACGAGATCTCGAGTTCAAAATGGAAAATTAACATTACAAAATCATTGACACACATGACGGATTCGCTAATAAAGTAACGAGAATAATAAAAATTAATACAAATGCAAGCTAAAGAAACTATTTTAAAGAAAATAAAAGTGGGGTATTTAATTTCCTAGCGTCGAAAAATTTATATTTATGCAAAGCTAAAATGAAACGATATACGCCTTCCTTCTAAGTTAAGTAAAATGGTATGAAATGGTTATAAAACGAGGCAACAGTTTCAACAGTTTAGTTTCGAGTTAACTAGTTATTAAGCTGACTGCCTCGTTCATCTTGTAGCATAAAAGTGTAGCTGTGCGTTGTTTATCATATTTTATTTAAGAAAATGAATTTCGGTCAAGGCCATATTTTTTGGAGAGTAGCCATTTGCGTAAGAGACATCGTGATGTTCAAATGGATGCACAAAAGCATTTTGTATGCCTCCACTCTTACTGTCTTGTAGGACGGCAATTCAAAATGACCGGTGAGAGAGATAAGCGCATAGAAACTAAACTAATAGAGGATGATTGGTTGAGTAGTGTAAAATTAAATCTAAATAGTTTTATAATTTAAATAGCTTAAATAGAAGTAAACAGTTACTAGTAACAGTGTCTAACAATAGTAGTTTAGAGTTTCAAAATTATGTAATAATAGTGTTTTATAAAAAATAAACAACGCGATAAAATCCGTATACATTTGTTTAATTTCAATGTATAACATTCCCGTAAACGTGAGGCATAAGCATCTATCAGAATGCTAGATGAGATATCAAATAAGCCATAGTCTGCGGTATTATGCATCTATAATCAATGGTATCTAGGTCAATATTTATAATTAAAATAATATCATCCCTGTATTAAACTGTCATACTCCTGGGCATGGGCCTCTTCCCAGTAAGAGAAGGGTTAGGTCATAGCCTACCATGCTCATTGCGGATGGTAGACTTCACATATCTTCGAGAACATTATGGAGAACTTTCAGATATTTCCTCACTATGTTTTCCTTCACCGCAAACAATAAATATTAATAATATTAATAATATTCTACCACATACACAGAACACTATCTAGCCCAAACTAAGCAGAGCTTGTACTATGGGTACTAGACAATGGATAAACATACATACATATATACTTTATTTTTTGTAAATACATACATATTATACATAGTAAAAATAAATAATATATAATTAATCTTATGAAAAAGTAACTGCGGTCCACGGTTTGGTTTGCGATTTATTTATGAAGTAACCTGTCTTTTGACGGCTTCTAAGTTTGAACCTTATTATTCAATGGTATCTAAAACGACATTGCAGTTTCACCAAAAACATAATTAGATATGCTTATTTTTTGGTACGGTTTTAAAATTAAAATATGTTTATTTATGTAGGTCACAAAGTAACACTTATGAACGTCAAGGTTACACTAACTAAACTATACTATAAATAATTGTTTAGATGTAACTGTTTCTGTTGCCACGGACAGTAAAAGGCGTTCTACAGGATACCAAATTTGCTTCTCTTTAATTGTTATAAAAAGGAATAATCATATATAGAATTATAAAGTTTAGTGTACAAAAGAGATGTCTAACAAAAATTTGGAATATTATATGGAGAAAAATAACGCATAATAATATTTTAAATTTGATTTCTTAGAAAACTAATAATTAATTATTATTATTGTAAAAGTTTGTTAATATATTTGAATGCTTGTTACTCAATCACGCGTAAACCGTTGAATGGAGCCGAATGAAACTTGGCGCACAGACAGACCGTATCCTTGTTTAACATACAAGGATACTGGAGAATGTTAATTCCGTCAATGTATTGCATTGCAGTTGCAATAATAGTTTATCATTACCTAGTATATTATGTGTGGCAATATTAATGTAATAATGAATGCACGACTGGCGTAGTGGTTTAAGTGGTCGCCTCGCCACTGCCACTGCACCGAGTGTTGTATGTTCGAATCCCACATGGAACAAAAATTTGTGCTCCACAAATGGTTGTTCCGAGTCTGGGTGATTTTTTGTCCGTTGTTTGATTATACCACAAATACAAATACAATTTGTCAAATCGATAAAAGTTATGTAAGCAAAACTGTACATGTACTAGAATCATTTTATAGCTTTTATTGAACATGTTATATAAAAATAAGTCTATTGGACCAGTCCCAGGCTGTTCTAGTTTGTGTTAGTGCAAATAAAAAAATACGAGGTGGCCATACTACGGCGATATTGTCTATGAAAAGGCTCTACGGTATCCCAAAACTGGTATTAATATTGATAAAACGTTCATACCTGTTTTGGGTATTTTGTTCTAAGAATATTGTTCTACCATTTATGTTAAAACTCTTCTGTTTTAATAACAAAGCAATGGGTAAAACAAGGATTCACACATGATATTTTATCAATTTTGATTTGAGTAGTAGTTTTAGTTGTGAGTGTGTGTGAAAAGTGAGATCTACGGATTATTTTATTATTCTGAGATGTTACTTGTTATCAATTGTTTGGACATCATATAGCATCTAGATCATCGATCAAATTCGATTTTACCAGCATTAAATAAACCTACTATGAGTTTTAAAAGTCATTCTCACCCTGTGTGTTTTCTGTGTGGCAGGTAACTTTACAAACATTCACAAAATACCCAGACAAACAATTGCAGCTTATACATATTTTCGCCTGGTTCGAACCAACAACACTCGGCATAGTGGCTGTGGCGAGGCGTCCATTAAACCATTACGTCCTGCAAGTTGCAAATATTCCTTCGCATAGCTATCAACTGGTAACGTGCCCAGAAGACTGGCAGCGTTGCCACGTAGAATAACAATGCTTACTCTTTGCGCAAACAAAATACAAGCCTTCTGTTCGCGCGAAGCTTTGATCAGCCACTTAGCTAGCTCTCTATTAACAGACCTAGATCTTGACCCGTTGGCCCTAGAGTCTATATACCAAATGACACAAATATGTAATCCCAGCACCAATTAGTTGTCGATATTTGCGCTGTTTGAGCGTGTTCGCTGATGCCTATCTATATTTTTCTTTCTTTGCATGTAAGAAGAAGCTAATCTACACGCGTAAAATACACTTTTATTATGTGTGTAGATTATTTATTGATACGGTATTCCGTATAGGTATAGGATGAGGAAGAGGAAAAGATGCGCGTACAAAAATGCAGACAGATTGAAATTCTGAAATTATTTGTTTTTGCTTCTATAGCTCGTATAAAGATCACTCAAAACAATTTTTTTAAATATCTTCTACTAGTTTTTGCGCGCGGCCTCGCTCGCGTAAAAGTAGGTAAGGTTATGTCAATAACAGTATTTGTTTAAAATAAAGTTTAGCTTTTGTTACTCAGTGATAATGTAGTTTTCTAATGGTAAAATATTTTTTATAATAATAATAAATAGTTTTTGAGTTAAATCCTTACAAACAAATAAACAAAAATCAAATATTTCCTCTTTATAATATTATACGTATTGTAACTGGTTGCTGTCTGTATATAGGAATATACAGGCAGCATAGTTACAATTTTATTATGCGTATAGATGAATGTACTGAAATTGTACCAGGCTTCACATAGCTTTTATATGAACACGGAAAGTTTAGTTTCACTGAAATTAAACTACTATATACGGATTTTATCGCGTTGTTTATTTATCACTGTATTACAAAATTTTGAAAATATTACTCTACTACTACTATTGATTTTATTTGACTAATTTATAAGCTAATAAAATTATTTAAACTATTAAATCTATTTATTTTTGGTTTACACTTTCCCCGACGTTTCGGGTGCTTTTCAGCAGCCATGGTCACGGGGAGACTAAGATGGTAGTTATCTCAATGTTCCAGTGTAGTTATTTCAAAGTACCTGAACATAATTTAATTATTGGTGTTTCTATTTACGCAGAATGAGCTCAAAGTATCATGAAGTCTAGCTGTGGTTTTTTTTCTTCTTGGGTTTGACTATTTGAAGTACTGGATCCCAAGCTGGTGGTACATTCCAACCATCTTCTCTATTGAAATTGGGATGTTTTTTAATTTCAATAGCCTCGCGAAGCATCCTTGGCAGGAATCGGTGTTCTTTAGCGAGAATCTGTGGTTTGTCAAATCTCAGGTAGTGGTTGGTCCCCTGTTGTACGTGTTCACACACAGCAGACTTCAACGAGCGTTTGTGTTTTACGTCAGCTATGTGTTCTTTTATGCGGGTGCCTATGCTTCTCTTGGTTTGACCAATGTATGAGAGTCCGCAGTCACAATCTATTTTATAGACCCCTGCATCTTGTAAAGGTAATTGGCACTTGACGGATGGTAAAAATTGACTTATCTTCGTTGGCGGCTTGAAGTATGTGTTGATTGAAGCTCGCTTCAAGATGTAGCCAATCTTGTCAGTGACACCCCTTACATAAGGCAGCCCCTTACACAAGAAACACCTGGACGCCGAGCTTCAACATGTCAAGCAAGTACTGCAAGACAACAAGCTCCAACAGCCGCGCCGCTGTCACAGATCCCGAGAAAAGCCAGCCACAGTCGAGCGCCAGCCTGCTATGCTGCCTTATGTAAGGGGTGTCACTGACAAGATTGGCTACATCTTGAAGCGAGCTTCAATCAACACATACTTCAAGCCGCCAACGAAGATAAGTCAATTTTTACCATCCGTCAAGTGCCAATTACCTTTACAAGATGCAGGGGTCTATAAAATAGATTGTGACTGCGGACTCTCATACATTGGTCAAACCAAGAGAAGCATAGGCACCCGCATAAAAGAACACATAGCTGACGTAAAACACAAACGCTCGTTGAAGTCTGCTGTGTGTGAACACGTACAACAGGGGACCAACCACTACCTGAGATTTGACAAACCACAGATTCTCGCTAAAGAACACCGATTCCTGCCAAGGATGCTTCGCGAGGCTATTGAAATTAAAAAACATCCCAATTTCAATAGAGAAGATGGTTGGAATGTACCACCAGCTTGGGATCCAGTACTTCAAATAGTCAAACCCAAGAAGAAACAAACCACAGCTAGACTTCATGATACTTTGAGCTCATTCTGCGTAAATAGAAACACCAATAATTAAATTATGTTCAGGTACTTTGAAATAACTACACTGGAACATTGAGACAACTACCATCTTAGTCTCCCCGTGACCATGGCTGCTGAAAAGCACCCGAAACGTCGGGGAAAGTGTAAACCAAAAATAAATAGATTTAATAGTTTAAATAATTTTATTAGCTTATAAATTAGTCAAATAAAATCAATAGTAGTAGTAGAGTAATATTTTCAAAATTTTGTAATACAGTGATAAATAAACAACGCGATAAAATCCGTATATAGTAGTTTAATTTCAATGAATAACATTCGCGTAAACAGAAGACAATATTTAGTTTCACTACCAATAAATAAATGTAATTATTTATAGAAGTACGTCCATTCGGTGATTTGTGGTACCGTATTATTAGGGTACTTTATAGGGTCCCACGGGTGTCGTAAGAATCCGCAGATAGTACGTCTATCTGATACGCTAGTATCGGCCAAAATTGTGTTCGTGCTAATAAAATTACCCAAAATGTAGATTCGTATTTGATACTAAAGTTGTTTGGGTGTAATGTTTTGTTTATACGTAATTTTATTCTCTCATCTGCCACTTTTTATAACTATCGTAATTATGATAAATTATTATCTGAATAACTAGTGAATGAAATGTGATTACTTTGATGGCGTAGCAGTTTAAGTCGTTGCCTGGCCTGACTGCTACACAAACATTTTTATGATCCACTAATAATTCTTTCGAGTCTTCTTCTTCGTGTTCTTTATGCCCGTTGTTTGAAATCTTACTAAAGAACTCCTCACGAAGTCACGACACAGGATCTAATACTCGTTGTCTTTAAAAGTACCCGGCCATCATTTTTCAAGCTGAGTTGATGAGGTTATGCTATTTGGTTGTAGTGTTCGCGGCACGGCTACGTTTTTTTATTATAAACAGGTACATAACCAATCATCAATTAATGCACTTCAATATCGATCAATATGCATTCTAATTATTGAAAATTTTTGAAACCGATTTGTAATCCATAATCGCCCATCACTATAATATTTTACTACTACTCTAGATATTTACAATTGCAATCCTATATATGTCCTTACTAATCCGGGCGTTTCTTGACCCGCCTCAGCGGTTATTACCTATAGTTAATTCATATCAGTTACGCTTCCTGTAAAAGCAATCAATAAACCCTTCCCAAAGCTTACCTTATTCATGGGATAAAGCATACAATACTTAAATATAATTTTGTATGTATATTACAAAGTATGTAAACTTACATATATGTAGGTATATATAATAGCGGTAAATAGCTTCTTAGGCTACAACACATTCGAATAATCGATAGTAGTATTATCTTGCATTCGATTGTTGATCATCGAATAATAATCGAATATATACATGATTTGTTAGTGATATTTTAATAAGTCGTGATCAATCGTGTGAACTAACTTATTTAAAGCATTAAAATTATAATTAAATTTTAATAGCACAATACCAGTGTGTAACCCCAAAGCGATAGGCAAAAGTGTTTTACACCGACGTTTCGTTAACTTTGATTTTAAGTTCCCACGTAATGGGCTGCGAGTGTATTGTCGCCTAATGGACACAATTCAAAAAGCCCAGCTACTGCTCGACCTGGGAATCGAACTCAAGAATCATAAACACAAACTTATACAACTACTATATGACACAGTCTGTTACACAAAATCAAATAGTCTATTTTTAAATGAATGTTTTATATTCATTAGAAATTAAGATTCAGTATTAATATTTTATTACGCTGAAAATACATCTATGACAAAGGTAACAAATGGCCCTTGGCTTAAAACAGAATCTACACGTAATTGGTGATTAGATAAAACAGTCTAACCATGTTTCATCTTAAATCTAAGAAATATCTTCTGAGAAATTGTCTATTCAATTATGAAACCTAGAACAACTTAATTGGTAAGTCTAGGATTAAGGGACGTCTAGCGAGCCTAATAATTGTGTTTAAAAGCTACGGGTGGTTTAAATGAATATTATTCAAGGTAGGCCGTTGCTTTTTAAATTTCTATTGCAATTGTGCTTTAGAAATTGTAAAAGCAGCACGGTAAAAACCAAACAACCCCTTTTTATGAATAAAAATTGTAAATGTAATAGTTAAACCATACATACAAACATCGTCTCACGCATCTGTCCTCGAACATATAGGCATAAGTACACCTCTGCCTACTCATGACATTTCACCAGCTGTGGTTTACGTTCCACGTAACAGGAGCACGAGCCTATTGTGGTCTACCGAGCACAGTCCTAGACTTCGTGCTGCTCCTAGAATTTCTTGATGGATTAACTTATATGATTTTGCCCGATCGTAATCAAACCTGAGATCTCATGCACAGCTGTGGCTTTCATTCCCGCTGCGCTATCGAAACAATGAAAAGTTCATAACAATCTTGAAGTACATCAATAACTATTTATTAACGTAAACAAAGCATAGCTTCTTGTGTTTTAACGTTATTCGCAAAATATTTATTCAATTTAAATTGCCAGCTTTATAAATATTTTTATTGTGATTGGTTCTCAATACGTGTGCTCAATTCCATATTAATCAGCAGTCTGGAAGTGAGTAAAAATTGGATCGGAAGATTCCATTACATTCGTTATTAAATATTAATATATTCATAAATGCAAGAGCCGAGAGAGAAATTTTCACATGTACCTGAGATTTTGTAAACACCGGGGCATTCCTAATGGGAAAGTGCTTCTACTATACTTTCAAAAGGATCACAGCCCAGCAGCCTTGTGTTAAGTTCCTGCGGTAATAAAGGGGACTGCCAGGCTCTTGGACGATATGGTTTATTGTAATAAAGGATGATGCTCGTCCTTTTTGCTGGATGTACAAACACTCTTATTTTGAAGGGTTGGCAATATGTAAGTCATACTCCTGATGATACGAGCGCCTACAGTAAAAGTTTACCATCATGCGGGTAGTATGCTAATTTGTTACCACAGTGGTCAAAAAAATGTCACGATTGTGGATATTGCTAACGCATAATCTTTTTATTCTACCTCTGCACTAAAAATACTAGTCTAAATATTAATACACATTTTGACTTCCACATAAAGCAAGTAAGCCTATTGCGCTCTCCAAATAATATGCTTATATATAATTTGCTGCAACTCAAAATGTCCTAAAGAGACAGAGATCATTTTACCTCACCCAAGTTTGGGGAAAACGTAAGTACACTCTTATGCCGCGGACTAATGTTATTGTGGCGACACATTGTTATATTTGCTGAGTGAGCTTATTCCGAGCTCGCTTCGCCAACCACTCCGATTAGAAAGAGCAGTCGCTACTCGTAGGGCACAGAACAGACCCGCGTCTATAATTGTACGCGTATAAGTTATAATGAATAAATAAGTTTATAACTGGTGTTAAATTTGACTTATTATTGTCATTCCTTCTGACTATTGACAATAGCAACTACATACCTATATTAAATTCAGTTCTAAATTAGTTAGCTAAACTATTTTTACATACACTTGAGAGCAATAAAATCGCACACGTTGACTTTTTGTTGTTAAAGCAGTTTTTTTCATAAATGTGAATACATATTAAAATAAAACTTACACTATTTGAATGTTTACTTCAGTACCTTTCTAATGATATCAAATACAGTGTAAAAAAAGTACCCATAGGGAGTTTTAGGGCACAAAACCCAACATACGGATAAAATTACCCAATTTAGCTTAACAAAGAATAAAAATAAAACTCAAAATGCTTGATCAAATTGTTTTTTAATAAGGTGTATTCCCTCCCCTAGCCTTGATTACAGCTCTTAATCGGTTTTTCATGGACCGTATTAATTTCACCATGAAATCTTGTGGTATGGCGTTCCACTCCTCTTCAATGGCAAGTTGAAGCTCTTGGAGGCGCGTAGGAGCAGGGCTTCTTGCTCGAACTCTTATTTTTAGCTCATCCCAGACATGCTCAATCGGATTGAGATCAGGACTACGAGCTGGCCACTCCATCGCGGTGATTCCAACATCTTCCATGTAGTCGCAAACTGTTCTAGCGACATGCGGTCTGGCGTTGTCGTGCATTAAGAGAAAATCTTCTCCCATAAGCCACGCAAGCGGCCTCACATGTTCTTCGAGCACTTCTTCGACGTATCGTGCAGCCGTCAAACTTCTCGATCTCGGGCCGGTATTCGCCGTAGTGATGAATACAATGTCAGTTTTAGTGTCCAACATTATGCCACCCCAAAACATACACGATCCACCTCCAAAAGCCACACGTTCGCTTATGCAGCATTGTGAAAATCGCTCTGATGACCTTCTGTAGACCCTAGAGCGTCCATCATGACCATGTAAAGTCATTCTGCACTCATCAGAGAACATAACAGCCCGCCATTGGTCATACGTCCAATTTAAATGTTCCCTAGCAAATTGTAGCCGGGCTTGTCGGTGAGCTGTGGTCAATTTGGGACCATTTGCTGGGCGATGTGAAGTCATTCCTGCTTCACCTAGTCTTCTTCGAACTGTCCACCGACTTATACTGACATTGCGAACTTCTCGAAGCTGTTGTCCCAGTTGAACCGCGTTCAGTTGCCGATTTCTCAAAGACCTTGTCACAAGAAAGCGGTCATCACGCTCTGATGTTGTGCGTCGCCGGCCAGATCCTGGTCGCCGAATGTAGCCACCGGTCTCTTGGAACCTCTGGTATACACGACGAACAGAGTAGCGGCTCAAATTTAGCCGTCGAGCAACTTCACTTTGGTTATGGCCTGCTTCGAGCAAGGCAATAACTTGAGCGGCTTCTGCGGGCGTGGTATCCATATTTTTCCAGTAAATCCGTATGCTTCCAGTAGAGATGTTATCACGTTGACCTTCGGTATGCAACTGAATAAAAATTCCAATAAACTGACCTTTTTATACCTGCGGCTAAGGGTGCAAGTAGTGACAACGCAAACGCGTGAATTTGGGGAATTCGGTGTACGGTCGGTTTTTGTAAGTTACGTGAAGGTCAATGATTTTAATTTTATGTTTTTGTAAAGCTAAGCTTGTATGCTTTAATTTTGTCTAATGATTTTTACTCAATATCTTTCGATTTTAGAAAACAATCAGTAATAAACCAAATTACAAGGGGTGTGCGATTTTATTGCTCTCAAGTGTATTATATACAAAATGTTCCATTTTGATGAAAACAAAAAAATGTATGTATACGTACAGCCAACTTTTCTAGTCGTTACGCTGAAATTGAATCGAAAAACAAATACCGTTTCATTCGCTTTGCCAATCAAATTCAAATCTGGCAAAACAATGCAATTATTATGAAACAAAACATTTTCCGATTGAAAATTACGTTTTAATTGAACAAGAACGGTATTAGAATCGATTTACGGTTTTTCGATTAGCTGCCACTGCCATTATTGTGGAAACCACACGGTTTTAAGTGATACGTACGAAGTCCGAAATCGTTTCAGTTAACAGATAATGTGGCAGAGAATCAAATGTTGGCTAGTGATACGGTGGTTGAAAATTGCGATTCAATACCTTGTCAAATACATATTTATCAAATTAGATAGCATTTAGTAAACGTATTTCTTATTACAGACCATCATGTTTTCGATGGGGCAAGGATGCACAATGCCATATCGCCACCTATGATTTAAGAACCTCGTAATAGAGGACACAAAGACAACAGACGATTTTTTCCTCGGTGCCAGAGATTTTCAAAAAATCTCCTAAAATCTAAAATTAATCCTTGGACTTCCCAAAATAGCATGCAAACATATTTTTAAAAAATTAAGCCACAGAACCAAAGATGCTTCACAGGAATTTACGAAAATTATAATTCTTGTTGGTGACTTTGTAATGCACATAACTCACGCGTAGCGAGTTTCATCAGCGATTGCCTTGCTATTCTGTAAAAGTTTTCATCGCGAACTTACTTGATATCACTTCGACAGTAACTAGGTATACTCTTTATCTATAACTTTTATACTTTCATTCTGGAAGAAGTGTACATCCAGACTAGTTAATAATTTGTAGATCAAACAATTTACATTTTTGTCATGTGCAGGTAATGGGTATGTCTTATCTTGTATATACTATTTTGTATATGTTATATTTATATATACACGAGAGAAAATAATAATGAAAAGAAATGTTTTGTGCAAGCAGTATCAAAATTGGTTTAAAATAAGTTAATTTGTACCCTGTGTAGATTTCAAACCCACTCAGCTCAGGGTCAGAAGTCAGACGACAATAGACGTTGCAATTAAGAAGTTAGTATCACACACCGTTTCCCCATCGATATCTTACCACATCGTAAATACAATCTGTCTCCCAAAGATTCCTCCACTAATAATTCTACTACTATCCTACTATATATAAGCATATGCGTATTGTACCAATCTATTTTAGGCAATCAATTAACGTCGCTCCAAAGAGCAATTCGTCGATGTAGGTCAGAAAGTTGGGCAGGTAAATTGGGAATGAGCAGCGCAATGAGGTTTAAGCCAAATAACCACAAACTCAGGTTCTAAGCGACTGACGTCAGACCACAAAACGATGCAAGTGAGAGGGGTACTTGTGACAATGGCTAAATTAGGTAAAAAAAGTAATGGTAAAAAAGTGTAGTAGGTGTTACATGAAAGCATGTCATTGCCGCTGCGCCGACTGTTGTGGGTTCGATCTCCACAGGGGACAAAAATCTGTGTGATTTACAAATGATTTATCTAGTCTATTGTTGTTTGAGTCTGTTTTTTGAATGTTTGTAAAGTCCAGCATGACACAGGTATTATTCCTAGAGCAGACATTTAAAAATGAAAATATCTTTTAAAATATTTATGATTTTTGAAAAAATGGATTTCTGACTAGGTAAGCAGGAATTTTCACTTGCTATACCCTGGCACAGTTTTCTTTTTTCATTCACTTTCATTATATTTTTCATGCATGGTCCTCGATTCGGCTATATTAATACATTTAATTATAAATATTTTGCTTGTTTTACCTTGAAATTGGAACAATTAGACAGACAATATAGACATCAATATGTATAATATTAGTATGCATAAATCATTTTACGGAAAATATAATATTGTCCCTACAATATAATATTTTCCGTAAAATTATTTATACACTGTATGTTACTGGGTACGTATGAAACAGCGTGAAGAGAGTGAGAATGTATTATGCAGTAGTGCGGGCTGCGGGGATAGGCGAGCAGTTTACTCCTCGACGTGACCATACCCGGTACTCTGTATATTATTAGATAAGTATAACCATTGTGAAGTGAAAATATACTTAATTGATTAGACTGTATACCATCTTTTATTTTCATATCCAACGTAGATAATTCCTACAATATCAACCATATTGAAATACTTTTTCCTGGTTAAAATCGTTATTACCGCATGAAATGTTGTCCTATACGCTCGACCAGTGTGTGGTTGCAGATTTCATAAATCTTAACAATATTAGGGAGAAAAGTCAAATATACAAGTCTTCTCACGATCGATCACGATTCCTTAAGCGATAATAGTTAACTATTTAATACGTACATAATTTGACACATTATAGCGCAATTGCGAGGCTAAATGCCGAAAATACGCGCATACTAACAAACGCACTTAACTTCAAAAAGTGAAAGGATAGTACCGTGAGATCGAATTCACGATCCCTACCTATAGTAAAACGGTCTCAAAAGCAGACTGGATATAAATTAGTGTAAATCTTTTCGTAATCATCAGCTGTGTTGTCAGTACAGCAGATTTATGAACCTACTCTCTTTCATCTAATTATTATTTTTAATCTTGGTCGCTGACTTTACCAAGTACTTTCACCCTACAGAAGCTCACTCTCTCGCTTTTGACATAGTCAGTTTATTTTAACGACGATTTAAATTAGTAGCCGTGGGATTCTTGCAGGTACCTTCTCTTAGGCTGCAACAGTTTGCCTGAACATAGTAACTTATCTAAATCTAACTTTAGTATACTCACTAACTTTGACTTTTGAATAGTACTAGTAAGTAGTAAAGTAACTAGTGTAAGTGACTTTTATTTAATATTGTGCTGTACTTCTGCGGTGATTCGTTATTCCAGAGATACCAGAAGGTTTTCTATTACTTCGAAGACCTTTTGCGCTGGCAGCACATGATCGCAGCGCTTCCATTTTTTTGTGTTGGCATCTCGCAAATAATATCTTTCCTTTTACTAGTTTTTAAACGGTAATCATTTTCGATGAAATCCTAACTAGTATAATGTAATAAACACGAATGGGAGTTTGTTTGTTGCGCTTTGATGCTTTAACTACTCGACGGATCATCCTGAAATTTCACATTCACCTTGTCAGGGGAACAGAAAAGAACATAGTATACCCTTCATCCACAAAAGAAGTACTGTTCACCCTTATGAAGTGTGTCCTTTGTGTCCCTTGATAGAAGAAATTTATTGACAAAATCTACATTTAAGCGTCGGGCAAAACCTAGTAGGTACAGTAATAAAACATACAATTTACAATTAAATACTTGACTTATCGTTCTTATATTTATAGCAATCAGTTGTTACTTTTAAACAGCAGTAGTTGTAGTTTAGTTAGTATTTTATTGTTCAACAACTGGCAATCACGTTACCTTGATTGGCAATTAATTTAACAGCAAGTATTTAAATGGTTTGAACAACAAACTGTTGGGGAAATGTCTTCTTTTATTTAACCGGGAAGTAATTTCGGCGCTATTAACTTGCGTAAGAAGAGGCTTGTTTAAACGTGCCACCAAAACGATTAAACCGATTGACATTAAAGTGACAACTAAACTGTTTTAGTAGTGGTGAATGCGACTAATGTGAATGAGTGCCGGTTTCGATGCCCGGGTCGGGCAGTCATAGGGTTTTTCTGTCATAAGATTCTTAGAAACAGCACGCAGTCTGGCACTGTGCCGTGATGGCAGTAGTCTCGCCTCCTTTTACATATGTGGTACCTAGACAAGATGTGGGTATGATACACCTTTTGCTTATCCATTCGGAGATATACGCATGTAATTATGTATATATGTAACCCAGGTACTTGCGATGCTCTTTAACAAGACACAACGCTAGTATGGGATTCTAAAAAATTTGCTTCAACTGATATAAAGAACAAGCTTTCCGCAGCTTCGTTCGCGTAAAAGAAGATTAGGTTATGTTAGTAAAAGTACTTATTTAAATAAAAACGAATTTTAAATAAAATATATTTATGTTACTCGGTTATAATAAATTTTTCAATAGAAAAAAAGAAAAAACGAACAAAAAAACAAATCTTTCGTCTTTATAATATCAGATTTTTTTTTTTTTTTTTTTTTTTTTATTTTGCTCGTCAAAATGACCACACTCCGCCTGATGGTAAGCAGTCGTGTGGTCTAAGAGCAGTGGCCTCCACATCGTCCTCATAGCAGCCGAGGCGATGTTGAGGTCTCTACTTTGACGGCCTGAGAAGGTGCTTTTTCACGCCCCGCTTAAAGGACCCAGGATTGAAGGAAGAAGGAAACACGTGCCTTGGCAGAGAATTCCATGCCTTGATCGTTCGGCAGAGGTATGAGGACCCAAACTTGTTGGTACGCACTCTAGTCGACTCCACCGTGTAAGGATGGCATCTGAGCCCAGCACGCGTTGTTCTGGATAGGAAAGGGGAGGGCGGGATAAGGTGGAATAACTCTTCAGAGCACTCCCCGTGGTATATTCTGTAGAAACATGCCAAAGAGGCAATATCCCTACGGAGTTGCAGAGGTTCCAGTGAACTCGTGACCTCTGGATCTCCGATGATACGGACAGCCCGCCGCTGTAACCTGTCAAGAGCGTCTAGCAAGTACTGCGCGGAGCCATCCCAAAGATGAGAACAGTACTCCACGCAAGGGCGCACTTGTGCCTTATACAATAGGCACAGCTGCCCAGGCGCGAAGAATCGCCTCACCCTGTTCAGAACTCCGAGTTTTCGCGAAGCTTGCCTAATGACGCTCTCGATGTAGGTTCTGGGATTAAGGGAGCGGCAAAGATCCATACCTAAGATGGAGAGGCTGCCACGTATCACCAGTGGAGTGTTCTTCAGAGAAGGGAGGGAAAGGAACGGAGACTTTTTTGTTGAGAACGCGCATGCCTGGGTCTTCTTGGCGTTGAACTGGACCAAGTTCTTGGCACCCCATTCAGAGATGCGGTTCAAGGTCTGGTCAAGTTCAACGACAAGATCCTGCCTTTTCCCCACAACCTCAGCCTGTTTGGCTCCAGGACGTCCGAGATATCGCCCATGCACGGTACTGTCGTCTGCATAACAATGTATGTTGCCGAGATTCAACATATCATTGATATGCAGAAGAAAGAGCGTAGGGGATAAGACGGACCCCTGAGGCACTCCTGCATTGACCTGCATAAATTTGGAAGCGCGACCGTCGCAAAGGACCCGAATACGACGCTTCTGCAGGAAATTTGCAATCCAGGTGCACAGTTGAGGGGGCAAGCCATAGGCCGGAAGCTTGGAAAGAAGAGACCGGTGCCAGACTCTATCGAAAGCTTTGGCTATGTCTAGGCTGACAGCCAAAGACTCGCCGTGCTTGTCCATAGCCTCACCCCAGAGGTGCGTGACGAACGCTAAAAGATCACCCGTTGATCGTTTAGCCCGAAAGCCGTATTGGCGATCATTGATCAACGAGTGATCCTCCAGGTAGCGGACAATTTGGGTGTTAATAATCCGCTCGAACACCTTGGAGAGCACTGAGGTGATAGCTATGGGTCGATAGTTGCCTGGCTCGGAACGGTCCCCCTTTTTGGGAATCGGTTGAACGTTCGCCTCCTTCCAAGCCTCAGGCACAATGCCTGCGGCGTAAGACGTCCGGTATAGGCGCGTAAGTGTGGGAGACAACTCCGCTGCACATTTTTTGAGGACCACAGCTGGAATGCCGTCAGGTCCACTGGCTTTCCGAACATCGAGAGACTGCAGTATCGCACGAACGTCACGTTGCCTGATACGTATATCAGGCATGGTGTAGCCGCAGTTGGCAATGTTAGGCGGCTGCGAACCGCAGTCATCGATTCGGGAGTTGGCCGCAAAGAGATTTGCAAGCAGATCTGCTTTCTCTTGCGGCCGATGAGCCAGTGATCCATTCGGATATCTCAGAGGGGGCAGCGAGGTCTGGCAGAAGTTGGACTGCACGGCTTTGGCCAGGCGCCAATAGCTACGACTGCCCGTAGGATGGGCCATGAGCTCCTGGCCGAACCGTGCGACGCGCTGGGCATCCGCTCTTAAGTATGCCCTCTTGCAGACCTTTGTGGCTTGGTTGAACGCTGCCTTCAGGTAATCCACGTTAGAGTCGTGGAGAGTGCGAGCCCTGGTCCAAGCGCGGTACGCTGTCTGTTTGCGTTCAACAGCATCAGCGCATTCACGACCGAACCAGGGCCTTTTCCTGCCACCGCTCGTGACATCACTGTATGGAATATAATATTCCATACCCAGGATGATTTCACCAGCGACAGCAGTAGCGCTCTCTGAAGGATCCCTGTTCTCAAAGCAGCGTTGAGCCCAAGGGATGGATGCGAAGTACTCCCGCATTCCATCCCAGTCTGCTGACGAGTAGTGCCACAGTCGTCGTCTTGCCTCCTCGGGTCGTGGGGGCGTAACAACAACAGCTGTGGCACAAACCAGACAGTGGTCTGAGGTGCCCAGAGGAGCACTAATCGACACACTGTACCGGTTCGGGTTACTTGTCAGCAGCAGATCGAGCAGAGAGGGCGCCTGACCTGCAATGTCCGGTATCCGGGTGGGCTGGAGTACCAGTTGAGACAGGTCATGCGTGAGAGCGAACGCATGGGCAATTCGTCCCGCGTGGTCTGTTTTGGGAGAACCCAACCAGGTCTCATGGTGGGCATTGAAATCTCCCAAGAACACCAACTCAGCATTCGGAAACTGCTCCTGCGCGTCGTCTGCCGCCTGACTCAGGTAATCAAAGAGTCGAGTTGTCTCAGCGTCTCCTGAATGGGATCGGTAGAGGCACATGTAGATTTGGCTGAAAGAGCCGTGATCTACGTGTACCCAAAGGACAGAGAAGGAAGGGTCCTCTAGGCAGTGTAGACGGCGACAACAAATATCCGCCCTAACAAACAAGCATACCCCGGCTTTCGCGAGGAAACACTCCTCTAGCACGTAGCCGGGATATTGCAGGTAGGTCGTGTCTGCAGGACGGCGTATTTGTGTCTCCGTTAGAAAAAGCATTGCCGGCCGAGACGTCTCCAGGTGGTGATGGACAGCATTAAGGTTAGCGTGGAGTCCTCTGATGTTAATGAACTCCACGACACCGGAAGAGGAAGCAGCGGTGGGGTTACGGCGATTGGCTGCTGTTAAACGACAATGCTTTGTTCGTACAGCCATAGAGTGAATGGAAGGGAAAGCGTGAAAAAAAAAAGAGGCGGCTATTCTCGCAACAAAGTGGGGCAAGGCGCAGAGCAAGTTTCGTCATATTACTGTGTGGTATGGCGATAGCCGATCCGACGGACGGAAGGACCCCCGTACCCTCCCGAAAGTGGTCGCCGGGACCCACCCTCCGGTCACCATCCGGCACGACGAGCCACCTCGAGATTATGCGCGGCATGATGAGGCAGCCAACCAAGTTGGTTAGACTCGGTTGGGCCTCTGGACTATACCGCGGGCGGCCAGCAGAGCACCGTTTCTACGGCTCTCCCTGGCCGCCGGGTCGACTCGCGCCACCCACACAATGACTCTACGGATACTCTGCAGGTCCCTCGTAAGCTGCGAGAATCGTCACCTCATGCTTAGGCCTCCGGCACTCTCATTCACCGAACGAAACACAGCAGTGAGACACTGCTATTTCACGTCGATTTTCTGTGAGAGGGTAGTACTTCCCCGGTCGAGCCGGCCCATTTATGCTGTAACCAGCTTGGCTCTACTACTACTGACAGATATAGATAACCAGTTTTGGAAAGGCAGATATTAATAACTAAAAACAGGGAATTAATCCAATCATACTCAGTATTAAAATACCTTTACGAAAGACTTATGGCAATGTGACTCTGGCCGTGTTCATAAGCAAACTTTTGAAGATGATGTCAAATCTTTATCTATATTTTTATTTATTCGGCTTGCTTGCAGTGGTGAACTGACTACTTACACATTGTTATATCAAAGTAGTAAACTTCTACTGAACCTTTTCGGTATATACAGGCATTTTTTTGTTGATTTCACGTGCATAGAATCGCGTCTGTAGCACGGAAGGAAAGACAACGGGAGCGACTACAGATTTTCACATTCTATGGTTCCGCCATATTTGTTTGCTTCACTTACTCGTCATATAATCTTTTATGTTTTTCGGCTTATGGAACACTTGAGTTGGCCGTTCTCCAGAAGGTGTTTGTAAATAAATGACGATTGAATGGCGACATGCATAAGCTATTCGCATGAGCTACATGTACCAATTTGTCTTATCTACTTAGTACGGGTGGATCGCGTTATTTATTTAACCGACGCATAATACTCTTGCACGAGCGTTTACTTGCGCACGATAACAGCATCATGTAAAAGAGCTATAAAAAGTGACTGTTCATCAAAAACATTACCTTCCTTCACAACGAAATTCTTCAGAAAACAAAAATGTTGCTTAATAAAAGCTTGTAAAAATGGATATCGCTATCAACCCTTTAAAACTTCCCCTCAAGTAGATCATAGTTCAGATTAACGTATTTTTACACCTTGCTTGGCGTGATATTCAGTACTAAAGCGTTTCTGATATGTATCTGGTTACTCGTGGATCACGGTGCATTTGTAGTCGTTGGCTGTTGAAAACTATGGGCTTATCGTGGAATAACTGACAGACATATCCGATGACTGGCTATTGGTAGCTTGTTCTTATGCGAAGGAGGTAAACGTCTCGCAACTGAAACACTGTAACAACATTGACCATGTCAGTGATATTGTCTTACGTTTACACGAATGTTGAAGTAAAACAATGAATTCTGACGTGTGTTACTTTAATCACGTGCAACTGGGCACCAACCACTATTTGAGACTATTACTTGGCAATGAGTCGACTAGCATGTTAGTCGCGTAACCAAGGCCGCATAAAAGCAACCAAAGTTTCCAACAAAGTATAAATATAAATAGAATTAATACAAAGTTTTAAAATAGATTAAAAAGTAATGATCTTAAAATGTTATCGCCTTATTATTCGTATAGAGTAGTTAAATTTCTGATAAATATATTACTGTAGGCCTACCATGAAACGTAAACAACGTAGCACATTTATGCCGAAATTCGTGTTCAATTTCGTTACGTAACCTCTTGAAGTAGTTCGAACAATTATCATTTTGAAAGAAGAAACTTTCTTGTACGTTTCTTCTTTCGGCCCGAAGTTTCAGATAGACTTTTATGGTCGTTCTAGGGTCGTATATAAACGGAGTCGCTGGAATCTTTTATAGAATTGAGATATTTTCCCCTAATTGAGTTGGAGTAGATATTCTCCTGTGCCCTAACTACTCTAAACCTTCCTTGCCGTTGGTCGGAAGGTTCTTCTGAGAGTTATAGGAGTGAGAAATTATAAAAAAGAAAATCAAATTAACTAGTAGCAAAGTCATCAACTTTGAAAGATTTGTATGCCGACCGGGGCTGTGTTTCAATCGCTTTGCTTGAGCACAGTTTAGATACCGACACGCGAAAGATTTTTAAGAAATCAAGGGAGAGACTGAAATTCTTTAAAAAAATTAGATCTTCCGTGCTAGGAATGGACCCGTGGCGCAGGTGACTTGACAAACATTCAAACAACGAACTCAAAGAACAAAAAGACTCGGGACAATTATTCGTGCAATCGAAGCATTAAAGCGTAGTCAATATTTTAAAAAATCTTTCCCCTTTAGAAAGCTATATTATTACTGAGTAACAGAGTACATTTTATTAAAAAAAAGTACTGTTAAACCTAACCTACTTTTGCGCGACCGAAGTCGTGGGTAAAAACTATTCTAATATAAGAATACAAATACAGAAAGGCTTCATCTAGTATTTTTTCATAATACTTACTGTAATAGTCATTCCAGGCTGTTTATAAATAAAACAATCAGTTTTCCACACAACACATACTTGACACCCATCCGCGACGCCCTAAACTTGACAATAGCACACTCTGAAACCTGTCCAATGACGACATCAACTGCGGCCCGACGATTATTGAAATTTTGTTGCTTATCCGCAAATAAAATGTTTTGTAATCACATTATGTCCACATAAAATATATAGAAATTGTGAATCGTAAAGTCTAGTTTTTATTACTTACAATAGCTTTTTACCCTGGCTTTTCTCGTGTGAAACAGCGTATGGAAATCCGGTATACTGTAATAAATTTGGGGATGAAAAGGTACAAAAATAGTTTTTCCCGTTCAAAACTTTGTGCCAGTTGAGTAATTTGGCTATGAACGTTAGACAATAGAACAATAAGGTTAGATCTTTGAGAGAACTTTGAGGATTTTAATGTTGATTTAAAGCCTTTGGCATCGCTTCACTTGGAGGCATGCAATATAGACATATCTTTATTATAATATCAGCCCTGTGTATAAACTGACCTACTACTGGGCACAGGCCTCTTTTCTGTGTAAAAAGGTTAGATTGTAGTCCTTCACGCTGGCCCATCGCGGGTAGGCAGACTTCACATATTTTTAAGAACATTATGCGGACCGCTCAGACATGCACGTTGTCTCAGGATGTTTTTCTTCACCGGTAAAGCAAGCGATAAATCTATATATTAATACGTGAAGCAAAAACTTTGTATCCCTTTTTATGAAAATTGCGCGGTCAGAGGGGTATGAAATTTGGCACAGTTAAAGTATATATGGAAAAAGAGGGGCGAATCCTAATATTTAAATTAATGAAAAATCACGACACGCACACAACCATGCATTTGACAAACGCAGTCGAATCGCGTTCGTAGTATTTCGGCATTGTTCGTCTGACGTCGTACAATTCTTCGTAACTATGGTTTAATTATTACCTTATTTATATGTTATAAAGGAAAAAGGAAAACAAAGTAGAAAGCTTAGGAATATTGTCAACGAAATAGTATAGTAAAGTAAATAATATTTTTTTTAAAAAGATTCTTTAATTAACCTGTATAGCCTTGGCGAAATCTAAATGAAATGTATATATTATACGGGCAAAGTTATAGACAATAAAACTTTAATAACGATCAAACTTAAAATTTAAATCAATTATGATCGAATTTTAACCAATAGGCGACCGCTAGTAATTAATTAATACACGAGTTGCAAGGTAACATTCGGACAAGACAACGTCTGTCGGGTCCGTTAGATATGCATATGTCTGAATTATCCTGAACTAACATCATGCAAGGCAGGTTCATATTAAGGCCTGCTTGTAGGCAGCCAGAATAAATCATGGCAGACTCAAAGGAATAGATTTATACATACAAAGACTCACGTCTATTTCCTGGAGGGGTGGACATAGACTATGAATTTCGACCTACGTTTCTATTATATCTGTGTTGCTTCATTCAAGTTTTCTGCACGGATGGCGTAGCGAGGAAGCGGTCGCCTAGTCGTTACTACCACGGTAGGTTTTGTGAGTTCAAATCTCACACAAGATAATAATTCCTTGTGATCGTTCGGTTTCACAAACAATTTTTTAAGATCCGGTTTTACTTTGTATTCGTGGATAGTATGTTTTTAAAATACGCTGCAAACAGGGCTTGATTTCTAATGCGAGAGATATAACAGAAAGCTATATTCCTGCAACATCACATGTTTCTTTTTCTGACTACAGCGATAAACTTTGAGTGCTGTCGACAAAGATCATGACCAATATAAGAGCGTTTCTTATACACACCCTTGTGTTTAGCTGATACTCAACAACGCCTGAGTTCTTTAAAAAAACTGTATGTTCACTCGACAATCATGAGTTTACTCTCGATCTTCGAGAGAACATACAGTTTTCAAAGACCAGAACTATCAAAAGGTGTTTCCAGGCTCGTGATAGATTTGAAATAATGCACGGTCCTTAGAAAATCTGTTCGAAATAAATAAAAAAACGAAAAAAATTACCTAAAAGTTATTAGTCAGATATCAAAGGATCAAAGTAGAAGAGAAGTAACTAAGCACGTTTGTTTTGGATGCGCTATGACTTTTTCTTATTCAAACTAGGTTTATTTATTTATTTATTTATTTATGGCACCCCAACGACTTATTCACTAATACACTTTTCATTAAATTACTTTACATATACTTTTTATACTGGAGTGAACCAGTCACTTACAGGAGTGCACAGCACTTTCATTGAACTTACTCACTAAAAACTACAATATGCATACAATATTAAAATAATAAAGCTTAACTTAAATTAACTCTTACAAAACTAAATACATTGGATTTATTGTAAATGAAATTAAAACTAAATCTAATAAAATTTAAAAATAAAAAAAATTAAAACTAAAGCACGGTTAATATTCAATCTAAACACAAAAAGAAAAAAAAAACACATTTAACAACTTAAAAAATAAAAAATAAAATGGTAGGGTTACTCCTTTGACATAGAATATATTGTCATTTACTGTTTAGGCTGACAGGTTGACAGTAGTTTGCGAAACTGTGATAGAGTGTTGGAGAAGATGTCAATGTCATTTGAACGAGTGTGATTTTCGTTAAATGCTCTCATCAGTCGATTCATTGGCGCAAAATGACCGAGGTTAGTTCGAGCTGGGCGAGGATAGAACAAATTTAATTTTCGATCGGCTCTGGGGATGCTCTCACGTGGCACCGATATATAGACTTCTTTGGTCAGTCTCGGGACTTGTATGAAGCCGTTTATAATTTTGTACAGTAAAGTTAAATCGTGAACTAGCCTACGATGTTCTAGGGATATCATATTGAAGTGGCTAAGTCTCTCCCTGTAATCCGTATCATATGAAAGGGTGTTGGATTTATACCGTAGATAACGCGTGAAATTTTTTTGAATGCGCTCTATACGATTCGCATGTGTTCTATAAGCAGGATTCCAGACCGGCGACGCGTAGTCTAAAACACTGCGTACATACGTATTGTACAGCACATTGAGAGCTTGGGTGGAGTTAAAATCATGACAAATTCTTTTTACAAATCCCAGTGTTTTTCCAGATTTAACGACGATATTGTCAATATGTGGTATAAACGTGAGCTTACAGTCTAAGAGCACTCCCAGATCTCGTATTGTGTTGACTTTTTGCAGAAGTTTTCCATTGAGGATATATGACGACTCAAGCGCTTTATGTTTTTTAGTAAATGTTATATGGTAACATTTTTCAGGATTAAGAATCATTTTTTTTTTTTTTTTTTTTTTTTTCTTTATTTAATTAGGGACTTTTAACCAATCAAGGTTCATGCCAGTCCCATAAATTCACACATAATTACAAACAGATTTTCTTAATACTATTAAATATAAATTTATAAACTAGCTTAGCTTCCATACTAGCAGGCTTAGCTAATACAGTTTGGAACATACCTAAATCTAAAGAATTTAATTTTAATATTTTACACAACTGTTTCCTTTCAAATACATTTCTAGTACACTCTACAAGAAGATGCTGAACATCTTCTAATTTATTACACACGTTACAATTTGGAGATATAGACTTTTTCATTAAAAAATAATATTTGTTCAATGGCATGTGTCCAGATCTTAATCTAAATGCTATTTTAAGTAAATGACTATCTAACTTAATGTCGCCAAACCAAGGTATCCGAGGAGGTTCACACTGCATAGTTTTGTACCATATACCCTTATCTCTAGATCGAATATCAAAATGTTCCTTCCACATCTGTTGACATTTGTTTTTATAGTGAGGTAAGTGTTCACAATAATCAGGAATTATGTATGTTTCGCTACTATCTGTACAGGCTCTTTTAGCAATCATGTCAACCTCCTCGTTACCTTTAATGCCCACATGAGAAGGGATCCACTGCAGTTTCAGAGTTACCTCGCTTGGTAATGTATATATCTTATGTAGTATGGCATAAGCTAACGCTGTACCTCTGCGACCAGAGGCGGAGCGAGCTATGTGCTGTAAAGCGCTCTTACTGTCGGTGAAAATGACAACATCATTGGATGTCCTATTATTTATAACATATGATATAGCCTCTGACACTGCAAATAGTTCCGCGGACATTATACTTATTTTTGAAACAATATTGTTACTAGATTTTATCTTAGAACTATAATCGAAATAGGCTGAACCAATACCCGTCTGTGTTTTAGACCCATCTGTGAAAATTCTTTGCCACCCAGCATATTTATTATTAATTTCTTCTGTTACATTATTTAATAGTAAACTGCGATCGTAACTCTGTTTAGGCATACTCACATTATCTAAATTTGTAACAATAATTTCTCCAATATTTATTTTTGAAGTCCAAATATTTAAGTTAAACATTAGTGGGGGATAAGATGTGAAGATCCTCTCATGTTTAATTTCTTTATATAAAAACGGTATTAAGGGTAACTTTTTATTACGCCAGTACCTATTTCCATATAAGCCTTCAAGTTCATGAACCAACTTGATTGTAGGGTTATTCGAAAAAGAACTAGCCTTAAGGCAATATTTAAGCGCAAGATAACGTCTTCTCAAATATAGTGGTGGAATAATGAGCTCACTTTCCATTACGTGAATAGGTGTTGTTCTCACAAACCCCCCAATTATTCTCAGCGCTTGATTTTGCAGCCTATCTAGCTTTGATATTTGACTATTGGCGCTACTATCGTACAGAAAACAGGCGTAGTCGATCCTGCTACGATGTAACCTTTAGAGGTTTTCTTTAGAAGTAATGAAGGTTTTAGAGGAACAGACCACGCCGTAGGGGCGTGGTGTCCCTAGGTGGATTTAATTAAAAGATACAAATAAGAGAAGGTATGGCAATTACACTTTTAATGCGTTTAACTTTAACAATATAAAATAGACAGGGCGTGGGTCACTTAAAGGCTTGCTGCGTGTCCTTGTAGTCAGGAACACTTAACTGAAGATGTGGAGCCGGGCCGCAAGGAGGACGTCCAGGACGCGATCGGGGCTTATATACCGCTACCGCCGGGCAGGAGGGGAAGGGGGGGGCGACAGCCACCACTCCGACTCGCGCGCAGCCGTCAAGGTCGCGCGGTCCGCGTTACACACCCCCCTCGTTAGGGGAGAATTTTTCCTCGGGAAAATTCGGTCTCCCGAGGACTCCCCTCTCCTCCGGCAGCAGCTTCCGATCGGCATCCTGAAACAGGTAGTAGAAGTGGTGTCAGTCCTTTAAATGATCAATGGTATTTAATAGACGAGAATCTATAATAGATAACACCGTAGCTGCGAACAGATCATAATAAAAGCAGCAGATAACAATAAAAAAACACGTTAAAGGCAAGGTGATTCATTCATTAGGAATGCGAACTCGACAGCTGGCCGTTAGATAATAACACGTTTTGAATGTCAACAAAGTAATTAGCTAATGAGTTTGTTATGAAGATCAATAAACGACAACTACGGTGAAATTGTACAATACAAAAATATAGCGATTAGTACGCTAGCAAGCAGATAAGAAGAATCAGTATGAATGCAAAGAAACATGACGGGAACAAAAAGATTGAACCTGTAGACCGACTTGACAATGACCATTTGACCACTGAACCACTGGGTGAAAAAATGAAATGTTTAGATTTCGATTAGTATTTTCGAAAGCAATAATTGATATGAAGATAGAATGCGTAATTAAGACACAAAGTATTGTCTAAAAAAAAGGAAATTTCTAAAATGCATAAAAATTTATAAACAAATACACGCTTTGAAGTACGCAGTTTAGAAGCGTATATTTTCTAGTGTTACGCTAGGAAGTATTACTTTTGTAGTTAAGTAATTAGGTTAAATATAAACAAATCACAAAAGAAAAAAAAATCAAGACAATGTCGTGATCTAGCTAGCCCTACGACGAAGTCTTGGGTTTGGTACAACAAAAGTCCACTAGCTAGAATCACCAAACTATTCCTTATAGTTAATTAGTTTCAAGTCTTTAACATGCCACTCACCGAGAGGTTTACCAGACATATCAGACAGTATATATACTAACGGAGACTTCTTGGAAACAATTTTACATTTAATAAATTTAGGTGCAATTTTTTTATTAAAATATTTATTCTTATCGTTGCGGTAAAATGTTCTTCGCCAAACAAAGTCACCCGCGTTGAATTCAACCGGTTTATTACGTAAATTATATTGTTTACAATTAGGTTGGCGTGCGATGCAAGAATCGCACGAGTTTACGCACTTTATGACGTCAGAGCCCATGCCCGGCCAATAATAATTAAGTGCTAGACGCTTATAAGTTTTAAAAATGCCAAGATGGCCAGCTGTGGGCGAAGAATGGATTTTTGTTAGGATGTTAGACCGTTGCTCAGACGGCACAACCTCTTTCCATTGAAAATCTCTAGTGAGAGGGTTAAGACATTTTTTAAAACGATATAATTTATTGTTTATGACTTGATAGTCGACAAACGAACTCGGGGAATTAGTACACCCGTTATAGATATTTAAATACCAAGAATCGTTAGTGGAAACTGGCGTATTAAGAGAACAATTAGTATGTTCATTAATATCGTTTGTAATAGCAGAAATAGGTATTGAGCAAGAAAGACCACCAAGATCACCTGCATCAATAGTACGTGAAATACGTTTTGTGCAACCGAGACCCCGCTTCTGAGAAGAATTAACGATGAACTTAGGGATTAGGTTGACAGCGGTAGCTCTCTGATTGGCTTTTAGAAGACCATAAGAGACGAGATGAGTACCGACATTCGTCTGTATCTCAGCGACGTGCGCGTCAGACTTGTTTAAGAGCAAGACTGATTCCAAGTGTTTAGGAAACAGACCAAAGTTTCTCCAAAAATTCATACCAAGAATTAAAGAATTTTGCATATCAGGAACAATATGAACGACCAAGTTAATTACTTTATTTTGAAATTCAATCGGTATAGAAACCGAGCCTAATGTACTTAGTTTGTGTCCGCTCGCGGTTATCAATTTTAATTGTTTAGAATTATCGAGTTGATAGCTATTTAGAAAGTATTTATGAGAATTGTTTCCAAGAATTGTCACAGAAGAACCCGTGTCTAGAAGGCCAACGGCGCTTTTGCCATTTACGGTAAGAGAAATATAAGGGGTATCTTCGATATTAGAATCGGGGGTTGAGGACGAGCGACAATGGTTAAAGAATTCAGAAATATAAGTTAACCAATCAGACCACTCAGTTTTATTGAATTTAGAGTGATTATTATTTCCCCAATCTTTGCCAATTAGTTTCTTTGGCGGAGTAGTAAGTTTAGACTTACAATTAGGACAATCAGAAACACGGAAACCCTTCAAACCGCATTTAAAACAGATTAAATATCTCGGCTGGCGACAAGCGTCGAGTGAGTGTGACGTACTCCTACAGCGAGGACAATATCGATTATTACAATTAGGTGCAGATCGAATAACATTCACGTGTGCCTTTGAATTAAAATATGTACTAGGCTGACTATTAAAGTTTTTACTTTTATAATTAGGAGACTTATTATAAAAGTGTTTATTATTGAAACTGCCCTTATAAGGACTAGAAGAATTATAAGAAGGATAATTGTACGCAAAATCAGGTGCCAGGGTACTAGGGGACACTTTAGGTGGTTCCTTAAAGTCCTTAGCACGGCTATCAAACCTTTCAAAGTTTCTGCACACGTTAATTAGAGAAGGAATATCTACTACGTTGGTAGTTAAAAGGCAATTAGAAGTAGGGTAAACATAAGCAAAATCAGGTGCCAGGGTGCTAGGGGACACTTTAGGTGGCTCCCTAAAGTCCTTAGAACGGCTATCAAACCTTTCAAAGTTTCTACACACGTTAATCAGAGAAGGAATATCTATTACATTGGTAGTTAAAAGGCAATTAGTGTAGCACGGCCTAATGTTATTTAATAAAATTTCTAATTTATCAGATTCACTAATTGGCACATCAAGACGAGAAAATAAACCTTGCATTTTTGCTATATATAAGGTTATGTTCTCAGATTCGCCCTGAGAACGTTGTCTTATTTCAGACATCAGTTTGTAATCAAAATTATGAGGACTAAAGTCTCTTTTCAACAACTGACATAATTGACCCCAAGAAGTAACGCTATCCCGAATACTACGAAACCAAGTCAACGCGTCATCGGAAAAGATCTCAAATGCAAAAGAGAATAACTTATCCTCAGGTATGTTCCTAGCTGACATAAATTCATTAACCTTCTGAATAAAAGCACGCACACAAGACTTGCCATTATATTTAAATTTAGAAAGTTCTGAGAAAAGTTTTCGCTCATAGAATAATACATTTACAGGCTCGATCTGCTCGCAAGCTCTAGTGCTATAATTTTGAGAAGTTGATTCCTCCGGCTGAGAAACTAACGATCTAAACGAAGCATATAAGCCGTGGAACTCATCCCAAATAGATTTTAAATTATTTTGAATCGACGGTTCGTCGAGACAAACGCGGTTTAGTCTATGAAAAATATGATGTAATAGTGACTCAGTTCTAGCTGATAAATTACTGTCTAATCTATTACGCAACACTCTGACATTATTTGATGCTCTGAATAATGAGGTCTTTAGAGCCGCGATATCGTCTTCCGGAGACAAATGAGACTCCAAAATGCTCTCAGAAGGAGAACCTGGTGCGAGCTTGGCGATTGATTTTCGAAGTTCATCGACCGTGTTAGCTTCACCACCACGCAAAGTAACTTCATAAAGTAATTCCGATTTATTCAATAACGGAAACTTAATCTCGTACGCCATCTTGTTTAGAAGGATCGCGACGCGCACGAGGTACCGAACGACCGAGAAATATTACTAATTACGCAATATAACACGACAAGCAGCGAAATAAAAACACTATCAATAGAACACAGTGAAATACAAGCGTATGATTCTGGCCAAGGATGCAAGGAGAAAAAACGCGATAGCTAATAAGCGTAATAAATGTAGCATGTGCAATAGAATTATCTTGAATATAATAATAACACGACGTGGGTAATGAAACTGTTAGTAATTTCACTACGCGATCACGCACGTGGTTGGTTAGGCACTTAAAAAAATAAAACTTACATACCCTTTGAGCAGAATACACACGCACAGTACACAGTATATAGCAATAATATAAAAAATACCACGTAGCAAGCCTTTAAACTTAATAGCCGGGCGCCATTGTAACCTTTAGAGGTTTTCTTTAGAAGTAATGAAGGTTTTAGAGGAACAGACCACGCCGTAGGGGCGTGGTGTCCCTAGGTGGATTTAATTAAAAGATACAAATAAGAGAAGGTATGGCAATTACACTTTTAATGCGTTTAACTTTAACAATATAAAATAGACAGGGCGTGGGTCACTTAAAGGCTTGCTGCGTGTCCTTGTAGTCAGGAACACTTAACTGAAGATGTGGAGCCGGGCCGCAAGGAGGACGTCCAGGACGCGATCGGGGCTTATATACCGCTACCGCCGGGCAGGAGGGGAAGGGGGGGGCGACAGCCACCACTCCGACTCGCGCGCAGCCGTCAAGGTCGCGCGGTCCGCGTTACAACGAATCAGAGCTATATACAATCTTCGCACGTGCTTTGGATGTACTCCCCACGACGGTCCAACTAAAATCTTGATTAAGTTGAGGAGCTTTAGCATTTTTTCATAAAGTTCATTAATATGTTTATTGAAAAGTAATTTTTTATCCAACCACATCCCCAGATATTTGTAATTTTCAACCAATTGTAAAGAAAAACCCTCTGCTTTAATATCGATCCCATCACTTTCCTTTCCTCTAGTGAATATACAAACTTTAGTTTTATTAATCGAAATGCTTAAACCTAATTGTTCTAAAAATTCTAACATGATATTAACTGCTTCTTGAATTTGTACAATACTTTCATTTAACGTTTTATTTTTTGTATATACTACGAAGTCATCTGCATACTGTGATATAATAACATTTTTAATAAGTTTACAAATTTTATGTGTTATTATATTAAAAAGTAGTGGGGATATAGGGTCACCTTGTGCTAAGCCTTTGTTTGTATATCTAATTATAAATATGTCATCCGCTTCACCTTTTATTTTGAGCCTTCTTTCACTGAGGTACTCCCATAAATACCTACATAACAAAGCACCTACTGACATGTCATCAAGAATAGATACTACTTTTTCTATCAGTACGTTATTATAAGCGTTGTCTATGTCCATAAAACAGGCTAATGTTGGCTTCTTTTCCGTATAACCAATTTGTATATATGACACTAAGCGCGTGATAGCATCTAGAGAGGAGTGACATCGTCTAAAGCCTACTGTTGTTGGAGCCAATATTTTGTTATTTTCAACAAACCATTCAAGGCGTTTAGTAATCATTGAGTGATATATCTTACAAAGACATGATATTAGGGATATAGGCCTTAATTTACGAATAGCGCTATCTGGCGCAGGTTTAGGAATTGGGACGACCAAAATATCACGCCAGGGCTCAGGAACAACACCAATTTTGAGGATCATATTATATAATTTTAAGAGGTATTCTTTGGCACATAGAGGTAAATTGTACACCATAGAATATGTTATATTGTCCACCCCGGGAGCTGTGTCTTTCGTTTTAAGGCAACAAAGTAATTCATGCATATTAAACTCACCCTCTAAAAGTGGGTTAAATGATCTAAATAGAGGCGGCTGTAAATTAACAGAATCAGGTGTTAAATTACGAAGCAAATTCACCTTTTCTTCAGTAGATATAAAGGAATTACTATACTGGCGTCCTTTTACCCATCTCATCTTCCTCCAAACATCAGGACTAGATAGAGAACTATCCAATCCATTACAAAACTTGTGCCAATTTTCAGCTCTAGCTTTACAAATTTTTAATTTCGATTCCATAAGTTTATTTTCAAAATTATTTAAATTTTGTGGAGTGGGATTTTTTCTAAAGACTTTTAATGCTAACCTTCTTTGGGCAACAATTTTTGATAAGTCCGGATGCCAATAAGCTTTAGGTGTATAATTTTGCTTCGGATTAGTACATACTATAATCTTAGGAATACTTGTGTCAGCTGCTTCATTAATCATATCAATGAAAGACTTATAGGTATTCTGAATATCTCGCATATCCTTTGGCAAGTTTGAAATATGTTTAAAAATTACTTCTTTATACAACGCCCAATTAGCTCTTTTAAGATTGCGTTTGGAAGAGAGTTTAATCACATCATGATATTTGTAAATTATTTTAATAATCAGATGATCGCTTCCCAAATTCTCACTTAAGACTCGCCAATCAAAGTACATTATAATATCCGTAGAAACAAAAGTTATGTCTGGAGATGTTTCCTGAAGTACACAATTGACATATTTACTTCTTGTTGTACTTCCGTTATTTAAAGAGACAAAACCATTTTCGATTGAGCAATCAAGAATCATTCTGTTAATAATACACCAGGAATATACCGAGTCAAGGTCGTTTTGGAGCAGAGATATGTCTGTATCTGATTCAATCACCTTGTATAATTTTACATCATCTGCATAGATAGAACAAGAGCTGTGTTTAATGCAATTTACTATATCATTGACAAATATAATAAACAAAATTGGCCCTAAGTGGGATCTGGAGTCCCGATGTGGAAAAGTAGAGCGTGGATTGATGACCACTAACAACAACTCTTTGTTTCCTTTTGGAGAGATAGGACTTGAACCACTGCAAAAGTTGGCCAAATATACCAAGATTTGCGAGCTTCTGCAATAACAGTCTATGATCCACTTTATCGAATGCGCTGCTAAAATCTGTGTAGATAGAGTCTACCTGTTTATGTGAGTCTACGGATTGGCTGAGATCGTTGACATACAGAACCAAATTCGTTACAGTTGATTTATTTGCGCAGAATCCATGTTGTTGTGGAGCTAACTGTACTTTCGAGTGAGACGTTAAAATAGGACACAGAAGAGACTCAAACACTTTCGAGAAGACTGACAATATGGATATAGGACGATAGTTTTTAATATTGTTTGCCTCACCTTTCTTATATATTGGTACCACATGTGCTAATTTCCATTCGGAGGGATATTGGGATGATTTCATGGAATAATTGAAGATAATTTTAAGTGGGAGGCATAAATTGACTGCGCATCTTTTTATAAACAGTGGCGGTAGACCATCTGGACCAGCTCCTTTACAACTATCCAATCTATTAAGTACCTTAAGCACATCCGTTTCAGTAAAGGAAACACTGCCCAAACCATTTTGTGGGTATTGATGTGATTCTTCAGGAGGATCTGAACTTACGTCGCCCGACTGGATAAAAGTAGAGGAAAAGAAGCTCGCAAAGAGGTTGCTAATATCGTCCCCAGATGTAGCCAAGTTACCTTCTAGCTTCATTTCCATAGGTATTCCACTAGAGCCGGATCTTTTAGCTTTAACAAAGGACCAGAACAGCTTTGGATTGTGTCTGATTCCTTCCTCCATGTTTTTAAGGTAATTCCTGTAGCTAGTTTTGATTAACTCACTCGATCTTTGTCCTAACATTTTATATTCGTAATTATCTCTAGGATTTTTATATTTATGGAATCGCTTTCTAAGTTTTTCCTTTTCGTTCAAGATATTTATAAGTGATTTAGGAAACCATGTAGGATATTTATTTCGAGCCATTTTTGTTTTTGGTACCGTTACACTAATAATATTATTCAGTGTCTTATAAAACACGTCCACCATAGCATTAACATCCTCACACTGCGAAAAGCTGTCAATCCATTTAACTTGTTTTATTCTCTCATTTATCAACACATAGTTTGCCTTACGAAAATTAAATTTAGACGAGAGTTTACATTTAAGCAAAGCAGGTGACTTATTTGTAACAGTAACACATAACGGTGGATGATAAGGATCTACAGTAGATAGGGGTTTGGTGCTTTCATGAACAAATACTCCTTGAAAGTTACACAAAACTAAATCAAGACATTTACCATGATGGTTTTTTACCGAGTTGAATTGTTCAAGGTTATTTAGAGATAAACAATCTATAAGAGAATAACCCAAGGAATTATTATAATTATTTGGGGACATACTTGTCGACTGCGATGTATTACAATCCAGCTCCCAGCTGATGAATCCGAGGTTGAAGTCGCCAATTACAAGTGTTGGATTGCCCGTTGCGTCGATTATAGAGGTGATTTTATCTAGGTAGGAATTTAGAGTTTGTATCTGTACAGGCGGTGGTAGGTATACGGCACATATATTCATGCATAACGACCTTTTGCCCTCAGTTATTATTAATTTAAGCCACAGGTTTTCTGATTCAGTCTCCCATTGCGTCATCCGAGTAGAACCAATGGTCTTCAATACGGCAATCAGTACGCCTCCACCCCTTTTATTTCCTAAGGCAGTTGAGTTTCGGTCTCTTCGGTAAATGGTATATCTCGAGTCAAATATTTCGCCATCCTTTATGCCATCGTCGAGCCATGTTTCTGTAGCAATAATCACATCGTATTGGTAGTTATGAACACTTAGCATAATGTTTGTCAGTTTTGTTTTCATTCCTCTGAAATTCTGATAATAGATATTGATACAAATCCAAGGTACTGTGTTAGTGGTTTATTAACGACACCCTGCACGCATTTATTACAGCTGCTCTACAGCTTCAAGGCTGCGCACTTGCTTGGCTTGTGTGCCATCAGCTTTCCGGACTAGAATTCGGCCTTCGCGCACCCACACATACTTGTACCCTTTGTCGCGGGCAGCTTTCCTAGTGGCCGCATGTATCTGCTTATTTAAAGGAGAGAGGTGCTCCGATACAAATATGGCTTTTTTCTGTCCACCGTAGCCTAAAACATGGGAGTTTAACTTGTCCTCTGGGTGCATTTTGTTGTACGTCATAACCGATGTTAACAATTCGTCACGTGATTTTGTACTATTCAGCTTAACGATGACGGCTCGCGGATTGGTGCTTTGTGAGTCCAACTTTCTGACCCGGACGGCCGAAATAATATCGTGTTCTTTCAAACTACTTGAGGTTGTCCTGCCTAACTGCGTTACAGTACTGACCAAATTTTCTGATTTGTTTTCAGGTACGCCGTTAAGTTCAATATTTTGTTGGCGAGTATTCTGTTCCAGGAGGTTGACTCTTATGGCTAATTCTGACACGTTGTGCTTAAGTAACTCATTTTCCTTCTGGATATGTTTGTTGGATTCCTTAAAGTCTTGAAGTTCCTTTTTTGCTTTGTCGAACTCATCGCTCATGAATTGAACAGAAGCCTCGAGTTTGCGAATGAGGCTTAAAGCCTCCTTCATTTCACTCAGTTCTTCAGCGATGCTAGCTTTTATGGATGTCGATGTCTCTGTCATCATTACTGCTCTAATTTCGTGGCGGATGGTGTCGAGCAATTCATCAGTTGACGGGCGCTGAGCATCAGGTGAATTGTCCATGCGAGGACGTTTTTGACGGGCTGTCACATTTGATATATCCGATGTATCAGAAGATGCTTTGTGTATATTTGGTTCTGATTGAACAACATGAAGATTGCTCGTATCGGCGGTTTTTGGAGGAGTACGCCCAATCTGAGGCATTATTTAATTTTTTCTTCTCAATATATGTATTTTAAAAATATAAATAATAATATTTGTGTCCAGAAAATATGAATTTATTATGCACGTATTGAAAAATGTATGTTAAGAGGGAAGAATAAAAAATAAGAAGTCACAAAAAGACCCTTTAATCTCAGGATCGAACCCGCATCTACAACCACGCCAATCTATCTAACGACGTAGGCGGCTATCGTAGCGGTTGTCAAGGTATTTGAAAATGGTAAATGTATGTTAGATGTAAGCTCTTTAACGCAATGTGAAGTCCGCTGCTAATGAGTTCAAAGTCCAGTTCTTTGTTTATCGGCGCAGTGACAATCCATAATTTTACTTAAAACTTCGTTGGTATATTTAAAATTTAACAGTTTTGTCGTGCACTTTTTTTTTGTTTTTTACACTGGTTTACACAATAACACAGTAGTATTTTATATGGTTTGATAGAGCGTCAATCACTGAATGTTTTTATATATTTTGTTATAGAGTTATACACTTTTTAATCACTTTTTTAGATTTTATTCGCAGAGCTATTGCGTAACGCGTACACTTCGAGTAAGATATCGATATTTTTTTAAGAGGATCGTAACAGCTTGGCTATGTAAGCCCTTGATATTGCTATAATTTCGGATTGCTACTGGAGTACGTATGTTACTGGAGACAATAAAAAAGCCTATGTACTTCTATAGACCTCTGTGGTATATCTGTTGGGAATACGATGTCACCGATTTGATACCCCGGCCGGGTATAAAATGTTACTGCGTTTTTCTGTCAATAAATTATCCGTAGCAGCACGGAATCATTACCTGTGCCCTAAAGCCAACAATAGGTCTCCTTATTACGTGGGGCCTACAAACATAGAAAGAAGAAAGAAAGAAGAAAGAAAAATATTTATTTTGGCACACAAGGGCACACACAAAACACTAAGAAATCAAAAAAACTAAATCAAAGAATAAAAACCAAAAGTATACAAAAAAAAAAAAAAAAAAAAATATAACAATAATAAAAAAAAAATATACACTATAAATTAAAATCTCTGCTCACTGGCAACACCACACCTTCCGCTTAACCAAACGGAAACTGCCTACATTCAGGTCAAGGTTACGTTAAATTGTCAGTGTGCAGCGATACAAACAATAATAAAATAAAAGTATTATAATTATAGTTCAACACAAATTGAAACAAATGCAAAAATGTGTGTCCCATCAGTGCCAAAATTTGGACATCGTTCAGCGTACGTTGCGATTGTAAAATCACAACACTGGTATTCTGCGAAATCCAATTTGGTGACGCCGGCGCCTAGTGTCTAAACATATAAAATAAAATATACTTAAATAAGTAAATATATGTGTAAATAATATATAAACATAATTACTAAATATTGTAAAAAAGTGTGGAGTAAGATAATATAACATGAACATTTGAGTGTATTTTTTAAAGTAAGCGTCAGTGTGATATAGGTACCTATGTCGCATCCGACCTATTGTACACGCGATGCCAGCAATTCTAGGAATTGTGAACAAAACTAATGCGCAGTGACATAAGCAACTAGATCACAGAGCATGTCAACAATGAAAGGTAATCAGAACAGTCATCTTATTTGAACACTTAACAACTTTGTACATATTTGAATTGTCAATTGAATAATATATATGGGTAATAAAAATGCAAGAATTGAAATTAAAAAACAAAGAAAAACAATATAAGATAAGTTTAAAGTAGGTAATCAAAAACAAACCTGTTTTGTTATAGGACTAAGGAATATAATATAAATACAAAGCAGGACCTCAAGATGCCTGCAGTGTTGAAATACACCGCAATAACACAGACTAGAAACCCTTCCATCCAATACCTGACGGCCAAACCCAAGAAGGTGAGTAGGTGTTTGTGAGGATTAGATATAGAAATTAAAAGGTTATAATATTAACGCATTGAACTGAAATAAAATGTTCAGTATCACTTAATAGAATAATAATATTTAGTAATTGGAATGGTGTGATTTTATATATATTTAAGTAAATAGATTTATAATTATGTAGCTTTTTGTGTTTGTAGCAAAAATCCAGTACCATAAACTTTGATTTATGGGGGTTCAGAACCAGAGAGTTTTGCCTTGACCACTCAGTAACTCTTTGTAGGTCTTCATTAAGTTTCTGAACAGCTGATGATATTTTGTTAGGTTTAAAAGAGAGATAAACTTGCAAGTCATCAGCATACATGTGGTATTTACAGTTCATGAAGGACTGAGCTACATCAGCACTGTAAATTATATATAATAGAGGCCCAAGTATGGAGCCCTGAGGCACACCCCTATGGACAATACGAGGCTCTGAAGTCTTTATACTGCCATCTGCCCCACGAATTTCCACATATTGAGTTCTACTTGATAGGTAGCTATCAAACCACTTTATCGCTTCCACTGAGAACCCATAGCAGGAAAGTTTTGAGAGCAGCAATGTAGGATTTATTGAGTCAAAAGCCCTGGAGTAGTCCAACATGACCAAAATTGTACCATCCCCCTTATCACGTGCCTCAAGTATGTTTCCCACAACATCACACAGAGCTGTAGCAGTTCCCCGTTTCTTACGAAAACCTGACTGTAAGTCAGGGAGGATGTTGTTGTCCTCTAAGAATGACACTACTTGGGCATATACGACTCTCTCCAGTACTTTGGATAAGCATGGCACTATACTAATAGGGCGTAGATCTTTCATAGATTGAGGGCTACTGATCTTGGGAATTGGGCGCACCACTGCACAACGCCAGAGAGCAGGAAAAGTGTTTGTTAGAATAGATTTATTTACTATGTCTGTTATGGTCTGTACAGTGGCTGGCAGTGTTAGGGAGATCATGTCCAAACTGATCCCATCAATACCCTGAGCGTTTGTACCTATATTTCTTATAATTTTAAGAACGGACTCGCTCGCCACTGGCTGTAATTTGAAAGTAGCTGGTCCATGCCTATGGTGTTCAAAGTAACACAGCTGTGAGATGTTTATATTGCACTCACCAGGCACATCAAGAAAGGCCATGTTTATTGTGTCAGGGTCATCAAAGATTTTCGGCAGTGATCTTTCTGTGTGGTCCGGTAGTATATCAGACTTTAAGTTCGTCCATAGTAACTTTGGATTGTGTAAGTTGCTGTTAATATGATTCGTAAAGAATGCTTTTTTTTCTGAGGAAAGGGCAAAAATAGCCTGGTTTTTTAAATCTAAGTAATACTGTTTTTTATTATGATCATCCTTAGACTTGTGATATCTGTCTCTGGCTTCATCCCTTAATTTGAATAATAGCCGAACATTAGGCGTAATCCAGGGTGTAGGTCTGGCTTTGACGACTAATGTTTTGGTTGGAGCGTGTAAGTCGTACAAAAACTGGATCCAGTAGTTGAAAGTATAAACCATAGAATCAACATCACGCATATCACTAATTTTGGACCATGGGATTGAGGCTAGATCTTGCAGAAAGTACTCCTCGAGTATATCCTTAATAGGGCGGAAAACAATAGTCCTTGGTCTGTGTTTTAATTTTTTAAACAATGATTCACATGTAACAAAAGAGTGATGACCAAGATCGCTATTGGAGTCTACTACTATGTTTTGAACGCTTAAGTCGGTACATATAACGTCTATCAATGTACTGCTCTCCCCTAAAAAGTGTGTTGCTGTTGGAACAACCTGCCGCAGATTAACAGTTCCCAGAAATTCATTAAAAATCCTCGTTTTGGAGTTACAAATATCTAGCATGTTGATGTTGAAATCCCCTAAAACCACCACATTATCATATGGAGCCAATGAGCTAATACTCTCTGTTAATCCTTCAAAAAACCTGTCAATATCGAACCAAGGTGGACGGTACGCCGTGCCAATAAGTAACTTCCGGCCGTTTATTGTTGTAGTCAGCCATAACTGCTCAATATCCGGCTGTTCGGGATGTGTTTTCACACGCGCATTAGTGCCTATCTTGATATAAAAAGCAACGCCTCCGCCTCGTCCGCCCTTTATACACGGTGGTCGCGGAATGTGTTTGAGCCTGTAGCCTGGGACACAAGGAGCCCGTCCGTCTTCATCAGGTCGTAGCCATGTCTCGTTAACAGCTAGTATGTCAACGGCATGCCGGTCCATAGCAATTAAAAATTCATCTTGATTAGTTGCTAGGGACCCAGCATTAAGCAAACCAAATTTTAAACACTTGCTACGTATCATTTTGTGTGTCAGGGAGAGCTATGTATTGTGTGTATAGTATGATAAATAGATAAATGTTAGCTGTGTCGGTGTTATAATGGGTAGTATCATGTACATGTAAATATATAATCAAATAAATTGTGTAAATAGAATAAGGTTTGTGTATAAGATAATATAACATTAAGTTATATCTATTTGTGTATGTAATATAATGATCAAATCTGAAATTATATGTATAATATAAAAATGTGTTTCTTTTAAACGAATAATAGCAACTAATAAGACACACAAGTTCCTTTAACAAAAAACAAATATATGATAATTTCTTTTCTATCAATAAGTAATAAATAAAGACAAAAATAATATAACCAAAACTCTTCCAATTAATAAAATTAGGTGAAACAATGTGCGTTTTGTTGTCATATACACTGTCTATAATATTTGTTTTGTCTTGCTTATAATTTAGTTTAAAAATTACTATTAGATTAATTAAAATATGTATAAAGATAAATAGGTGAATTATAGAGAAATTAAAACTATTACTTGTTAACTTTTTCAGAGCCGAAGACATGCAGCATATCAGTTTCAGTACGTACGACGCGAACGGGATCGCCATGTTTCTGCCTGGCGAGGATGCGGCCTCGTCTTGTCCATACGAATTGCCAGCCGAGACGCTGAGCAGTATCCCGAGTCTGCCGAAATAACTGCCTGTTTGCTGTGGTCAGACGTTCGTTAACGTAAAAACGCTTTGGCGGTCCGGATAAGCCAAGATCAGCAGAGGTTGCACCCCTGCGCACCCGTGCATTGCGCAACAGCTCGTCCCGTAGATCACGTCGTGCCAGACGTACGACGATACGGCGTGGCCTCACCTCCTCTGCACCTGCCACATCCGACGCTCTAATATGCCTGCCACCGAGACGATCCGCACTCACAATATCCCGGTCGTCTAATTGAACACCAAGCTTAGTTGCCACGAGTTTTATGGTGTGAGTGATATTTTCGCCGGTCACTTCTGGCAAATTAGCAACCTCAATGTCGTTGCTCAGAAGTTCTTGATCGCGATCATTTAGGTCTCGCCTCAATCCAGAAATAACCTCTTCCATTGATGATGAGCTCGTTGAAGCATTGGCGGCATTTTCGAGTGCACTTATTCTCGACTCCAGGCTATCTACACGCTCATTGCAGGCTCTTATGGAATCTTTAATTTCTGAAATGTCTAAACGAACTGCCCGGAACTCCTCACGCAAGTTGCGAAATTCAGCACGTAGTTCCTGTTTAAAATTATTTAGTTCGCCTGTTAACACTGACATTGATTCCCGTATATCCGCCGATACAGTGACGTTTAGTGGGCTAGAAACTGCAGACTCATTTGGGCTATTCTCCTCCACGGTGTCATTTTTATGTTGGGTTTTTTTGCAGATGGAACACTTCCATGAACCTGCTATTTGCCCCTTTAGCGGCAGTGCTACGCACGATCGGTGATAAGAAGCATTACACCTACTGCATTTAGCGGCCTCTACCGGCGAGACGAATTTTGCACATCCTATGCACCTCACTGACGGCATGCTAAACGCGTGACAAACAAGCCTGAACCACGAATCGATTCGCCTTAGAGTTATATAGCGATATAGCTAGATGGCGCTATAACAGACCAATTATTTTGACGTTTCACGTCTTTAAGTTTTATAGCTTATAAATAGATGGTGCTGTTATAAGATAATAGCTTATGCGGCTTTTCTATATAAATCAGTTGGTTTTCAGGACTATAGGTTAGTACATAATCTTCAGCACTAATACGCGCACGCGCCGATGTCACTACACACTTTGTTCTTACGTTGTTTTTTGTTTTTGTCTGTAGAAATATATGTTTCAGGTAGTTTGTAAACACGAAAACACTTGTGTTATTGATTTTGTTATCTAATTAGTTTATAAAACACTTAGACACTAGACAACGATGTATATTGTTTATATCACTGTTATAAAAGTTTTGGTAATAAAATTGTTCGCTATTAAAACTGATTATTATTTTTAAAACATAAGACAAAACTTTTAGGGCAATTATTGTTTTGACAGATGACTAACACAAGTCTAATTTACTCCTGCATACCGCTTCAAGGATACGGGCTTCGTATATATGAGAGTATATAAAAATGACCATTTATATCAAAGAGTAACAGACAAACACATATTTCGTATGAACATGTAAGATCGTAAAACTACTCTTTATTGCGTACGTTTTAGATGTTATGACCTGATAAGAGCTTTATGTTCGTCGTGGCATAGAGATAGAATATTATCTAGCCTTCACGGAAACATATTAATCATATATGATATGTTAACCTATCAAGTCGTAATAGACATAATTAAAAACCTATTATGTCTGGCTGCTGGTGTGCCGCTTCGATTTAAAAGATAAATGTTTAATCACACGCTTTTGGGTTTGTTGTAATGTCTAAGAGAGTTAAAGTAATAAAAAAATACGTATCTTCAACCCTTAACAGGAAAGTGGTCATATTTAAGGACTGTGAACAGCAAAAACGAAAGAAAATGAAGTTTATAAGTTTTATTACGGCGCTAATATGTTGATATAGAAAATAAAAAAGAAATGTAAAAGCAGCGTCATTTTCATTAAATCGATGAACTGATTTGAAATAAGTGTACCTCTAGAGCACATCCGCTATCTATCGCTTATCGCTACATCGCTATCCATTAATAGCATTGACAATGTCCACAAAATGTCCAAATAATAATGTTTAAAACTAAGTTATAAGCTGTCTATAATTTTTATTTAAACTACTCAATACGGATTTTATCGCGTACACTTTTATTACACAATTTTAAAACATCCGTGGTTAAATTGTGTTTTATCAAAAAAACATAGTGAACTAGTTGAACCCAAGTCTTCATCGCTGCAGTCGCAATCATTACTGCTAAGGCGTAGCATAACATGTTACCTAAACGCTCATTATGTAGGTGGACAGGTCATGTTCGATACTACACCAGTTTTTAATCATTATACGTATATTTCAGAACAGTTATCTCGTACCCGTGTCGAAAGGTTTACGCGGCCCATTTTAACTTTGAATTTTGCGTAGGTATAATTGGTATAAGTTAGCAGTGAAAGACTGGATAGATTGGAGTAACTTAAACTATGTTGTTATGAAGAATGTTTTAAAACGACGGCTTATTAATATAGATATAATTTGTAACGAGTGTTAACGCGATCATGCATAATGTTTACGCATATTTGCCGACGCATGAACAAATAAAATAAGCAAGAAGTGAGGGTGGATAAAGATTTTGCTGCCTCAAAAACATTGCCGAACCAATAAGCTTTGACCATGGCCGGTGTGGTGTAAGCTGGTCGAAATGTCAAACATTTATAAGGTAAACATTATGCATGATCGCGTTAATACCCGTTACGAATTATATATATATCATGCAACGCAAAGGTTTAAAAGGCATATTTATAGTTACGTGATTACTGAATTAGACGTAAATATTCAAAAACCATATAATGAGGTGTCATTGCGTAAATCAAATTTGCTACAATCCTGGCATATACCTATGTGTTAAACGTATTTTAATTACTGACGTGACGTGACAATAAATATATTTAACGCACTACTTCAGTTAAAAATCTGATATTTAAGTAATATCGGCGCAATCGAGAAGGAATTGTATTTGCAACTAGAACTTTGTGGGTTCCATTCGTACCCTTCGTGAACCCACTCCTAACAAAAGCGTTTAGTTTTGGCAACGGAATTAACTAGAATATCATTATTAGATACAGAGTTATATAAATGCGACTACATACATTTATATTGATGTTTACTTTTTTTGTTATTTAGTAATCATTATAGCGTACTTGTAGCTAAAAACATACGGACAACATACATAAAAAAGAACTACATTTCTATTTTTTAGGAAACGAATATAGTGAAGTAGTAATTTAATGATTTTATGATGTTTTTATTATTTACCAATTAAAACAAGTAAGAAAATGGTCTATACAGTCACTGGTATTCGTTCGATAGTCGATATTCAGTAAGAATTTCCAAAAAATACAAAAATTATGATTCGCTACTGCTTATATCTTGTACCACACTAACAAGCTAGCATCTACTTCCTAAGCTCAATAGTGAAGCGATTGAACATCTGCCGTTATATACCTATATATGTATGTATTACATACAGACTTGGATAGATGCACAGTTCCTGTTGTTGCAGTTCATTTAGATAGTTAACTTAGCGTTACCCGCTGATTGTTTCATTGCTATGGTACGGCACAAAAATTGTTCGGAGTTTAGGTGTTCTTTATGTCTGCTGTTTAACTGTTTGGCAGGTTTCTCGTGATCAAGGAATTATTTATAAAGCGGAAGTCAACTTGTAAAAGTAAACAACAAAATATAATTGTATAGCTAAAATACGAGACAATGTAATTAGTAGTCCAAAGGGACACAGATAAGACGCGCGTTGTGGGCCTGATTCATCGAACCTATGGTCCATTGCATACGAGCTACTGTATGATCAGCACCATTCATTTACTAGACATTATCTGGAATGACTCCGTACAAATGGATAGTATGATAAAAAAACAAGGTACTTTGTTTGCTAATATTGGTAATGCATATTATATATGCATGCGTAGTCTGATTCACCTGTTTTAATTTTGCCAGTGATTAAATCGGCAGCTCGTATAATAACTTTATTTAGCGTTCCCGCTGATTGGTTGATGTCGCACTCTAGGTGTAGTTTGTAATGATTTATTATTGAAGTAGGTTAAAGGTGTAGCTAATAAAGCCTTTGTCCCACGGAGGATGATTTTTCCCACGGAGGATGATTAGCGAGGAGCGAGTTGAGTTAGTATTAGCTAGGTAACAATGAGAAGCTTTTGTGTTATTTTGTTAGTTTTGTCACTAAGCTAGTTGAAAGTGTAGGACTACATCAGATGATCACCTACATATTATAATATGTCCTATTGTCAATCGAAGACATCCTATAGATGCCATAAAGGTGAAAGCTATTCAAATGTAACGACTGTTCGCTGATTTTACTGCGGTTTATTTTCGGTCACGAGTCTCCTTCGGAAAAGCAACCGAAACGTCGGAGAAAGTGTCAATTTAATAGTTTAAAGTTTGAATTATCTAAAATGCTATAAATATAAAAAACTTCTGAAGATATTTGTTAACTGACCAGACTTGCATGAAACTTGGCACACATACAGATCATAGTGTGGATTAACACTTGAATACTTCTATTTTATATTATTAGTTGCTGTGAAATTCGGGCAGGCATAATCTAGTACACTACGGCTTATATGTACACCAAGTGAATGACTGTCGATTAACTTTGACTGCACGGATGCCGTAGTGGTTTAAGTGTTCACCTCGCTGCCACTGCGCCAAGTATTGTGGGTTGGAACCTCACACGGGACAAAAATGTAAAGCAAGCTATTAATTAAATTTGACTGCATGGATGGCGTAGTGGTTTAAGTTGTTACCTCGCCACTGGCTCTACGCCAAGTGTTGTAGGTTGGTGCCTCACACGGGACAAAAAATTGAGTAAGCCACAAATGATTGTTCCGAGCTTGAATATTCTTTGTTTTCGTTGTTTGAATGTTTTTAAAGTGCATGGAATACGGAAATTATTTTAATTCGATAGCGTTTAAAAGAAACCTAATCGATATATTCGTCATAAACTACAACAAACACGTGAGCATAGTACCCTTACACGTTCTAAGTCTTCACACTGCAACTTAAATAAGTATAACTATCAAAACGTGAATCATGATGATACATCTCTGCATATCCTTTGACGACACAAGCTTAATAACCACTATAACTGAGAACATAATCCTAAACTAGATTCATTCAAAGAGATGCGTAATTCTGTCCACACAAGCTCTGGAAGTCAATTTAACTTGAAGTTTGTTTGCATAACTCATAACTTTTCAATTTTCAGTCGGTTATAAGTTGTATGAAAACCTCTCCGAACATACGTCGTGATAGGATTAAATTAATCTAAATCATTAAGTTTGTATAGTTCCAAAGGGTTATACAGAGGTGTATTATATCTTTTATATATATTCCTTTCATCTCCCGCGATTCGTAAGATACTTGTGAAACTCTCAAGTTACTAATGATAAACACGTCACATTTTAACTATATCAATAATATTAGACCGATTTTATTACGCACTCATCTCATCCTAAATACAGTGAGATTAAGGTGTTATAGTGTTACACCTGTGTAGCCAGGTTCAGCAGTAGTGTCCTTGACAATCGCCACGTTGTGACAGCCTCGGGTATAGTTCAAATGTCTGAGAAACCACAACGAAATTGTAAGAGGAATTGGAACAATGCTCTGCCCTATATGAAAAGCTAAACGAAAAAGAAGGTTTAAAAACCTGTAGACCATAGTAAATTTATCATATTTTATATATGTATTACCAGTAATACATATAGCAAGAACGCCTAAAAGCACGGAAATTCGTACCATTTGCCGCATGATCCCCTTAATACACTACTCGAGAAGTCATATAAAATAACTACTACATTGATAAAATTACATAGGTCTAGCGTGTCTAGGTGAGGGCCTAGACACGCTAGACCTATAGTCGACATACGTTGTGTAGGGATAAGTGTGTACCAAACCTGACCTTTTAATTTTACTGGTGTAAATTGGTGATACTATAACGTTTCCCATACACATACATGTAAGTGCAATAAATAAACACGGGTACAAAACACTAACAATAGTTCAAACGGTACAAAATGTTTAAGTAAGCAGTCATCAAACTCGTTCATGAACATCCTGTAAGTGATCACTTATAAAGTTATGATAGCGCAATTTCCAGCTTTTCAAACGGTAAGTTCGCTGCGAGCTGCGGTAGAAAACATCATACCGCGTATTTTATGCGCTTAAGAGACATACCGACACGGATGATGCTGAACCTTTCATTTTGGATTTCGTTCGTATCTAATATAAGAAAAACTTCATATATATAGGTCACAAAGTAATACGTATGAATGTGTAAGATACAATTACTTAACTATACTATAAATTTAACTATTGCTATATTCAGAACGGCAAGTTAGAATGAGAGGAACGGACAGAAAACTCACGGCTTTCAACTGTATGGCTGCTGGGATTGAGTGTGCAAGTCTCTTCTTAGAATAAGCGCGTTAGGGGTGCATTAATAATATAATTTGTCTTTGGGGTTGGGGTCAAAGGCATTAAAAGTATTACTAATAATGGCATAATGAATTTAATTAGCTATATCATCAATAAATAGGTTTTCCTAGATGAGTGGTGCTTATGCGCAGCATCAAAGCCCATAAAAATAGTATATTCAAATTCTTAAGATATTCCTTGTGACCGTTGTTTCAATGTTTGGCAAGGTTTTCTCCGATAGAGAGATTATAACTGATGCAAAAATTGTCTCTTTAAACACAAAATTAATACAAACCATACCTATATTAATACGTAATGAGGAAACTTTGTAACCCTTAAGCATATAGCGCGCATAGCGGAGTGTGTGATTCAGTATAGCTGGGCGCAGAAAGTTAAAATTGAAGAGAAATAAAACAACGAATTACGGTCGCCTCTCGACCACTACGCTACAACAGCCTAAAGAATAATAAAGAATATTATATTTCAACGTAGACAAGTGCTCGGTGATGTCGTTTAGTCGCGCGCGCATTCCTAGTCATCATCAATACCAGATGGACGGAACACCGCTGCACCGTGTGTTTAAAGTTTAAAGATTTAGGCGTAGGATGGACAACAGATTTAAATTTTAAAAATCATATCTTGCAAGCTTGTAAAAAAGCATATCGCAATTTAGGAATGGTCTTACGGTTAGCGAACAAATTTACGAACATTGTTGCGTTGAAATCATTATATGAGGCGCTCGTAAGAAGTCATATAGAATGCAATGCTGTGATTTGGTCACCACACGAAGCTAAATATAAATTAATGTTAGAGCGTATCCAAAACAAATTTGTTAGATTTATTTATTTTAAGCAATATAATACATATCCAGGCTATCCATTGTTGTACCCAACATTATTTCTATTAGGAATGACAGGCTATTACATGCTAGAAGTAAGAAGGGAAATGGCTCTCGCTATGTACTTATTCAAAGTGCTCCGTGGTAGGGTACATAACCCAAGCGTACTGCAGACAATGGAGTTGTGTGTCCCGGACGAGTGCGTTGGTAGAAGGCGGCGACCGCCGCTGCTGTGTGTACCGCGCGCACGCACCAACCTACTGCAATTATGCGCCGCTAACGCGCGCGCTGCGTGCGCTTTATACGATGTCTGAGCATATTGATTTATTTAGCTGTAATTTGAATGAGTTCACAAAGGTAGCCTATTGTAAATTCTCTAGTAGTTTTGTAAAAGTTATGTGTCATTTTTCATTTTTATTTTAAGTAACTACACTATTGCATTAGGTAGTAACCTGTAATGATAGTTGTAAGTTTTTAAATAATAAATAAAAAATATGAAACCTGTATTAAACTACTCCACAGGTCCCTCCTCAGTGTAAAAAGACTTAATCCATAGTCCACCATGCTGGCCCAGTGCGGGTTGCCAGACTTCACATATCAGAGAGTACATTATAGAGTACTCTCAGATATGCAGGTTTCCTCACGATGTTTACTTTTGCCATAAGAGAGCGATAATGTAAATTAGTTATGTAATGTAAGTAAGTACGTTGGAACAGTGTGTCACATAACCGTTTGGTCGGACTTCATATTCCGTTCATTCGCATTTGCAAAGCATTGCATATAAACTAATGCATTTAGTTGATGTTTGCGTCCACATTTTCTCTGTACCAGTCGGAAACCGTTTGATTAATTCTGCTCTTACAATTTGTAACAGAAATGGGTGATTATATTTGAGGATGATATAATGAGGGCAATTGTTCGGCCGTGGGCTATTATCGATTAATTTTATTATTGAAATGGATTCTACTGATCGATTGTTATTCGAATACATTAATTGTTGATTTGATTACGTGATAGTAATATCAAAACTAAAGTTATTTGTATGGGTATTTAATTTCTGTTGTATCTTGTAACAAAGCCCAACAAAACTTAAAATCGTTAATGTGCCGTTGAATCATAAAATTTGCATTTGATATTTTATGGTGATATTCGCTTTAATAATAATATCAGCCTTTCATTAAACTGTACCACTGCTGGACTTCACATATCTTCGAGAATATTATAGAGAACTCTCAGACATGTAAGTTTCCTCGCGATGTTTACCTTCACCCTTAAATTTTGAGACCTTTGTGCGGCAGGCCAACGGTCTTCCACTGGGCTACCGCTGCTTACCTATACTGTGTATAAAATATTTAAAAACAGAATTGATTGTTTATCTCTTTTAATAACTTAGCTAGAACTTCAATTGGGCAGGCATTATATAGACTTCTATAACCCATATTTAATTCATACTTATACATATGAGGTGAGCTCATTACCGTCTATCGGACCTACATTTTTAGACGGGCTTAGAATTTATTATTTTAAGAATTATTTTACAGAAAACTACAATTACACTTGACTAGATTCGGGAATGAAAACCACTTATTCAAGAATAGCTTAAGTGCAAATATATACCAACTAAGCAACCTTCGATTTCCTATTCGCGCGCGTATTCAAGTATGATCTGTAAGCCGCTTAAAGCGAGTATTATCAGTAAGTAGTCGTAGTATATTCTAAGTACTCTTATATAACTAATTATCGTTACAAATTCAATTTAAGTCTAAAATACCTAAAGATAAAGTGTAATAATAATGGCTGCGCGCATTGCGTAGTGGTTTAAGTGATCTGCCTCGCTGCTGCCACTGCGCCGATGGTTTGATTTTTGTCTTTGTCTGTCGTTGTCCTGAGTTTGGGTGTTCTTAGTGTTCATTGTTTGAATGTTTCTAACGACCCCGCAAGAATTAAAACTAGAATGGAAGTTCTCTTTTTAAAATATAAAAATAATATTCTTGTAGGCATTTCTTTTTATGGGTTTCTCCTAATATATCCGTCTCGTTCCGAATAGTATTAATCAAAGTTTAATTAATGTATTCAATTATTTATTAAAATTTCGAATCATTTGATTTTAGTATCTTATTATTCGAGAAATTCGTTTCATTATTCGATTATTGCCGATTGTTAGTGTATGTTATTGTGTTCTATGATTAAGCATCTATAAGCAATCTTGGCATGGTCAATCGATAGTGTGTGGAGTCCAATTAGTATATTTGATCAAACATCTCCAGTATCAAGTCCAACCAGAACACTTCGGGTAGTGTGAATAATTCAAACGTTGACTATGTGAGAGAAGATGTTGCCATTTCACTGCTACTAACATATTGTATGTTGCAAGTAAATTCCGTATAGAAGTGAACATTATATCTGCAGATAGATTTGTAGAGTCTGGTTGCTATTTCTAACTGTTGTTCATCAAATGTGTGTATGTCACTAAATATATTGTACAAAACTCTTATCCTTAAAATAAACATTTATTGCCACAGTCCACTGACTGATACAATAGAAAAAAAGTATACAACAAGGACTTATTAACTAAACTAAGGTTAATTAACTTAATTTAATTTAAAAAAATAAAAATAAAGCAATGAAATCAAAATGAGAACGTTTATGTGCCCCACGGTCGTTGCGAAAGCTGTCCAGTTCAGCATTTGCTAAATCGCTAAGGCTGGCGTTGGTTTTCAAATGGACTTCTAAGTGAACAAGTGGCCCTTGTACTTAAAATATTTATTATTATTTAGTTGAGTCGATAGATGTTGTACTAGCGCAAATTTGATCTAAAAGCATTTTCACATTGCCCGAATTGTATTCTTATCTGGACTAGTACGAAAAAAAACAACTAACCAAATCAGTCTAGCCCTTTAACAGGTCATTTGACAGCCCTACAAGGGTCTCAAAATCGAACACACAGCACTCACTAACGACATTTTAAAATTATTGCATATAAATAAGTGACGAAACCTATATGTTTGGGAAGTCTTCCAACCTACACCGGCGTGGAGGAATATACTCTTATCCTTCTCATACTGTGGCTCGTATCTGGTAATGGACAGCTTATGAACAGATCTGATATCTTAGAAACTAGCATGCCATGAATAGAGAAACTTTATACTAAAGAAAGAATTTCCAGAATCCGCTCAGTAGTTACAGTGAATACAATTTACATATAAACGAACAGAATTTCTCTCTTAAAAATATAAATATATGTTAAGTAGCACTAGTTTCTTGTGGGTAGACAGAATTACAAACTTTAATTTGAACTGCAAAGTGTAACTAAAACAGATTTTATACGCCGGAGCAAAAACTTTTGAATGATTACACTTACGAAGTATAATGTAGGTACTGTCTAACTAAAGTTTGTGAATTAATGGTCTTTGACTGCTAGTGCTACCTCAGTTTTTACTGCGTTGATAACACAGTGGTTACGTTATTCGACTAATGTGTGAAAGTTGGCAAGTCGGTTCGTATGCCACAAATGAAATATGACACAAATTTTATTGTGACGTCATATTAGTACAAGATCTCAAAACCTTCAGACCTATTTTTTTTCTTTTAAGCGCAGGCAGCGCAATACTGTAAGACTATAATAATATAATATATGTATGTAGATAAATATCGTACTTGCTAGTTTGACTCGCCATTTTTCTTTCATTTTTAGGGTTTCGTACCTCAAAAGGAAAAAACGGGATCCTTATAGGACCACTTTGTTGTCCGTCTGTCCGTCTGTCTGTCTGTCATGACCCTTTATCTCGGGCATGCGTGGAGGAGGTATCGAGTTGAAATTAAAAATATATACTCAGGTCTACAGTCTCTCGAAGCTGTGAAAAAATAAAGCTTCTAAGTTCACGTAAAAAAAGATACGGCCGTTTATGCCGCAATAAACGTATATTTCGACACTCTCAATGCAATCAAAATTTATAGGGTACTTTCCGTTGACCTACAACTATGAAATTAAGTAATACCGTCTTATACTACAAGTATAGGGGAAAATCTGAAAACTATACATTTGTCATTAAATCATAAAAACAGGGTCTTTATGCAAGGACAATTTTTTTTTATAATATGTACCGAATTTGTACGGAACCCTCGGTTGGCGAGTCCGACTCGTACTTGTCCGGTTTTTCTTATGTTTGATGGCACTTTCTGATTGCTGTGTACAAATAATCATAAAATAGGTAGTCACCCAAACAATATTTGAAAAGCTTAGGTTTACTGCCATAACGCCGGCTAAGTTATGCCATAGAAAGATTCTATATCCGATGTCTACTCTTTTACAGTATATATTTAACTGTAACATTCTTTAGCCTGTAACATAACGCATGTACTTATATACATGCGCTACGCTTACATTATATATTATATACACGCATACACGTTGCAGCATTGTCAAGACACAAGTACAGAAAAGGACATAGGGTACCTTACATTCAAAAAAAGTACTGTAGTAAACTTTTTTTTACGTGGGGTAATGGACCTCTCTGTGATACCGGCTACCGACTATCGGCTAACCTCACGTCTATACAGGCGTGAGGCTATGTGTATGTAGTGTGTGTTAATCTCCAACGTTTTCTTTCATTATTGTAGTAAAATATTATTTTAGATTACATATCAATTTTGCTACGTTAGACAGTTCTAAGTATTATAATATTACAGGAGTTTATATCATATTAATTGAATTTTTAGGGTAAGGAAACTATTTATATATCAATAAATTCGTATTGGAAACAATTTTACGTTTTTGAATGGATTAAAAAAGCAATATAGTAAAATATGTTCCGTAAATGTTTTTACATTTGTGTCAAAAGAAAAGCTCCAAGAATTCTATAAGATCCTAAAAGACACAAATTTAAAGTATATATGTTATCTAGATCTTACCCGCAGCTTCGCTCGCGTTAATCTAGATTTTGTTAATAAATTGCTATCCCACGGAAATATAACTTTTTTCTGTATGAAGGATACGGTGTGTCCTTTTTAGTACTCAAGACAACGTGTACGCGAAATTTGCAATAATAGATATGATATTAATAACCGTACTGTATTTTCAAGAGTGCTAGCCATTTTGGTTCCTAATTACTAGTATTCTTATTATCCTCTCCAGCTAAGCAAATATGAATAAGGAGGTTCTTGTCGGTAATGCAATAGATCGGACTCGAACTCGGGACGTCTCAATCGCAAGACCAATTGCCTTCCTATCTATTGAGCTACTGTCACTTCTTTGTATCCGACTGGTACGACCTGATTACAATTTAGAAGCTTTACCTGATCGTAACACTTCTTGACTTATATAGCCACAAGCCACCACTATTTTTAAAGTATTTACACTAATCCAAACCAAAGATAAGCTTTATTTAGCGCTAATGTTACCTAAATGTGTCCAACAAACTAATTATGTTAAATTATGGTGTTAAGTCACGTTGGATTATTTTATGAACTTTGCTTTCGTGATTATTCGTTGGGTTTAAGTTTATCTAGGATTAGCCTTGGCTGACCAGGCGACACTGTTAATCCCATCCCACAAGTCAACATTTTCATTAAGTTAGTAAAACGTGACGTAAATTTGAGGTCATTAGTAATACTTCCGTCGTATGATTTAAGTGACACAAAACGGGCATTATAGTGATCATCAGGTATTAGGCTGTAGGCCTTCCACCTCCTTATTTCGGACCTTTTGATCGACTTGCACAGATCGTGGTCACAGGTTGACCGGTGTGAGCTTAGCGGAGCCATCGAGAATTGGGGCTTTCGAGCTACTCTCACTTGGTAATTTTTTTGTGAACATTTGCACTGTCGGCACTTCGCCAGACAAAACTTGCTTGTTTGATATTGTACATTATATTACATTGAGGAGCAAATAGCAATCAAAGAAAATCTATTTGTGAAAACAGTATCAAAATTGGTAGGAAAATAAGAGAGTAATTGTTATTTTAAATTTGGATGTAAGAACAAGTGGGACTGTAGTGGGCATATCTTGCTCTCTCCCTCGGACAGCAGCGTTTAAATAACGGCTACTTCATAGTTTATATCGTGCATCCTTTTTCTGTCATTTGATAATTACACTAACAGATTTCTAACGCTTGTATCTTATTATTTTTGACTATATTTCATAAATTCTTTGTGGTTAATAGTTTGAGTAATTTAACTACTAGACTTAGATAATAAACAAAGGCTACGACTATCGTAATAAAGCAAAAAATATTTATATTTAAAAGAAATTCCACCGGAGGAGTTCTTTAACCCCGATAGACATTCTAGAGACATGACAAGTTAATAGTAGATACCTTCAACCGTCGAGCGTGCATGAGGAATTACTCGAATCCATATCGCTTTTGCTTAATTAAGCAAGGGCGATAGCAGGATCGTAGCGAGTGACCTCCGGGAAATGACGTAACTATGTATCTAGGTATGCATGTTCCTGTGATGAGCAATGCCGTGCAATGCTACCAGGAATAAGGAAGCAAAGTATGGCTTCGGTATGAATTAATGAATGCATGAAGTTTCTAACTCGATTCGCGATCAAATGGATGGAATTGTTCGAATCGATTCTCGATTTCAGGTTGGACAAAGTGTTATTAGATTTTTCTGTCAACAAATTCTTAGTAACAGCACTGAGTTTAGAACTGTGTGTGGTAGACGGCAATAGGATCTCGCTATTACGAGCCTGTAGCTGGTGAAGTGTGGTTGTAATACATCTCTGCCTAACCCCCGTTGTGAACATATGTGTGTTGTCAAAGGGCGGATTCATCTCATCGTTGTCAGTTGCGTCAGTGTTCCAGTAAATCAGTTGGATATAAAGTTTCGTTTCGTTTAAAAAAGACAACTCTTGCAGTAGGATTAATTCCTATGTCGTGTGCCTAATTAGAAATCTTTATAAACATAAACATTAAAAACGACCGTTTTCTGAATGTTTATAAAACTGCTCTTAAGTCCGTATTTGTTTTAAATTTAAGGTAATAGAAAATCAATTTTTCCTCCTTCTGTGTAATTTTCGAATGAAACTTACGCGATTTGATAATGTTAGGACTATCAATAGCGATATGCTAGTTTTGGCAGCTGTGCTGTCGGTACCCGTAGTCTAATTTTACATTATTAATAACAAACTATTGTATATTTAGAAGAAACTCCACTAAAGGAGTTCGTTAACCCCGATAGACATTATCGAGCCCGGTGATCTTTGTGACCACAAAGAACACCCAGACTCGGAACAGTCATTTGTGGATCACACAAATTATTGTCTCGTGTGAGGATCGAACCCACAACACTCAGCGCGGCGGCAGGAGCGAGGCGACCACTTAAGTCACTACGCCATCCGTACGGTCAAGTTGGTTCTGCATAAAGTAAAAGATTTTACCGAATGAGACTAAGCGCATCGTTAATCCCTCTATCCTGTTTATGGTAACTTCTCGCTATAACGATGGCTCCAAAACCCTAATGACCCATTTCTTCATACTATATTATAATTATGAATATAAATATAATTTTAAGATACTAAAAGTGCACATGAATTGGCCTACCTGCACATTTTTAACACCCAGGTGTACTGAAAATATTATGCTCGTGTGTAAAAGTAATTATATCATAGAGCTTATTAGGCACTAAAAGTGTCAGTGAAGCTATTAAAAATGAAATATTAGAGGTATTCGCAAATGCCTCACGGCTATGCTGCACATATGCATGCTCGCATTGTAATAATGTCATGATTATATTAGCTAAAGTTGGTCTGTTGACAAATAGTAATAAAGAATCTTGCGCTTGCCTAGTTTGCGTCCTCATTTATACATCATTTTTTTAATTAGAGAAGACAGTACTATTTTAGGTTAGTCGTTCTATAGACTAAATGCCAAAAGTCTTAACATATATTTTGATTGCTTGGTCTACCAAAGGTAGATATTAGACATAACTATTAAGGACTATGATTTATTTGACTTATCTAATATAAACTATTATGGAGCTTTTTCTATAAACGGAACTTAAACATTGTTTCGGATTTTCATCGTGCTTTATTTAAAAAAAAAACTAATATTAACGCTTATTAAAAATCTATTTAAATTCAGTACATTTCAGCAGCCATAGTCACAGTATACCCATGTATACTAAGTCGTTGTCTTGATGTGTTGTCATTTCAAAGTACCCGAACATAATTAATTTGTTTCCTATTATCACAGATTGAGCAATATCGTATATAATAGTTATATTTCAAAGTGTAATTAACGCGTAAGACAACATTATATGGAACTTCTGACGTATATATGTATCTCTCTTGTAGGTCAAACAATCGAGAGAATAATTTAATTTGACTGCATAGATAGCTTCTCCCTACCCTTACTATGCCCAAGTCACTTGGGGTCGGCTTTTCTAGTCTAACCGGATTTGACTGGATATCAGTTTTTACACGGAGCGGCTGCCACCTGACCTCCGCAACCCGAAGGCTAACGATACCCTAAGGCTAGACCAGTATCAGGATATTATAGGGCACTGACTTCCCAATAACGACTGCCATAGATGTTCATGGCAGCCGGGACCGACGGCTTAACGTGCTCTCCGAGGCACGGAGCAGGCGATAATTGTCAATCAATTCGCACATAATTTCGAAAAGTGATATAACTTTCAAAAGTCAGAGGTGCTCGACGTGGGTTCGAACCTGAAACCCTCTGCATTGCAGTCTGTTATTTTCCCCACTGAGCTGCATAGATAGCGTTGTCGTATAAATGGTTTTCTCTTCACTGCCACGTTATGGATTCCATCTAAAAATGTATGTGATCCACAAATAATTGTTCCAAGTCTGGGCGTTCTTTGTGTCCATTGTTTATATGTTTGTAAAGTTCTCCACGATACAGGAATTACTCCTTGAGCGGGAGCAGTCATTTCTACTGCTTCCGCTCAAGGAGTAATTTCTGTAATAAAAACAGACATATAATATTTGTTCTTTAGACGTGTAAAGTGCTACATACACATATCTGAAACACCCAACATCGCAGAACGTCAGAACTATATATGGTTGTCTTTTTTGCACGCCCGTAAAATAATGTAGACCCAATATCCTTTTAACGGTAATAAGGCAAATAAACAAAGTAAAATATTATGTAACGTGAGTAAAAGGACGTATGATATATGCTCGTGAGAGAAAACAGTACAAACACTGTACTTGTTGTGATTTACTTATGAAAATAGAGGATAGGCCGATCTGTACCATCCTATACCATAAATATCGGATACGTGACTGGTATAGTGTGGTCTAAGTTAGGAACTTACGACGACTGATGTAATATACGATCTCTTCTATGGTTATATTCTTATACAAATTTCATTACCTTTGTAAAGACATCACTTAGTGAAGACAAATTCTTAGTCGTTTACCAAGGATATTTACAGGCCCTATGCAGTAACTAAAAGTCTTTAGTAAGCTTCTAATTGAATCAAATTAAAGTACCTAGTAATATTACAGCTGTGATCACCTATAACCAAATTCTGTTCTCCTTTAAGCAAGTATTAACTAGATGCAAAGTTTACAGGGTCTGATCAACGGTATACATTTATTTAATGATACCCATTCCTCATCTTGATTGCTATATGTTATTGTCATGCGTATTAATAAAAGTCACCAAAAAACAGAAATAAATTAACAAAATGCTAATTTTGTACAAACGAAATTTATTCGCACTTGGTTGTACAGTGAGCTGCAAAAATGCATACTCATGTCAAAACTAAAATGGTCTAACGGAAATCGATACGAGAACTGTTAAATAGTTTAGGTATGTCGTAATAGATAACGGTCCACTACTATAAATGAAAATAAAGTAGATTTCTTAATAACTAATTTTTGTTATTAAATCTCTATTCAAAAAAGTTTATTAAAAAATAACACATTTCTTAAATGAATGTAATCCTTAGGGTAAAACTAATATAGCCGTTATTTATAAAACAACGCCATTTATATTCATTCTAACTCGAGTGTTTACACTTAAGGTATCCATGCAATATTACAGGCGACTGTACCTCAAGAGCAGCGACGTAAGATTACGTAATTATTGTTAATCTGACTTCAGCCAGTACACAAAACGACAGTGCTAACATTCCACACGCCTAAAATATAGCTGATCGCTTCGTCTTCAAACCTCATTTCTCGTATGCATTCTCGCGGCGTACACGGGAGGGGTCAGTTAGACAAATGACGTCATCAATAATGATAGATCGACGCACGACGGTAGTAAGACACGCCTTATCTATCTTATTAAATGATACTTTACTTTCCGAAAGAAAATTGTACAAGACGTTGACGAAAAGAGGTCTATCTGTAAGACTGTAATAAGATTGTGTGTGTATATTAGACATATCTAAAAAAACTGGACCGTATTAAGTGATGTGAACCCAAAACAAGAGTTTCAAAAATTTTTACTTTTCCTCTCTGTTTTATTTTGGTACTAGATTATGCCCGCGGCTCCGTTCGTGTTAATGAAATTTGTCGATAAATTTCTATTCTTCGCAATTAATACTTTTTCTGGATGAAAGTTACTCTTCGTCCTTTTCTGTACTTCTGACAACGTGTATGTCCATGACTACTAAAACGCAATGGACTAATATTATAAATGCTAATGTGATTTTGTTTGTAGGTTACAGTTTCACGTCTTATCTACTTGAATGCGAAATTTCATGATGATTAGCATCATTAAATTTCGCATACACGTTGTCAAGGGTACAAGAAAAGACATAGGGTACCTTCTATTTTAATTAAATTAAATATTATTTAATAATTAGTGATTGTTATTTTAAAATGTTACATGATAATTATTATGACTTTAATCTATTGAGTCGCTCCGGCACACCAGCGGCCAGTCACAATAGCTTTTGAGCTTATGTCTGGCATTTCAAGACTTGGCAGGTTAAACGTCTCTCGTTTAATCATTAACGCTATATAGTCAACACCTTTGAATTATATTCGAATGCAATAGTGCATCGACATTACACAATCGAATTATATATTCAAAGATCAAACGATTTGTGCGGTTGAACAGCGGGATCGATTGCTAGATTAGTCACGTATCTGTTCCAAACTAAAGTACGTGCTTGAACCACCACATGTTACTGTCAGCTGCTAATGGCATGCAAACATTAGCTGACGATGCGAATACGTTGCGAGTATACTGAAGAAGCGATGCTTTGTCAATAATATGTTAAGTTCAATCATTCCTGTATTATGTGTGTGTGTGTGTTGCTATTTTTGTGCTTGAATATTTTCTTGTAAAATAGAATACTTTATGATACTTTGAGCCTTTTCTGTCACAGTTATATTGGTAATGAAATAATGTTCAGGTACTTTGAAATATATTTCAAGACATTGAGACTACTGCCATCTTGGTATCATCGTGATTATGGCTGCTGAAAAGCTACCAAAACGTTGGAAGAGTTATATGTATTAGAACTAGCGACCCGATCCGTCATCGCACGGGTAGTACAAAACCTTAACAAATTATACACCTAAACCTTCCTCATGAATCACTCTGTCTATTAGCGAAAAGCTAATAAAATCCGTTCATTAGTTTTTGAGTTTATCGCGAACAGACAGACAGACCGACGCGGCGAGGAACTTTGTTTTATAATAGGTAAGGAATTGTATCTTTTTTAAACAAACCGCAATAAAAGCAGTGTTCAGTAGTTTAATTTATATGTGTTATATGCCTTTTGTCTAAACATAAGTCATTATTAGCATGAATAAATAGACAGGGTGCCTGCTTAAAAATCTTTTATTTAGAGTGTAACTGTTAAACTTTATACAAAGGAGTGAGACTTTTACCCAATACCAGTTATGCAGAGGTGTAACTTACAATATTCTTATTACTTTTTATATAATATATTTTTGCATGCGATTACGAATTACCAATTTTATCGTTAACAAGCCCAGCTACACTAAATGTTTGTGTTAGCAGTAGATTCACCTGGCAAATAAGGGTTCCGAAGCTTCACACCGCTCATAACTTTTCTTTCATTCCACTTTTAATTCAATCTTATTTGTGGGTGACGTGCAAGTGATTGCCCTGGTATTTCATATGATTGTAACCCACGTTAACCATTTTTCATAGTTATTATACGTAGGTATGTTTTTGCTATAAGAAAACCCAGACAAAACTTCATCACTTGACTATCCAGCACTACACCAACCAAGCAAATGAAAAATACACTCATAGAATGAATAAAATATAACTCAGAAAAGATCTGGCAGTAAACTTTCGAGAACACTTACGAATACTTAACTAGAAACAGTTTTTCTAGCGAACTCTTATCATTGTAATTAAACAACTTTCCTTAAAATTCATCCTACAAGAGCGTACTAAAAATAACACTTGTGTTGGTGGTCTATTAGCCTGGTTGACCTGACCCCTTGGAAAACATATTTCTATAGGCTGTAGAAGGTGTACCGAGGCGTAAAGTGGTTTTCAGTCGGCAGGTTTGCTTGTGAGCTGTAGAAATATTTGATTTTCATTTTAGTATAAAACACTTGAAATTGGAATTGGATGTAGTGCTTAACTTGAATTTGGAATAAGGGAATACTTTTGAATCGCTTGGTATTTTACTGACGTGTAAATACGTAGACTTAAAGTTGTATATCTGTAGATTGACTTGTATTATAAATACATTTGTATGCTATATACATATATAAAGGTCCGATATAATTAAAAGCGAGACAATTGCTGTCTTTTGGGTACCTATTTTCGCACCGAATTGCAGTACAGCACAATAAGGTATCAATATGACTTGGTCCAGGAAATCTTTAGCAGTTAACAAATTAAACAACAGTTGTCCGGACTTAGAAATTGATCTTAGGAAAGGGAAATTGAAATCATTGGTATGTGTAGGTCAAACGGTCGACGCGAGCCACTCTCGCGCGAGTAGCTTACATAGCGTGCACAAGTATACAGGATGTTCCAGAAGTCGTCGTCAAGCCGGAATTAGGTAACAGGCTATCAGAAAAATATGAAAAAGAATCTAAGTTACGTATTTTAAAATTATACCTACGCATTTTAAAAACCTACCACGGTGTTCCTCGACATAACCATAGACAGCGAGGCCGCGCGAGTCGCTTTCACATGCAACCGCGACCCCGCCGTGTGAAACGGCAGGCCACTGCACAAAAAATACTTGCTGCACCGTCCTCCTGGGGAGGGTCAAAGACGACAGAGGTGCACGTGGGAACACGCACCCCTCCTCTCGGACCTGGTGCTGATTGGGTGGCGAGCAGGTCCACGCAGCCCACTACCCCCAGGTCAAACCTCAAGGTGGATGAAGGTCATCTCGCGCCCTCCGGCACTCGGTTCTGCGGTTGAGGAGAGGGTTTAAGCGCTCCCTCTCCCGCTCCGCCGCCTCATTGATGGAAATTACTTCCTCACAAAAGGAGGCAACGGCGTTCCACGATCTCTCACTCCGGACCATAGACTGAACCACGGCCGAGAGTGAGAGGGCAGCCAGTCCGACTGCCGCGATCAACTCACGGCGCTGCGATGCCCAGGCGGGGCAATCCGCCAAAGTGTGCAGCGCCGTGTCCACAACAACATCGTGGCAGTCGCCGCAGTGATGACATCCGGGCGTCTCCTGCTGGCCTATGCGACACAGGAACTGGCCGAAACAACCGTAGCCAGTCATTACCTGTGTTAGCCGGAAGGTGAGGGCGCCGTAACTGGTGAAATGTGGGTATAATATCATCTGCCTAGGCCATCGAGAGTATAGGCGTAAGATGTGCAACTATTCACCATCTCAAAAGAGTTTAAGGGTATTCTTACCCTGACTTATCGCCAGATTTTAATAGATAACGTTTCTAAATTTTGCCTTCAACACGCTCAAACCTAACCATAAATTATTAGTTTTTATTACTTCTTATTTTCACTGTCCAACTCGTAAAATTAGGTAATGGAGTTTTAAAATAATAATACAGAAGTAATACTTACCATCACATTTATAATGTTATTGAAGTAATAACATGACACGGAATATTACTAGAAAAAAAGAAAATCCTGAAGTAATATAGATTGCGAATATCGATCGCTACGAACGTCTACGGCTACAGGCTACGCGGCTACGATTCACGTAGTGCCATTACGAATTCACGCTTCGATTCGGAAGAAAATATCTACGGCGAAATACATTGCAATTTCTTATTACGATTCTCAGAATTTGTAAGAAAACATATTTAGTTTCTATTTATTATATTATGTACGTTCTCTTTATGGTTTAATCAGAAATAACTTTCTGTAGAACATTGTAACGGATTTTATTATTTCCATTGCGGATGTACTACTTATTATAAGGCTTTTTTTATTTAGACAAGGAAACATAGATCTTTCTTTCCATATTTTAATTTGAAACTACTTTTGAACTATCTTTAATTTGTTTCCAGCCTTGATTTTACTGTTTTAAATACTGTGCAATATCCACTCCTTCTTACAAATACATCCTTCTTATAAAATTTTGAAATAAATAAAGCATTACGTAGCTCGTCCTGGGCATCAAATTTGTTTACGATCGCTCAAGACTGATCGTTCACTTAATCTTGTCACTCATTGTCCACTACGTGGTATCTAAGACCACCCAGCGTAGGTTATCCTACGCTTATTGCCGTCTACCAGGCACTTTTGCAGACTCTATGATGCTACGTCAGTGGGGCAAATGGGTATTGACTGTACGATAGCCACTGCCACTGTGTTGTAGGTTCGAATCCCACATAGTACAAAAACTTGTGTGATCCATAATTGGTTGCTCCGATACTTAATATAATGTTAGACAACGGGTCTTACTCGCGATAAAGTATTTAAAAGGTAATAAATACCTATTGATTACCCGACGTTTCGACCGACTTGCATCGATCGTGGTCACGGGTTGACTGATGTGAGCTCAGCGGCGCCTTCGTGAAGTGCGGGTTTCGGCAACTACCCTCACTTGGTCACTATTATTTATATTTGCACTGTCGGTATTTCGACACACAACACTAACGACGTCTACACACTGGCTACCTAAGTCACTACGGCGACGTTTACATTTGCTGATGACTGGATTCCACGATGTAGACAAACGGTATCCATCCTCCCGGTTGAAGTTACGATATTTCTTAATTTCAACCGCTTCACGTACTATCCTGGAGTAATAGTGACGATCGGTGGATAAAACCTGTGGTTTATGTAACTCGATCCAGTGGTTTGGTCCAGACTCCAGCAAATGCTCGGCTATAGCGGACTTGTTTACTACCCGGTTCTTGACAGCTGTGATATGTTCCTTGACCCTTTCAGCGATTGTACGTTTGGTCTGTCCGATGTAAGAACTACCACAACTGCAATCCACCTTGTAGACGCCGGGTGTTTGAAAAGGGATAACATCCTTTGGAGTGCGTAGATAGCTTACTACTTTGGAGAACGGACTATATACAGTCTTTATGGAGTATTTCTTCAGTGCTGTTCCAACTTTGTCCGTTACTCCTTTTATATACGGCATGTATGCACTCTGCTGACCCCAGGTTGGCTATCCCTTCTCCTCGGACGGTGTATCCTACCCTTATATACGTTGCGCCTAAGTACCTCCTGAACATGTGTGAGCTCACTTTCTAGGTGTTCAGGGTCACAGAGGTCATACGCTCTGTTCGTCAGTGATGCTACAACGGATTGTAATTGTAGCGGATGGTGATGCGAGTAGGCGTTAAGATACCTGTCAGTGTGTGTTGGTTTGCGGTATACAGTGTGTCCCAGGGTGTCACTAATTAGGGAGCATAAAGACCTATTTGCGGAAGATGTATTTGAACGACTATACAGACCTCAAATCGTGCAGCCACCGAAACTATATGGTTTGCCTAAAGTTCACAAGATAAACGTACCTTTACGCCCTATTGTGAGTCAAATAAATTCACCTACATATGGTTTGGCGAAACACATAAGCAAGGTACTGCAACCATTAGTAGGTAAGACTACATCTTTCGTGAAGGATTCGCGCCATTTTGTTGACATCCTCAAGTGCGTGATAGTGGAACCAGACGAAGTGATGGTGAGTTTTGATGTGGAATCACTATTTACTAACGTTCCCATTGAAGAATGCCTTATGGTCATCGAGAGGAAGTTAAGGGAAAACAATCTGCCCAACGAATACACTGTTTTACTAAAGAGCTGCTTAGAAGGCAATTACTTCCTATATCGTGGACAACATTACCTTCAGATCGACGGAGTAGCCATGGGCAGCCCAGTAGCACCGGTAATGGCTAATATCTGGATGGAATACTTCGAGGAATCCATAGACATGCAGGCCTCAAATGTAAAACTATGGAAGAGGTATGTCGACGATATATTTTGTATCATGAAAGGCAACAAGCATGAAGTAGAACAATTCGCAATGCGATGAACTCCATACATCCTAACATCCGCTTTACTTACGAAATGGAGGTGGACAGATCGTTACCCTTTCTCGATGTAAAAATAACAGTGAGAGAAGATGGCACCCTGGGACACACTGTATACCGCAAACCAACACACACTGACAGGTATCTTAACGCCTACTCGCATCACCATCCGCTACAATTACAATCCGTTGTAGCATCACTGACGAACAGAGCGTATGACCTCTGTGACCCTGAACACCTAGAAAGTGAGCTCACACATGTTCAGGAGGTACTTAGGCGCAACGGATATAAGGGTAGGATACACCGTCCGAGGAGAAGGGATAGCCAACCTGGGGTCAGCAGAGTGCATACATGCCGTATATAAAAGGAGTAACGGACAAAGTTGGAACAGCACTGAAGAAATACTCCATAAAGACTGTATATAGTCCGTTCTCCAAAGTAGTAAGCTATCTACGCACTCCAAAGGATGTTATCCCTTTTCAAACACCCGGCGTCTACAAGGTGGATTGCAGTTGTGGTAGTTCTTACATCGGACAGACCAAACGTACAATCGCTGAAAGGGTCAAGGAACATATCACAGCTGTCAAGAACCGGGTAGTAAACAAGTCCGCTATAGCCGAGCATTTGCTGGAGTCTGGACCAAACCACTGGATCGAGTTACATAAACCACAGTTTTTATCCACCGATCGTCACTATTACTCCAGGATAGTACGTGAAGCGGTTGAAATTAAGAAATATCGTAACTTCAACCGGGAGGATGGATACCGTTTGTCTACATCGTGGAATCCAGTCATCAGCAAATGTAAACGTCGCCGTAGTGACTTAGGTAGCCAGTGTGTAGACGTCGTTAGTGTTGTGTGTCGAAATACCGACAGTGCAAATATAAATAATAGTGACCAAGTGAGGGTAGTTGCCGAAACCCGCACTTCACGAAGGCGCCGCTGAGCTCACATCAGTCAACCCGTGACCACGATCGATGCAAGTCGGTCGAAACGTCGGGTAATCAATAGGTATTTATTACCTTTTAAATACTTTATCGCGAGTAAGACCCGTTGTCTAACATTATATTAAGTATGTGTACAAATCGCGAAAGTTTAAAAACTTTTATTTGGTTGCTCCGAGTCTGGATGTACTATGCGTCTTTATTAAAACAATAAATATTAAGTTTGTCTCTAAAAAAATAACAGTTCTTTTACCTCTTTACAGGGTATCTATACAGAGCAGGTAAGTTTTTGCTTCGTGCTATTACTAAGAAATTCTAAAAATAAAAAGCAAACATGTGCACACAGAATCGTTGCATTTACAACCGCTACGCCGCCAACGCAATCCTAACCTTTCACATTTATAACATTAGTTACAAGTAGGATTTATTACTAAACTCTAAGGCATCCATATTATCGTATCATTTAAAATAGAGTGATCATTAATTTCTCTATATTCAAAGGAATACATTATCCCGAAACGAACCAAAATACCGATCAGAAACTAGAACTTTGTTTTAATTGAATAAAATATTTTGCCCTCACTCATCAACGTGCACAACGAGCATTACTGGGCTCTTACAAACCCTCACTTAATACGGGAAGACCACCACCAAGTTAGGTTCATTGTGAATGTTTGGGACGGTATTATAAACGACCATTTAAAAGGGCCTGTTTTTAATGAAGGTCATCTAACAGGAAGCTCGTACACAACGCAAGCGCTATTTCACGGCGCCGGTTTTCTGTGAGGCCGTGGTATCACTCCGGTCGAGCTGGCCCATTCGTGCGGAAGCGTGGCTCTCCCACGGTTTGAACTTACTTTTAAAACGAACGATGTAATTTGTCACATTATTTGATATACCTAACTTTAAGGCTGTCAAGCGCTGACAAGTTAAGCCACGTTTACCAAAAGGTTACACTAGCTACAGAAACATTATATCATTGACGTGACCTTTATTCTGAGATAGAAAGAACCGCAGTTCTGAAACAAGATTATAAAGTAAAGATGACATGATTAAAGAAGTTTTGAAGAAGCGATAGGTGGTATACAGATTCTGAACGACATTTAAAAATAGAACTACCCACATTCCGCGACGGATGGGAATATGTTTTTGTGTTTTACGATTATGAATCTTAATTTTTTTGGAGTGAAGTCACGTTTTTTGTTAAATCTGTTTTTTGTTTATGATAATGTAGACTCATACGTGTTATTCGGTTTTTAGAGTTCGAAAAACTCTTATACAACAGCTTCGTCCGTCCGTCTGTCTGTTACATAACTTTCAACTCAAGAACCGTAAGAGCTAGAGACTCGCGGTCAACGCCATTTGACTCAACATAGTCGGTGAGCTTTGCATATATTGTTTTTCGAACTCTACGATTTACAGCAATTCATTGCTGTTTCTCACTTGTATATGTTTAGTTTCGGATATATTAAGGGTTCTTGATTATAGTCAGGACTTCTGGCGTAACATATTAAGGCAGTACGCAGGAACCGCGATTAGATTCTAAGCTATCGGGTAAACCTGTATACTCCGTCATATTAAGATTACTTACTAAACTTACACATATATCCGCAAAGTATTGTATATTATCAACTTCGAGAGTTATGTTTTTATGTCGCAATTTTTAGCAGAAAAGCCAAATAACACTGCTTTGATCCTGTAATGGAACCTAGTACCTTAATATACACCTCGCCCTTCATTTGGTTTGTAAAAGGATACTTATTCAAAAATTGTTTTTTAAAAAGGCCCATTTGGGCACAATTTAAAAAAGCATGCTGCTACTTAAAGTTTAGTAACTTTAAGTAGTAGCATGCTTTTTTCATGACAGAAAAACGTAATAACATTACGCGTCATGAACATTAAATCCACTATTACATGATCAGTAGTATTCACACTTATGTTACTGTACGTGTAATACAGATTCGTCGAAACAAATCAAGAGAAAACCAATAATTTCGTAGAGAATATTACATACCATAAACATTAACATACACATAACATATAACATAACAAACATAGTTATATATCATAGTAACGTAAGGGACTATCGGCCGCAACGCACTGCTCGATTGATGACGTCATTTGTCCGATAAATCGTACGTAATATAGTTTGAGTTATCGACACCCAAACGTATATTGACATGGAGAAAGAAAAGGTTTTTTGTAAAGTTAAATCCGTTATTATGTTTGGCAAACTGTTTGTGGCAAAATTTTTGGTGTGTTAGTTATGATTTCAAATGTTGCTCGTTGTTATTAATATGAGCTTCAGAAAGCTTAAAGCTTATTTTTCTTCTATTTATGTCTATCAATCTGTGGCCAATTATTAAATTTACCGCTTAAACGCTTTATATATTATAAAGTGTTTAACCGGCATAAGAATGTGTTATTCAAATCCATCATGGCACCAACATATCATTTATGCTTGATAATATACCTATTAATTGCAATTTAACCTGCCAATTTTATAAATGCTACACATAATTGAAATCTTATTATGTCAGATCGCCAGTGTGCTGCTGCGGCTCAATAGGCAAAATAAAATATAGCATAGGCTTAATACGGGACAGCCCAATGATTAAGGCATCGCACTTGCAATCTATAGGTCGTGGGTTAGATCCCCATCCATTACAGCAGGTAGTGTGGACCCCCCTTCTAACGCATGCATTAAACTTAGCAGTATCAATTAACATGATTTATACTTATAGTAGTTTGTTACTTAATTTGCAATACATAAAATGTAAAATGTAATTCGACAAATGAAAATGTAATAGTAAATTACGCTACATAATTTATGTACATAATAATTATGTAATTCATCATACATTTAGACTATACTACAAGTCAACCAAAGAATAAAGATAACCCAGCACATACACTCAGCCACAAACATTTTGCCCAACAATTGTTCACCCTTAGATAGCCGACGCAATATTTTTTGTTGGATCATATATATTGGAGGTTAGCGTATGTTGTGTACGGTATATTTTATTGATGACAGGTTTTTTATTTATCATTGTGTAGTCTCGAGTTGAAAACGCTATTATATATTTTAATAGGGCTTGCGGTTGGCAGGGGCCTTTTTGAACTAGAGTATTTCATACGTGAGCTGAAAAATATATATTTTCATTACTAAAATATTGTAAATGTATTATAAGATTTCAAGCTTTTAAGTGTACAAAGGATATATTAAATATTATTTTATTTATATCTCCAGTTGTCGTTGCCAGCTGACACGCAACTTAATACGCAGATATTTTTAACTTTTGACGTTCGGTATGATTGAATTAAACTCGTATGAATCCTACAACTACTTAATTGAATCCTACATCGAAATATAATCAGTAGTTTCGCTATGAAGAGCGTAACAGAGATAGACTTACATTGACAATTATATATACATTACAATTTTATATATTATTAGTATGGACAAGTACCTACTTGGTCTTATTAATCCGGTAGCAGAATTTTGGGATTTTGCTTTACGCTGATCTTGATATCTTAGGTTCGATTTTTGGATCAAGCCTATAGTTATTTTCAGCTTTTCAATAAGGCCAATTTTAGAATATATAATACACCTCGGACTACTCCTTCGAAGATCCCGGTATATGAACATATTGATACATATAAGAACTTGTATGTATGTATAAGTTAAAGCGATTCGCGTTCACGAATGACAAGTTCTATACGATCATCTTACTTGTTCTATTCCTCTAGACAGATATTACTGCTGACGTCACTAAATCGACATGGTGGTCAAGGGAAGCACCAATATAAAGCCACAAAAATCCTATAAAACCACAAAAAAGCTATTATTTATCTTATTTTTGTAAAATTATTTATCCGTATATCTCAATACTAAATTATGTAGCATTGACTACAAAGGTTCAAAGTTTACAGAAGGCCAATTATCTAAAGTACAATGAGTTCTCAGTAATGCTGTGGTCCGAACGAGAGCGGGTTTAAATTCGCTTTAATGCGTATCAAAGGTGTTAGGGTCAAGCATTCTGGCAACCGGTGTAAGAGTACATATTCTCACGACTATATTATAGTTGTGACAGTAGAATATCTCTGAATATCTAGAAAAGATTATTTAGAAAATTCTCCTATTATAAAAGACGTATCTAAAAATTATCACAATTATTTTTTACCTGTTTAGAATCAGTAAAAAAGATGAATTTGCCAGTATTTTAATATTATATAAAAAATATTGGCAGATACGATTTTCCCCTTATAATGGAGGTATTTTACAGTTAGAATTCGCCAGCTATAAGACCCCATGTAATAGAGGGCAAGCCTATTACTGTCTACTGGACAAAATTCCAGACTGTCCATGTTGGTACTGAGAATATCTTGCCTGAAAAACCCAATAAGACTTTCCTAGTAATCGAACTCGAGACTTCATTCCTAGTCTTAGTCGCACTCCCTACTGCCACCGAAACTGACAGCGTTAGAGTAATCACACTCTAACTGCATTTTCTCGGTGAGTAATAGTCCAGAAGATTATTTAAATATTCCATTTCCTTTCTTTCGTCTTTCCTTTCTTTTCGTTTTTTTCGTTCCTTACCGCTAGGAATGTGTTGGAACTGATAATTTCCCTAGTATTGCCAGTGATCATAGGCTACGTTTATTATACGCTTACTATTAGGTATATCCTAACTAATATTATAAATGCGAATGTGAGTTTGTTTGTTTGTGACGCTTCCGCGCCTTAACTATTCGACCGATCATCATAAAATTTCACGTCCACTTTGTTAGTGGTACAGAAAAGGACACAGGGTAGCTATCTTTATCTAGAAAAAGTACTCAACCCGTACAATAAGCAATTTATTGACAAAACCTATATAAACGCGTGCGAAGCTTCTAGCCAAATCTAGTATTTTGTACAAAAATGCAGAAAGCAAATTTTTCTAATGACGGAATATATTAATAGAATACATCTCTGAATATTTACAAATAAGTAATCTGTTTCTATTTATTTACAGGTACGACGTTATCTTAATCTCGTTATAAATACGAATCAAGAAATGTAAGTTATTAAATTAAAAGGTTTTTTACAGGTCGTAGGCGATCTGATAATTAATATCAATTTCATATCTGTATTTTATCGCGTCGTTTATTTGACACTTCAGAATTTGACAATTTAGAAACTATTACACTACATACTTTACATTACTACTATTAAAGTTTACTAATTGTGAAGCTAATTAAATTATTTAAACTATTTCTAGCTCGGCGAGCCTTCGTTGGTGTAACTTTGTGCTTGTTTGCATGCGATGCAAAGGTCGGTTTCTGAGTCAGAAAAATATTATTAGATTTTACTACTGCAACATTCTAAGTGGCAAAACAGAGACTACAAATATAATCGTTAGGCAACAATAGGCCTGCTTCCTTTTAAGAACTAAAACAAAGCTAACAATTCGTGGATATAATATGCTACAGTCGGCGTAGATGGTAAAATGTGGGTGTAATACACACCTGTCTTCTCCTTAAGGGATTGCCTGGAGGTTGTGTACAGAGACCACCTGAAAATATATAATTATATAAACTATATAACTTTGGTGGTCTAACTTTTATGCATATCTTTTCTTCTTTACCAAATATTCACGGTTAAACATCTTTCGCTAACTTTAATCTGATTCAAGCGTGGTGGTTCTTGCAATATCTTTATAATCTTTGACGCAATCTAGTCGAACCGTTTTCAAATCACGGTTCAGAAAATACAATGTATACTGGCAGCTTAACCATAATAAGGCTTCTATAATTATATTAATACATAAAGAGAAGTCTTTCTAAATCTTTTTAAGCATATTACGCAAACGAAGGAGCATTAGTGGCGAAGGAGTGCAGAAACTGCTTTAGGTGCCAACCTCTATCTTAGATAGATGCTAACAAATTGTTTAAAATTTATTTGCATTGTACGAATAAAAAATTCAATATTATATAGATGGATTTGCCTACCAATTATACTGTAATTCCCTCCTTCCACTTTGCCCAATCAGACGCAAGTTGTTAAGAAAAAAGAAAGAAAGAAAAGAAAGAAGTCCAGCTCATCTGGTCACTTCTTTGTACGTTATAATTTTTACTACTAATTTAAATAAAAAAAGATTACGGTTACAACAAATGAGCTTTATATTATATAACAAGAGTATCATATTAGCTGGATCATAATTTATTCATTTCATCAGCAACCGGTACAGAAAGTTAAGTTTTTAATATGAATATTTTACAGAACTAATATTATTTATGCATATTAAAGTGTGTGTAATACAGACTTTGTTTAACTTAACATTTGTTATTTATATGGAAATTAGTTTACTAAATTAGTTTACTAATCTGGTAGTCGTGTTATTTTATAAAAATTATTCATAACTAACTAGCCATGGATGCCTTAAATTCCAACGCTTGTGTATTTTTGATTAGGTTAGTATTTCTCACGAATGATGTTAACAATTTATTAAGAATTCGTCGTCTTAATCTTTTATATAATGCCAACGCATTTGACATATTACATATATTACCTTAGGCCTAATAACCTCAGGGCGTAGTGGCAGTGTATGTGACTGCAGTGCATGACGTCTCGCGTTATATTCCTGGATCTGGCCAAGTATTACTGGGTTTGTTTGTCAGGCAATTCTTAGTAGCAGTAGGGAGTCTGAAACTATGCCCAGTAGACGGCAATGGGCTTGTCCCCTATTATGTGAAAAGTAAAACCATAATAATTTAAATATGGTTTTGATAAAATTCTGCCTGCGCTTTCGGGCCTATCGACATAGCACTATGTAGGTATGTTCTGATGATACAAGACAAAAGATTTTCTTAAAAAGCTCATTTAAAAAGGTCGTTTTGTTGGAACACATTCTTGAAGATCTTAGGCGTATCATAAAACTTGACAACTTAGTCTAATGCTATTCAAATTTACAGTAGTATCTCCCGAGTCGATCTTGTTGACTCAAAAATTAACTAAAAGAAAGAAGTATAAAATATTCTAGCTACCTAAAATGTAATTTGATTTTGTCATATTACTCATTTTTTCAACAGCGTAAGTTTTGAGAACAAACTGAATAACTTGGAAATTATTGCTTACTAAACATGTTTAATGTCATTTCGTAATTGTTATCTAAGTTTACTTTGTAAATGGTTTTTGATGACACCATTTTTCTAGATAATAAGTAGTGTATTGTATTAAAATGGCACCCAGTGTCTTTATTTCTTGGAAAGTATATTTAAAACATTTTATTAGTATAAATATTGTAGACTATCATACAATATTTACGAAGGTATTTACGAAGTGCTTTTTATGTTACAAAATAAAATGTAAATTAACTGATTTTTTATATCGAGGCAAGCTTTGCCTATAAAATACAAATATTTTCGGATGGCGTATTGGGGTATGTAATAGGTTTAAATCTTACGCAAAATAATTTTTATTAATGTGATCCACAAGTGATATTGCTAAGTAGGTTTTGTTGTACTTATTTCAATTAATTGTATGTTTGTAAAGTCCTTAACGATACAGAGCGTGCTGCTTAATCCGAGAGAACTCTTTTAAAATATACAGTTATCATTATAAGTCTTATTTATAAACCAATCTATATTTAGGAGATAGCTATGTGTTAACTTACCGATTGATCAGGAAAATTCATATATAAATATTACTCAATGTTAAATATTCGTCGAAAAATAGTTAAGTAACGTGACCAGCTAAGTCTGAGTAAGTGATATTTTAATAGTAAGCCTACATGTGCTTGTTTAAACACTTCTGAATAATATTAGATTCCAAATAATTTATTTTCCTATTTAAGACGTATTAAATACTAATACGTGACATTATTTGTGACATATACGTAGGTAATATACCTACGTCTCAAATAAATAAATACCAGATCTTATTGACAAAAACGGCAACTTTAACTCGTATAAGGTTTTTCAGTTGCAAAGATATGAAAATATGGCTGCGTCTGCCAAAGTATATACTCAAAAGAGTAGGTTTGACCCTATTTATAGGTCCACTTTTTTCATATTTGTTAGTATTTTGACATAAACGTAAGCAGTTGCGTTATTGTAAATCGTGTGGTTTTGGTTCAATTCCCGGACCGGTTAAGGTTGAGATAGAAATTGAGTTTTGCTGTCAGGAAAATTTAAGCACAAGTATCTGGTCAGAAAAGTTAGAGGCATTTAGTGTCTGATCGTATTAAAGCCATCGGAAATGGCAGTCATGAACATGTACCTTGTTCTATAATATGGGAATTAGGTATCATCAAAATATCCCCACAACCTTTAAGCCAGAAGCTTTCAGGCGGGTAGAAAACTCTGATGTTAAGATATTTAATAACAATAGTTACATACATTACTATTCCTAAATTCATACACATTTATTGGTGACGAGATCGATTTTTTTTCGGCAGGCATGACAACTGCCTGGCAACTCGTAGAATCCAATGAAACGAATAAAAGAAAACAAGAACAGCATGAGCAATGAGTTCTGCGAAGTGACAATTGATTATCTTTAGTGAAGTGGAAGACAGATGAAATAAATGAGATCTATCATGCTTGAATTTACCGCTAGAGGTGCTAATGAATAGTAATATATTTATACTATATTTATACTTCAACATGAACCTTAAAACCTTTTGACAGCTATCATCGTATCTTGCTAGAAAACACCCGTGACTTCGTTCGTGTAAATCACAGGACATTCATGTTTGTGATTTACGTATATTGCCGATCTTATAGAACAAAATTGGATGAAATGTGGCTTGGATTTTAATTTAAACTCTAACAATATTACTTGAAAAAGAACGGAATAGGTACTTTGCCACCAATTAACACCAAAATAAATCAAACAGCTCTCAAGCTGATCAATGATAAACTTTAGATTAACGACAAACCGCTGTTACTAAACTATTATTCTACTAACACTCAACTAGTCTTTAAGGGTGAGAGCTTTCTGGTTAATTGTTAATTACTTTGCTATTATTTAAATAGTTAAGAGTGTCTGCTACTAAATCCTTATCCGATTCTTGGTGCTAAAGCAACAGACAGATAAAGATTCTACAACTTTATTCTGTTACTATGAACCTACTCCATATATAATAGATATAATAATAGACCATTACCAACTTAACTACTTTCTATTTTACATCGGCATTACTAGCTCCCATTTAAAGGCTGCATTAGGACCTAGAAGACACCAGATCGTGTAACACTAAAAAAGCTTTGCCGAATAAAATATTCTTAGCAACCCTGAAATCATGAAAAATGTCATCAGTGAGTACCGCACCCCAAAAACATTCATCTACTTAATGTGACTTTTTATATTGCTTATGAGGCAACTAGTATCGCCGCTTAAGGGCTACGGCGATACCGAGGATAATTATACATATAAAAGAACCTTTTGCAATCTGAACTACTGACCGACTGCACGTACTAACGTACGTTACTGTTGGAGTTTAAGTGGTCGCCTCGTCACTGCCGTGTTGTGGGTTCGATCCCCACCCAGGACAATAATTTGTGTGAACCACAAACGGTTGTTCCGAATCTGCGTGTTATTTGTGTTCGTTGTTTGAATGTTTGTAAAATCTCCCGTGGCACAGGAATTATTCCTAGTGCGGGAGTTGTCTTTTTTAAGAAAATTAAATGTTTCATAAGAAATAACCAATTTTCACTAGAAAGGTCTAAAGAGATTATTATTTACCTTGACCGGATTGCGTAGGCACCATCGGTAGGCACTATTTAGATTAAAGTTATTGAACCTTGACATTAATTTATACGGTCATAGGTCAGGTCCTTGAAATTGTCACGCAAGGTCATGGTCACGCGTCTTTGGCCTTGAGGAATTTATACAATTAAAATGAAAGAAATGTCCCAAGTAAAACCATACTAAGTAACATATTCACAATACAGGTGTTTAAATTTAAGTAGGCCTTCACACAAGACAATTGTATTGCGGTGACGTTGTTCTGTGAATTGTGTAGTGGCCTACATACAATGGGCTCTATTCTATCCCATTGTAATTCGTGGTAAACTAACTTTAGAGTATTTATGTTCTCTTTTAGGGGTAGATGTAATTTAGGTGAATAATGGTGAACACATTCGATCGCACGGATGGTCTGATTAAGGTGATCGTCTCGCCAATGCGCAGAGTGTTGTGGGTTCTATCCTACACACGACAAATAAATGTGTGATCCACAAATATTTTTACAATTCGGGTTTCTTTGTGCTTAATGTATCTGAGACCGAGTGTTCTTTGTGTCTGATATATCCAAGTCCTAGTATTCTTTGAATAGGTATTTGTCTTCGCAACACAGGATACAAAAATAAAAGACAGGTGCCATTTAATAAAATAAATTTGAGGGTAAAGGAAAGATAAAAGAGGCATGTGCATTGCACATAACAAGGCGAACATTCATTCGAACCGAATGCTCGGAACGATTCAAATCGACAGTTATGGTCTCAGTTCACTTTTCGATACACGGGAATTGAATGTCCGACTTAATTGCTGAGTAGTTAAGTATAATTGCTGCCACTTACATTTTCCAAAATAAAAGTATATTTAATTGAAAATACGAGTATTTCAACAGGAAATAGTTTATTTATTTATAGATATACAGATCACTATCATACATAGGCCTATTTCGATAGTAGATGTAAATATTTTTTTTTAATAATTGATATGTTTCACAGTCGTTTGTATTTTTATACTGGTTATAATCGCTTAAATCTAAGATTTGTTCACACTGATTACTTTTGAGGTCATACTGTCAAAACTTTTAATAATGAATTATTTCTGTTGTATGACATTTGTAAATGATCTCTCTGATTTACTATTAATATCGCTTGTCATTAAAGTATAATTTTCTTTTAAATATTTACTTTTATGGTACTAATTAAGTACGTACTTAAGGTAAAATTTGTTACATAAGATTAGTGTGTATGTAAATGGAAAAACTTTACATCGACTTTATTTTCATAATACGTGCAATTACTTAGCCAAATAAAAATACTTTCGTTCCAAGTGCTTTATTTAGGTAAAATGAATGTAAAACAACTTTGAAAAGACATTAATTTTATCATTCACTAGATTTTCTCTTCGCTTTTCTCGTCTAAATGAAGGTTAGGTTAGATTAGTAACAGTACTTTACTAGATGAAAGGAACCCTATGTCCTTTTCTGTACCCCTGACAACATGTATGTGTGTAGCATGAATCGACAAAGAAACAAATAAACCCACTTTTGCATGTATAATATCACTTAGGATATAAGTTAGGATGTAGCTAATATTGTAATGTTTATTTAATATTAAAATTTATGACATGCATAGCTAAATGAATTTGTTGAAACTAGCTTTAATTAGCGTGTAACTTGTATCTCAAAGTAATTAGTGCCGTGAAATACACGATTACGCTGAAACACCATTTTCGACATAGTTAAAGATTAATTTTGCATTGTTCTCTAAACGCTTCTTTTTTATTTACACTGTAAGATTAGTTATGTGACATTCGTTTTCAAAAATAATTTCGCTTAATATAAATATAAATTTTATTAATACTGTCTAACCCAATTTACATTATTGCACGTTAATGCTAGAACATTTTTACACACAATACTGTCTACAGGTGTTGTATCAGTGTCTTGACAGTCCACACTTGCGCAAGCGCACGAACATACACTGTTCGTGCGCTTGCGTTACGCGCCTCGAATGATTATGGACGCCCCATATAAATACGCGCGCGGTTGTTTCGGAAACATTGACTAAAGGTATAGTACCTAAGACGCACGTGAACCGCACTGTTCGTATCCGCGAGAGAACATTATAACATGCGTGCGAAATACTTGCCGTCCGAGAATGTGTCCGACTATGGACATGTGTCCAAAGGTGTCTAAACTATGTTCCGTAAGATGCACCCGAAAGCACTGATGTACGCGTGTAGGTGTGCACTCGCCTTTGGATATATGGGTTTACGGTGTAACACGTGACGGCGTACGTGTCATAAGTAATTAAATACCGCATGCATACACAGTTAGATGGTCTTGTGGGGTGTGTACGTGTTGACAACGACCATATCGCGTTGCAGCGAAACAAGCAAAGTGTAAAGTTAACTTAGCTGATAATAATGGAGTAATAATAGCCAAAAATGTATTTATATAAAATTGGTGCTACCGAGTAGTACTTGACAGAAAATCGCAACAACATTTAAACTAGACTCAGGCATCGAACCCGAGAAAAAAAAGACCTCATGCACGGCAGGCGCATTCACTTATAGTGCATTCACTCTGTTTTATAGAAGACGAGCCTGCTCTATCTTGGACACATCACAGATTCCTTGCTGCTACTACAAATTCGTTAACAGAGATATCTAGTAACAGAAAAACCTGGCAATCGTACCTGGGACCTTAAAATAGCTTTTTAACTTTTTTCCGTTACTATATATAGTCAAATATTTAAAATAGTTAATTTCGATATAATATTTTGTAATATGCATGAAACACATTAAAACAAAAAATAATAATAGAGAAAATAATTAAACATTTAAAAATGCCCTTCACATATTTCATGTGAAACACTTCAAGATATCCGTTATAGGTAACTGTTATGAGTCGTAAGCAAGTATGATACAAAACCATCTAACCAAAAATAATAACAGGAAATAATTAAACAGTTAAATAAAATTGCCGCTGACGTAACTCATGTCAAAGCGCTTCGAGGTATATTATAAGATGTAAGAACTATGATACAAAGCAATCTAAGCACATATATGTATTATACTTAAATCCCCCTGGACGTTTGCCCAAGTAAATATTTTGTATCCCCAACGCTTATAAATGCAGCTAGTCATCACCTCCTCAGATAATCTTCATCTTTTGTAAATCTAATGTTCCATAAAGACCATGAAACCTGTTTCCATAAAGAGTTGTATCCATCTATCCTTCTAGTTACTTCAGCCATGACACCATTCCTGTTCATGAAAAATAATTACAAAGACAATTAATGATCTCGGCATACATCCTCTTGACGCCTTAAAATAACTAGATTGACTATACAAAGGCCTCTTGACAAAGGTCATTCGTTATCTTTACACAGAATTCGTTGTCAGACCCTTAAGAAACCTCCACGCATTCTAATTTCAGCCTTATCTTCTGCATCACAAAGTTTGTTCACGTCTGGCAAGTAAATGTTGACACATCTCTCAACAATACTTCTGGTAGTCGATAAAGGAAGCGCTAGTAATGTATCGGTATTCGATTTATATGTATGTAACGTTTATGAAATGGGCTTCTTTACTTCCATGTTGGTTAACCTCTTTTGGGAGTGGAAGTGATAGGTTATATAATTAACCATTTGTATAATCCCTTTCGTGATCCGTCATGTGATAAACTGTACGCGACATGCTTTTAGGATGTTTTTGCATTATGCTATTACAATAGAACCAAACTGAACGTTTGACGAACAGAGTAATGTTACTTCAGTCGAGTCCTTCGGTAAAGGATTTATTAGCGTAAATAAACGGTTGAAATAGGCAAATAGCAATCAAAAGAAAGCTTTTTGTTCTAACGGCATCAACATTTTTTGCCGTATGATATTAAATAATATTTTAGATTTACATATACGAAAAAGTGGGGATGTAATGAGGATACTTCGCTATCGCCGTCAGACAAGCTTTATTTAAATAGCGGGTACATCACAGTTTCCACGGCGCATAATTTTTCTGTCATTTGACAATTACCCACTTCTACAATTCTTTGACAATTACATTCTACCAGATTTGAAACGCTTGTATCTTATTTATTATTTAGCATATTTAAAAGTAATTTAATTTTAGAGTTTGAGTAATGTGAATATTTGACTTAAATAATACAAAAATGTTAGAACCAAGAAGACTCAAGAATTATGTGAGCTCACGAATTTCTTATACACCTCTAATATCACATTGAACTCGGAGTGTTATTATTCCTTCGAATGGCGGTGGATAATAATCCTAACAAATATAATATATAGTCTTGCCTGGGTAGACTGGCATTGGATGGATTGGATGGATTTTAGTACGAATATGTAAAACAGGATTAGGCTTTTGGCAACTGCAACAACCTCGTAGCATTAGTTCTCTTTACTTTTATTAGTCTAGTGAATCTCCTAAAACATCAGCATATTCTAGATATATTTATATCTTTCCCAGATATACATATACCGTATAATATTTGCTTGAGAAAAATATCTAGTGTGGGTTATAGGAATATTCATTTGGTTATTCGGCTGATGAGTGCGCGGAGTAAAGGTGTTCCAATACCCTTGCAGGTGATATTTGCGAGGTCGACAGTGACGAGTGATCCTATTGGGTGGAAGGAGACTGTCAAGATGCCTCCATGACGCGAATTTGGTGCTGGTTTTCAAGTAACTTAAGTCATTTGTGGGAGACTTAACAAACATTTAAACTCAAGGAACCTGGATGTTCTTTCTCGGAACAAATATTGGTGGTACACACAAATTTTTGTCCCGTGCCAACACTCGGCGCAGTGACTGTGGCGTGGCGATCACCTAAACCACTACGCCTTCTGTGCAGTCAGTTAATCAGTCTTCTTAATATGTCTAGTTTAACGACTATCTAAAGTGGACTTGGGCAGGTAAGACATACTTTCACTTTTTCTAGCAAATAAATGATTTTGAGGGATGGCTTCCTAGAATGAAGGTGTCATCAATTATGTTTGATGATTCACATAACACTGGTAAATAAATGAACGTTTTCCGCCATTTCTTCTCAAGAGGTTCAACTTTCAAACAGTAACAAATGGATTTTAGTTTTCAATTTGTGAGACCTAGCTGAGGAAAAGAGCTTCAATAAAATTCGATATTTATGAAATTGAATAGAGGTTTTCAATTCTTGAAGTCTTTATTTGAAATTATTGCAAGAATGGGGTCGATTGGCCAATTGCTCGTGGTTGAGCACCGACCGAGTAGGATCTTACTTGGATGTGTGCAAAAATATAATTGATGTAGGCCATTCTAAACAGGTGAGATTTGCAGGCAGTTGCGGAAAGCTGGCCAAGCTGGCAAGTGTTTTTGCAATCAAGTTTCCAAGGTTAATAAATCGATGGGTATAGTTCTCGACTTGTGTATTAGTTAGGACAAAGTATTATAATATATACAGGGTGATTTTGAAATCGTGTAATTCCTTTTAACCACGCATTCTACTGGTGATATAGAATAACCCTGACCATATTTTTATTTAATTAGATTTATTTTTTTTGAAAAATTATTTTTCCGTTTTTTTTCGTGAAATGGTGTCAGATAGTCATATGTTAACCAACCGAGGCAATTTTAATTTTTTACTAATTAAAATAAAAAATCATATTAATAATTAATGTCGTAACTAATAACGGGCGGTCCTTTTTATTGCCCCTTATTATTTACGACATCAGTTATTGTTATGTTATTATTTTTAAATTAAAAAAATATTAAGATTGTGTCAGGTGGTTAAAATATGACTATATGAAATCATTTCATGAAAAAAATCTGTACTCTAATTTTGCCGAAACCATTATTCTAATTAAGAAAAAATATGGTCAGGGTTATTCTATATCACCAGTAGAATGCGTGGTTAAAAGGAATTACACGATTTCAAAATCACCCTGTATAGATTCAAAGACGTAGGAGAGTTGTCGCACTCTTTCTTATTATGTAACATAACGAGTGATACTCTAATAACACAAGTTCGTCCTAAATGCCTTATAGAAACACCCGACATCTAGATATATATCTACGTTACGTGTTTGTGCTTCAAATTTTCTAACAGGAAAACTCAATAAGGCATCTCTCAAATCGAGAACTCAGATCATAGGTTTAAGGACCACTAAGTAGGTAGTCAAACAGAACATTGAGATAGCTTTAAACAGTTTATACAAAGAAAGTTATTATATACCTACTTACGTGGTCTCACGCCTATATATAGAAGGGGTAGGCAGAGGTATATTACATCCTCATGTCGACAGCTATGTTTAGTGTCACTTAATAGGGTCAGTATTGTTATCGCTCACAGCCAAAGTTCTAGAGACCTTGCTACAAAAAAAAATATTGGCTAAGAACCAATTCGGGAGTCGAACCTGATACTTAATGCACAGCTGTTACGTTTTCTACCGATGCGCTGCGCAGTTGTAAATCGTTTATTACGTTTAAACTTGGTCCTTCCGAACAAATATTCTAATATTAATGACGTTTACATGATGATTGATGGCGTCACGAGTTACCAAGTTACTCCATGACGTAATCGTTGATAACAAATGTTCATTCGATCGATTTGATTCTCATTTAAATGTTTTATTTTTGGATTCTGTGTTTCGATGCTAAATTTGGATTAATTTTGTTTAGATATAATTATAATTTTGAATCGTATCGCTTTACGTAAATATCTTTTGCATCTCTATTAGTCATTCAAATATCACACAGAACTTAACTTAAAATATAGTTACGATATTATTTCAGATAGGATATAATTATTCCTTTGCATGTCGTCGGATTATGGCTAGTTTAGCCACTACGTATATGTTTACATTTTATCTTAGTTTTATACACAGGACCGACGAAGCCAGTGACTGTGGTCCAATGTTCACGGATGACGGACTAAAAACGCGGTCACAATTACATACCGACTACTCTCGCAGCTCGTGGCTAAATCGGCCACTCTAAAGTTCAGTGCGCGCAATAGGTTTAGTTCGTGTGTGGTGGGGTACTTTACAAACATTCGAACAACTTACACACAGAATACCCAAACTCGGCGTAATCATTTGTGGATCATACAATTTTTGTCTAGTGTGGGATTCCAGCCCACAACCTTTGACGTAGTGACAGTGGCGAGGCGACCACTTAAACCACTACGCTATCCGTGCAGTCAGTCCGTGCATATTTGTATTGCTTGTGTTGTTGTTACAAACAGGTGCAAAATTTTATCGTTAGTAAAATAACCATGGTACTTCCACAACCATTTCAGTAATGATTAGAATAACAGTAAGATTTTCAATAAAACTTTAACTTCATAATATAGTTTACCTCTGACGTACCTACTTTTTGCTTGTATCTCTCCTAATATAGCAGAATCCAAAATGTCTGCTGCAATATCTAACAAAATAAATACTTTCAAGTCTAGACTTTATCTTCAAGCCTTACAGTTCAAATTTGCCTGCGAATTGTATAGAAATTTATTCGATTTGGTTGAATTGCGAAAGGTTATTTTTTAATAAAAACGTTTTGAAATTTTCACAAGTTTGGACGCATATATGAATTTCATTAGTGCTTTGCCTTTTCATGTAGCTTTGTTGTAGTTTTGTATAACCAAATATCTGTTTGTTTTATTTCTATATCAAATAAGCAACTGTATATATTTGGCGACAGTCTTAACAAACATTGAAATCACATACAATGAAACCTAAATTTAATGTTAACTGGAACGGGGTGATAATATATTAATAATAATATTTTTATTACTCCTTTGTTTTACATTGATACTGTATCTATATAATGCTCTATACTAGTCGTTGGTTAGGCTAACATTTAAATTTCATTGTATTGAACGTGCAATCGAATGATTAAAATATTCATACACTAGATTTTGTGGTGTGGTGGCTTCGCTTGCGACAGTGAAGGTAATGTCAAAAAAACTCGGAATCAGCATTTTTTGCAGGATTCAGGATACACACACATATATCGTTATACCTGTATATTTAAAAGAATACACAGAAGTATTTATTTAAGGATAACAAACAGCAGCGTATTAAACATTACTATGATAGTACTTAATAACTAAATGTACAAAATACGTAGTATTAGTATCTAGGTATTAGAGGTTAAAGTATGAAATTGCCGATTTGTACTGAAAAATTGTTTTTTTTTATTCTAAGATATACCATATTTAAATAATCGAAATATTTACCCTTATTATCTATACATTGCTGCCATCTAAACGAAAGTTCATTTATGCCTTTAGGATAGAACTTCGGGGATCTAGATTCGACAAACTATGTGAAAGCATTTTGTACTACCTTCTAGGAAGAAAATTTTCGAAGTTCGCCACAGTAAACATCTGCTATTATTGCTTGACCAGACCTGAGAAAGCTATAGAGAATAATACCACGAAGAGACCACCAAACAGTTACCATTACCTTTTTATTAGTAAGCTTTGCTTTAGGGCATTGTTGCGGCGTTTAAACTGGGGTCAGCCATTGCATTTTTCAACAAGGCAACATAAGTTTCAACACGCATTTCTTTCTGCAGATCAGTCAAATCATGAGGCACCCATTTTTCATATTTTTTATCTTATTCATTTAATGCAAATGAGCCAATATTGTTGGTAGGTTAACGTAAAACCATGCTGCTAATTCTTGGGTAGTTTGACTCGGATCGGATTCCACCATCTCCTTCAATTCAGCGTTTTTCACCTGTGGGCGGTCTTCCACGTGATTCGTTCTTCAAGCCGAAGTTTTCATTAAGAAAGCGTTTAAGCCAAAAACGCACGGTGCATTCATTAGCAGTCTCTCCTATTCAAACGCACCATTGATATTGCGAGCCGTCTCTGCCGCGTTAGTTCCGCGTCGGAACTCGTATTCAAAAATGACTCGAATTTTCGAAGTACTCATCTTTCCCGTCAAAGCTGAATAAAAAAAACAATTAAAAGGCGAAAATCGAATGTTGCATATTTTTTTTTAAATAATCTTATTGGTATCGTGTGAAAATGTTTCACTCGAAAATCTCACACCATGAAGGTTTTATGTCAATTCAAAGTATCTATTACTATACAACAGCTACTTCCTATTTTAACCTCTATTATTTAGCATGCACATTCGGCCATGGTTTAAGTCCCACGTTAGCCTGTTCTTGAACCTTTAACACTATGACCCCTGTCAGTGATGAGTTGACCATTCAAAACACTGTGCCGACCTACAGGCAATCAATTATCTGGATCTGAGAAGTTACCTAACTTTAAAACATCGAACTTTGAACGTTTTGGAACTTAATTAATAAAGGCTAATATGAAACGAGGCTCAAATAAATATAGAGAGATAGGTACATAATAAATAGTCACACGCCTATATCCTCGAAATCATATTCAGAGGTGCATTATACCCACATTTAGCCAATTAGCTTTATGTCCTACGTGGTACTTGCAACCTCCGTAACGTTACTCGGATTTTTTGACAGAAAAATCCAATAACACTTTGTCTGTCCCGGCAATCGAACCCGATGCCATGAGGCATTGGGTTCGATTGCGATCGATTTGAGCGCAGCAATGTCTTATGTGATCGCTATGCAATCGCTGCAAATATCTATAGCATACAAATTAGAATATCTACCGTCATAAAAGTGACGGAAATAAAGTTACTCGTTTATTCTACAAAACTACGACACCGTTTCATCTTCAAACACAGCACAGTTTATACACAAGAACATAAAACCAAATCACTTGAACCCGGAAATAAATCACATATCATACGAATACCCACTGAACTCTTGGGAATAAGCCGACCTTAAACGAACAGAAATCGTATTCGGAATGAGAGATCAAACACATCATATTATTATACGTATAGGCTGAGAGCTGATAGTAATATTGTACATGTTAAAGTTTGTGTAGCTGTTTGGAGGTTTAGGAGTTATTTATTTATTTGGCTCAAAAACAAGGTACAATGAAAAAGAAGTAGAAAGTATAAAACCAGATTATAGGCCTTACTATAATAATAATAATTATTATTTATTTGTAAAATTTGAGTATACACTAACAAAAAAAATTAAATGTAAGCTTGATATTTTATATGGTGCGTTCATGTTTTGCAATTTAATTTCATTTCCATATACTAAATATACGCATTCACATAAGTTTGAGTCCGCGAGCTCCCAACCTATTGGCAGTGAGACAGCGTTTCTCAAAGCGTATGAGGGAGCTATTAGACGAAAATGTAACAGCACAAAAACAAAGCCTTCAAATATATGAGATCTGATTTGATTTTGAATTTGAAATTTGATTAAAGATGGGATTAAAGAAAAGCTAGTTAGAGGGAAGTACTTCCTTAAGTGAGTATTCACTAAATAATGCAACGGCTCTTTGACTCAATAAATAGTGTTCACGCCAGGACAAAATTTTGTAGCCTAACAACCTTGTGTAGTTACTGCGGTGGAATATGACGCTCGCACTGGATGTAATTCCTGTATCGTGGTAATCTTTATGAACATGGTAACAACGGACTCAAAGAGACTTAGAACAACTATGAGTGGTCTATACAACATTTTTTGGGGTATCTATAGACGTTGTGCTGTTAGCAGAAACTTTGTCTCTTATGTTGGAAGCTTTCTTAAGGAGTTTATTATGTGTCATATTTGTTCGTGAGGAAACCTGCATGTCTGTAAGTTCTTCTAAACGTCCTCGAAGATATGTGAAGTTTACCGACTCGCACTGGGCTAGCGTGGTGGACTATGCCTTAAACTTTTCTCACACTGAGAATAGGCCCGAATCCAGCAATAAAATTGTTTTATACAGGGATGATATATTATAGGAAGATATTGAACCTCTTCTCAATTTAATCACTGAAGGCAATTTTATTGTGCTGGCGCTCTCATTTGCCCAACTAGCATTTACTAATAAGACAAACTTGCTTAGCTCTGCTTTCAACTATTAAAACCCCTATTATGCAACACGCTATTCAGCTGTATTTCGGCAGCACCACTGGTCAAACAAATTTGCTAGTGAAATTACCTCCGACGGGTAACTAAATTTTCTTTAAATCGGATTTGTAGGTCACTTGCTCGAAGGTAACATTTACATGAAGATAAGCGTATTGAATTGGGCACATTTTAGATATATTTCATTCGAAAGTATATAATATCAGATCTGTATGTACCTGTCCCACTGCTGGGCAAGAGCCTTTTGTCAGTGTTGCAAGGGTAAGTCCATTACCCTGACCCAATGCAGATTGGCAGACTTCACATATCTTCGACACAATTAAAGAGAACTCTCCGACACGCCGGTTGCCTTGGCCGTTAAAGCGAATAATAATTAACTATTTAATACGCACATAACTTTGAAAAGTCAGACATTGGCAGACCTTGGCATCGAACTTGCGACCTCTGCGTGGCAGTCTTACGGTATCCCAATAGGCTATCGCTACGAAAAAGTATATCTTTTACATACTAGTCAGACAATAAACAATTACACGACCATACCTCCATACTACATGATATGGTTGCAGTCAGGCAACCTTGTGGTATGTTCCTGCAGTAAATTAACCAGACCCCGTTGTGCTGTCAGCAGAAGGTCAACAGTACGGTAGCACAACGACACCTTTATTCAAGGATCAAAAACGCACTTGTGAAAATTACTCTGGTGGTTGTCAGTTAAGGTAACTGCAGGTTGTAGTAACTATTTTCTACTTTGCCGACGTATGCTTCTTTGTGTCCTATTTTACCTTTTACTTAAAAGTATATGACCGAATCCTTTAGTTCTCCATGTGTAAAAACAAAACGTCCAAACCGAACCGAAGTCATGTATAAAAGTCACAATGTTACACGCCACGCCAAAATGTAACCCTTTAACATTCAGTCTGCCGTCGCGCCAATTCTCGTTCTTTGGTTGCAAGATAAAAAGAATTTAAAGTGCACCATGTCCACTAAAATTGTCAGCTAAGATTTATAGACACTTCTAAAGAGCTCGGTATTTACTCACAGAGTCTTACTGAATGATCTAACTTTTTGTTCACTTTAAGTGCTTGTTTTAAATGGCAAAGTTGATTTCTGACTTACAGCATTATAAAAATTAAAGACCAGAAGATAATGATATCTTTGCAAATTATAAGAAGCAACACGAAGTCTGAGATGTTTACCCCTTCAAAGATATATGTCAAAATCGAAATCTATATACAATTACGAACAGCTGAAAACAGCCAAAATTTTATACTAAATATTAATTTAAAGTTGGGTAAGCTAATACCAGATAGCGAATGCAGGTGTCACAAACATTGCAGACTGAAATATGTGAAAATACCTATAGCTGTGGAGTTAACATATTCGCCATTATTTTGATTTCCCCAGACGTGAACCTGGTTACACGTTACCTTACTAAGTTGTATAATCTCGTTTTTAGTACTGTTATATTTATTAGTAGACTAGCTTTCTCACGCGGCTCGAAAACAGCTCTTTTTCTAGATGAAAGGTACGCTATGTCTTTCTCTGCACCCCTGATAGTTTGGCTTGTGCAAAATTTTATTATGATCGGTCAAGTAGTTACTGCGTGAAAGCGTAACAAACACGAATACTCATAATCATGGGATTATGAGTATTCGTGTTTGTTACGCATCGAACACACACCGCTACGTCATATAAATGGTTATATGACGTAGCGGTGTATGTTCGATCCCCGCACAAGACAAAAATTTGAGTGATCCACAAATAGTTGTTACTAGTCTGTATATATTTGTGTTCGTTGTTTGAATGTTTGTTAGCACAATTGTACCTAGTACGGGAGTAGTCTTGATTAAAACACTGGAATAATAGTTAGGAATTTGCCCGCAACTTCATACGTATAGAATGTGCAAGTAGATAACTATATTTTTCTTTCTTTTTGTGTAGGATAAAGCAATATACACATACATAATACAGAACTTTTAGGCGTATCAATATGAAACATGAACCAGATTTCAAGTTACACCTCTAGCAATACAACTGTGAAAACTGCATTCAATTTCGTGCAGATTAATGTAAATTACCGATCTCTTTTTATGCATCCCCTGACAACGTGTATGCAAAATTGCACGATGATTGGTCAAGTAGTTCAGAAGTTAAAGTGTAACAAACAAAGGCATTTATAATATTAATTAGGATGTACAGATATAAACCAATTTTTTTATGTGTATATAACAAGAGGTCAATGGTCTGTTAGTAGGTTGAACTTTATTTGGTTTATCTTTGGACGCCCGTGTCTGTTTGTTGCACATTTATTATGTAACGATGAAAATTTTATTCATGTTAATGAAAAGGTACACTGGAGTTCGCGTTTAGAGCGTTATTCGAATATTTTTTTAAGCTATTAATACGCTTAGTTGCTTTCGAATGAAATTCGAACATAGTTGTGGATATTTTTTTCTTTTGCTACTAATTTGGAAGGATAAGGACCGGAAAGGGGGAAAGAGGGTGATTGGGCCTCCGGTACTCTCACACACCGAACGAAACACAAGAGTAGGAATGCTGCTATTTCACGTCGATATTCTGTGAGAGGGTAATCCTTCCCCGGTCGAGCCGGCCCATTCATGCTGAAATCAGAAGAGGGCAAAATCAGCGAGGCTTTTCTACCAAAATCAGCGAGGCTCTTCTACCAAATTGTACATACAGTCACCCTTAATGGGTTGGGCAGATGTGTATTATAGTCATATTTTGCAAATTATGTTTTAGTTGAGGACCTATCTTAGGACCCACAATTCACTAACTTCACTTATTTGGGTCCCTCGTAATAGAGGGCGAGCCTTTTGCCATTTCTCGGACACAGTCCTAGACTCTATGCTCCTGGGAATTGTTTAACACAAAAATTCAATATATTGACCGATTAAAGAATCTAAATATTCTTCTTCTTCTTAAATTTAAGACCGTAATTCTTGTCGGTGAAGTAATCGCCCACATATCTCTGTCTTCTGGTTTACCTTTAACCTCTTGATACGACTCTAGTTCCACCTTTTCCTTCACTTGTTAGACAAAGTTTCGTCTCCCCTACATCTCCTTCGTAATTTTTTTCTTGTAAGATGGTTTTAAACAATATGTCGTTTCGTGTCAAGTCAATCCACCAATCAACTTTTCGCTCCATTTATCTAAAGTTCTCATCGATTGTTTTTCCTCATTAACCATACACTTTTTTATTAGTTTCCTTGAGGTCAACATATACTTACGTTTCATCTTTTTATCCCTTTTTTTTAACCTATGGGATTGCTTTGACTCATACCTCTCAGCGGGGCGACGGAGAGGTTATGTCGGACTCACCGGGGAAAGGTGGTGAGTGACATCCCGGTAATACCGACTAAACCTACCACGGTGTTCCTCGACATAACGGCAATCGGCGGGGCCGTGCGAATCGCATTCACATGCAATCGCGACCCCGCCGAGGTTACGGCCCGCCGTATGAAACGGCAGGCTATTACACAAATAAACTACCACCAATTATATCCCTACTGTCCCCCTGAGGTGGGGGACGGACACACGATACAGAGGCGCGCGTAGGAACACGCACGCCGCTTCTCGGACGTGGGGCTGATCGGGTGGCGGGCAGGCCCACGAAGCTCACCACCCCCAGGTGAAACCTTAGGGTGGCTGGAGGTCGTCTCGCGCTCTCCGGCGCCCGGCTCTGCGGTTGGGGAGAGGGTTTAAGCGTAACGTCTCCCGCTCCGCCGCCTCCTTGATAGAAATCGCAATCACAGAAGGAGGCGACGGCGTTCCACGATCTCTCACTCCGGACCACAGGCTGAACTACGGCCGGGAGCGAGAGGGCAACCAATCCGACTGCCGCGATCAATTCACGGCGCTGCGATGCCCAGGCGGGGCAATCCGCCAAAGTGTGCAGTGCCGTGTGCTCAACAACGTCGCGGCAGTCGCCGCAGTGGTGACAACCGGGCGCCTCTTGCCAGCCTATACGACACAGGAACTGGCCAAAACAACCGTGGCCAGTCATTACCTGTGTCAGCCGGAAGGTGAAGGCGCCATGCCGCCTCTCTACTTACTTTTCATACTTCTCCAACACTATTTATTTAATTACAAGGTAAAAAGTACTAATTACAAGGCACTTTTTTACCTTGTAGTTGTAGTTTCAGTCTGTCGTGAATGCTGCACCAAAATTCTGCACATAATTAAACATCGCTAAAAAAATTATCTCACAATAATTATTATCTGCTTTCAATGCCTTTTTCTCAAAACCAGCTTACTCTACACCACAATACCGATGAGACGTTTCGTATTACTAAATAAAACCGCATAGCACTGTTTAATTATATACCAAAACAGTGTGAAATTTCAAACTATAATTAAAACTTACTAACACAAATGAAATATTTCAGTGACGTCTAGAAGCTTTGAGAATACTTCTTTTGATGCCTAAGCGAGGGAGTAATTTTTTGTCTTCCTCGTGTCAAGAAGGTAGACTCGAGTTTTTAGTAGGGTTCATTTTCCAGGTTGGATGTAATTAGAATGAGCGAAAAGTTAAATAAAACACCAGTGAAATGCGAGTCGGGCTCCTGCACTGAGGGTGACGCACTTAAAAAAATATACAAATTAGATTTTATTAACAAATTTCTATTGGTACTTTTGTGGATAACATATACCTTATGCTTTGTACCTCTGATGACGTATCTGCGAAATTTTATGACGATCAGTCGAGTAGTTAAGGCGTGAAAGCGTAACAAACAAACTTACATTCGTATTTATAATATTGATTAGGATTAGTATCCCACCTGCATCACTGAGGAGGTAGGCCAAGGTGTATTACACTCTCATTTTGCCAGCTATGGTATTAAATCGCATGTAGAAAGAAGCGCACGTAATATTTTAAATTTGGATATAAGAAATATATATATAGTCTCGCTATCTCTCTCACACACGTGCGGTTAAATAGCGGATACGTCATTATTTGTATCGTGCATCCTCTTTATGTAATTTGACAATTACGCTTACTACACGATTTAAAACGCTTTGATCTTCTTAGAATTTTAGAGTTTGCGTAATGTAGCTAATAACTCATCACTACCCTATTTCGAAACTTCGTGCTGCTTTTATGAATTTACAGGCAATACAGTTTAAAAGCTAACAGGTTAAACTTTAATGAATATATTCATTTAATATTTTAGATAGGTAATAAGAAAAACGCTACGCTTGCGTAGAAAGAGCAAAGTACATAGGTGTATCAACTTTGTGTGTGCCTTTTTTATTGATTCTTGTTTAAAATATAGTATAGTGACCATCGTAATTATTTTCCTTCCTTTAAGATATTTATTTCATTATCTAAAATACACACGACAATTAAAATCCTCCAAAAGGTAGACTTAGTTTAATGTATAGACAAGTTTCACATCAAGTTACGCAAGGTGGTAATGACATCATTAACAAAATGGAAATACACATTTAACAAGTTGGGGAATCACTGGACTAAAGTTCAAAAGAATAGAAATTAGTCTCACAACTTAATTTTATGGCGTAAACAGAGACGCTTTCTGCTGTAGACGTTGGTAAAAGTTTGGCAACACGTTGCTCAAGTCTTTATTTGTAACGAAAATTACTTTACCAATGTTGTTTTTAAGTAGGTGTATGTATTTTCCCTTTTGAAGTTTTCGCACGAGGTTAATAAGGCGAAAATAATATTTGGAAGTTGCTTTAAGAATTTCGGTATGTTGAAGTATATACATAGATAAATATGCGAGTGTATACATGTATAGATATATATGCGAGAAACGTCTTTGAATCTACATAATTAATGTTTATACTGAAATAATTTACGTGCTATATAAGTTGCTTATTTTTGTAACTGACTATGCAAATGACACAGTTTGACGAAGCATGTAAAACAATGCTCGACGTACTGTTAATGTATTTATATTTTTGTTTTCTTTCCTCTGGCATATGTGAGTTCTGCTTTTTTAAAGTAATGCAGTAATTTCATTAAGTAGCTACTGTGGAGAACATGTTGACTGTGCATAGATTATCAAGTTGGAAAAAAACTAATTGTGTGAATTATTCTTATGATTTTCTTGATTGATTGATGTCACACATACTGTATACGTATGTATATTTATAAGATAGTGTGCCATATGTAATGGATCGCGTATGGTACATTACATTATATAGTATATGATGCGCATACTGTTGTAATATTAATACAACAATTAACTGCACAGAGCTGATCCAGAGATGACAGCAATACTATACACAGGAGTAAACGTAGTTCTTAAGGCATTACACACTAGCCCTGGTTCGAACAACTTTCTCACAACGTTCAGAACTCCAAATTAACGAGATGTCAATAAAATTACAGTAAAGTATAAATCATAGCTCAAGCTTTAATGTAAACGCACTCAGGCAGGATTTTTTACAGAAGTGCCTCAACTTATCAGTCTCTATAAATACTTCAAACTTTGTTTGTAAAGTAAAGCCATTTAAACTTACGTAGAACTGGCTTTCTTTATAATAAAAACTGCATGCATTTTACATAACATCATATAACCAAGAGAGCTTTCAGGAATTATTTTCCAAGTTTGTCGTTTCACAGTTTTGTTTGGATTTATTTGATACTTATTAAGTTTTGTAGCTTTATGTAGTAATCATAAATCTATAAATGACATCTATACTCATATTATAAAGAGGAAAGATTTGATTTTTTGTTTGTTTGTAAGCGCTTAACTCATTCGGATTTTAAAATTCTTTCACCATTAAAAAGCTATATTATTACCGAATAACATAGGCTATACTTTTTTATAAATGTTCTGTTACTAATAACTACTTTGACGCGATCAAAGCCGCGAGCAAAAGTTAGTAATAAATAATAATAATAATATTAGCCCAGTATGTAAACTGCCAGTCTGCTAGACACGGGCCTCTTCTCAGTGTGAAGAATAAAGCTATAGTACACCAAACTGGCTCACTGCAGTGGGCAGACTTCACCTTCGAGAACATTATGCAGATATCTCAGCCACGCAGATTTCTTCAAGAGGTATTAATTCTTTTAAATAACTGAACTTTTCCACATATCTACAAAAGTCAGAGGTGCATGCCTTGGAATTGAACTGCACTTGCCGTCCACCTGTCTTCTACTAGTTATGTAAAAAGGATAAAAGTACAACTATGAGGTATAACTGGTACAAACGATCTCGAATCCAGCACAATCTGCTGGTACTTTGCCTACTATAGACACTATCCAGAGCTAAGTGTTGCTGTTAAGCGAAAGCGCAAACACTATAAAAAGTATAAAATTAAAACCGTAAATCTTTCTTATATAAAATGGGTACAAGTACAACCATTGTACAAATAATCTCAGCACGTGCTGGTACTTTGCCAACTAGGATAGCTATACAGAGATGTGTCGAATTTACTATCATAATTCTTGTTACGTCATTTAGCCATGCATACACCACGCTAGTCACTCGATTCAAATTTCGCTCCTGAATCTAACAATAGATCAAAAAAGAATATACAATATTAAATATATAGTTTGCCGGGCAAACGTGAGTGTCTGTGACAGACGCCACTAGATGTTCTACGTTTCATGAACAATTTTTGGTTTATATTTCACCCCATACGTTGCAGTTTTTCGTATGAAAAACCAGCTAAAAATATTTTAACATAGAACACAAAATGCAGTTTTTATTATTTTTTATTTCTTTAGTCGAAAATAGACGGTACATACACGCCTGGTTCTGCATCCTTACATTATGAAGTTGAGAAGATTGTTTGTTTGAACGCACTAGTCTTTGGAATAACCAGTCAGATTTGAAAATCTTTTTGCATCTTTTTAGTCTTTTTATACAGGACGGTTATAGGGTATCTAACATAACGCTACGACCCTTACGAGCAAAGCGTGTAACTCCGCGGTGCATAGGTAGTGATTGTAGTAATTCTTTCCACCGAATGAGAAACAAGTCTAATATATGTATATGGCTATTGCTGAGGCATGTTGTACATACATACATATATAGATTCACGCCTGTTTCCCAGATGATACTCAACACAACATGCCTACCCCAGGCATGTTGTGTTGAGTATAATATTACGTGGCTTTATAGTCTCTGACAAACAGAAGACTTAGTACCAGACTTTGTAAATTCAAATAATTTAAAAGCAGATTGACGCTATGCCATGTGCTTCTTTAAACGAGGTTTAAGGAGAGCATTATTTTAATGGTAGGCGGCGGCTTGGCGATTTATATCCTTGATATTCGTTTGGGACGGGTCGCTGGTTCATCAGCTTCTACCAGGCGTAATAAAAAAGACGGTAGCTCAAAAGCAACAGTAATATGCTCGCCATCCGTCATGGGACATCTAAAAATATGACTAGTGTAATATATGTGTAAACATGTATGTTTGTATATCTTAACTAATATTCACGCCCTAAATACTCGATCGATCATCAAGAAATTCCAAATACATGTTTTCTGGGGTACAGAAAAGGACATAGAGTACTCTACGTCCTTTCATCTAGAAAAAAGTACAGTTCCAGAGCGAAGCCGCGGGCAAAAGCTAGTATATCATGCTTTGGCAGCATTATATATCAACTCTGAATACTTCTTCGTACTACTATTATAATATATGTGAAAGACTTGTAGATGTTGGGAGATTTGGATGTCCCACTCTCGACTCAATGACGAAATAAACATTAAAAGGATTAAAATGAAACTTTTCACACAAGTAAAACATCCTTGACTAAAACTTGGACACTTTTAAACATAGTTCCTTCGGGATTCAAGTAAGCGACGCCTCAGGCAAAAACTTGTGTATAATAAAAGAGGAATTAGTTATTTTTCGTTCAGTCTCTTTGTGTGTAAATATTTTTGTATTCAGGCAATATTTCAAGCCACAAACAGGTATTACAACATAGTTGTTTGTCGCATGATAGCCGCAAATATGCTCGCTGTAGTATTTGTAATTTACGAGCTTGTTGCCACGCTTGCTTAAGCACCGTATTGTGAGAAAACTATATGGACAGGATAGAGTTCTTGTCTGAATATTTTATTTCGAACTATTTGGAGCATAATATATGTATTTATTTTGTTGTTACATTGATTGTGAAGTCGTTTAATGGCATAAGTTTTGGTTTACGTTATATATTGTGGATCGTCATTGATTTGATTCACTGCTAGCTTAAAAGTTATGCAATCTTGCCATCAGGAAATATTTAGTAACACTATTGTAAAGAAAATCCAGAATCAGTTCTCAAGTATTTATTTCCTTTAATATTATTGTAACATAATTATATTTTATATTAATAGTTTACATAGTTACACAATATGCATACCTGATTTAATTCAATGCAATATCCGCCACTTAATATACTTTTACTTCACCAACTTATCCGATCGCCACACAAGGCACGACTGCCCGTTATAGTTCCGCGCGTTAGTTTTATACTATCAAGCATAGTGGGCCAGTCGAGAAAAATCAGTGTTGCCAACAGAAAATAACGGATACAATTAAACATATTCAAATAATGCTTCTACATCGCTACATTTAACTAAATATTTCTCTATAATAATTATATTCTACCTATAATTGCTAACAGCTCGGCCATCCTGATGTTAAAGCGAGACCCTTCGCTTTAGATTATGTTTAACAACAACAGTTCAAGCGATTCGTGCACAAAATTGTGGCCATGAATCGCTTGAAGTACCGTCGTTTATATTCGTAATAAGTATAATTTAATGTATTTTATTTATGTACTTCTTAAGAAATTATTATGTATATCCTGTTACATAGAGACAATGCTTATTTTTATCAATGTGAATGTACACATTTGTAACTTATTATTAAAGATAAATTTATTTGACTCAACATGTGTACGATTAGGTGTTACAGATAGGTATTTTTTGTCTCAACATGCTCTGTCTTGTCAGACATGCAAATGTATATGCTTAATAAGAATTTTAAAATTATGCTGGGTCTAATATTATATTTAACATGTCAATTAAGCGTATCTTAACAATGAAGTGAGATATATTATAAATAGGTTAGTTCAAATCCGTACAATAAATATAAAAATTAATTAATTAATAATTCATTTCCAATAATAGAATAGTAATAGATAAGTCAATAATTAAGAACATGCCAAATTAAATTAGATCATGATAGACGATTATTAAAACAAAGAAAACAAATTATATAAGATTATCACATAGGAGATCATTAATATTATAGTAGCATTTATGCAATAAATAATAAATTTCTTAAATTACGTTTAAATACGTTAACATTAAGGTCCTTAAATTTATTTGGTACTTTATTGTATATTTTGGGTGTCATGTAGAAAATGCTATTATAATTGTTTTACATAATATGTATGGCATTCATACATTTATTTAAATCACTGAAATATTATATAATTATTGAAAACAACCAGTGAGAATCACTGTTACAACTATTATGTTATCAATTCATTATTTAAGAAATATCTTCACATACTTTCTCTGAATTTACTTAACTAGAGTCATGATTTCTATCGTATACCAAACATGGTTTTAGTTTATCTATTGATACAATATTCTCATAGCGAGGTCGATGCGCCTTTAACATTACTTAATACATCTAAAACTGTCGAGGCGCGGTTATTAATTAATTTACTTAGTTTATTTAACCGTGCCGAGTTTTGATGTCGCGACTTCCCGTGTTATCCACGTTGTCGCGACACCTCCCTCCTCGGACTTTTATTATTATGCCGAGTTTTGATGTTACGACTCCCCGTGTTATCCACGTTGTCGCAACACCTCCCTCCTCGGACTTTTATTATTATGCCGAGTTTTGATGTTACGACTCCCCGTGTTATCCACGTTGTCGCAACACCTCCCTCCTCGGACTTTGTGACTTACGATTAAAAGAGTGTTTGTAGATTTGCCTCTCTCGCCGGCTCCCTTCCACTCCCTCACTCTGTATTTGTTTTGAAGTCTACCCTTTTCCGCTTTCATTATCGCAGTTACTTATCAGACTCATCCATTAGTCTGAAAATTAAGGAATGATCGGCAGTTTAAATTTATCAATTAAATATTTATCACAGTTAATCTGTCAGGTATACCAGACGTAATAAAAAATATCGAGTCATGCCACCAGCATGTCACTGAGACTCAATAGGTTAACTTTAATATTACCGCTGAAACCTGTCAGCTGTTTGTGATTTGGAGTCAGTCAACAGTGATACCATCTCCTCCCCTGATCATGAAGTTATGCCTGTGTCTTATTTGGTTGATAACAATAACAGAAACACATTCATGCCTTGAGACCATACACCTATATGGTCTGAAAACATGAATACATCTTTGTAACCCACACCTATAGGTTTCAGTAGAAGTTAAAAACGACTACATTAACTGCTCAGTCAACAGTCATTTCTTTATGGTGACAGCCTATCTGTCACTAAAAAAGATGCAATCTATTTAACAGAAGTATAATCATTACATTATAAGGTAGGGTGTAACTTTATTCTGTGTGCATTACCATAGTCCTATGTATTAACAAAAGAACAAAAATAGGAATATTGAACAACTTAATTTACTTCTTTAAATGCAGTTGTACATGTTATAACAATTTTATGTCATTCTTCGACACTAACAAGTTTATTAGTAGATTTTTATTGACTAAAGATACATTGTTTCTACCTTATTTTTATAAAAAGCAACTTGCTAAACTATTAGCATTTAATATATTATGCAGTAGAGTAGTGAAGGTTATAGAACATAGTAGTATTATTACTACAAATCTTAGTGATACATCTAGAAGTTTAAACTGTTAAACGAGACAAAGGACAGGCATACACAGTATTAAACTAATTCATTAAAATATTCAGGGTCTATCCGGCAAGGAGTTAGAACTAGGTTTATTTTTAAACATAATATTCAAGTATGTTGCATAACTGAACATTGGTTAAAAAGTATTCAATTACAATTTATGAGTATTATTCAATTGTAAGTGCATTTTTAAGAGAATTCTATATATGGTGGCTCTCTAATATATTTATGTAATGATGTAGAACGTAAAGAACTTAAAGATATAGTAAATCTTTCTATCGTACTGATGAATTATCCTGTGTGGAACAAGAGCAACATACCATAGTTTGTGTGTACTGTCCACCGCAGAGTGACGTTAGTGTATTCGAAACAGTAGTACAGGATATTTTAAATCGTTTGAGTTTTAGTAATAGGAATATAGTAGTATGTGGTGATTTTAATATTAATTTCCTTGAGCAGTCAGCTCTTTCTGTGAAACTAATTAGTTCTTTAGAGTAATTTAATTAAAGTATCTATTTTTGGAACCAACCAGGATTATTTCACATTCTGCTATCTGCTTAGATAATGTATTTTGTGACTCAATTTCTAAATACGGCCGGGCCATATTAAGTGAACCGACATCTGACCATTGTGGTCAAAGGGTAGATTTTTCTGTAAATATAATGCTTAAAGAGAATAAGATCACATGTAGACCAATGACCTCTAATCGCTTAAAGAAATTTAATAATAAAGTAAGTGTCAAGGTTCTCAATATGGAAGGATATCCTTTCTCAGACGAAGTATATGAGTCGTTTACTTAACATAATTACTTTAAGATTATGTTTTGTGATCTAAATTATATGAATTATATGATATGAAAAACATTCAATTTTGATCCTAATTTTATTCAATATGTTAAAAATTATTTAAAATGATTTGTGCCACTGCCAAGTCCCTTTATCTAAAAACTAAAATACGAAATTCTAGTAATAAAATCAAAACTACTTGGAATATTAATAACAATGAAACAGGACGCAGCAAGGTGCGTGATAATACCTTTGAATAAATATTGTCTTCTGTTTACGCGAATGAAACACCAATAACTAAATTATGTTCGGGTACTTTGAAATAACTACACTGGAACATTGAGACAACTACCATCTTAGTCTCCCCGTGACCATGGCTGCTGAAAAGCAACCGAAACGTCGGGGAAAGTGTAAACTTAAAAACAAATAGATTTGGTAGCCTTAGCAATCCAATTAGCTGAAAATTAGCAAAGTTTAATAGTATAGTATAGTAGTGTAACAGTTTCTGAATTATGTAATAGAGTGTTAAATAAACAACGCGATAAAATCCGTATATAGTAGTTTAATTTGAATGAATACCTTTGAACTTAATACAAATAATAACAATAGGAATTCTATGACGCCTATTAGAGGGTTTTAGTTTTCTTCTTTTTTATTTCTGTTTTATAATATTTTAGGTATAAGTTAGTTTTATAGAATTGTGTTTATATTATGTATATAATTAATAATTTGTATTGTGGAAAATAATAACATAATTTCAAATAATTTGGAAATAGCCGACACCTTTAATAACTACTTCGCAAAAATAACTTTAAATACAACTAGTACCCTAAGGTCTTGCCCAGCTCGAGCAGAATACTTGGTTATCGACAACGTGGAAGAGCAAGATACTATTCAGTTTTGAACGTGTACATCCATATCATATAATAAACGTATTTAAGTAACTTAATTAAAAAATATCTGCTAAATTCAGGGATTCCTATCTCTGTAAAATTTGTTGAAAATATTGTCAATATAGCGCCACACCTAGTTGCTATAATCAACGAGGCATTTTAATGAATATGGGCATTTTTCTTAACTTAATTAAATGTAGTAAAATACCACCTTCATTTAAAATTGGATACCAAAGCGACCCCAATAATTTTAGGCCAATTTCAATCAGTAAAGTATTTAGGAAGATTATATTACAGCAATTAAAGAGCCACTTTAGTGTAAATGATTTATTTCATACAAATCAATATGGTTTCAAGATTTGTGTGAAATTGTTTTATTCGTGGATGACATATATTTTTAAAGTAGACTGAAAAGCACCGAATTTATGTGCTGTTAACGATTTACTCGCGCAAGTCCTAGACTGGTTTACGACGAATAATTTACTACTAAACTTTACACTGCCAAATGTAAAGAGTCCTAACGTAAATATAAATTTAAAAACTTTAGATGATAAAGTTAAGTCAGGCGCTCAAATATCGTGTCTTGCAGGTTTCTTCTCATAGGGCCAGCCCTTTGCCTGAACCTAGCAACTAACCTAAATGTAGCCTCAGTAATTTTATTGACCTTTACTAATTTTCAAGCTAACAAAACTTAAAACTATTAAAGCTATTCAAATTTATTATAGTTTATTTATATAATGCTTATTTTTATATAATACATTATATATTACCATAAACAAAATTCATATAAATACCAAATCATGTCTGCATTGACATAAACTTTATATTTTATCCATTACATTATTTTAAAATAGTTTAACTATGCTTAACAATCGTTCTTCAAAATTATCTGTTATTTGTAGATATATAACCTGTTTACACCAAACTCATTAGTAGATATCGTGCATGTTTTGTTCGCTTAAATATTACAATCAATATTACAAAACTGTCCTTACTTAATTAACTTACAGTTGGTGTTTCTAGAGTGAGAATCCTTACCTCGCCGTAACACAATTTTACTAGCACGGGAGCTAAAGAATTTTTATCGGATTACCGCCAATTTTATATGTTGAAGTTAAACAGAATATTTTCTTATTTATACATTAATTTGCTAATGTTCTAAGTTAATATAGTCAAATATGATTAATAGTGTAAATATATTTAACTGTACTATATTGTATCTGTTTTAAACATGCTGTGCACACATTTAGAACATACTCGTATATTAAAACAGAACAACATTGTAAACCTTTTTTTTTTTTTTTTTTTTTTTTTGACCCAGGAAAATCCTTTATGGATACCCCCTCCCCCGGGGGGGGAGGGAAGTTATGTGAGACTCTCCGCCCCTGAAGGGAGTCGGTATACACACTAAAAACCTGGGGTGAGCAGTCCCACCGCCGACGGGGTGGGACGAGATGGGGTCGCGTTAGCAATCACCATCCCGTCCCGGCGGTTGGCCCGGCTGATTGTAACCGGGCCTCAGCACCTGTGGAGGGGAGGCCTTGCTCACCAAGGCCACCCCCCAGACGTGTGGGGCCGTGCAAGCCGGTAGAGAGTCCCCCGACTCTGTACCAGTGACCCCACTATACAGGAGCGAGAAGGCGGGCAAATCGCCTCCTCCTCGCTCCCGTCCGTCTGCGCCGGAGAGGGTCAGCGAGGGGATTGTTCTCCCTGACTCTCTCCACGGCCTCCTTCTGCGCCATGACAGCCTCACAGAAGGAGACCACTGCCTGCCACGACCTCTCGCCGCCGAGCATGGCGTTGATCACGCTCGGCAGGGAGAGATCCCCGCCTATTATGGCCGAAAGCGTGTGCCGCTGCGGCCCCCACGCGGCACACACCTCCAGCGTATGGAGCGCCGTATCATCTGGCGCCCCACACTCGTGGCAGAGCGGGGTCGCCTCCCGTCTCGCGATCTGGTGCAAATACTTTCCGAAGCATCCGTGCCCGGAAAGCACCTGCACCAGTCGGAAGGTCAGCGACCCGAATCGCCGCCCTATCCACCCCCGAAGGACCGGGCGAATGGCCTCCACCGTCCACTGGCCCGGGACCGGTGGAGCCAGGTCCTCCGTCCACCGCCTCAGCAGGGCGGCCCGCGCCTGTCGCCGCATGCGTGCGATCTCCTCCCACCCCGGGGGCTCCCCGCGGGACCTCCTCGCCGCCACGAAGTGGTAAACTTCGGCGAGGATCTCCGCTTGCAGCTCCCAGGGGGGGTCACTGGCCAGCACGCACGCAGCCGTCCAGGACACCGTCCGGTAACCGCGTATGGCCCTCGTTGCGACGACCCGCTGCGGACGTCGCAGCAGGGTCTTATTGTCGCGACTGAGGGCGTCCGCCCAGACCGGTGCCCCGTACAGGGCCATACTCCGGATCACTCCGGAGTACAGTCGGCGACAAGTGGCGCTCGGGCCACCCTCGTTGGGCAGCAGCCTCCCCAGGGCGGCCGCCGCTCCTAGGACTTTTGGGGCCAGCTGGGTGAAGTGTGCCCCAAAAGTCCACCTCCCGTCCAGGATGAGACCCAAGTACCTCATTTGGGTCCCAAGCCGGACCAGGACCCCGTCCAGGGCTACTCGCGTACCTGGAGGAGGTCCCCCCCGAGGCCCATGAAACAATAGGGCCTCAGTCTTGGAGAGGGCAACCTCCAATCCCAGGGCGCGGATACGGTCAACTACTAGGGCAGCTCCCACCTCAGCCAACCGCACCGTCTCCCCGAGGTTCCTCCCCTTGACTACGACCAGGGTGTCATCGGCGTAACACGCCACCCGCATACTCGCGGGAAGCGTGCCCCGAAGCACCCAGTCGTAGCCAACGTTCCACAGGAGCGGTCCCAGTACCGACCCCTGTGGAACCCCGCAGGATACGCGACGGCGCCTCAGACCGTCGCGTCCCTCCACCAGGACCTCACGGTCCTGGAGGTAGTCGGCCAACAGCCTCCGCAAATACAGGGGCACTCCGTGATACCGGAGCGCCTCCTGTACTGTTCCATGCGGGAGGCTGTTGAAGGCGTTGGCAATGTCCAGCGAGACAGCCAACGCCTTGTTCCCCCCACCGACCGCTTCCTGCGTCCAATCTTTTAGCCAGAGCAGGGCGTCTATTGTGGACCGCCCCGCTCTGAACCCATACTGGGCCTGCGATAAAGCCGGCCCAGTCCCCTCCAAGTGCTGGATGACACGGGAAGCCACCACTCTCTCTAGCAGCTTTCCCGTGTCATCCAGCAACACGATTGGTCTGTATGCGGAAGGCGAGGTTGTGTCTCGCCCCTCCTTCCGCAACAGGCATAACCGGCCGTCCTTCCACAGCTTCGGGATTCGTCCAGACGTGAGGCATGCGTCGAACAGCTCCCGAAGCGGATCGCCCATCTCTCTGAGGGCGATCCGGAGGACCCGCCCCGGGATTCCGTCAGGACCCGGTGCCGTCCTCTTGCCACATACGCGGCTGACGGCTGCATCCATCTCCGCCTCTGATACAAGCGGGATGGAGGCCGGATCCAATTCCTCCGGGAAGGACGGCGCCATCATCGGAGGGGTGTGGTAGGGGTCCCGTTCGGGAAAGAGCCCCACCAGCACCCTGCCCAGGAGCTCCGGCTCCAGAGACTCCGCAACGGGGGGCGTCAGGCCCCGGAACTTGTTCCGGGCAGCCCTATACGGGCGCCCCCATGGGTCCCTATCCAGGCCCTCCAAGGCCTCACCCCAGGCCCGGGACTTGGCCTGGCCGACGGCCAGCTGCAGCTCCTTTTTGGCTGCTCGGTACCCATCGTACAGCCGGAGCTCGGCCTGTAATTCATCGGCCGACAGCTGGTCATTCGTTCGGCCATGCCGTCGCCGCCTACACACACTACACACCAGTACACTTCTCGGCGGCCGGGGCGGTGGCGGGCCCTCGGCATGGCCGCGTCGCAGACGGCTGCGACCGCTTCGCGAAAACGGCCGGCCGCGACGTCTACCACCGCCGTCCCCCTCTCCACCGAGTGCGTGGGGGCGGCAAGCCACGCCTGGACGATGGCCGCCTCTTCCGCCAGCTCGGCGTCGAGGCGACTCACCGACCAGCGCGGAAAATCCGCCCGCACCACGCACCGGGACCCTCCCTGATTGTCGGAGGCGGAGATCTCGAACCTTATATATTTGTGATCCGAGAGCGTCTCTACCTCCGACATCACCCTCCAGGCCCGAGCACGTGCCGCTACAGCGGGGCTGGTGAACGTTAGGTCCACCACGGACCCCCCACACCATCGCACGCACGTGTGGACCGACCCTCTATTGAGGAGGGTCAGTCCTGTGGCAACCGCCCACTCCCTAACAATCTCCCCTCGAGTGTCAGTGGAGCGGTTGCCCCATTCCCGGGCCTTGGCATTCAGGTCCCCCATTAGGAGGACCTGATGTGGCGCCTGCCTTCTCACCACCGCGGCCAGGAGGTCCATGAAGACCTCCAGCTCCGCGGCGGTTCTGTTAGGGGAGAAGTATGCGCCGACGATCGCATACCTCTCCCACCTGGCCACCACGTACCCCGCTCCTCTCTCTTTGACTGAGAGGAGGGTGCCGCCAACCCTCCCAATGATGGCCACGGAGCCGTTCAAGTCCCCAGCCCAATAGGGACTGAGGGGGACAAAATACGGCTCCGCGGCGACGGCCACACCGATTTCCCACTGCGCCAGGCTCTGCATGAGCAGGTCTTGGGCCCTGGCGCAGTGGTTCAGGTTCGCCTGGAGGAAGTTGTGATGTCTGACTTGATCCATACTAATCAGACATCACAACCCCCCCGCACAGTGCTCCGCGGCGCGCTACCTCAGGGGCGGCCTGACTGGTAGCCGCAGGGGTGGCCCGAGTCCCAGGGGCCTTTCCCTTCGTCTTCGGAGGGATGCAGCTACGCCCCCCCATAACGTGCCCCGAGGGCTTTCCCGCCTCTGCGCAAATAGCGCAGCGCAGCCCGGCCTTGCCACAGTTGGCCTTATCTATGAATAAAGTTTTATCTTATGTTATCTTTGTGAACTAAATGAATAAATTATATTGACTTTGACCATGAATTCAGCTCATCCATGAAAGCTTTAATCTTTAAGATAGTATATAGTTTCATTGTGTTTTAATATTGTAGGTATCGATTGAAAATAAAAGTAATAATATATTAATAATGATACCTTCAATCTGTATGTCAGTATAGTGCATATAAACATAGCGCACCAATATGGGCAAAAGCATTAACAAGTCATTCCTCTTCCTAATACCATTTTTGATGGACATATAGCAGATTGCACCTGATAACACATCCCCAGAGAGTAGCTCTGGCTGGATATAAACAGTGCCGAGAGGAGAAATACCGAGGAGTGCCCTAGCCAAATTCAACCTCATCAACCGCAATAATGCTACATATCCATAAGTACACAGTACATTATCAAGTAAATACGTCGCTTGCCAATAGTTAGCTACCAGGGAGTGCCTTGGCCAAGCCAAACTACGACGCCGACACAACGAGTCCACCTAGCATCCAACACACTTATCTGTAAGTCTCATAATCGAGACGAAAAAAACAAACAAACACGAGTGTCGTAGTTGACTTCAACCCATCAGGACGGAAATATAAACAAACCAAATTGCTGTTAAATCTGTTAAATTTATCACAATTACTCACTACATGGAATAAGTAACAATTATCCATATTTTCAACGTTTTCACACGATACCTTAATATTTTTTAAAGCATTTGGCGTTCGATTAATAAATAATTGTTTGATTAAAAAAAATCTTAGACGAAAAGTGAGGTTATTTGTCAGATGCCAAAATATCTATAATTTGGAGGAATTTAAATTAATCTGTCAGTAATAATTACTAATCCTATCCCTTAGGTTATTCTTTAACAATGTAAAATTGTGTAACTACCTTGCATTTTTTTTTACTGTATGTATCGATCTACTATATTCTGTTTGGTAAAAAGCGGATATCAACTTTTTAAATTCAAATAAGTAATTAATTGTTTTACAATTGATGCTACACTTCGACATCACTAAAATGTCTATGGTCATGTCAATGAACCGTTTGTATACCTTTTGATTTTGTTGTATTGAAATCGACTATATCGCAATACCCCATACAATGCGTGACAAGTCAAATGTTGAGAACCAATTCTGAACGAAATTGTATGTATTTTCTTTTATTTGTTCATAAAAGTTAAATTTGCACGTGGGCTGGGATAAACGAGTGCCTTTTGAAAAAAAATGACCCGTCTATCCCACTTCTGAATTGTAAAGAAAATCCAGAATCAGTTCTCAAGTATTTATTTCCTTTAATATTATTGTAACATAATTATATTTTATATTAATAGTTTACATAGTTACAGAATATGCATACCTGATTTAATTCAATGCAATATCCGCCACTTAATATACTTTTACTTCACCAACTTATCCGATCGCCACACAACGCACGACTGCCCGTTATAGTTCCGCGCGTTAGTTTTATACTATCAAGCATAGTGGGGCAGTCGAGAAAAATCAGTGTTGCCAACAGAAAATAACGGATACAATTAAACATATTCAAATAATGCTTCTACATCGCTACATTTAACTAAATATTTCTCTATAATAATTATATTCTACCTATAATTGCTAACACTATGAGGCGTTGCACACACATTTTACTAACTGCCATAAAGGTCTTAAGTAATAGGAGACCGTATTGCAGTCTACTGTGTGTATTTCCAGACCTTGAACAGAATTATTGACAGAAAAACTGTATCATCATTTCTTCCACGGGCTTACAGCTAGATTAGCAAATAATCCGACCTATTTAGCATCGAACATAGAGCAAAGATCTACTAAAGAGTTTATGGCTCAAATATAATTATATAAGATAAGAAATGTCAGATTTATCACTTGGCAACCCTCCAAAAACAAGTTACACTTATCTTTTACTATCATATTAATATTTGAATAACTTAGTGGGTACTTGAACACAAAGTGTTACACCCGTAATAATACGGGAACTGACAAAAATCGAATTTGTAATTTCGCCAAGCTCAATAATCTGGTCTGAGAAGACCCAAAATAACGTGTCCCGTGCTTTAATCAAACCGTTTAAATCCAGACAGGTCTACAATAAATGGTTCTTTAAACCGAACAGCGAACAAACTCCACCGTAAATAGGCCTCTGCTTGATATGCATGAAACGTCTACGTTGAGATGTTTCTGCTAATACTGGTCATTTATCCATATAGGAACGACTATTATGACTTGATATGTGTTTAGTATATATTTCTTGGAATATTGATGTCTTCAAAAACTGGTATTTGTTTACTCAGAAAAAACTGCGAACTGAATGTAGACTATACTCAATTGGCATGAGGCCAAGTAGGGGCTGATTTGTGTGATATGATGTATAGTGTAGTCAAATGTTTTTTTCTAGAAACTGTTACTTGAATAGGACTGTGTTTTTATATACTACTTATTCTACTTTTACCAAAATCTTAAAAGGAGCATTTAGTTTTATGAAGGAAATGAAACTGGAAAACTTAGTTTTAGATTATTCTAATATTTAAAGTATTATTTAAAAGGCCGCTAAGTGTGATTCTAACATGGGAACCGCCGGCTTCATACTATCCATACTATGAATGGTAAAAGCGAAACTCCGACTTGACCTATATCTATTATTTAATAGTTTATGCCCGCGGGTTCTCTCGGGAACAGTTATTTTTTTTGGAAAAAGTACCTTCTGTTCTTTTCTGTACCCCTGACAACGTGTATGTGAATTTAATGACGATCGGTCGAGTAGTTAAGATATGAAAGAGTAACCAACAAACTGTTATGCACATTTATTATATTAATTAGGATTGTTTTATTTTAGAATAATCAGGTAACACAGTACCAGTAAATGCAACTCTTTTGCATAAGATCTCAGGTACGATTCGCGGATTGAGCAAAATTCTTTTCTACCAAGGACGAAGTTCAAGTTTTTTGTTTATCTCATGGAGTTATTGTACCCTATTATGTGGAACCTAAATTCATTGTGAATTAAATGTAAGTCACTGCCTGGCCAGATTAAGGAACAAAACTCACAGATTGTCTATTGATACCATTGGCACAACAGTTTTTTTTTTCGCTAGGATTATCACAAGCTGAATGCCGCCATGGTTATTATTCACCAAATCTGAACGTATCATACGAAAATTTTGGGCTTTACGGTGAAAGACCGAAATTCCGCGAAAGAGCGGTTCGCAGTACAGTTGCTAAATATATGCGGCAGCAGCGTGGCAACGTAGCGGCAGTTTGCCAGTTTGATTTTTCCCTAGCCCAATAATTTTTGGTGGTTGGGTAATGGGTTAAATGGTCGACTCGCCGCTGCTAATTCATTTAGTGTTGTAGGTTGCATTGCGACACAAACGCAACAATTACGTGTGCCGCAAATAGTTTTACCAATTTTAAGTGTTTTTTGTGTCTGTTTTTTCATTGTTTGTATTCTGTGGTATAGAGATTATTCCGAGTGCTATATTTGACGTTATAAGAAATTATTTTACGTTTTATTTAATATGCAGTTCCAATTTTGCAGCCAAGTATTGATGAACTTTAATCACGATTTAGCCTTGCACCAATACGCTTCAATATTCATAAAACTAACGTACTTTCGAAACATTGGCTGTATGCCAGTGCTTAACTTATAACGGCAAGTTTATTATTTACTTAATGTCCATTTTAATTCGATCTCTCGAAACCTTTGTCCCCAGTTATTACTTTAGATTGTCCAAAATTCCACCACGGCCTACTGGGTCGAAATTCCACTAAGTTTGTGAGCAGATATATCCTTTGAGAACTCAGTCACGGAACTTTGAATTTCACTAAAATTATTGCTTGACCCTGTCAAGAACAGACTTTTCGTTTCTTTATGTTTTTTTAGGTTATAATTTGGCAAGAATATGGGCTGCATTGAATAAAATTCAAGAAAGAATCAAAATTGATAATTATTCGTATTATTCGTATATAAACGAACGATAATTAACTATTTAATACGCACATAACTTCGAACACGTAAGTCAGAATTGCGCGCTTTCGGAACGAACTCGAGACCCCTGCGTGGCATTTCAAATTCAAGTCTCCCATTAAGCATCTTTCTTTTAGAAGGTATAATATAATTGTTATACCATGTTATTTTTATTATGAATTGGACAATTGATACTTTAGATATACTGAGAGATATGTTATGAATGGATTTAAATCAGAAGTAAAATAACTTTTGTATAGCATAGCTCTTTAGACCCTGTGTTACTGTTAAAAATATAGATTCATACACCTAGAGATCACAGATAAATTGGTTCAAGTATTTCAAGAAATAAAAAGATTATGCATATTTTGTTATGTAATTGTTGTAAAAATTTATAGTCATAATCATAAAGTAATACGTTATTGTTCGTTTTTATATATTTTCTATTTCTGCTCTCCTCATTTCATATTACCTTTAACTATGCAAAATTCGCATAAAATTAATAATAATGTCAGAATTTAATATGACATACTTTTACGTTCTCATCAACATATAGATCAGATTATTAAACAAAAAAGCACTACTGACATAACAAATACATAACACATTAATTGCTTTTATGGGCTTTGTATAATTTCCGGATATCGAAAAATGGATGAAACATTCAAAGCTTTGAACAGCTTACAATTTTTTTAATAATTACTGATATAACTTTCTTTTTTGTAGCAATTTGTATAAGTATGTAAAATTGTATGGTATTCTTTACCTCAATGTGTTTTATATGCGTTCATTGTTCAATTAATTTTAATTACCAATATATACATTTCAATATCATAAAACTATTATTTTATTATATAAAAACATAGAATACATATTAACAAAGTTTTAATCCATTAAAAGTACAAATAATATTAAATTGACTATGGCATTGAACTACGTGTAGTCTACTGAAGAAAATGGGCACCTTATATAATTTTTTTAGTATATACAGTTTTTTATCGGTGCGTATGCGACAAAAATAAATAATTCATTTTTACATCCGTTCAGTTTATATTTTGAATTCTTATTATTAAAGGCATTCCAAGAAAAATAATAAAATGAAAAAGAAATATATTTACGTGACAACGGTTGAATCACAAAATTCCACAAAACACGTTGAATTCCAATTTCATTTACAGTTAACAGCTAATACAGAATAAAATATAATTAAAATTGTACCCATACTCGTTTATCATTGAACAAACTTACACCGAATGGTAATCAGATCATCGTAAATACGAGCAGTAAAAAATAAAATGGCGGAAAGCAAGGTCTTATTTCGAAGATCTACCAAAGACAGATTGGCATATCATTATTCTGTAAATCCGTCACTACCAAAAAGAGGTTTATCATATCATACGTTGATATAGCATTCAAATTCATAGATCAATAATATGGTCCATTTAGGGAGGCTGCAAACCGGGACCACATTTGAGAGGTTCGTAACATCTTGCGGTACATAATTCGATACGAGCGGGGAGATGTCGATTGGAATCCTACCGATCGAAGATGGAATCGGACGGCAATTTACTCAAGGTTTCAAAGCACATGTTCGCTGAAATGTTACTCTTTTGATGACGCAGTATTCAGCATTTGAACTGCACAAAAGAAAATCACGCCTTTGTATCGCCGAAACTGCAGAGTGTTATTATGAAGCTGAGACTTTTGGCGTCCATTTGGCAGATTTCCAGACTTCTGCTACCGAAAATGATCTAAACGAAAAACCCAACAACACTTCGCCCACATCCAAATTTGGGACCTCAAGATCAGCTGTAAATATATAAACAGAGAATAAAATTGGAAAGCAACTAGACCTAATTTTAATTAATATTATTAGATCACTTATATAAAAATTGATTTTTTATTCATGTTTGACGTTGGAAAGCAACTACATGATTTGTTGATTAATATAAACGAAGAAATAATATGAAGTAAGATTAGTGGGGCAGGGCAGACAATTTTTTTCTGACCATAATGGTAATTCAGAAACCTCAAATAACTAATTAATGAAATAAAAGTCTCGATAATTTTGTTCTCGAGTTGTCGATATCTTTTCAAACTATGTATTTCATACATTGAACCACAAGGAAACGATATGAGCCCGTTTCGTATATCAAAAAATGGGTCGTTTTATCTATGGACAGTTAATTTTTAAAACATATTCTGGTAAAAATATGTTAAATTTTCATAGAAATTATGTTGATTCCAGCAAGTTTTTAAATTTTTCATTATTTAAAGAAATTAAAGTAGAATGAAAAGAAACATTGTACGTATGACATCAAATGCAATCGATCGACAGATAGTTAACGTGCGGTTACGAAGATCTTAGATACGGTAAAATCCCCGATTCAGGAAAACCGAGGAAAACCCATACAGTGATAAAATTTAATTAAGCGGAAAATTTGGTTTGGTCCGTACCAAGTAGACATTCGAGATCTCTGCTTGCTCATTATGGGTATGCATGCAGCATATTATTTAATATGAATTTTAATAAAAAATATGGCAGAAAGTAACACAATATTTTTACGTAATATAAAATGCCTTATGAACAGTACTTCTGAGGAATTCATTAAGGACATTTTATTGAAAATATAGTACACAACTCATAATTTGATTATACATTGTTCAGTAATTTATGAATATTGTTCTGTTTATTTCACAAGTGTATAGTTAACACATGTGATTGTTTGTCCGTAAATTGTGTCTTATTAAGTCCTTCACGACACAGAGATAAGTTGACTGAGCAAAAGACAACGTTATAAAGTGCGGAATCAGTTGGCTCACTTTTTAATGCCGGGACTTCATTCGAACCCGAGAAGTCTGGATGATCCTACTGAAGATCGCAGCCGAAGCAATCCCGTTTTGTGTCCATACTAAATTTTGCCCGCGGCCTCGCTTGCGTAAATGTAAGTTAGTTTAGTAACAGTACCCTTTTTTTTGATGAGCCGTTATGTATGCCTTTTTCTGTTCTACAAATAACGTGTATGCGTAACATGTAATTTCATAATGTTCGGACGAGTCGATAAGGCATTAAAACGTAACAAACAAATAAACAAACTCACATTCGCATTTATAATATTAGTTCGTATTCGAATGGTGAGTAAGCGACATGTTCTATTTGCATAACATCAGTATTATATACTCATGCGCTGGCAGCATAAAAATTTCATTTTTAAAGGTCGCCAACGTGTGAATACTATGCCTTTGCTAATGCAAGGACCCATAAACAACGATAGTTTTTTACTATATTGCACACCACGCGGATCTTTACCAAATCAGTTATTTAAATTAAAAATAAAATTATTTCTTGGCTCTTTGGTTTGTAACACGCGCAAAGTTATTTAAGGTGGTAGCTAAATTACTAAACTCAGAATGTAAGCTTATACCTACAAAGGTCACGAGAGATAGGTAACACAAAATCAATATGGCAAATCCGAGTTCGTTGTACTTTCGAAATTATACAAATTTCAGCGTCTGTAGTTTTTAGGAAACATACGGTCCATTTCAAACAGTATCTAGAATTTTCGAAGGATATTCTGAACACGAGTCTTCAAGAAAGAAATACATGCATTACGCTTTTAACTTATCAAAAGGGTGGTCAGTGTAGCAGCATCGACGTTTACAGTGTAGGTATCTAATAAGCTACCTTGGTGGTCCTGTGGTACATGTCTATTTCGTCTATGTTTAACAGGTGATTGCTAAATTCTGTCGCTGTTATTGTCTTTACTTTTAGGAAATTCTTTCTAGCAGCAAAGAGTTTTGAAATACATGTACCTAGTAGGCAGATTAAGGGGTTGTACTACCATCTCCAGATAGAATTTATCTATAAAATAAAATTCTCGCCATCTCTCTTCTTTAACCTTACATGAGTGAGACAGCATGCGATTTATCTTTCGGATAACTTTTACTTGTTAGTGGTAGGAGTAGCCTTAATTAAGGCTTGTCTTCTTTTATCCAGCACCTGAGTTGTTCCTGATAAATCCTATTTATATTATAAATGTGAAAGCTTATTAGATGTTTGTTACTCATTGACGCGTAAACCGTGGAAACAAGTTGGTTGAAACTTTGCTTATATACAGATTACTAGATCTTGCTCGCTTCTTCGTTCGGGTAATCTAGATTTTGTCAATTAATTTCTATTCTACGGGAACAATATTTTTTCCTTTTCTGCACCTCTGACAAAGTGTATGTGATATTGCATGATGTTCGGTCGAGTAGTTAAGGCGTAATAGCGTAACCCACAAACAAACTCACATTCGCATTAATAATATTAGTCAAGATGAATTGAATTAACATTCATCTATTACTAATAACATTAACTCTACAGCCTGTGCCTGTACGAAAAGAATAAAACATAATTGACATGTGCAATCCTTTTCCAATTTCACTACAGCACGCTAATAGTGATTTAAATCAGGTATCCGACTCATTTTTGGTATCCACCGCTAAAATAGCAGGATTTCTGCCATGAAATTAAGTTGAAACAGTCATAATTTGCAGCTTGTGAGCAAAATTTTTAATAAGTAAGTAATTATATAATTATTAAAAGACTTATTTCAGTACGTGCTACTTTTTCGTGTAAAATGTGATATGCAAATATAAGTACAGTAATCTTTATAAATAAAAACTCAGTAGTGCCATGTTTTATTAACGCAAGCGAAGCCGCGGGCATGATCTAGTTTTTATATAATTACGGTGATAAAATAATTGCAAGTAGAGACACCCACCATGCATCTATGGATGTGGGTGTCATCTAAAGAGAATCGAATCGCATCAGTAAGTACTTCATTTGTTTCTCACAAAACACACAATAATAAAAAAAATACGATGCTTGCACAAGACGTAAGTAGCTGGTACAAGCTACACGTATACTTGCGACCTAAGCTCACGTCTGCTATTGACTCGATGTAGGCACACAACGCAAGTACCTTAATTAACGCTTGTGATTCGCGTCATGTACAAATGTGTTCTTTACTTAAAACCCTCTGTCGCATACTGTAACGGGTACCATAAATAAATCACTAATAATTACAAAGTACCCACACATTTATAACACATACATACAGCAATATTACAATATAAAGGTGTTTTAAAAATCAACCCAGTCACGTAACCTGACTCAGCGGTGCTGTATAAAGGGGCGTATAATACACGTTGTTACTGATTGGCCAATTTATATATTTAAAGGTATATTACGTAAGCATTTTAGGGTTGACTTTGTAGTAATGGGTATGGCAGAGTTGTACCGTCTTGGATAGTAACTGTATTACACCCACATTTTGCCAGCTCTGCTTTTAGGCCTACGTAACAAGGGCGAGACAATTGTTGTTTACCGGGCACACTTTTTGACTTCGTGCTGCAACTAACAAATTCTTGACAGAGAAACCCAATTACAACTTCCTGACTCGAGGACCCTGAGCGTTTGTATTTACTAATTCACTGCTTTACTGCACCAGTGAGAATAGTTAAGAAAAGTATTTCATTTCTAAAGTAAACCCTAATAATCAATTTAAAATTACATCACACATCAATTACACCCGCCTTTTAATCGTCATTTAGACAAAAGTATATTATGGCCAAATTTTGTCAGACATATTTATTTGATGATTATTTTTATTTATGTAATTTTTTATAATATATTTTTATATAAAGAACGACTCCCTAATTAGGGATCAAGGCATGTGTCGCAAGACTTACAAGCTTACAGCTAAAATTAATTGACGACTACACAAATTATTTTGTATAACGGTACTTGTATATATAGATAATACATAACTTTATTTCTAGTAATAATATTGTTTATTATTAGTACAATTTTAATCAAAACTTGATCAAATATACGCCGAGCATCAGTTTATATACGCCGAGCATCAGTTTATATACGCCCAGCATCAGCTGGAGATTGTTCTAGAAATAACGAAAAATGTAATGGCAAACCACTCGCTGTAAATATACGATGAAACAGCTGACAATACGTGGTGGGACTATGACATACTTGTAACTTATGAATCTCTTGTTTGAACACTATTTACGTATATAATATTTCATTTTAATTAAAATTATACACATACGTGCTCTGTTTTGATAAACGGCCGTGTAGTAAATGAATTTTGTCTGTTTTATTTGTGGTAAATATTGTCTTGTTAATCTTATGATATCCATTTTCCTATTTCCTGGTTTGATTTCTGGCATTAGATTTTGTGTTAAGAAACTCTTAGCTGAAGCATGCAGTCTGGAACGTAAGCAGCAATAGCCGTCCATGACGTAGATAGTGAACATAGCTGATGACATGAGGATGTATTACATCTCCCCCTATACCTTCGGCGATATAGCCGTGAGACTATATTATTATATGTATGTATATCAGAAGAGTTTTGTTCTATTTTTTACCATCACTCATGCGTTATCACACCCGAGAAAAAGTTAATAAAGGCGAAACGAAAGGGCAGTAATAGCAGAGCTACTCTAGCCCAGGACTACCTCCAGTTTTCTGACCCGACGGTACAGGAGCGTGTCTTTTAGAATATAGTTATAGTCTAAACGATCCATAATCGGCCAACAAGGCTATAAAATACAGCTACGCATTTTATATAATACACAATGCTTTTGCAGTATATGGTGCTAACAAAATATAGTTGTGAAAACAATTCTGCCTTTTGAAACATACCAACGGTAATCTGTACAACGCTTCCGCTATGTAAAAATATAGCGCATCCCCTGATCGTCCGATGATGAAATGAGCTTGGGAAAACAAACTTTGCAATTAACGCTCACCGAAGTGCATTCGATGAAAAATCCGATAGGAAAATATAAACAAGGTGGGCTCCTCTTTGTTTATATTAAAGTTAAGTAATAATAGAGCCTCTATAGTCCCATAGATCAAGTTCACGATTATGTGAGTATGACACCTTAAAGTCCCAGGGTCGTTTATCGAGGCTAACTGATATTGAGTTTGCTATTTGTTTTCGCAAGCCCGTTAGCCAATTCGTATGTATTAGTAATTACCCAATTTTTATAATTTTTAGCGGCATCACCAAGTCTGGAAGTGAGTCTTATAAGACGTGAGACCTAAACTGTAGCTGCAAAATAAGAATGTAATACAATACACTTTTCCTCACCTTTTTAGTTGTCACGAAGCATAAGTTTACGTATTATGTTTATTATTCTTTTTAATCTATGCGAATGATTAGATATTACGGGCAGAACCCAAAATGACTTAATTTTATCTTATTTGACATTTTATTATTTATAACCCAGAAGTGTACTTAATTGTTTTAAAATTATATTAATGTTTTCGTTTTAAAAGTAGACAGTATTACCCTTTTGCCGGGACTATTCGAGCTGTATTAAAAATTGTTTGTGTAATGTATTCGTAAATACAAAGTAATTTTGCAATAATCTGTTTAATACGTAAAGGTCTGAGTTGAATGTAAATTAAAAGTCCCGTAGCAATATAATCTACGCGTCAACATACCACAGCAAACACAGCATAAGGGACTAATTACACTTATTCAGCTCCATTCGCGTTTTGCTGAACGATTTTGGTCACACTTATGCATTTCTGCTTCTATCAGCCGCGTACAGCGTCGTAAGAATGAGAAAAGCCGTCGGGAACCATCCGCGTACAGCGCTGTTCCGCCGCGTTCGGCGCTGAACGCGGACGTCCTCATCGACAAGTTGCGACCGCGTATAGAGCCGTTCAGCTCTGAATGCGGCGGAACAACGCTGAACGCGGCAGAACACCGCTGAATTCTATTTATAGCATTCGCATGATAAAAACACATTTTTCTCTTTTTATGCCTATTTGCCGCGAAAGTTGAATAGACGCGGAAAGCTGAACGGATGCATACGCGTCTCCATACAAAATCGTTGTTTTCTATGGACAAAAGCTGAACAGAGCTGAATATTCATGTGTAGTCCCTAAATCACTCATCTACGGCAATAAACCTCTACGAAACATCATAAGCCGTAGCAGTCAACACTCCGTAGAGGATGGTCTACGAAAAGCAGAGGTGCATGATGAAATTGTCTGCATTTTAATTAATTTTACGGGCACGTTGCCAATTGACGACGATGCGGAGGAATATTATGACGTTTTTTAATTTTGTTGTTTTATTTTATTCTTTGGGTTATATTTCTTGTAAATAATTTATGTATATATTATGTTAATTATTTGTATATGTGATGTGTAATAAACAATCTTTTGTAGTTATTATAAAAATATTTTACGGGATAGAAAATATAGGTTATTTTAAGGCTATTGATGCACAAAAACCAATTTCGTCCATTTGCGGGTTGCACCAGTATACGTAGGACCCGCCGGGCACGCCACGATCGTGGCGGTAAGTCCCGTGTTTGAGGAGTGGCTGGAGAGGCGGCATGGCGCCCTCACCTTCCGGCTGACACAGGTTTTGACTGGCCACGGATGTTTTGGCCGATTCCTGTGTCGTATACGCCGGCAAGAGACACCCGGTTGTCACCACTGCGGCGACTGCCGCGACGTTGTTGAGGACACGGCGCTGCACACTTTGGCGGTTTGCCCCGCCTGGGCATCGCAGCGTCGTGATTTGATCGCGGCAGTCGGATCGGTTGCCCTCTCGCTCTCGGCCGTAGTTCAGTCTATGGTCCGGAGTGAGAGGTCGTGGAACGCCGTCGCCTCCTTTTGCGAGGAAGTGATTTCCATCAAGGAGGCGGCGGAGCGGGAGAGGGAGCGTTTAAACCCTCCCCCCAACCGCAGAGCCGGGCGCCGGAGGGCGCGCGATGACCTCCAGCCACCCTGAGGATTGACCTGGGGGTGGCGGGCTTTGTGGGCCTGCCCGCCATCCGTTCAGCACCAGGTCCGAGAGGCGGCGTGCGTGTTCCCACGCGCGCCTCTGTGACGAGTCCGTCTCCCCTCTAGGGGGGAGACAGTAGGTGAAGTAGTGCCTATTTTGGGTAGGTCTTTCGTGTAGTGGCCTGCCGTTTTATACGGCGGGCCGAAACCTCGGCGGGTTCGCGACCGTATGCGAAATTGATTCGCGCGGCCCCGTCGATAGTGGTTTTGTCGAGGAACACCGTGGTAGGTTTAGTCGGTATTCCGGGAGGTACATTATCCTTTCAACATCTTTATTTTACCCCGACGAGTCCGACATAATCCCTCCGCGGGGGCGGGCGTCATTGCATTCCCCATATGCGTCATTGCATTCCCCCAGGTAAAAAAAAAAAAAAGTATACGTAGGACCCGTCGGTATTTTGGTACATCGAATACAAAGAACATCGAAAATTATACTAAACAAAGCTGATATGATCGCTCTCAGTGGTACGTTGGCAGTTTTAACGTCGATGGAACACGGACTCAGTTCAGCCCTTAGGCAAAATTGTGTTTTGAGAACAAGTTCAAGTTTGTAGCTGTTGTGATTATGATAATTAACTATATTTCGATAACATTCAAATTATGTTCAACCATTATACGGCCTGTGGCTTATGGGGTATGGAGAAAATATATAATATAGAGTTCAAAGTATATTAGTCCTCATTACACATTAGGTTTATACTTTACTAGATTACGTTTGTAACAATACGTTTTGCTGGGTAGATGTGTATGCCTATGTCCTTTTCTGTGCTACTGACAACGTGTACCTATGCGAAAATCTATGATGAGTGGTCGAGTAGCTAACGTGTGAAAGCATAATAAACAAAGAAACTCACATTTGCTTTTGTAATATTAGTTAGGATTAAGATTTAATAATAAGGTTTATATTTTATTTATGATGACCCGTAACACAGGCATTCCAGTACCAATTTGGGGCACTAGTATCTCACAAATATGTTATTCTTGTTCTATTGATTGCCACACAGAGGCGAGAAAATTCAATACCAAGGCGTTTAGCTTCTGACTTTTCAATGTTATATGCCTATTATATTGAATAGGCATAACTATTGTTAATGATCGCTTGCTTTAGTGGTGAAGGTAAACATCGTGAGGAATAGCCCGCACTGGGCCAGCGTGGTGGACTATAACCTAACCCTTCTCTTACTGAGAAAAAGCCCGTGCCCAACAGTGAAACAGGTCGATACAGGGCTGATATTATATCATTGTTGTCTGTATAATATGTAATGGATTAAGCTTCTTTTCTTCCATTCATAATAGTGAAACATTTTTTACAGCCTCTGAAGTGCGAGATTGATATTGAATGCGTCTAAAAAGTATGTACGGTGACCGTTTGGGACCACCAGACCAGACGAGCTGTATTGTTCAAAGCTTTGGGAGTCTGGCACAAGGCGCAAGCTACACAGAAATGGCCTCTGGTGCGGACGGGACGCGGGCGTTTTAATATTCCTTTCTGACTTTGAACAAAACATATGATGTAAGCGACATGAAGTAAAATGCTATGGCATAAGCGGTCGTATGGCGTATCCACTTGCTACTTCACGCCAAAGCAAGACGCCATTATGTGTATAAAGAAAAATGTTATTTGTTGTCCCTAGGTCGCAACCTAGGGACAACAAATAACATTTTTCTCGGTTACGTTACAATTCAAAAACTACATAAGTAAGTTTACGTAATGTAATTGTTTCTTAGTTTCTTACTTTCATAATCTCAGTCGAATAACGTCCACTGCTGAACATAGGCCTTCCCGCAGGTTTTCCTCACAGACTGGTCGAATAAACATATAATCGCATTACTTCAATAGCTGAATATTTCGAATTATTTTTCGAATAATATCACATCATCTCATATTTACTACCGATTAGACCTTGCGAATTGATTTATCTATGTCACTTACTCATCCCTTTTTCGGTCATAAGAGGCGGTACGCTTATAAATAATGGATACAACTGTATTTTATGTAGTACTCCAGTAAGTTATCATGACAAGTTTATGTATGTGATCTAGAAACATCGTAAGTAATCCTTATACGTCAAGTTTTTACATGGCTATAACTTCTTTTTTAATATTTCAGGTATGCTTCGCTAATGGTTTCAAAAACATTAAACGGTCTGTGAGTATATTTTACTTTGATAAAGTTTTACTATATTTTTGGGTTAGGCCTCTAAATAAATGTGAATGTAAGTGTATATTTATGGGAATGTTGAACGTCTGCCGTTTGGAGGAGACGGAAAAACAAATATCATGAGCATCTGGATTATATCCTGCGACGCTCTTATATATTTTTTATTTTTCCTGGACTGGCAAATATGCTTAAAGGCTGCCTTATAGTAAGCGGTATCCGTGAGCTCTTGTAACACTTGGTGCAATACTCGTGCATTACCAACCCTTCAAAAAGGTCACTGTGCTTCTAGCATAAGGGGTCAAGATCACACAGACCCTTTTCAACAACACAGACTCTTTAAATCAGACACAATGCGCACTTGTTTGGCTGCCATCTTCCCTATCAATGTGGGATTCTTTCAGCCGAGCTGACCCATATATCTTTAACACTTAATAAAATGTATTTTGGTACATACATTACTAACCATTCAACAAAAAACGGGCGATTATTAAAAAAATGACTAGCCTATGTATTACAGAGTCAAAAACATAAAGAACATTCAGTTGTTTTTTATTGCTCGAGAATCGCATTGTGCGTCAGGTTGCCAAGTGAAATATCCTCAGAATGATTTGTACTGACAATCCTGTGTCGTCAGCTAAAACCAAAAATCAGTTAAGCAAAGCGTGTTGTAAATTTAAAGGTAGGAATGTTGTGCTTGTGTGACTATACGCACTTTGTTGAAAAAGAACTTTGAGATTATGCTGTGTGATATTGTGGTAGTACGTACAATTGACGGACTGTGTCACCGCGTCGCGTCGTGTCAAATAAGCGTGGAAAAGACGCATGCTTTTCAGTCTATTCGGAATTATATTTAATGAATATTTCTATGTCATAAACGTTTTGCATGTCACGTCTGTGTTTCTATTGTCACACACGATACTATCCGTAGGAAATTTAAAATATACCTATGTATATCAAAACAACACGTCATTTATGATTATCTATCAAGTTGTACAGGCTGTAAAGAGTGTAGTAAACACTCAAAAACATAACTCTCCATTCAACACAGCTGGGTAATTTATTTTTTTAACATTCCCTTTATCTTGCAAGCAGTTTGAATTCAATGTTTGCTGCTAAAATAAGGCAAGCCGGATATACATATATTATATTTTTGTCTGTAAATGAAGCGAGATAGCCGTCGCGTTTAGATTATTCAATGATGCCATGGATACTAAACAAAGTTAGCTATCGCCACCGGTCTTAGACCGCAGGTTCAAGAATTAGTAGCGCCTAGCCAGGTGGACTGACGAATTGTGACTGATGAAAGGTGATTGTGTAGATTGAATACACAAGGCCAAAGGTAGGAATTGGAAGAGACTTATATCCAATAGTGGACTTCCAAAAACGGATACAATATGAAACATAGCATCACGTATGTATATCAGTGTGTGCTAGAATATATAGTTACCAACATAAGTAGCAGAACATTTGAAAATTTGTAAAATATTTTATGAATGATGAATCAATTAGAATTCATGATTTACAAAATATTTTATAATTATTTTGCAATTTTGAACTACGTTTAAACTATCTGTACTTGTATCATTTATCTATTGCTGTCATAATAAACTAACATTCGTCATAATTTTGAAAGATAGATGCAATCGAAATCGCATTTTTTCATCATTTATGATGTTGCCTGTACAAGTAATGCGCGTTTAGTAGCGCTTTCTATAGACTGTATTAACGCATTATTATCCATTCCGAACAACATATTCACTTCAACATTTCCAAATGACTTGAGCCTTCGTAACAGGTAATATTTAAGACGTGAAAACAAACTGTTCTGCCAAATATCAGTAGAACAAAGATTAGGTGCTGACCCAAATCTTTCAATACACGGACATTATTCACCTTTTCGAAGACACAGCTGAATTGTATGCCAAAACCAATATTTTGTTAGGAAAATATATGGTTTGTACCGACAATTCTCGACGCTTGACAGAACTACATATTTTGTGGCTGCTGACACGTTTCCTCAAGCAAAATACAAGCGTTCGGCTGCTAAGCTGTGTCACCTCTGTAAATAAAGTCGGCTCCCTTGAGTATTGTATCTTAACAATATCTTATTGTGCGTGGCAATAAAAATGGCGATATTGAAATATTTTAGATTCAAGCCTATTCCTTTCTCAAGGTTGATAGTAAAAAGCGAGTATAGGCCGTAGCCTATACTACTCGCTCGTTATCGTAGTAACGGCTTACCATTCTTATGTTTATCTGCCCTATACAAATAGCAAAACAGTGAGTGACGACGATTACATCAATATTTACGTATCAAATCAATTTTTATGTCATCAAATTATTTTTAGGATTCCTTATCAAAATAAATTTTTATCGTACTAATTTGCCTGTGCCAGCATCTATCTATTGGAATAGCATTGTTTAAATACATAATACTAAACAAAATACAAAATATGTTTAAAAGGGGCCGATGAGAGTACAAACAAGAAGAATTCAACTAATTCTATTAATGGGTTATCATATGAAAGGGTTTTTCTTTAGCATTATACTATTTTGTGTTTATGCTGCATTTATATCGAATTAGGACCAAAAACTAAAAAATAATGTTATGGTGTATTTAACTAAATATTCTTCTAAGGTACAAATAAACTCTCGGTGCGCGGGTTCAAATTGCACATAACAGGTGTTTTTAGGACACTATTGTGCGCCACTTACCCGCAATATTACGAAAGTATGAGACTAGAACATTAGATATCCCCGCAGGTATAGACCGCGACCCAGATTTCCACTTGCTTAGATCTTTGCATATCGCTCGTGCTTCATTCACTCAATATCATATTCAAATCTTTAGCAATTGTTTTCACTGCAGAAGCTTACAGCTTATATCTTATTTATACAGGATGAGAACTGCAATTGATCTCTAAGGTGATAGAAAGCCCGTCCACCTGAATAGCTTTCGCATTCACTGCATTTTCTTAGAATATGTCCTTGACTAGCCAATGACTGTCCTTTGCTTATTTTGTACTGAGCATTTATGAATTACCTTTAAGGTAACGCTGTAATATTAGTACGATAGGCGGTTGGTACAAAATTTTATGTGGCCCCTTTATAGTTATTTTATAAATTATACTACGTAAATAGTTTATTGAAAAATGCTATAATAATAACCACCAGTCAAATTCAAGCCAATTTCAAACCAGAGAATTTCCCATTCCCGATCACGTCAATTCTAAACTTTATACAGGCATCACCATGTGGATCGAACACTATCCCAACATGTTGACGCTTAAAATAACTCTTTGAATCGCTCCAAACAACCGTTCAAACGCGAATACCTCTACACGTAATTCGTCAGTTAGTGGTCAGTCAGCAGTCCGACAAATGCCGACAATTGCCGACAGGAGACCGACTCGTCAATAGTCAGACAAAAGCGCCAATCTCGCTGCCCTGTCAGCTGTTTGCAACTATTTTTATACAAATGGTCTGTTTTTGTTGGCGTGCTGTGATTTTGACTTGTTTTCGAGAATATAGGTTAGGGAAACATTCAGCCTGTGATATTTTTAGGGCGATTTCATTTTTGATTTGAGAGCAAATATACTGGACCGATTTAGAAAAAGTTAACAAAAAGCATTAATATTCTATTTAATAATTCACAATAGTACTTTAGAATATTACATTATATATTTAGGACCTAAAGCATAACTAGTAAAATATGAATAACCGCATCTGCCTCTTTAAAACACTTTTATTACATACTTTCCTCTGCCTCTATCTGTTTGAGGAGATGCAAGCTTGGTTCTATAAATGATAAGACAGCGCTTTAGAAACATAATAATTTCTAATTGTAATGATTTTTCTCTCAACGTACGCTCATGATAATATAAAAGCTTTAAGAATTCTCCAAAAACGTAAAGCAAGATTAATGCACCCATTAAGACTTCACACCTTATCATAACAGGCAAATTGAACATCCAGCAATATAAGCATCGCTCCAGTTTCTTGTACCTAAGACCAGGTTACGACAGGGGCCACGGGGAAGGCTGTTCTGCAAAGGCTGTTGTGAAGGCAGATCTGCTACTTTTTCGCACAGATGTCTGGAAATACGCACCGGTGGTGCGTGCTGCTAGGATGCTGAATGTAGTTGCACAACGTCTAGATATATTCTACTGTACGTTGGCGAGTTCGAGAGGATGACGTTACAATATCTGACACAAAATTTATAGTTACTATTATAATGTATTAATGTCCACTATGTTGCATTAGGTTTTCTGTAATGACATATGTGATTTGTTTTATAAATAATTAAATACTATTACTAAGAGGTTTTCTACCTGAATACATTAATTATATTTAGCTAAAATCTCCAATCGAACGATAATTGTCTTAATCTGTGCACATATGTACTTCAATAACTGGATTGGCGAAATAATACTTCTTATATTATGTAGCCACATACCAAAAAGACCTACCAACCACTAAAAGACTAAGAACCACAAAGCTGTATTGTACATGATGCAAGTAGCTGATGTGGTCTACACATACGAGCTCCTCGCGGGCTCTATGCGCATATTACTTGCGTGGGCTGTATGGGCGAGCTATTTATTCGGGTTACTTATATCTAGCGATGTTTTTCAAAATGGTTTAAAGAAAAATACATACTTCTTTCGCAAGTGCCGCCACGTTTTACCCGCGTCGTATGCCTATAAGACGAATAACTCAAATTAATCATAAATTTCCTTGCCCTGCCACTATTTTCCTTACGCGATCGTCAAACCTGCGACCCCAATGAATGTAGACCGTTGTACCTGTGCAAAACCATAAACTTTTCTTGAAAAAAGAGATGTCGATTTCAGTTTTTATTACCATCATAATACCTCACATGAGAAAAATACTGAAGGAATAAAATAATTTAACACGTAGAGATTATGCAGATTCCATTTTCATTTTCTTGAACATAAATATAAATATACACACATACATTAAGCGTATATAAATATAGCTATGCTATATACGAAATGTGCTTTAATTTAAATTCTCTGCTGCGGCGAATAAATCAGCCACGGCTAGTGTTGGCAGCTGTCCTCAAATCCCGGGATTCTAACTTCATCGTAATAAATCTCAACAAAATTAAATTCTTTTGTCATGCCGTGCTTATATTATTTGGCTATTATATTTTATACTTTAGTGAGTTATGTATATATCATTGCGTATAAAGAGTTGACTAATATTTCCTTTCTTTTCTCTATTATGTTTGTGTGTAAGTTGGCGTTCATAGATATTTAAAGGAATCTTTAACAATATAAGGATACGTAAGAATGCTTTTAAGAAAGCAACAACTAATACTATTCTTTATATCTTTATTTTGTTTTTATCGTTGTATTATCTGTATGGGTATGTAATGATCATAAAAAAGTATCCAAACTCAGTACAATAATCTTGAATTTGATTGTTGTTAATCTGTTAACATAACTTTGCGCTACGAAAAAATGTACCTTGCAAGCTTCAAAAGCTGAGATTTCTAGTACTCATAATATATCAATAAAAGCCCGTTAATATTGTTAAGTGCTGGGTTCGAGGGGTAAGAATGTGAACAATATCACCGACTAAAACGTTTTATTCTAGCACACAATTAAATTTGAAACACAACAAACCCTATACTACACTTTTCCACTGTAACTGCTTCAAACTCCGTAGTATTTTCGCTACCGTTCGCTTTGATGAATACTTGACCGCTTACGATTGTAAACTGACTCGGCGAGCGCTGGCTTTCCCCTTTTAATCGCGGTTAAAGCGTTTCCGGAGTTTTCTAGAAACGTCATACCCGGTATGTAAACAATGCAAATATTCGCGAATGTGCCAGCTTTCTCTCTACTCTACTCGTACCGACGAATCTACGTAGTTCCGTAAGTATTCAATAGATGGCGCTGTAATAAATTATTAGACGGAACTGCCGAGTCTGCCACACAATGCCGAGAGATAGCACTGGATGTAACAATCATAGAGAAGTATATTTATATTGGGTAATACAGTGGCAACTTCGATATTTTAAGCGATAGTATCGCCACCTACAAATTGTGCGGTAAAGTGGTAGTATCTTTTTCTGACAATAGATGTCGCTTATTTATGTTTATTATTGTGCTTCTGAATTTAATTTTATTTAAATAACTGGGTATTAAAATAAAACTATGCTGTAAAGTAACAAGTAATCTTTATTTTTCATCATTTTCTCACATTTAAATACATTACAGAATAAATAAATGGCCAAAATCACAAAATAGGTATTTATTTCATATTGCTATTATGATTTGTCATAACTGCCTAATGAACTGTGGAAAGACCGATGAAAGTGTTTGGATTCCTGAAATACTCGGAGGAACTAAAGCTCAACTCAACGCGAATATCACGGAATACAAAAGTAAATGCGCACGAGCACGTAAACAAGCCGGCCGCCATTATCTATTTGAAATGTCAACTGAAACCACACCATAAAACGTATTTCTACCACACCAGTACCATTTCTTTAAAAAAATAAACTTAAATTAAGCCTGAAGCTTATTTTCACACTTTTCTAACGGAAAAAATAATTACTAGAATTATCTGATCTCAGTTAATCGTAGAATTAATATAATTTTTGCCGATTTTTAGTAGAATTCAAAGGTCACTATTAATACAAATTCTACGGAAATTCATTATATATTTTATACTTGCAACATAGATGAATTTAGTTCGCGCACATTTTACAGAGGGAGCTAGCGGTGAAGATTTTCATGAATGTAGGGAAGATTCCAACCCATGGTAACAATACTGTCACGAACCTCCTTCCTTACGGTCTCGTCTACGATACCGGGACCTCACAGCGGACTATTGAGCTAAATCCATCACGCTTACGACACAAGCAAAGCGTCCGTCCATACACATTGTTGAAACGTCACTTTAATCCGATCTCTTTTTCCAAATCCCACATGCCGAATACCGCTAACCCACATCACTAGCGTCAATATTTGCATATAGCGAGATAACCCAAATCGTGGGGATGTAAAAAATACGTACGTAACGCTTTTGCTAAATGACCTGAGTGATAACGACAAATATGGTTCACGGACGACTGCCGACGGATGCTTGGTGCTTTTGTCGAGATCTGTAACGTACCCCAAGATTTATTGTTTATTTTTAATTTACCTTGTGGCTCCGTATTTGTATTTATATTTCTGTGTTAATGTAGGGAACGTAAACGTAGGTGTGTACCTATTTGACGTAGTAAATGTTGTTTTAATTTTACGGAGGTTTGTTCTAACGACAGCCTTATTTATATTTATTTTGTGTGTTGTATAGTATGTCCACAGTTAACACTTCTTGCCTAATTTAGTAAAGAAATATGGCGTACTGATAACTAAAGGTAATGCATAGTGACCCATGTATATGTTTTGTCATCTCTATTTATTAAAAAATGAATTTAGACTGAAAGCAGTAATTAAATAATTTTGGTAGTTTACTAAATAAGACAAGAAAGCGAAAATTGTCTACATCCTTTCTTAATATAGTAAATATGAGTGAGTTGTTTGTTTGTTACGCTCTCGTGCCTTAACGACTTAACCCATCATCATGAAATTTTGCATACACGGTATCAAGGGTAGATAAAAGGACATAGAGTACCTTCCGTTCTGAAAAAGAACTGCTCCCGATGAACATAAATTAATTGACAACATCTACATTAATGCGAGCGAAGCCGCGAGCAAAATCTAGACCCATATAATTGTAAAGTATGTTCACAACTTGTAAATGATTTGCTTTGCATGCTAAGGATAAATACATTTAATAACTTAATTATGTATCAGCGTATAGCGTGGGAAACTGCGCGATGCGCTTTTAATAGAGATATCCTTACTTCCTAACTTATAATATAAATGTGGATTGGATTTTGTTTGCCTGTTTTGATATAACAGGCACTGTCACGCTTAGATTGTGTAGAATTTGACAAGCTTACAGTCTCTAGGAGAAAGCTAGTGTTTCTGGCTTTGCACTGATAATGATATCAGTCCTGTAAATAAATTTTCCTACTGCTGAGCACGAGCCTATTCTCAGGGTGAGATGGATGACACCATAGTCCACCACGCTAGCACCTTTCTAGTTATTAGTCGTATTGTCATCAAGACTTAAGAGGTTTGATAAAAATCATTAAATCTTAGCTTTTAGACATCTAATAAAGAACATTTTTAAGGGTTGTCTTTATATAATTATGCAAAACCCGAGCCTACGTGATTACTGGCATTCAGGATCTTATAATCAGCCTTTTAGAGTAGGGTTACCATCAATAGAAAAATAAACATAATCCATGATATTTTTATAAATTGAACTATTATATACGGCTTTTATCGCGTTGTTTATTTGACACTTTATTACATAATTTAGAAACTGTTACACTACATACTGCTACTATTAAACTTTACTAATTTTTAAGCTAATTAAATTATTAAAACTATTAAAACAATTTATATTTAAGTTTATACTTTCCCCGACGTTTCGGTTGTATTTCAGCAGCCACGCCACAACGCGATGAAATCCGTATATAGTAGTTTAATTTCAATGAATAACATTCGCATAAACAGAAGACAATATCATGATATTTTTCACGTGAGTCAGAATATTTTTAAGTTGGCTAGAGACATTTTGAATATAGGTACAATTGTTATTCATATCTTAAGACCGTAAAGATAAAGGATTAGTGTCCTAAATTGGAAACATCTTTAGGAATGTGTCCATATAATAAAAGGTTGCAACCAAATGATATTGTTGAAGGTGTACTACTGTCAGTTTGACCAGTGGTATCTTTACTTTGTACTAGAGTAACTGAAAGTCCGTGGTTTTGCTAGGTTGGTAGCATAGTTAATCAGTTACAGTCAAAGTCTTAATGAATAATTGATGAATATTGATTTACAAACATATATAAGTAAGCGATGGCAGAAAATTAAATGCTCTACATGGTTTAATCTATATCAGTAATACCATTTTACCATTTATATTACGGCTTTAGTACGCCCAAATATATATATGTTAATCTTATTTGCCAGTATTCCTATAAATAAGTCAGCTGTTAAAATAATATTGAAATGTTCTGAAAACTGAAAACGGGACATATCCTAAAAAATATTCGAACGTTAGACCTCCTTACCAAAAAGGGGACATTGAAATTATTTTAATTCTAAAAGGTAAAAGGTTATTAAGTCGTGTTTACAAAGAAAAGTACTTTTATAATCAAACGGAGCCTTTTTTCTGAATAAGAAGTTTTAGCGTTAATTTTATCTCAAAGTTTTTGAGATTTTCGCCAAGTTTTTTGTATTGTTTGTGTTTTAGGTACAGCTATTTTTGTGCCGTTCGCTTTGTTCGTTCAAGAGCACTGAAAAGCATCTCAGTACACTTGAGACACGACAGAAACTTTATCTAGATAGGTATCTTTTTTATGAAGCATCAAAAAATATATCTTTTCTAAATTAAGATCTTTCGGTCTTAATTCACTATTAACTTATTTAAGACCTTAAAGTGATTGATATAATGACAAGAATGGAGAGGCATGTTACATTATAATAATAATAATACACATATTATGAGAAGGTTCCTGTCTCTGAAGTCCCAACAACTTTCGCGCTTAGGTATTGATTCCAATGGGACCTCATGCTGTATAAATTATAATGAATTTCATCATTTTTGGCGCAACAGCTTTGGCGAACTTACTACTAAAACCACTAAGCTATGCGTGCAGTAAAATATTACCTAATTCTGGGTTGCTAGTGATCGCGATCACAGCAACCCTTATTTTTCTTGCCAGAAAACCTGTATTTCTTAGATTCAAGACCTTATGATTCATAGCCAACATATTAGCCGGTAGACCAACAAGTCAAATAGCAGTTAAATACTTAATAAATTTTCCATATTTGTTAGGAAAATGTTAGTATACATAATACCAACCAGTAATACGGCGCTAATAGGTACTTACAATGAGATTATTGCAGCGAACGAAAAAAGTGTTCTATTTGTGTTGATTGATCACTGATATTTTCTTTTTTGTGTTAGGTTCGTAACACACTAAGCATGTAGAGCCGTTGAGCTACGTAAAGACACTAGGCAAATTTTCCTTGTTGCTAATCCTAAAAATAATTTTCATAATCCTATTTATTCGGTGGTTTTAGATATTTCGACAATACAAATGTGATGCATTAGGGCTTGGTAAACAGCAAAATGCAAAACCTGTTTGTCATCGAGATTTGCGTTGGATTAAATATTGCTGAAAAGCAATACAGCAATTTACTGTACTTGAAATACTTTATTAAACTAGCGGTCGCCGAATGCTCGAAATTAGACCAAAGTTTGCCTGTAATATATTGCTGATATATAATTACAGTTTCTTATCTATGTGATATATGTCATTATATATTGATGTATGTAACCATAGTTACGCGCTTTGACTGCGTGTGTCAAATGCATGGTTGTGTGCGTGTAGTGTTTTTTCATTAATTTAATGTATTTCTAATGCATATTTTATATAAATATTAGGATTCGCCCCTCCTTCTCCATATAAACTTTAACTGTGCCAAATTTCATACTCCTCCGTTTGCGCAATTTTCATAAAAAGGGGTACAACATTTTTGCTTCATGTATTAATATATAGATATTATTATTACCTAGATGCTGTTGCTTTATGTTACTTGTGGCGCAAAAGTAGTGTATACGACTGCTGTTCATAAGGTTACGGGTTTGAATCTCGGGTTGCCAACAATGAGTTATTGAGTTTTTCTGGCATGAAATTATCAATAGCAGCCTGGAGTTAGGAGGCTGGCTGTGGCACATATCTTCGTGCCTCGAAAAGCACGTTAAGGACACAAATATATGAAAGCAGATTTTATATATATATATATATTTTATATATATGTCTATTTCGGGTCTCTCACTTTGACGTTGCAGCGGTAATGTGTGAATCTTGTGCATGAGGTCACGGTATTGATTCCCAAAAATAATCTCGGGCAGTGTTATTGGGTTTTCCTGTAAATACATTCGAAATTACAGCATGGAACTCTATATTTGTGCCCCAAAGACAGCAACAGTGCTCGGCCCATTTTACCCGGGCTAGAACTATAGGTGAAAACTCTAGCAAAATACAGGTGTAATACAACTCTGCCTGCCAATATACTGGCACTATATATAACGCCTAATAGCCCAGACCGATGATGTAGTACCACCCTTAACAGGATATGGAAATAATGAGCTTATTTTGCGGCTGATTGCCCCAATATTGCTCATTCAGACCAGACTAATGCGTTGGACTATTTTCTGAGCTCATTTTTGGTAACTTTCATTGTATATAACCACTTTTGTTCTCGAGCTTTATACGTTTGTGTATTAAATAGGCTCGTTAGCTTTCGTTGTGTGACATTATTTTTATTCATGACGCGTATAATGATTGGATATATGTTATATTATTTGTGTAAAGATATTATCACGATTCTATATTTACTTAAATGGGTTGTAGTTTCGGTGCCTCGGTGTGGCAGCGGTAGTGAATGCGATTGCTGTGTATGAGACCTTTGATTCCCGGGTCTAGGAAAGTTTTAGTGGATAATTCTGTTGAGAAATTCTCAGTAGCAGCACAGAGTCTGAACCCGGTACAGGCAATAGGCTCGCCTCATTAGATGGCACTTAGGAGCATAGTAAATATAATATGGGTGTCATAAACCTCTGCCTATCTTTTTGGGTATAGATGTACTACATTTAAGCAGCTGTTGAGGTAGTAGAGATTAACACATTTTATTGATGTAGTGTATTTTTGGAATTATGTAAAGGTTTGTTTTAAAAACAGTGCCAGTTGTTTTCTTGCCAGAATTATTTTCAGAGGCTTTACTTGTAACTTGCAACATATAACTGGTATAAAGACTGCACTAGTTACTTGTTACCGCATATATCGAATCAATAATGAGCTATTTGCTTAGTGCACAAATGTATTTTTCCAACTGTTCTATTAACATTTCATGGGTGGCCAGCTTTGCAGAACGTGTATCAAGCTCCATACACGTTCTGCAAAGCTGGCCACCCATTAAATGTTATATAAACTCATAATGTAGTAAATTAATCCTATTTTGTTCTCTTTGTAAAGCTTACAGCCATTTTAAAGCAGCTTAAAAAGGTTTTTAAATATTCCAATTGTATATTCCTTTCGATTTGATCAAGGGACACATCGTATATTGTGCCTTTAGTCGATGCGAGAGGTTAGGCAATGTCGGCAGCGCTATTCTAATAGATGGATAAACTTTTACAAAAAAAGTTTTCTTTATTTGTAGCTCGGATAGCACGAGAAATTGTCAGTTCCAGATGTCATGAATATCTGTTACAGTCGTTAAATGAAGTCAGTCTTTAGCAGCTATGGTCACAGGAAAACTCTTCTCGTGACCATGGCTGCTGAAAAATAACTGAAACGCCGGGGAAAATGTAAATCTAAATAGTTTAATAAAATAATAATGTCAGTATCTTAATAGTATACTGCCTTTAAATCCGTATAAAGTAGTTTAATTTCAATCCGATCAGTAGTTTTTATATATAGCTAAAACAAACAGATAGTTTCGCTTAAGAAGTCCTCAATTAGGTGATTTGCGTAAGATTTTTATTTATGTCTTTAAAGTATACATCATATTTACAGTTAATCCTTACTAATAGATATCATACATGCGAATGTCAGTTTTTTTGTTACGGTTTCATGCCTTAACTACATGACCGATCATCATGAAATTAAAGGACATAGGGTACCTTTTATGTAGAAAAAGGTACAGTAACTAACCTAACCTATATTTTGCAAGCGAAGCCGTAGGCAAAATCTAGTAAAAGTATAATTAAAACAAATCCTCTAGGATTCGATTCGTTAGAAACCTTATGTTTAATAGAAACCCACTCAATAAAAACATTAGAAAAGTAGAATATTTCACATTGCGAGCACGGATTTCTACCTACGCTCTGACATTTATGTGATATGTTTTATTTATATGTTATCGTGAAGTTAATACAAATTACGTATGTAGGTGATACTTTTGATTTTATAAGCTCGAAGGAAAACTGATTTGTATCTTTTTTAGTTGTTGTAGATTTATATTTTAACGAATGAATAAGCATATATGAAATCCTAACTTATATTTTAAATGCGAATGTGACTGTTTGTTTGTTACGCTTTCACGCCTTAACCTCGATTATTTGTTTGTGGTAGTAGTAGACACAAATCGCGTAACTCTAAAAAGATACCTGGACGGGAGATACTTCCCCAATGAAATTTCTAAGTGGAAAGAGTGTGAAGTCTGCTGTGCTCTTTTAATACTTTAAGGCTTTATTGACATTGAGACCTCCGTTTGGTGAAGTAAGGAGCCTGTACTTTCCTAGCCCTCAATGTACATGTTTAGCCGCTGAATGTGCTGAGACGGTAAGCTGGATCAGATTCATGTAGAATCTTAACCTATTGAGTTGCAGCAGCACACCGACGGCTAATTATGTTTTTAAATCTGTCTGGCATCCAACAATGAACAGGTTGAAATCAATTTGACCACCTAACTTCAAAAGCTACAGGCAACGAAAGTTTTTACATAAACATATACATCGTGTAGCAGTGAGATATGGATATATTTTAAGGCCGTATGTGGTGGCTAACGTAAAACTGACAAAATTTTAAAGAAATGTATGGTCTAAAGACTACTACTACTAAGTACAGATTTTTTTTATAAATGTGTGAATAATAGTGTAAGGACACTATTATTCAAAATATACCAATATATTTCCAGTCAAATAATAAACAAATTTATGAATAAAATATAATTAATTAATTAATAATTCTGATAACATCCCAACATTTTTACTTTTGTTAACCAAAACTTTACGGCCTTAAAATACACCTTAATTTAGACTACAATTCCTAAGATCTACATATTATTGTCTTCTGTTTACGCGAATGTTGATTGAAATTAAACTACTATATATACGGTATACTAGTTAGTTATACTAGTTACGAAACACCACCAAATGTCAGACAATTTTGGGCCTCAAAAAGTATAGAAAGGGATATATTTCCCCAATAAAGATAATCTTAATTAGATTATACAGCACCAATAAACTAAGACCTCTATTTGATTACAAGTGCTTCGTAAACATGAGGCGATAAAATGAAATGAGAGGTCAGGGCGTACTGGTTACGATGTAAGGTTGTTCCCGACGTCTCAATCGATATTATTTGTTTAGTTAATAAATGAAATAATAGTGATTGAGCGTTATATCGACATTTAGATCTGATATCGATATTAATACTCGTAAATGTAGTAAATGAGACAGAATAATAAGTGTTTTATTTCATTTATTGGTTGTATTCTTTTCTCGCCTTAGGAAATAAATGGTAAGATCGGTCTGAATATGATATTCAATTTTGTCTATCGGGTTTTGTTCTCTTCTAATACAAATATATTGAGATAACGTGTATTCAAATCTGAAACAGTCTGATTGAACAAGAAGATGCAGAAGACTGTTTTTAATATAACCTACTTTTACACGAGCGATGCCGCAGGTACATACTAGTTTTTCTATAAAGTGTTACTTTCTCTATCCACACTGCAGCTATACTTCTCTGCCTATCCTTTTAAGTATATAAATACAAAAATCTATGTAATCTATGTATGTGTGTTAATACTTCTGCATTAGTTTATTTCAAACGAACTACTGAGAAGGTTTCGAACAAATGTTTGGTTAGAATAAAATTATCTTCAAATGGCTAGTCTCTTTAAATGTTAATCCGAGTTTAGTGTCTCACATACTATTTACAGTATAGCATAGTGTGTTTAGTTTGTGTAAGCCTTATTTATATGCAGTCTTCTTACATGCTGTGCGGTGATGTAACCAAACTAATCATGGTCGCAAAAGTGAAACAGGTTTTGTAAATTACTTTGTATAACTATTACAAAGTAAACAAAACCAATTTACATGCGTAAGCTTGCGTATGATACATGCACAAGCTATTCGTGCATTATGTTTACATGGTCGCCTTGTTACTGCCATTGCGCTAAGTATTATAGGTTTGACCCCACACGGGACCAAAATTGTGTGACCTTCAAATAGATGTTCTGAGTCTGGGAGCTCTTTGTATTCATTATTAGAATGTTTGACTCAATGCAAATGCGAGAGTTATCTTTCTATAAAAAGAAAAATTAATGGCCAATTTTCTGTAACATAAAGAAAAATAATGCTGAAAGAGATTTTAAGATATATTTTTAGTTCTTGGCTTCCTAAACAACTTAACTGAATGTCTTTGTCGAGAAATTCCATTAATTATTTCTTTTGAAGTCTGAAGTTGAATGAAACTTAGATAATGTCGAGTTATAATTTTCTTTGACGTGAAAACATCCTATCTCTTGCTGTTATTGTTAGTGAAAAGAAATAATTGCGATTTATGATATTGTCTATCTTGTGTTTATTAATAGAAAGTTAGAAATCTCACTTCCTAATATTATTAGGTAAGAGCGTGTTATAATTTCGAATTTTAAATGTAATTTATTTATTTGAGCTTTGTTTTTAAATGATTTTCAATCTGCCAATTGTTGAAATGTCAAACATAATTGAAAATCTATTGTGTCTGGCCTCCAGTGTGCTGCTGCGTCTCTACCTATAGGCTAATACACTATACTGACTAAAATAATTGTGTATGATAAATTCAATATTTGTAGTCTCTTACTATACATAGTTTTTTTTAAGTTTTAGATGCGTAATTTGCAAATTACGCATCTAAAACTTTAAAACTACGCAATTTACGCATCTAAAACCTATATTTACATAGTAAAAAGATTACATATATAATGATATTCCACCTATAATACACTTTTCAAATATAATACACTATCAAGGGTGTAGCAATGATAACCTTTAAGGGTCACAGTTAAAACATAATAAACTCTCAAATCAAAAGGGCTTATTTGTTCAGCTTTAGCAGGGTTTTTGAACAGCCACGTATTAGACCGCACAGCCTAATTTAAAGATCACAGTGGGCAAATTTGACGAATATTCGCGCCGTGCCTTCAAATGGGATTAACTTAGACCTCTGACGTCATAAAGATGGCGGGCAGAAGTTTAAATTGGCGCGAAATTGAGTTCCTTTATACAGTATTGTGCCTTTAGCTCTTTGGGTGCTAGATTAATCATTTTGCACTAGTTTTGGCAGCCGCTGTGCTTGCGGGATGGATGTTTGCGTAACGTTCACGGGTTAGCAGAGATTATCGTGAGATTCTGAGCGTATTGACGGAACAGGGTGACGTTTGTTGATTCCTAAAAGGATTTTAACATATACGTAATTTCGATTGTATTGGAGTGTTGCCTGTCTGTTGCCAATTGGTGCCGATTCTAATATCATCACCGTAAATCCCACATGAACATATGCAAATTCAAATTATATATTTTACGAATATGGGTACATGTGATGTTAACAATAAATGTATTTAATAGGTATCACCATAATCATCTGTATAGCATGCAGAATTGTTTTCTATTAAACAATTTAATAAAATAAATCGTAAAACTGGCAATATGCTTAGGTATGAATAATAAGGATAATAAATATTAACAAAATTAAATATATTTCTATATATATAAAAATCTCGTGTCACGGTGTTTGTGGTCGCACTCCTCCGAAACGGCTTGACCGATTTTTATGAAAGTTTCATGTATATTTGGTAGGTATGAGAATAGGTTGTACCGCTAGGTAATTAGGCTACGAGCCGTGGGAACGGAGTACTAAACATTTACAAGAATAAAACCACGGTGACAGCTAGTGTAAATATATAATGTACATACGTACCAGTTATCATTAAATTTGCGCGTAGAAAAGGAACAAGCAGATAAATACACGACACAGATCGTTTAGCATTTATAATAATGAATACTGCCCGGGACTTAGCCCGCGTTTGGCCCACGGGAACGCTTATTGGGACATAAAGTGTTCTATCGGTTAATTGAGGGTATGGTCTACCTTTCTGTTCAGTGATTTACGTTTACCAAACATCTAAGCATCGTTTCAAACTTTCACTTTTATAATATTAGTAGGATAGGGTAGTGTAATTGTGGTTCGAACAAAATTGTAATTGGTTTTTTATCAAGAAATTCTTAGTAGCAACATGGAGTCTTGGCACTGTACCCGGTAAACGGCAACACGCTCTCTTTCTTTTTCATGGGACCTAAAACATACCTGGCGAAATATTGTCTATACTAATATTATAAAGAGGAAAGATTTGATTTTTCTTTGTTCGTTTGTAAGGATTTAACTCAAGAAATACTCAACCGATTTTAAAAATTCTTTCATACTTAGAAAGCTACATATCACCGATTAACATAGGCTATACTTAAATACAAAAAAAAATAAAAGAAAAAATACTTTTTAGAAACAAGCTTTTATTATGTTTTTGTTAATAAAAATAACTAAAATTTAAAAATAATAATTTATACCTGGTAATAAAAATATCATTTCAAGGCACGTTTTTTTTTAACGTGGTGGTATGCTTTGATGCATACTTCTTCGCGGGGCGACGGAGAGGTTATGTCGGACTCACCGGAGAAATATGGTGAGTGACATCCCGGTAATACCGACTGACCCTACCACGGTGTTCCTCGACATAACCGCAATCGGCGGGGCCGCGCGAATCGCTTTCACATGCAATCGCGACCCCGCCGAGGTTTCGGCCTACCGTATGAAACGGCAGGCCACTACACAAATAGACTACCACTAATTTTATCCCTACTGTCCCCCTGAAGCCCTCCCTCAAGGGGACAGTAGGGATGGACATCCGGCGACCAGCTCTGCGGTTGGGAAGAGGGTTTAAGCGTTCCCTCTTCCGCTCCGCCGCCTCCTTGATGGAAATCACTTCCTCACAGAAGGAGGCGACTGCGTTCCACGACCTCTCACTCCGGACCATAGACTGAACTACGGCAGGGAGCGAGAGGGTAACTAATCCGACTGCCGCGATCAACTCACGGCGCTGCGATACCCAGGCGGGATCCGCCAAAGTGTACAGCGCCGTGTCCACAACAACGTCGCGGCAGACGCCGCAGTGGTGACAACCGGGCGTCTCTTGCCGGCCTATGCGACACAGGAATTGGCCAAAACAACCATGGCCAGTCATTACCTGTGTCAGCCGGAAGGTGAGGGCGCCATGCCGCCTCTCCAGCCATTCCTCAAACACGGGACTTACCGCCACGATCGTGGCGTGCCCGATTATATAGGTACCTACATTGCAACCTTTAACGATAATTAACCACATTCGTCTACGTCACAATGTGATTCGTCACACACGGGATTTTTCTGAATCTGGGTGTATTATGTGTCCGTTAATTAAATGTTTGTAATGTACCCGCGACACAGTGCTCGACTTGTAATGGCACACGTCCCTAAAAATTATGTGTAAAGTTTGTGAAGATGTTTGTGTACATATATTTGAAATGTATTTTGCACTTCTTTGTTTTCTCATGTTTAGTGAATTGTTGTTATTGAGAATAAATATTTTTAATCAAAAATCTTTATTAATCACGCACCCAAACTAGACTACGGTCGTACACACTGAAACATTTTATCTTAATATCAGATTTACGCAGGCAAAGCCAAAGCAGTAGCTATTATTTGTATAGACTAAACTTCTGCTCCTAATCTTGAGTTTGTCCTGGGTCAAACTGAGGACGAGATCAAAAGAAGATGCCACAAAATACTTATTCAGATAAAGCTATTTAGGTGCTATTTCAAAAGAGCGAACGTATGGCATATAACGATTCATACCGGAGATGATTTGTGACAAAGTTAAATAGAACCTCAATGTGACCGCAAAATGAAGCTTTATAAGACTACGTGAAATTTGTTTTTATCAAATTTTAGAGTTATGTCTTTGGTAATCTGGTATTAGGTACTTACCTACTGGTACACAATTAATGATTATGATTATTATATTAAAATCATAATCATTAGTTTGTGGATCATAGGTTGGTATAGAGTTCTTGCGACTTTGTTATAAGTACGCTGTAGTGTGTAAGTGCATAACCCATGTAATCCATGTTAATTATTTCATCATTTATAATGTACACGTGTAACCCCATTATCCTAATTATATTTAAGCAATGTTTAATATGAATAAATGTTCAGTCTTAATTATGATTTCGGTGTTTTAATTCGTCTCCTAATACACTCCGTACATGGCGACCCTGCCAGTAGCCGAGCAGCCGCGCGACTCGGTTATTTGATACGACTTTGCCTAAAAAAGAGTGGAACTTTTATTAGACTTTGTGCATAACGTAGTGGAAAATAATTGAAGCAATAATTATGGCGCGATTAGAACAAAGACATCGATCTGTCGATTCGGACGTTGCGATTCGTGTGTTTCGTGAATCTTCAAATCATCGTGATGGGTAACCAAAAATCCCAGGAAGTTGTTATCGCTCAGAACGCAGCGGATGGGAAGAATGTGGCCAGGGCAGATGAAATACAACAACATATGTCCACTACAAATTTACTGCTCATGGTCATGTGTATAGGCATGCTTCTGGGTGTGCTATATTTCGCATATGTGCTATTCAAAAAATGCCATATGCAATGGATATCGCGGCAGATCAATAGAGCTGCATTGAGAGCGTCTTTCTTTCGGCGACCACCAGAAATCTCCGGGTGTCTTGAGAGCAAAGCTCAGGCACAGGCTCCGAATAAACTGTATGGAGGTGTTGTGTAAAATAGGTTTGAAGTGCGTGGTTCGATATCGATATGTGCCTGGTTAAATAAAGTGCGTGTGTTGACAAAAGTTCGGTTAAATCTATAAAAAGCGTGCAGATTGTGCGTACGGTACGGCTCGCGTAACACGGTATACAACGGAAACTATAGCTGTATTTAATGGACTATTTAGTGGACTTTAGTTGTTATTAATATAATGCACTATAGTATAATAATATGACGTACATACATATATTGTACTTGAATAATGTTTGATCAAATTTTGGTGGTAAGTTATGGCAATCTACTTACAGTCTTTATATAATGAATTAAAAGAAATTCGATCATATTTAATAAAAATAGGCCCTAAAAGGAGGCAAGGTAATATTTTAGTAAATAAATTAATTGAAGCTAATAAAATATATGAGCGATATAAAGAGTGGCTTAATGAGTATAATTTAAAATTAAGCAAACATGATGATGAACTAGTGCATAGTTTTTGCAAACAGATTTTAGCATTATATAACGAGATAACTGATTTATGTCAAAGTGAAACATCGAGCTCTGAAACTATTTTAACAATGAATACTTTTGATTTGAAAATTGCTCTGCAGTTATTGCCCTGTATGACAGATACTGTGGCCAACACTAAGCAATTAATAGATAACATCGAATATTATAATTCTTTATTAGAGAGAGAAGCGTGTAAACAAAATTTAATCAATTTTATTTTAAAAAGTAGATTGTCTCAAGCTGCGAAGTTAAGATTAAATACTAGTTATGCAAATGTGAATGATTTGATTTTGGATATGAAAAGAGAACTTTTACCACGTAAGGCGTCAACTGCAATCTCAAGTAAATTGGAGAACATTAAACAAAATAATTTACCTATTTCAGATTATGGCCAGCAAATATCAGAATTGTTTGTGGACCTTACGATATCGCAAGCGAATGGAAATTCAGAAAATTATAAAATATTGAAGCCTTTAAATGAAAATATAGCTATTAAAAAATTCGCTGAAGGTTTGCGAAATCGTAGGCTCAGTACGATCATAGCCGCTAGGAATTTCGCCACCTTAAAGGACGCAATCCAAGGGGCTCTCGATGAGGAAGGCACCAGTACATCCGCTTCTGGGGAAATGTTGGGTATGAATAAAAATAATTATTTTAATTCCAATTATAGAGGTCATCATTTTAGAGGTCAGCGAGGAAGATACAACAACCAGTCTCCCTCTTATACTTCTTATAGGGGTCAAGGTCGAGGTTTTCGAGGCAACCAGCGAGGGCAGAATCATCAGTTCGCCTTCAGGGGTACTTCAATGCGAGGTCACCAGTTTCGAGGTCAGCAGAATGCAGGTATGACTAGAGGAAACCAAAGGATAAGCCAACAGCCAAATGTTCACATTATGACTGAAAACCAGCCCGTAAATTCTATAAATACAGAAAATTTTTTTCGTGACTAATGAAATTAATCATACAATTTTATCTTGCCATAGTGATTTTTACATAAATTTTTTAGTAAATGGCGTAACATTTCCTTTTTTATTAGATACTGGCGCATCCTTGTGTGCAATTAAATATAAACATGTTTTAGATTTGAATCTTACGATATACAGTGAAGATATAATTATCAATGGTCTCGGGGGCAAAGTCCAAGCAATTGGATATGTGTTTATACAATTGAGGTGCGATGATTTAATTGTTAGTCATAAGTTTTATGTAATTGATACATTGCCAATTAAGTGTAGCGGTATAATCGGTAGAGATTTTTTAAGCAATGGTAAAGGTTCAATTCCGTTTTAGATTTCAATAAAAATATTTTGACAATGCGTGATAGTTTAAATAAAATAATTAATTTACCCATTAGAAATACATTTAATAGTCAATTGGAAATATCTCCTAGGTGCGAGTCTGTTCATTATATTCAGACAAACTGTCAGGAAGATTGTGTGCTTTTTTCAACTGAGATACAAGATGGTATTTATTTAGCTAGTTCAATTGCTACTCCTTTAAATGGCGTTATACCTATTAAAATACTGAATACAACGGCAGATTGTGTAACTTTGCCAAAAATAAATTTTGATATACATAAATTAAGTGATTATAATATTTGTTCTTTTAATAAAGTAGAAAATAAAGCAGAGAGAGTAAAACAGCTATTTTCTTGTATGAATTTTTCACATATGAATAATGAGGAACAGACTTATATCGAAAATTTATGCGCCAAGTATGCTGATATTTTTTATTTACCGGGTGATAAATTAAAGACAACTAATATTTATACACATACTATAACTTTAAAACCAGATACCACTCCAATATTTTCTAAGCAGCATAGGTTACCTCAAGCTCAGAAACATGAAATTAAACAACAGATAGATAAAATGATTGAAGAAGGCATAGCAGAACCAAGTCAAAGCGATTGGTCTAGTCCTGTGTTGTTAGTTCCGAAAAAAGCGGACTCAACAGGCGCTAAAAAATGGCGATTAGTTGTTGACTATCGAAAGTTGAACAATTGTATAGTCGATGACAAGTACCCTTTACCGGATATTACTGAGATATTAGAGTCTTTGTCTGGGAGTGTTTATTTCAGTCATTTAGATTTACACCAAGGGTACTATAATGTAAATTTAGATGAAAACAGCCGAAAATTAACAGCATTTGGTTCTGGTCAATATCAAATGACCAGAATGCCAATGGGTTTAAAGACAAGTCCTAGTTCCTTCTCTCGCATGATGAACATAGCTTTAGCAGGTCTTAACTACGAAAAATGCTTAATATATTTGGACGATTTAGTCTGTTTCGGGAGATCATTAAATATTCATAACAAAAATTTACAGGATATTTTTGAAAGGTTACGTAAAGTCAATTTAAAACTAAACCCTTCTAAATGTGATTTCTTGAAAAAGGAAATTTTATACTTAGGTCATATAATATCTAATCAAGGCATACAACCTGATCCGGCAAAAATTGATACAGTAAAAAATTACCCATGTCCAAAAAATTGTGATGAAGTTAAGAGATTTGTAGCTTTTATAAATTATTACCGAAAGTTTATAGAAAAGTTTGCAGAAATCGCACAGCCTTTAAATGCACTTTGTAAAAAAAAAATGTACCATTTCATTGGGATCAAAAGTGTCAGCATGCATTTGAAACACTTAGAGAGAAAATTATTTCTCCTCCCATTCTACAATATCCCGATTTCTCGGAACAAAATGAATTTATTCTAGGGACAGACGCATCTAATTATGCCATAGGATCCGTTTTAGCGAATAAAGATGAACGTCCTGTTGCTTTTGCAAGCAGAACACTAAACAAAGCCGAAAAGAACTATCCTGTAATAGAGAAAGAATTATTGGCAATAGTGTGGGCGGTCAAATATTTTCGTCCATATTTGTATGGTAGACATTTTACGATTCGTACAGATCATAGACCCTTGATTTACCTTTTCAATATGAAAGATCCATCAAGTCGACTAATGAAATTCAGACTTGCTCTGGAAGAATATAATTTTAATGTAGAATATGTAAAAGGTTGTAATAATAGTGTTGCAGATGCTTTATCTAGAATTTCCTTAAATGAACTAAAAGAAATGCATGAGCATAATGTTAATGTTTTAACGCGTAGACAAGCCAAGAAGCTTCAAGATTCTTCGGTTGATATAGCACCCTCAGATAATTGGCCTGATCAACCAAATATCGTAGGGACTCATATTAAACCAAAGGAATCAGTAGAATTAGTGTTTATAGACTTGAAAAGTTATGAAAAATCAAGAAAGAGAATATAATAAATTATGAAACTGACTTATTTTGTTATGCAAGTAGTAAGCGAACAATTTTTATTAAATATTTAGAATCTCAATCGCGAAGTTCACGAGGTGACTTTGTGAGAGAGCTAGATAAAATATGTAAAGATATAAATGTTGAAGAAGTTTGTATAGTAAAAAATAAAGATAATACAGAATTTATTTGTAAATTGTTAGAAGCAATAAAGAATATGACAGATAGGTCCGGACCACGAATATGTATTATAAAAGATATAGAGCGAATAAATGATAAAGATGACAGACGTGTAATTTTAAACGACTTTCATCTCTTACCTAGTAGTGGCCATGCTGGTATGAGACGAATGTCAAATAATATTAAAAAATATTATTATTGGCCTGGAATTGACAAAGATGTAAAGGATTTTGTGAAACGTTGTGATAAGTGCCAACGGCAAAAATATTCAATTCCACATAAAGAGCCTATGAGCATTACAACGACAGCTAATTCAGCATTTGAAAAAGTATTTTTAGATCTAGTTGGACCATTAGAAACTGATAATGATAACTTTTCTTATATACTAACTTTACAGTGTGAACTCAGTAAATATGTTGAAGCTTACCCTTTAGTTTCCAAAAGGACTGATGATGTTGCAAAATCATTTGTTAATAATTTTATTCTTAGATATGGTGTTCCTAAGGAGATAGCTTCTGACAGAGGTAAGGAATTTATATCATCTACATTCAAAGAAATTTGTAAATTATTGCAAATTAAACAATTAAATTCTACTGCCTACCATCATCAAAGCATAGGGGCATTAGAAGTTTCTCATAAACATCTTAACTCTTTTCTTAGAATTCATACAGATAAGCACCCAGAGACTTGGAGCCATTGGCTTCCCTTTTGGTGTTTTGCATACAACACTTCGGTGCATTCCGAAACGAAGTTTACGCCTTATGAATTAGTATTTGGTAAAAGATGTATACTTCCAAGTAACTTGTGTAAAGATTTAGTTGATCCTATATATAATTATGAAAGTTATCCAAGTGAATTAAAATATCGTATACAGCTTTCACAGAAAGAAGCCAGAGATAATCTACTTAAAAGTAAATTCAATAGGAAGATAGGTTATGATAAATATACAAATCCAGTTACATATAAGGAAAATGATTTAGTGTTAGTGAAAAATGAAGTAGGTAACAAGCTCGATGACTTATTTTCAGGTCCTTACAAAGTTGTCAGGGACATACCACCAAATGTAGAAATTATGAAAAATAATAAGTTAGATATAGTACATAAAAATAGGACAAAATTATATATATCTTAATAAACATTATGATACTTATTATGATTATTTCAGTGTTATATTATATTACTATAAATGCAATTGTACTCTTTTATATATATACTCATTTATATAAAAAAAAAAAAAACTAATGTAATTGTTTTTTTTTCTATTAGAAGGGAGGTGTAGTGTGTAAGTGCATAACCCATGTAATCCATGTTAATTATTTCATCATTTATAATGTACACGTGTAACCCCATTATCCTAATTATATTTAAGCAATGTTTAATATGAATAAATGTTCAGTCTTAATTATGATTTCGGTGTTTTAATTCGTCTCCTAATACACTCCGTACACGCGATGGACTTGGTTGTACCACGTAATAGTATAATGTACAAATTGTTATATATGTTATAAGTACCTAAAATGACAATTAATATTTAAATACGCACTGATTATGTTCCTAGTATTATGTAGCATTTGGTTTCCGAAGCGGAAAACCTTTATATATTTTATTTTAGTAATATTAGACTGCCTGTCGTGGTGTTTTTAGATAGTTAAGACTTGTCTTTCTTCATTCTAGTTGGCAAGTACCTATGTTGGTATCTGACAGAGAAAATAAGCCGGTACGCTCGGGAGAGTAATACCAGAGTAGAAGTTACGGAAAATTTATAATTAGGAATTTAACACTCTCACTGCGATTCATCAAATTCAGGTTCTTATATCTATGTATTTCACTCACTCCTCTTCTTACATAATTATGTTTAATTTTTTTTTATAGATTCAGCAGACGTAATTGATAACTACCTACTTTTGTAATTACAAGCGATTATAACCTATTAGATTTTGCTCGCAGCTTCGCTCTGTTACACGCCACTTATGATGAGTCTTTTTAAAAAAAACGAATTTATAATTTCGTCACTATATTGACCCGAATACAAAATTTCAAATAATAAAAAATATTAGATCACAAAATAATGGGAAAAGGCACTCGCCTTTTCCCATTATTTTGTGATCTAACTTTGACCACTCGGTCAAAGTTGATGCTAAAAGAAGACTGCCTGTTTCTCACGGCTCTGCCGCCTACCGGGATACATGATATCTATGCTGAGTCATGTCTACTCTACGGAGGTCCCATACATAAAGGGGTATGTAACAGCTCGCATAAATGTTATGTTAAGGTTAAGCAATTCTTTTTCTGGATGAAAGGTACCCAATGTCCTTTCCTGTAACCGTGACATCGTGTATGCAAAATTTAATGATGGTTCATCGAGTATTTAAAGCGTGAAAGCGTAACAAACAAACAAATTCACATTCGCATTTATAATATTAGTTAGAATAAACGCTTACTCTCAGGTTTATAAGATATTTTCAACCCTAGTTCCATAAAAACCTTTTTCCCTCGTTCTATTCATTATCAAAGTCGTTATTCCAAAACAGAAAGGAGACGGGGATTTCTGGGCCTGACTGCTTTAAGTTAAGAAATGGTTTAAAAAAGTATTGTATTTTTCTATTGCAAAATATAAAAAATTAGCTTAATTCACAATCTGGAAGACGAGAAATCTTAAAAATAAGTTTATGTCACTAATAAAATAGGATATCGATTACTATAATCGATTAATGTGAATGTATTAAATAAAAAAACATAAAATCACTTGCACCAGATGATTGATTCAATCAAAGTAAATGTATTTAACAATAATTAACATAATGTCAACAGTTAAAAGTATTGAAATACTAACTTGATGAAAATAAATCTGTAAATTAATTCTCGTTTACAGATCGATTTATTACCTGTATTTGTCAACTGTATTTTTAATCTGTGCTAACAGTGACAGTTACCTGACTCTCAATCTATGATCATTCGTCTCGTATCGTTTACTGTGTGTGCGTTTTGAGTGTGTTTCCAGTTTTTTTATATATATTCCCCAACCAGTGCTTTCTTTCTACGGACTTCTGATCTTGCTTAACTTGTACGACCCTTGCTATCTTAACGGACACGGATAAACTCGTTTACTCGTCTGAATTTGGCTCGTTATTTTGGATTTTACGTCCTGCTTATCGATTGGATATTGACGCACATTGGATCGCTGTGTGAATTGTGGTATAGCGACTAGACGCTGTAATACACTGGGGCGACGAGCTTTAGATGATGAAACGACACTGTCAGTGATTCGTCAATGGCGTGCACCAGAACCTGTAAGTGCAACCTTTTGTTTGTTGGCTACCCAGCGTCTCTCACTATAGGTTCTTTTCTATGTTTTCCATAACCATTATGCAGGAGCAACACTAATGCTTAACGTCGTTTTTTAACGCGTTATTGGATACCTACTAAACATCGATTTTGAGAGGTTGATTTTCCATAAATCCTTTCTTAGTGGCGGCTTCATTATAAAAGAAACCTACCTACTGTAAAAAATCATGCTTGTTGCTACAATAGTTGACACTGCTTGTTAATAAGTGTTCCTAAACACGTTAATAATTATCGGCATTAAACCTAAGTGTGGCCCCTGCATTATACTTACAAATAAAATATAGATACTTAAACATATTATAATAGTCATATGAAGATTATTTACATGTAAAAACAACTAAAAACTTAAACTGACTGTATATTTTGCATTTTTATTTAAATTCTTTTCTCATCTTTCAGGTAAACAGCAGTGACTATATTTGCCAAGCTTGTTGGGATTTGGCTCAACAACCATCTGTTGATGAACCACAACAACTTGGCCACCGTAGTGTATGTCTCCGCTGTGGTCGTTCTCTTGCATCATGAGTCAGCTATCTACCACCTGCGCACTTCTTAGATGGTATTCTGATTATAATTGAAGATGAATAAAAGATAATTATTATTAAAATAGTGATTTTTATTTTAAAACATCACATCCTTGTCTTCCCTATATTTTAATCTATTTGTGAGTTTCCTAATATCCTCCCTCTCAATACAATACAGTAAATACTACAATTTATATAGTAAATAACTGTCTAGTAAAACAAAGTAGCAAGCGCAGCTCAAAAATCAGCTGTTTAGTATAGATTGTTGTCAACTTGTTGCATAACCTCACTTTTACTAAATCTCTTATAACTCTGCTCTCAGATTGCCAAAATCCGCAGAATTTTCAGAGATGGTTTAATAATATATAAGCTCTAAATTCATTTAACTTTCATCCTTTTACATCCAGGCCCAAGAATGTATAAAAGCGTATCCGTCTCCTTTACTTTCTCAAAAACACTTTATTAAAACAATTTAAAAATAGTGTACAATATTATTTCACACAATAACGCTCAAGCGATTTTTTGTAACTTTATTCAAAGAGGGTGAGTTTCTGGAAATTTATAAGTGGGTCACATAGAACCAGGGACTTGAAACGTTACTGAAAATAACGTTATGTACTGTTCTCGTAACGATAATTTGTAACGTTTCACTAGGATCGTAACGAAATTCTTTATTTTGTTCTAACTTTATGACATAACGGAACGAAATTTCTATTTTGTTTAATAACAGTATCAATAAAGTAACGTTATTACTATATCACGAAACGTAACATTATTTATTTTGTTATGCAACGTTGCCAGCTTTATCGTAACGTTATTGCAAGTTCGGCGCGGTCGCACCTTTCCGGGACTCTTGCGTGCAGAATGGTAAGAATGGCAACCTAGCATAAATTTTTCGTGTTTTTATATCTTATCCGATCTTGTCTAGTTTACTTTCGATCGAAGCCGTAGTTTGTTATTGTTTGACTTTGAAGTTTATTTGTATGTGCGATTAGTGTAACTACTATAAAATATAATTATTAAATCTACATTTATAAAGTATCTGTTAAATCATGGGTCGTAAAAAGAAGAATTTTGTATACAGATATTTTACTTTAAATGACGACAAAAATCTTCGCAATAGGATCTATATATATATTTTTTTATACTACTAAATCTGAATCTCCATACATACATAATTTAAAAAAAAACAATATTAAATACAATTTATCAGAAGGCGGTACATGGAGATCAACACTGCACTGGTACTGGTTACTGGCACTGCGTCAGCTATTGTTGCAGTATAGACTACAACGTTGGTATTCTCGCAGGCCTACTAAATGGTCACCGTAGCCTATCAACGCCTGCAATACCATAGGCATCACTTGCGCGTTGCTGACCTAGTAAAAATCTTTTAACGCCCTTTTTGAAGAACCTCATACTGTAGTTTAGTGGGAAAATCTGGGCAGGGAGTTCATTCCACAACCTGAGCGTCAGCGGGAGAAAATTCCTTTGGAACCGCTTGGTGCGTCACTAATTAGGTTGTAAGGTGTGAGAATGACATCCCTGCCGATGGCGAGCGGTGCGATGATAAAAAGTAGCTGAAGGCATCATCTCAAACAACTCATTAGAACACATTCCATTATACAAGCGGTAGAACACACAAAGGGAGGCAAAATTCCATCTGAGACTTAGTGGCTCAATACCGTCTGTGAGTTTGGGCTCATCGACAATTCTTAATGCTCGTCTTTGTACCGCGTCAAAAGGATCAAGCTGATATTTTGGTGCTCCTGCCCAAAGATGACTGCAGTACTTCATACGAGGCCGGACTTGCGACTTATATAGAAGCAGTCTTCGCCCTGCGGTGAAGTACCGCTTAGCTCTATTGAGCACACCAAGCTTTTTAGAAGACAGCTTGACCTTGCTCGGTACTGAACATCACTTGAGATGTCGAGGCCAAGGATTCCAATATTCTTGGAGATGGTGAGAGGCGTGTTCTGGAGTTGTGGAGACACAGTAAATGGGATTTTCTTAGCGGTGAACGCGCAGGCTTGTGTCTAAGCTGGGTTAAACACGACTAAATTTAGTCTTCCCCATTCAGACACTCTATCCAGAGTATTTCCGATTTCAGACACAAGTCGTTCGCGACTTTCCTCCCCTGTGGACCGAGGGATATTAGTGCGGCCCGTGGTATAAGTATCCACAGTACTGTCATCCGCATAGCAATGAATGCTATCAATTGACAACATATTATTGTCATGCAGCAGGAACAGCGTCGGTGATAACACAGAGCCTTGCGGGACGCCAGCATTTATGTCCATGCGGTTAGAGCAATCACCGTCAACCACAGTTTGGATGCATCTGCCGGACAAAAAGCTGGCAACCCATTCGCATAATACCTTGGGCAGTCCGTAAAATGGTTACTTCGATAGAAGACCTTTGTGCCAGCCCCGATCGGAGGATGCCTCACTTTGGCTCTCAATGGCTAGTGCACATCGGTGCGTGAGATACACGAGAAGGTCGCCAGTTGAGCGACGATGGCGGAAGCCGTATTGTCGGTCACTCAACAAATCGTATCCTCAAGGTACCTCAGCAGCCGAGAGTTAATCAGCCGCTCCATCACCTTTGAGAGGAGAGAAGTTATAGCGATAGGCCTGTAGTTCGATGGGTCAGATCTGTCACCTTTTTTTGGCACTGGGTGAACGAATGAGGTCTTCCATGAAAACGGAACTTGTCTTGTGGAATACGAAAGCGAGAAGAGGCGCGTCAATACTGGACACAACTCAGGAGCACACCGCTTTAGTACCACTGCCGGTATGCCATCTGGCCCGCTCGACTTATGAACATCTAGAGACATTAGTTCCCGCCGGACCTCACGTTGTGAAATTGAGATTTCCGGCATGGAATGACCGCACCACAGAATAGTAAGTGGTACGGCGCCTCCATCGCTCATAGTCGATTTTGAGGTAAAGAGAGAATCCAGCAAATCGGCCATCTCTTTGACACTATGGGCCAGATTACCATCGGGCTTTCGGAATGGTGGCAAGGATGACTGACAAAAATTACCTTCGGCAGCCTTGGCGAGGGACCAGAAAGAGCGACTCCCAGAAGGGAAGCTAGCAAGTCGCTCGCCAATTCTGCCGACGAAATCAAACTTAGCCCTGGCAACCACCCTCTTATTGAGCCTCGAGGCAGCATTTAGTTTGCGTTTCACTTCGGGGATGTTAGATTCCTTGTTAGTACAGGCCGTGGTCCAAGCCTCATAGGCAGATTGCTTTAAGGCTCTAGCATCTCTGCAGGACTGATAGAATCACGGTCGTTTTTTAATTCCTGCGGCGATTCGCGGGTTTGGGATGTAGCATCCCATTCCCACAAGCATCGCTGCGCAACGGCGCTAGCGCAGGTTTTGGGATCAGCTGAAGTGAAATAAAGCTGCCTCCACGAGTACCTGCGTAGAACTCTCACAGCCCATCCCAGTCTGCTGACTTATAGTGCCACACTCGACGCCATGTGGTGGGCCGGAGTGGATCTGCTTGCGCAAGTGGCACTCGCTCTCGAACAAGGCAGTGGTCAGAAGAACCAAAAGGTGCATCCACCTGGATGGAGTATCCATCCGAGCTCGTAGTCAGCAGAAGGTCCAATAAGGAGCTGGTGTGGATCTCTACGTCTGGTATTCTGGTAGGACTATGTACCAGTTGAGAAAACCCATAGGCCAGAGCAAACTCATGAGCAGACCTTTCCGCAAAGTCAGTGGACCGAGAACCGAGCCACTCTACGTGGTGGGCGTTAAAGTCTCCTAAGATCACTAATTCTGCAGAAGGGTACTGCTCAAGAACTTTGTCAGTCGACGATTGCAGATGCTCAAAGAGACAAGTCGTCTCTGCGTAACCGCTATAGGACCTGTAAAGACATGCATAGATACAGGTGTGGCCTCTGTAATATACGCGTACCCACAAAGCCGACAGGCCTCTGTCTTCAAGGCCATTAAGACGGCGACAGCAAATATCATCACGGACGTATATACAGACTCCTGCACGACGTACAAAATTGTGCTCTAACTTGTAGCCAGGCTATAGGAGATACGATATGTCGGTCGGGCATGATATTTGCGTCTCCCGTAAGGAAGAACAAGGTCGGCTTCGATGTCTCCATATGTTGATGGACAGCGTTGATGTTCGAGTGAAGTCCTCTTATGTTGCAGAAGTCCAACTGTAATGTGGATGAGGATGCCGCTGAATAAACATTTCTTCTATTCTTTATGGCCATATTTTAAAAAAGGGCGTATAAAGGATATCAGGAAATGCTGTACTGTCAGCGCAAAGGACAAAGACATGTTTACATCTCACCAGAGCCTGGCACAGGTAGAGCGATTTGCCATCGCGGCAGCCGGAAGGACCCTCGGTCCCTTCCCAGTACAGACCGGAGTGGAATCGACGTCCACTCCGGTCTCCTCCTCCGGCAACAACTACTGCATAGGGAACTTTACACGGGCTGGTAGTTCAGCCTCCCAGGGCGGAGATTAAGTAATCCCTGGGTTCGGGAACCCGTTCAGCCTGCGGGTGACAAGCGGACAGCCGTTTCACCGGGTCTCCCTGACCGCCGCGTTGACACTTCGCGCCCGTACAAGGCAATGACGCTCACATAATTACTAGTCCCCTCACTGACAGTGCAGCGCCTCCTCAAGGAGCACTGGCACCCCTACTCACCGCAGGAACAAAACACACGGTTATTTTGGCTGCGGTCTTCTGTAGGGTGGAGGTACTTCCTCAGGCGGGCTGCTTTATTGAAATTGATACTTGATTTGCTTGAAATGTTAAAAACATTCTTCTGAGGGGACTTTGAGTCAACTGACCGTGGATTTACTAGAGTAAAATGATAAATTTGGGACCTTTCAGAGGCTCGGCCCCCTAAGCCTCCCCTTGGATGCGCTACTGTTTTTATACATGTCTTAATGCAGCATCGCAAATCAAAGTGCGTAGGTAACTACTATGGATTTGAAATTAGAAGATAATCGCGGAGTCCCAACTTCATTCTTAATTTGTACTGTCAGCACAAAAACTCATAATAAATTTATGTAGGTAATTGATAGATTGCTTCGTTGGTCACGCGGCATAAATTTACGTTTGGGACCATCAGTTCTTAGCTTTGTTTAGGCCGAAAACCGAATAGTTGCCGAATATTCGTTGCAAGTCTAATTAAAGTCCTATAGTACCATAAAAACAACTTAAATAGTAAGTTAATGCATAAATCAACGGAATATTCAAGAATTTTAGAACATGAAAATCTATACTTGTAATAAAAGCCATATTAGTTAGAAATAATGAGATATATAATATTAACATGATACTCACACATTATAATAATAGAATCCACTGAAAACGGATAGGTATATTTATATGCTCCAAAAATGTACCTATTATTATTCACACGAATTTAATTGTAGGCCAAAAACTACAACGCACTCTCTCATTAACCTTGAATTGAACGCAGCAGCCGCGCAGTGTGGAGGGGTGAATTAATAACGTTAGAGGTAAAACTAAATCGTTTCAAGTGAAACTGTTACGTATCAGAACGATATGTCCAGTACCGTTACTGAACCTATAACGTTACGGAAAATATTGTTCTGCTAAAATGATATTCTATAACGTTATCACTTTATAACGTTAAACATTGCATAAAGATTTAGTAACGTTACAAATTTTGGAACGTTATGAGATAACATTTTGTGTAACGGAACTAAATCCATTTCGTTTTCAAGTCCCTGCATAGAACAGTATTAGATTGACGACGTCAAAGATAGGACAGAAGTTATGCACGAGCGACATTAAACATCTCGTACTATAGGTACAAGGTACTATAACTATCATTTTTGTTCTTTCTTTTAAACTTTTTACAAAATAAACAAAATTTCGACTATAAACTGTAGGTTTTACTTCCATTACATCAACACTACAAATTGTCTGACAGGAGCACAGTGTTGCCACAGCACAGCCACACTGCCAACTAGCTGGCTGAAATAGAATCACGTACTCCTCTAATAGAAAATCTGTTTGCTTTTAATTTTCGGATAAGCTTGATAATAAAATATAGTGTTCCTCAGTTATCTTGCTTTGCTTTCATCTTTATATGAACCAAATAAAAAATTGAAGTATTTTTTATACAATTATTTAGTGAATAGATGGTGTAGTGGTTTTAGTGGTCGCCTCGACACTGTTGCGTCTTATGTTGTGGGTTCGATCAACGAACGGGATAATCATTTGTATAATTCACAGGTAGTTATTTGAGTCTGGAAGATCTTTGTGTCTGTTGATTAAATATTCTTGTCATACAATTGGGCTCACATAGTTCTTTACTACTAAGGTGACGACTGTAAAATTGCTGAGGCTTGGGTTTGATTTCCGGTTCGAGTAAGATGTTATTAGATTTTTCCGTTAAGGAATCCCATACTGAGGTATTTTTGTCATACTAGTTTGGTAGGTTTTAGTGACAGGTAGGTAAGTTTAATTCTTAGGTAGATAAGCATGGTAGATGTCAACTATTTTCATCGTATTATACTAAAAATGGGTGGCTTAATTTAGTTAGTACTCGCCACTGTCTATACTAACGAGTAGCTTTTGCCCGCGGCTTCGCTCACGTGAAAATAGGCTGGGTTAGGTGTAACAGTACTTTTTAAAAATAATATAGCTTATGTTAATCGGTGATAATATTGCTGATTAAAGGTGAAGGAATTTTTAAAATCGCTTATTTAGTTTTTGATTTAAATCCTTTCAAACAAAAAACAAACAAACGAACATAAAAAATACAACCAAAAAATCAAATATTTCCTCTTTACAATATTAGTTTAGAAAAAGAACTTAGTGTATTTAGTATTCTCCTTGCTACTGTCAATAGTACCGACTTACTGATAGGAATACTGGCCGCGCCGTTTCGACGTATCACAGAAATAGCTGTCCCTTGTAGTCTTATCCACGTTTATGATTACTGCTCCGCTCCCAAGGCTCGTAGCGAGCTATTATAATTATATCCTACTACTTTTTGCCCGCGGCTTTGCTCGCGTAAAAGTAGGCTAGGTTATATTAGAAGCAAGACTTTTTTAAAATAAAGTAAAGCCTATGTTACTCGGTGATAATAGAGTTTTCTAATTTAGTTTTTAACTGAAATCATTACAAACAAACAAACAAAAAGCAAATGTTTCCTCTTTATAATATAAGTATAAATAACCTTCCTTAAGATTTGGGCTATCAAATGCAAAAATATTTTTTAAATCCGACTGGTAGTTCCAAGAATGACTACGTTCAAACAGACAACTACACAAACTCATAAGCTTTATTGAATCACAATAAAAAGGAACCAAATACTTTACCTAGAAAACTTTGTTGTTCTAGTACTACCAAGTTAATTAATTGAATATCAATAAAACAGTATCGAAACTAAAGATATTTACTTTAAGTGTAGGTACTTTCTTTCGATTTGTCTGCCGCCATCTGGAGAACTCGAACCATAGTCCATTAATTGCCTCACGACAAAAAATATACACCAACATCGTTTTAATTAATACGCCGTAACTAAAGAACTGTTTTCTAAGTTATTTCAGTTGTTGTGACTTCCTAACTTATATTATAAATGGAAATGTGAGTTTTTCTTAAGCTAACACGCCTTAACTACTTCACTGATCAAATAAAGCTATAGGGTAACTTTCATCCAGAAAAAGTACTCTACTATACTAATAATATACTCCCTATAGCAATATATTGAAAAAATCTAGATTAACACGAGCGAAGCCGCGGGCATATCTACCACTAGCAGTGGTAGATATGTCCAGTCATGGAATCCGTAGACTGACAGGTGACCACAAACATCTAGCTCACCATGGCATGCGAGATCTGTGAATATACTCACGACATAACAGTGAAAACCACCCGTATCACCAACACCAGAACATGGCTTGTTGGATTTGAAGACTTCATTGCACATAAGACGTAGTAGAAATGCAAACATCGCTTTATTCGCACGCGAAATGTTAGCACATCCTAACTAATATTATAAAAATGAGAATGTGAGTCTGTTTGATGGTTACGCTTTCACGCTTTAATGATAAACAATTATCATGAAATTTGTGATACATTTCATCCTGAGAAAATACTGTTCCCGCGGGATAGAAATTATTGACATAATCTATATTAAGGCGAGCAAAGCCGTGAGCAAAATCTAGACACACATAAACATTTTTACACAAAACGCAATATCGATGTAGAATCATCTACGACGCCGCGTCGTGTGCGAAATCTTTTAATCTGTTTAATTAAAAGAGCAAGGTAAATTTCAACTAATTATTGCATAGAGAACGGATGGCGTTGTTTGTTAAGGGCTGCGTTGCCACTGTCAATGTGTTGAATGGTTCGATCTACATGGAACAAAACGCATTATATACATAGCGAGTAACCGTTTCAATCACTTACAGTGCACACGATAAAGTTTATTTACGGCGTAACTTAGCACATCGCTTAAAGCGAACCAAAATGAGGAATTTCAAAAGTCTTTTGGGTACCGCTTGAAGTAAAGTCGCGGTACAAGCTATATATATAAATTCAGTTTAGTTGGTAGGATATCTTCAAAATTTAGATAAGCTTTTAGGAGGCCTCTTTTCCTCAGTGGATTTCACAAACAAACTTGCTTGTGAGTAGGGTGACCATTAGTGTAGAACGTCGGCGTATTGAGACTATTCGCCTTTCACTTGTGGATGTATAAAATAGTTATTTGGCGACTTTAAAGCAGATACTGCAGTGTTGAAACTGAGGCAATCTAAAGATTTCCACAACAATTTACCAGTAAAAAGTATATTTTCTTACCAATCTAATGATTTAAAAGCATTTTGGTATGGCGCCTTTAGATATGATTGAAGTTGTTGCTAGGTTATCTCTAATATTGAACGATAACAACGACGATAATCCAAGAAAAGTTATTATTTCTATTCATTTATTTAATGCTTTTATCCAACTGATATATGCCAATCCTATCGCTACTTATAGCTCAATAATATAAATGTAACACTATTAATTGATACATAAAAGAACATAAGCAAGTTAATAGTTACTTAATATCGATAATTAATACTTAATACGCGATAGTCTAAAAACTTTCAAAACTTAGATCAGTTGTCAGACTTGCTCTGTAACACAGAGCAAGTCCTATATTTAATTTAATCCATATTTTACTTGTTATTGTGGTATCTTCAACTATATTGTATAAACGACTGTCATACATTTTTATAACAGCTAGGATTGTCTCTTCACGCGCTTTTTTTGTAAGTAGCGTCAAAGTCCTTTCACAGAGGAGAATATTCTGACATCTAAAAGGGATTAATGCTGACCGTACTGGTGACAGAATGTAGGTGCATTTTCGTTTTTCCCACAGTTACAAGCTTACTGCTACTCCTTAGAAATAAATGTCGCAGCTCTGCATTTGCAATGTAAAGCTGTCTGATTGTCTGTAGGAGCGTTCGACGTGCTTGCTTTTTAACACTCACTGTCGACATTTTGTTCTGTATGTCGACATTTTGTTATGTAACATCACGCCGTGCTTGGAAGGTCGAGTCGTTTTTTTGTTAGAGATATCTGACAAGATAATCAAGCATATTGCACATACACATACTGAATGCTTGTACCGCGAGGCAATTTATAAATATCGATATAACGGATGCAAAGAACACTCAGGCTCGCAACAACTGTTTGTGGATCACGTAAATCATTGTGCCCTTGTAAGGATTAAATCATATTTTTCAGAGGACTTTTCACAGAATTACACAATTCAATTAAATGAAGTGCCAATATATAATAATACATCCTATTTACTTGTTTCACTTAAAATGCCTACCCGATTTAGTATTTATATTATTTTGCTAAAAACAATTACTTAATGAATTGGTACTGATTTGAGAAGAATAATTTTTGGAAAGAGACCTAACCGTTAGTTTGTCAAGGAATAAAGCGCCTAAGAATCTTGAATACAAATTGCTATTTATTTTCAACTCTGTCGCAAATTGCACGGCTTATGACATCGATTTTTTGAAACCCTAGGATTCGTGTCGGCTTAGATACTGTGAGCTCCAAAAAACATCCATGTGGGTGAAAACTGTTTCGAAACGACCCACGTTTACATTATACCACCATTTATTTGAAACAACCGTTTTCTAAAAGTGACGGTAACAGTAAATTGAAACAGTAAACTTAAGAAGCGCTCTGAAGAGAAGAAATGAGTTTAAGAAATAGAAAATCGATAAAAAATATACTTTTTTGATATTGCATTTACTTGTTTTATTTTAAGAATCCATTGCAAACAATAAAACTACTTAAAGAATTCGCCATTTCCATTTTTACCTGGAAACGCGAATTAAAATGCCTACAAAAGAAATCATGAATCCCGTATGTTATCATCTGAACATGTTCCTCTAAGGGCGCAATACAACTTGCCCCATAAAAATCAAGTGACGTCTATAAAATAGTTCCCGTATCACTAACAGTAAACGATTTTTCCTCAAATCAGAACATAAAATAAAAGTATACGTCCCCGTCCTTATGTAAGATACAACTGTACATAAAGGCGGCGACAGACCAATGTCGTATTGTTTTCTAACTCAACAGCATGGCGTAGTTTAAGTAGTCGCCTCGCTTGTACCATTGTGCCAAGTGTTTGGGTGATCCTTAAATAGTTGTTTACGGTCTGTTTGTTCTTTGTGTTCGTTGTTTGAATGTTTTTAATTTCCCCGTGATACAGGCCTTAATCCTAGTGTGGGAGATAAACTATTCCTGTAATCCTTCGAAACAGACCGAAAGTGTTTAAACCAACACAATGACTCATTTATTGTGAGGCTCTTTACATTGTCAATTTTGGCAGATTGTAATTTGACAGCATAATTTTGTATGTTATATACACTGAATAGTTTTCAGTGACAAAAAGAAACTAAATTTTGCCATTCCAAATGAAAACAGACAGAAGCAATTAAGTTAAAAATATCAAATCCAACTACAGCATAAATATTCAAGCAATCCAATACAGAATCAGCGTTTTGTCATCTTTTCATATCGCTTCGTACTATTAATATTGCGCAGCCATGCAAAAGCATTAATTTAACCAGTAAACAACTTTACAATAGCTACGACACAGCACGTTGCACAAGAAAAGCAACAGCTTTTGCTCAAACCATACTGAGTTCGACATTGTTTACTAAAACTACTTTTGTTCCAGTTTTAAAGACAAAAACTTTGTTGCCAGAGACTCAACTGTAATTAATTTACGTAGCTTGGTCTAACAGACCGCTGTTAAATGATTTTATAGCGGATATATCGCTTAGAAAATTAATTTATTAAAATATCAGAGTGTGGATAAATGATACGCGAACATTTGAAATTATCACACGTGACAATCGATAGCACATTTGTCGAATATAGAATATAGTTTTTATATCCAAAAATGGCATGTAATGAATTATTTTCTTTCTTTACTCTCAATATCAATTATTTATTTAATTACAACCGGTCCGTTTACTTCTGGAAATAAGGGCAGTCTCCTTATTTCCAGTTAATAAGCTTTCAAAAAAGTTCTATTATACACAATTAGCTTTAGTTATGTTGCTGCTATGCTTTAGGAATGGGCTGTAGTCCTGTCGCCATCTACTACTTGCTCAAATCTTGATATTCTCTGATACGTAAGCTGAAATTATTCACGTAATATTTGTCTTACGTTTACGCGAATTTTATGTTTTAAAATAAACAACGTGATAAAACCCATATAAAGTAGTTTAATTTCAATGAAAAGTATTTGACAGAAATCTTCCAATATCTTCTCATTCTGCCCGGAAATCCTGCTCTCAGCAATAATAAAAACTAGTTGCATTACTGTGTAACCGTCTTAACGTGATGTAAGTATACGTTCTTATTCTGATAAGTGCGCAAAGATCGTAAGTGCGTATCGCATAGGCACGGCTCGTGTAGTTTTATGGCCCGGTTTGCTTATTCGCAATGCGCTTACCTGTACATTGGGGTGCAAAAAAATTGGTCGTATAAAATGTGATGATACAAAAAGGTCTCCTTGTCGTAAATATACTCTTTAATATAAATATATGTCATAAGTTTTCGAATAATATGGAAGTTTAAGGCAGCGGTTAATTTTAATATCGGTCAGTTTACTGAGCAGTTTATAGGTATAGACTACTTGGTATGCTAAAAGCATGATTTGATACATAATATTGACCGATAAAAAGTTTATTAAAATGATATAATTCAATTCAAGTCTACAATTAAAAACATACACATGCCATTTGCACAAGATTTGAACCTAAGCTTATCAATGGGTAAGGCATCCTAACTTATATTTTAAATGCTAACGTGTTTGTTTGTTACCCTTTCACGTCTTTAATTACGCAATTGAACATCTTGAAATTTCTCATACATATTTCCAGAGGTACAAAGAAGTAGGACAAAATTCTTCTACCCGAGGGATATCAAGTAACTTAAAATTGAAATGGACCATAATCATGGATTTAATTCCTTCCTAACGCACTATTGACATTAATACTATACATTACTGCTTAAGCTGAGTTAGAAGATATTACTCTTCTTCATATTAGCAACACAAATATATAGGTATATATCTCTTTTCGAATAGAATCCAACAGTAATTTAATTTGAATGCAGCTAGCATGACCTTTTCTCTTTTAATAAAGCATTTCTGCAATCATAGCATAAAAAAATTACCATAATGTTATACTTATGTCGTTCTTTTATAACAGTTAATTGGCTCAGGACTCTTGTTAAATAATATCGAGCACAACGCTGATGTTACATAATATGATCAAACAAATGCTGTTGTGAATTTCAATCATTATTTTGCAAAGGCTTTTCTCGAAAATGTTTGTGTATTCTCCCGTCCACAAAATGAAAATGTATTTATAATTTACTGTCTCGGTGCTGAAGCGTTTATCAATGCGGCAAAATGTTATTGGTATTTGTTAAAAATAATTCATAGAAGCAGCACGGAGTCTGGAATAGTGTCCGCTAGACGGCAAAAGTATCGACAAAATGTGGGTGTAATAATCGTAATAACACGTCTGTCTTTCTTACTGGTGGTACAGGCGTAGGACTCGTATGTACATATGTATTTCATCTTGGCTACTCAAACCACCACAAAAGGTTAAATCGTTACACAGTACGCCCCAGATAACAACAAACACTCAAAATTGTAATTAAAACTAGAATATTTCTCACCAGTAACAATGAAAAAATAACTTGAAAGCTTTCTTTAGATATCTTCAATTCAGATATTGGCCCCTAGCGATAATCGAAGGTTTGACCCTTAAATCGTTAGCTTATTGCTCCAACCATTTTCTTTAGAACATTTACACAGCCATATATTATACTGGGCCACTGTTTCTGTCCTCTACTACACAACATAAGATCGGCGTATGTAGAGATCAGTAGTTTTTGCCGCTAAGTTCGGTAGTTGGACCATCGTTCGGGAAACTTCGAGCAAGTTCGTGAAAGTCATTTGTTACGCTTACTGATTGTATGCTGAATGTTGGAGAAAAATCCGTCATGATTGGTAAGAGGATCGAGATTCGTATTGTGCTATGTATGGAAGTTTTATATGGAGACGAAATGTAAAGGAAAAGCATTTTCTTTTGTATGGCTTTGTGGAACTTTGTTTGTTACTAAAGCTTGATGGCATGGTAGACTGCCTTGTAGTATCCGAGAGTATGAGTGAGCGTGACTGCCGATTTCAGGTTCTACGACTGGGTAAAGAAAATCGAGTCAAGTAGTAACTAGCTGGCGTCTATAAGAAAAAGTAACGCTCTTCCTTTCTGTTACGAAAGCTATTACTCAATAAGCAATAACAGGAAGTAACCTAGGACATTTTCTTTTTATATAGGATTTAATAGATTAGACATTTGACTGCCTCGTTGGCAAATGTTTAAATACGATCTTGAGATCCCGAGTTCTATTTCTGGGCCGAACAAAATGTTATTGGGTTTAACTGTTGGGAACTTCTCAATAGCAGCACGGAGTTTGAAATCAGAGTCTGTGCATTGCAGCTGACAAACCAAAACAGCTGGCGAAATATATCCGTGATACACCTCTGCCTACTCCTTTAGGGTCCTTGTCATGTCACGCTTTATATGTATATAGCGTGACATGACAAGGCATGACTCTTTGCACACTTACCTTACAGACAAGAGAATTTCCGCTGAGCCTAAAGGCAAGCCGGTACTATAGCTCATAGGTATTAAAACATCGAAGACATAATTCACGTAATACCAATGCTACAAAAACTTAACGAATAACCACATTATGCTGTCTCTTAGAAAAACATGCCAAGAAGGTCATTGGTCCACATTCTAAACGTCCATGGGAAAACCCCAATTCAAGAATTTTCTTTGGTCATCGATTTTTATCCATTTACGTCCCTTTTGTTACATAGGGATTAAACCAGATACCCACATGTCTAATATAAGGCGGCATTTAGGATAAAATCCCTTATGGGCTCGTAGATAGACCTAGTCCAAACCCAGAAAACACAAATTTAATAAAATACGGCTCGAATCGCAAAGATTTTATCTTAGTGTAATCGTACGGAACTATGTATATTGCGTGCGAACACGCAAATAATACTTTTACCTCGGAGAAACAGATACATTTTATTGTAAAACTATCGTAAAACTAAACAAGAGTTTTAAGTTTATGTTTCATGAACATTTTATTTACTTTTTACCTAGTTTTGAGCTGTCAGCGATAAAAGTAGGGTCAAATAAAACGGCCGTAGTGGGCATGAAATTTTCATGTTTTTGGCTGTTAAAATTATGTTATTACTATTTACGATTATGATTTAGTACAGATTGCGCTTAAGTTATAGTTCAATTGTGGCTCAAAACTCATAATAATATTATTTGATTGATCCTAGAGTGCGCAGTAATTTCAGCGGTCACCTTGTAGCAAATGTAATAGCGCATTCGATCGCCGCATAACGTGAAAATCGATTTACGAAATGCTGTTTGAATATAGGTGTACTATGCTCTTATTTATAAAGACTCATTAATGCAATTCATTCTACAACAAATAAATAATTAGATGTTATCGTGTCAATATTACCTGCACAATATTAATAGACTGCACAAATGGCGTAGTGATTTTAATGGTCGCGTCGTCGACCCTACGCAGGGTATTCGATTCAAAGATTGTGTGATCCAAAAATAGTTGTGCCGAGTCAGAGTATTGGAAAGTTAAAATAAAAACGAATAAATACGAGTATAAGTTTATGTTTAAATATAAGCTTTTTTTTCAGTTTACTGCAAGTAGTATATACATCATAATTCGGTTATATATATCCTAATAACTAATTTAATATTATGAATGTGAATGTGTGTTTGTTTGTTTGTTACGCTTTTACGCCTTAACTACTTGACCCATTATTGTAAAATCTTGCGTAGGTACACGTTGTTAGAGGTACACAAAATGACGTAAGGCACATTTCATCCAAAAAAAAAGTTCTGTCCAAAATAAATGAAACTATGACTTGCCCGGGTGTAATAATGGCTCGTGTGTTTTCGAACCCAATAATTTGAATGAGTGGAGTTACGAGAAGACATGTTTGACAGAAAGCGGTGATATGGACCATATAGTAATGATGACAATATCGATGCAAGATTATTGGATTTTGTATATTGTACTGAATTCAAGGTCTATCCAACGAGGTCAAGTTGTATTGAATGTTGGTATTTCGTTTCTTTAGTAAAATCGTTTCTGCCTATTATGGCACGTCACGAAGGCTTCACATGGCGTTGGGTTGGATTCTCAAACGCAATAAAAAATTGTGTGGTCTACGAATGGTTGTTCTGAATATGGCTGTTCCTTGTGTTCATTGTTTTAATGTTTGTAGTCCTCCACGATCCAGTATGTATTGCTAGTGCGTAAGTTAAATCAAGTTTGATCGACTCTCGAAGATATATTACTAGCTATAAATTGTTTGAAGCATGAATGGTGCAGGTGTTTCGGTGATCACCTCGCTACTCCGGATTAAACAAGCATTGAAGGTTCGATCCGACCGCAGGACTAATTATTAGTGCGATCCAAATATACTTATCCCTCATCTGGGTATTTATTTATTGGTTTACCGGCACTTATTACACTAAAACATTCATTACAAAACAGAACATAGTATTATGCTTAATCTAAGTGCACAAGTTATGTAGGTTTACACCACATGCATATAATTTAGAAAATAACTATTGACAAAAGTTATCCAAGTATCGGGGCAACAAAACTTATATAATATATAGTAGATATCTCTGAATAGGTCAGCAATTAGTGGATGGTTAATCTATAGCAAGATTATGGACTTGGTTCTTAAATCGTTGAAATGTTGTGCCGAATATATCTATCTGTTTACTGTAGTGATTACATAACTTACTTAGCCGTCAAACAGGCGAGTTGGAGCCTAAAACAGACTTACGAAAAGGAGGATGTAGGAGCATAATTGGTTTTCTAGGATATCTGTGAGGGATATTGAATTTAAATTTAGATAGCAGTTCTGGGCAATCAATATTGTTGTTTAAAAGTTTAAATAAAAATAATAATTCAGATGAGCTCCTGCATTTTACTAATGAGTCAATTTTGAAATATTTGAGGCGTTTCAAGTAGCTTGGTTGTTTTTTTGCGACACCCGTAGAGTAGGCTGGATGATTTAAGAAACGCTTTTGGAGTCGCTCTATTCTCAGGGTATGAGTAGCATAGTGAGGACGCCAAGCTACGACGCAATACTCAATTATGCTTCTTACGAGGTTGTTATATAGTACAATTTTAGATTTTGGAGACCGGAATGATTTGATATTTCTAATGAGAAAACCCAGCATTTTGGACGCTTTCTTTACAACAATATCTATGTGAGGAACAAAAGTTAGTTTGGAGTCAAGTATTACACCTAAATCTCTGACAGTGTCTACGTGACCAAGTGGTAAACAATTTATATTATAACTATAGAGTATGTTATTCAGTTTACGGGTAAAAGTTATTTGAGAACATTTTTTATTTTATTCTAGGTGTCCGTTGTTTAAATCTTTTTATGTCGCCGCGTTACCTAAGCTATATTTAGTGTGGGTTTGTAGTAGCCTTTAATAATATATCCAAATTTGTACCTTTTATGTAATATTGTCTTATGTTTACTCGAATGTTAAACATTGAAGGGAGACATGTCTCCTCGTGATCATGGCTGCTGAAAAGCAATCAAAACCTAGGACAAAGTGTAAATCTAAGTCTAACTAGTTTAATAATTGAAATATCTTAGGTAATAGTAAAGTTTAACAGTAGTAGTTTAATAGTTTCAAAATGATGTAATAATAGTGTTTTAAAATAAGCAATGTGATATAATCACTATAAAGTAGTTTAACTTCAAGGTCACAATCTGACTGGTTTAGATTCATATGATTGGCACAAAAGTCTTCATCCAACCTTATATTTTTACTTAATTAAGTGCTGTCTGTCACTACACTAATAATGTTCCTATTATGTATGCTAACAGATTCGTCCGCATTCTGCATTTTAATCTACAGGGCTGATAAGCGTTTGTCTGGTTAATAGTAGGATAAAGACCCGCCATACATTATAAATTCTGTATTCTCACTCTCCTGATTTCCTGACAACGTGTTTGCGAAATTCCATGATGATCGGTCGAGTTATTAGTAGAGCAAAAGATAGTAATTAATTATTATTCGAGGTAGACACATATAATTTAGCCTGCCTCAGGGTATCGTCAGCCCTTAAATAAAGCCCGAATGTATGCAGCAAACGTAACGAAGTAGGTAGATATCTGGCTACCCTCCGTTTCCCGTGTCTTGCACGAACGTTCGCTCAAGAGCTCTACAGCACTCTACACGCTTTGGTAGCGTCATTAGTAGAGCCTGCACGTAGAAACATTGCGTGGGAATAAAGAAGTTAAAAGAGTCCTTAAACTTGGATGTATATCTTGGCTTATTTAGAAATACGCATTCAACTTATATTTGAATGCACGGATGGCGTAGTGGTTTAAGTGGTCATCTCGCCACTGTCACCGCACCGAGTGTTATGGGTTCGATACCCACACAAGACAAAAATTTGTGTAATCCACAAATAGTTGTTCCGAGTCTGGGTGTTCTTTCTATACTTTGTTTGAATGTCTGTTAAGTCTCCCCGCGACACATGATTTCCATCTAGTGCAGGAGTTGTCTCTATTTAAAACAAAAATATATATTTTTTATTGGGTAATAATTACAGGTCCTTACTGGTAAAAAGCATAATAGGCCGGTGACATATATATATAGGTAGATACAGCTACGTAAACGCCTGCGTCACACTAATATAGGCGAAGTGACAATAAACGCCACTGTGCAATCTGCATCACAACAGGAATACGGGCTTATATCCGCCATAAAAGTTTACCAACAAATTCGTTTCAACTATTTACTACCTATATATTTTAGTTTAAGTAATACAATAAATAACACTAGTTCTGACGTTCCCTGGTACGTAAAGTGTAATTAATGTGACCTCACGCCGTGGGCAAAATTCAGGAATCTTTGTTTTATGGGAACCTTTTTTATTAACCCTGTTTGGCGGAAACCACCAACGCCTTTTTGCAGCCTACTTCGTTTGTCACGTTGTAGTGGTGCGGTGAAATGAGTTATCGATAAAATTAGATGATTAATTTATATACAACTAGATTTTGCCGCGGCTTCGCCCGCGTAAATGTAGGTTAGGTTAGGTCGTTTATCTGAATTAAACGTGACCTAAATTTCACGATGATCGGTTGAGTAGTAAAGGCGTGAAAGTGTAACAAACAAACTCACATTCGCATTAATAATATTAGTTAGGATTAGAATATACATATTAATGTTGTCTTCTGTTTACGCGAATGTTATTCATTGAAATTAAACTCATTTATACGGATTTCAATATACATACTACCCAAATTTTGTAGCCAAATAAGTTGACAAAGGATAAAACCAGATTTTACCAGCTATGGTTTTAGCTCCCACGTAAGGAAGGCGAGCCTATAGAGAACTTAATTAAACTTAAATCCTAGCTAATATTCCAAATACGAATGTAAATTTATTTGTTATGCATTAACAGCTCGACCAATATTCATAAAATTTTGCATACACGTTGTCAGGAGTACACAGAGTTACACATCAGATTAGACACCCTATATACGCATAACTACGCTACATACAAAATAGAGAATTGCCGGAAAGGGACAGTGCATTGTGGTGTCGATGTAATGGTAAAAATAGAGCGTAACAAAAATATAACGCACTCTCTCGCACGATTGGCAGCGTTCAACTTCTAATAGTTCAAAGTCCAAACAGTCTAGGTTGATGTGTCGCTGTGTGTACGTCAAAAGACATAAAGTACCTTTCATCCAGAAAAAAGTACTGTTCCCGAGTGAAGCCGCAGGCAAAAGCTAGTATTATATACTTTCTCAGCTTCGGTCTATTTATCACTTTCATACCGTTATATTTTTTAATTTTCTACTTCGTCGCATTTGCTGCGCCCACAATAGTCTGTCTATATGTTTTCTAATCCACTTCTTGAAACCCTGCAAAAGAAACTACCCTAAATCAGCCAATACATGGTTAGCCAACTCACATGTCTAGACCAAATATTTGCTTATATTTCTAGACCTCTGCTCAAAACCTAATAATATACTCGGATCAAGCTTAGACCCTAAGGCCATTTCGAATACGGCCAAACATGAACTTTGTTACACGAGCATATTAGTCTTTTTATTCCATTATTCTTTTTGAAGGATCGCAAACATATTACTTTGTAAATAACATACTAAAAATGGCAAGCAATAATTTAAAAAATGCTGTACAAATTAGTTTTGTCTACTAAATTAGAACTAAGAGTTTTAGCGAATTTGGTGTAATAAGTAATAACTTTCTGAATATTAAGAGTAAAATCCCACGTTGTCTGTTTTGTAGGAAAAATATATCAGAAACTTCATTTTATTAAGTTTAATTAATAGTTTCGAGCATGACATTAACTCTAAACGAAATATTCTCTTTGTAGATCTGAATATTACAATGAATATACATAATAAATAATAATAAAGAAAAAGACTGAAATTCATAGGCAGTCTTGATCCCAACAGCAACTGCTTATGAATTTCGTCTCTCTCAAATGCACCTCAAACCTCTGAAATGTGTCTCGCGGTATTTTGGAAGGCGAGGGTCGATTATTCAAACATTTGATGACTCTAACTAACATTCCAGTAATGGGTGCCGGTAAATTGATACTTTACGCGGCTTTACTTGAGTTAATGTAGGTTACGTCAATACATTTTTAGCACTTTTTAAACTTGGGAGAATGTATTGAAATTAAACTACTATATACGGATTTTATCGCGTTGTTTATTTAACACTCTATTAATTCAATCAATGAATAACATTCGCGTAAACAGAAGACAATATTGGGAGAATGTATTTATGCGTGCCCCTCCGCGGGGGCGGACGGAGGGATCATGTCGGACTCACCGGGGTAAAAGAAAGATGTTGAAAAGATAATGTATCTCCCGGAATATAATACTAAAATACTAAACCTACCACGGTGTTCCTCGACAAAAACCACTATCGACGGGGCCGCGCGAATCACTTTCGCATGCGGTCGCGACCCCGCCGAGGTTTCGGCCCACCGTATGAAACGACAGGCCACTACGCAAAAAGACCTACCCTATGGTCACTTCTCGATAAAACCCTATTGTCACCCCCTTAGAGGGGAGACGGACTCGAAACAGAGGCGCGCATTTTTATCCCTCGAGAATAGTATTTATTTTCAAAATAAGTACCCTTCGTCCTTTTTGTGTATGCCTGAAAATGTGTATGCAAAATTTCATGATGATCGGTCAAGTAGTTTAGGCGTAAAAGCGTAACAATCAAACTCACACTCGAATTTTTAATATTAGTTAGAATAGCATATTCGGTAAAGTAAGGGTAGATAAACAAATATGTATAATAAAATCTATCTTTTTTTATAAATATAACTTTTAGAGTGTACAAATGAAATAATGAAAGAAAATAAATAAACAGATTTAAGATTAGTCCCTCTTTAGTCTTAACTTTGTTGTTTAGGATATCCTGTTATGTAACATTTAATTGCCTTGTATCAAGTATGATACTCATTATTATTATTTTTTGTTAGTAGATTCATTGCGAAGCCTAAAACTTAAGAAACTATATGACCTACGGGTACATCTTTCAACGTACACAATAATTTATAGTGGAACGGCGTGGCGGCGCCATGATTTTACAGAAAATTCTCGTGTATTACTTAACGTATTTGCACTTATATTGTAAGTTTACATTCATAGGTAACATTTATGCGAAACTTTTCACATAAATGCTTGTCTTCATTTTCTTTTTTTCCTCACAGCCCGTTATAAATATCACAGACAGCACCGAAACTATCAATCAACGTATTATTATGAACAAACATTTACGAATATGGGAAGAAAAATAATGCAAAATAGGTAGGAATTTGAATGTATCGATATCGATAACGTGGCACGACACTAGCTGAAGTTTACGCAAGGGTATCTTCTATAGACACACATTTTCATACAAATGTCGGGTACTATTGCAAATTACGTAACATAATAGTCTAGGAGACAGCGTTTGTACAATACGACAGTAACTGCACGACTGCGACTCAAAACGGTTATGACTTTTAAAATCTAGGTTGACATGAATTCAAAATGTTTTGCATTTATAACTTTTGTGCTTCTTTGTTTTCATATTTTATGTTTCGCCTTCCATTTACTGCAGTGGAATTATATTAATTTTAGATAAATAGTTTGATCTGGTCGCCATATTTATTATACAATTCCGGCTCGATAAATAATATGAACGGAGTACCAATGTAATGATAATCGTAGCTTGAATCCAGTATGGAACAATTCCTTAGTTGTATACAGATATTTGAATCAACTGTTTAGTATTTTAATTCCCTTAGTACAAACATGCTAATAGTTGAGCCGTTTTTATTAACTTTTTGAGCTGCAGTAGTCTGTCAGGGGCCAGACAGAATTGTCTTCAAATATTAGGCATTCTAGCAATTGACAGAATAAAAAATATAATTAATTGTATTTGTTATCCAACTGCAGGGGATCTATTTTATGGGACTTTCTCTTCAGGTGCCTTAATTACTGCTTCTAGATAAACGGAAGCACAGAACAGGCGTGAGAATACAGATACTCACGTCTGGTTGTCGGAGTGGTAGGCAGAAACTCGAGGTTTGCAAATTAGTGATCGTCACATCTTCCTAGATTCACTAACTATTAACCCATTCTTATCTCTAGACCGGCGCTTTGACCCTGAGATCCGAACTTAATACTTTTTCACTATATTGATTCCGGCTTATTAATTCATTGTTATATTTACGGTAACTGGGAAATTAAAACTATTTCTACATGACCGATATTCGTTTAAATTGATGCTAAAAACAAAACAGAAGTCTATGACTGTACCAACAATTCAATTTGACGAAATGCGAGCCAAGTTCCAAAGCCACAATTACCTCATAGTGCCCATTTCCTTAATGACTAAAATACATTGCAACATAAATAATTTTCGAAATGGCATGTAAAATGCCTTTTGGCAGCAATAAAATATTTATACAGAAGACAAACAACCCGCTCGTATTACGGATTATGACGGCTGTCTCCTTGGCTAAGAGGAAAACAGGCGAAAAATGTTTGACTATAATTAATTTATTACTATTGGAATATGGGTTGAATAGTTTTGGACGTGTGCTGTAAAATCTAATAAGTCTTAAGATAATATATACATAGTTTTACGTCTGTTTCCCAAAAAGGAAGACAGAAAATTGTCTTGTTTCCTCCGAAGGATTAAGTCAGGAGTCTGACTTACTGCATCTTCTTGTTAGCCTTAGAGGCTTGTGATCGAAGTTACCAATTGAAGATAAGTATATCATTTTTAAAATAGTACTTTCTATAACGATATTGAATAAATAACATGACATTTAAAGCTGTGCGCGATAGACGAAAATAGATTAGGCTCCAAAGTTTTAAATTATATTCCTTCTGTCAGTTTATATTCGATTATTTCAATTCATTGTAACACAAAAACTGCCAATCTGGTCGAAAGATAACAGTAATGTAAAGTGAAAATACCTCCAGAGGATCGCACTCAAAGTGTTGTGTTTCTGCAACCGGTAGGGATCATCAGAATGAAATAAAATTCTCAGTGTCAAAAGGTACTTTAAAAATATCAATGTCTTTAATCCGTAACCTTCGTTCTTTGCGTAGTGCCTCTGTAAGTGCAACTTTTGAACAGTCAGCAACCAGGGAGTGATAATGTTTTGGAAGCATGATTAGCCTACGATAACTACTTATCATAAGGCGAGCCATATTATCATCAGGCCTTCTTCTTGCTATCTTAGTTATAAACTTATCGTCAAGGTAATGTTACCTAATGTAATGTTAGCGACATTTATATACTTCCTTGTAAATGTTACACGAAACATTTTCCTAATATGATACAACCACATTGCATATATTGATTTGCCTTTAAAACAACGACATCGTGGTAGCGCATCGCTAGTGAATGCAACTGCTGTGCTTGAGATCTTGGATTCAATTGCTAGGTCGGGCAAAATGTTATTAGGTTGGTTTTTCGAGAAATAATTATTAGCAGCCCGGCTTTCGGTACATTGCCCGGGAAACGGCCATACGCTCGTACCGTATTATGTGGCACTTAAAAGCATAGCTGGCAAAATGTATACATACCTGTAATACACCTACTTCTTAGGGGATATAGGAGATAAGTACGTAAAGTGATGTTTACTTATATGCTTGTATAATTAAACACAGTTAAGTGGAAAACACTAACAATAAAACAACCGTCTAAAACAACAGCGCATACGTCACAAATTACGTCATGACATGCAGTTCAAGCTGCATGCACAGATCTTACTTAGTATAATGCGGCCAACACTAGACAGTGTCCCGAATAATGGGTTTAGTGACGTTACTGACTCCTAGCTATGTGGAGACGTAAGCTACGAGCTTCGAACTGTCAGTCATCACGTTACCGAAGTTTCAGCTCATGGGAATTAACACTGCCTCACGTAATTCCATATGTATTTCTCCTAGGAAATGAAAGCAATGATAATTTTAGGAAATAGAGTAAGGCTCTGTACCCTGCTGCAAGTCAGCTAGCTTGCAGCTGATTCGATAACTAATTAGATAGATCGAATAATTTAGAGAGGTAGCCGGCAGCAAGATTCGAGACATCGATTTAAGGTGATCCTCAATCGCTAATTTATCGGTAGATTTTTATAGCAGCAAAAGAAATTTGACTACATACTGAAAATATCAAACACCTTTCCTTCTTAAAAAAAACACATAGATCAGTGCGAACTGCAGTTAGTAAATTGATCTGAGCACTTGTCGAATCAGATCGATTCACATTATCACCTGCAACAGGAACGCGAACACTCGACCACCATTTTTTTTATTCGCACGTCTTATTTACTTCTCGCTGTAGTCAGTACGGATCGATTCTTGATTGAAACCGTATCAATGTTCGTTTTTAGAACGAAAACGATCGAACGAAGCCTGTTTAGTGAAGTACCTGTTTTTGTTGTCAGATTCAAGTCATGGATTATTTTTTCCTTACTTACAGGGTTCGGCACCGTTCGGCATCGAAGTCAAGACGAGGGTAAGACACAAAATTGTGCCTTTGATGACAGCACACCGATAAAAAGAGACCTAAGGCTCATTGCAGGTACGTAACACCTTATCTAGCTGTTTAATTGAACGGATGGCAATGCCGAGTATTGTGAATGACCCACGAATGGTTGTTGCGAGTCTGGGTGATTGTTGTGTCCGTTATTTGTGAAGTCCACCGCGACACATAAAAGTATTTCTAGTGCGGGAGTTATCTTTTAAAAAAAGAAGAAAAGAAACCAAGGTTGAACCGCACCATTCATGCTAAAACCAGCAAGGTTCCTCTAAGCATTGTCTAATAATAAGCCAAAAGCCATTACACACGTGCCTGTTTATAGCAGTAGTCCATATGTTTTCACTAGTGTACTAAGTAAATGTAAGGCATGCAAATGAATATGAACTAGCAGATGTAGACGACGTTTTAATATTATATCAACATGAATTATGAAAGAAGTTGCATTTTTTTGAGACGTTCCCTGTACATTTCTAGTGGATTATTCATTTACATTTCATTAGGAACCCGGGGTAAAAGTTAGCCCGATTAAAATTCTGCCGCCTTACGGAAGATTGAAACCTACTTGACTTCAACTTAAGTTGTATTCCTTGATTACTCCGATAAGAAAGATTTCTCGACTCTTTGAGGAGATGACGTAGACAATATGGTTTTTTATCCTTGAGTTGCGATCACGATCACTCATCTTTTGGTAGGTTGGTAACACACGTGATACTGTTGGCGTTGCAAATGCCAACAGGCTAGGGTACGTTGTGACCATCAGGCAAACTGACTTAGTAGTATGAAAGAGCCGAAACGTCGTGTGAACGCACGCAACACCGGAACACCTATTACTAGAGATTTAATAAATATAGATATTTGCAAAGAAACATTGATTTGTATCCAAGATGTTTTGACATGTTACAATTATTTATTTTTATTTCAATAGAGAAAATGAATGTATAGGCGGCTAATAAGTCATTTACTTAACTTTTGACTTAACCTGTTATTAAATTCACCATAACTACTTGCGAATAATTATAGCAGTGGGATAGTGTAATACAAGGCTGATATTAGCATATTCTTAACATTGTCCGTAGATAAAGTTACATGTTCATATAATCTTAATTTTAAAAGATTATATAATATTCTTTAATTTAAACAAATATACGTTTATTAATTTACCTATATCTATTTTATAAAATAATATTTTACATATAGCATTACTTTATACAACTGAAATGTTAATTTACTTTTATGTAATTTAAAAAGTTTTGTGAATTTATTTTACCTGCTAAATATATGTTAACATTAATTAAGGTTACTAAGCAAAACGGATATGATATATTATATAACATATAGAATTACCTTTATAGCAGTACATTTCACAATTGAAATGAATATTCTCTTGTGAAATTTAGGGGTATAAATAAAATTATATAATGCACATTTACTAAATGTAATAAAACAACTAAATAATTTGTTATAGCGTAATTTTGCATCAGTAAACGTACCATTTATTTCGTGCAGTCCTGGATAAAAACAAATATCAAAAGTTTAAAGATTATCATTTTTCGGTTCATATGTCGCCATCTTGAATGTTACTTATAAGTGAGTTATATTAAATGCTTCGTTTCTTGTGACTGTGAAAAAAAGAACAACACACAAACAAACAAAAAATGTTTTGTAACAAAAGCCTTGAACTTGCTTTTCTACATTTTCTCAACTCAGAACGACAGACAAAATTATATGACTACGTTTTATATCGCTGTTTTGTTCAGAAATTCCGTGAAGACAACAACAAGAGGTTTATACTTAATGATTATTACCGTATCACATTTCCTTCGTAATATAATGATATAAATTTTCACTTGATGTTCTATGAAACGGCGTAACACATTATGCATGAAGGAAACTCCGTAGCTAAAGCTACATACACATGGGAAACGAGAACGAAGTAGTGGGCGCTTTGCAGCTAAATTCATCTCTTCTGAAAGTATATTAACAGAGGTTGTGCCACATATAGGTTGGGTTAGAAGATAAGCAACAATATCGCATTCAAGTAATTAGTTAATACCCATTAACAAAAAACATGACAAGTATAGCTTCACCTGTTCATCCTGGCTGTCTTCTAATGAATCATTAGTAGACGATTAGGGATTTGAATAACAGGTCAACTGCTATCAGAATCGATAACCAATTAATATGAGATTTTATTTTGTATTATACTAATATTAGGTCAAAAGATATAAGCTGCTACACACTTTTAACACATTCATGCATGTGCAAAACCGGAACCAAATTTCGGGGTTAAACTAAAACAATCTCGTATTGTTATACCAGTAGTATATACTGTGTAATCCATTATTTATACGTATCAAATTTAACCAACGCGTAAATAGAATAGTATGAAATTATTGCACAGTAATAATAAATTCGTCGACGATAAATTCGAATGCAATTGTGCACATAGCTACCCTGGTAACAGCCAGTTACTACGATGAACGCGGTACATAGAGATTGTAAACGCCACCGATTGGATAGTATTGGATAGCTATGTGCACAATTACATTCGAATTTATCGAAGACTGTACATATATGCAGCGCACAGAAGTATTAGGCGTGATTTTCGACTATGTAAAGTAGGTAAGGTTTTATGCTACAGTATTCGAATATCACCCGAACATAATGATGCGCTATAAGAAAGAGTAAATGTGTTAAAATTTTGTACGGTACTAGATTTGCCCGAGCTCCGCTCGCGGTTATCGAGGTTTTGTCAATAAATCCCTTGAGAACAGGACTTTTTTCGTGGAAGGGAAGCACCCTATGTTCTTTTCTGTAGCTCTAACGACGGGTAAGTACACGAAATATCATGATGATCGATCGAGTATTTAAGGCGTGAAAGCGTAACAAAGAAACTCACATTCGCATTTATAATATTTATTAGGAATATAAATGCAAAACGTCTAGCTTTTATTGTGAACAAGCCCTATAGTGTATAATATGGAGAATTTTCACCATTATAACATGCATAGCTTATACTTACATATACATAAATGGGGTATCTTAACACGTTAACAGCATTCGTCTATGCAAATACACGATAGATATAAGGTAAATTGCTTGGCTTATTTATCTCACTCATATGGTATAATTAAATGTTCTATTTGTGTTTGGGGCAAACTTTTATTAAAGAAGTACTTAGGAAGTTTAAGGAGTCAGTACGATTAAGAGGATGTCAGTGCGATGTACATTAATTACAGTACCATTATAATGTCAATCGTATAATCTTAATCCATAGGAATTTAATTTATTTGGCAGGGTTAATTTTAAATCTATTTTATAGGGTTTATTAGGTATTGTGTCTAAACCTATCATTGAGATCTGTAAAGATACTGACAATTGGCCTATTCCTTCGAATATCGCGCCGCCGTATGAAATGTGTCTGCTGCACATGAGGGTTCTATTCTCAAGTCGAACATATTGTTGGGGTTTCCTTTAAGAAATTCTCAGTAACAGACTCAGTGGAGTCTGTTACTGCGTCCGGTAGGTGGCATAGGCTCGTCCTTTGTTATGAAGAATCTGAAAGGGTGTGCGGCGAAAAAGTGGCCTCTTCATTCCTCAAACTTATAGGCTCGAGTTTTTGTCGAATAAACAATGTGAATAGGGTTTACAACTGGCTTATATGAATTTTATCCAATGTTGCGCATGCAGCAGTAGTCTAATTTGATCTTACATTGCAAGTCACGTCAGTCGAGGAAAACTGCAAGATTTTGTCAAACGGAGAGGGAAAGCGTTCCATTAAATCTGTTATGTAGAAATTACGTAATACGATCATTGCCTGTAATAGGAGGCTCGATTACATTCTCTAACGCAGACATTCAGATGGCTTTGAACTCATTATTTTAAATGTCAACATTATAAGGAAGCGTGGATTGCATCAAAGTTTATAGTAAAGTACCCTGGAAAGTGGAGCTTTCTTCCTAGTGCAGGAATTGTTCCATGCGGGAATTAGTATAGAAAATTTAAAAAAATATAACTGCCTTGTTGAAGCCATGGCACGTTATATTTGATATCGATCGTGTTGTCTTAGGTATAATCTTGCTTTGGTAATCGCACCTACTAAATGGAAATGGAAATGTGAGTCCTATTTCGTGACCTATTTCTGTGGGAATGTGAAAGTGTGAGTGTGTGATATAAAGGGCCTCGTTAGTCATCTAATAGAAGTTAGCTTTTGTATTTATGGCTGATCATAAGGTCACAGGATCGATTCTCGAGTCGAAAAAGTGTTACGTGATATGGAAAATTTCTTAACAGAAAATCGACGCACATAGGTTGGAAAAATGCCAATGGCCTTGATGACTACAAAAAGATTTTAGTCTGTCTTTTAAATTAGCAAGAAATATTGGACATGTATTTTCTTTTGTCCCACAAACTTATAGCAATGAAGATACAACGCGTTTTATATTTCGTGTTACGTTACTTGTAGGAACAAATTTTAGAAAAGCGTGACGAAATTCGATTCTTTTTGTTTTGTTAAAACAAAACATAAGTTTCCAAACTGCTATGCTAATCTTAAAGATGGACTTATTAAAAATCACTTTTATAACCCTGTTAGCATGCCTATTGTCTCGCCCTCTATTAATTTAGCATAAAACATAGTCGACGAAATCTAGGTATAAAGCTTCTTCTTTTCTTTTTTTCTTCTTTCTTTCCACCCCTTTAAAGATATATAGACGTTAGTTCACTACCAGGTATGATAACAGAATTTATCACCTTATTTACCATCTAAAAAAATACTTCCGAATAAAAAAAACTCAAACAAGACTTCTAAAACACTTTACATTGAATTGTTTTCTCAATAACTTATTTAGCTTGACCAAATTAAATTGAACTAAATGTTGTTTCTATTTATCAATTAATCGTATACGTGTATTGAACAAAATATTCTTGTGAAATATCATTAATCTTTATTTCAGCTTCATTTAGCACGAAAGTCTTGACACTAATGGATCTTATACATGAAATATGCGTACGTTCAATCGCTTGCACGGGTTATATGCCTCCTGAAACCTTAAAATAATAACTAAAGTCATATCAACTATACTAAAATAATGACACTATTATAATATGTACTATTTTCATTTACGACACTGAAAGAGTCAGTTAAAAAGGAATGCATTATATGATAAACAAGTTTTTGTCCGCAAATTCTAACGTAACTATAGCATTTGGAAGTAGCTATCTATATTTTTATTTTTAACACTTGTCTTCTGGACGCGCGCGCCGTTTCAAATTGAAAAGAGCCAGATTTTAAATCTGTATCATTTTTATTTCTTTTTAAAAAGACAGTTCTTTCCCAGCCGTAATTCGCGAAGGTTTTGTCCCGCGTGGAGATCATACCTACAACCCTCGACGGAGTGGCAGTGACAAAGCCACCACTTAAAACATCACGCATTTTGAACAGTCATTAAGTTAGACCTCCAGCATTACAACTGTGAAAATTGCATCAGATTTCGTACAGTAGATTTTACGTGATGCGCTTACGGTCTTTATACCACTTACATTATTTTTCCTAAATGACTCCTTAATACATATTAATAATTTAGTAATTTAGAAAGTTGTCACTGGCATACTTATTATTAAAGATTGCCAAACTGTTTAGAAAGCTCCAATTAAGCAGCATAATTAACAATTAAACAAGTGAGAAACTGCAATGAACTGCTGTAAATCTTAAAGTTCGAAAAAATGGTTCGACAAAATTCGACGAAATTATAGTGTAATACGCCTCTGCCTACATCTTTCAGGATATTGGTGTAAGATTATGTATAAATGTAAACAGTATTCATACTTATAAAGTATATAACCTTTAAGAAAAGGGAGTACTCTTTTTTTAAAAGGCCGGCTACGCACTTGTGTCTCCTCAGGTGCTGCGAGTGTCTATAGGCGGCAGTAATCGCTTATCAACAGGCGATCTGTCTGCTCGTTTGCCTACTATTCCATAATAAAAAAGAAAAATATAAGTAAAAGGTAAATAAATTGTAGTAGTAAGTTATCAATTCCGTGCTAATATTGACTTGAAACTGTGAACAATACTCTAAATCAAGTGAACTATCCTTATCAAAGTGTACGGCTAAAAAGGGACTTAATAAACAGTGAATACAAATGTGAACATAAAAAAACTTCGAAACAAACTTAAATAAACATAATTATAAGTAAACCGATGATAAATTAACTTTGAACATCTACAAATAAGCAAATCAGTGCCCTATGTGTTAAAAAGTGATAACTTTTACTAAAACAGTGCTAACTTTAACCGAAATAGTGATAAAATAAGTCGAACAAAGTGAACAAGACGTAGAAAAATTCTTTCTCGATGAGTCACAGTAACCGATTTGAAATAAAAAAAATAACACTTGTTTATAAAGGAGTCACCAAATTAACACATTATCCTAAGTAACTCCGTGGCCTAGTGACAATACGACTATCTTTTAGGCGTAGTGGTTGCCAGATCGATCCCCAGTCACGCCGAGCTCTTTTTGTATATAATATTCTGACGAATGATGATTATATGAACAATTCTACCACATTGTACTGGAAATAAAACTTCAACGTTAAAACACCAAGTTTCTAGGACAACAGAGAGAGGGCGCTAGTAGTGTAATATAAACAATATGAATACAGATAACACTAATATCACGTATCGAAACAAGCCCTGTAGAACTAGCTCACTGAATGACTTGTCATACGTATCAGACACAAGTAATAAGGCTATGTTCGATACTACAATAATGAGTATACCAGACAGTTTTCAAGATAACAACAATGAAATAATCAATGATTTAAATCTACAAATAAAAACACTCCGCGAGCAGCTACAAAGTGCTGACCAAGAGATAGAAAATCTCAACTCTGAAAACTTTCGCCTAAAAAAGGACCTGCAAGATGCAATAAAAACAAATGACACATTAAGAAAAATCTGCGGTAACCCAGAGAGAACACCAAAAACTCCGACAATATCACGTAAACAGTATAAACCACACCAGATGTCCTCACCGGTTTGCGTCGAAAATGATGTTCAAGCAAGTATAGTGCCAAAAATTACTAACATGTGCAATAAGGATACTCAAACTGAATTATCATCTTCACAGTCCACGATAAGTATACCCATATCAGTGACTAATGGTAATATTATTGAAACCCAATGTAGTAAACCAAAAATAGGAGTAAACAAAAAATGTATCAAGAATAAGTTGTGTATTCTAAGTAACAACAAGGTCAAAGGAAACCTGAATTTGCTTGATGAAACTTTTTTTAATCATTTTGAGTTCTGTCACTACATAAAACCTAATTGTCAAATGGATACACTTTTGAGTAATATTAATTATAAATTAAAGGATTTTACATTAAATGATTATTGCCTTCTTTTTATCGGAGAAAATGACTTAACAAGAAGCAGTTATTTAGAATTAATAAGTGTTATAAGACAAAAATTGCAAGAAATCAAACACACCAACATTGTTATCTGTGCTCCTACGTATGTAAAAGGTGCACTAATCTACAACTATAAAGTAGAAACATTTATAAATCTTATGTACCTAGAACTACAAAATAATAGATATGCATACTTCTTTGACAGTAACAAGACTTTAAAACATGAAATGTTCTCATATAATACTGGCAAATTAAATAGTCATGGACTGAAAAATATTTATCAACAAATAATGAAAAATATTATGATAGATTTAAAACTATTTTCAAATGATCAAGTAGATAATATGATAAGAAACAATAACATTGATTGTCATGATGCCACATCACGTAATAGCTACATTAACGATCATACATCAAATAATGAGAATGACTTTTTTCGTGACTAAGCATTTGTATATCTTGCATCAAAATATAGCAGGATTATTTAGTAAAACTGATGCGTTGTTAATAAATTTAGCAGAACTTACTAATAAAGAAATAAATTTAGACGTAGTGTGTATAACAGAGCACTTCATGGAAGCAGGCCATGAGCATTTATTAAATTTCCCTAACTACGCTTTAGCAGCGTGTTTTAGTAGAAACAAGTGCAAAAGAGGGGGTGCTTGTATTTTAGTAAGGTGTGAACACAAATGGAGAGAACTTATAGAAATAAAAAATATGAGTGTGGCTAATACTTTCGAATGCTGTGGTATAGAACTTATTGAATTTAAAATAGTTATTGTATGCATATATAGAGTTCCAAAATCTAATAACCTTAGCATATTTTTTAGTAAAATTGACAAATTATTAATGTATATTTCTAAAAATAAATATAAGAACGTAGTATTAGCAGGTGATTTCAATATCGACATTTTAAAAACTAATAATGTTACTCTGGACTTGGAATGTTTATTTCTTAATTATAATATGAAATTAGCTCTTAAGCAACCGACCAGATACAGTAGTAAAACATGCATCGACAATTTTGTTCACAACTACCCAAAGCCATGTAAGACTGAAGTGTTAGAATTTGGATTGTCAGACCATACCTCTCAACTTATAGGAGTACCCGTTAAAAAGATTCCGATTTTAAAGATATGGCGTAAAACAGTGCGTGACTACAATGACCATAACATTAATAAATTCAAGGAATGTTTATGTAGTCTTTCGTTTTCTGAAGTATATGAAGCTACTGACCCAAATATCGCATATAATCATTTTTACAAAAACTTTAAATTATTTTATGACCTGTGTTTCCCAAAAAAACATATTATAATAAAATTGAATAATAAACTTAAATGGATATCTAGAGGGTTAAAGATCTGTAGCAAAAATAAAAGACGTTTACTTTGGCAATGCCGGCGAAATGCTAGTGTAGTAAATAAAATGAAATACTACAAATATAGTAAATTACTAAAAAAAATTATACATCTTACAAAACGCGCGCAAAATAATTATAAAATCACAACATCTACAAATAGGTCAAAGGCGACATGGCAAATTATTAATCAATCCCACCAGAATATACCAAAGGAACAAATAATAAATATTAAAACTGATAATAATTGCATAACAAATAATCCTGCTGAGATAGCTAACTATTTTAATAATTATTTTGTGGATAAAATCAAACCAATAAAAAATAGCGGTAATCAAGTTACTAGTCATATTTCTTACCGCAAAAATTCAATGTTTATGGTGCCAAGTCTACCTCAAGATATAATAAGCATAACAAAAAATCTTAAAAATACTAATAGTGTGGGGTACGACGGTTTCTCTACCAGAGTTATTAAATCAATTAATGAGGAAATATGCAACCATCTGAGTCATATCATCAACTTGTGCATACAGACAGGCGTATTTCCTACAGATCTTAAAATTACTGTTATAAGACCTTTATATAAAAAAGGTGATAGTAAGTTAGTAGAGTCTTATAGACCTATAGCAATGATTTCGATATTTTCTAAAATATTTGAAAAGTATTTTTCAAATGCATTATACAATTACTTTGAAAAATGTGAAATACTGAGGAGTGAACAAAAGGGTTTTCGCCGTAACAAAAATATAAATATGGCTGTATATGACTTTCTAAAGTATGTTATATCACACGTCGATAAAAGGACTCCCATCTGCTCGATTTACTGCGATATGACGCAGGCGTTTGATTACGTGGATCATATAACCTTGCTAAAAAAACTTGAAGCGTATGGTATTCGTGGAAACGTATTAGAGCTGATAAATTCCTACTTGACAGGACGTAAACAAAAAACAGAGGTTCTAAGATTAAATTTAAATACAAAAATTGAAGAAACATATATGTCAAAAGAACGCTTTATTAAATATGGCGTACCTCAAGGTAGCGTAATGGGACCGCTCTTGTTCATTATTTATATTAATGATTTGCCACTTGCAATTGATCACCCAATGACGCTATTTGCTGACGATAGTACAGTTACTATATCTTGTGATAATTATGACATCTATGAATCTGACATAAACAATACATTTAAATTTATTAATACATGGCTACAGAACAATAATTTGAAAATTAATTTAAAAAAAACGAATATCATGCATTTCAACCAAAGGACCAAGAATTCATCGAACATCAGACTACTGTATAAGGATAGTATAATTTCGGAAACAGATACCACTCGTTTTCTTGGATTGATCATTGATAAGAAACTAAACTGGAAAGGTCACACTGAAGCACTGTGTAAAAGAATAAGTAGTACAGCATATGCCCTTTATAATCTCTCACCTGTTGTAAATACAAATGTATTATTAACTGCATATCATGGTCTTGCGGAATCTTTATTAAGTTTTGGAATTATCTTTTGGGGTAACTCTACAAATAAAGAAATGATTTTCAAAATGCAGAAGCGCTGCATTCGCGCAATGTTTCACCTTCAAAACACAGATAGCTGTCAGCCACTATTTAAAAGCCATAAGATTCTGACACTTCCGTCATTATATATAAAAGAATTAGCAGTGTTTGTAAAAACCAATCCGCATTTGTTTCCACGGTTGTCTGACAAAGTCATACGCAGTCGACGTGACGTTGACCGATTGTGCGTACAATTTTCAAAAACATCTTTAATGCATAGCAGTGTATTTTGTATGGCACCCATTATTTATAATAAAATACCAAATTGTTACAAACAATTAAATATCAATGCATTTAAATCTAGTCTCAAAACAGTGCTTATCCAAAAATGTTACTATCATATCAATGAATTTCTAAATGATAAATTTTGACATTGACATTTTCATAAAATTTTGACAATTGACATCCTTATAATTATTATTTTTTTTGAATACTTCGTACGTGACATTTTTATATTGTTAATATTTCATTAATTGTTATCAATAATAATTTCGAGACATTTCTTTATATTGCTAATATCTCATTAATTGTTATCATTAATAATTTCGTCACATTTTTATATTGTTATATTTCTTTAACTGTTATCATTAATAATTTTGAGACATTTTTATATTGTAAATTTGTATTTCATTAATTGTTTAAGTTATTTTTTTCCTTGAATTTTAACAATCTGTGCACTATTTTTATTCTAATGCAAATATTGTATGCTGGAATGGCAGGACATAGTAGAAATAAATAATTTTATGTGAACATCTACTGTACCTATGATCCACAATAAAGTGATTTGATTTGATTTGATTTGAAAAAAAGTAGTAGTAGTTATAGAAGTAGTATATGAGTTTCTTCCAGTATAAAAACAAATAAATATTTTTTCTTAACCTGATAAATATCTGTAATTTAGACCAATAGGCAACCAGCCAGGCATACCGTCCATATATTATAGTTTCTTATAAGACATTGATATCATTTTCCCTAGTTGGTAATCGAATCCATTTCGTTATCGGCAAGCTTGCTCATATCACTAAACTAGCCAATTGATATTGTAATCTTTACTACACTGTGTGTGTACATGACCTAACACAAACATCACATGCTATTCCACTTCTACGATCGCTCCAATTTTGGTCCATCAATTCCCCAGATCGGAACACACAAACATATCTATAAACCTCTTTATTACGGAGATAAGCCAATTTTATTTATTTTTCTTGGTTTGCTTGTAGGTGTAAAAGAACAATGTCCATTTTTGACCTGTCAAATCTATTTTATTAAATAAGCGCGTCTAGTGATGAAATTGATACCAAATAATTGCCCATTTTACGCTGATCATAAAATACTAAGTAGATTATCAAATAGAAGCCAGAAAAAAATCTAATTGATTTTTAAAGTAATCACTTTTGGCAGTTATATTTTAGAACGCAGCCATAATGAACCCATCCATAATCTAATATTACGTTCCGTTTGCGAAAACGTATAAAAAAAAACATTTCTGTATTTTACGAAATGTAGTTTTTTTAATAAGTGCTTTTTCGATTCTACCTTTTTCTCAATCGTTACTGAATTCTTGAAAACATTGTTTTAAATCGAGTTTATTTAGTAAAAATGAAAAAAATAAAACGCTCTTTCATAGAAAACCTGCTACAGGTTTCTTGATTAACATCCTACCGATTGCCTCATCACTCATTAGTTCTACGCTAGTGACGCACAGGCGGTATTGTATAAGTAGGTGGAAAGGGACACCAGACACATCCCACGCTCTCTTGCCCAGTTCCCACTCTTTTAACATCTCATTCTTCGCTAGAGTAAGTAGTGTATACTTTGATTAGAATCGCTATCGACCTGGCGTAGTATGTACGTACATCACGATGACATTCTTGACAGGTTTTCTTTCAAAATTGTTTATAAGATATCATCTATCCCTGGCTTCCAAAAAAAAATTGGATAACAATAACATTCATTTAAGGCTCTACTGCTACTAGTACAACACAGGTCATCAGTAGACGCGATCTAAAAAAAAATGAGTTGACAGGTCAACGCATGTATAGAAAATGGTCATTGTTCTTTACTCCTACACTGAATAAATTGATATGTCATAATAATAAAAAGATTTACTGTATTACCTATTGAGTTTTTATATATTTATGTGAACTAAACGAGTTCTGCCCGCGAGTTTCGATCGCTTGTATATAGAAATGTGTTTTATTTTTAATAAGTTAAGGTGTACTTTCTGTTATAGAAATATGATTTTATCTAGTGTGACTTGCGACGGGTAAGCAAAATTTACTACGGTATAATTTTAAGTAGTAAAAAGTAGAAATCGTAGGATGCATTTTTATTTACTTATAGTTAGTGATTGTTACGATATTAGGCAGTAGTTTGTCCGTAAAGTCGTAACAATCACTAATAAAAAAAATTATAATAAATAATAAGTTAAGGTGTACTTTCTGTTATAGAAATATGATTTTATCTAGTGTGACTTGCGATGGGTAAGCAAAATTACTACGGTATAATTTTAAGTAGTGACGTTTTAAGAAATCGTAGGATGCATTTTTTATTTACTTATAGTTAGTGATTGTTACGATATTAGGCAGTAGTTTGTCCGTAATGTCTTTAAAGATAGTGTTAGATTGAGATGCAAGGAAAATCAATGCGCCTTATGCTATCAAAAGGTTTTGAACCTTCAGATTAGTACTACATACCTAGTAAGGTTACTAGGTATGTAGTACAAATCTTAAGGTTCCTTCGAGAAACAGGTAGTAATCATCTAAAAACAAGCAGTCTATGTATGTGCTTTATTTATACTACTGACAAATACAAGTAACGTGGAGTGTTCTCAACAAATCGTTCACCATTGAAGATTTCTTAAATACTCTAATCGGTCGAAGGGATGATGACTAAGAAATGTTCACGTAATAACTCACATAAATACAGTTACTATGCTGTTAAAACAACAAATAATCGTGTCATTTGTGGCAGGATTGTAGGCAATTTATGTGACAACTTGTAATACCTGGGTTTAGTTAATGATTGGGACATCTGACCTCAATGCCGTTACACTATTGTAATGAAAGAGTTGTGTGTGTTTATTTGGCAGTAATATTCGAGTTATATAATCTATAAATACGCCATTGTTCCCGAAGGGGTAGGCAACGGTGTATTACACCTACATTTCAATAGCCTAGTTCCTACTAGGCTATTGTCACAGTGTCCTACACTGCCACGCAGAGGTCTCGAGAGATCTCGATTTCATAACCAAGGCGCGCATCTCTGACTTTTCGAAGTTCGTATGTATTAAATAGTTAATTATCGCTTTAATGATGAAGAACACCATCGTGAGGAAACCTACAAGTCTGAGAGTTCTCCGTTATGTTTTCGAAGATATTATGTGAGGTCTACTTTCCCGCACTGGGCCAGCGTGGTGGACCATGGCCTAACCCTTTTCACACCGAGAAGAGGCCCGTGCCCAGCAGTTGGATAGTTTATTACAGAGCTGATACTATTATTATTTTGTTATTCGCGAACTATGTTTTTAGGATGCACGTAGTAGGAGGCAAACCTTTTAGTGTTTACTGGTCACTATTTCAGACTCCGTGCTACTACTGAGAATTTATTGACAACTACTGAAAAGTTATTAACACTGTCCGATCTAAGAATCTAACGTGAGACTTCACTTTGTTAAAGCGACTGCAGTTGGCACGTCAATAAATTCAAAGTAATATTTGAATGTTATAATACTAGTGACTTCGGTATTCAGTACTTGCTTTTTACCAGAAAGAGTTTCAGATTCCGTACTGCTACTGAGAATGTCTTCACAAATAAACCTTATAACACTTTACCCGATTAAACTTTAAACTTTACTGGGAATCGAACATAAGGCTTGATACACAGCAGTCGCGTTCATTACCACTGCGCCAACGAGGTAGTCGTTAAGATGGTAACAAGAAAACGTTAACAAAATATTGCGTTAAAATAAAACAGAAATGCGTGCTCTTTGGACTTTCATAAAACATTTTCCTTTGACAGTAAGTAAGGAGGTCAACGGACTGAAACTACTTTGTTACGCACTAGTTGCAAAGCTACAACAGAGGGAAATACTTTCCTTATGATTTTTCTTTCTTTCCTTAATATAATGCCTTCTCATTTATGAATCACTAGTTAAGTACAATCACGAATAACGACGCGCGTGTATCGATACATAAAATAGAATTATACGAATTTTTCAGCAAATTGAAATTATCCAAAACTTTATTATTATTCGAATATATTTACACATTGGCGAGGCGACCACTTAAACCATATAATCCATAAGAATCATTTATCTTTTTAAGGTGTGAACACTTAAAAATATAATTGATTCTTCTCAAGAATTGGTGATATTTTCATTGAAGCACACCTATGTAAACCCAAATATTTAACTTTTACGGTAAAGGTAAACAAAATCTTTTATTACAATGTATTATTGATTTAATGGCACATGGTATCTGTGACGTTTGCTTCAAAGTATAAATTCTGGTTTAATACCTCTTTTGTACATGGGTGGCATAATCTTTATGAGGTATTTGCTCCACACAAAATGTTAGCGTCGATATCATAAATTAACTATGGGAATTTATGGTACCTTAATTTTTATTTTGAACGATGTTATTTGAAGTGAGATGTCTAAAAGCATTTTTGGTGGCAAGATAACATTTGTTACTTTGTCCATATTATCGTAGACTATGATTCACGTTGGTGACTCTGAGAAAATAATAAAGATAAAATCTCAAACCTCACCCAAAACATCCTTAACAATAAATAAAGTCTGTCCTATATGATACAGGTTTTGTTTCTTGAGCGGCAATGATGTATAAATTAATAGGCGTATGCCTATTAATTTATTCACCTATATAAATATAATAATATCAGCCCTGTATTAAACTGTCCCACTGCTAGGCACCGGCCTCTACTCAGTGTGAGAAGGGTTAGGCCATAGTCTACCACGCTGGCCCAGTGCGCGTTGGTAGACTTCATATATCTTCGAGAACATTATGGAGAACTCTCAAACCTGCAGGTTTCCTCACGAGGTAATCCTTCACCGTTAAAGCGAGCGATAATTAACTATTTAGTACGCACATAATTTCGAAAAGTCAGAGATGCGCGCATTGGGATCGAACTAGAGGCCTCTGCGTAGCAGTCTAACGACTCCCACTAGGCTACCGCTGCTCGTCCATTAATTTATATACTACATGTAAAACAGCCCCATGTTTTACATTAAGGTCAACCTTAATTTTTCACAAATAACGTTGTGGTTTAATTGATTTTCTTATCAGCTTTCGTTGAGCTTTATTCTCTTAACGAGTAAAAAAATTCAAACGATTGTTATATATTGCCGAATATTTTGAATTATGACATGATTTTTGTTGTTATGTGGGTAATAAATAGTTTATTTTCGCTATATCGGTGAAGGACAACATCGTGAGGAAATGACCAGACATGTAGGTTCGGTCATTTCCTCACGTTGTTGTCCTTCTCGTCTAAGAGTTCTCATAATGTTCTCAAAGATAAAAGTCTGTCATCCCGCACTAGGTCAGCGTGGTAAACTATGGTCTAACCTTTCACTTTCCAGCAGTGAGACAGTTTGTATACAAGCCTTACAAATACTGCTATTATTATTAGGTATATGAATTAAATCAGTTGCATTTCTAAAAACGTAATCTTAAATAAAGAGATTATCTTCAATTTCATGTCAAATATTGTCAACAGAAATAATTTAAGACCTAATCTTTACAATTACATCAAAGTGTGAGGCCGCCACAATAATTTAAAGTTCGACCTCCGGTAGGCAGTCGCCTAGGGGCGATTGCCGCCTCCAATTTAGTCGTATTCTCGGAAACATTAATTACATTCAGCACTGGATAAATTGTTGTGTAATTAACATGTACCAAAGAACTGAGGATGAAGAAATGAAATATAAATATAAATAAAATGAGAAGATGAAATATGTATACGTTCTGAGAACTATGTTTAGTAATAACTAATAAGCGATGGATATATAAACAAGGTAGTATATCCTTAATTATAATATTATAAATTCGAAAGTAACTATGTCTGTCTGTCTGTTGCCTCTTCGAGGCTAAACCACTCAACTGATTTGGATGAAATTTGGTAAAGAGATAGTTTAAAACCTGGGTAAGGATATAGGCTACGTTTTATTGGTGTAGGTACAACGCGGGTAGATAGCGCGCACAAGATAATTAACAATAAAATAGAATAATTATACTTTGGACGATACTGGATTAAACTTTGATGTCGAGTCCTAGTGGAAGGCAACAGAACATTTTTCGTGTTTTCGCTAGTGATACATTTTCACAAAGAAATGCAATCTGTTAATATTTGCGCCAAAACGTATTGTTTATTTTAAGATTGATTGTAATCTTGTCTTCTTTAGATTGATTTCAAATAGTACTCAGTAAAAGTTTTTTTTTAAAGTTGATATTATAAAGGCTTGCAGTACTAAACCAATACGCAGAGTCACTTCGAAAAGTAACATTTACTTGGCTCAGGCACTAACTGGTATCTTATAGAAAAGTTATTAGACTCCGATCGGCGATCGACTGGAGTCTAATAAGATGTCTATTACACTCCATCGCTGATTGCCTGCGAGATCCATAATACAGTCCTAATAATCACAATAACGTTTTCTTCACCTGTTTTAATAATGGCAGCTACTAAATTAAATTCCCTCAATATTTGACTGCTATTTGCTGGTTGAAAGTTTTCCAGTCAGACCGCTACGAGTTTGACAGATTCCAGTGTGCCGCCTCCGTATTCACTCGATTGATTAGTATTTAAATCTTTCCAGCAACAGTTTCAATAATTTTCACAACCGCGTCACCATCAGCTTTACAGCCACAACGAAATAGGCGCGGTCGCGTCCCGCGATGCGTGTAAAAGCAATTAAAATAAAATGAACATTAACCTGCTATTCCCTTCGCAACTGATTTTATTTTAAAAGACCAGCTCGCTTTTGTTTATTTTAGAAATTATTCGGTTCGCAGCTAGCAACGGATCTGTAAATAGGAGTAACTCTACTGAAGTATCTTTGTGTTGCTAAGCGCCTTGTAAGAGGAAGCCTCTATATTGTCTAGACGGTAATAGACGCCGGGTCGCTAGCTAAGAATCTTATTGCTTTTCTAGTTTCTCACGGCTTAGTCGCAACGAAGAATCTTGTTGACTTAAAGCCACTACTAATCGTTTCTTATGGCAGACAAATTGCGCCTTAAAGGCGTTGTTGTCTGTAATACAAAATTTAGACGCTTGCCTTTTACAACAGAAATATATATGTATCTACATTCTCTATCTAGTTTGACTATAAAACGTGTACTAAATCTGCATCTGTCTTCAAACAGCCCCAATATATTTACTAAATCATTATCGCAACAACAAAAATTTTACGGCGTCACAACCCCAAAAATACCGCCGAGACCTCAGAGATTACCCGCCAAAAAAACAAGTTTAATTCCGCTATAATGCGCGCTATCTTTATAACCTCAACATAAAGCGTAGCCCTAAATCGGGATCCCTTCTTTTTGCATAATGTTCTTTGTCTTAATATACTTCGGCATAACGATTTTGGCACAATTTGTTTTGGCATAATAATACTTCGGCATAATTTTTTTAGGCATACATTTTATGTTCGCATAATCATCTTAAAGACTAATTTGTTTTGGCATAAATTTAATTCGCATAAAAAGTTAGTGACAGAACCGAATTGCTGCAAAACCGACTCTACGTAGTCTTGTTTGTCCTACCCCTAGAGTGTAATTTAAAATCGTGTAGAAGCGTAGGGGCGAGGCGGCCGCGGGCTGAGGAGCAGGCGGCTGCGGTGGTTAGCGAAAGCCGTCTGCGACGATTAGCACGAGTGGGGCCGCCGGAGGCCCGCAGCGCCGGAGCCGTGACAGAAACTCTGCCTGCTGCATTTATGCTTTATGCTTAATGAATTTATGCTTTAGAATATTATGCTTAATCATTATTATGATTAGAGAAATTATGCTTAAAAAATTATGCGTAAGCTGTTATGCGTAATTATATTATGCGAAAATATAATTATGCCAAACAAAATTATGCTAAGTTATATTAGGTCTTAAAATTTTATGCTAATGGATCGGGATCCCCCTAAATCAGCCTGTTCTCATATAATATAATCAAAAAGGCCTCTTTCAGAAATTAACGCCACAGGGTAAAAATGAAAAAATCATTTCGTACAAGAATTAACAGAATTCCGGCCGTAATTCGCGTCGCTATGATGAAAATTAAAACAATACGGTTAAAATGTTGACGAAAATTTAAAAAAATTGTTTGTTTAAAAATATGTTTTCCATTAAGCATTTATTAAGTTAAGAATATAGGGTACATATTGCATGCTTTTATTACATACATAAATTCACGGCACTCGTAACTTGAATTTTTCAGAACGTTACTAATTTTGCATATGTGCCAAGGTTTTCCTCTTCCTTTTTTCAGTTAATATATTCTCTCATATTGTATAGTATGTTTAAAAAAATCTCCGGTATCAGATTCAATTCCTGTGTCGCAGAAGAAGAGAAAAGTGAACACAAAAAACATCTAGACTCGGCAAAACTATTAGTAGAATATTTTTTGTCTCAAGTGGATCAAATTTACAACATGTGGGTAGTCGCAATGCGGCTACTTGAAACCGTAATACCATCTGATTTTATACTATAATTGTATGCAATAATCCTTGAAATGAATTTAATAGCTCTTGTAGACTGCGCAAGGAATATACGCAAGTTGACTCTTGCAGGTAGTATGCTATGCATCGTGTAACCGACCGCCGCGTGTTACCAGCGCAAATAACTCACATGATTAACTCGCGAGTGTAGTTTTTGCATGTAACTCACACCATCTAGATGTGCCCTGTACTATATTTTTTTATATAAGCAAACGTAATATTATGACTTATACCTAGGCATTTTTCTTACTTATCTTGGTAGATAAAGACGACCTGCTAAAGAAATTGAAAAATATAGATCTGTCCAAGAATGGTGGCTTTGATGGCATTCCACCTGTTTTCATTCGGCTCTGTGCAACTGCGCTAGTAACACCTCTTTTCATAATTTACAACAAGTCGTTAGATTAAGGCATATTCCCCGAACTCTGGAAAATTGCCAAAATTACACCTATTTACAAGTCAGGTGATAGAAAAGATATTTCTAATTATCGCCCTGTGTGTGTTTTTAACTGGTTTGCTAAAATCTTCGAGGGTTACATCTACAATCATTTAAAACACCAGTTGAGTCCACTCCAGCGTGGCTTCATGACAGGCAGATCAACTACCACAAATCTCTTAATCTACACTTCTTACTTATGCGGTTCATTTAATTGTAAAAAGCAGGTTGACTCAATTTATACCGATTTTTCTAAAGCTTTCGATCATGTCGATCATTTGAGATTATTAGCAAAAGCCCAGCACTTTGGCATTCATGGCAATTTATATAGATGGCTTTCATCATACTTACTTAATCGTACGCAATTGGTCGCACTCAGTGGATACGAATCTGTTCCTTTTTTGGCTGAATCTGGTGTTCCCCAAGGGTCTAACCTGGGACCCCTTCTATTTTTATTATTTATTAACGACTTGATGAATGATCTCAACAGTGAATGTTTAGCTTATGCTGATGACTTAAAGATTTTTAGACGTATTGCTGACTATCAAGATTGTTTAATTCTTCAAGCGGATATCAATGCAATAGTTAATTGGTGTGAGAAAAATTCGATGTCGCTTAATATAAAAAAATGCCAAGTTATCACATTCACAAAAAATAAAAAGCCACTTAACTACATTTATCATATTGAAGGGGTTGCACTGGAGAGAGTTAAAGTTGTTCGCGATTTAGGAGTAATTTTTGATTCTGAAATGTCCTTTAGACATCATTACGACCACGTCTGCAGTAAAGCCAACCGCATTCTATCATTCATGCTTCGAAATGCTAGACCTTTCAGGCAAGCCAGCTCTTTACTAACATTGTACTACAGTTTCGTAAGAAGTATTATTGAATATTGTTCACCTGTATGGGCGCCTATCTACAGGACTCACATTGATCGAATAGAGGCAATTCAGAAGCGATTTGTCAGAACATTATGTTCAAGGTATATATGATATGATGATCGACTTCAATGGTTTAAAATGATGACTCTTGAGAACAGAAGGTGGGTAAGTGACTTATGTACCTTACACAAGATTGTGAATGGTTCACTGGATGGCCAGCTTGTTGAAATGTTAAACTTTAAGACTCCAACGCGATCTGTGCGCACACCGCAACTTTTTACTATAAGCCATAGTAATAATAATGTTTCATTTAACAACCCAGTTTCACGAATGTGCAGACAATACAATAGCATTTGCTCTGAATCGGATATCTGCCACGATAGGTATAATGTTTTTAAAAATGTTCTTTTAAAGAAAATTGTTTGAAATATTGTGCTCTATGTCTTCACCTTTTTTTTTTATAATCTTTTTACCATTGTTTACCTTAGCTCACTAAAGTTTTAAATATCAAATGAATGATGTGTATAGTTTTAATTGGACTTCAGGTTGGCAACTATTTAATGTTTAATTGAGTAATGTGTAAATATTTAATCTGTTGTCTGTTACTGTACCTATTTAACAAAAATAAAAAAAATAAAATAAAACAAACATTTGATAATAAAATCACTCAGTTAACTTTCAGACTATATTCGCTCTAAATAGAGATGACAAAAAAGAAAGACAATATATTGTGATAGGGCTCTATGTCTTGTATCTAACTACTACTACGCTGTATTTGTTTACTATATAATAATTCAGGTAGGGAATATAGATAGGTAATTACTGATACTAGACGTATAATTACTAGCATTTTTGCATTTTTTTATGGCGGTTTTATACCGTGTGTGTGGCTTGCATCCTATTTCATTGTACTTTATCAAAAATAAATGGGCTATATGCAAAGTTTTAATATTTTAAACTCTTAACTTTTAAGTTACCATAAGATTTAACTACTGAACTTTCTTTTTCTGTGGCCAGTCGACCTTAACAGCGTAAACGGATTATGCATAGCCATTTTATAGACCATAATGTCTAATATCTTTTCAACCTCTTTTGTGGGTTAATTTGGCAGTGACCGCGTGAAATTGGTCCGCTTTAGATATTTCTTATAGATTTCGCTAATAGAATGGCATAAATCTCTTAAAGTTGGAATAAAGCACGTTGTTAACGCCTTTGATGTCATTCTGTCGCCGTTTTAAAATATTTTAACTTTGAGGTGTTAGAATGCGAATTCGGTTTATGTAGAAAATATTTGATGCCTCATTAAATTTCTTAATAGACAGACGTTGTTTTTGTAATTCAGGTCATGGTCATGTGTATATATATGTTTATTGGCGCTTAAGGTTTATTTACCTATACTTTGTATACCTATATAAATTCACGCTTTAATATTCCGAAAAAGGATACAGATCTCTTTTACTTCTATATTCCGCCAACTATATCTTCAGGTCTAGTTATCGCCGGTATCGAACGCCTTTAGGTTAAAAGTAATATTGGTAAAAATAGCTGCGTGTTAGTATGAGTATTCTTCATAACACCCTAAACGATGCTAGAAATTTTCTATGCTGTATTGGGTCAGCGTCATGGAATATGGCTTAACCTTTCTTATATTGAGAAAAGGTCTATCCTCAGCTTCAAGCTAGTTTCTTTTTGTTTTTCATTAGCCTTATTTACGTTCTTCTGCCCTTGGGTTTTTAAATTACTCGAAGATCCACTACCAGTAGGTAACTTTCGAAAACGTCTAAGTCATTCCACCAACTCCGTTTAGTCGTTTTAAGAGCGCTAATATATTTAGCTTAGAGGTTGAAGTTCCGAGTCAAAAAATTTCTTAGTACCAGCTCGGAGATAAGAAGTTGGCGAAGTTGCATGCTCATGCCTCAAAAAGCATGATCTTGATGAAATCTGATCTTTCACCAATCATGGCGTAGTTACGTCCCGTCAGACTATAAGCGTTAGGGAATAGTATAGTGCAATTGTGTTTATGAGTAAACATCTTCTGTACTGTCACTCTACGTTAAGATAAGCAGCTGTAACCGAAGTTCGGTTTAGAGAATATTATTATAGACGACTTTGTTTGCTAATAAGCGCATTTTAGTGCTTATTTTAGCGTGCCTTGATTAGTAAGATGAATATCTCATAATTTTTCGTGAATCCATCTTCATCCATCATCTTTGGCCATTATATCATTTTCGCTAATCTTACAATATCTAGGCGTAACCATTATTGCTTACTCGTGTCTTTTTAGCCCGTCTAATCCCATGCAGACACCAGATAAGATATATAGATTTATATGATGAATCTAAGACGATCCGTTTTCTTAGGATTCTACTTTGTGAGTCTTTTGTTGAGCATTTGTATTCGTTTTGTTGCGGTTGGAAGGTCATTGTAAAGAGCATAATGTCACATCATGTGATAACTTTACGACTGTCGCCTTTAGACGAGGTAGTCAGTATGTGCAATGCACTTTATCCAAATTATTGTAAGAAGTACTACGAATTTTATACATACATATCTACATGTGCTTCAACGATTATTCAGAGATTCACTAATTAGACCCACCTAATAAAGGACGAGCCTGTCTTCATATACTCGACATATTTTAACAAGACCAGGCTGGGGTCCGTTACCGAATTTTAACATATAAATACTCTATATTAACTTCGTCTGACGCGGGAATCGAACTTGAAACCTTAGAATCGACCGTAAATGCTAAGTTACGCAATGGAACCAGCTAGGCAATATCTACGATGATTTCTTTATGTCGTTGGCGCATTAACAAGCCATGTTTCCCAAATATAATTTTACATTTAAATGGAAACTTTTGATCTACATTCAAACTAAATTAGTTAATAAAGTTATAACAAGCTAAGATATTTTAGAAACTGTGTAATTAATTTAATTAATAGAAATAGAACTTCGATTTATGAAAGATTCATTTAAATATAAGTTGTACAATCGTCTCATCAAATTTGTTTACTCTAATGTAGTAGGTGTCCACGGTCTAAAAAAAAATGATGGTTTTTCTATCGGATAGTGGTGCAAATAATTATAGGCTATATATATATAGGATATGGAAGCGGTGATGCCCAAAACATATAGCATTGGAATAACGATCGAGTAGTCGTGGCTTTGAATCGCACTCATTGCACTGTTGACGTGTACTCAGTTATAACACAAGCATTCTAGCTTAGCTGGAGGCGTTAAAAAAGATATACGTAATATTTTATATATGTTTTTTGTCATTTTATTTGACTTTTTTATTTTCTTTTCTAATATTGTTCAGGTATACAAGTGACCATTTTTAAATTTGTACAGCATATTCTGCCATATGTGGCATGCAATATTTAAATAATTAAATAAACAAAATTTAAATAAGTACATGCAAATTATTAAAATTACATATTGACATTAATTAATTAGCAGTATACAATCCATCAATAAAAAAATATAATAAAATTAACATGCAGCGTATTAAAACATTAAGCGCATTTAATAATTATTTATATACTTACTAGCTGTCCCGACAGACGTTGTCCTATACAGGCGAATAAAAAAAAAACCATATCTAAACCATCCTCGAATCCACTTGAACACACACAAAAAAATTCATTTAAATCGGTCCAGCCGTTTAGGAGGACTTCACTGTCAACACACGTACAGAAGAATTATACAGGGTGATTTTGAAATCGTGTAATTCCTTTTAACCACGCATTCTACTGGTGATATAGAATAACCCTGACCATATTTTTTCTTAATTAGAATAATGGTTTCGGCAAAATTAGAGTACAGATTTTTTTCATGAAATGATTTCAAATAGTCATATTTTAACCACCTGACACAATCTTAATATTTTACTAATTTAAAAATAATAACATAACAATAACTGATGTCGTAAATAATAAGGGGCAATAAAAAGGACCGCCCGTTATTATTTACGACATTAATTATTAATATGTTTTTTATTTTAATTAGTAAAAAATAAAAATTGCCTCGGTTGGTTAACATTTGACTATCTGACACCATTTCACGAAAAAAAACGGAACAATAATTTTTCAAAAAAATAATTCTAATCAAATAAAAATATGGTCAGGGTTATTCTATATCACCAGTAGAATGCGTGGTTAAAAGGAATTACACGATTTCAAAATCACCCTGTATATATAAAGAAGATTAATACTAGACATGTTATGATGTTTTTTATTTATATTACGAATAAGCAGTATAATTATCTCTGTAAATATCAACGTTTTATATATACATAATGTTAGACAAATTACTGAAATATGATGATAGTCGAAATTCACAACGAGGTTATACCTATGTATATTGCAAAAAGGTTCTAGCGTAAAAACAAACCAGTATTAATTGAAATTCATAATGGATAAAAAGTTCTAATAATGTATACAATCCGAGGCTCGTATTGTAACTATTTTTAATTAATGGAAAACATAAAACTTATACTGTGGATGTTTAATTATTAATTCAAAGTGTTTTAGAACAAATAGCGAACCGAGTCAGAGACTAATCACTGTATTGTTTGGTGCAATTTATAAACCATTATCTGTAATACTCAGCCCCTGTTACAAGCAGTCTCACTGCTGGGCACGGGCCTGTTCTTGGTGTATGAAACACATATTCCACGCTAACAGGAACGTCGTGTTGGTAGACATCAAATATCTTTAGTATACCTTAATCTTTACATATACATATGCAACTGGTCAACATATAGGACTTATTTAAGAAAATAATGTGAGGAGTCTTTATAAGAACTATAGAAGCCAACACTATCATTTTTATAACTTTTATCTGTCTGTGTGTATGTTTACACACGCAGCACAAAAATGCTACTATAAACTTGAATGAAATATGTAGGTACATTGTAGCAAGTTTTAAGTAAGACAGCTGTGAACACTGCATTCAATTATGTGCAGCAGTTTTCGCGACGCGCGTACGAACTTACTGACAATTTAAAAATTATCTTAAATAATTGGTTTGGCTTCTAGAGCTCTTATAAAGACACCTCACATTCATTTTTATTGCAGTACTTTTCAACCGGTTACAATTTTATTCTAGCTATAGCTGTTGTTTGACACTGGTTTCTTAATTTAAACAGTATGACGATCACAAACATACAACTTGCGCGCATTTCTAAGCGAGTGATTTCATGACATGTTTTATCATGAAGTTCGATGCTATACTTCCCATGGGTGTGTTTCAATACTAAGTAGAAGCAGCGATAGCCTTTGTGGTAGTGGCAGACCGTTGGACTGCCACGCAGAAGTCTCGAGTTCGATCTAAAGCCACGCATCTTTGACTTGTAAAAGTTATGTGCGTATGAATTAGTTAATTATCGTCATGAGGTAACCTGCATATCTAAAAGATTTCCATAATGTCCTCAAAGATATGTAACGTCTGTCAATCTGCACTGGGTCAGCGTGGTGGGCGCCTAACCCTTTTCGCACTAAAAAAACGCCCGTTCCCAGTAGTGGGACAGTTTAATGCAGGGCTTATATTATTATGTATACCTGCTTGACTCCTAAGGTAAGTAATGGTTTGTTGCTATAATATAATATTCTGTCAAAGTTGCCGTCACCACCCCAGGGACAAGACCCTTATCCAAAAAATGTGAAAAGTTACATAATATACGATCTAGTGCCTTATCATTATATCTCATGGGTGTGTTAAAACTAAATGGACTATCTCCTTAATCCTTTGACTTAGAAGTGTGTAAGTGCAACTATGGGTCGTGGTCGGGTATCGATTTTTGTGACTACCTCGTTTGTCTTGTAGTAATGTTTGTAATTACATAACCACTAAACCCGTGGATCAAACTCAGGCCCTCATTACATCCTAAGGGCCTGAGGACCTGAGTAGATCCCTGGGTGGCGTAAAGTCGTTTTATGTTTCTGTTACAAAATCTTAGGTTCCTTCGATAAGAATAGGTTCACCTTATTATCCCACGGGACATGTTACTTTACTGGTGAACTACATTCCGTCAGCTATGATTTTAAGGCCCACGTAATAAAGTCATAACTTTTATGTTTTTGCCGTCTGAGTGGCGCAGTACCAGACTACCGTTACTAAGAATTCCATAACAAAGAACCTAATAATACTTTGCCCGACTCCGAACTTATAACCGAGATTCTATGCGCAACAGTTGCATATACCACTGTTGCCCATAGAGGCCTCTATTTTATGGCTATGTCCTAAATCGTTTGCGTTTATGCTTCAAAAACAATATATGAAATTTAATTTTTGTGTTTAGTAACGTTTTTCGCTTAAGCTTCAAGTTTTAGATCTAAAGGAGTCTGCCCACTACACCGTCTCATACCATGACCGTGCTAGAAACGTATCAGACACGAATAGCAACACGATACGCCCTGCTATAGAAACTGCTGGTCGGTGACGTAACGGTCTAGTGGGCATAGTGTCATACATTTCCTTACAAAGAATATTTTTTTGCCTGACTCGTTCCTAGCACGGCTTTAGCCTAAGGCGTATACCTTACGCCCCCTAACCGATAGAATGCGGCGATGAAATCGGAACAGTGTTAATTAGTACTAACATTAACAAATCATATTCTTGAAACGGAATTAATGTTTATTTTTTTAATGATTACATAAAACTCGCCCACACTGTCGATAATGTGGATAGCGCTGTCGCCTTTTGCGTAAAATATCTTCGATTAGATTTTACCTTGACTGCATAGATGACGTAGTGATTTATATGGTCACCTCGCCACTGCGTCAAATGTTGTGGGTACAATCCCCACATAAGAGAAAAAAACTTGTGCTGAGTCCCGGTGTTCTTAGTGTCCGTTGATTAAATGTTTGTAAAACCCTCGCAACACAGGATTTATCACTAGTACGGATGATGTCTTTTAAAAAATAAAATCTCTTACTTTGTCTTAGTTTTTTAAATAGGGAATACCCATTGCGTTATTGATTCCTGTATCGTGGACTATAGAGAAACAATGCACACAACGAACAATCATTTGCAGATTACACAATTTTTTATTCAGTGAAAGATTCGAACCTGCAGCACTCAGCGTAACAGCAGTGGCGAGGCGACAATTATTCAAAAGACACACTGCTATCCATGACTATGACTATCGGGGATATCCTTAGGATGTTTTCCCGGATTTAAAAACCATGTCACTATCAGTACCGTTATTTTTTTTTTTAAATTGCATTTTAGCCGCATAGTTTCCTTTTTCCAACAAAAATCCTAAGTATTAGTCAATGTAAAAATTTTTATAGTACTTCCTGTTGCCAAAATCATAAAATATTTAGTAGGCAATCATAGGCACGTATTGCAATAATCGTATGAGCTATTAAAATTGTAATAATAGTTCAAAAGATAGCTTTCTTACATTTTATGGTGTCTAGTAACCTCTTGGCTTAAGTTGTCGCGATTAAATAAACTATATGGTGCTTTATTTGTGGTCTATTGTCTTAAAATACCACTTAGTTCACGCCATTTGTTCTCATGTTTATTTTAAGTATTACCTATGTTTACTATGCGTGGTTAAAGTTACGAGCTTTCTCTTTACTATTGGATGCATATTCTCACGCCTGTATAACCCTGGAGAGACCCAGAAATGTCTGGAGCCCATTCCCAAATAATCTGGTGTCCATCCCAGAATTGTCTAATGCCCATTCCAGAGTTAATTCTTAATTCTTGTAACTTTGCTTTCTTCTCTGAATACGTAACATACTTCTATGTTACATGTTACTATACGTAACATAGAAGTATTTTCAATTGCGATTGTTAACGTGCATTTCTCAGTCCAGTTGCTCAATTTTTGAGCAGCAATTCGGTTGAATATTTATTAAACGCGGCTGGGGCCGTACCAACGTCTCGTATAGCAGTTTCATTATCACTTATCCCTTGCGGCAGAACAAGATTGCGCCATACATAGGATATTGCCGTCTCGCTTTCTCTTAAAGAAGGATCTATACTAATTCTTCTTATAGGAGGTGACAGTGCATACATTTTTCTACGCAACCACGTTCTGCCGTAAGGAACAAGTGATAATAACACTGCATTTTTGTAAATTTCGATCGATATGCTTATTGTCTAATACCCCTTACAACATAGCTCATGACCCCAATTACTTTTATTATTATATTCAAAGTTAAATATGATAACAAAAGTTTTAAGAGATAAGGCAAACCTAGGATTTAGTTTACAGTTCCGTCAATTTTCGAAAATCTTGGCCAAGGTTATGTATGAATCTTTAGCGTGTGGTCTCCAGGCGCCTTGGAAGGCGCTGTACTGGCAACCATCTAATGATAATATATTGCTGCCTCAGTGGTAGTGAATGCGAGTGCTGTGTATGAGTACAAAAAGTTATTCAGTTTTTCTAAGAAATTCTCAATAGCAGCCCGGAGTTTGGCAGTTGGTGGTGTTACACAACCATGTGCATCGGAAAGTATGTAAAGCTGTTGACCTTGGACCTGATATCTTTGCTTTTGCTCGTGACGGATTGCCCTCCCATCGGACTATGAGAGTGAGGACATAAGGCACTGTAATATCTTCTGCGCAGTTGGCCCAGTTTCTGCTAAGTTTGGCCGCCGTGACTGACATTCGGTCTGGAGGACATCATTATTTATTAAAATTTTACTTAGGAATAGTTTGTACAAGTCCCAAAATTATTATTCTTATTTGCTTTCCTGAAGCATATTTATGTAATTGAAATAATACAATACATACCTTGTATAATTTCAATAGCCATGCGAACTCATGAAAACTGTGTATAAAATAAATCCAATACCGTTAATACACACTCTATATGTATTCTTGGTCCTACAGCCAAATTATTGTCATTATAATATAATTTGTATTGGTAGTGTAATTTGTATTTATAAAATAATTTGTATTGCGAACACGACCGCTTGGTAACCAAAGGGTGCTACGTTGAGATACTTAATGTTGATAACTTCGATAATATTAACATTTGTGTTCACAGTATAGTCAAACTAAGTTGCCGAATCTTTACAAGTAAGGCTGGTCTCAGACATGCGACGAAGCATATCGAAGCGATGCAATCCAAAAATTAAACAAAATCAGCAACTAATTTAGAATATAGAAATAACGACTTTACACGATGTATAAATAGATTTTGTAACAATGGACTAAAGTTCACTAGTTGCCCGTTGTGTTATGCAAGTAAACGTGTGAAAACCCATACAAACGTATTTACAACTTTTTTAAAGTTAATTCTAGCATCCTAACAAACACACTTCAAAGGTTTGTAAAGCTTAAACTTGTATGTTTGTTGTTTGTTAGCGGAGTTTGAAAACATCAGCGGCTCAACGCAAATAAACAGCTACACTGCAACTTTCGGCGCAATATTGTTGTTATCCTTTGGCATGCTTAGTAGTGTCTTAGTTTTTGTATCCGCTAAGCTAAGTAAGCATAACCAGGAGGATACATTTCAACATTATAGTATCATTCAAATATCAGGCCCGTTGTTCGAGGCAATACTTGCATCGAACACGAATTGCTGATCTAGCAACCTAATACAGCCACGCCGAGGGCCCAGCGCCATCAGTGCGAAATCGGACAGCAAACCGGGTGCATTCATTATAAGCAATTCCCTATCATTCATTATTATTTAGCATAGTATAGATTAGGTACTCTTTGAGCGGAATATAACAAGTGTTTATTTAGCATCTCCTTAAGCACAGCTCCAGCGTAGCATATAGGTAACGTATCGCACACCCGTTAGGTAAACATTATTCCTTATGGACTAACATACATACATACATACATAAATTCACGCTAGTTTCCCAGAGGGGTAGGCAGAGACTACGGATTTCCATTTGCTACGATCCTGACACACTTCTCTGGCTTCATTCACTTTCATAACATTCCGCATACACGCTCGCCGGTTTAAGGTGCTCTTAACCTGACCTTTATCCAGAACGTCTCCGATCTGATCAAGAAACGTTCGCCTAGCTCTTCCCCTTGCGACTGTTCCATTCACACTAGCCTTATAAACTTTCTTAGTTAGTCTGTTCTCGTCCATTTTTTCTACATGCCCAAACCAACTTAATATACCCTTTTCTATTCTCGTCACTATATCCACTTTTATGCCGCATCTCTCTCTAACCACACTATTCCTTATTCTATCTTTCAGAGTCACACCACATATATTTCTCAGCGCTCTCATTTCTACAGCATTTATTCTGCTCTCATGCTTCTTTTGCCATATCCAACTTTCACTACCATGCATAAGTGTAGGTACTAATAGTCCTCTATGAACAACCAAACGTGCCTTTTCGGATACATTTCGACTGTTCATAAAAGCGCGCAAAGCGCCATTCACTTTATTGCCAGCAATCGTTCTACTTTCAATATCTCTGTGTACCAACACATGAGGGAGATATTGAAAGAAGGGATGGTTCCCTTGTAAAACAAAGTACCCAGATATACAAACTCTTTCACTTGCTCCACTTGTTCTCCATCAATCATAATATTGTACATCGTCATGCACTCCTCCCTTTCAAATACCAGTACTTTCATCTTGCTTACATTCATTTTCATTCCTTTACTCTCACAAGAATCATGCATTATAGTTACCATCGCCTGCAACTCTTCTGCCGATGACGCAAGTATTACTTGGTCGTCGGCATAAAGTAGACATTTGACAAGTAACTCATTCATTCTTAATCCCCATTCACAATCTTTTAAACCTCTCAAACAATTGTCCATGTATAGGTTAAACAGCCAGGGTGATGCTACACATCCTTGTCTAACACCTTTTTCGATGTTAAACCATTCTGTGTAAGACCCATTTATCCTAACAAGCTCTGGAATCGTCATAAAGAGATTTCAGAGCTCGTGTGAGGTTGCTATTCACTCCATACATGGACAAAACCGATCAAATTTCATTCCTCACCACTTTATGACGATGCGAATGCGCAATAGACCTTTTGACCTTTGGCCAAAACTTTCTCGGCTATGTTCCGTAAGGAAAAGATCTGATCCGAACATACATACAATTTGTGTTAGTATAAATTATATAACTTATTAACTGCGTTAGTAATGCTTCACTAGGACTCTATTGCTGTGCGTTCATGTGGCACTTGTCAGCGTAAGCGACGGAACACCACACCCTTCGGCCAAAAGACCTCCTTCATGAACACAGGCAAAAAGCAAGTCGGGACTCGCACTACGAGTGCCTTGAAGTTGACGTTGCGACGCGATTCCAGCAGCTGTACTCTTGGCATGTACTTAGACTTCTGGCGTATACGCCGCGATGTTCCCGCCTTAGTGGTGTAGTGCAGGCGAGAGATGTACATCAGTGTGTTCGATGCTGCAGCACGCAGGTTTGCACCATGCTCCACAGGAGCCGTACCGCAGCAGTTCTTGTTGGCTTTCTAACGCCACTTCCTCCTATGCTTGGTCACAAAACCATCCTGAGCATTAATCTCCCGGTTCTTGGCTATCTCAGGCACCGAATTCGCGGCGAGAGCAATGGGTGTGCTCGCAGTTTCCTGCTTAACCTCTAAGCGTTTAGGTCGCACGGCGATGCGGAGAGGAATTGCGGGTACGGGAGCGGGGCTGCAAGGCGCCTGTACAGCGCACTTAGCACAAATTACACATTCCGCAGCGACAAAACTGCTGACGCAAAATTGCGACTGATGTATCGATGCAGCCTGCACCTCAACGCGTGTTGATATTGTTACTACGTGTCGGTGACCTACTCAATAATTTGCATATATAATTAAGAATATAAAAAAAGTGTAAAGTCTCATTAGCAACATTAATACATATATATATTTATCTACATTCATATTCTTCCAAAACCAATAAATAACGCCTTATTTCAATGGCTATATAACAGTGTTTTCAATCTTTAAATCTTATACATTTTTGTTACATTCGTCTCCTGCTAAACGGTGAGCAATTTGTCGGCAGTATTATCGTGGATACATGATACATTTAAAATTTTCTTTTCATTGTGTATATGTTAGACACCGGCCTTATAGTTGAATCTTGGGATTGTACGTTTATTATAATAGGTTCGAAATATAGCAGTACGTGTTTCATAACGTGATTCTATCAATTGAACCAAACGATGTCGGGCTGGCGCCGTAATGAAAGTCCCTTTCCTGGTATGGATTGGTCTCCAATCTAATTTGGTGTGAACGCAGCTGTCATGTGTTTTTTTGTATCGCCAATTCTGATATTATTTGCCTTCGGTAGGTAACTATTATTTATACACATGAATAGAATGAAATGTTTGGTTATGTAAGATTTGTTGATGTAGCTTTTGATTAAATATACTCGTATGTACATTGACTTCGCTTTTTGGTTTGAATGACGCTGTAATATGAAAAAATGGTTAAGCATGCATAGTTAAATGTAAAATTATTCATGTTAAGCTTAGTTTTGATATGTTGGGTATTTGCTGTGTTTATACGTTGCAAAAGAAAATATAAACCTGTTAATTGTATAAACTGACTTTGTTTAGTTTAGTTTTAGACTAAGTTTATTTTATTATTAGCTATTTGCAGATATCAATGGCAATTAGGCTTCGTACAGCAATAAATCATTTTATTTGTGGTCAATGTGATGTGATGATCTTTTGCTATCTCTTTGTTACCGTGGCATCAGCTTGCCCCTATATTTTGTTGCAATCACGAGGTCTTCGGCTCGATTCCTGTTTCTGTTAAAAAATCGCTGTAATGGAATCTGGTAACATGCTTAGTAGACTGTAATAGACTTGCTCCTACGTGGGACCTAAAAACATCTTTGGCAAAACCTGAGCATAGTACATCATCAAAGAAAAAAATCTTTGATTCAAATTCTTTATTTTCAATTATTACTAGGTAATGCATATGTTAAGTTAAAACCTGTGTTAGAAGAGTCTCTTGTCCATGGCATCCATAAAAACTATGTTCATATTAGTTTGAAATAAAGAGTGAGAACTTATAATTAAAAAAGATACTAAAATATTTTCTTGTTTCTATTTTTAATCTTCGGAGATATGTATATAGTCGTAAATTTATGTACATATGTATTTTTCATTGTTCCATATGCTAGAATGCACACTGATACGATCCACATATCGCAACCGATGAACGCATGCTAATCGATTAGATTTGATACATAGGTTGAATTTTTCTAAATATTTGCAAATTTCTATCGAGCTCGATCACTCTAGCGAGTGACACCTTAATGTGCTATGAACTTGATTCAAGAATGTGATATTCGATACTGATCTCGATTAAGATTGTGTGGGTAACGATTGTTAGCAATCGATTAATCGTATCGGTTTAAGTGAGACAGTGATGTGTGATAATGATACATGCATACAGAGTTTCACGTCTATATCCATAACGCGGTAGGCAGAGGTGTATTACACCTACATTTCGCGAAGAATTGTTTTTAGGTCCCACGTGATATAAACGTTCCACTTAGAATATTGACAGGCTCCGCGTTGCTCCTTCGAATGTCTTGACAAAAAACCCTATAACACGTCGCACGATCTGGAAATCGCATCCGGGATCTGAGATCCCGCAGTCACTTTTATTACCACTGCGACATCGAGGCATTGTGATAATGAGTTGAATTTTAATGGAAACGAACAGTAACTAAAATAGTGACAAGTATGTTGGTCTTCCGTTTATCTTATTTATTAAATATCTTATTTATCGGCCTCGATGACGTAGTGGTTAGTGTAACCGACTGCCACGCCTGAGGTCGCGGGTTCGATTCCCGCACAAGACAAATATTTATGTGCATGAACATGGATGTTTGTCTTGGTCTGGGTGTTTCTATATATATATATTTCTATATATTTCTATATATTTCTATATATTTCTATATGTAAGTATTTACAAAAAAAAAAGTATGTATGTATGTTTATCCATTGTCTAGTACCCATAGTACAAGCTCTGCTTAGTTTGGGCTAGATGGTGTTGTGTGTATGTGGTAAAATATTATTATTATATTATAAATAAGTATAACATACTTTTGCTTACCCTTTAGAAGATACGAAGATGTGAGCTTTGGATGCCTCAAGTTTGATGTTTAAATGTCTATATCAATAAAGGGGCAATGTAAATATTATTATTTGTATCTTCTCTATGAAGAGAGATCCGTGCCCAGTAGTGGGATTGTTTATAAAGAGATCTGACATTATTTTATATTAAACATATAGCTTTAGCCATGGCCACGTCTTTCTGTCACACGTCGTATGACGTCAGTAAGTCACGTAAACTATGGTCGTAATTAAGATAACGTTAATACTTTCTTTGAATGCTGTGGTAATTACAGAGCACACCGCATCTAGGCAAGTTTTACGAGTATTTAACGTTAAGAAATATGGTCTTTAATAATATAAAGACCGTAGTATAACTGGTAATAAAAACAGTTTAAAGTTATTGGCAAGTTTAGAATAAAATGTAGGTTCGTAATTATGTAATTTGAGAGTGAGAATAATCTTATTGGGACTATGGACAACTGTGCCTCTACCTACCCCACAGGAATACAGGCTTTTATCTCTATATGTTTGTTACGCTTTCACATCATAAATACTCTACCGATCATCCTGAAATTTCGCATTCATGTTGTCAGGGGAACAGAAAATGACAGGTTTCCTTTCGTCCAGAAAAAAGTATTATTACTAATCTAACCTACATTTACGCGAACAAAGCCGCGGTAAAAATCTACATTATAATATTTTTTGGAATTGTCGCCCAACGCATAAGACTTAAAACACAACGGACCATATGTGGATGCAATAAATGTCTTTAATATACACATATATAATAAATAATATTGGAAGACTAACCTAACAGCAAAAGCACCCATTTGTCAACGTAGTTACTGAGATAGGAATGTGCAAGCGAAACTAGCCTTTAATACTACTGATACGCCATAATAAGAATAAGCAATATAGTTGAATTAAACTCACCAGCCAACAGTCACAACAGCTACTAACACGTACTATCATAGAACTGTCAAAAGCTCTATTAATTTTTAAGCTGCCAATAAGTGGTGTTGCAGCAGACTAGCAACTTCTTGTAAACCATAGTTCCTATTTTTGATAACAATATTTTTCAAATGGATTACTAGTTTCTTGTAATAGCAGATTAATACATCGTTTTTAGGACATACATGTTTTGGGATATGTACTTTTATTCAAAATAAATGAAAGTCTATTAAACGTGCATCACAAATACATACTTAACAATGTATAGATTTAAGGGGGATGGGTAAATTGGACGTTTGGTAAGGATAATTGTGAGAGACGCTACCGAAACGACGGCTTTTGATGTTTATCTTGGTTTGTGATTGACTCCACCTTGTTTTGTAATCAATCAACTTACTTTACAATTTGATTACGAAGGGTCACCTGATGGGTATGTGCTACTGCCTGGCTTGTCAAAATTAATACTATGAGTACCAATTGCTTTCAACTTCTCAGACGCTGGATTATCTTAGTTATCTTTAGTATAATAATAATTGTTAGTTTATTGTTTTTTGTTGCGGCTTCGCTGTATTGGGCTTGTTACCTGTAATTACAATGTGTGCTGAATAAATAAATAAAAATAAACTTCTACAACTAGCCAAACAACGCTCAGGTTTTACAGTCCTAATATTGTCTTGCTTTTATGCGAATATTATACATTGAAATTATTGCTGTTTATTTTAATTTTTTACCTTTTCAATGGATATTTACAACTGCCCCGAGACGTTTGCGTTAGCAGTGTTTATTACAGTGAGACTAACATGGTGATCGTCTAATTGTCTTAAATTGAACTTAGTGTTAGGTAAGTAGCTTAAAATTTTAATTTCAAAGTCATTAAAGTCTAGAAATTTAATAATCCTGATAACAGCTCGTATTATTGCAAAAATCTGTCTTAGATTCGAAAATCCTCTCCTTCCAAATCGCCCTAGATTTACCCAATTTCAATCTAACCAATCATCCTACGACATATAGGTACAATTAAATAAATTAAAATGAATAGCTTGTTTCTGTTCAAATTGTTGTCCAACTAAGACTCAACAGATTAAAAAAGAGCAACACTTAGTAGGCTAGTGGACAATGGGCACAGATCCAACACAGTTCAACACGCAAGAATTAATCGTCTCATTTAGCTAATTGACTCCATTCGCAGTGATAAGTAGGTTTAGTTTAGACTACTTTGGAAGAAACAAATTAAGGAAAAATTAAGATAAATCCAGTTGGCGACCGTGAGACAGGCAGAATATGACATAGTACATAATAATGTGTATATTAAAGTGTCCCACTGCTGGGTATGGGTCTCTTCTTAGTGTAAGAAGGGTTAAGCAATAGTCCACCACGCTGGCCACAAAACTTTGCAGCAGCACAACTCGGGCATTCCAATGAAAATTTTGCGGCTTACCCTTATGAGAAAATTCTTGCAAGTTTTTGATAAAATATCATGAATAAAATGTTTACAGTTTGCATGCGTATATTCGCGTGCAGTGTTTTTCAAAATACCAGTGCAAAAAGTTGTAGCTAAATGTAGAAACAACTCAATATTTGAAAGGTTTCGGTAAAGAAATTTTGGTGCAGCTTAAATTGTTTTGTTAGCGGCACGGCACTGTGGTCGTGATTTTATTTTTAATTAGCAATGTTTTAGATGTATTACAATATTTATGAATAATAATAATAATTTTATGAGGAAATGAGACTATACACAATACTTTTTTTATGTAATGTACATTACTGTATTAATAAATAGTGGTCGACGAAAATACAATGTAAGACCAAATATTAACAAGGTGTCCTATAGTTAAGTATTATACTTACGAACAAGAACATGATAGGGGTTGATTTTCATCCATTGCAATACCGAGGTGAACTAAAGAAGCATTTTAGTTTGGCTGAAAGCCTAAACATGAATGCTAGTTAATTTCAACATTCTGAAAGATGACCAGTACACTGCAATGCTGAGCATGCAAAAAGAATGTACTGCAATAGCAAGTGGAAATCCGTAGTTACTGCCTATCCCTAAAAAAAACATATGTATGCATTTAAAGATGGTGATACAACCCCTGTTCACCTGACCTATTTAATTACGTACAGTCTACTATTTTCATACATATAGTTCCAGGTAAAAGTCATATAATATTCCATGAAAATATAACAATTTTGTTGGACGCGTCAGGAAAACTAAAAAAACGGATAAGTAAAAAAATTAAAGCTGCTTGCACCAGGAATTACAACTCACAGGTAAAAATCATCGGTGCACTTTTCAATCGCTGTTTCGTTAGTGTGTCATGACTTTATTTTATTCTATAATAGAAAACAATTCTATCATAGACACATTTGCACACTCACGGCTTTTTAGCAAGGGTTTAAGGCTATAGATTTCCACGCGCAACAATGCATATCTCTAACTAAATTATATTTAGTAACATAAAAAAAATATTTCATATAATTGCCGAATGCATTATTGCTTTTAAATACTTACTGCGCAAGGGTTTGGCTGAGGTGTATTACAAACACTTTGCCAAGTATGGTTTCTTGCTGTTACTGAGAATTTCTTGATAGCAAAACCCATTAAAAGATTGCTCGACCATGCAATCAAAGAACCCCATGATCCGCAATCACCGGCGCACTTTTATACACCGAGACAAACAAGACTGCTTTTACAAATATAATATAACACCAAATAAATATAATAAATATAATCATGAATTTATATTAATAAAACCGTTTTGATTATTATGAAAGGGAGATTTCAACGGTCTACGTGAAAAGATAATAAACACACCGAGTGCATGAAACGCATCTCCCGCGCGTTAATAAAGCACTGTATCAATGCAGGTGGCGGGGCGGGATCAACCGCGCCGCGTGACGCCACTCATTCCGATCACATCTCCGCTCTGCAGCGTCCGCGCGCCGCGATGCGACTGAGCTCAGTAAAATGTTTCGAAACACGTATTTTGTGTTATGTTAGCGTAAGTGATAGTGTGCGATAAGTGCTCAGCTTTAGTGGATGGCGCTAAGATGCGAAATGTCAAATTATAGAATATAGGTATTTTTTGTTCTGTTTTTATTTGTGTAATTTGGTACAATATTTTTATTAAAGTTTCCAACTTTTAAAATATTTATTATTATATATTGTTATTAACGAAATGTTTTTTTGTTACAGGAACTTAACGGATCTTTCAAACTAAGTGATTGTGTGTAAAAAAGTGCTAGTGATGTGCATTAAAAAAGTGTGTGATATTGATAAACACCGGTAGTGTTGTGATAATGCCGTTCTCGAGGTTGCACGTGATCTTTGGTGTGCTTCTCAGCATTCTCCTGCAGTACTGCGTGGAAAGTCAACAGGAGAACCTTATTGAGGAATCATGTGAGTTATAATATGTATTTAATTACAACCGTTTCAGGAATAAACATGTCCTTTAACTTGAGTGCTATAACTTATCGATATATTATATAAATATTTTTATGAAAACCACTTATGCAAAAAATATACAATTTGTTTTCATATTAATTTTGGTTAGTGTCAGGAACGTAAATGTCATGATATTTTTTTAATAACATAACTTTCTTCTGCCTCAAAATATACAAAAAACATAGCAATTATATAAACAGTAAGTAAAAAAATTACTATAAATAGCATTGAGAAAATAAATATTTTTATCGACATATATTTCTTTCAAATTGTCTTTTGTAATGTTGATTTATATACGGTTTATAATGTTTTCATGTAATGTTAGTAATTTATCTTTATAATATTTTCATTTAAACATTTTCGGATTTATGGCCTCGATATTTTAATATTTCATATAAAGAACATAATATATGTTATTCACAAGACCTCACCTTATTGATACACTTACAAAATATTAGTTTCTCATTCACGGGTTAGGCACATCCCTAATATATCTTAGTAACATACACAGCCCTTTGAGATAATTAAACTGAACCTGAAAACCTACAATTTCTAAATTGGCAACGAAAATAAAAGAAATATTCAATATAAATACGCCTGTGTATATTATCAGATTTAACGTTTTCGTTCCCATTTCTAGATATAATATTTCCTTTGATAAATATGTGTTTCTAAATTAATATTTCGGATAACTTTCCCGCAAAGCTAACTAAATAATTAATATCGTCGTATCAAATTCAAGTACTAAATTCAGTCAGGCATATTTTTGAGAAGTATTATTATCATGAACACTAATATTTAATATCAGACACTAGACTACAGCAGTAGTGAAGCGACTGCTGCGCATGAGATCTCGGGTTCGACTGCTGGGTCTGGCACACTATCAGATTTTGCTGTCAAGAAATTCTCAGTAACAGCATAGAACCTGCCAGTGTGAGCGGTACGGCAATAGTGGAACCTGAAATCATAATCCGCAAAATATGGGTTTAATACACCACTGCCTACCCTTTCAAGAATAAACCCGTAGGACTGTCTATATATATTAAAGACCTTCCTGCTACATAAAATACACCTATAATTAGACTATCCTTCTATGCACAAATACACAAATAAACTTCCTTATCCCTTTATTTATATCATCGGATTAACACTAAAGAATTGCAATCTTAAATAACGTTTGCGGCTATTGCCTGAATTAATAGGAATAATACTAATCAACTAATACAGTTTAAGTGGGACTAATAAATCGAGGCGTTTTGACCCTATCCGTGCTCTATAGTATTGTATTTGTTGATTAATCCCATAAGATTAATGAAGAAAGGCCTTATTTATTCTTTACTGGCTTTACAAATGGACGGGAAACGGAAATTGTAATGCTTGAGGGGCGGGAAATAAGTTTTGTTTGTAAATAAGTCTTTTGACAAATTATTGTGTTCTAGGAAGTGTAGTTTTATTTGGTCGTGTTGAGCTTACTTTGATTCTTTATTCCCAGAGGAATAGGCAGACCTGTATTACATTAACGTGTCATAGGTGCCTATATTTAAGAAACGAGTCGTTCTTCGTACGGACCGTTGATTTTAACATTATTTTATGAAAAAGTATGTCAGAATTTAACGGTTGGTAGCTTAAACAACTCGAGACTAAGTGACTCCAACAACTAGTTAAAAATAACAGCAATAATTTTCTAAAAATAGATGTATTGGCTGCAGCTAAACACATCAAAATAGTTTCGATGATAGCCTAAAGTTGTAAAGTTTAGCTCGTAGATTTTATTTGTCAGTGTAAACGTAGTTTTTAAGTTTTGGCTCATTTTATTATTATATGTCTGCTACGTCGAGTGTTGTGAGTTCGAATTCTACACGGAATAAAAAAGTTGTGTAATCCATAGGTAGTTGTTCCGAGTCTGAATATTTGTTAGGTCAAACATTCAAACAATGCCTCTCTGTAGCATGATCAAAGCCTTAGCTTTGACCATGCAACAGAGAGGCAGTGGGTTCGATATCCACTTGTTGCACCATCAACGTGAAACTACTTCCAATAAAAGTATTAAGCTTAGTGGAGAGATAATACTAATAATTTACATGAATACAAATAATTTGTAACCTACTTCCAATAATACAAAAGAAATATGTTTGGTCATTTCAACCTATGTACGAGCATATACAAGGGCTCTCTGACTACTCACATCTTGCGGCAACTAAAATTACCTAATATAATTGAGAGAAACACAAGTTTATTGTATCTAACGTCAATAGGTAATATATTTGATATAAGACCGATGTACTGCACTAGGTAACTGCAAAGGTCCATTTGCGGTATTAGAAATTTTGCAACGTAACCCCAAAGGAATTATTACTTGGAAATATTTTGTTTATGAAATATTACGACACTGACTCATAGATTGTATAGTATGTACAAAAATTTGTTTGTTTATCTTATCAAGACGGAAACACCGTGGTTTTTTTAAATATTTAGCTAAATATATACGAACGGTGTAAAGGGCAAGCAATCGCCTCGCAGCCGCTGTGCTGAGTGTTGTGGATTTGAATCTCACACGAGACAATTATTTGTGTACTCCATAAAAAGAATATAAGTCCGGGTGAACGTTAATTGTACGTTTGTATAGTCAAGACTAGAGACCTCAAGCGGGATATACAGGTGTCTCAAAATATGTGAATCAAATTGTAACGGGAGATTCCGTCGGTAACAGCCTTTCAAATATGCAAAATAATATATATATATATATATATATATATATATATATATATATATATATATATATATATATAATAATAAACGAAGAACCTGTAGTTAAAAGTCTGAAAGAGCTCGTACTACTTTTTTAAAAACTTTGAATTTTTATTTTGCACAAAGGTCATAATTTCTTTTATTTCTTTTACTAAGCTCATTTGATAGGACCTTACCTAAGGAATCTCCCGTTACAATTTGATTCACATATTTTGGGACTCCCTGTATGTATCTTTAAACATCAAAACTCTAGGATTATATAACTTTCTAATTATTATCTAATAAGAAACACATGACCATAAATTTATTCTTTTAAATAAATGCCTTATGTATACGCTGTAACCACTTATTAAATTGAGAAGAGGCCCGTGCCCAGCAGTTCGACAGTTCATAAATAGGGCTGATATTATATTATAAAGGTTCTTGTAGAACCGAAATTGTTTTGAGAACAATAGAAAAATGGCCCAATTATAACGTTTTTGAATATTTACTTTGCGTGCGGTATAAACATATCTACTTCTTTCTATATAATATCACTAGCTGTGCTCGTGGTTTCAGCCGCGTTTATGATTACTGCGCCGCGTCCGTGGGTCGTAGCGTGATGTTATATACCTTCCTCGATAGGCTATCCAACACTAAAATATTTTATTATTGGAACGAAGTTCCTTATCGCGCGTTGTGAAAGAGGGCTAGACGGAAAAAATTCTTACGAAAAGTTGTCACGACACTTTTTGTTATAGTAAGCTATTGTAAGCTGTGCGGCGTGCGTAAGTAGTTACGCTATCTCGCTCGCACTGTTCATTCATGCGCCAGCAGATTACTTCATTATGGAAAAAACGCGTGACCTTGTGGCCAGCTGCGAGCTAACAGACTTCTTATTATTATGCACGCGCCATGTAGGGTGTGTATCGTACGCTTTTTTAATAAACTACCGATTGATATTATAAATTTACCTTTACTAAAATTTAAAAGTGCTGTTAAAAGTCAGCTTATCCGGAAGGGCTATTATTCAATCAATGATTACTTAAATGATAAAAACTCATGGAACTAGTTGCTTGTTTCATACAGGATTCAAACAATGTATGTATTATATAAGTCAATTTAGTTATGTGAAGGTACTTCGTGTTTATTTGGTGGTGTTAAAGTATCTTTCTTTTCTTTTAAACAAACTTTATAAGTAATAACGTAAATTTTGTTTTAACTACATTTAGTCACGAACTACCTTTTCATGTCACAAAGTGTAAGTGTATGCGTCCTCATGCCATACTATTGTCTATTACAAATGGCTACGTACTGATAAATATGATTTCAAATCTCAAATGCTTTTTACATAATATTACCAACTTTTCTTTATTTTAGAATTTAGTTTTATTTGGACAGTGACATATGGCATAATGACTGCAACACCTGGTACATAAATGAGTTGTAAATTACTGAAATTATAAGTTGATGGCGATTTAAAAGAGTGGCCTTGAGTTTCTTGCAGGTATCTTCTCATAGGCTCAACCTTTTGCCTGAACCTTGCAACTAACATAAATGTAAATTCAGTAAATATAATAAACTCACTAACCCATTTGACGTTCATAAGTGTTACTTTGTGACCTAAGTGAATAAATTATTTTTGACTTTGACTTTGACTATCTTTTATGGATTTTTTTAGATTTTCGGAAATTTATAAATTAATTAATTTAAAAAAATTATTACAATTCCTTCACTAATTCATCGAAAGGAACCTCGTTCCATCCGGGTGTCCCTTGACACCTCTCAAGTTTTTATTTTGTACCAGTTGTTCCTGAGATTACCGCGTTCAATCAAACAAACAAACAAATAAACAAACAATGTCTTCAGATTTATAATGTTAGTATAGATTGCCCGTAGTCCTTACCAAGTAGGTACCGTAGGCTTGTCAACAATAAAACTCTTCGATATAACCGAGCAATACCGCGGTCAAAACCTACTATTAATATAAATTTACGACCAATAAAACTAAGACACGTGTTTAATTAAATTCACTAAACCACAAATTAACCGTATAGACACCCTCATTACACCATAAAATAAATAATAAACAAACCTAATAACTTCGCAAAAATAAACCATAACATGGTATGTATTAGGTTGTATTTCCATTGGCTATAGTGACCCACATGGTCCTTCCTAATTACGTAAAGGCAGTGTCTGAACGAATTCTGACATAATCGTCGAATTTAATTATAATGAGGCATTTGCCAGTTTGTCTACGTAAACATCTATTGCTTTGGGAATCGAGTTTGTTACACGTACCTACTTGCTATTTAACTGTTGAGAACGTGGTAATTGCGCGTTAATTAGACGTAAAGATGTTTTATTTTTATTTTACTGTCTCAGCTTATGTACGGAGGGTAATCAGATGATTCACGTAGTAGAGGAGAAGTCTTGCGAAAAGAATAATATGAAATAGAAATCTTGGTGGCGCAGCGAAATCACGGATTTGATTACCGGAGTCGGCTAAAGTTTTATAGACCCGCGCCTATTACGTGGGCTTATAACTATAACAGTGCCAAAATGTGGTTGTTTTCCCACTCTGCCTATCCCTTCAAGGATGGAAGCATGACACTATGTAAGTAGATATCTTAGAGACAAACTGGAAATAATCAGACACCCTTTTACAAAATTCTCGGACTGGGAAAAATTCCTGTATCTACTAACGGTTTCACAACTACTGAAATAACGGACGGATCAACTACCCGTGTTATGTATCATTAGTTATTTGTATTAATAATATTCGTAGTTGTCTTTTAAAAAATAAAAAATAAACAACTGCCGCACCGAGAATAATTCCTGTATCGCGGGAGACTTTACAGACATTTAAACAACGGATACAAAGAACACCCAGCGTTAGAACAACTATTTGTAGATCACACAATTTTTTGTCTCGTGTGGGGATCAAACCGACAACACTCGGCGCGTCGGCAGTGGCGAGGCTATTACTTAAACCACTACGCTATCCGAGCAGTCAAGTTCTTTTTGAAGATCGAACACGAAGAGCTAACTCCATTCGCATCAAATTCAACCTCCGCACCGAACGGTCCGATCGTTGATAAGTGAGTAGTTAAGCAGTCATTGAAAAGTGTTTGAAATATAGTTCTTACCAGTTTTTAAATCTGTAAGATCATCTCAATTGGATCTGTAATTTATAGGCACTTAGATTCCAATTCATTGAGTCTGCTATAATACCGAAGCTTCTCGCAAAAATTCCATTAAGATTTGACTTGCGAGAAATATTTTCAAACGCCAGCTACCGCCCACGATTTTGCCTATATCGGTATTAAAATAAATAAAATTATCCTACGTGTTTTTGTTTTCAGTATCTAGGTCAAGAGTTATTGTCAAAAATCATTTATTCATTTAGATCACAAAGTAACACCCATGAACGTCAAAGTTTATGAGTTTAGTGTATGTACCTACTTGCTCAATTTATATTTAGGTTAGTTACTCAGTCCAGGCAAAGGGTTGTGCCAAGTTTCATCTGAAATCGTTTAATGAGAAGAGGAATGATGATTCGCGCAATTGAGGTGACCTGTGCAGGTTTCCAAGAGAAATTATATAGATCTTTGAAATTAATAAATCTACCTAACACATATCTTAACTTTAAGTTATAATTTGTTTAATAACTTGATCCCCGTGTCACAGAAATTAATGATGGTATAGGTGTTGTTTTTAAAAAAAGGAAATGACTAGTATTCTGTACCTCTTGTTATACCTTCCAACTAAGTTAATACGCTTGTGTTTAAAGTGATGTCATGTTGGCATTTCAATGTTTGGGATTCGAACCCAAATCCAATGCTTTATTTATTGGGTTGCCACCGCTTTAAAATATGTCTCTTAGACGGCAATTATAGGCCTTCTCTCAATTACAATTGGGTCTAAGCAGAGCTGATTAAAATTAGGTATAATAGCATCTCGGAATTGATTAAATTGTTAAACAATACATTTAATTATGTTTTAAAGCTTTATGCTGTTTATAGTAACTGATTTCCACAATGCATCACTAGTAATGTTACAATTCGTTATTCGCAAACATTTGGCTATCTTTGACTGTTTCCGCTAACGTGAAGTTACACTGAAATTGAATTATTAAATTACAGAGCCCCTCGGACTTAAATAGATTTGAGGACGAAGTCATGAATATATATTTATTTTCCTTATTATTTTGTTTACTTGTAATGTAATAGGGACGTCAATGTGTTTATAGGAGTGTGCGTAAAATTAGCGGCGTAGCCGACTTCAGTAGGGTTCTCTGGTAGCGGGTTCATGGCGTAAATGACAAACTGCAATAGTTTCAGAGTAATAATATTACCACTACTTACAATTTAAGCCCAAAGAACTAGTAATCTCGTTCGGATTGTTCGCTTTTCTTCGTAGCTTGCGAACGAATGCCGTCTCACTTCTTATTATAACCTTCGCAATCGTTTGTTGGGGATCAAACGATTGCGCTCACGTGACTCATCGACGTTACGACGTTCGCCGCTCTTTTTCTTTCTTTTTATTCATTTAGCTCACATAGTAACACTTATGAACGTCAAAATATATAGGTTAGTGAGTTTACTAAGTTACTGAAGCTACATTTAGGTTAGTTGCTAGGTTCAGGCAGAGGGTTGAGCCTATGAGAAGAAACCTGCAAGAAACTCACGGCCATTATTTTACTCTTTCACTCTCGCATGTACAATGAAGTTAATTGAGAGTCTTACTATCTCTAAATTTTCGTAGTCGCCGACATGTTTGTGTAAGACACATAAATTATTGTTTTTATTAATATTGTGTTACGTAACACATTTCAATTAAAATACTTGATGCGGGTTTAATCACGGCTTAAAGCTATGTTTTTTAATTAAACGTTTCAATTTCTATTCGGCAGCCATGGTCACGGGGCTTTGCTCATATAAATTTAAATAGATGAAATATAATGCAGGATACTTTTTAAAACTAAACCGCTATAAAATAGTATTCATTTAAATAGTATTCATTTAAATAGTTTTTCTTAATAATTTATTACTATCATTTCAGTACTTATATAAATTAGTTTATTTATAAATCCGTAATCAAATAAACATACTGATGAAAGAATAGTTCAGTAATAGCTGCCGCAAGTATAAATTAACTACAGTAACTATTACTATAGGTACCTACAGACTGAATAATTATTTAACACTCTAGAAATAAAGGCAAAAAAGAAACGTTACCGTGAAAAGCTGATTATTATCACCGACTTTAGAGATAATAAGATTAGCAATTCAAAGAGGACACATTTGCAACGGACTTTAATGGCGTAAAGAACCATTCCCTAAGAAAATAAACTTGTCTTTTACGATATTCCGTCGTTAGGCAACAAAAGAAGATAGGTATTGTTTACCTTTGTCAGGATCGTAGCAAATGGCAATCCGTAGTCTCTGTCTACCCCTCTGGGAAACAGGCGTGAATCTTTGTATGTATGTTTACCAACAAAGTGCTTTATTCGTCCTTTTTAAGCCGAAAAGTAACAACAGTAAATAAAAAATGCATAGCCACTGCTTCTGCTCAGTCCAAAATCATCCAAGATAATGCCTTAATCACTTTTTATCTCGTCACGTTACATGGGGTTCTATTTTCAAACGGAAACCAACGAAAATGAAATATAATCTATCTTACTGTAAGATATAAAAGCTGTAGACCCAGCACGGGCTTTTATAACAATATTATGTCACGGGTTTTGAAGTAATATATACATACATAGTTCCACGCCTACCGAAGAGCTAGGCAGACGAATAATACACCTACATTTTGACAGCTATGGTTATAGGCACCGCGTAATAGTCAGCCCAAGAAAAATCTCTATGATATCTATATCGATGAAATTTAGAATCAAACTTGACATCTTTAAATCAATATCAACCTACATTTATGATTACTACCCCGCTGCCGTGGCTGTTAGCGTGATGTTACATACTTCTAGATAAAGTAGCTTCCTAATAAAAAAAACAATTTTTAAAATCGATTCTATAGTTTTAGACTTTATTGATTACAAACGAACAAAAAACATTTTCTTCTTTATTATATTAGTATAAACAAATAATAATAATAACAGTGGGCGAAAAATAAAACTCTTAATTAAGCAACCATTTATTTTATTCTTGCTCAACCCTGTGCTAGGCCTGTTGAACACTGACGTATGCAAAGTCACTGAAGTAAAATTAATCAAGAAATTTTGTAAGGAACGTGGATTACTATTAAGACTAGATATAATAATGAGCCCTTCTGACGAACGAGCTATAATTACTGAGATATGACGTCACTGGATAAGTGGATGTTATGAGATATATTTTGTAAGCAACAGAAATAAATTAAATCTTGTTTGGAGGACTATTCTCTAACAGTCCATGCGTCATGCTTGGGAATGGCGGCTATAATTAGGGACTGGCTTGGTCTTAAGTTTTGAGTAATAGACAACGTTTTCAAAGTAAAATAGATGTTTTAATATGTATTTCCATTTTTGTATTGCGTTTTCTTTAATAAAATGCAATATGACGAATATTTTCGTTTGGTAATGTTTCTTTTTGATGGGTTTTAACAAGCTGAGGCCGTCGCGAGTTACCCAAATCAGTAACCTGTACAATAAGCTCACGTATATAGCCCGCGGAAGTATGTTACACACATAGCCCGCGCTAGCTTCTTACGACATATTCAAGTACCAAATTCGATGCTAGACAAGACTTTATGAGCGTTTGAATAAGGGTACGAATTTTTACTTGACTATGTCAGAAGGAGGGTAATAATTTTCAGGTGACAAAAGACATACAGGCGTATGGATGTACGTCGGGAAGTGAGCGTGCCTTATACAGCTTCGGTACCATACTGGAGATATAGGAGGCAGCTTCTCCGTCGGCATCAGCGAGGTTTTCGTTAGCAACGCCCAGAGTTGCGAGTGGTGAGCGGCTTTATTACTCCGGTACCTATCTGAAGAATAGGTAGTTTCACTTGGGCACGAGGTAGCTCGCATAGGAATCAGATCTCTGAGATTAGGGTGGAGAATCGAGATTTGGGGACAATGCCTGTCTATAACTGGTCCCGGAAGCTGCTCTCAGGCACTGAAAGGTACAGCGGCTCCCACTATTATAACCTAACGGTTGGTGTAGGGGAACGCTATATCATAAACTGGACTAGTCGTAGAGATCCCATGCACAGATGGCGTAGTTGTTTAAGTGGTCGCCTCGATCACTAGACGGAACAAAAAATTGTGAGATCCAATAATAGTTGTTCTGAGTCTGGATGTTCTTTGTGACCGTTGTTTGAATGCTTTTGTAAAGCCCCCGTGACACAATATGTAGACAAAGTGCGGGAATTGCCTTTTAAAAAAATTACGTTTTAGTCTTTTATAAGGCTGCTAGGTCATTTAGGATGATCTAGTCGCTTGCAGATAGTCTTTCTATAGTCAACTAAATATAAACATACCAATTAATATAATGCAAACGGTGATAATTAAAGTAATAGTAGTTTTAATAAAAACATTGCCTTAATCTAGAGTTTTACGTTTCGAACATATTTACAATGCTAACCAAGCATAGGTTGGCAGACTTCGATCGAACCAATACTGTGTTATTCTAGAATCTTTGACGAAAAAAGCAAGTAACTAAAATAGTTTGTAAAATCCGGTCCGCTTGTTAGTTACCACTAAATTATTCGCTCTATTTGTTGCGGTCCGGAAGTTCAACACGTCTGCCTTTCCTATTCCTATTCCTATATTCGATTACCTAACGATGGGGATAGAGATAAAAAATAGATGTTATAGGTACAAGAGCAGTTGAAACAGTTTTCTTAGAAAACATATACTATTTCGATCTACAAATACATTGCTCCGTTAGTGCGATGGTATAGGTGTCGTTTAACACCAAGGTCGGGCAGTGTAATTGGATTTTCTTTAGGAAATTCTCACTCTGCGTGTAGTGTCTTTTTCTTCTTTAATCGCTATTTATTTTATTGATAGATTTTTCTGTTAAAATATTTTATGCCGTCTGATGGCATCTAGTGGTATCCAAAGGTAAAGGCCATTCTATTCATTGACATAGTGGCATTTTAGACGTTATTACCACCATCTTGAAATATATCTATTTTTAAGGAAGGAAATTAGGGAAAGCAGGATTAAAAGAAGTAGGAAACGCGCGCGCTAGTAATGTGTCAAGCAGCTACTGTAAACCGCTTTGAAGTCTTAAAAATTACTTTCAATCACTGTAATTAGAACAAGAAAAACAAACCGATCAAATGGAATATTCAAGTTAAATTACCAAATTCCTTATTTTGACCGTCAAATCCGAATTTAAGGAATTTAATACAAAATTGATTCAACGTTTTTGTTGAAATAATTATGTTGTGACCGCTTCAATTGCGGAATGTTTTTGAATCCGAAGCGTCTTCATATTAGACCTTTTGCATGCTGTCAAAGGTTTTAGCCGTCGACGACATTGACTAGACAAAATAGTAGATGTTCATTATGTAAAAATATAGCATGTGAGGAATCAAAATTGTATTGTTATATTATATTAGGAATGTAAAGATATGATTGAATATGATGGATGAATGGATAAGATGGAAATAAGTAAGAAGTCTGTTACACTTGGAGTTGTTTTGGCAAAGAGACCCTTCTCAATATAAGACTGGTGCTTAGCATCGCATCACTTATATAAGTTCGATGACTTAATAACGTTTTTTTAAGAAATCTTACGCACTAGGAAACGAGCTATTAGTCGTGGTAGACTTAATAAACAAACAATTAACGGACACAAATTCTAGCCAGACACGGAACAATCATTTATGGATCACAGAAATAATTGTGTATATAATTGTGTGGAATTCAAAGCCACAACACTCGAACTGGCGGCAGTCACGCTGCGACCGCTTGCTTGTCATTATCATTTAACTATCCCATACAAACAAAAAATAGAACAACCTTAGTTTAATTATATTAACCTATTGAGTCCTAGTGGCACACCGGGGGCCAGATACAATAAGTTTTCGATTAAGTCTAACATTTCAATAATTGTCAGGTTAATACGTATCGTGACGTCCACGTCCCGTGACATGAAAAAAGAACGAGTCACACAAATTTTCAATCCTGAAAGGTTTTTTAAAAAAGGGCTTCTTTATGAAAGGGCGACGAGCAACGCTAATATTTTATCGATACAAAGAATCAAAAAGTTCTTTTCATCTTCGTTTAGCAATTGAATAAATTGGATCGGTATTTTGAACTTAGTATTTTGCTAATGTTATACATTTTACTGAATAATCAAAGATTATATCTGCTGTAGACATTTTGTGGACAGCGATTTTAATAAAATAGCTTTTTGGGTAAATAGTATCTTCTTGTGGTCATGTTATTTGAATATATTATTTTTCATATGAGCATTTAGACATTGTTTATTTCTGATTGTCATTTAGTCTTGGTTGTTTGCATGGGAAGTAGCTCTCTAACTATTTTAACAACTGTCATGAAATTAGAGATTCACCATGTGTGTTTGAGTGTTGCATCAATGTTCGTGCACATTTTTTATTTGGTGTATATAGGTATTTGTTTAAAGATGATTTCTTATAAATTTTATTTAAATCGTATGAGATTTGCTGAGATTGCATTTCTCGGTCAGAAAATCATTTAAGCATGGTGATTGGAAATGAGACAGATTGACATTAACCCTCTTCTGCCTATTCCTTGGCCATTATACGTAAGGCTATCTACTATTAAAATCCTACCTAATATTATAAATCCAAAAGTGAATTTGTTTGTTTGATTGTTTGTTACTCTTTCATACTATAACTACTTGACCGATCATCATAAAATGTTGTAAAATGTTACAGGGATACAGAAAAGAACATAGGGTACCTTGCAACCAGAAAGAAGATGAATAGAAAATTGACATTACCTACATTTACGCGAGCGGTGGTGCGGACAAAATTTAGCTCTTACTCAAAAATTTCAATATTAGCATATTTGGAGATGATATGAATAGATTTCTGCTATACCCTATAAGATTACACGCGCGTGGTACAACGGCTACATAAAAACAATATCAAATATTACTTGCCAAGCGGTCGGACCAGACAATACGCGACCTCGTTTAAAACCAACTTTTTTAGGTCAAGTTGGGTGACCGATTTATCTAGAAACTAGAATATTGCTCGCCCGATTCTCAACTCTTTGTCATTAATATGTAACTTACGAATGTTATTAACTTTCTACTAACTCGAACGTAGCCCGAACAATAATCCTAATCCTAGCCAATATTATAAATGCGAATATCAGTTTGTTTGTAACGCTTTCACACCTTAATTCCTAGGCCGATCATCATAAAATTCTATTTAAAAGTTGCCAGGTACAGAAAAGGAAAGTGTACCTTCAATCTAGAAAAAGGTATTAGTCCCAATGGACAGCAAATTGACAAAATCTACATTTACGCAAGCGACGCCGCGGGCAAAATCTAGTAAGATATAATTTTCAACATGTTTGTTTCAGATTTTATATTGTAATTGGTTATGGTTGTCTATAAAGTTTCGGGACGCTCAATAATATCTGACTTTGTTATTTGTTGTTGTTATAAGTTAGAAATACAATTTTAATCTTTGTATAACGTTTACCGTACTAAGAAGAGTCCCGTGCCCAGCATTGGAACAGTTTATAAACATTGAAATTAAACTACTATACTATATATACGGATTTTATTGCGTTGTTTATTTGACACTTTATTACATAATTTTGAAACTGTTACAGTATTTACTGTTACAAACTTTACTAATTATGAAGCTAATTAAATTATTAAAACTTAAAATTATTTATATTAAGTTTATACTTTCCTCGACGTTTCGGTTGCTTTTCAGCAGCCATGGTAACGGGGAAAAGCAAAAGTAATTTTAATGAATAACATTATTATAATATTGAGCCAGGATTATTCAACAGCAACTTGCTCTGAAATACAAACTAGTAGATGTTGAAGTGCCGTACTACAGGTATGTAGCTGAATCAGTTCTCGAAAATGGTCATGTCATGTTGTACTGGGGTCGAACCATCATCAAAGACAGGATTGTTGTGGCCAACAAACCTGACATCGTGGTGATAGATCGATCAGAGCGCCGCGCAGTGATTATATTATCGATGTCACCATTCCTCATGACAGCAATCTCGCGAAAACTGAAAAAGATAAACAAATTAAATATCTCGATTCAGCTCGCGAGGTTGTTGCGAGTCATATCTGTCAATGGTCTAATAGCCAAGAGCCTCGATCACCATCTCAAGAGGCTCGCATTAGGTGCTTGGATCAAAGGTTTGAAGCAGAAGAAGGCAGTGCTTTTAGATACGGCACGCATTGTGAGGAGGTTCCTGTCTCTGGAATCCTAACCACTAGCAGCTTGGACCCTGTTCCCGATGCCGGTGGGTGAAGATTAGACGATAATTATTAGAAAGTAATTAACAATAAATAAAAAAAAGCATAAGCATCAATAAATACGTTGCAAAATGGGAAAAATCTCATAAGTGAAGCAGACGAAGTTACGCGGGTCAGCTAATCATCTAATAAACTAATACTAACGTAGCGCTAGTGTGTGCAACTGCTGTGCTTGAGGTCTCGGGTTCTATTCTCTGGTTGGGCAACGTTATTGGGTTCTCTGTTAAGGAATTCTCAGTAGCAGCATGGAGTTTGATGTTGTAACCAGTAAACGGCAATAGGCTCGTCACCTGTTACGTGGGACATAAAACCACAGCTGGCTTAAGGTGGGTGTAATACACCTCTGCCAACCCCTTCGTGGACACACGCGTGTAACTAGCTTATAATGACATTCATCATAAATAATTTACGAACCCAAAATATGATCAACCCTCAGTCTTTAACAAGCACATCAAGCACTATTTAATGGAAATATTTTATTATTACCCTTTTGTTATTCAACATTTTATCAGTACCTACTGAACTTCCGAAAAAAGTTCACTATTATCCTTATAAGAAGTTCCTTTTAAATGTCTCTGGATTTCACCTCACCCTTGCCTACCTAAGCAGCCGTAAAGAGGTCACATTGAACATTAAGATCGTTTACGAAACTCTGGTGCCAAATGACCGAATATCTATTAAGCTGAGTAGAATACGTAATTATTTGATTTTTACTAAGTATTGGCACACGAAAAGGAGACTGTTAGGTACTATTAAAACAGAATTATTGTGAACTAGATTTTGCCCACGGCTCCGCTAACGTTTTTCTGGATGAACGGTACCTACCCTGTTGTGTTTCGTGATGATCGGTTGAGTAATTAAGGTGTAAAAGCGTAGCAAACAACGAACTTACATTCGCATATATAATTTTAGTTAAGACTTGACATCTAACACAGATATTTAATTGTATTACCATGGAATGGTATTAACAGTTGAGTGTTAATTGCTTCTAGACGTGTATTAGTTTGATTGTAATGTGTGGCTTCAATATAGTAGCTGGCATCGTTGCAAACAATACTGTGCAATCACGGTAATGTTTTGCATAAGGTAATAGTTGCTATGGCCGACGTATTTAAATAGATGGACTATACGACTATACTCGCATACACGTTGTCAGGCGTATAGAAAAGGACATAGACTACCTTTCATCCAGAAAAAGTATTGTTACTACCTCACCTTACCTAAACGATGCCGCGGACAAAATCTAGTACAATTATACATCTGTCTTAAATGTCAATTAGTTGTTACATTTATTTGCTTCGACAGTTCTAGATTATATAACTAATTGAAGCAATAAATTTTTATCTTTTATGTTGAAATGTGCGACAGATCGACAACAGCATCCAATAGAAATGTCCGTTCATCTGTCACTCTAATTGTTTCGTTTGGGACCACAATAGTGTGAGACCCTTTTTGTGCAAAAATGCAAAGCTTCGTTCGTTAGCGAAACTATTTTAAAACATGTTTATTTTTGCGCGGCTGTTGTGGCTTTGCAAAGAGATTTTCAGTGGAATTAGTTTTTAAACTGACGGCTATATTTGCTAATAGAAAGATATTCAAATTAAACTGCTTTATACGGATTTATCGCAGTTTATTTTAAAACACATTTTGTATCGAATTGTTATTTATCCGTTTAATATAGATATAGAGAGATAGACTATTTAAATTAACACATACGTCATATGGAGACTAAGACGGCAGTAGTCTTAAAGGTCTTGCACGATCTCAGAAATATGAAGTCTAATAGAATCTGCTATAAAAATATAAGCCAGTCAACGCGACTGTGGTATATGATAGCGAGTTTTATATGCCACTAGGTACGACTCCAGTCTTCAAACTGTTACTGATAACGTCATAAGAACTGCCATAATGTTTTACTCGACCCGAAATGTAGAGAATCGAACAGTTGTGCTCAAGTTAACGCAATTGGACTATACTGGACTGCAAATAAATGAGGAAGATTACAAAAAAAATATTGTTTTTGTTTTCTGAGGGTGATACTCGGACAAAGCAAAAGTAAGCGTTATTATGAGTGTAACCATGACCCCACTGGGGCCGGCCATCATCACTACATATTTTAAAATAAAGTCCCCCGCTGCGTCTGTATGTCTGTCTGTTTGCGATAAACTCAAAAACTACTGAATTCTTTTCACCAATAAACGGAGAAATTCATAAGGAAAGTTTAGGGGCATAAATTGTAAAGGTTTTGTACAACCCGTGCGAAGCCGGGGTGGGTCGCTAGTCCATCATGATAATAAAATATGGACAGACTTGATGCACTCTCGAGACCATTATAACCTCAATCATATCGTCTAAATTTGATTCTCAAGATACTTTCCAATAATAATAATTAACAACATAACGTCAATAATATGTTCTCTGTCATATCGAAAGCAATATGATGTTAGTCGTCATAACATTATGTTATGTGCTACTATGTTCGAACGTTTTAGCTTGACCATCGCTCTGTAGTACTTACATGTTTATCGTGTAGTTAAGAGGTACATATATTGTGCAGTTAGGAAGTAAGCTATTCATGAAAGTTCTGGAAAGGTTCTCCTTTCATATACCGAAGCCTTTTAAGTTTGCTAAGCGCTTCTGACCAGTGAACTCAGATTCCAAACTTGAACCTTCCCAAAGCACGCCAACTTACAAGAAACTCGATTTGTTTTGAGAAATTAAGGCCCTATTCACACCCAAAACGGACTTAATGACGGCAAGCGCGGGTCCTTGATTGTACGCGCAGCCTTAATTAGTCTCGTGTTTTTACGAACTAGTAAAACGTAGTATATATGACTGCACAGATGACCTATCGCTTAAGGTGCTTAAGTAGTTAAGACTGCGCCGAGGGTTGTGGGTTCGAACCCAACTAAGACAAAGATTTATGCTATACACAAATAATTGTTCGGAGTCTAACAGTTCTAAGCGTCCGTTGTTTCAACGTTTGTAAACTCACCCGCGCAATCCCTAGTGCGATAGTTGTCCATAAAAAAACTTGTTAATCTCGTTCAAATCCTTTACAATACCGTTATATATTGAAATTAAACACTTTATACGGATTTTATCGCGTTATTTATTTTACTTTAAACACTGTTATTACATAATTTTGAAAACTCTAACACTACTATTATTGAATTTTACTACTATTTAAGCTATATGTTATTTCTAATTAAAATTATTTGTATTTAAGTTTACACTTTGCCCCGACGTTTCGGTTGCTTTACAGCAGCCATGTTCACGGGGAGACTAAGATGGTAGTTGTCCCAACGTTCTGAAGTGTAGCTAGTTATTTTAAAGTACCCGAACATAATTTAATCTTTGTTGTTCCTATTTACGCAGAATGAGCTCAAAGTATCATGAAGTCTAGCTGTGTTTTGCTTCTTCTTGGGTTTGACTATTTGAATGACTGGATCCCAAGCTGGTGGTACATTCCAACCATCCTCTCTATTGAAATTAGGATGTTTTTTAATTTCAATAGCCTCGCGAAGCATCCTTGGTAGGAATCGGTGTTCTTTTGCGAGTATATGTGGTTTGTCAAATCGTAGGTAGTGGTTGGTCCCCTGTTGCATATGTTCACACACAGCAGACTTCAACGAGCGTTGGTGTTTAACATCAGCTATATGTTCTTTTAAGCGGGTGCCTATGCTTCTCTTGGTTTGCCCAATATATGAGAGTCCGCAGTCACAATCTATTTTATAGACCCCTGCATCTTGTAAAGGTAATTGGCACTTGACGGATGGTAAAAATTGACTTATCTTCGTTGGCGGCTTGAAGTATGTGTTGATTGAAGCTCGCTTCAAGATGTAGCCAATCTTGTCAGTGACACCCCTTACATATGGTAGTATGGCAGGCTGGCGCTCGACTGTGGCTGGCTTTTCTCGGGATCTGTGACGGCGGCGCGGCTGTTGGAGCTTGTTGTCTTGCAGTACTTGCTTGACATGTTGAAGCTCGGCGTCCAGGTGTTTCTTGTCACAGATCCCGTGGGCTCTCTGAAACAAAGACATTCCCACGGTAGCTAACTGTTTAGGATGGTGGTGAGATTCACCGTTTAAGTACCTGTTTGTATGGGTCTTTTTCCTATACACAGTGTGGCTCAAAGTATGATCAGGATTCCTGATGACAAGTACATCTAAGAAAGCTAATGAATTATTTGCCTCTAATTCCATAGTAAATTGGATGTTATTATTAATGGAATTAAGATGTTTTAGGAATGCCATTAATAATAACATTAGAAATTCCATTAATAATAACATCCAATTTACTATGGAATTAGAGGCAAATAATTCATTAGCTTTCTTAGATGTACTTGTCATCAGGAATCCTGATCATACTTTGAGCCACACTGTGTATAGGAAAAAGACCCATACAAACAGGTACTTAAACGGTGAATCTCACCACCATCCTAAACAGTTAGCTACCGTGGGATTGTCTTTGTTTCAGAGAGCCCACGGGATCTGTGACAAGAAACACCTGGACGCCGAGCTTCAACATGTCAAGCAAGTACTGCAAGACAACAAGCTCCAACAGCCGCGCCGCCGTCACAGATCCCGAGAAAAGCCAGCCACAGTCGAGCGCCAGCCTGCCATACTACCATATGTAAGGGGTGTCACTGACAAGATTGGCTACATCTTGAAGCGAGCTTCAATCAACACATACTTCAAGCCGCCAACGAAGATAAGTCAATTTTTACCATCCGTCAAGTGCCAATTACCTTTACAAGATGCAGGGGTCTATAAAATAGATTGTGACTGCGGACTCTCATATATTGGGCAAACCAAGAGAAGCATAGGCACCCGCTTAAAAGAACATATAGCTGATGTTAAACACCAACGCTCGTTGAAGTCTGCTGTGTGTGAACATATGCAACAGGGGACCAACCACTACCTACGATTTGACAAACCACATATACTCGCAAAAGAACACCGATTCCTACCAAGGATGCTTCGCGAGGCTATTGAAATTAAAAAACATCCTAATTTCAATAGAGAGGATGGTTGGAATGTACCACCAGCTTGGGATCCAGTCATTCAAATAGTCAAACCCAAGAAGAAGCAAAACACAGCTAGACTTCATGATACTTTGAGCTCATTCTGCGTAAATAGGAACAACAAAGATTAAATTATGTTCGGGTACTTTAAAATAACTAGCTACACTTCAGAACGTTGGGACAACTACCATCTTAGTCTCCCCGTGAACATGGCTGCTGTAAAGCAACCGAAACGTCGGGGCAAAGTGTAAACTTAAATACAAATAATTTTAATTAGAAATAACATATAGCTTAAATAGTAGTAAAATTCAATAATAGTAGTGTTAGAGTTTTCAAAATTATGTAATAACAGTGTTTAAAGTAAAATAAATAACGCGATAAAATCCGTATAAAGTGTTTAATTTCAATGTATAACATTCGCGTAAACATAAGACAATATTAAATACCGTTATATGATTTTTTGAGCCGAGTAATATATCTTAGCTTGAATATAAACTTAATATTTTGCTAAGCAGAAAATCAGTAACCTGTGCTGCGCTTCTAAACGCCGTCATGTTAGTGTGAATGGAGCTTAATAAGATGCACCAATCAAACCAAAGCTCTAATTTAATTATTATATTTCTCGAGCGAAATTTTGAAGACGTTTCACGGTTCCTTTTGCATATTTCGGGATTCACATCCGACATTTTGATACTTTGGAATTAATTTCGACGAAGAGAGAGATGGGTAATATCTCTACAACATTATGTTCTGGGAATATAGGGATACTTATGCAAAGGGGAGCAACATAAACTGATTTATGGTATAAGGTTTTATAAGTTACATAGTTTTCTATGTATTTGATAGATTTTCTTCTTAAGCATTTACTGTAGTAGATTTTAATAATGAAGCTGTATATTTTGAAGCAATATAGCATTGACAGTCTAGTAGGAAACCGCTGGACTGCCACACAGAAATCTCGAGTTTGGCTTAAGTTATGTTCGCATTAAATAGTTAATTATCTCTCGTTTTAACGGGGAAGGAAAACATTGTGAGACTAGACAGTACTTTTTTCGAAATAAAAGGTGCAGTATGTATTTTTTGAACCTCTGAAAACGTGTATGAGAAATTTCATGATTACCTGTCGAGTAGTTAAGGCGTGAAAGCGTAACAAACAGACATTCGCCTTTATAATATAAGTTCGGATTGAGTGGCAGCACACCGACGCGACGGCCAAACATAATAAAGTCAAGTAATTTTCATAGTCAAAGAAAATTAAGCTACTACTGTCCCCTAGTCCGTGTGTCCGTGTTGGACTCCCCAGTCGCGTAAAGTATTACGTATACGCTACAATATAACTGGTGAAATTCAAATGCGATTCTGCCTAACCCTTCGGAATATATATGCCTATAAATTAAGTAGGTACATAAGATATGAGTATTGATTTTTTATGTTGCCTTTCTTACGCCTCGTAAATAATCGACAGACAGTCGCATTGGCTATAGAACTGATACATCGCCAAAACATCGATCATTATTAATAATCGTCAAAGTATTGAAATATTAAATAATTCAAATTTTGTACCTGTGATAATCTCCCCTGGCTAATTGGTCCTCATTAAAGTCCCGTGTATGTGTATGTGATTACATCACACATATCCGCATACAGTACATTCATCAACTGTAGTAGGTACATATTTAAGAGCAGCGATAGCTCAGTGGGGAGACTAACAGACTGCAATGCAGAGGGTCTCGGGTTCGAACCCACGTCGCGCACCTCTGACTTTCGAAAGTTTTATGACTTTTCGAAATGATGTGTGTATTGATTGACAATTATCGCCTGCTCCGTGCCTCGGAGAGCACGTTAAGCCGTTGGTCCCGGCTGCCATGAACATCTATGGCAGTCGTTATTGGGAAAGTCAACACAAAAGTTCCCACTGGGTTGAAGTGTCGCCGGTCTGTACTGACTGGATAGATACAAGACACAAGATAAGATAAGATAAGGTACATATTTCCAAACAAGCATAAATAAATACTTCACGACTTACCAGCCAGTTAACGGTGTCTTTAGGCTGAACTCGTACGAAAAGCCAGCAATCTCAATAGTAGCTATACATACATATATACATTATCCATTGAGACCGCTGCACAAAAGATGGAAGGGCCTTTTGACCTTACAACTTAATGATCTCCCAACTTTCCATTAGCTGGAAAGTATTCACAGGGAAGGGGAAATTTCCTCGCAAATATTCATCTTCATGCGTGAAATATTTTTGTTGAAGGAGCTTAACTTCGCTGAACTCTGATTGAACTTATATAGTGTCTCTGTAGTTTGGCACAAAGTTTTAATTGAATTCACAACTTTCAGTTAACTTGGCCATTTTGTTGTATGATGAATTATTGTATGAAATTTTACTTCAAATAGATGTATAGTTTGTTTTCGGCTCCGTCTAAAGAGAAAACACTGGCAACGGTTTACTAGTGCTTGCATGTAACGCAATTAGCTGCCGCAGGCTACATGCGCGATCTACATACAGTTCTCCATAATACCTCGTAAAAGTATGAAGTACCAACCTTTACTACGCCAGCGAGGTGAACTATGCTCTACCCCTCTATCTAATAATCATAATCAATTTGTTGTCTTACGGTTGCGAATAATCGAATGACGAAATCGTATTCGTATTGACATAGCACTAGCACACATGATCAAATTATTAATCATAACAAATTGCACCGCTGATTGCACGATTTTATACAATATGGTATAGAGGTAGCTCTAAAAGGAAGTGGAGTAGAGAAGTACTTCTCCATTCTTTTAACCGTAGAATTCTAACTAATATTATAAATGCGAATGTGAGATTTTTTATTTGTTACGCTTACACGCCCTAACTACTTAACCGATCATCATGAAATTTCGCATACACGTTGTCACGGTAGCAGAAAAAGTCATAGCGTAGGTATCTCTCATTCAGAAAAAGTACTTTCACGAACTTAACCTAATCAACATTTACACAAGTGAAGCCGCGGGAAAAATCTAGCATCATGATAAACATAAAAACAGTCCATCTTTTCTTACTTGACTATTTTGTAAACAAACAAACTTATTACAAATCATTCAGTTACTTTCAGATTATATTTGTTCTCTAACAAAAGGAGATGGTAGAAATAGAAAATATATACTTAGATGTGGTAGTTTCTAGCAACCAGTAAGCCATATTTGTTTATAAATAAGATAGGTAAGGAATATAGACTATAGGTAAGTACGGATAGGTACTAGACGTATTATCACTGACATTTTCCGCATGAGAAAATATATCAATGGCGCTTCTGTACCGTGTGGATCGCATCCTACTTCATTGTGCTTTATCAATGAGAGCCATTGTACTGAGTAAACGTTTGTGACGTAGTTTACAGAGACGTCTCTGAAATTATGTTCGGTGCTACGGGCAGGTATATTGTTAAACTAGCCGGAAATATATATTTGATGGACCATCAATCAAGTCCATCGTTTATATCGACGGAATTGTGTCAAATAGGTATATAAACTGGGTATCCTATAGAACTGGACCCAGTTTACTGTTTTAGCCAACTATATTTAGTAGTTGCCTAAAACTCAAAAGCCAGTGACGTCATTCGGGTGCATTTCCAAATGATAAATACTAAATGGTTTTAGAAAATTCCCAATAACAATCTACCCGACCCGCGAATCGAATCGGCGACTAACTTATCAAATCCTCAGTAATCATTTCTCTTTCCAGTTTTAAACTTTTTACTAACGATTTTTAAACGTTAAACACTAATAACATACTGGCAGTCCAACGGTTTCTCATTAGGCTATCGCTGCTTCGTACATTATAATGATTCGAGCAATATAAACATAATTAAACCTTAACCAAAACTAAGACTTATTTAATATTGTCTTCTTGAACGGTGAATCTCACCACCATCCTAAACAGTTAGCTACTGTGGGAATGTCTTTGTTTCAGAGAGCCCACGGGATCTGTGACAAGAAACACCTGGACGCCGAGCTTCAACATGTCAAGCAAGTACTGTAAGACAACAAGCTCCAACAGCCGCGCCGCTGTCACAGATCCCGAGAAAAGCCAGCCACAGTCGAGCGCCAGCCTGCTATACTGCCTTATGTAAGGGGTGTCACTGACAAGATTGGCTACATCTTGAAGCGAGCTTCAATCAAGACATACTTCAAGCCGCCAACGAAGATAAGTCAATTTTTACCATCCGTCAAGTGCCAATTACCTTTACAAGATGCAGGGGTCTATAAAATAGATTGTGACTGCGGACTCTCATACATTGGTCAAACCAAGAGAAGCATAGGCACCCGCATAAAAGAACACATAGCTGACGTAAAACACAAACGCTCGTTGAAGTCTGCTGTGTGTGAACACATACAACAGGGGACCAACCACTACCTGAGATTTGACAAACCACAGATTCTCGCTAAAGAACACCGATTCCTGCCAAGGATGCTTCGCGAGGCTATTGAAATTAAAAAACATCCCAATTTCAATAGAGAAGATGGTTGGAATGTACCACCAGCTTGGGATCCAGTACTTCAAATAGTCAAGCCCAAGAAGAAACAAACCACAGCTAGACTTCATGATACTTTGAGCTCATTCTGCGTAAATAGAAACACCAATAATTAAATTATGTTCAGGTACTTTGAAATAACTACACTGGAACATTGAGACAACTACCATCTTAGTCTCCCCGTGACCATGGCTGCTGAAAAGCACCCGAAACGTCGGGGAAAGTGTAAACCAAAAATAAATAGATTTAATAGTTTAAATAATTTTATTAGCTTATAAATTAGTCAAATAAAATCAATAGTAGTAGTAGAGTAATATTTTCAAAATTTTGTAATACAGTGATAAATAAACAACGCGATAAAATCCGTATATAGTAGTTTAATTTCAATAAACTAAGACTTATTTTAAGCATAAATTCTATATTCATTGAATTACTAAAATACCGTTCTTCTATAAAATAAACTTCAACATACATTTTTACTAAAAATTGTATACTAGAGAAAACCGAAAGATTTATTTAAAAACACTCTTTATTTAATACTCTTCCATTGATTCAATAGAAAAAATACAATTACTTTTGTGTGCAAGTATTAAAACATTTAACGATTGAATAAAGTTTCCATAATTAATGGCGAACGAATTAATTCATTTATCTTATTGTCAGAGCGAGCGCTGCATTTAAAATCTTTACTTTTAACGCTTCAGTTAAAATTCTATAGAAGTAGCGATCTTATTTTTGGATATGACTTTGTTTGGTGTATGTGTACAGTGTGGGTTTTCAACGCTGATTTGGATGAATTTGGCTGTTAACCGCGAGTTGAAATAGCATTGACGCATAGCTAAAAGTTTTTGAATAAATCTGCGGGTCATATGCATGTCTGCCCTATCAGGAGTACTGATACAAATGCAGAAGTTTATTAAAATGTTTTTAATATTGGGATGGAATAGAAATTACCTGGTATATGCTATGTGTCAATATTGTAGAGTTTAATATTTATATAAGTAGATTCTAATATAAGTTAGTTTTTTTTACAAATAACTTTATAAAGTACATTTAAAAGCATTTATATTACACAAAAAAGTCATTTTTATAATTTAAACTTTCATCATCATCATCTCAGCCGAAACACATCCACTAAAAATGGACATTAAACTTTATTAAAACTTATTATTTATTTAACTTATTTATTCAATCTTTAGCTAGCTTTAATATTGACAATAACTATTTTTGTTTTATTTACCGATAAGTTAAATCCCCACAAATTACTTCAAATAGTATAAACCTTACACAATCACCAACTAAATATATGCACTATATTTTGTAGTAGTTAAGAGCACATCACTAAATACGTTTAATAATTGGAATAATCGTTACATACGTCATACATACATACATACAGCTGCCCCTGTTATCTAATATGACTGCTATTTCTCTTTGATGATACAGAATTCTAAAAATGTACAACTTGCTTTGCCTCAGCTGGTTGTAAAATTGACTAACATTCTGAAACGTTACGTTTTGTTGTATTGTTACGTAACCAGTAGGTATCTACATTAGTGGAGTTTTGTAAATTTTTAAAACAATGAACTAAATTAACGAATATGGTAGTGTGTGCACGGGTAGCGTAGTGGTTTGAATGGTCACCCGTCACTACTACGGCGAGGGTAGTGGGATTTAATCCGAACAATAAATTTGTAATCCACAAATGGCTGTTTCAATTCTGGGTGTTATTTGTGTTCTTATTTGCAATGTTTGGAAAGTCCTTTGCGACACGGCAATTATTCTCAGTGTGGGACCACCAGTGGCCAGATACAATATATTTTTAATTTTTCTGGCTTTTCAATAATTGACAGGTTATATAAATAATAAAGGAAATAAATGTTTCTTTTTTACTTGTGAAGATTGAAACCGCAACACTTAACACATGCATACTGTAAACAGCTATGCTAGTCGTGCAAAAATTCATTCTATGACAAAGAAATAGTAAAAACTCAATAATAAAAGAGTAATACAGTGAAACAGACAGATTAGAATATAGGAAATTCATTCTTTTGCATAGGTGCTGTAACGAAAGGTAGACTTTTCTAAGTTCTTTTTCAATCTACCTTCTTATTGCCTACCGTGTGGCAAGGTTATTTTTAGATTCGACTGGGGTTCGAATTTGTACGTTAATCTCTGATTTTCATGTGAGAGATTTTCGCTTTAACTCCTCTGATTGGCACTTTTATATTTATAATTCAGTTTCAAAAGTTCGTTTTATCTAAAGTTTTAGAGCAAATTTTTTATCAATGAATTATTCCTGGTATTGATTTCTTTTTTTAACTTTTCATATTTATTAAAGACAAATATTGCACTAGCCATAATTCTTGTATCACGGGTGACTTAATAAACATTCAAACAAAGGACACAAACAGCCAGACTCGGTACAACTATTAGTGAATCACACACATTGTCCCGTGTGGCATTTGAACCTACAACACTTAACGTAGCGAAACGACCATGTAAACCACTACGCTATCCGTGCACACGAAATCAGTTAGTTATATATCGTGAGTTCATCATGCTTATTGTATGATTTTATTACTTTACTTAACCACGAAAACGGAGTAGATATAGTTAAAATTTTAAATCGTGAAATTCAGAAAATGGCCTGTCTGCTTGCCAAGTTTGGCCCAAATCTGTTCAACAGCTTACACGTGATTGAGTGACAAAAATTCAAACAAACTAACATGTTTAGACATTTCCACAATTATAATATTGCCATTATTCATGTTTCTATGTATACTTAGTAAGGTACCTAAGCATAAAAACGGGTACAACAAGTCACCTTACAAGTCCTTTTCAAATCCCAAAACCATTAGGCGTTTAACAATCATTACGCAATTTCGCATACACGTTGCCTGGACGACGGCAATAGTTGTCCCCTCTTAGGTAGAAAAAACCATAGTTGGTGCAATATGGGTGTAATACACTGCCTACTCCTTCAAAGATACAGGCGTGCTTTTTTGTATGTAATCATGATAATTGTTGGTCTACTTGGCGCTTAATCTCAACAATTACAATAAACACGCCTGAATATTATGCCTGAACCAGGAATCGAACCCGATACCTCATTCACGGCTATCTCATTGCGCCACCGAGGCAGTCTCCAAATCACTTCCACCAACTGACCCCCTATTTCTGAAATCCCTCAATCCACCAGTGGTCATGAGAGAGTGTATTACATCATCGATACTTATTATAACTTGATCCGATTCATCTGGATTACTATCATTACTACCAAGTCTGTAAAAGGTGCCGTTAATTTTGCGGTAATGAGTTCTAAGCTCATTTTATATGAATAGTTATTTTGGAAAATTGGGACTTTTAACATAATTCGGTGGTTACACCCGCATGTTGGTTGACGCGGCACGTATCCAGCATTTCGGTTTAAATATGTTTGTTTTAACAAACAAAATAATTTAATATGAAGACTCTTTTAAAACTTTATTTCTTAAAAAAGTTAGACAACATAAAGGTATATGTATTGTTTGTAGCTACCATTATATAATATGTTTACTAAATAATACACATAAAAAAAATTATAATTGTTACATATTTGCAGTAAATTGTTAAAAATATACAATACCGCAATCTTAAATCACAACACCGCCACAACTGAGCGGAAAATATAGTATAATCAAATACACCAAAATAGTCCCAAAAGTAATAGCATTCAAATAAACAAAAAAGAAACGGTAGGTATAAATTTTCCAAACCCTTTACCATTAGAGGAATATTCTCATGCAGAATATGTCCTTTCAAAGGGTCCGCACCCTGAGTCAATATTAGCATTGGCTTGTAAGGATCAGCTCTTGTTTTGTCCAACCCTTTGATGACACGAATTACCTTCAAGGTATTTAAATTTCGATAAAAGACACACTGATGATAAAGGTGCTTTGGGTGTGTATCTTGTTTATCGTATAAAGAACTGAAGGGTTTCAAGAAATCTTTTAAATGTAATTTTCCGCGCACTTGACCTTAAGGAATATCTTTGTCAATCAAATTTATCTTTTGTAGTAGATACAAAGGTGTGGATACTTTCCTCATAGAAAAACTCAATACCATTTGGGTCAAACGGGAACTCACTATTGGCAGTAATTAAGTGTAAAGGTATTCTTTTTGGGGTTCCAGGTAATAGGAGACAGGACGATATAGTCTTCTACCGGGCGAATTTCCAAACCCCGTGCGCAACTGATTTAGTCACAAAATAGGCAATAACACTATTCCCAGCTCGAGAATCGAACGTGACACCTCACATATAATAAGTCCAACCTTGTTGGTTGTACAAACAGTAATGAAAAGTTAAATAGTGCTAGAGTTTGCCAGCAGCTTTGCTCGCGTTTATGTAGTTTACTTTTTTCTGGATGAAATGGTGTCTATGCGAAATTTCATGATGATCGGTCAGGAGTTAAGGCTTGAAACAGTAAAAAACAAATTCACATTCGCATTTATAATATTGATTATTGTATAGTATATATATTGTTGAGCGTTTGAATAGCGGTTACGTGACAGATTGTATCCTGCATCCTTTTTTGTCATTTGACATTTACCCCTACTATCAGATTTGAAACTTGTATCTAATTTATTTTTGAGTAGATTATTATTTTAGAGTTTGAGTAATGTAACTATTTGATTCAAATAAAAATAAATTGTGAGTGAACTATCCTATTGACGTGCGTATGTGCGTTTTTAATCTATTGAGTCGCATCGCAGCGGCTCACTGTTGGCCAGACACAATATTCTAAGACTTGACAGTTTAAGCGGGTGGCTTGCAATATTCATATATACAAGGTGAAACACTTGCTGTTTTATTGCGTGTCGGGTAAAGGTCCATTTACACGAACAGTTTATTGAAACAGGTGTAGTGCTATATTTTTCCTACTCGGATAATAAAAGAGAAATAGCATGATTCTTTCAATTTCGCATTGATTTAGATGAGTTTTAAAAGCTACAAAGAAGTTTTATTTATAAGAACTTCACGACTATATTTACACCGCCTCGCAATGGTTATTCGGTGTACAATTTGCGGCCAACCACAATGGGAATCAATTAGAACTTTTGAACGTGACGTGGGACCGCTGGTAAGCCACGGCAAACTCGCGTCATAGCTCGTGTGACGTAGCTGTTTATATAAAATTTGTATACTAAACCATTTGTATTGCAGTCAGTATTATAATTTATAACAGGGACAAGCGACCTAAAATTATTCCTTCTACGAATTACTTCAATCGGACACTAACACCGGCTTTCTGGAAGACAGATCAAAACAAAAATTAGTTTACGATGTATCAAATACATGTCAACTGCGGAGATTAGCTGTCTGAAATACCAATAACCAATCAAATCACTGGTATAAGTTTAATTTTAACACATTGTTGATTAACCTTTCAGATACTGGGTGTAAAGATGTTGTATAGCTTCTTGCATAGTAGCTGATCCAGGTCGCACGTCACACGCTAGTCGCGCGGTTTACATGCTCGTGTTAACCATATGGGTGACTTGCATATGTCGCTTACAAAATGCATACGACCCGCAAACATACCTAAATTCACGCAAATTATTTGTTTTGTGTACAAGAGTCACATAAGACTTTATTCTACGGGCTTATTTTGCACCTGTCATAAGTAAGCGACAAAGCCACAAATCGCTGACTATTCATTGGGACATAGCATTGTTAACTATAGTATAATGCCCTACCTGAATCGGTGACCAACTACAGACGTGGAAATCAGTCATGTCATTTTATTGCCCCCATAAAACGTCAGGGTTGAAGATTGGACAAACTTTCATCCAAGTACAACGTGCCTTAATGCCAAAGTAATAAGGGCGAAAGTTTTCCGCTTACTAGTTTGCAACAGTATTTACAATGCAAATATACCATTGAAACGCTTATCAAATTGGTATCTGGAGATACGGGGGATTTTTACAGGTCTTTTTTTGACGTGGGAACTTTGTATATTGTATCTTTTTATTTATAGGGCCTTTTTATTTCGACTTTGTTTTGCGGTCAAGATTAAAAGAATATTTATATTTGTACATACATAGGGCTGCAAGAGTGTGAGGGTTAATTTATTTATAAGTTGTAGGCTGAGTAGGGTTTATGGTTGGGATTGTAAGAACCAATTTGTAAGTTAATTTAGGCCGGGAATTAAAGTTAGTGCTTACTTACGTTTATGAACCAACATTTGGTGTGCTGTTAGATTAATAAGCTATGATGAAAAACCTATTATTTTCCTAAGTAGACTTACATCGATATCCTTAATAAAAGGAATATTTTCTTTCTTTATTTAAAACTAGCTTTTGGCCGCGGCTTCACTAGAAACTAGTACCTTTTTGGATGTATATCACCCTATGTCCCTGTGTTTCTGTGCCCCATACAACGTGAATGCGAAATTTCATGACGTTCGATCGAATAGTTAAGGTGTGAAAGCGTCACAAGCAAACTCCTATTCATAGTTTTTGTTAGAATATCGTTCAAAATCGCATCCGCCAAGCTTAACAGCACTAACAATCAATTTATTCCCGCCGTTCTTCAACGGTATATTACGTAAACCATACTTTGACAAGCACGTCATCCTTTTTTTTTTTTTTTTTTTTTTTTTGATTCCCAGGAAAAAATGCTTGATGCACTACCCGCCGGCTAGGGGACGGCACCGGCGGGGCGTGTGGGACTCACCAGCCTAGTGCTGGGATACCCACTAAAAAAACCTGGGGTGTTCCCTCTCTCACCCAATGGGGGGGGCCTGTTGAGAGTCTAAAAAGATTCATCCATAGCAGGCCCCCCCGTGTGGGTGCCGGCCGGGTCAATGGGACCCGACCTCCTCTCGTCCCCGGGGGAGAGCATTTCACTGCTCTCCCCTTTCGACGTTAGAAGACGCGCGGGAACACCGCGCGCGCCCTCTATGGGTTCTTACTCACGGGTGGCAGGGTCCCCTGAGGCCGTGCCACCCAGAACCCTTAGGTGGGGGGCAGGAGAGCGACATAAGCGCGTCTCCTGCGCCCCCTCCTCCGGCGGCGGATGTCCGGGGCGTAAGGATCTTCCTCACGCCCCCGCTCCGCCGCCTCCTTCTGCGAGATGACAGCCTCACAGAAGGACCTCATTGCGCCCCAGCACCTGTCGTCGCCGACCATCATGGATACGACGGTCGGCAACGAGAGGTTGGGGCCAATCACGGCGACCAGGGCACAGCGCTCCTCGGCCCACGCCGGACACTCCTCCAGCGTGTGCTGCGCCGTGTCCCGGTCGCACTCCTCGCAGTGGTGACACCTGGTTGTCGGCTCCCTACCGGCTATCTTGCACAGGTACTCTCCGAAACAGCCGTGTCCGGAGAGCACCTGAGTAAGCCGGTAGGTGAGCGGTCCGCGCCGTCTGTCCGTCCATTGCCTTAGCACCGGACGGACAGCCTCGACTGTCCTCACCCCAATTGTCATCCTAATTCAACAGCATTACTGTTTATATAAAATCCTTTGAAATAAATTGTATACGGTTACACATCTGCCACTCCAATCTCGTCCCATATTTGGCCTGGCACATCTTAAGATAAGTTAAAATGCACACGCATGCAAGTGTATACACGCGCCACACTAGTAATAAGCTTTACTTTTACTGAAATTAAACAGACTATAACACCATATGAGTCTCATTATACTTATTGCCAAAACTTAGGCAAAGTTTGCTTTGCTTTCTAGGATTAATGCCTGTGTCGGGTATAGAATTATCGATATTGTACCTTTTGTAGGCAGACATATCGTACTGAAACAAAACAGTTTTCTTATAGGTTAGTCCCAAGTTTGACGCTTGTAGTTCAACTGAGAATCTTTCGATCAATTTACAATTGTCGTTTGATTCTAATATCTTTCATTTGTATATTATATATAGATATGTCTCGGTGGCGCAGCGGTAGCGGTTCTTCTGTTTAAAAATTCTCACTAACAGCACGGTGCCTGGACCTGTGCCTGGTAGACAGCAATAGTCTCGCCACATATGACGTGGGCCCTAAAACCACAGCTGTCTAAATATTGCGTAATACATCTCTGCTTACCCCTTTGGGGATACAGGCGTGAGACCGTCTATATATGTATTATTGTATCTCATTGTGTCACATTCGCTATTTATAAAACTTTTACGCCACTTAACACTTACCTACCGCCCAGAGCATCTATAAGTAGTGCTACAAAAATAACTTGCGATAATCATTTTCCATAAGCAAATCCTAAAGATAGTCACGATACACCATTAACTGAGGCTGGCCATCCACCTCATACAGGCGGTCCCTTAATTACTCTATAAGGCAACCACAAGCCTTAATTAAAAGGGTAATGCCACAACAAAACAGTTGTAACTGCAGTGCTTATATTTTAAAACGGTATTGAGAATTTATTTATTATTTTGGGTCACAAATTTCGACTACTCACTTTGAAGTAGATGAAACATTCATGAACGGTAGTTAGTTCGTGTTTAAAAAAGATTACTCTCAGACTAGGAGTACCTTATTCTTGTATTGCGGGCGACGTTATGAAAACTCCCACACTAGGTGGAAAATCTGTATTGCGGTAGACTTTATGATACTAATACACATTGAAGTAGGTGTATCATTCATTTACTTACGTGTAGTACTTATTTTTTGTTTGAAAAAGACAACTTATGCTCCCGGAATGGCTACTATATCGCTATACTGGAAGAGGATCAAATCCACAACACACGACGCGGGCGTACTGTCGACGAGACTATTACATACTTATAGTATTTTAACGTCTTCAAGTCGCCAGTATATGAGAGTCACTGTTGTAGTGAATATGACTATAATGCTCTTGGTCTCAGGTTCGATTACCGAGTCGAACAAAGCGCTTTTACGTTTATCTTTCAAGGTATTCTTAGTAGTAGCACGCTCTATTACGAGGGACTTGAAACCATTGCTAGCTATGGTTTTTGAAAAACAGATATATTAAACCTCTACCTATCCCTTCGGGCATATATATTATATATACAGGCATATGTTCGCCTGCCTATAGGCAGGCGAACATATACATATATGGTCTGACTTGAAACAAAAATTAGGGCGAGCGCTGGTGCGCTACCCCAATTAGTACTTATATTCTCCAAACGGACAGAACCGCGGGTCTTGCTAGTCTCATCTGAAGCACAATTGTAGCGAACAGTGTGTATACCCTGGTTATTAGAACTAGTTCGTCATATCACAAGTATACAAAACAAATTTTACCTAACTAATGAAAAACACATAAAATATTTGCACTCCGAAATAAATGTACAGTCAGCGACACAGGTACTTTACCCGATAGCGAGAATTTTTTTATAAGAAACTTTGTTTGGCCCACGACTTTGCTCACTTGGGATCAGTTATTTTTTCTAGATGGCATGTCTTTTTCTGTGTACCTTGACAACGTGTATGCGAAATTTCATGATGAGTCGAGAATTTAAGACGTGAAAGGGTAACAAACAAACAAACTCACATGCGCATTTATAATATTAGTAAGGATTAATAATGGTTTTATAGAATCTTAAAGACATGTCAAAAAAGTCCGCAGATAGAAATCCTGCTTCATATATTCTATTTGCTCTCTATCATAATTTACATCTTAATTAATATTTTAATTAATCGCAATTCATAAGCAAATCAGCAGCTATAGTATACGGAACCATTGTTTTACTGCTACGCAGAGCTCTCGAGTTCAATCCCAAGGCATCCATCTGATTTGTTGTACGATTTAACGGTTAAAGAAAATGTCTTAAACTAATTTTCATGACTGAGAGTTCTATAGAATCTATTCAGATATGTATGTCTGCCAACCCCCACTGGACCAGCGAGGTGCTCTATGGCCTTACCCTTCTCATACTGAGAAAAGGCTCGTATCCAGCAGCGGAACAATTTATATACAATACTGATATTATTATATTAATAATTTAGAATTTTTATTCATTGTTTAGCTGTTAATGTCATCGACTGTACGTAAATTGTCGCTCGTTTAAATAGCTCTATAGAGGGCGAAACATTGAGAAGGGCCAGTCTTTACGCTGCACGTATCACCTCGGCTTGCGATTGTCGTAAAACGTGTGATATCTACATAGGTACGTAATTTGGTGCTGGCTCATAAAACAGTGCTGGTATTAGACAAATTCTAGTCTAGATTTTATCTCTAGTGTTTATTATGAATTAGTGTGATTCATGTACGTCCTATGTCTGAATGCTTCTGAGTGTAGAAAGATGGGTCATTTCGTCAGCTGTGTTTATGTGCGATATATTTTTATAGAAAATCAGTAAAAGTATCTCCTGTTCCTAAATCTATATATATGAAAATCTCCTGTCACGGTGTTTGTGGCCGCACTCCTCCGAAACATCTTGACCGATTTTTATGAATTTTCATACATTTGTTAGGTATGAGAATAGGTCGTAAATTATATTGGTGATTAGGGTGTCAACCTAACTAACCTACATTTACGCGAGTGAAGCCGCGGGCAAAAGCATGTAGTATAATAAAACGTTGCTATTCGGGTCAGTCTATTCATATATGTATATACATAGGTGTCAGCTTAGTTCTTCTTCTTTACTATGCTACATATTTTATTACGGTTTCCACTGTCGTTTAGAGAATGTATATGATCTAAAAGATTGTAGGTCTTAAATGCCTATAAAAGCTCGCGATGGTCTGTGGCCTAAATTTCCTGATGAAGAGAGTCTTACATAGTATAAATACCCGGTATATTTTAAGGAAAGATTTAAGAAAAATTTAGTTTTGCTTGTCAGTTTTTGCAAGAGGATATGTGCCGACCTTTTCAATGACACTAGAAAAATATACAAGCCCTCAGACACAAAAAACTGCTTGTAGATCACGCGGATATTTGCTCCGAGCATAAATCGAACAAATCCAAAAAATCCAATAATTGGCATGTAATAGAGTTGTTTGAATTAACGAGATCAAGTCGTCACTTGCTAGTGATGTACACTAATTGGATTTTTATCGAAATTTCGTGCCGGCTACCGCCCTTCACAACTTGTCAACGTTTGTCGATACTTTGATTTGTTCCGGCTTAAATTAAGTTACCTGGTTTTGACTGGTTTAATCGGGTCAATGATTCTTTATATAGAAGTAATTCATTGTTAAAAGAAGGAGGTTTAATTATTTTACTATTAGAAAGTTTGTTTTTTAGTTGTCATCGTAATTTTGTGTAAATTTTATATTCATAATTACAATCATGAAAAAGAAATAGCTGTAACCCAAGTTAGCGCACTAATAGTAATAGGGTGCATAAAAACCACTTTGCCTTTGCTGTAGTCAACTTGACTTCTTCTAAAATTATAGTCATTACTGGTAGTAAATAAATACAACAGGTATTTATCTACGTCTAAATGTAACGAATAATAGTTAGTTATTAAGTTCGTATAAATAGTATAACATCTGTTCAAGACACGTCGCCAATAATAAAACGAGGACAAAACACTACCTAAATTAAAAATAGATATAAAAATATTTAATTTATTTCAACGTAGAATGTTGAAATTTACAAATAATCGATTTATTCTATCATAAAACACTTATACCAGTAGTGCAAAAAAACAAACAAAACACTGTGAATTAAATTTCTACACAACTGCATTCCAAGGCATGGAGCCCACATACGTAACTAATTAATCCACCATCGACATACGATAAATCAATACAGGCCTATCACTATAATCCGTCAACCGTTACCCGCGCACGGATATCAAATTACAAATGTGGACCGACGAACAACACTAGATACAAAATATGTTCTCTCTCTCTCACTTGCTTATTCGGATTCAGTGTGTGTAAGACAAGGAGAGGTCGAGTAAGGATCTCGTGAATACTGCCAAGTGTGAGATTCAAGGAATGCTTTCGGGAAACGGCTCCCTGTGTCGAGGGCGATGACTCATTGCGTAATCAAAGTTTTATTTTTGGGCACAGATTTATCCGCATATGATTCTGTTGTATTGAACTGTATTATAGAGAATCTGCTCGTGTTTAATTTAAATGTTAATTAGATGATCTTGTCTTTACAGCTCACTTTAATAAGGAATATTCTGAACGTGTCGATTTTATCGTCGGATTTATTTATTATCGCGCTTATAAGCTCAACAACTCATCTTTTAAAGTCATTGATCGTACTACGTGTTCTTTTAGTATCGCATCGATACATGCAAACTGTTACTTAGGTTAAAATGGTATATAAATAATATCAGCCCTGTTTATAAACTGTCCCACTGCTGGGCATGGGCTTCATCTCACCATGAAAAAGAGTAGGCATTTGTCTTTCATTATAGAGAAATCTCATCCAAGTAGGTTCCTTAACGATGTATTTCCCTTACCGTTAAAGTGACAGCGATAATTTACTAATATGGACATCGTAAAGTTAGAGGCTGGCCAACGGTTCACACTTTATTCATATTTAATTTAGAGATCTGTTAATATTGATCTTTCTCAACACGTAATTACAACTAGGCCATGAATCAAAATAACAATTAAAATTTCATAGATAGTTAACTTCCTCTTAACAAACCGTCGCATTAATCCTATTATAATGGATTGCGATCCTGGTGACGTCATCCTGTCAACTTCTATTTTCTTATGTAAATAATACAAATGTTCCATAAATTCATTCTGCTTATACAATTTTGTAAAAGGCCCAGTAATTAATTGTCACGAAATGTATACTTGTTTCCTTGACACTCGAAGGGGATCAATCTTCAAAGACGATCGTTGGCTGTAGGCAGAATGTATAGATAGATTGTCGCGTCTAAGTTAATTATCTCTTTACGTTCTTTCTTTTCTTTATTTGGGTGTGGGAGGAAAATACTTGACAATTGTTAGAGATTCTAGGTTTACTTATTTACTTCAACGCTTTCTTGTTTCGTCCGTAGTATAAAGTCCGTTTGTTTGGTCTATTTGCGATACGATGTCTCAGTTGACTAGCATCATTTGTCATTTGTCTGAAAAATATTCTCAGTGACAGTAGGAAGTCTTTATAATGTTGTGATAGATGTTTAAGTGAAACACAAGAATGATGATTAATTACTGCTCATTTATTTAGGATTACCCAGATTTATAAGTGATTACACACACAGATAGAATATTATGTATACATGAGTTCATTACACACTACATCACCCCCCTAGGGGAAATAATAAAATAAAACAAAGTTTTATTTTATTATAACATACACCATGGTTATAGTTTAACATTTACTTATTTATACATTACATGAACATTATATGATAGTTCACATGTTAATATTACATTATGAAATGAATATGTATTTTTATTACATCTTAAATACTAAATATAGAATAAGCATATCTCATATAATTATGTACTATCTGGAATATATATATGGAATTTGGTTCTGTTTTTATGTATTATATCTATTTTACCATCTCTTGAGATTTCGACATTAGGCGACAGATCTCTTATTACAACATAAGGTCCTAAATAAATATTGGTTAGCTTATTACCAGTTTCATTCCTAACAAGAATTAAATCGTCCTTTTTGTATTGAATAGGGTTTATATTTCTATCGTATTTTAATTTTCTAGAAAATTTAGATTTAATTAAATTATCGCGTGCTTCCTTAGAAGATACTTGAAGTCGGTATTTAAGTTGTAACGGATAATCATCATAATTGTATAAAGGTTCAACCATTTGAGTTAGGTTACTGGGTAAGTTACATTTTTTACCGTAAACTAACTCAAAGGGAGTATATTTTGATTCAGTGTGAACAGACGTGTTATAACTGAAACACCAATAAGGCAGCCAGCTACTCCACGTTTCCGGATGTGTATCTGTTTGTATTCTCAAAAATGCTCCTAAATGTTTATGTGAATTTTCAAGAGACCCTATGCTTTCGTGATGATAGGCGGTCGAATTAATTTTGTTAATATTAAGTAATTTACAAGTTTCTTGCATCGTTGCAGACATGAATTCGGCACCCCTATCAGTCGCAATTCCTCTAGGTATTCCATGGCGTAGAATAAAATTATTTACAAAACTTTTAGCAACTTCTACGCTACTTTTAGTTTTCAAGGGATAAGCCTCTACGTATTTTGACAGTTCGCATTGGAGTGTTAATATATATGAGTAACCTTCTACATCCTTATCTTTATATAAATACAATTTATCCTTATATAAATACAATTTTTCAAAAGCAGAATAGGCCGTAGAAGTAATTGACATAGGTTCTTTTATACGAACAGAATATTTTTGTTTTTGACATTGAACACACTTTTTTATATATTCAGTGACATCACGTTCGAGTCCTGTCCAAAAATAATATTTTTTTATATTATTGATCATTCATCTGATACCTGCGTGGCCACTTGTAGGTACCAGATGAAAGTCATTAAGAATTACTCTCTTTTCGTCCTTATCCTCTATTCTTATTATATCTTTAAGTATACATAACCGTGGACCTAACCATGGACTCGACTTTTTTATTTGTTGTACCAAACATTTAATAAATGTACAATTATATTTATTTTATAAAAAATATATTTCACTTATGCTTAACTTTTCACAAAGTGTTACCAGCTCTCTCACAAAGGCGCCTGGCGACAGTTGCGATTGAGATACCGGTTTTATATATATTATCATATCGTTTGGTACAAATAAAAGTGACTGACTTTCTTCCTCTATCATATTTTCTCTTCTTAATTTGCATAAAGTTTGATTATTAATGAACCTCAGCTCAATAGACTTTTTCGGCTTACTATGAGTTTCCACAATGTTTGGCTGATCAGACCAGTCATCCGTAGTAACTATAGTATCCGAATTGTCTATTGAGCTGAGGTTGTGCTATTTGTGCAAAGTTCTTAATAAATTTTCTGTAATAATTAGCGAATGCAACGAACCGTTTCACTTCATCTGAATTTTGAGGAATAGGATAGTTTTTTACCACATTTAATTTCGATGGATCTGGTAAAACACCCTCTGATGATATTACATGGCCTAAATACAGCATCTCTTTTCTCAAAAAATCACACTTGATAGGATTTAATTTTAAGTTTGTTTTACGCAACCGTTCAAAAACATCTAATAAATTTTTTATAGCAGAATTTAAACATTTACCGTAAACAATTAAAATCGTCTAAATAAACTAGACATTTGTCATACGTTAACCCGGACATTGCAATATTCATCATTCTTGAAAAAGAATTAGGGCTTGTCTTAAGTCCCATTGGCATTCTGGTCATCTGGTACTGACCAGAACAAAAAGCTGTATATTTTCTACTGTCCTTATCGAGATTTACATTAAAAAAACCTTGGTATAAGTCAAGATGGGTGAAATAAATACAACCGGAAAGAGAATCAAGGATATCCGTAATGTTAGGCAGTGGAAATTTGTCATCCCTAATGCAATTATTTAATTTTCTATAGTCAATAACTAAGCGCCATTTCTTTTCTCCGGTAGAATCAAGCTTTTTAGGAACCAAAAGCACAGGACTTGACCATTCGCTTGCACATGGTTCTATAATTCCTTGTGATAACATTTCATTAATTTGTTTATTAATTTCAGTTTTTTGGGAAAATGGCAATCTGTAGGGCTTGATATAGACGGGGTCGGCATTTTCTTTTAATTGTATTCTGTGACTGTATATAGGTGTTGTAGATAAAGTATCTCCTTTCAAATAAAAAATTTCAGCATATTTAGCGCATAAGCTTTGAATAGAAATCTTTTCCTCCAAATTCAGATGCTTTCAATTTAGGTTTGATAATAGTGTCTTAACTCGTTCCGCGCCTCGAGATTCACTATTGAATGATCATAAATAATAATCGCTTAACTTGTGTATTACTGGCTTAATTTCATTTAAGACTAAGTTTTTTTCTGTTGTATTCAATATTCGAATTGGAATCTTGCCATTGACTGGTGAAACTAAAGTACTAGCTAAAAAAATTCCTTCGCCTAACTGTTGCGCACAAACAACACATTCTTCGTTAATATTTGCCTGTAAATAATGTATAGATTCTGACCTTGAAGGAATATTACACAACTGCTTTTCTTGATTGTTTAATTGTAAAGTGATCTTGTTATTAAATGAATTATATAAACTGATTTGTTTACATTCTAAATCTATGCATGATCTAAACCTCTGTAAGAAATCATACCCGATGATGCCATCTGCCTTACATGGCAATGAATTGAAAACATAAAACTTGTGACTAAAACTATGTCCCTGTGTCGTTAACCTTAAACACGCGTATCCTATGGCTTCTACTTTGCCCCCAATACCATTTATTGTAGTTTTCCATTTTTGTATTGGAATATTTTGCTTGCTGACGCAATCGTACTTTACAGCTGAAATTGAAGCGCCAGTGTCGATAAGCCATGTATAATTTTCACTGTTTAAATATATATTAGCAACTAAAGAATTATCATACGAAAATATAAACTTATTATGAGCCTCGAAAAAACTGCTGAACGTTATCATTAACTACGTTTTCGTTTTGCACTTCAGGGTCGTTATCCCTGGCTATAACTCGTACCTGTCCACCTCTTATAGATGGCTTATCACCACGGTAATAGTTATGCTGAGACCTACCTCGAAAACCACGTCCCGATGAACGACCTCGAAATGTACGTGTCCAATTTTGCGAAGCACCCTGCTGCTGGGAATGCCCACCTTGGTAGCTGCCTCTCGACCCTGGGACCGAATACTTTCCTCTTTGATTACCCCTGTAATTACTAAAATATTTCCTATTTGGTTTTCTCATTGTCAATTTATTGGATGAGTCACAAGTTGATGAGACCTCTTCATCCACAGCAGCCTGTATGGCATCACTGAGAGAGTCATAATTCCTAGCCGCTATTATTGTGCTCAATCTACGGTTACGCAAGCCGTCAGCAAAGCGCTTGATAGCAAGTTTTTCATTTACACGTTTTAATGCAGTATAACTTTCTGAATGACCTTCAGATTGGGAAATCGTTAGATCAACAAATAGGCTCGATATTTCTTGACCGAAATCTAACACTGTCTTGTCATTCTGTCTAACAGACTGCAGTTTGCTCTGAATAGCCGCGTAAGACTTTTTTGGTAACAAAAGTAATTTCATGTCCTTAACTAATTCCGATATATCAGTGTATTTTTCACGAAGCCTCAATTTTGCAAAATGCGACAGTCGGCTTTTGAGAACAAACTGTAACAAATTATTTTTGGAAGCGTCCTCTAATATAGAATCGTAATATTCAAAATCTATTAACTGCCTTGTGTTTGATTTTGTGTCGTTCATCACTGGTAATAAGCTAAGCGCAATCTTTAAATCGAATTTAGCCATTGTAGAAATTTTACACAAATCAATAATAATTGAGTACAATTGGACAATTTTTCTACACAAGTTGTCAATCAATTTAATTTCAGATATATCTTTAAACTGTTTTACTCTGTCAATTTCCTCTAAATAAGTATTATATTGCTGGTACAAAATTTCAGCTTCACTTAGTTTTTTCTTACATATATTTTCTTGTCGCCTACTAGGGCCGATTTTTACTAAATATGTTTTAACTTTTAATAACTCATCATACAATTCTTCTAAAAACTGTGCCATTAACATAAATTATATCTCAATATTAATTTAACAAGATAATAAAATAAAAATAATACATACCAATACCCAGCAAGCACTTTAATAATTTACTCTTATCACTAGCTTAAAGTTCCATATATTGACCGACGGTAAATGCATACTTTTATTATTTATTTCGTTACGCACATTGCACTTATGCACCTGAAAAAACGCACTTTTTGTTTTTACGTGACGCACTCTATATTTTTATTTTTACCGCATTGAAACCGCACTTTTATATTTTCGATGGAAATCGCACTTATTTCGCCTTTTACGGTACGCACTATATATTTTCACGACAGGAATTGCACTTATATTGACCTTTGGATTACGCACTTCATATTAATACGACGATCGTACTTGGTAAGGTGTTAACACCTTAATTGCCGCGCTCACCATACTTTGCACGTGTCTTGTCGTTCGTATAACAGCTTTCATCTGGATCGTCTTGTCTGCGACGCCTCCGAAGAATACTAGCATATCTCCTCAGTATAATCTCATTAGCTTGCCTCTCTGCTAATCTTTTGTGACACCTCCGGTACATCCGATAGGCTATAACAGCACCTCCAAGGGCTATCAGCAAAGCAATCACCATCAAAATAATACTGATGTTGTTGGCATGGTACATCAGCTGGTCAACACGAGCCGAATTTTGTCCTGCGGCTGAATTTTGAGCCACCACGACCTCTTCTTTATTGTTTTGCGAATTACACATCTTGGATTTTGGTAAGACAACGATATAAGCGATACGTCTGTTTATAACAGAAATATATTTTGTAATCTTCCATTGCGCAAACAATTCGTCACGATCATCAAAAAATTGTATGTGTTGCACTTTCTTTATAAGGAAATGGTACCGCGGCGCGTGCGCGAGGTTGACCTCACTTGAACTGGCAGGGTCGCCATATAATGTTGTGATAGATGTTTAAGTGAAACACAAGAATGATGATTAATTACTGCTCATTTATTTAGGATTACCCAGATTTATAAGTGATTACACACACAGATAGAATATTATGTATACATGAGTTCATTACACACTACATCTTTATGTATACGGTAAATGTCGGCTTTCATTCAGTGTGGCATAACATAGTTGGCAAAATGCAGTTGTAATACGCCTACATATTCGGCAATATACAAGCAAAAGTACATATGTGTGTACCAAAATAACTCTTGTTAATAAGTGTACTACCTCGCTGGCATAGCAGAAAAGAATGCTATTGCTGTGCATGAGGTCTCTGGCTTTGTTTTTTGGTTTGGAAAATGTGTTAGTGGTATTTTCTGGAAAATCATATTGCAGGATGGAATGTAACTCTGTGCATATAGCTGGCAATTGACTCATTCAATGTCACGAGGGACTTAAAATTATAGCCGGTGAAATGTGGGTGTAATACAAATCTGCTTGCCTGGATAATTACAGCAGTGAAACTATATACGTCTGTAATAAATCCAAAAGTAAGGTAGGTAGGTTCTTACGTATTTTTATATGTCCTATCTTATATAGTACAAAGGGCTGTCGCGTAACTTTTAGTGTTATACGTGATATATATGTGAAACGCTTACACTGAGTAGTTGCAACTATCAAAACTTGTCTTTTACATTTTATTTATTAGTCTTCGTCTTATATTTATCGTAGAAGTTGTATTGCAGTTGGAAAAACTATAGATGTATTATACTTACTTTTTAAAGTGCCACTTCTGTAATATTTTTATGTTATATGGTTACTCAACATTTTTATGTCTTTTTTATTGTCTTGTCGTGTAGTGTTTGCGTGTGATTGAGGGTTCGATTCGCAAATTAGTCAAGGGCTTTAGAGATATGTTTTTCTGTTAAGTGGCAGCACGAAGTCTGGATATGTACTGTAACATGATCTGTAATTACCAAATGTCATGTGTACCTACATCATTTCATATAAAAATAAAGCTTCCGTATGTTTGTGTCCTCTAATCTCGAAAAGTAGTAAATGCATTGACTTATTTTTTAAAAACCTTTGCATTTCTGTATAAGAGTGTATCTAATACTTTTTAACCCTAAGTTCCACGAAACATTCCCTAAATACCACCTGTTTACTTTCCTAATCATTAATATTAGACAGAGCATCAATGATGCATAGCCGTGATTAGCAGTCTATTATAATGCAATTGCGCTGTTTATATGTTTTTATTACTATCTTCCATGACATAATTTAAGCTTATGCTTAATGTATAGAATCAAGTCACTATTATAATACTTTAGTTTTGAACCCACTATATTTCAACAAATACTAGTCTTTGAAACACCTAAATCTCTGTGTTATCTTTGCTTCAAACTCATCACATCTATTAGTACCTCATTAACCAACGGATATAGAGATCGGTTTATAATTCGCTATAAGCTATGACGTCATTAGAACGCAATAACCATGTCGTCATTGGCATATAATCAAGTTATAAATAGATCATAGCAGTGGTTCTGTGATTAGGTCTAAATGACCGCTGTTTACAGTACTGTGTCGCGATCACTGCAATCTCTGAAGCATAATATGCTGGTTCCGGATATACATAGGGTTGTTATATTTTGTGAGTAAAATAAAATGTATTATTTTTGGAAGATGTAATTTTACAGTTATTTGAAGTAAACAAGACATGGTTTAATATTTCGAGTATACATTTCTCTGTTTATAGAGATGTTATTTAATGTAGATTTTCTTAAATATTTCATAATATAGATATAATATTAATTGTATCTTGCAAGGACTGTTATATCTGAAGATACCCACAACAACAAAATAGTATTAATATTATTTTTCTCAATAAACTTTTTACATACATTATATCTCTTGTAAAACTTTTCCCGTAAACGTCAAAATGCTTGGCCGCGGCGTATAAATAAAATATATGAAAGATATAACATTTGTGTGATAAAGTTGTCAGTTATTTGACTTTTGGGCTCAGTATATTTATTTATTTCAGAAATAAAAAATATTATCTACATAGCAGTCATTTGACTGCTACGCAAAGGTCTCAAGTTCGATCTCAAGGCGAATACTTAATCATCGCTTGCTTTAATGGTGATAGAAAAACATAATGTGGAAACCATAATGTGAAAGTGGTGTCTGAGAAGGCATGCAGGTTTCGACATGATGATTTTCAAAACGAATATTATGTTTTTGAAGATATGTGAAGTATGCCCAGCAGAGGTACAGTTTATATTACACAGGGCTGATATTATTATATTATAACATGAAATACAACAACCCTGCGACAAATATGTATATTTTTTCAAATACGAAATCAGCGTTATTAATTATTTATGACGCCCAATTACGACAAATACTATAATTTAATGCCGGCCTCGACGGCGTAGTGGTTAGTGTAACCGACTGCCACGGCTGAGGTCGCGGGTTCGATTACCGCACAAGTAAAAATGTGAAAAGATGTTTGTCTTGGTCTGGGTGTTTCTATGTACAATATGCACGAAAGTATTTACAAAAAAAAAATTATATGTATGCTATGCTAGATGGTGTTGTGTGTATGTTGTAGAATATTATTATTTTATATTATTATTAATAACAAATACATATAATACCTTTATACATCTACCGGTTCGTGCCAAGCGTGAGTCTTTTTGTATGTAAATTATTTCCTTTAGCTAAGGTAAACCGTCCCGTAACCTAGTATCATCGTAATACACTGACGGACTCATAAACTGCAACAATGTTCAAGACGCCTTTGATATAAACATTTTGACCAAGTATTCAAACTTTTTGTACAAATTTAAATTGAAACCAAATAATAGTTTGGTTCCTTAACTTCATATTTCGATAAATGTAACTAAAATTGGTTTTGGTTGGTTTATAGTAAAGGTGGTTTACACAATAAAAAAAAATGAAGATCAGGTTTCCTTTTAATAAGTTGTATTGCCTCCACGTGCCTTTATTACAGATTCTAATCAGTTCCGCGTAGATGTGATTAGGGTTATTAAACAGTCTTGCGGAATATTGTTCCATTCTTGTGAAATCGGTGTTCTTAGTGCTGCTACTGTTGTGGACACAGGATTTCTCGCAAATACAGCTTTTTTTAAACTGTCCCAAACATGCTCAATGGGATTAAGATCTGGGTTGCGTGCTGGTCAATTCATGGTACGTATCTCAACCTCTTCGCAATATTGTCGAACTTGTGCAGCGGCTTGGGTCGGGAATTATCTTGCATTAGAGTAAAATTTTCGCCTCTTAATCCCATATAATCCCATAAGGTACTACGTGAGCTTCTTAAATGTACAATCTCTGTTATATAGCGTTGTGCCGTCAAACCACCTCTTCTACCGTTTTGAAGCACCATATCGATGAATATAAGTTCCGTTCGCCCGATCATCGAAATGCCACCATACACGAACCGCCTTCTAAACGAACACGCTCCTCAATGCAACTTTGAGCATATCACTCCCTACGTCAACGATAGACTCTTCTGCGACGGGCTGCACCATTTAAACATGTCCTCAACTCATCGGTGAACAATATGGAGGCCCATTGCTCTTCAGTCCAATTAAGATGTTCGTGCGCAAATCTTAAACGAGCTTGTCTGTGACCTGCAGACAGCTTTGGACCATTTGCTGGTCTAAAAGGGGTGATTGCCGCTTCCTTAAGCCTCCTTCTTATTGTTCGTGCACTCACATTTACTTCACGCACTTCATTCAGCTCTGTTTTGATGTTTGCTGACGTGAGGAAACGATTTCGTAGGGAAGTTGAAACAATAAATCGGTCGTCACGATGGTTGGTTGCTCGAGTTCTGCCGGTACCGGGTCTCCTTTTGTAAGAACCTGTCTCTACAGACCTTCGGTATACTCTAGAAACCGTAGACTGGTTTAAATTTAAATTTCTAACAGTCGTTCGTCGATCCAAGCCTTCCCGCACCAATCAAATTGTGTTGAGCGGCTTGTTTGGAAGAAGTGTCCATAGTTATGGTTACGAAACTTCTGTTGAGTTTAAAAGACTAGTAATCAATACTATTGGTAACAATAATTTAAATCGCAAATAAAAAAAAACAAAAGCAATTAATTTCAAACTTTACTCTAATAACACACGAATTTGAGACTATGCATAAATTTTATTTCCTCGGCTATAAATTTATCTTTTACTGCAGTTATATTTTTAAATTTTGTATTTTTCTGATTAATGGACAGTCTTGACATTTTCATTTAGTTTAATCTAAAAAGTTTGCATACTTATTAATTCGAAAGTAATCCTGAACTTTGATGCAGTTTATGAGTCCGTCAGTGTATTACCGAGACATATTATACATATATAAAAACAAATTTTCCCTTCCTTCAAACTTTTCTCACATAAACTGTCATAAAAAGGCTGCGAATTTTGAGTAACAAAATACCCACCCATCCCTGCTACGATCAAGGTCAAGGGCACTAACAAATTTTGTGACAAACATTTCGCTAAACAATTTATCTTTTGTGTAATATGAAATATTATAATTACATAGTTTTATCGTATTTTGTTGGTCGAATAGTTTTTCCTTGTGCGTTTGTAGTGGACAAGTTAATTTTTCTATTATTTTCTTTGTTGGTAGTAAAATAGGAGAAAAGCATTTTTTGTGGCTTATATAACAGTAATAAGGCTTCAAACATTATATACATACAGAATGTTAGAAGCCTTATTACTGTTACCTAAAGCATTTTATTTCATGCATAGGAACGAAACAGAATGTATGAAAGATTTTGTCTTTTTCCCGCCCATGCAATTACAACTTGGTACGACCCAGCTCTTTTCTTCTAATGCATATGAGCCTCTTTGCAGTATTAGAAGGACTAGGCTGTGCATTTCGCGTGGTGGAGCGTTCGTTTTGCAAGTCGGACAAGCTGTTATAGAGTTTTTGTTCTAAGTAATAATTGTCTGTAGATTATAAATAAATATTAATATATTCGTATGTTTTGTTACGATTGTTTGTGTCCGGAAAACTTGAAAAGTAGTCGATGAATTGACTTGAAATTATTACATAACAGTGCTTTTCTATATAAAAATATTTTTATATACTTATTATTTCGAAGTGCTGGGAAATATTCCTAGAATACTACTAATACTATTTATTCACTTCCCTAATTATTAAATCCGAGTGAGGCCGCGAGCAAAATCTAGTTTCATTATATTTTGAAATATAAAATATTTTGAATTATAACATAAAGATAAAGATAATTTATTAGTCAAAAAAAAGCATGCTTACTAGATTACCATGGTATAGTCACAAATAAAACGCGGTCACAGTAATCCCTCACTGTTTGAACAATAACCTTATAAGAGCAACTATGCTTTACCGGATTTACAAACAAACACATAACATTTTGCATGACTAGATATTTTTGTGGTTGTATATGTAATAAAGCGATGGGTGCGTATGTTTGTGCAAATAGGTAAATCTAGAAACTACAATGAATTATTGTTTAACATACAATATACAAAATGTTACAAGTTTTCTTTGTCAACGTTGCCTAAAATATATTAAATGAATATTATAATATCAGTCCTGTATATAAACTGTCCCACTTCAGAACGTAAGAAGGGTTATAGTATACTTACTGCTCTGGCCTAGTCCATCCGTTTCTATCGGAATAATCATTAAGTTATTGTGTTATCCCTTTACGAAATCAATTATACGGACGATTGCTTGAAGTGTTTGGGTATTATTTCCAATGTTCGACCACTCTGATAATGAGTCACCCGATTGACCCCCGATACATATATAAAATAACAGTAACTAATATTTTCCTCTCAAAAATAAATGAGAAGCCATTTAAGTCTTATAAATAGGCCTGGTGTTAATGATTGAGAGATAAACGATGCACGATACAAACTGCGACGTAACCGCTATTTAAGTGCAGGCATGTGACTCTCTCTCTTCCTCTACAACAATAAATAGTAACCAAAACGTTTACTATTCCAGGTTTCCAGAAAAATACATATTTAACATAAAAATATGATGACATTTCCAATTGCATCAAATATAAATAGTCATTATTTTCTGTGCCAAATATTTAACGTAAACACCTATTGAAATTAAACAACTATATACGGATTTTATCGCGTTGTTTATTTAACACTGTACCTATTACATAATTTTGAAAACTGTTACACTACTACTACTTCTATTGAATTTTACTAATTTCTAAGCTAATTAAATTATTAAAGCTATCAAAACTATTTGTATTTAGGTTTACAGTTTCCCCGACGTTTCGGTTGCTTTTCAGCAGCCATGGTCACGGTCTTCCCGTGTCCGAAACACTCGGTGCGGCGGCAGTTGTGAGGCGATCACTTAAACCACTACGCCATACATGCAGTCTAATAGATAGATAGAGGTCTACTACACCCACATTATATAAATCTACGTATGTAAAACATTAAAGCAAACCCACAATACAAACCGAGTATGCGGCAACCATAAATAAAACGGTTACCCCAAATTGGCTTACATTCATTTGTGAGTGACTAAACAGAAAAAAAACTAAAATGAAAATATGAGTTTCTATTATAATGTTTTATTATTGTGAGTTGCGGGCTTTGTTGAATATTTCCCCTCATTTTGGGGTTCCGTACTTTGGAAGGTAAAACCGGAAGTCTATTGTGAAGACATTGACTGCGTTAATACTTAATAGTCTTATGGTGAATGCAATTACGGTAAATGATATCTCGTATTTGAATCCCGGGTCAACAAAGTGTTGGCAAAATTTTCTACCAAGAAATTTAATAGCAGCATAATTAGGAAGCTGGCGGCGTGTTACACATTCGTTTATCAAAATGTACAGAAAGCTGTTGGTCTTGCTTCTGATTTCTCATCACTCGCGTCAGACTGCCTTCTCATCGAGTTATGAGAGTAGGGAACAGCGGGAGTACTTGTGTTTGCGCACATGCTTGTGCACTATAATATATTTTGTTAACTATAGTAAGTCATGTCATGCATACCCATTTCAATGACTCAAAAATTTTACTGTTTTCTGTTATCCCCAAACCAAATTCGGATGTTACTGAACGCAGCCACCGATATGAAATTTTTATAAATGTACTCTTATGCAGTCCAATGGTCCCCTCCCACTAGGCTACCGCTGCTTACAACTTATTATCTTTGATTATACAGGCGTGAAACTATATAAGAATAGAAGTAGCACAAGGGAAACCACTTGACAGAAACCTAGAAAGAAAATAAAAGGCATATGTTGCTTTTATTCTAATATTCTTTGCGCAAAGTGGGTTAAGTCTAATCCTAGAAAAGTGGCCTCTTCCAACCGGCCTTCATGTTTCAGTACAAATATAATTTTCTTTAAATCTTTATTCAACTTGAAACCTTACTTTTGAAGCTGGAGTTTTGTTAATGTTTTAGTATTTGTTGGAGTTCATAAAACAATGTATGGTGCCCATTTTAATGACTTAGTTGGTTGAAATATGAAGCTTTCCACAATGTTACGTAAATACCTGGCTTGATTGCATTAACACTCGACCGATCATCATAAAATTTTGCATATACATATGTTGTCAGAAGTACAGAAAAGTATATAGGATACTTTTCATCTAGAAACAAGTATAACATACTGTTTTACATTTTACACTAACAGTACTATTCCTTCGAACGAAGTCGCGGGAAAAAGCTAGTCTTGGATGTTAGTGTTAAACTAAGATTACACTAGTTTTTTAGCAATGCTGTTAATATTGCCTGGTCTTACTTCTTAAAACTAGAATATAAATTATAACATAATAAAGCGTTTGCCACGTAGGTGGAACTTATTTTAAAACAGAGCCCTGGCAAGCTCGACCACTTTTTTACTATTTATTAATTTGTTTTCTCTTCCTTTTCCAGGTACGTACATCTCTCAATACAACAGTAGTCATCAATATCAACACTGCAAGTAATAAATAATGTTTTTTCTAATATAAAATATCGAAACCTAAATATTAGTACATGTAGAAGGAAGTCATCGACTGTTGGACTGCCTCGGTGACGCAGTAGTAGTGAATGCGACTGCTGCATGAGGTTTTGTGGTTCGAATCCCGGTTCGGGTAAAGTATAACTGGGTTTTCCGTGAAGAAATTCTCAGAAGCAGCACGAAGTCTAGCACTACTCCATATTGACGGCAATATACTTGCGCTCTATAATGTGGGACTTAAAAACATAGCAAGCGAATGTTGGCTGTAATACATCTCTGCCTACTACTTTTGTAAATATAGACGTGAAACTATGTATGTATAAAATACTAGCTATTCTCCGCGGTATCACCGATGTTTATGATTGTGCCGCTCTCCCGTGGCTTGTATCTTGATGTTATATAGATTATGTTACTTGTGGATAAATAAGCTTTATAAGGGTAAAATAATTATTAAAATCGGTGTAGTAGTTTTTGAGTTTATTCATTACAAACAAAAATAAAAATCTCCCCTCTTGGTAATATCCGTATAAACATATATTATAAGAATACATATACCTATAAACTAACTGGCTGACGAACTTACGTTTCTCTGAAACCGCAGAGTCTGCACACTTACTTAAATGTTCATTTATTAAAGTAGGCAACAAAGAAAGGGCTTTCAAAAATTCATCCGCTCAGCGGTAGAAGAGCACAAGGTTTCTTCGTAAAAGTATTCTGATAATTAGTAAACAAATACATACAACGTTTTCTAATTTTCCTTTTTTTATTATTTCATTGTTAAATAATTGATAACAAATAACCTTAAAACTCCCGAATGTTGATGAACTGGTCGTCTCGCCTCGTACTCCGAGGGTTATGGATTGAGATAGCGGGGGTTCGAATCCCACCAATTGCGCTAGCGCTTTGAACCCACTGACATCATAAGGCTCTAACTTAATTGATTAACAAGAATACCAGTAATGTGCAATCCGAATCACCAGTAATCTTCATTAATCTTCAAAATACATATATAGACAGTCTTCCTTGATGGGATCGGCAGATGGGATCCCACGTAATAGGGGACGAGACTATTGGAATGACTGAAGCACAGTTTCAGAGTCCGTGATGCGGCCTTGACAGAAAATCCTAATAACACTTTACCCGATCCAGAAATCAATCCCGAGGCAGCAGTCGACTTCACTTACGCTACGCCACCGCGGTATTCTTCAAAAACCGTAACGTTTTATAGACTTAAAACTGTAACCTATTCTCAAGTGACCCTTTTAGTAAAATAAGGATTTTGCGGTGACGCTAAAGATATATGTCCTGGCCTAAATAATAGGCCATTACATGGGAAGTGAGTTTCCATGTACTTCAGAGAAAATTGTAAAAGACCACCTTGATCGACCTATATATTCTTATAACGCTGAGTCGTGGTATACTTCAGGGACTTCTGGTTAATTTTATTAGGTATTAAATTATGGTTAAAACGAAAATAGGTGCTAAATATGATTTAGACTGACAATAGTTGGGATAGTTTCTGTCAGCGGTGTGTTTTTACACAGAGCTTGGTAGTGACCCAAGTCAAGCAGGTCTGTTACAGGCCGATAAATCTTTACATAGAACAATTTTACAGCCATTTGTTTGTGTCTGCAAAACTCAAAAGTGAGCGATTGGATTAACTTGAAATTTTACACTACGTTGTATTTTTATATGAGAGTGTTTTTATATACCTACTTTTTATTCTAAAGTTCTCATGGAAACTCGTGAAAATTTGCAGCTGGTTGATAGTAAAACCTTACATTAATGTCTAGACCCACGTAAAGATATATACATCTCCAGGGATATTCCTGTATCGTGGAAGATGCAACACATTGAAATAACGGAAACAAATGTTAGCTATACGCCGAATATCTATTTATGAATCGTACAAACTTTAGAAAAGCCGAATATTGTGGTATCGAACTCATATTATTCGACGCACTGGCTGTGTAAACGAGACCATTTATATGACTGAGACATATCTGACATACATATTTCTTCGTATGGCCTATCGTTGTTTATTGTTTGCTGTTCTCAGTACCGTGCTGCTTCTAAAACTACATCCTATAATGAAAGAAAAACGTAATAAAAGTCTGTGTTATCTGAGCATCAAACTCGAGACCCCAAAATTAGTAGCCTTACAGACGCACATTAACATAAGCTAGTATGGCAGCCTATTAAATATCAATAAGTTAATGAATATTATACATTATAATTTCTTGCCAATAAGTTCGAGAGCGACCTGAATTTTATTCAGAATATCGTTTCATTCTAAACTTTTTATTTATAACTATGTGCCTAATAAGTCCCCATTTGAGATTCAAGTTAAAACCGTCTGCCCCACATTTTATCTTGGTTGAACTGATTACTGTTACGTTAGTAGGTTTATATGGATTATAGAAACATTTTTATGATATAATTATATCAATTTATAGACATAACCAGCGCGAACGAAGCCGTGGGCAAAATCTAGTTCCTTGTTTGTCTTCATTCGGAAAACGAAACTAGAATATCACAACCAAACGCAAATTTATGCCGCAGAACCAGAATTGCAGCCAAAACTTTTATTAAATAACTAACAAATTAATTACTGCACAATATTCAATAGCATTCGAATATTTGAGGTGAAACTTACACAGTTGTAAACCGAATGCGGCAGATTGTATGAAAAAGTATTGCCTCTGATATTAAAACAACGAAACTGCATTTAAAACTCGTAGTTTTCGATTCCCGCACAAGTCAAACATTTGTGTGCATGAACATGGATGTTTGTCTTGGTCTGGGTGTTTCTATGTATAATATGTATGTATTTACAAAAAAAAATGTATATATGTATGTTTATCCATTGTCTAGTACCCATAGTACAAGCTCTGCTTAGTTTGGGCTAGATGGTGTTGTGTGTATGTGGTAGAAAATAGAAAACAAAAAATAGAATATTTAACATTGATTTATTTTTACTGTGCAAGTTTGTGTTTAAACTATGAATGTATCATAAATCCTGGCTGCCTCATTAGCGAAGCGGTAGAGAATGCTACTGATTCGCGTGAGTTTGGTTTCGATTCTCTTGTCGAGTAGTGTTATTAAGTTTTCCTGTCAAGAAATTCTCTTTTAAATGTCCTGTAAATGATAATAGGCTTGCACCCTATGACGTGGAATCTAAAAGCAAAGCTGGCGATATGTGGATGTAATAGTATAACTATTCCTTCGTGGATATAGATATGAGCCTGTATGTTTGTATGTATATTAGTATTTTTTATGATATCTTGCGCTCTAGGCATATATGCTATGTCGCGGGGGACTTAACAAACATTCAAATAATGGACACAAAGAGTACCCAGACTCGGATCAACTATTTTTATCACACAAATTATTGTCCCGTGGTGGATTCGAACCCCCACTCGACGTAGTAGTAGTGGCGAGGCGACCACTTACACCACTACGCCATCCGTGCAGTCACGTGTAGTGTAAAGATGGAGTGGATAAAGTTTTAAATTGAAAGCTTTAATCACTATGTATGTAGGTATATGAGAAAAGAACAATATTATTTTGAAATTAAACTCTTTATACTGATTTTGTCGCGTTGTTTATTTTACTTTAAAACACTTTTATTGCATAATTTTGAAAACTCTAACACTACTATTAAATTTATTATCAAGTACTGCAAGACAACAAGCTCCAACAGCCGCGCCGCCGTCACAGATTCCGAGAAAAGCCAGCCACAGTAGAGCACCAGCCAGCCATACTACCATATGTAAGGGGTGTCGCTGTCAAGATTGGCTAATTCTTAAAGCGAGCTGCAATCAACACATACTTCAAGCCGCCAACGAAGATAAGTCAATTTTTACCATCCGTCAAGTGCCAATTACCTTTACAAGATGCAGGGGTCTATAAAATAGATTGTGACTGTGGGCTCTCATACATTGGTCAAACCAAAAGAAGCATTGGCATAAAAGAATATAGCTGATGTTAAACACCAACGCTGGTTGAAGTTTGCTGTGTGTGAACACGTGCAACAGGGGACCAACCACTACCTACGATTTGACAAACCGCAGATATTCGCAAAAGAACACCGATTCCTACCATGGATGCTTCGCGAGGCTATTGAAATTAAAAAATATCCTAATTTCAATAGAGAAGATGGTTGGAATGTACCACCAGCTTGGGATCCAGTAATTCAAATAGTCAAACCCAAGAAAAAGCAAAACACAGCTAGACTTCATGATACTTTAAGCTCATTCTGCGTAAATAACACCAAAGATTAAATTATATTCGGGTACTTTGAAATAACTAGCTATACTTCAGAACATTGGGACAACTACCATCTTAGTCTGTAGGTGTAGACTAGAGTGCGTACCAACAAGTTTGGGTTCTCATACCTCTGCCGAACAATCAAGTCATGGAATTCTCTGCCAAGGCACGTGTTTCCTTCTTCCTTTAAGCGGGGCGTGAAAAAGCACCTTCTCAGGCCGTCAAAGCAGAGACCTCAACATTGCCTCGGCTGCTATGAGGCCGCTGCTCTTAGACCACACGACTGCTTACCATCAGGCGGAGTGTGGTCATATAGAAGGGCAAAAAAAAAAAAGGTCTCCTCGTGAACATGGCTGCTGTAAAGCAACCAAATCGTCGGGGCAAAGTGTAAACTTAAATATAAATAGTTTTAATTAAATCAAATAGCATAGTAAAGTTCAATAATAGTAGTGTTAGAGTTTTCAAAATTATGTAATAAAAGTGTTTTAAAGTAAAATAAACAACGCGACAAAATCCGTATAAAGTGTTTAATTTCAATGTATAACATTAGCGTAAACGTAAGATGATATTAAGAACAATATTAAATGCAACGGTAGTCCGATTGATAAGGCGACTTGCGATCGAGTGGCCGTAGGCGTTAGCTCACGTCGGAAGTCCAATAAGTCGAAATTTAAAATCCCACCTATGTGACACAGACGTATAACCACTCTTAATACAAGAATTCAGCTTAGCAAGTAGCATAAAAGAACACTAGTCATCTGCAGAATAAATAGCACGAAATCTCTAAAAAGTGTATGTGATAATAAAAGCATTGTTAGCATTGCTTATGCACCGGTTTTGCAGAAACATACAATTTCGGCGCTCGCACCCTATACAGTCAATCCCTTATAATCCGTTCGACAGAACTCCTAACATATCAGAAACCTCTTTTAAACAGATGTTTTTAAAACTCATTCACTTAATGGCAGAAAACGAAAAAACATCGTAAAAAAGATTGTATGCAATATAAATCAACACCTACGGGAACAACGAGTTAGTAGTAGGTTCAAAACCTTTTGTTCTTGACCTTTTTTTAAAAAGATAAAACTTCGCTTTAGGACTATCGTCCATTATTATTGGAGCCGACCGCCCGCGGCGTAATGCTTTTGTATGGAATATCGAATTAGATGTTCGGTTAGGATTGTAGTGTATAGCCCAGACAAGGCATGATTTGAGGCTTAGAAATTAATGTTCGTAGTTTTGGTGTTTAATTTAATAACTTCTGTAGGGGTAAATATTTTGTCTCATTGTGGATGTCCAAATAATATGCTTCATTGTACATATGGGTGTATATTATCTGGTACCAATTATATATTAAATAAACTACATACTAACGCCACCTAACTCAGTGATTGCGGGGAGACGACTGCCGCGCTGCGCACACATAATAGCGCGCCTTGTATATAAAATTAATGTGTCAGCAGTCTGTCTCTACACAATATGTGTCTCTACATTACACCCCCCAAATTTCACAAAATTTTAAAGAAAATTTTATTAAATACCATCAAGAATTTACAACTCTTTTAAATCATAGCTAGCTTATCGCACTTGAATATTACACAGAACTCTCTATATAAACAATGGGTGTCATGTATCCGGCGCGTTTCTCACAATGCAAACTTAACCAAAATGCGATAACTAATGGTCATGACAATATACAGTAGGTACAGTAATTAAGTGAAGTTGTTTCAAATAATCTCAACAGAATATATTATATTTTATAAGATTTTTTTTTATAAGAAGGTAGATCAAGCAAAAAAAAAAAAATTGTCGCTATCGACACATTACGATTACACACTTTACACGTAAGAACACATTGTATATTTTCCTTGTTCTTCCTATGACGCTGATAATGATTGAGCTTTTCGTACGAAGAAGCAAATATGTTCTCCTTGTCTCGCGGCGGTTTCCATCAGTTCTCATGCTCTACCAGATCCGTGTTTCTCAAAACTTGCAGGTTGTGCCATCCTCTCTTGGTACGTATTCCTTTTAGCGCCACCGAAGTATGATGACTGCATACAACGCGCACACTGTACTCTTGAGTGTCGCCGTCGCGTCCCGTGTCCTCGTGTATCGTCGGATTATGTCGCGTATGACCGCGTTACAAATTCCACGATATGTACAAACTCGTATAGAGCGTCGCGCTGTCTCTGGAGCCATGATGATCGCCGTCCTCTAGCTTGTAATATGTCGAAAGTAATTAGATTGTCAGCCCTTTTGAACCTGGTGAAAAGGGCGAGTCGTCTCCCATGATGCATGTTCCGAATCCCTGCTTGCATGAATCGTGCTTCACCGCCACACATGCGCGTACCAGTTACTTCGCTATCCATGTGCGCGTGCTTCCGTTCCACGTTGTCTCGTTGCGCGTGCTCCGATTTCCGATGTCATCGCCGAAAGTTGCGTGTTCGATGTCGAAGGGTCACCAATGTAGGGGTAAATATTTTGTCTCATTGTGGATGTCCAAATAAAATGCTTCATTGTACATATGGGTGTATATTATCTGGTACCAATTATATATTAAATAAACTACATAATAACGCCACCTAACTCAGTGATTGCGGGGAGACGACTGCCGCGCTGCGCACACATATTAGCGCGCCTTGTATATAAAATTAATGTGTTAGCAGTCTGTCTCTACACAATATGTGTCTCTATATTTCCATTTTGGAGTCGGGCTAGATTTTCTGGTGGAGTAATAGGTATGAGTTTTTATTGTTTATATATAAGTATAATCTAATTAGTTTGGCTTTAGTATATATACTTCCATAGAGCTACAAAGAAGCTTTATGTGTACCTACATTAAAACAAAAAAACATGAAGGAGAAAATATTTTAATTTGTTTGTATTTAATCAAAAAATAAATACATTTTAAATTTGATCCGAGTCAGATTATTATTAATATAAAGATATTTAGAATCCGGTCATCAAATTAAAATTTTATGAATCCTAACTAATATCACTAATATTATAAATGTGAATGTGAGTTAGTTTATTTGTTATTTGTCATGCTTTCACGAAATTCTTTGACAAAAAACAAATTAAAATGCTTCACATACACGTTGTAAAGGGTACTGAAAAGACATAGGGTATCCTTTCACCCAGAAGAAAGCGAGAATATGTTATTGTTCTTCGTGTATATTTTTGCCTCACGTAATACCTACTCACTATACAGATTTAAATGCTCTTTACAAAGTTTAGCAGCCTGGAGTCTAGAGAGCTAATATTCTCCTAATTTCGGTTTGTTAAATAGGACCCGTAGTGCATAGTGTGCACTGCGTAAATCACATTGCAGCCAATTTGAGGTCAACACGTCCGAAATCCCGGGCGTCTAATCTAATAGGGCCCTATACTGGGTGTCTCATATAGACCAGATAGTTCGTTTGAGATTTGAGATTTTGAAAAATTTTCCGAATTTTGTACTTAAGATCCATCCAGGTGCAGAGTAAAAAAATATACAATCTTTTACAGTGTTATAAAATATGTATTTAATACAGATTTCAAAATAGAATATATTATTTTTTTCGCGTACATCACGCGGTTATTAGGTAATATCTATTAATATGCAGAAGGAGTAAAGTTCACATTAATTCATGTACCTAATATGAACGAAAATGAACACTACTCCTTCTTTTAAAAAATATATTAAATATTTTATGTTTCAGGATTATCCACTACAATAACTTAAAGGTCGTCTATATACAGGGTAAACCGTAAATCCTAACTAATAGTATAAATGCAAATGTGAGTTTGTTTGTTACGCTTTCATGTCTTAACAACTTGACCGATCATCATGAAATTTAACATATAAGTTGTCTGACAACGTGTATGCGAAATTTCATGGTAATCGGTATGATCGCATACGATACAAGAGAGGACATAGGTTAACTATTATCCAGACAAAGTTCTGTTACCAAGGGATAAAAATTTACATAACCTACATTTACGCGATCGAAGCCGCGGCTCAAATCTAGTATTAAATATATTCTTTTATTTATAAGCTACGGATGTGGAGCCGTAATCATAAACGCGGATGAAACCGCGGTCAGTACAGCTAGTATAACAATCAATGAATTTACATTATCCCAATAATAAAACTCGCTTCGGTAACATAAATAAAGTCAAACACACGGGACATTACACACATAATAAGTTATAGTACAAATGATACTCGCTCAGAGAGCCATTAGTCAGTCCTTATATACCTAGTTCAGTTCGTGGCAATAATTATTTTATTCATTGCACACATACGGGTGGTGTGATGTATGGGTTAGTGCGCCATTGATAAACTGTCTTATGGTCTATATATGGCGCCTTTAAGACAGAAATGTATGGTGTTTTCAAATGTCCAGCGTGTTATAGGATAGTGTGGTCGTATTTTAGACGTATAGACGCTTCGGGGATTCCTCGGAAGAGGCGTCTCACGTTCATACGGATGTGACACTATGTATATATCTATGTAATGTCCCGTATGTTTGCATTTATTTATGTTACCGAAGCAATCTTAGAGACCTTTATTATTGTGATAATAGAAAATCAGTTTTTGTTATGTATTAGGTTAGGTTGCTATTCTGCCAGAATATATGTAGTGCAAAGTCTCTGTGCCCTATAGGTTATAGATTAGGGTATTGCAGTTTGCGCATAGACCAAACCCGTTTACCATCACGGCTGGCCGTGTGCTATATGCCACGTTTTAAAACACATATAATAATAATAATAATGATTTTACATATAGCAGCAATACCCTAGTGGCCGACCGTTGGACTGCCACGTAGAAGTCTTGAGTTCGAGTCCAAGATATGCAACTCTGACTTTTTGATGCTATGTGCATATTAAATAGTTAATTATCGCTCGCTCTAACAGTGAAGATAAAACATTGTGAGGAAACCTGCATGTCCGATAGTTGTTTATTATGTTTTAAAAGATATGTGAAGTCTACCAATCCCGCTATGGGCCGACGTGGTGAACTATGGCCTCATCCCTTCTCACACTGAGTAGAGGGGCGTGCCTAGCAGTAGGACAGATATACAGGGCTGATATTATTAAACACATACATATACTTACACCTCTCTTTTAGGGAATGCAAAGTTTAGGGATTTAACAACTCCAATCTTGCTCTCTCTTTATTCCACCCTGTTTATAAAAATGCCGTCCATTTATGCTTGAAAGGCCTCATTTTCATTAGCATATTGGCAGCAAACGATATAAAAGTTACAAGTTATTGCTTATGAATACTAATTAACTCTAGTCAAACAGACTACAGACTCAAGACAACTTTAGTGTAAATAACACCAAAGTTCAGCGATTCAGTTAGTCTACCTTTAACTAAACTTCGCATAAACAAGCTCCGTGTTATCTTTGTTAGTCTAGTCTTAGCAGATCTAGATACAGTCCGTGGCTACGCTCACGTAAATATCGGTTATGTTTGGTTAGTAACTAGTTATAGTATACAGAAAAGCAAAGTATAGAGAAAAGTCGTATATATTCTTTCTCTAAATATTACTTATCGAAAGTACCTACCTACCTAGAAAACATATTTTTTTTATTTATTAAGTTCTGAATAAGCTACTTTTAGGTGTTTCAGAATTTCTTCTTTCATCTTCTTTAAGGAACATACTGTATATGTATGTACCTACTAACTTATCAACCTGAATCTTAACTAATATTATAAATGCGAAAGTAAGTTTTGTTTGGTACGCTTTAACGCCTTAACTACTCCACTGATCATCATGAAAGTTCGCATACACGTTGTCAGAAGTACAGAATAGGACATAGGGTGCATTTTATCCAGAAAAATTACTGTTACTAACCCAACCTACATTTACGAGAGCGAATCCGCGGGCAAAATGTAGTAACTCATAAACAAGAGTTGTTTGAATAATTGAAAATTTAAACAAAAATTCTCTCGCACCTTTTGTAAGAGATAGAGTAAATAACTCATTTGGAAGATCTTCGTTGTTCTAAGTACACAAAGAACTCGCCGCCGCATTTAATTTCGTGCAATGCAGTACAATTTCCTACACAGCGCTTGGTAAATTCAGCTCAGCTTAAAATCTTTTAGTTGGATAAGAATATAATTTGTCTTAGTAATATTATAAGTCTGATTGTTTGTGATGTTGTTTTGATGTTTGTCACTTAATCGCGTGTACACATGAATCGAATTTGTATATTATTTAGCCATACAGGTAGGCCATGTCTAGGTTGCCGAGTGTTATGTATTGAATCCTGACACGGGATAAAAATAAACATATTGTGATCCATAAGACTTAAGGTGTTCTTTGCATCCGTTGTAGTGTTTGTAAAATTCTCCGCTACACAGGAATTATTGATCAATATTCATTATTTAATATTGGTCCTTATTAGATTAATTTCTTTGTTTTCCTGTTGTTTCGCATATTACGACCGTATTTTTGCTGTGCAGTTCTGGAAGAAGGAAAGGCTTTTTCAACTGGTAGCGAGGTTTCTCGAATAAGAGAGTACGCGTATTTAATACATATAATGTAACAGAACAGTATGGTCATACTAAATTTTGCCCGCGGCTTCGCTCGCATAAATGTAGGTTAGGTTGCTAACAGTACTTTTTTCTGGGTTAAGGTACCCAATGGCATTTTCTGTTCCCCTGATAATGTGTATGCGAAATATAACGATGATCGGTCGAGTAGTGTTTATGATATGGGAGCCGTAGAATAAATTATGCCGCAAAGTAAAACCATAGAGATTTGGAGGGCACTTACTTTATAATAGATTCTAAAAAAGTCTGGGTTCTCTTAGCATTTCGACTGGATACTATAGTATCTTGAAACAAATCATTATCAACAAATTTTATGAAATTCTTAACATATACTATATTTTTTACTTAGACCTACACAGTCAAGAAAAATGTCACAAAAATATATTTGTTACTTTTTAATGGTTTAATGGAACTGAACAAAAGCATCCGAAACGTCGGTGAAAATTCATATATAAATCTAAATATAGCTTAAATAGTAGTAAACCTACCAGCAATAGTTTCAAAATTATGTAATAATAATAATATATAGTAGTTTTAAGGATAATATATATAGCAGCGATAGCTCAGTGGGGAGGCCAAAAGACTGCAATGCAGAGGGTCTCGAGTTCGAACCCACGTGGCGCACCTCTGACTTTCGGAAGTTATATGACTTATCGAAATTATGTGCGTATTGATTGACAATTTTCGCCTGCTCCGTGCCTCGGATAGCTCGTTAAGCCGTCGGTCCCGGCTGCCATGAACGTCTATGGCAGTCGTTATTGGGAAGTCAGTGCCCTATAATATCCTGACACTAGTCTAGCCTTAGGGTATCGTTAGCCTTCGAGTTGCAGAGGTCAGGTGGCAGCCGCTCCGTGTAAAAACTGATATCCAGTCGAATCTGGTTAGTATAATATTCTACCACATACACACAACACTATCTAGCCCAAACTAAGCAGAGCTTGTACTATGGGTACTAGACAATGGATAAACATACATATATACTCTTTTTTTTGTAAATACATCCATATTATACATAGAAACACCCAGACCAAGACAAACATCCATATTCATGCACACAAATATTTGTCTTGTGCGGGAATCGAACCCGCGACCTCATGCGTGGCAGTCGGTTACACTAACCACTACGCCATCGAGGCAAAAAACCGCCGACCCCAAGTGACTTGGGAATAATAAAGGCTAGGGAGAAGAGTTTTAAGGATAATAATATAGTAGGTAGTTTAATTTCAATTAGTAGGATAGTCATCATATAAATATCTCAGTAAGTTTTCTCTATTTATAATATTGCTAATATATCCAAAACCAAATATGTTCAGTTTCATAACAAAGGTGCAAAAAAACAAGATATATTGCTAAAGTACGACGCTCAACAACTAACGGAAGTAGATTAAGCACGCTTTCTTGGCATAACACTCGATGCAAAGTTAACTTGGAGGCCGCATATTGAGAATTTATGTAAAAAATAAATCGCTTTGTTTATGCTCTTTAGCAACTCACTAATATTACTAATAGAGAGACAGCATTAAAGGCGTATCATGCATATGTAGCGTCTAATCTCAGATATGGCATCACAGTTTGGGATAACTCCGTAATGTTAGGACGTTAGGTACTATTTTTGTAACACAAAAACAATGCGTAAGAGCACTGTATAACAAGCGCCCATGGGAAAGTTGTAAGCCACTATTTCGACAGTTATCGCTACTTACTGTTCCCTGTATGTATATTTTTGAAATATGTGTTCTTGTAAAATCTAATCCCGACCTTTATACATATTTGTAAGAAAGAAGTGTGTAAATTTTACACTAGGTACCCTAATAGATTGGTTTTTCTACCCATAAAAACGGATATCTGTAGTAGAAATAGCTACGTTATGTCTATCCAAATTTTTAATCATCTACCACAAAGTGTTAAGGATCTCACAATTAACAGATTTAAAAACCAATTATTTGGGTGGCTTTTTGGGAAATGTTTCTACTCAGTCCAAGAATACCTAGATTTCAGAATGTACGATTTTACAGTAAATAAATAAATATAAAAGGTCTTATCTATCAATCATGATCGTGACTAATATAAATTTGACATTTTGCTTCTAATTGTAATGATGAATTATAATCTTGACCATTTACATACATTTGACATTAACTTTTTGACATTCCTGATTTGCTATTGACATTATATTAATTACCAACTGAAAATATACATGATATAATGTAATAACTTTTGGTAACATTACTTGCTGTTGTTATTAAATGTGTGATTCATTTGACATACCTAATAATTTCAAGATGAATAAATAATGTGTATTATTATAATGTAAATTGATGCAAGTTATAACATAGATATAAAATTACCTTATATATTTGTATGCCATATAAATGGTAAATGTGCAGCACCAATTTTCTATAACATCCTATTGTAACCACATTTATGCAAATAAATTCATTTCATTTCGTCACATAGCAGGTGCGATTCTTAACGTTCAAACGCAACGTGTAGCTCAGCACAAATGAAAAACTCACATCACTATGAAAGTCACGTTTACAATTCGTACGCCTAAATTCCATTCAATCAAGTTGCGAACAAGGACTGAATGTTTCTGAAGGGTATTAGTGAGAGCCAATCAGGTTCAATGATGATGGAGTGTTCAGAACATGCACTTTTAAAGTTCCAAGTTTATAGGTGGATTGAGCTGAGAGTTGGGGTTGCCATCTCGTTCTAATACTGTTGGTTTTATATAAGAGGTGCTATAATGCTCAGTTTTAGGTGGTGTTCTTCTATATTCGGTTGTAGAAAGATTGAGACTAGGTATATATGAAAATACTTTAGTATGTAAGTGTCTACAAAACTAAAAAGTAATCGATGGATGGACTTGAAATTTTTACACAGTAGTGGTTTACTATCTATTAAAGATTGTTGTTGTGTATTTCTATCCTGAAGTGAATCTAAAGCCGTCTACCGGAGACTGTTCTAGAGACAGCGCTGCTAGTTAGAATTTCTTGACAAAAAGAAAACGAGCATCGACCCCGAGATAACATGCACAGCAGTTGCACTCACAACCGCTGAGTAACCGACGCAGCAGCAGGTTCTTATTTTGAATTTAAAACTTATTAAAGCAAATAATCATTTCCAAAGCGCCGAAGAATATTTGAACTTGATTGCTATTTAAATTTCTATCCAATAGTGTTAATTGGATTATTCAGTTAAATTAATTGAATTATATTAAAGTACCGCTCGCCTCCTGTGAAGCAGTAATGTAATTCAATACTTCTACAGCAAATGGTTCCATTCAGAAGATGTTTTATTTAGAATTGTTCATTTAAGAAAATCTATTAAATTAACTTGTAGACATCGAGTATTGTAACTCGGTGGCACAGCGGTAGTGTAGGTAATGTCATTCCTGAGCATGAGGTCACAGGTTAGATGCCCCTGTCGGAGTGTGTGAAAGTGTTATTACGCTTTCTGTCAAAAAATTCCCAGTAGCAGCATAGAGTCAGTGAGTATATTTTCGAGACAGTAATTGATAAAACTCGGTAATAAACTAGTTACATTTAAAATTAAACTCTTGTATTTTATCTAATGGGTGACAAAAACAAACATAACATGTTATGTAGGCTATACGTCCATACAATCTTTGGTATTCCATACGTATGTTCAATAAGGCAGCACATAAGCGTTTTCAATATGCCTAACTGTTACGATGCTATCAGTTTTAACTCGGAGAACTTAGAGATCGGACAAATTTCGTACAATGTTGTGACTAAGGGTTGAGTCCCAGTTATATCTAAAAGCTAGGGATATAGTTATTCAGGGAGGCTGCATCAAGGACTAAGCTAAAGGTAACTTATAATTAAAAATTACATAACTGGTGGCGCAGCGGTAGTGAGTGCGACTGTTGTGCATCAGATATCGGGTTCGAATCACAGTTGGGGCCAACAAAAAGTTATAAGGTTTTTTGTACCAGGATCAATAGCAGTCTGAAGTTAGGAAGTTTGCGTAGCTACACGCCCCCTTGCTTCGTTAAACCGTTGGTCCTGCACCTAATCAACCTACGGTCGTGTCAGATTGCATGCCCATCAGAGTCTAAGAGTTAGGGCAAAGAGTGCACTTGTGTTCGCACACGCTCTTGTGCACTATAATATCCCCTGCGCAGACGGCCAGTTCGCCGTTAAGTTTGGCCGCCGTGACCGAAATTCTGGCTGGAGGTCATTATTACTATTTGAAATAAACTATATACGTATTGAACCAACGAAATTCTGTAAAATTACCCTTAGTTTTCAAAACCGCCCTCACTGAAGACTCGCATCAAAAAGATGGAAACTATTGCGAACACCCATATACCCATTTCCTTCTCCCGTTAAATATTCAGTTACCACTAATTGAACACATACTTTGTACTGGTTCACTTATTACACAATATTAGACGATATTACTCCATATTTATAACGAAAGTTAAATGAATAATTAAGTAGTTGTGTCATGTATGTTTCATCATTGGTGTAAATGATTTTCTAGAGGGAACACTATTAGCGTTTTTTATGAATGTTATCGTAGTACAAAAATTCATTAAATTGTCTATGATAGTAAGCGGTTACCGTAACCTATTGAAGTATACAATACCAAGGGTAGAATTCTTTGTTAATAATGCAATAGCAGTAGATACGTTAACAGACAAAGAAAAATGGGAAAGAGATTTCGCATCATTAAATACATAGTTTTGGAAACAAAACGCAGAAATACATTACAAGATTATTATATATGTTACTTATGTTGACTGCCTCTATGGCGTAGTAGTTAGTGTAACCGACTGCCACGCCTGAGGTCGCGGGTTCGATTCCCGCACAAGTCAAACATTTGTGTGCATGAACATGGATGTTTGTCTTGGTCTGGGTGTTTCTATGTATAATATGTATGTATTTACAAAAAAAAAAAAAAGTATATATGTATGTTTATCCATTGTCTAGTATCCATAGTACAAGCTCTGCTTAGTTTGGGCTAGATAGTGTTGTGTGTATGTGGTAGAATATTATTATTATTCACATTTATTCATTAATTATCAATAAAAATTACATTTTTAAATATATAATTATAAAAAAACACATTTAAAAATATAAAAATTATGGATGCCCACCGACATCGAGACAAGGTCCAAGCTGTCGGTGGTTAGGGGTCCAGAGAGAGGAATCTCCTCACTATGCGTGCCGTATCGAGGAGAACCGCCTTCTGCATCTGACCCTTGACCCAAGCACCTAACGCGAGCCTCTTAAGATGTTGGTCGAGGCTCTTGGCTATTAGACCGTTTACCGTAACGACTATCGGTACAATGATTGCCGAGTCCACATCCCACATATCGACAACCTCGTGTGCTAAGTCCAGGTATTTTAGTTCTTTTTCCTTCTCAGCTTTCACGAGGTTGCCATCATGAGGGATGGTAATATCGACAATCATTGCACGGCGCTCTGATCGATCTATTACCACAATATCAGGCTTGTTGGCAACAACAGTCCTGTCTGTGATAATAGATCGATCCCAATACAGTGTGATATGGTCCTTTTCGAGAACTGGTTCCGCTACATACCTGTAGTAAGGCACCTCGACCTCTACAAGTTTGTACTTCAGAGCAAGTTGCTGATGGATAATTCTGGCTACTTGGTTATGTCTGTGCAAGTACTCGCCGTTAGCAAGACGAGAACAACCGGAAACTATATGCCTGAGGGATTCACCGGGTTGGTGGCACGCCCGACATATGTCAATCGTACCATCCCTCAGGATATATTTCCGGTAGTTATTCGTCTTGATAACTTCGTCCATAATTGCACAGACAAACCCTTCGGTTTCCCCAAAGAGGTCACCGAAGCGTAGCCAGTTCACGGAGGCGAGAACGTCTACATCAGGTCCATATAGGGCCTTGTAGAACCTACCGTGAAGCTCCTTGCTCTGCCATACACTCTTGCGGTCGTCAATGCTTAGTACTATAGGGATGCGCCAGTTCTCTTTAGCCAGGTTAAGCGGGGTGAGTCCGTTATCCACTGCGATAACATCACGATGCATACCCACGTTCGCTTGAAGGAAATATTCTCTAAGGTTGCACACCTCACGATTATGGAGGGTTTTGGCATTTAGAAAACCTCGACCCCCACATTTCCGCGGGATGTACAACCTCATCACAGACGAACGAGGATGATGCATTCGGTATGCCGTCAACAGTGTACGGACCTTCCTGTCCAGGGCATCTAACTCAGTCTGAGTCCACTTAAGTATGCCAAAGGAGTATAAAAGAAGCGGCATGACCCAACCGTTAAAAGCGCGCACCTTGTTGCCGCCTGATAAAAGATTATTATTATTATTATTATTATTATTATTATGTTACAAAAATATGCAATGACGGTACAATCGAGTTCGCGTGACATATTCAGGCATCAAAAATATGAGAACATAAAAGAAATACCTCTTTACTTATACACTATAAAAGCCGATGTGTTAACATATCAATAAACTTGACTGTACTGTATTAGACTGCTTTAGGCTATGATTTTACGCAGTGTTCTTATCTTTATATAATGCATATTATATCAAACATGAAGCTTGGTACATACTTCAAATAGCAACCTTCATGTTCCTAAAAGCAGAGTTAAACAAATAAATTAAGAAGAGGCGTAGCTCGGCATAGTACGACTTGAGAAGGTGATACTTCCTTTTGTGACTAGTTACGCAAACGCAAGAATAAACACTGTCAGCTATAGCTCTGTATGACGAGCAAAACCGCAGATATTAGAGTCTATAAGACATTGGTCTCGCCACGATTTGATGAACTGTGACCTTTCGTTATTTAAACTTAAATTTAGTTTTTATTCGTCTTTATACTATAATGTATGGATACTTTGTTTTTATATACTTCCTCATCCCATACTGATCCTATCGTAAATACTTTGCCGCCATACTTTTCATAACCTATCCATATCCTCACAATACCGCCTGATTGAAATCATATCCGAGCGAATTAAGTAAAGCACGAACATACCCTATTAAACTTCGTTAATATTTACTTATCTACAATCTGTTTAATCACATCACATAATTTCAAACATACACAATTTTGAGTCCAAACTTATCGATAATCGATATCTAGATTTGGGTTTTAAATTTTACTGTGTGAGCCGAACTATCGTATTTGCGAGATCTCAGTTTAGGAGTAGACCGTATTTTTTTTATTAATATTAATATTTTGGTGCTCAGTTTTGGGTAATGCTTGTACAATCTATCATATTTATGAGGTAACAGCGATCGCGCCAAACAATCTGTCTGCTAACATAAAAAACGGTCTGCGTTTTCTTCTATAAACAAAAATGGTAAAAATTGACATTACCTTAAGGTATTCTCCCATTAAGAATATATTATGCATCGGTACTCAAGACACATGAAAACAACGGACACTAATAACACCCAGATTAGGAACAATAATTGTTCCAAGTTTCCGAGGTGAATCAAAAGACATCGTTACCCGTATTGAGATAGAACCCACAGTGCAGACAGTCGCGATGTGGCTTCTTATACCACTATGCCATCTGTTCAGTCAAGTTACCACCGCTGAAAGATGGCTAAACATTTACAATGATCACACATTTGATTTGATTTCATGTCTTGGAGAGCATGTACCTAATGCTGCCAGATTCAGCTGTATTGAACATTTACGATAGAAGGTGTGGGTCAATAATCAGTACCCTCAAATATTCTAACGTATGGTCGACGCTTTGAATATCGTTATCCGCATACAAATGTAGTCATTGATAAGCTCAAAGTGCAGTAACGTCGTGTGCAAATTGATATTTAGCCAAACCTAGCAACACTTGCAATCCGCTAATACGGTTAATCTGATGCATTTATGTTAGTGTAGTGGCTAGCCCAACTTAACGTAAATACATTTTCATTCACATTCGAATTGTTGAAATAAATCGAATGTGTTCGAATAATTTTCTTATTTGAATGCATCACATTTTTAATAGAAATGTGTCTAATGCTCGTTGTTGTGCTGTAAAGGTCAATTTACTCGTACACTTTTGGTCACAACAAAAACGTTTCAATTGTCTCATCAAAACTTGATTGTTACGATCGATACGAATTATAATAAAATCAACACATAAATCGATTTTCGAATGCGATAACGTATTTATTTCGTATCATTCAACATATTTTTTGGTGACAATCACACTCTCTATATTCTATTTCTAAAATAATACTAAAGGATACACACAGCTACACGCTGCAATATACTGGCCGTAACAGCTATATGGATAAATTATATTTGGCATAGCCAATGCATTCAAATGTTTTTGAGCTTGCCGTGCTATTGCTGAAAACATTGCAGCCACATACTGCTCGTTTAGAAGCCCCTAACGTACATTATTTAAGTAACAATCCCTAATTGCTAGTTTAATATATCTAAATGGTACCCTTAGGGGAAAACCGACGTGATCCCGTGTAATATTTTGCAACAAAGTTGCTTTACAAAATATATCCAAGTCGTCATAAACCTTTAAATTACGATAACTTCCGGGGATAAATAAATTTAATAAAATGGTATTAAAATGGATCCTATGAGAATTTATTACCTCTATATTCAATACTTTATTGATTTAGTTGGGTTCGTTAAATATTGATTTATTTGAGGAATTAAAGGAAGACGAATTGAAGGTTAGATTTAGAACTGATAACGCATGAGGGTGTATACAGATAATTAAGTTATTGCAAGACCTTGCGCTGGACAGTTAGTTATACAGGTGCCCGTCGTTTATTATTTGTTATGAATGAAGTAATAATGGCTGCATTGTTTGATTTAGTTCTCTATATAGTTGCATGTCATTTAACTGTAGGTAATTTTCTACAGTCTGCTGATTGTCTTTTTTTTGTTTCTTTTTTATTTTTTTTATCGTGACGCGGCAAAGTAATTGTAACGGACCTGATGAAAAGCCTAATTACAGTCTAGAGACAGTGACGAAGAGGAGAAGATAGATGTCTTCTAGTCGTCGTCAGTCTCAAGCCGGTCTGACCAGATGCTTCTTCACACTACGTTTGAAGGACCCAATGTCATAGAAGGGAGGGCACACATGAGCCGGAAGACTGTTCCAAAGTTGTATGGTACGGCATAAAAAGGAATTGCTGAACCTTTTGGTGCGAGACGGGATTGTGCTAACCGTCAATCGGTGATAACGAAGACCGGCACGTGTGGTTCTCAAAATGAAGGGGGAAGGTGGGATGAGGTCAAATAACTCTTCAGAGCATTTGCCATGATAGAGGCGATAGAAAACGCTAAGGGACGCAGACTTTCTACGAAGTTGAAACGGTTCGATGTCCTTCGTAACCTCCTGGCTGTCGATTATACGTACGGCATGACGCTGCAGTTTATCTATGGCATCGAGTAGGTACTTAGCGGAACCATTCCAAAGGTGCGACAGTACTCCATGCTGCTACGGACTTGGGCCTTATACAGCAGATACCGCTGTTCAGGAGTAAAGAAACGCCGCACCTTGTTTAGAATCCCGAGTTTGCGTGCAGTTGTGGTTATTACACTCTCGATGTAATCCCTAGAGTTAAGGTCGTGGCGGATGTCTATGCCTAGGATGTTAAGATTATCCTGCAGTGGCAGCGTGGTGCCCCGAAGAGTGGGAAGTGGAGAGAATAAGGTTTTTTTTGAGCTGAACGCGCACACCTGAGTTTTCTTAGCACTGAACTGAACCAGGTTAGATGAACCCCAAGCGGATATGTCATCCAACACCCTGTTGAGGTCAGTGACAAGCTTTACCCGCCTCCTCTCAGTATCCTGCCAGTTGCTAGGTGGTTATGGATGGTAACAACCATGAACCGTGCTATCGTCTGCATAGCAATGAATGCCACCAAGAGATAGCATGTCATTTATATGCAGAACAAATAGAGTGGCAGAGAGCACGGAACCTTGTGGGACTCCAGCATTTACACTTACGAAACGTGAAGAGTATCCGTCCACTAGGACACGCATTTTTCGCTCGTGTAAAAAACTGGAGACCCATTTAACTAGCCGGCTGGGAAGACCATATGCCGGCAGCTTGGAGAGAAGACCGCGGTGCCAGACCCGATCAAAGGCTTTAGCAATGTCCAGCCCGATTGCCAAAGCTTCGCCTTGCTTATCAAAAGCCTCACCCAAGATGTGCATTAGATAAGCAAGAATATCACCCGTTGACCGATTTGGTCGAAACCCATATTGGCGATCATTGATGATGGAGTGACACTCAAGGTAGCGGATTAGCTGGTTGTTAAGAATCCGCTCCATCACCTTGCAATCACTGAGGTGACTGCTATTGGGCGGTAGTTTGATGGATCGGACCGGTCCCCTTTTTTAGGGATAGGTTGCACGTTGGCTTCTCTCCAAAATTGAGGCACCCTACTAGAGAGGTAGGAGTAGCGATATAGTCTCGTCAGCACTGAAGACAACTCTGCCGCGCATTTTTCGGGCACTATAGGATGTATCCCGTCCGGCCCCGTGGATTGTCGTACATATAGTGCCATCAATTCCCTGCGGACATCACATTGCCTGATGATGATATCAGGCATTGAGAGTCCGCAACTTGGAATTGTCGGCGGCTGCACGTTATTGTCACAGATGCGCAAATTAGCCCCGAAAAGGTTAACCAATAAATTGGCTTTCTCATCAGGGTCATTGGCCAAGGTTCCATCATGGTACCTCAAAGGACCAAGCGACGAGCGATAAAAATTTGATTGTACGGCTTTGGCGACGCTCCAGTATGCTCGGCTACCCGCAGGGTGGGCAGCCAGCTGCTGGCCAATCCGTGAGACGCGCTGAGCATCTGCTCTTAAGTAAGCCCCCTTGCATGTCTTGGTTGCTTTGTTGTAAGCTGTTTTGAGGGACGCAAGGTTCGGATCGTTTGCAGCACGACCCCTGATCCAAGCGCAATACGCAGCTTGTCTGTAATTGACAGCGTCCTGGCATTCACGATTGAACCAAGGGTGGCCACTACGATTGATGTCGATATAAGAGGCCGGGATATAGTATTCCATGGCCAACATAATCTCGTCAGCAATCGCGGCGGCACTCGCTGAGGTATCTTTCTCCTCAAAACAGCGTTGCAACCAAGGGACGGAAGCAAAATAGTCGCGCATACCGTCCCAATCCGCTGACGAGTAGTGCCAAATACGTCGCTTGATCGCCTTTCTAGTAGAAGGCAGCGCACTTGACATTCTACATCCAACCAAGGGTTTGGCAGAGATGTAGGTATTATATATACTGGTTTGATGGACTGCATGGATGAATTACTGATTTAAGTGGTCGCTTCGCCACTGCCAGCTTGTTATTTTTGAGGTTTTGTATCTTACATGGGACAAAAATTTGTGTGATTCACAAATAGTTGTTCCTAGTTTGCGAGTTCTTAGCGTCCGTTGTTTGAATATTTCTAAAGCAACTGGCAGAAGAAATTGTCCTTAAAAATATATTTCTTCAGCTATGCTAGCTTTTTAAGTGCCCTTACTTAAAAATTTATTATGTTCTTGTCGAATGTTGTTGTTTTTCGGATTAGAAAACTATTGCGAATTGATAATAGGGATAATCCCTATAGTATCAGCATAGAATCTGTTAATGTGCCGAATAAAAAACTTGCTCATCGTGCTCAACACGTTATAGTGTGATATAAAAATATGTGTCTATTATACTTGTGCCTACTTTTCTGAATGACACAGGCCTGAATCTATATAGAACGACACGCCACGATTTGTATTCCTTGACCGACAATAAAAGTGACCTTCTGACCGCTATTGTCTAAAGTTAGGCAATTCACTTGGCTCTGAGCCGACACTTAAACTAACGCTAGCATCTTTATTGTCACCCACTACGCTTAAGCAATGTTAATTACTCTGACTTTCTCGTACAATATAGTGTTAAACATACTTGTGTTGCGATTCGAAAATCTTAAAAAGCCCGCCCAAAAGTAAAACGATACCTACTAACATAGCTGAAGAAATATATTTTTAAGGACACTTTCTTCTGCCAGTTGCTTTAGAAATATTCAAACAACGGACGCTAAGAACTCGCAAACTAGGAACAACTATTTGTGAATCACACAAATTTTTGTCCCATGTAAGATACAAAACCTCAAAAATAACAAGCTGACAGTGGCGAGGCGACCACTTAAATCAGTAATTCATCCATGCAGTCCATCAAACCAGTATATATAATACCTACATCTCTGCCAAACCCTTGGTTGGATGTAGAATGTCAAGTGCGCTGCCTTCTACTAGAAAGGCGATCAAGCGACGTATTTGGCACTACTCGTCAGCGGATTGGGACGGTATGCGCGACTATTTTGCGTCCGTCCCTTGGTTGCAACGCTGTTTTGAGGAGAAAGATACCTCAGCGAGTGCCGCCGCGATTGCTGACGAGATTATGTTGGCCATGGAATACTATATCCCGGCCTCTTATATCGACATCAATCGTAGTGGCCACCCTTGGTTCAATCGTGAATGCCAGGACGCTGTCAATTACAGACAAGCTGCGTATTGCGCTTGGATCAGGGGTCGTGCTGCAAACGATCCGAACCTTGCGTCCCTCAAAACAGCTTACAACAAAGCAACCAAGACATGCAAGTGGGCTTACTATAGTCGATACTAACTTACATGTAGCGCAGCGATAGGCGATAGTGGGAGACCTTTAAAATGATATGCAGAGGTCTCGAATTCTATTCCAAGGCAAGCATCTGTAACTTTTAAAGTTATATGTGCATTAAATAGTTAATTATAATCACTCTTACGGTGACGGTAAGCATCGTAAGAAAATATGCACCTCTAAGAGTTCTCCATAATGTTTTCAAAGATATGTAAAGTCTGCCAACCCTAGCTGAGCCAGTGTGCCAGCCAGGACTATATATAATCATTCAACTAAACATCTCTCATCAAATAAATTAGGGAATACAAAGGAGTCGTGCGGGGTAATAGACCTGTATTGATACATTAGTTGATTTCATTTAAGATTGATTAAAATGAATAATTCCGTCATTTTAATTTAACATAAAAATGTGTGTGTTATGTGAAATCTACCCGCTGACTTTTTACGTTCTATTATAGAAAAAGACTACATATAGTATTCATATAATGTGGAAAGAGCTTCGATTTCTAAATGAAATAAACGGCTTAGGTTTTTACATAGTTACTTCAATTTTTGACTTCACGGATGGCGTAGTGGTTTAAGTAATCGCCTCGAAGCTGCCACCGCACCGAGTGTTTGATCCCCCACATGGGACAGAAATTGGTGTAATCCCTAAATAGTTATACCGCGTCTTGAATGAATAAATTAAATAAATATTAAATAATAATATAAATAAATATTCTACCACATACACACAATACCATCTAGCCCAAACTAAGCAGAGCTTGTACTATGGGTACTAGACAATGGATAAACATACATATATACATTTTTTTTTTGTAAATACATACATATTATACATAGAAACACCCAGACCAAGACAAACATCCATGTTCATGCACACAAATGTTTGACTTGTGCGGGAATCGAACCCGCGACCTCAGGCGTAGCAGTCGGTGACACAACCACTACGCCATCGAGGCCTATTAGATACAGACAGAGTACATAATACTCACAAAACACAGTCAACAACATTTATAGCAACAGTGTGCTTGATTTTCAGCTGAGGCCTACGAACGGCTCACCGACGATAATACGGTATTATAAGGAGGAATAAAGTTAAAAAATTAAAGATAATATGAAAAAACATAAAAGAGAATAGTCTAATATGATTAGGTATATCGATAATATTAAAATACACAAATTGCTGGTAATGCTTATAAAATAATTGTAACTAGGTCCATCTAGCGGATTTTATCGTGTCCGTTATCTAAATGTTTGTCTTCTTGTAGAAATCATTCTTAGTGCGGGAGGTAAATTTTCCTAGGAAAAGAAAAAAGAATGGAACTGCCTTTACAACTGTCTATATACGCCTGCCTTTTACAATGGTCGAACTGTAATCGCCAAAATGCAGTTATGATATATGTATCTCTACGAAAAATGTGATGTCACATTATTTCTTAAAAACTGGTCCAGTATAATTATGTTTACACTAAATACAAACATCAACACAAACATCTGTCAAACATTACCCTTTAAATTCCACCGTTGGGTCAGAACGACCATAAAATATTTAAATAAAGTTATAACCTCATTTACATATTAAATTTTAAAGTGGATCTAATAAAAAACATTTTTGTAAAGCAATTTAATGGTATTGTTATAAATCTCTTTACATTTGAGGTTTTGTTTGGAAATAAATCACGATTTGATTGATGAGTGTTGGACACCATTTTGATATTTTAAACTAGTTTGCTTTGTGGGTTCGGTCGAGAAATATTTGGGATGGATGAATAATTTATTTATTTGATTCATCTGCTTTAATGATGGTTTTGTTTGCTCATGAACAATATGTGCTATTTTACCAAATGTATTTGTTGGAGTCTAAGGCGCGGTCAGATCGCGATCTAAAAATTATTGGATAGTGTGCTAGTAAAGTTATAGCGCATGACGGCCAGATCAGTGAGTTATAAATATAGGCATTATGTCCTCCGGACCGAATTTTGGTCACGGCGGCCAATTTTAACGGACTAGCCATTTGCCCAAGAAATATTATAGTGCACAAGCGTGTGCACTCTCTGTACTGAAACTCTCATGATCCGATGGGAAGGCAATCCAACACGACCTGAGAGAGATCAGGTGCCAGGACCAAAGGCTTTACGTGCTTTCCGAGGCACGGGGTATCTAACCGCAACAACTACCTAACTCCAGGCTGATATTAAGATTTCTTAACAGAAAAACCCAAAACCTTTTGTTAGCTCGACCCGGGATTCGAACCCGAGGCCTCAGGCTCATGCACAGCAGTCGCATTCACTACGCCGCTGCGCCACGGAGGCAGTGTAAATATGAGGATAGTATGTTGGTTAACATATAGCGCACGACGGTTATACTAGCTGAACTATTAGATAGAAGATGGTAAGCTAGTAAAACTATTAATATATTGAGGTAGAACAATAAAGCTACGAAGAGAGCGACAGTCTCCACGCGTAACTAGTCTAGTTTTACCAGCTAAGCTAGCAACTCCATAGTTCGCAACGAGAACTAAAAACAATTGAGCTATTATTTTGCCATTTCGCACTATCCTAGTAAATCAAATGACAGTTGTATTCTTCGTGAGCTATTAAGTATCTACTAGGCTCATCCAGGTTGAGAACTCATGATCAGCTGAAAACATAAATGCAAATTATATCACTATATCAACAAAAGCAATATGTAGAAAGACATTACTTGATAACGCAATCACAAGAGATTAAATAAGCAATTGTACCGTGTGGGAAGCAAACCGACACAAAGCGTGGCTGTAGCAGCAAGGCAACCACTCGGTTGCTGCGCCAAACAAACAATCGAATTTAATATACAAATATCTAAATTCTAGGAAGGAATATTATCAAAGTTTTGTTTACTTGCGATTATATAAAAAGAGAAGAAACGTACATACGTATATTGGTCGAGAAAACTGAAGGTTCTATAGAAATCTAGAGAATACGGTTCTTTGATAACGATGAAACTTAGCCGATGAGTATACAAATCCAGACGAATTGATATTCATCGACTGAAATTATTACACTTACTTCGTATTTATTTCCTAGTTATCCCTTTGGGAACAGTACTTTTTCTGTAGATGATAGGTACCCTCGGTCTTTTTCTGTGCCCCTAACGACGTGTATGTCAAATTTTATGATGATCAGCCGAATAGTTAAGGTGTGAAAGCGTAACAAACAAACTCACATTCGCATTTATAATATTAGTTAGGATGAATGCACAACATTACAGCAAGAACTAAATCCAGCAGCAATAGAACTACAAGTTGCGAAAGTCACAATTGTATAATAATAATAATAATAATATTCTACACATATACACAACACCATCTAGCCCAAACTAAGCAGAGCTTGTGCTATGGGTTCTAGACAATGGATAAACATACATATATACTATTTTTTTTTTGTAAATACATACATATTATACATAGAAACACCCAGACCAAGTCAAACATCCATGTTCATGCACACAAATGTTTGACTTGTGCGGGAATCGAACCCGCGACCTCAGTCGTAACAGTCAGTTACACTAACCACTACGCCATCGAGGTCTTGCCCCTTATTTCGTAACATAAAAGCTAGCTAGTAAAATTTGGTAGTAATATACATCTGCTTACCCCTTCGGGGATATAGGCATGAGACCATGTAAATTAGAAACACTAATAGCGCGAAAAACGCGTTAAACAATGCCTCCAATTAGGAGTAAGGTAAACATTTTGACAGGAAAAATAAAATTAAAATAACTCCGTGTTCAAATTAAAAGGTAATTGAAAGACTCTTTTTGTAATTACAAAGGGACTCGGAAAGTTTTTAAATAGGAAAACAGATTGGTTTTTACTTGGGTGGCCGTGATACAGTCTCATCTTAACTAGGTAATATTGAAGGACCATTTTATAAAGTTATAAGGTCTGAATGTTAATCAGGTACCTATTTATATTTACACTTTTTGTTACTAAATATAGTGCAAACAGGCTTACTAATGGTTGTCATTGCATGGTTTCTAAGATCGATCTAGGCGAGTTAATCGCTGTAGATCATAATAATGGTATACTAGTTTCTGATTGTGGCTTTGCCTACGTAAATTCCACGGAAACGTATCCTTACGAATATTAGAACTGTAAGGTTTTTTGTTTGTTAGTTACGCTTTAATTATTTGACCGATTATCATAGAATTTTGCATACATGTTGTTAGGGACACCGAAAAGGACATAAGGTACCCTTTATCCAAAAAAAGTACTGTTCCCAAGGGATAGGAATTTATTGACAGAATCTAAAGAAACTTCTAGTATTTACTGACTTTTCGAGGTTATGTACGTATTAAATAGTTATCGCTCGCTTTAAAAGTGAAGGCAAACATCGTAAGCTGAGATTTCAACATAATGGACTATTCACCCCGAGAAGAAGCCCGTGCCCAGCAGTGGGACTGTTTAATACAGGCCTGATATAATGTATTTTATATATATGTTTGCAATGTCTTTAAGCTATCTCAAGGTACACCTCACAAAAATACATAACCAAACAATCCATCTACGTCTCCCAAAGGTCTACACAAACATCTAACAATACATAGAAAGTTCAGTTATGAATAAGATGACATATTTTAATTGTAAAATCAATTACTGGAATATGATTGATTCGTTTGATACGTGGTTTTATTGTTTGCTATGTTCAATATCAAACATCACAGCGGGATTTTGTTATAACAACTAATTTAAATGGTACACACGGTATACCATTAAGTTAATATTGTTTTATATTTTTATACCATTCATCTTCTGACAACCATAGTGGCGAAGCGGCACTTAATGCGAGTGCTGTTTGTGCTCGATTCCAAGAACAACCAAAGTGTTAGTGAGTTTTCTGCAACGAATTCCCAGTAGCGACATCGAGTCAGCAACTGTGTCACCGGGCACAGTTGCTGATCGAGACGACAATAAGCTCGCCCGCTATTATGTGAGACCTGAAACCATAGCCGGCGTACCCGTTTCGGAATCCAAGATACACTTTGAGGCTCTCAGGGAATGTTTACAGGAAGCGTTTACACTCATTTCAAACTACAAAAGCCTGGAGAAATTCCTTCAACCTGTATTATACTTCAGCGCTTAATCGAGTATTAAAAAAGTCCTTAAAGTGATGCACTGTCTACAAAGTACCGGTACCGGTACCATGCAAATGTGTATCGCAAATTTCCAGCCACATGAAATATTAAGAACTAGATTTTTCCCGCAGCGACGCTCGCGTAAATGTAGGTTACAACAATTTTCTATCCTCGGGATCTGTACTTTCTTCTGGATGATATACCTATCACACAGGGTACAGAAAAGGACATAGGGTATCCCCTATGTCCTTTTCTGTACCCCTGACAACGTGTATACGAAATTTCATGATTTTCGGTCAAACACACCTAGTATTAGGAAGTAAGGATATACCTACCAACCTTGAAGTTTCTTCACTGTTTAAATACAGTAAATAAAACTTGACTATTTGATTTACTTACATGACTAAAACTTTGCTAAACTTTCATTTTTATTTCGTTTAATTTGGCAATCGAACTCACGTTTATGTTATGAGTATTTATGTCCACTTAAAAATCGACCATGGTTTATGCCTAAATGAAAAGTAGGCTAATTCAGTTATGTATTTCAATACGACGCAAGCGCGCAAAAGTATAATTGGATAACTTGGTTAAAACTGACATTTCGCTCAAACTCAAACAGCCTAGCTGGAAAGTATTCCCGCCCTACAGAAGAGCGCAGCGTTGGAGTATAAAATATATTATACTATATTTACTCTAAGAACCAAACAACTTTGGGGCGTGTAACTGCGGTGAGGAATAAGGTTTCCAAGTTGGTTAAGAAGGCGCTGTCCTCTGAGGATGAGAGTCCAGTAACGAGGATCGGAAATATGGTTATTGTTTATTCTAACTGAAAATTTTCATATAGCCTCGCTCCATTTTATGCGGGTCCTTAAACACAGCTGTGCAGTGTTAGGTATATCTCTACCTGGGGTTATATTATAAACCCTCCATTATACATGACATCATGTTTGTTTGTCTGTTTATTAGTTTTCCATACAAATATACAAGCGCGCACAAAAATACAATTTCAACAGACTTGAGAAAATAAATTAGTTAAGTATTGGCCAATAAATAAATATAATACAATACACAATAGACTCAAGTCTGCGACCCACATAGGTAAGCAACAACTACGGATAAATGAGGATTTTCAATTGGTAAGATCCGCATATCTTCTTACATCATTCACTTTTTTTACATACTTCATGCATGCTCGTCGGCTCATGGTACTCCGCCACTAGTCACTATGACTACTACGTACAACCTAACTTTTACCAGTATATATCCGATATGGTCAGATAGAGTTCGCCTACATCTAGTCCTATAGAGGGCCCTAGCAATGCTTAGCACAGCTAGTTATATTGAAGGAAATTTTAAAACTTTTTAGGTAATTTTGCTACACGAGATCCAAATTTATGCGAGAATACTCATGTAGGAAACTTTGTTACGTTGTCGTGTAGATACTTATATGAAGGGAAGATGGTTATAATGACAAGAAATTTGTTCGCTGTACGGAGTTAATTATATTATTAATTTATGCTGTTTTGCATGTACTGTATGGTGGAAAATATAGTTGGAAGCGATTTTATATATATATGAAGGTGGGATGATTCGAGGGAAAGAATTGGCTTTACGTTTTTTTATAAAACTAGATTTTGCCCGCGGTGTCGCTAGCGTTAATGTAGATTTACTCAATAAATTACTATCCCTCAAATAAAGTACTTTTTTTCTGAATGAAAGGTACCCTGTGTCCTTTTCCTGTACCCCTGAGTGTGTGCAAAATTTCTCGATGATCAGTCGAGTATAAGTCGTGAAAGTGTAACAAACGGACAAACTCACATTCGTATTTATAATATTAGCTAGGATATAGTTGACTGCTTCGATAGTTTTACAGGCAAAATATTAATAAACTTTTCTGTTATGCAATTAGTAGTAAAAAGTAGAAAGTAATAAACTGGTTCTACTTTGTGGGACCTATGATACAACGGGTGAAATGTAGGTGTGATACACCTTTGTCTATTGTGGTTACGACTTTCTGCAAGGTAAAGTGACGAAGAAAGAGAGAGCCCAATTGGTTTCTTTCTTTCTTCATCGCTTATAAATTTAATTCAAAATCAGCCCGCGTCCTCCTTTTACTTACAGCACGTCGAAGTATATTGAATTTACCAACATTTACGTAGGCTTTTAAGCAGTAAGTAGAAAATTACAAGGTTCAATTTAGTTAACCCAATTAGGTATTCAATTTTGTAAAGAAAAAGCCCAAAGATTTAACGGGTTGCGAAAGGCTAGTATTTAATTGGGCACCTGGAGATAAATTTAGTTGATTGTTGTTTAGATTTTTAGTTAGGGTGAACAGTACAATTGTCGGCTTAGTATTGTTTCAAGCTATGTTAAGGTCCTCCGAAACGAATTTCGGTTACCGCAGGCTAGCCATCTGCGTACGAGAAATTATAGTACACATGTGTAACTTCTCTCTAGTTTCAACCTCTTATAATTAAATGGGTCGATCATCCGACACGACATTAGAAAGAAAAACCACCGGCTTTACGTGCTTTGAAGCACGGCGGCGTGCAACATCGCCAACTTCCTAACTCCGGGCTTTTATTGAAAATTTCTTGATAATACCCATAACTTTCTGTTGGAACTACTTAAGATAAAGATAAAGATAAACTTCCACAGCTAGTCACATGCTTCTTTTAAATATAAGAGAAATCGGACCAATGTCCACCACGCACGCCAAAAAAAAAGGCTTACAAAAACAAAAGTATATATGTATCTTTATCCATTGTCTAGTACCCATAGTACAAGCTCTGCTTAGTTTGGGCTAGATGGTGTAGTGTGTATGTGGTAGAATATTATTATTATTATTATCTTTAAAAACATTATAGAGAACACTCTGAAATGCAGGTTTCCTTACGATGCTTTTCATTACCGTTAGGACAAGTGATAATCTAACTAATATTATAAATGCAATTGTGGGTTTGTTCGTTTGTTTTGCTTTCACGTCTTAACTACTTGACTGATCACCATGAAATTTCACGTACAGAAGAGGGATCCAGGAAAAAAATACTTCTGCTGGTGGATATAAATTTACTGACCAAATTTACATTAACGCGGGTGAAGCTGCGCTGCCAGAATAATTAGGTAATTTCATAAATTAAAGAATTAACTTATTACACTTCATATCTTAATATATTTCACTACCCACATTGAATTGAACCACACATAAAAGGCGTGCAAAATAAAATAGAATCAGGAATACCACTATTTACACAACAAACAGTTTGTGTGTGGGCCGATGACTTTACTCGACACTACAATAGTTTTATCGTACACGAATCTACTAAACAGCGGTAAAATGTAAAACATGTGTCAGACACAACAATGTTATCAGCTCAGTAGTGTGAGCACGTGTCATGCACAAACCAGGATTAACGTTCATTAAAGTTAATGCGATTTATTATAATTATATACAAGTCTATGCCTGTGGTTTTGTCCATGTAAAGCCTACGAACATATACCTACTGCGGTTAGATCCTATTTTTAACTAATTATCATCTATCACCAACGAACGCCGGCATCCAGATTCAACGATTTTATCATGTCGCGATAAGCTCACAGTTTAATCTGGGATATGGTCTATCTGCGTGCAGTTTCATCCAAATCGGTTCAACGGTTAAAAGGTGATTGGCAGTCAAACATCAAAATTCCTAAATCTTTACCAGAAACCAGCCGGACCAGACATCGGCATCTAAAGCAGGCCCGATTATCATCGATATTGAGAATATTAAGGACAATCTTATGCTACAGAAGCATATAAGTAGCCCTCAGATAACTCAGACTCAGTTTCGTTTTCAAAGGTAGAATTGAAAGTAGATTTTGTCTAACTTTAACTCTACTTTGTATTACACCCATATTTCGCCTTCGCCACCTACGAGTAGGTACGTTTTAAAGTTCCATGTAACCTGTAACCTATTGGCGTCTTCTAAATACAGTTCAAGACTCAGTGCTACTTCTGAAAATCTTTTTCCAAAAAGCCATAATAATTCCGTCGAACCTTACAGGATTCCCACACTACCTTAGTGCCAACGAAATAAACCAGCAATCTGTCCCACAAATTCCTAAAACATACCAGTACTATTCTGCTTGTGACATGATATAAAATATGTTCATATTTGATAATAACAATACATGTTTATCGCAGTCTTGAAGGTCATGTTGTGCGCACACGACTCGAGCCAGCTTCACAATTATTGACTTCGTGAATAAGAATGCTTTTGAATGATGACCGTTGGTTGTGCTTAATTTGTAGTTATTGCTAAAAGAGAGACAGATTGTAGAAGTAAATTAAATGTGTAAAGTAGTGTTGCTTGACAACGATAGTCTATTGACGAGCCGGGATTGAATTGTAAAATACTGAAATTATTATCTAACCTGTCAGGTCGTAGAATGGCACATAATAACATAATTAAAAATCTTTTGAGTCTTGCCAGCGGTATGTGGCTGCGACTCAATAGATTAAAACAAACTGCGATAGAATCCGTAGCAAGAATTTTAATTTCAATGTGCAATTAACTTAAAATAATACTTCGATCAACTCAGAAATCCAAAACCGGCAGCAGGCTTTTTGATTTATAGATTTTGATTTATATCTGACATTTCAATAATTTTACATTTAAAAGTTAATTAAAAAAGTTATTCCTTTTTTGAAACCGTAAGTTTAATAGATTTGAAAAAGATAATTACGAAATACATATATAAAATAAGTTAAATTTAAACGAGGTAAATAATATTGTGTATTAATAATAAATATAATACTACTATATACGGATTTTATCGCGTTGTTTATTTAGCATAGTATTACAAAATTTTTGAAAATATTACACTACTACTACTATTGATTTTATTTTACTAATTTATAAGCTAATAAAATTATTTAAACTATTAAATCTATTTATTTTTGATTATTTTTTTTAATTTCAATCAATAACATTCGCGTAAACAGAAGACAATATTATCTATATAAATATAATAATTATATTGTATGTAATTTTCTGTCTGAAATGTTTCAATTGCAATACAAATCTGGTAATATATGTATCTCGACTCTATAAACTTGTCTATATCTAATAATTTGTAAAACTTGCAATAAATAGAAGGGACAGATCAATGATACAATAAATATAATTCATTAGACACTGTCATCGTTAAGTTGTAAGAAGTCTGAAGTGTCTCATTATTCGTTCATATTATTACGTTTCAAGGTAATTTAGTAGTACCTGGCTATCATAAATATTATATAATAATAATATTGCTAGCAATCGATACGGCAATTTAGTATACTTGAAATATTCAGTCGTATATTATTTAAACCTAGCTGTTATGCTATTGCTTTATGTTACTACTTCTGACTGTCTTAGTGGCGTATGCGACTGCTATGCATCAAGATTCCGGTTCGAACCACGGGTCTTCAAGAGTCCCGGGATTCGTAACGGAATGAACAATTAAGATTTCTTAACATAAATTCTCAGTAGCAACCTCGAGTTATAAAGTTGGCGGTGTTAACAAGAGACTTAATTTGAGTCTTATATAAGACATAAGTATGCCTTTCTATAAGTAACATATCACGAAATCATTATTTAGTTTTAAGAATCGGCATCTCAATACGATACATTAAGTATCACGTCCTTGCTTAGTCACACTCACACATGAATACGTAATTAAACCATATTGATCATTTTTTAGTGGAGCCTGTTTATCTCACACAACTGATCCTAACACCTGTCGAGAGAATTCTCGTTCTTAGATCTAAGATGCCTTATACATTGTGCTATATGGCCCAGATCCTATATTTAAGAAACGGGTCCGTTTACCTACATACAGTTAATATTGGCATATTTACTATGAAAGGAATGTCAAAATTTAGTAGGTAAAAAGATTCGTTCTTAAATATAGGAACTGGCCCTATAACATATGTACATTCTAACGACGGCTTGCGTTTATATACTGTAATAAAACAGTAAAAAGTTAATACATAGATATTATGTATTTATACACTCATACCGGCGTCCCAGAAAGCTGGGCGTAGAATTCAATCTGTGAACCCATGCAGAGCACTAGAGATTCAATATTGATGTGCTATTGCGGCAATTATTCTGAAAATTAATAGTTATAGTTACAAACTAAAGAACTTTTGAAATTACTACACGTAAATATTAGTACTTATCTATATTAAATGACTACATATGGATATGAATATGCTTAGCGCTAGCGCTGTATATGCAATTAGCTGGTCAGAACTACGTTTATTAAGTTTAATAAGGTTAGGTTGTTTTTAGTTTTTGCCGTCTAACCTCGATGTACCTAACTACACTTAAAATTATTACAACTTCAAAATTAATACGGTATAGTAAGCCTTATGGCAGATTTGAAAACATAAAGCCATATAAACCCACTTTTTGAGGCCGAACAAGAACATTAAACATAATTCGGCCATAAAACGATGCGGCCACTGCAGTGAGGCCGCAACCGACAGTGTAGGGGCTCCTTTATACGAAAATTACTTTTTTTGTTACTTTTGTTTATTCAAATAAAGATTTTATTCACTTTAGTGTTTTATGTATTTTACTTTATAGCGGCAACAGACCGTAAAATTTGGTTAAGTGGCCTCCTACAGTATTAGGCTGGTTACGGATTTGCGAATATACGTAGGCAAAATGTATTGTCTTACGTAATTAAAGTTTATTCGTTCAGCTTAGGATTTTCTTAGAAAGTTGTTAGGGTAACGTTACACACAACTATACATACAATTTTCTTCGTCGTCTTCAAGTCGCGAGTGAATAGGTATGTAGGTACATTCTAGGCAAGCGTGCTTTATCATTAACCACATCGTCGCTAAACGTCAGGAAAGATCTTAGTCAAATGCAAGCTACTACAGAATAAAATTAAATAATATCATATACCGATATATGCTTGAGAGTTCGCTATAATATTCCGAAGATATGTGAAGTCTGCCAACCTGCACTGGGCTGGCGTGGTGGACTATTGGCTTACCATTCTTACACAGAAAAGAGGTCCGTACTCAGCAGAGGGACTGTTTATGTACAGTGCTGATATTATAATTGTATAAATTGTTAAATTAATTGATGTACTACATGATCTTCGTGTAAGTCGGCAAGCGGTTAAGACTGCGCCGAGTGTAAGACGAGGTTGGACTGAATGACAGAGCTTGATATTCAAATCGGCGCGCGGAAATAATAATTATTTTAAATTTTTTACACGGAGTATTTGTAAACACATTCATAGTTATAGTAAATGTATATTTTATATTTGTATTAAACAAATAGTGTTGATTTCATCAACTTAACTGTGACCACCTGTTTTGGCACATTTCGCTCGGCGCAGTCTTAAATAGTGATGATAATACTTTTTAATTGTACTACGACTGTTATTGTTTTATACTGTTATCTTAAATATCTCTTTTAGAGAAAGGTATTGTTATGATTTTATTAATATAACAGTACCTTTCTAGTTATGCATTCGATTGTAGTAAGACCGCTATCATGTCTCTTAAATATTATCTTATCTTATCTTAATAAAATAAACAATTAATTTGGTGTCTGCCATCACCGTTACACGCGTGGCATATTAAAAAAATTCATTAAACGTATCTTTATTTATATTATTATACATTATCTGCCTCTGTCGCGTAGCGGGAGTGTATGCGTTTCTGTGCATGAGGTTTCGGGTTTGAGTTACGGATACGGGACAAATAGTTTAGTGTTTTACTGTTAATACATTTTTAGTAGTAGCACGAGGTCTTAAATTATGCCAATATGGCAATAAGCTTGTCTCCTATTACGAGTGAACTAAAAGTGTAGCTGGTGGAATGTAGGTGTAACACACCTCTGCTTACCCCTTCGGGGACAGAGGCGCCAATACATATTTCATCTTTTAAATAACCATTAAATATCCAAGACATTTTATCAAAACCAAAATCGGAGGAGGAGGCTCCAGAATTATGCGTTTTAGTAACAGGTTGCTCAGCAGTGATTCCTCTCAATTTAAATAGTTAATTTCAAAGTATTATTTTAATTATGTATATACTCTGTAATAAACTATGATAGGGTTGACATACCCGTATAGGATAAACTCTCCAAAATAAAATTAAGATCAAAAGTATATATAGAACTAAAATAATAATAGTTATTAAATTAATTATATTTCCGATATCTTGTAATTATGTGGAATATTGCTACTTAATGGTTTCTTATTTTAATAACTACGCACAGAAATAAGCGATATACCTTAAAAGTTATTTAATTACAACGGCTTATCTATAATGAGTACTTAATATTATATAGCCGTCTAAAGTAATTGAACTAGATCATATTCATTCCATCTTTCATTATAAAATGCAATAATAATTAACTAAAATGGAGAGTAACTTTTAATGAAAACCTACATAGATGGTTATTTATCTTATAAGGTTGAAAGATCATAATTAAAAACTTCAATTGAAATTAAAAACATTATCTTATTAAAGCCACGTCGCGGTAAATTATTATTCAGATTTTAAAAGAATTTTAAATAAAAAACGCGTTCAAATTGTAAATCATTCTTCATAGTAGCACGTTAATTAACAATTTTTTTGAAAGCAAACGCTTTTGCCATTTATTGAACTAAAAACATTAAAATTTCAAACATAATGACGAAGAAAATTGCATAAATTAAAAATGCCCAAAACGAGTTCGTCGAAATTTATAATTTAAAATCAGGTAAGTCACGTTAAAAGCGTCGGCTGATTTAAATTCATAACCTTGACGACAAAAATTATATTCGTTTTAGTTACGGCCGTCTCGAGTTTGTGATCGGCCTAAAGTGTTAGGGAAATAGAACGTTTTTATTGAAAATCTCACTATTGACTCATTAGGGCGGAATTTAAATTTTATCGATTTTATTTAAAGTCTTTAGGGAAATAAGATGTAGAAGCTTCCATTTGGACCGAGTTGCTTTGTTTGGAGTTACGTTTATCTGTTTATAATAAAACGATCGCATTGAGTTAAAATTAACGTATGCTTTCGGGGTATATCAAGTGAAATGATACAACGTTCGTGTTCCGTCGAGTTCACTGGTAAAATATGATACCCCATGGCGGGGTGTGTTCCTGTTGACACCGTACCGAATAATAATCTGAGATCGGTTTAGACATATATTTATGAGTTAGAATCCATACAGATATTATTGTAACGAAGTTCCTTATCGCGCGTTGCGAAAGGGGGCTAGACGGAAAAAATTAAGACCAAAAGTTGTAACGACACTTTTTGCTATAGTTGCTATAGTTGAAAGCCGTGCGGCGTGCGCGTGTTTCTCTGTCTCTCTCTCTCTCTCTCTCTCATAGAAAGCAAGCCAGTTATTTTCTCATAGAAAGGAATTTCGTACCATCCGGGTGTCCCTTGACACCTCTCAATTTTTAAGAAGTTATATTTTGCGTGCTCGTGTATTTAAACTAATAAAATATATTATTTCTAAGTAAACTATTCTATTATTATTATTTAAAAAAAACTAGTCTATTTTATAATAATATATCATGGTTGTAAATTCTCGAAGAGGTAGCCAGAGGTGCAGCACACTATCATTTCATCAGCCTTGTTTTATGTCACATAGAGGGCAACCGTATATTGAACTTTTCTTCTGCTAATGAGAATTCGCGATAGATAAAGACGTAATTGCCTGACCAGATATTCAAACTTAGGATCTCACGGTCGGTCGTAAACATAAGCAGAAAATGATGCCACACAACGAACGAGGCATTTGGAAAATAACACATGACTTTATATAAATATCTTGGCAGAGTAAAGTGGTTCTATAAGTAAGCAACTGATAAATAATAATCATAGACAACTTCCGCTCTAAGTTTTATTCTTTCTTAAGTGAAATTTAAACAACGTACAGAAAGACACTTAGGCTGCGATGAACGATTTGTAAATCACTCAAATATTTGTCCCGTTTAGCCATCAATCCCGCAACAGTTAGCCTATTGGTAACGGTGAGGCGACAACTTAAACCACTACGCCATCCGTGCAGTGTAAGTATGGCTTATAGTGTAGTTATATAGTCCAGTAATGCCACTAAACTGCCTAACTTTTAATCCAGGATACAGTCCACCTATTCAATTAGAATGGGAAACAAATAAAAAAAATGAAATGGAATCGTCAACAGAGCAATGTTTGACAAAACAACAAACGTGTTTACGCGTTCACTTTTACAAATTTCAATTTTGCATCGCATGCATACATAACAGCTGATATATTTTATAGTAACATTTTAATTCCCACCATGCACAGAGCAGTGAACTGGTTAGACATGAAATTGATACGATATTTATCAGCCTACAAATAACTTTAACAGTCTAATCTAAAATCTTACTTTATCTAAACTCAACCGTATTGCGACAATAATACTACCCGAATGCTGATGGACAAAATAAGGAATAATTTTGGCTGATTTAGCCTACGCAATAACTGTCCAAGTGACAAATTAACTGTGATTGAAACATTTACTCTTAAATTTCAACACGACAAAAGGAAAATAACTACCTTTGTATATGGCTTGCTTGATAATATTATCTGAATGCCGTTGTCTATAGTATATGGTAACCACTTACCATCAACGTTACATTACTTACGTCTTTTGTTTTTGAAGTAAGGGACAGCCGGTTTTCAAAAGAGATCTCGTTCTGTTATCAAAGGTCCAGTAATATTTGTTAGAATATTTGCAAGCGTCCATAGACTACAGTAACAGCGACATCTATCCATCAGACTACCTTCTATTACATAATAAACAAAAATACTTCGGTTTATGTCTGTTAGATTTAGGGGTCTGTGGCAATATTGTACAACGAAGCGAGCTTTTACAAAAGCTGTTAAAAAGCTAAATTTATTCCTCAGTTAAGGCTTATCTGTTGGCAGAAAAGTCAGCTTTTATATGACTAAGATGGCTGACAAGCATGGCTTGTCAGATAGTAAGCAAATACTGCAGAATATAGACGTCTGCTTTCTATTAACGGCCGCCAAGTATTAACAATTTCGTATTCTGTTCTTTTTTGTTAAAGACGATTCTTGTACTAGAAACTATGCCTGCGTCACGTGGAACTTTACAGACATTCAAAGAACGGACACAAACAACAGCCTGACTCAAAACAACTATTTGTGGATCGCTTAAGTTTTTGCTGATCGCATGCTGTTTTAGAAACGTTAATTGTGTAATTATTATGTTTGTAATTTTATCAATGGGTTTTATTGAATAGCTCAATGGCGTGGGAATTATATGTATAAGTTCATTGAAATTAAACTACTATATACGGATTTTATCGCGTTGTTTATTTATCACTGTATTACAAAATTTTGAAAATATTACACTACTACTACTATTGATTTTATTTTACTAATTTATAAGCTAATAAAATTATTTAAACTATTAAATCTATTTATTTTTGGTTTACACTTTCCCCGACGTTTCGGTTGCTTTCCAGCAGCCATGGTCACGGGGAGACTAAGATGGTAGTTGTCTCAATGTTCCACTGTAGTTATTTCAAAGTACCCGAACATAATTTAATTATTGGTGTTTCTATTTACGCAGAATGAGCTCAAAGTATCATGAAGTCTAGCTGTGGTTTGTTTCTTCTTGGGTTTGACTATTTGAAGTACTGGATACCAAGCTGGTGGTACATTCCAACCATCTTCTCTATTGAAATTGGGTTGTTTTTTGATTTCAATAGCCTCGCGAAGCATCCTTGGAAGGAATCGGTGTTCTTTAGCGAGAATCTGTGGTTTGTCAAATCTCAGGTAGTGGTTGGTCCCCTGTTGTATATGTTCACACACAGCAGACTTCAACGAGCGTTTGTGTTTTACGTCAGCTATGTGTTCTTTCATGCAGGTGCCTATGCTTCTCTTGGTTTGACCAATGTATGAGAGTCCGCAGTCACAATCTATTTTATAGACCCCTGCATCTTGTAAAGGTAATTGGCACTTGACGGATGGTAAAAATTGACTTATCTTCGTTGGCGGCTTGAAGTATGTGTTGATTGAAGCTCGCTTCAAGATGTAGCCAATCTTGTCAGTGACACCCCTTACATAAGGCAATATAGCAGGCTGGCGCTCGACTGTGGCTGGCTTTTCTCGGGATCTGTGCTAAATAAACAACGCGATAAAATCCGTATATAGTAGTTTAATTTCAATGAATAACATTCGCGTAAATAGAAGACAATATTATATATGTATAAGTGTTGTGTATGCGATACTAGATTTTTCCCGCTACTTCGCTCGCGTAAATGTGCACGCGGCACAGTACTTTTTCCTATGTTATTTTTTGTACCCCTGACGTGAAATTTCATGATGATCGATAAAGTAATTAATGCGTGAAAGCTTAACAAACTCACATTCGCATTTATAATATTAGTTAAGATTTAGTTCGATTCCCAGGTCGGGAAGAGTGAGTAACAGTTCGAAGTATGGATCTGTGCCTCGTTAACGGCATAAGGGAAAATACATGTAAATACCTACCCCTTCGAGACCATAGAAGTAAGGCGCGTATCAAAAAATGAAATAGTAATTTTTACTATTTAACCTAAATGACGACCTTTTTGGTCAAGTGATATAAGCTTTAATACTTGACCAATAATTCCAGAACAGATCAAACGTAACAAGACTAGACTAAACATCGAAACAGTAACACACATTATCAGTGCACATTAACCCTTCCGCTATTGGTACAATCGTTCTACCAAGATGTACCCCGCAGAGAAAATCTTACAGTATTTTAGTTAACAAAGTCTTTCCTACTTCAGAAATTAAATTAAAAAACGACTGTACTCACTTAAGCTTTGAACATTACGTATATTTATAAATATTTTGTAGCTCATTTCATCTCAGCATGAGATTTTTATATAGTCTTCGATTCTATCTTTATTTTCGTAAGTTTAATAAAATTGTTTATAAAGTTCGATGGATTTGTTTTAAACAATGCTTGTGATAAACAAATGTTTTGTTGTGTTACAATGTATCTAATGTTTATTGTTTATGTGTCTTTTTTTTAACTTTATGGGATAAAGATATTCTTGAACTGAAACCAGTAATCGGTAATAGGGTTGTCCTCTATAGTGAGTTGTCTCTATAGTCTGTAGTGGGCAGTAAAATTAATGCTGACGAAATATGGTCGTGTACATCTCTGCCTATCTCTTCGGGGATGGAGACGTAAAACTATGTATGTATGGATACAGAAAATTGAAATCAATGTCGATATGTATGCGATGCGCGATGCTTGCTTAGATAAGATTTTTTGAGAAAAGAGCTCAAGAATTAATTGGTTACAGTACTAATGAGTTGGGCAATAAGTAATACAGGACTCCAGTGGAATAGAAGTAACTCTGTTATTGTTCGTGCGTTTCGCTCGTTTAGTAAATTTGTAAGAGTTCTAGAGGATAATCTTCTTCTTCGTGTCAATGTATGAACACCCTTAAATTTTGTCTGCCCAAAACCCCGCCACAGCTACGGCATCGTCCGTTGCTGTCAACAAATCCTCCACAGTGCAGCTGGAGTAGCACATTGGACAAGAGAGCAAATGTAGCAGTTTGCAATGGAGCTCCACAGTCACAGCGCGTGTGCGACTGGTCCGTGTAGCCCCAATGGTGTAGTATAAGCACAGATAATATAATACTATACTAGTATAAGTTACACTGGTACTATGTTCAGACTTATTAATAAGACTGTAAGTTTTCTAATGCACAGTGCCATCATTTGCCTATTATTTTGTAAAGTACACAGACAAAGCTTTAATGTTTCTCAGAACAGTTAAAGAAAAACCCTACATACCTATTTTGCGTATTCTCTTCAGTGAATCCCATCTCTAATTCCTTTTTCTTCGCGTTTCTAATGTAGGCAATGTATAGATACTCCTTGTTTAACAGTAATTTGTTGGCAACAATCTCCGAAGACAAGTTTCGGGTACAATTAAAACATTATAAGAAAACGTGGGTTGTGATGGTAAAGTTGGAGCATTGCGGCTTTTAAGATTAACGAGTAAATCTTTTGAATCGTTAGTGACATGACGACGATAGTTTAGATCTTAAAAGGCTTAGTTCTTTTACGCGACAAAAGCTGTATTAACCGCATTCAGATTTTTTACCACTAAAAGCTACTGTCAGCAACTTTGTGCGCGTGAAATTAATCCTTTTAGAAGTGATATTTTTGAAATATAATTTATTGGTGTATATGGAACCGTTTTGTAACATTTCCAGCTGCCTAACTCAGCAGGTTAGACTGCCTTAATCGAAATATACAAAGTCTAATCCTTTAGGTATTGTATTTTAAATTATTCTACTATTAGACATTGTTTCGTGGTATAAGGAACCGCTGTGCAAAATTTCTAGTCTATAGACCTGGGAGTTTGGATTGGAGTTGGTTTGCGTTGATATAATAGTTAGTTTGTAAGTTTATCCTTTTAAACAATTAGATAAAATATGTTGTACGAGTGACGCAAAAAGGAATTGAGCTCTTTAGTGTATACAAAGGTAAACTTTTCAGCACACGCGGACAGCTTTGCGCAGGCGTGAACATTGTTAAATTCAAATATATATAATTAAAGCCACTAAACCTATTTATTTCCAAACATGAAGTAGTGTATCAAAATCATTTTAGAAACAAACGAAAAAAAAGTTTGGTGGTTCTTGGTGTCCACTAACAAAAGCTGCTTACGTTCGGTGCAAGTCCACGAATGATGAGCGAGCTCTATTTTAAGCGATTAATTGGATGCGGCACTTCATCAAGTAAACGAGGGAGCAGCTGATTGAGTATCGAGTAGGTGAAAAATGTTGATCCTGCAACATAAATTAGCGCGTTTGTTCGCGGCGTGAGATACTAGATTCGTTTCTCGAGTTGCATAAAATGTATATGTATGTTCTCCGTTAGGTAATTCTTAATTTCAGTAAGGTCTGGAACTGTGCTTGGAACATGGCAATAAGCTCGCTTACATAGTACTTAAAAAAATATCTGGCTTTTTAAGGCCCTTCCTTGAAACTGATTTTCTGTTTCTGCTAAAAATTATCTGGCTCCGTCTGACAATCTGATATCTAAACCAGCGATGGAGATACTTTTGATTCAACTTTTGTTCTCAATAAAGCAATAATACATTTATTCAGCTAAGACGCTAAGAATTTCGTCGCCTAATGACCCAAAAAAAAAACGAATACAAATACCGTAATATGTGCCTCCAAAAACATTATCTTTGTCTCTATACTACTAGGCAATACTACTTATTAATACAGTCACGAACACAATCGCTTGCTAACTCCCAATAACGTTACATAGATAAAATCAACGAAATTTATCACAAATACCTGCGAACTAGCAACATAAAAAGCAACAATAATATATTCTGATCTTAATAACTAACGGGTGGTGTGACTATAAAGTGTAAAAGTTAACTAGATCCACAGAGTGTCAAAACAGAAGGTAAATTAGGTTCAATGTGCGTTAAAGTGGGCACACATTGCCAATGACTTTTACGTAATACTAGTAACCAGCCCCGGTTTCGCACGGGTAGTAAAGCATCAGCTTGTTGCCTTGAGCATATTGATTACATTTAAATGTAACATATGTCTACAATACAGCGGTGCGGGGATGGTTGCATAAAGCGAGTCGAGAGTGCTCGTCGGTTTGAGACTGCTTGGATTTATTTTCTCGCACGTTTGTTTTTGTTTTGCGATATCTTCTAAGATATTCATTTAAATTGTATAGTGTAAGGCTACCATAATGTGCATGAGATGGTTAAGGTAATTACGGTATTTAATTTGACAGAGATCAAAATACTGACTGATTAAATAGCTTTTGAATTACCTAAAAAACCACACACATTAGCGCTGTATTACCGAGGCGTTCGTTTAAATGTCTTCATAGTCAATAGGTAAAAGCAGAATATTTTACATCGGTAGACGCTGTAGTTATGTATGTACCAGTAATAGATGCTGTAATTACGCCTATTTTCAGCATCAAATATAAATAACTGGTACTTCTGTAGGTAATCAATTATTCTGTGGCAAAAGTTTCCACTGCATCGCAATGAAGCGAATTCGTATTCGAATTTGTTCATTTACTGGGATAAATTTAGTCCACAGTTTATGTGATGTTAGGTGGTGCAAACGTTCAAGTTGCTGGTCATTATGGTAGCTGTTTATTATTATCGTTGCATTTTAGTGTTAAACACGAAACGTTAATGTGTGTGGAGTTTGATGTTCCAGCAAAAACTTTGCGATAACGCTTTATATGGAATTGGAACGTAGTTGGCTACTTGTGAGCATTCAGCCTTATTTATACCGGACGTACATCCAGAGTTACTAGTAAGTATTCTTATAATAGAAAAGTTGTCTGCACGAATGACGCAGCGCAAAAGCGGTCACCTACAAAAATCCCGCACAAGACAGTTATTTTTGTGATCGATATATTGTTGTACCGAGTCTAAGTGGATATTGTGTTCTTTATGTCCGTAAGTGTAAAGTCTTCCACTACACAGAGATTGCTCTAGTGATCAAAGTGTCATGAAAAAGTGAGCGTGAGAGTGTTCTTTAAATAAGAAATTTTATTGAAAAATAAACAGCACGATTAATTCTTGCACCGAGATTTTAAAACTTGAAAACAACGAACACAAAGAACACCGGGTCTTGGCATAAGTATTTGTGTTCACACAAATGTTTATGGATGCCGTGCCTGGATCGAACTCACTCCGGCGCAAAGGCAGTGCGAGGCGATTACTTAAACCACTACTCATGCCAGTTACATACATCGCCATACCTGTGCATCGAACTCAAGACCTTCGTCATAAACGCAAACAGACCCAATAAACTTAGTTCTATACTTTCAACTGTGGCATACATAAAATAAATCGTGACCTAAAAGTTAGATCCTAAAATAATTATTACTTTGTTCTGTTTTAATCTGTTCAATCTGTTCAAAACAGTACAAAATATTTCGTGAGATTGAGTTCGATGCACAGGCAAATGCAAACAAATGCCTTTTTATTGTGCCTGGTTGCTGGCTGACAGACTCATTAAAATTTATATGGATTTTTGGTCCACCAATACATAAATACTCACGCCTTTATAAGCGAAAGACCTACCTCTTCGAGCTATCTCGGAAATGGTAAGCAGAAGGTTATTAAATCCATATGTTAGTGGTTTTAGTTTATACGACTCACGTGTCTTACAAGGCATAGGAGGCTAGTTTATTTACATTTGCCGGGCAAAGTTCCAGTCTCCGTGCTTCTATATAGAGTTTCTTGACAAGAATCCTCATCATCTCTTGACAATTAGTGTCCTCAAGCCAATTAACAGTGTGCTTCCAGTCGCGTCTGCTTATTCGTACCATTAACACACGGTTGGCATTCCCTCATTCGGCGGATTCCAAAATATTCTAAATTAGTTTTTTAATAATCATAAATGCTTAAGGTTTATGTATTAATTATTCTTTTATTTTCTTTTCAGGTAAGTATTGCAGAAATTCAGCTGAAGAAGTTTATACTTAATGATGTAAAACAGGTATTTAATATACACCTACAAAATCTTTAACCGTTGTTTTGTAATTTAATAAAACGGTGTTACATACATGTGTTATTGAGCACTGTTTTATAAGTGATCTGAGGTAGAGGCTGATGAGAGGTGATAGAGTTAGTAGGAAGCGGCATAATATCTCGAAGTTGTAGGTTCAAATACATATTTACATGTTTATACCTGTCCTACACTCCCATATTTTTAAAAAACAAACATACCGACAATCGAGTAAAACTATGACATTAGTAGGCATTATTTATAATAATAACTATATATATGCTCTCTCATATAAGTCAACTATATGTTTCAGAATATACATTTATTGCCTTTATCTTTACTCTGTGTGCCGTTTTAATTTAACAGGCAACTATAAACTATTGCTATCATACAGTCTGATTTATAGCTGTTTTAATTTGGAGTAGTAATGGTAGTTTCGTAGTAAAGTTTACTTCAGAACATACTACATACATACATAATATTGGTGCCAATTCTGTTGTCACAAAATTCTTTAATCTTAGCTAAAAATCTCTAAAATTTAGTTTAGTCCTGTCAAACGACATTTCGTATTTTGAAATCGCTAAAAGTGATAGGACTAAAATAAATTTTAGAGATTTTTAGCTAAGATTAGAGAATTTTGTGACAACAGAATTGGCACCATTGTCTTACATTTACGAGAAAGTTATAAATAGAAATTAAAATGATTTATACGGCTTTTATCGCTTTGTTTATTAACGCTTTTATTACATAATTTTTAAAATATTACTCCACTACTGAATCTATAAAATGTTTTATCAATTTAAAATTATTAAAACCATTTAGATTTAAATTTACACTTTCCACGACGTTTCAGTTGCTTTTCAGCAGCCATGTTCACGGGATGACTAAACTTACTTACTTAGTCTCCCCTAAAGCAGTTTAATTTCAACATACATACATAGTCTGACGCCTATATTCGCTATACACTTTGCTCGATAATCCTGTTGTTAAACCAGAAAATTGTGTATCTATGTTTTAAAGTTTATTCAAATCCGTTCAATGGTTTATGCGTGATTGTGTAACAAACATATGTACAAATTTAAATATGAAAATAGCTACATACTTAAATGTATATATTTATAAGATCTTCTCTCTAGCATTTATTCCTGAGTCATGAGGATCATTTTTTATTACTCGAAACGACTATTTGTGTATCACACAAATTTTATCCTGTATGGGTATCCAACCCAAAGCACTCGCGCAGCGCAGTGGCAATGGAAAAGCTACCAATTTAATCACTACGCCATCCAAAGCTGTCAGCTAGTTAGCATTTAGAAAAGCTATTAGCATTTAGATAAGCTATACAATTTATGTTAATTAAGATATATCAAATTTTGTTACTTTTGGTTTATTTACCATACATAAATATGTTTTCAAGAGAAGAAAATTTTGTTCAATCCAAATTGTTCAAATTCGGCACAAATATCTTTGGTTGGTAACACAAATGCTAATTAACATTATTTTGTGACTTCAATTAAAGGTTTTGAGTTCACGAAGTTAAATGCTAATTAATTATTTTGTTACCTAAATAATATAATGTATCGATTTTCTGAGGTTGAATTAATATAAAACCCCATTTACTTATTTTAACGTAATCTGTATTCATTTACAGCCACGTTTGACGTCGTTCAGCGTTTAAAATTAACTCATTCATACATACGAGTATAACGCTAATTACAACGTTTTGCGGTTTGACAATTTCGAGACGAGAGATTTTGCTACTATAATTATGATATTCGGTGTTCTTATATAGCACTGATTCTTAGTATAAATTACATAAAATATTATATAAAATCGCAAAACCGCTTTGCGATTTTATATAATATATTATAAAGATTTTGTGTTAATCTGATAAGTAACTTCACAAGCAGTTTGGCGTAAGGAATTTGGCGGTGTTAGAGGCGTGCGTCGTGAAGCACCTGCACCCGTTGGTTCTGCGCCTGATCTCTCCCCGGTCGTCCGGTCGGAACGTCGTCACATCGGATCATGAGAGTTAGAGAGAGAACAGAGAGTGTCCTTGTGTTTAGGCACACACTTGTGCATTATTATATCTCCTGCGCAAAAGGCCAGTCTCCATTTGGCCGCCCTGATCGAAATACGGTCTGGAAGACATGAATATTAGTATGGTATAGTATTGTGTAATGGGAAAAGTATTTTTCCTCTCGTGCAACATTCAATTAAATATTTTATAATCACCCCATTATGTAGGAGGGGCTGTCACCTCTAATAAGAAAGGGTGACTTTGTCGTTGCTAAAAAAAGTTTTAATTTAATTATATTAATGTGTAATTAATGTTCTATTACATTATCACATGTTTTAAGTAAAAAGCTAGAGCTGTGTTTTGAGACAGGGAAGTGCTGTCATTTTGTTATAAAAGAAGCTTTTGTGTATTGGTGGGTCTAGATTGTATAAGAGCCATAACCCAATCCAATAGCGTTAAAGCACAGCTTATTTCGTGAGGTTGTTATTTACTATTTATTAATAAATATTATCAAGCTAGTTGTAAGTTTTCAGAGATGAGTAAAATGAAATTAAATATATGGGGTTTGTCGCAACGCATCACATGATTTATTGTTTTTTGGAACTAACGACAAGTCATATCATCTGATAACGTGATAATTATAGTTAACAATATACATACATATAATAATGATAAGATTAATGGCCAATCCCTTAACTAAAAAGTAAAAGTTATCCGAAAGATAAATCACATGCTGTCTCACTCTTGTAAGATTAAAGAAGAGAGATGGTGAGACTTTTATCTTATAGATAACGGCTTTTTGGAGGTGGTGGGATAAGTCGTAAGTATCAATTCATAATATTATGTAAAAGCTTAAAAGTATTGGCAATTATGATCAAATAGTATAAATATTTTAATAATAAATATTTTATTTAGTAACCATTCATAAGTTTAACACGAATATTATAAATACTCTTAGTCGAAATTGATTACGGTATCAGATATTACGACTTATCGTGATTAGTTTCAAAAGCAAACCAATCGCAATCTGTTGATTAAAATCCCATATTTGTATAGTTGATGTCGCTGATACACGCGGATTTATATAATACGACAAACAGATTCTCTAGTATAAAGCTAGCGTATTCTGTGTTCAGCAGTCTTATGGCAATATTTTATTTCTATGTACCGTCAAGCTAATAAAGTCATTAATTATGTCGCTAATCCCGCCGTGTCTTACCAAAACACTAAAGCAATAAAAATTAAATCAAAATGGTCACAATGCAACCATTAAACCACGTCTTGTAAGCCCATGATCGCTTCCCATAAAATCTAAGGGGTTTATCGGAGCACCATCTAGTAATAAATGCTGTGGGACGACTCTCACCATGATAGGCCTGTCGGCAGTAGTTTATGGCGAAATTATAACGTAAAACGGTACCTATGCTTCGGGGTGGTTTGATACTATTGGAACTCGTATTATAGGTACTCGATTGAAACATTTCAATTTTATTTTAATAAAGGTGATATATTTATTTATATAGTATCTGTGGCACAGCATTAGTGGAAGCGATTGCTGAGCTTATGCTCACTTGAATGAATGAAAATGATATACAAGCCATGAATTGAACACGAGTCTCTGTGGTTTATATATCCTGAAGGGGTAAACAGGAGTGTAGTATATGGCACATAATATATCATCGGCTATATTATAGAATCCATGTATTTATTGATAAAACCTATCGTTGTTTACCGGACATATTTTAGACTCCGTATTGCTACTGAGAATTACCTAACAGAGAAAATTAAATAATATCTACTTTGTCCTTAATAAAGATTATTATATTTAATTGCTTTTAAAATACCATCTTTCTTCGATATTTGCTGTGCTCGATCGGGGTCCAGTAATCTAATTATACTAAGTCTCTTAGAAAACTTTGTAAAATATAAGCAAAATATATTTATGTTCCACAATATTTTATTAAGATATTTTCTTGATCAAGAAATCGAAGTCAAAACTTAACAATCGCCTGCAAGCGCAAACTTATGACAGTTATGACGCAAAACTAACGAGGCTGTCCTAAAAACTTAAATACACGCCACACTCAACACATTGCTACCATAATTAAAAGAAACTTAACGTTACTGAACCAAACCCTAACGTCATTAAAATAAGGTAACCCTTACAAAGTTGAAGTAAGTTATTCCATCGAAATCGATGATTACAGTAGTAAGACACCCATTATATTGGACGTAAATTTATGACCGGATCCCGGTCAGCCTTTATTTATTTAAAATATAATTTGGAACTACCTGTAATCGAGTCCGATTTCAGGGAATTAAAATCGATTTTCAAATATTACGTTTGAGTAGCATCGATGTTATTGTCACACCTCTAATAAAGTGATTCGGATTTTGAAAATAAATTGTGGGTATTTTTTGTGTGATTACTCGCGATGTGAGTAACGATGTCTGTATCGATTTTCGGATTGCGAGGGTATATGGTGTTATTTATTAATTATGTTTGGCTAAGATCATATTTTTTGGGATTTACATAAAATATTTTTTTATAATTTAGAATAAATCTAGTTCTTTTAGTGGGGCCAATAAACATACATAGACCCACAGATCCAAGGTAAATCCACAAAGTGCTAGGCTTAATTATTTGGCAAGTTCCCCGTGACACAAAAATTGTTTCGATGTTAAAATAATATGATCGATCGAAATAATATCGAAGGTCAGCGTCGATATTATTTCGTCAAACTTCTAATATAGCTGCACGGCTTTTGAAAATAAATTGTGTGTGTGTATTTTATGATCTAACTCGTGATATATGTGTAACGATGTTTGTATCGATTTTTGGATTACGAAGAAGTATGGTGTTATTTATTAATATGTTTGGTTTATACTACATATACATACATATATTCCAGTTTATGGAAATAGTCCAGTGGACAGTGAACACATCGATATAAAGCCATAAAAGGTCTAGATAGAGATTATACAAATGTACTTTATGTCCGTTATTTGATTGGTAAAATCGCCTGCGAAATAGGGATTGCTTCGATATTGGAATATTACCATCGAGTCGCGTCTATTTTGTCACATCTATACTTAATATTATAAAGAGGATATATTTGATTTTTGTTTGTTTGTAATGATTGAACTCAAAAACTAATCAACCGATTTTAATAATTCTTTCATCACTAGAAGGCTATATTATCACCAAGTAACACAGGCTATATTTTATAAAAAAATTACCTACACTACTGGTGGAACACCACCTAACCTAATAAAAAAGCTGGTCTCTAATAAAACCGTTAAAAATTGTGAATATTTTTGTCGATTTCTCATCAAATCATCATTAAATCGCTGAATTGTCAGAGAAATGTATGGCAAAACCAAACATTTTGTTATAATTTTGCCAATAGTATGATTTTAGCCAAAAATCATTTTAATTACAGTAACTTAAATATTTAAGTTACTGTAATTTTACATACTTGATATCCTATGCTACATAGGTACACATAGGTATAGGTACCTATAATTCTTAATCAGCCTAGCCATAATATTGGAAACAATGGAAGGCATGTTATACTTCGCTGTCATTTTTATCTGGCAGCGAAGAATTTATGATCGTGTAGTCTCAGATACACTTCCTGGAATAGAGATTATCATTGAGTTTTTCTGTAATAAACTTATCAGTTACCGAAATTATATTAATTATACGATGGTGAGCTCGTAATTTGTTACGTGGTTCCTAAACATACCAGGTTAAATGTGAGCATAATTCACCTGATATTAGATATAATAATAATAATAATAATAAAATGTATTTTCCAAAACAATACATAATATATGAAACAGTAAAAATATAACATATATCTAAAGCGACGAATCGTATAATTACAAATAGGTAGTAACACGTCAATATTCAATTCCGAGCGACAAACGGAAAAACAAGCAGACACATTTGATCGATAACCTCAGCTGTGGAGTAAACAGTGACCACATCGTCAATTATCATATGGATAAGTAGGTACCTACATATTTTGTGCCAACATGCAGTCATGTGGATTTTATTTTCTCACATATCTAAGAAAGTTATTTTGATTTTGAAAATATATACTGTAGGCATTTTTTGTGATGATTACCCATCCGAATGTCGGTACAAATTTTGCTACAATATGGTAGCAATATTTGTATAGATTTTCGGATTGCGGAAGTACGATGATTTCATCATACTCCATACTTCATATTTATATTTCTATATAATATAATATGTTCCGATAGATGTAGTGTTTAAGACCATTATTTTAACCAAAATTTACAACAACTTAACAAAGACTTAAAAATAATCCGTTAAAAAAATAACGTCCGTTAGAAAAATAAATAATCTCAACTTTTTAAAAGAAATCTTTGTATGACATTTTAATTTATAGCCATTTTACTGAATAAATTAATATTTAAAAAATAGGGAAATCCGTTTGTTAAATGTGAATGAACTTGTTATGTCCGATTTATACAATTAATATTTTGTGAATAACCTAAACGACTAACCAATTTTGATTTAATTAAGAATATCCTCAATTTACCTGAATCATGATGCCCCTACTGTTACAGATTAAATTGGACAAACAGACCGAAATGAGATTTATTTGTGTGGATACCCTATGTGTGTGTACCTACGTGAACAGCAATTTGGTCGTCATTTAAATTGGTTGGTTAAGTTCAACAACCGGCTGGCTATGTTGTTACTGTAATCATAGACAAATGACGCTATATCGCAAAAGGGGTGAGCAGAGGTGTATTGCACTTTCTATTTAACGGATTATTTTTAAGTCTTAGTTTATAGTCAACGAGTCTATAGCCATCTATTACGTATAGCATAAGATAACGTGCTGCTAAAATATGCTACACAACCGGGGTACCAAACCTGGAACCTCTTAATCAGTCACAGATTTGAGCCACTGGACCAACGGGTGAGTCAAGCACAATAGTCGCATTTAACCACTGCGCCACCAAGGCCTCATTATTATATAATTATTTAACCTATTTAACCTCAAACGTTTCTTAATCGATACACCCTATTAACATCCCATAGGGAAAATTACTTCTACTAAAAACCTTCCCTAATTCTGTTCAGATCGTAAAACCCATACGACTAATAAATCCCGCAGCCGGTCAATTCGGACAATAACCGAGCAATTTCCGAAATACCTTCTGTTTACCGTGACATACGATTGTGGACAATCAACAACAAAAGCGTTCAAATTTAGTGTTCTGGTGGTTCTGCAGCGGTATTGTATGTGACTGCTCCGCATGAGGTGTCAGGTTCGAACCCGACCCTGGGATCGATCCCAGGGTCGGGTAAATTGTTAGTGGGTTTTGTCGACTATGTAAAAACACGAATACTAATCGCGGAATTCTCGGTTTGATTTCTTTATTGGTTAGTGTTATTTAGGTGATCGAATTTTATGTATCAGGTGGTATTCAGCGGTAGTGTAAGCGATTGCTTCGCATAAGATATGAGGTTCGAACCCTGGGTCAGGTCAATTGTTATTGGAGTTTTCTGTCATCTGTGAAATAACACGAATACTGATCGCAAAGTGGTTGGTTTTATTTCTTGATTGTTTAGTCTTATTTGGTTTTCGGTATATGATAGAGAGGCGATCATATAAACTGTCCATACAAGGCGTAAGCCACACATATCTTTGCATCTATCGTAGAAACTTAATTATAAATTAGGGAAAAGACTTGTTATGGGTTGTCTTTTTCCTCGTTTATAATCAACATTCTATCTTAGCATGGGTGATGCTTTTAAATAATTCTTAATATAGTAATTATTTAAACTTATTTAACTCTTGTTTTAATGAAGAAAAATATGCGGTATGTTCATGATGTTTTTTCTGTCCCACTCAATGGTTTTCAAGTTGTGTGAAGACCAGACTGCACTAGACTAGCTTGTTGCCCATTTTTTTAACCTTCCAAGGTGTGCCAACTCGCTGCCTAGAAAAGTGGATAGGAAGCTGGAACCGACCATTTTTCGGTGATAACTTGGTATACCATAGCCTAACCAATCAAACAGAGATTAATAACGAAACAGAATTTTAGAATGCTTTTAAATAATAACTAATAAAATATATGTAGGTATATGTAATAAAAATACACTTTCCATCTCAGCGATTTATATATGTAATTCAAAGCGTCAGACTAGCAATAAATAATTAAATAAAATTTACCTGTTAAAAATTCAGCTATCCAACGAAACATGAAATTCATAATTTTTTAAATAAATTACTGGCACCACGCCGCAAAATCGTGTTTGAAATAGCAATGTAACGGCGCGCCGTTACATTGCTATTTCAAACACGATTTTTCGATAAAAAGGTTCATATAATATTTAAATGTCATGTTTTGTCAACTGGAAATACTTTATTAATAATTTATTTATTTATTTATTCAGTAAAACATAAGCTAACAGTTTACAAAACCAAGACGCTTATATCTATACTATAGAATTTGATCATCACAATATATTACATTTATTATCACAATATTACATAACATGTCATAGAAAATAATGTCAAAGAAAAGAATATTACATAATAAATAGGCATTTTAATCCATCATTATTATTATTTCCAATTTAAATATGATATAACATTATTATTTACAACACTTGGTGAGTCGAAAAATATATCTGCACCTGGATTCGTCCGAAGGAAATTGTTGATGAGCTTAACAGCTGTGCCAGTGGGAGTGTTGTCTGCAAGGCGTGAGGACCAGACGGGTGGATAGGAGAAGAGCGTATGTTGTCGCCTGCCAATGCCACGCATATATTGGTTAGGCACATAGAAATAAATGTTCTCTCTTACTGCAGGGTTGTCTACTTTGTTTTTGATTAGTTGATAATAGTGCATTATTAACTCTCTTCTAAATTGCAATGTATTCAGGCCTACCATCCCTGACACAAACATCGACGGATATAGGAATGGATAGTATCCATACTGGCGTTTGAAGAGGTACCTAGCAAACTTTCGTTGTATTTTTTCCACCATCATTGTATAAAGGCTTTCCCGGGGATCCCAAACAATAGCATTGTATTCCAACTTACTCCGCACATAGGCATTATACAATAATTTTATAACATGGATATTTTTAAATTGATACGATGTTCTCATCACAAAACCTAGACATTTATTTGCTTCTTTACATATTTTAATGATATGCTCGTGGTAATTTAATTTAGCATCCATGATTATGCCTAAATCGCGAATTGAAACTACGCGCTCTAATGCAGTGCCTGCTAGCTGGTATGTCTCTGTAATTGGAGTACGAGACCGAGAAAAACTTATTACTTTGCATTTTGAACTATTAAAAGACAATTTATTTTTTTCACTCCATTCTACCACTACGTCAATGTCGCTTTGTAGTGCTACGCAATCTTCAACACCACTTATTGAGAGGTACAGTTTTAGGTCATCAGCGAACATTAGGCATTCTGCTTTTGAAATGACTTTAGGTAAGTCATTGATCATAATTAAGAATTGGGTAGGACCCAGGGTACTCCCTTGACTTACTCCAGAGCGAGTAAAGTATTCTTGGGAGATATACCCTCCTGTTCTAACAAACTGCTTGCGATCCCTTAAGTAACTGGCCATGAATTGTAGAAGTGGTGTTGTAAATCCCAGAGAAGCAAATTTTGATATAAGAACATCGTTATCAACTAGATCGAATGCCTTTTTAAAATCGAAATATGCTGCATCGACTTGGCAACCCGATTTGACTCTGCTGTTCACGTAATCTGCAAATTGGATATGGTTGGTTAGAGTAGAGCGTCCAAGCCTAAATCCATGCTGACAATTATCTAATAGGGGGCCTGATTTGTTTTGAAATATACATATTAATAATAGATTCAAATATCTTTCCAAATACTGATAATACTGCAATTGGCCTGAAGTTAGTGATATCGATAGATGATCCACTTTTAGGTACTGGAGTCACCCTGGACACTTTCCATCTTGAAGGATAAATACAATGCTCAAGTGACAGATTAAATATATACAATAAAGGTAATTCCAAAACACGCAAGCAGTCTTTTACTAAAAATGTAGGAATATTATCAGGACCGTATGCTGACGTTGTTTTGAGACGCTGCACCGCACGTCGCAAGTCCGTAACTCTGATCTGGTCTATACTAACCGTGGATATAGAATCTACGTTAATTGCACCACGCTCAGCAGCCTTTACGTCTAATAAAGGAGTAGTATCATGAAAGATTGAACAGAAATAGTTAGCAAACGCGTTAATAGCTTCTTGTCCCGTTATTATTTCATTATTAAGTATGTATTCATTACTTCGCGACATATTTTTTCGTTTATCCTTCACATATTTCCAAAAATTTCTGGGCTCAAGGGCTATACTACTTTCTGTCTTCACTATATATTCTTTGAATGCTATTTTAATGAGTTCTTTTACTTTGGTTCTGTAGTATTTAAATAATTGTTTGTTAAATTCTAATCCAAAACTTTTATATTTTTTCAAATTAAGATATTTTAGTTTAATATAATGTATTATTTCTTTTGTATACCATTTGGGATATACGTATTTATTACTAAAAGCTACTATTTTATGAGGGACTCTAGCACTGATAACATTGTCAAGTTTATCATAGAAAATTTCAACAGCCCGGTTAACATCCTGTTCACTTAAAAGATCGGTCCAGTCTATGTCTGTAATGTCAGAATACAAGCCATGGAAATCTGCTCTACAAAAATTCCACTCAGAACTTAAGTTTAATTTTTGCTCAGGTGTCAAAGATGTTGGGATATTGTTAACAGTATTATTAACTGGTAGTGAAAGTAGTATCTCTAGCGGGGGGTGGTAAGCATCCATAGGAACAAGTGGTTCAATGTCTGATGTCACATTAATTCTGTTAGTGTCAAGAGTAGTCAGTACGAAATCCAGAATGCATCCATAATTATTACAAATGTCGTTACATTGTCGTAGTTTACAGTAATCTAAAAAATTATGAAATTGAGTTTTAACAGATACATTGCAAGACTTCAAGTTAAAATCTCCAACTATCACAAATGGATAATCTGAATAGGTGTCGACAGCATTTTCTATACAACTTAAAACATCTAAATATTGTTTGTCAGTATAATTAGGTGGTAAGTAAACAACACATACTAAAAATTTTACATGTTTTACCGTTAGAATAGCAAACAATAACTCTTTATCATCAGTTTGATCGTCTAAATTTGAAATTCTTTTAACAGTGATATTACTCTTCACAGCCAAAAGTACACCACCCCATCCGACATCACCCGCACGATCCTTCCTCAGCACAGTATACTCTGGAGGGAACAGCTCAGAATCGTATACAGAACTATTAAGAAACGTTTCAGTGAGGATGACAAGATCACATGATATTGCACAAATATTATTAAAAAAAGTAATAGTTTTTGTACGAAGACCTCGCACATTTTGATAGTACAAAATTATTTTTTTATACAAGAGTTTTTTTTTATTACATTTAGTCTTTCTTTTGCGGGTCATTCTGCGCGAGAAAAAACTTAACACAATCTACTTTGGGCTTAGTCCTAATAATAGACGGCAACATGCTTATAAGTATTATAAATGGTCCCCAACAATATTTAAAACTGTTTTGCTTAAGTGGGTTTGATGCCAATACACATATCACGCTTATATTCCTGAAAAGGTGTAATTTTCCAGGTGTTACAAACATTTTCCACCAGCTCTAGATTCAGGTCACCGTAATAGAGAGCGACTCACTTTGAACCCAAAAAACACGTAAAAGACCGTAAAAATGTTAGTTGGAAAAGCGACGGTGATGACACGGTGTATCAAGTTTGTAAACTTAAGTCCTGCTTCATGGATTCCCTATTTTTATCAAAAAAAAAAATATTTCTATATTGCCTACTTTTCAACAAAATAAGCTTAACTCTGCGTATAAATAGTATTAAATTAAGGTAGCGCGATTCATTAATATTATTTACAATATGTAGAGGTGTATATCGTAAAAGCACGATGTTGCGGGTTTAAGCCCCCTGTAAAATGGTAATCTTCTTCGCCTACTTGTTGTAAAATATAAATCTCATGTAATATCGTGCTCTTCCCAAACGGCATATATACCGCTAAGTAACTGAGTGACAAAGACCCAAAAAACTAAACAAAATATATCTATACCTTTTATAAACTCTTTATAAAATAGCAATTATGAGGTATAGAGGACTTACTTTTATTCGATACTGCGCTTAGTATACATAGTCAATGTCCTATCCTTGTTAATAAGCTCTCTTTGTGCTAAATTTAGCCGTGAAAACGTTACCAGTCAGGTAGCATACATAACATTCTAGTTTATACTGATATACGAAAGTAATAGAGATCATTTCGCATATTAGTATATACAAGTATAGATAATATGAGCAAATAATTGTTACTATTACTACAAAAAGAAGCGTCACTCACGTAGCAGTACATTTGGCAGTACTGCAAAACCAACGTCATTCGGTTGTCACGGCTCGCGAGTAAACGAAAAGAAGTCGTTGCCCGCGTGATACGTTCAGCCAGCCATAATTATTCCAGTACTTCCGTGAAGTGTTTGGGGTGTGATATTAATCGTATCAATATTTATCTTCATAGACGATAAAATTATGAAACCCACAGTATCTAGTTATAATTAAATTAACAATTTTCTTGAAATAAAGTCTTCAAAGTAAACACTCATGTTATGTTTCATTAGCATAAAACACCTTTAATCAAAAACTAAAATTTAAAAGAAACGATGTTATTATAACGTAGTCTTTTAAAAAAGTTTAACAATATTTCAACTAAAATTTTACATGCCTTTTTTAATTAAAACGTTTTTTTAAGTAAATTGCTCGCGAATGTACTAAAACAAAATAAGGGTGTGGCCATACAATGAGCGATGAGCCCCCTAAACTGGCGTTGATATATCGCGCTGCGATTGTAGCGATGCGGCAATAAAAACGCATAGATTAACAACAACAAAATAATAAAAAGCAATCTGTTATGTTTAAAAGTTAGAGGACACTAAGTTATCAACAATGGAAAATGGAGGGTAATACGTTCATTGTTTACGATTGAGTGTTTTGGGTAAACATCTGTGCTATTTCATATGCGTTATTTATTTGTGTTGAGTCGCCATTTTGGGTAGTGTTGCTTAATTATAACTAAAACCAGTCTAGTCAAGCCTTTGGCTGCAATCGAAGACATTAAAAGTACTACTACTTTTTGGGTTATTTGTTTATGTATTTCATAAGTGTTGAAATTATACTTGTTGTGAGAACAAGTATATTTGTTTTTTTATGTAACATCATTAATTTTACTATTTGCCTCGTAATTCAAGGCATAAAATATAATTAAAAATATAATCCTAACTAATATTATAAATGTGAATGTGAGTTTGTTTGTTACGGTTTCACGCCTTTACTACTCGATTGATCATAATGTATGTAATTAAGTCTTTGTCAGGGGTATAAACAAGAGCATAGGGTACCTTTCATTGAAAATAGTGCTGTTCCTACGGGATAGAAAATCCACATTTACGCGAGTGAAGACACGACCAAAACCTAGTAATTAATAAAAATTAAGTGTAATACTTCATTCTTAATCAAATTAAATGTATGTGGTTTGCCCTGTAAGTTGTTTGTCCTGTTTGGGGATCGAACCCCTGCTCCTACGGTGACCCGGCCACCTAAACTACTATACCATGCCAGTCGTGCGTGCTATCTCCACCAGTAGCACTATAGCAAACCAGCGCAATTTTACTAACGGACAACTAAGTTACTTCAATAATTAATTAAAGGTGGCAGGAGTTCGGGCAACGAATTACCGACTTTTATATTAAGTTATACGTAACGTAACGAGTTACGGGTTCGAAGGGGTCACATATTAATGAAATAGTTTATCCCTTTGATGGGTAATTGGGTGAATTGAATGTTCCCCGTGATTTCCGTCATAGTTCTTTGTTCATTATTTGGACGGTACTCTAGGCAATACTGGAAGATAATTTATAAAACGGAAGAAGTATTATAACGGCTGGTAATTAATTGCCTCGGTAGCGCAATACAGGTGGTAGAGAATATGGTTCCTGAGCGATAAACAGACTGCTCGGATGGCGTAGTGGTTCAAGTGGTCGCCTCGCCACTGCCGCCGTGACGAGTGTTGCGGGTTCGATCCCTACACGGGACAAACATTTGTGTGATTCACAAATGGTTGTTCCGAGCCTGGGTGTTCTTTATGTCCGTTGTTTGAATGTTTGTAACGTATTACGTAACACAGGAATTATGCCTAGTGCAGAAGTTTTATTACAAAAAAGCACTATAGCACTTTGACAAACCTGATACGAAATTTTATATAACAGGGTGGGGATGGGGACAGTGCCCGTGTAGACCCACAACATCCGGCGCATTGCCAGTGGTGAGACGGCCATATAAACCACTCCGTCATTCGTACAATCAGACCCATCATAGATTGTACATAAAATAGTTGTTATAAGTTGCTAAACACTATTCTAAATACGTGAAAATGCCGAATAAGAACCCAATTTATGTCCAATTTCTAGTAATTAGTTAAAAAAACTGTGTTGCATTTACGCACTAAAATTAAACTACATTTATGACTTTACCGCAGTTTATTCAGCTATTATAAATTGATTATACATTTATATTGATGTTTGGGTAATCGTTATTTAACATTTGAAGTAAACTTTGACAATACGGCGTATTTTTACGGTTCTGAAGAAAGTTCTGGCAAAAATAAACATCAATGTAATTACATAATTAATTTCAGTACAAATTTAATGTTTATTGGAATTTCTAAATAGTTTTAACGAAAATTGGCTCTCAAAGGTCGCCATTACTAATTAAATTTGTTGTTACCTTGATAAAAATTTACGAGGGTCTTATTGTATATACAAAGTTTAAATTAGTTGCTACAGTAAAAAAAAAATATTAGTAGATATTTTACAACGGAAAATTTAAAACTAATCATAACGTGTGTAGAATAAGGCAAACTCTATATTATATCTAAAATTAGGCAGGAATCCTTTGTATCCCTAAAAATAGGCATGCCTTACGTATTACAACAATAGTACTTACGGTACTGTGTTACAAAACGCTTCATATGTCGAATTATTTTCCAATTCCGAGAAAAATGGCATAGATGTGCATCGGCACAGCGCTGCACGATATTATTATAAAACAAAAAAATAATTAGGCCTATATTTAGTCCTAAAGCCAGCCAGATGGGGCAGTGACCCAGTGTGGCGAACTATGGCCTAACCTTTCTCACATTGAGAAGAGGCCTGTGTCCAGCAGTGTGACAGTTTGAGGACAAAAAGGTTTATATTATTATATTATTATTAGTCCTAAAGGATTGAGCATATACATACTCTAGCTCTACTCACTTAGCTAATTTATTTAATCAAAGATATTTCTTCAATACTCAAACTCCAAAACATTGTGGCGCAATATGTCCACTATAATGTCCTCCTGACCAAATTTCCGTCACGGCGGCCAATCTTAACGGAGAATGGCCATCGGCACAGAAGATATTATAGTTCAAAAGTGTGTGCGCAAACACAAGTGCACTCTCTGTTCCCTAACTCTCATGATCCGATGGGACGAATAATCCGACACGACCGGAGAGAGATCAGGCGCAGGACCAACGGCTTTACGTGCTTTCCTAGGCACGGGGGTGTCTAACACTGCCAACTTCCTAACTCCGGGCTCGTATTGAGATTTATTAACAGGAAAACCCAATAACTTTTTTGTTGGCCCGACCCGGGATTCGAACCCGAGACCTCATGCATAACAGTCGCATTCACTACCGCTGCGCCACGGAGGCAGTTGTGTCCACTATATTAGCCGTTCGAAGCAACAGAAGTGCATCGGTGCAGCGCTGCGAGTTCTTATGATTAAAGAGAAATGTCGCGATCGATCAGCGCAAATTGGCTGATCACACCAACGCCGACAAGTAGCGTTAACAGATAAAAACAAAATGAAAAGTTGACTTAATTTTATGTATTATATTTGTTCTTCGTTTGTCTCGTGGTATTAATCTTTGCTTATTCTCATAGCTGATTGAAGTTTTAGGTTCAATTAACGGGTTACTTTGAAGTTAGCTCATCTATCTTACGTTAGACGCAAACGCATCAGTTGAACTAATTATTATAATTAATTTTACCAGCAAGATCGTGTATTTTTGTAACTGTTACCATACGTGTTACAAAAATAAATTACCCATGATCTTGAAGATAGGAATATTCTTCTAAACTGCACTAAGCCAGCGTGGTGTATTAGTGCACGCTGGCAGACCTTTAGTGAGATACTACACTGAGAGCAGGCTCGCTTACAATATTAAAGCTAGGGCTCTGCTTTGCAATTTAATAGCAATAGAGCGAGATATTAGATAATAGTAGAGCATATTCATGGCTTCTTACTTGAATATAGATTAAAAGAGCTACCTAACACGCATAAAACAAAATAAAGTAGTAGCCTGAATAATTTCTTATTAACTCTGATAAAAATACAAAAAATAGACATATTAGTACTTCCTCTGCAAACCGTACACTGAATTGGAGCGCAACGACTACACCCAACAATATAGTTAGCAGAACAATATGACCATTTGCCATCTGGCGTTCAATAATTAGCACAGGTGTGGCAAATAATTGGCACCTATACCACTCATTGGCATACTGGCAATAGCTGAACTTATCGTGAACTGTATGCGGCTGTAAAGTGCAGGAAATTGGACGAAATTTACGTATGAAAAGCAGATGTAGCTAGTTCGCCTGAAATAACTATTGAATAATCCTCTAAGGGGTCTGCGACGGTACATTGTTGGAATATTCACGGTAGTAGTCTTCATGGGATCGTTAATGATAAGCTGGTAAGGGATTTTAGAAGCGGTCGTTTTTTGGATGGGTGATCATTTTGTTGTGTTTATATTGAGCGACTGTAATTTTTTTTTAAATGTTTCACATAACATAGTATTGTATCAACTGAAAAGTATAATTGCTTGGCACTGACTATTCACGCCGTAGTACGTACGTAGACGCCATCCATTGACGGGACTGTAGGTAAGTGATTCCATGTACAAATTGATAGATTGTCGTCTGCGAGTCTTTTTATTTAATCATTTAACTACTAAAACGTTTGCGTTTTTTAAGGTAAGTGATCATATTAGACTGAAGTCTTAAGAATACTTTGGTATTATGACATTCATCGAAAACAAAGTTGACAAAATTGCTTAGTAGGCGTTTCGGCCGTGGCCGTATAACCTATGTGTATCTTAAAACTAACAAAATTCTGGCCTCATACCAAACCAACTGTTCCAAATTAAACAATAAACACTATTAATCTACCAACTCAGCTGTATATTACCATAGAAACTAATTAAACAATTAAGATGACTAATATGTTTCGTAACTCGGAGATATTTTAATTGCTTCCGAAATTTATTTCTGATAACTTGTTGGTTCTTCGCCTGTTCCCTTTATTTACGACTTCCCGCTCTTTGCATGCGTGATAATATTTTAAAAGATAATCTTGTAATATAAAAGTATATAAATTTTCGGTTACAATGGCGGTTTAGTATTGTAAGTAAGCTTTAGGGTGTTGGATATTTATTGTCTAATTTAAAGCACAGAAACGGTGTTGGCTCAGGGGTTTGGTTATCAGGATTGCGATCGGAAAGGTTCGGGTACAATACTTATTGTGAGGGAAGGATAGATATATTTATTGCTGTATTGCACATTACGTAAACTATTTGACAACACCGATAGTGCAGTGGATTATGTAAACACTTGACCCTCAGTGCGTCAATTGTTGTAAGTTTCATCCCCGCACGCGACTAGAATGTTTTTCTTTTCTTTTTTTATTGCCTTTGGTGGCAGACGAGCAAGTGGCCCACCTGATGGAAAGTGGTAACCGCTGCTCATGGACTTCAGCAATGTCAGGACACAGCAAAGCCGCTGCCTACCGTGAAAGAAGAACTCTCTTTAAACCTCGTTTGAAGAAGTACATATCATAGCGCTCGGAAAACACCGAAGCAGGCAGTTCATTCCAGAGCTTGCACGTACGTGGGAGAAATGATCGCTGAAAGCGTACAGTCTTGGATTTGAACGCTTCCAGGTGATATGGATGAAACCTGCTTCGTTGTCCAGTGGTACGGAGATAGAAAGGGGTCGCTGGTACCAAATCAAACAGTTCTTCGGAGCACTCCCCGTGAAAGAGTCGGTAGAACACGCAGAGAGACCCAAAGTCTCTCCGTTGCTCTAATGACTCCAATCTATCCGTGAGATTGGGATCATCGACGATTCGAACTGCCTGTCTTTGTAGGGAGTCAAGTGGGTCGAGCTGGTATTCAGGGGCCTCTGCCCAGAGATGTGAGCAGTACTCCTCGTGCGACCGGACCTGTGCTTTGTAAAGCACAAGACGTTGACCTGGTGTGAAGTACCGCCGCGCCCTATTCAGTACACCCATCTTTATGCTTGCTAATTTAGTTTTGTCCTCCAAGTAACTCCCAAACTGGACTTTATTCGAAATCTGAACTTTACTACTATTTAAGCTATATATTTTTAATTAAAACTATTTATATTTAAGTTTACACTTTGCCCAGACGTTTCGATTGCTTTACAGCAGCCATGTTCACGGGGAGACTAAGATGGTAGTTGTCCCAACGTTCTGAAGTGCACCTAGTTATTTCAAAGTACCCGAACATAATTTAATCTTTGGTGTTTCTATTTACGCAGAATGAGCTCAAAGTATCATGAAGTCTAGCTGTGTTTTGCTTCTTCTTGGGTTTGACTATTTGAATGACTGGATCCCAAGCTGGTGGTACATTCCAACCATCCTCTCCATTGAAATAAGGATGTTTTATAATTTCAATAGCCTCGCGAAAAATAAATTATGTAATAACAGTGTTTTAAAGTAAAATAAACAACGCGACAAAATCCGTATAAAGTGTTTAATTTCAATGTATAAAATTCGCGTAAACATAAGACAATATTAAATACCGAGACGTATTACCATACACACACTACCATAATTAAATAAATTTCTACGAATTCATTATATTCGTAGGCACTCGCCCAAGCAATGTAACTTCAGTAACTAAGCGTTCAATTTGAGCTTGCAACCCTATTCCACGAAGCCACACTAGCTAATTTCATTAGAAGCAAATGCAATAAAAATATATACTAATTAAACTTTGATTATGACAAGAAGCTTCCCAAATGCAAGACAAAGTGACTCGCAGCGCTACTTGAAAATGGTCCCTTACATAATTATCTGAAATGAGATTATTTAATGGTATTGAACTTATCAATCACGCATATAATAAAATTGTAACTAGTCGATGTCTGTACATAAGAGATATTTAAGAAAAATAAATATGAGTGTCCTTCTAAAAGCTATATAAGCCAAAACACTTGTTTTTATTATTGTAAAAACAAGTGTTTTGGCTTCTATAGCTTTTACTTTTAGCTACAGTACCTACTCGAAAATTAGTCTATGGATTGGATTTGAATTTCGGCAATATAACATACTTCATTTACTTCCCTTATATGTAATATCAAAATAAGCCACCGCAGGCAGTGGCAGGATTTAGCTAGTAATACTATAGATGAACCATCTCACACTGAGACAAGACTCGGCTCAGTAGTGGGACAGTTTAGATACGGGGCTGATATTATTATATTATCGATGTTAGAGAATATAAAGTTATATTGATGGTTGGAACAGATTTAGTGATCCAAATCGTTCTACGTTTTACACATGATTGAGTGATTTAGTATTTGCCACATAGATTGACCATCTCCTCATGAATTTACTCAGGCTACGGGCTAGTTCAAACATAAAACATGCAACCCAATACATGAAACAAATACTGGGTGATATATTAAAAATGCCGTTTCACTGCGTTTACACTTTTCACTTTTATTATATGCGTGATTCATAAATTTAATAAGCGCTGACAAAGATAGACGTGCTCGTTAACAATATTTAATAATTACGATTTATAAATTGTGACCTCCTTTAGTTGTAACATTGCTGAGTGATGCATTTTGGTTACCTACATTTTGTGCATATTTTCGTTAACAATGAACACTTATGTATATGTAAAGTGATATAATATGTATTATACTATGGAAAGTAGTCCGTGTAATAAGAGCGGGCTAGTGCGCCCCGCGGCTTCGCCTCCCTCTAACTCTGACATCATATCAGATATCGCGTCCACATCTGAGATCCAAAAATGGATGTCATCCGTCGAGCAGCAATTAAATGATGTTTATTCTATTACCGTGGACAGTTAACTCAATTCGGACCAGAAGATGAAAATTTCAAACCTGTGTCGAAAAATTGGCCATAGCACCTCACAAATGGCAGTCCTGTACCAATCGCTAAAACAGAAAGTGCTTCAAGTTTCTAACACAGTAGATACCCTACAAGAAAAATGCGATCTAACAGAACATCTTTCGGAGCTCAAGCTTACCATCCAGGATACCCGTACTGAAAAAGTCTCTTATGCGGAAATGATTAAAAAGGGATCAAATAGTTTCGTCCGGCCAAATAATCTCAGCTGTGTGGCAATATATCCCCGTGACATATTAAAGACCAGTGTTGAAACGAAAACTCTTGTACAGAAAATTATTAGTCCGGAGGAAATGAAGTTGCAAGTTCGTGGGGTTCGCAGAACTAGAAATGGAGGAGTTATTATCAGCACAGAAACTAAACAAGACGCAGAAAAAGTTAAGCAGGCAGTCTATCTCTCTTTGTCTGGTCTTACAGTTGACGAACCCGCCAAGCGTAAACCACGGATTGTGGTAGTTGGTGTACACACTTCTCTGTCCGAAAATGAAGTATTCAGCTGTCTCTTCGAGCAAAATATAGCCGATAAGTTTCCATCGATGGATCTGAAATCATTTGTGTCTTCAATTAAATTAAGCCACAAATCGGGCAAGAAAGATGCTCCAACCTGCAACTACATTATTGAGGTACCGGCTAACATAAGAAAAGCTTTAGTCACACAGGCTAGACTTTTTATACATTGGACGTCCTGCCCCGTGAGAGATTTTACACTAGTTACAAGATGTTACAAATGCCATCAGTATGGTCACGCAGCGAAATCTTGCAGAGAGGTTACCCATACGTGTGGACATTGTGCCGAAGCTGGACATTCGATGACCGAATGTACAAAGAAGGAAGATGCCCCTAAATGTGCTTCATGCTCTCGTTTTAAGAAGCCTAGCAAACACAAGACGGGTGAGACTGATTGTCCAGCCAGAAAACAAGCTGAATATAGGTACATAAACTCAGTAGATTATGAGGGTGCCTAGATCGTCGTTTATTTATATTTCATCACTCACTACTACTTAGCTTAGATTCCCATTATTAGACATATCCTATGTTTATTTTATATACATTATAGGTATATGTCAATTAATATTTTAATACAAAATTATATAAATAAGTAGTATTATTTTCATTGTAATAGTAACTTATTATAGAACAATCTAAATTTGTTAAATATTGTTATGAATGCCTTTCCTATTACACTACAATAGCACATAATTATCGCCTGTGATACAGGTATAACCTAGTACAGGCGTCCAAAGTAATGTATCCTATTTAAAGTATTTTTTTTTTTATATTTGTGCCAACTTAAACTTAATAAGCAATTATTAAACAATATTAAACTGGCTTTCAGTACATTGTTATGCCCTGGAAACGTCATACTCAAATGATTACTGTATACAATGTCGGAATTACGACAGCATTTCCAACTGCCTATAACAAAACATGCAGTCGATATTCAACTTTAAAGATAATTGTTTATGAGGTTTAAATTGGAATGGTTGACTAGAGAAAGATTTTTGTTAAAAAAAGTGAATACAAACACTTTTGGATTGCAAAGTAAATTGGTAAATGAAGTGATGGAGAGTCATCAATAAATACGTGAATGTTTTTGCTCAAGTTTGTTTTTTTTTGTGGAGGACTTAAACGTAGTGCTTTGTGACTTTTATGGTCGTTTGTGTTTAAGAGGTACTTTGCTACCAGTAAAGGGAGAATTCTTTGTTCCTTGCACTGGCGACGATGTAACAGATGGATTTCATTCTAACTTTTATTTGTTCTCAAAGATTTGTGAAGTCTACCAACCCGCACTTGCTAGCGTGGTGGACTGTGGCGTAACCCTTTTCATACATAGAAGAGGCTCGTGCCCAGCAGTGGAACAGTTTAATCTGTTCCACTGCTGGGCACGAGCCTCTTTTCTTTTTCGGCGGCCTTTTTCCTCTATCTCTTCATAAATTATATCAGCCCTGCTTTGAAAATTAGGGCTGACATTATTTATTATTATAATTATACCCGCAACTTCTCACGCGTGGAATTAGTAAGATGTAGTCTACTGTACTATCTATATTTTTCCTTCTTAATACTCGAGTTTTAGGTGGCGCGGCGTACCGTGACGTAACACGCACCAAATTTATTTTTTAGTTTAGCCTTCTGCAATATAACTGTGAAAACAGCATTCAACTTCGTGCAGCAGTTTTTGGGTGATGTGCCTACAAACATTCAGACAAAAATTCTAAATGAAATTGTATCTATTATAGTACATATATCCTCATATATATTTTTTTAATATCTCCCATGTACAGGCATCGACCAATATATTTGTATACACACACGCAATAGATTTTGTATATTTTTTTTATTTTTTTTTTATTTTTTTTATTAAGGTTTACCAACAGTTGTTACAGATATAATATAGATCGGAACATACAAGTATTTGTGTCTTAAATCTAACTGCACAACCAATTACAGGTAAACACCACATGCAAAAAGTTTTCTGTATCAACATCTATTACTTATATAATTTTAATATACTTATATATATGTACTTAAATTCTAGATAATATTATATACTTAATTACTATTTATCATATTTTAATACATTTCACTTGTCTGACAAACGTCGATACTGTATCAGAATGGACGTCAGCCAGGTCGCTGCATTCGTTTATGAGTTTGCACATGCGGGGTATTGGCGAATTAACACCAAACACTGTATGGCGAAGAGGTGGAGCTAGGGGTGTTATAGGTTTGCGAGGTGGTCTACGGGGTACTCTAAAATTGAATTTATTTAATAGTTGTGGGCAGTCAATGTTGCCATTAAGTAGTTTATACGCGAACCTCAAATCCAATATCTCTCTTCGGGCTTCCAGGGTATTCATTTTGTAGTAGCCTAGTTTATCGAGGTAGGGGAGATATTTAAATTGCCTTCCCTTTGAGTACCCTAGGTGTCGGATAAACCTTTTTTGGACTCGTTCTATTCGCAGCGAGTGAGTCGCGTAGTGAGGTCTCCATACTACACTGCAGTATTCTAGGATGCTTCTTATAAGGCTATTATAAAGAAGTAATTTAGTTTGTGGGCGTTGAAATACCTTTCCATTGCGAATGACAAATCCAAGCATACGCTGAGATCGACTGATAATGTTGTCAATATGTGGTATAAATGTGAGTTTAGCGTCCAAGATTACTCCCAGATCCCGTACCACATTTACTTCACGTAAGGTCATTTCGTTTATTTTGTACGACGAATTTATTGTTTTAATTTTCCTCGTGAATTTTATGTGGTTACATTTCGAACTATTCAACGAGATTTTATTTTCATAACACCATACAGATAATCGGTCTATATCTGCCTGCATTAGGTTTACGTCCTGTTGAGATCTAATGACTTTTGAAATTTTTAAGTCGTCAGTAAACATAACCTATTTCGAAACCTAATTTTTAATCTTCATACCAACTGTTTCATAGGTAGTAAATTCGAGTGTGTGCATAGATTCTGTGTGTGTTGCGTCTTTGGGGGTTTCTTCACCGGGTTGCACAATGCCTACTAGACAGGTAGTAGCCTCCTATTTAATTAAGTAGGACCTTAAAATATGGCTGGTGAATTATGAGTGTATGTGATGCACCTCTATCTACCCTTCGTGGAACTATATATATATGTATGTATGTATGCATGTGATCATTTGTGATATTTTATAGATCTCGCTACAATGTACCAAAGTATGATACAATGTTATGAGACCTAAAACGATATCAGTTTTATTTATTTATTTGTAAGTTTAGCGAACAATGTATATATAAAAAGATGATTATTATATTTTATGTTTAAAATATTAAACAATGCTAGATAGCTGAAACATACGTACATGTGATACATAAACATATAGATACATGTGATATAAAAGTAACGAACGCTCAGTGGATTCATGTTATGATACAATAATAAATGTTTGATACATTTTGGATACAAATACTTTAAATAAAAAACCTTGTTAAGTGTACGTTCATTTACTGTTTATCACTTCACGTTAAACATAGGCCTGATTGAAAAGTAACAAGCATCATAACAGTCGGTAAATTTAATTAAAAGGTATGATTTAATCGATGTTGTAAGTTCCTGCAACTTTGTGTAAAATTATATGAAAATTATGTAGTAAAGAGAAACATCATTTGAATCATACCTATACATGCATTTATGAAAATATATTTTGGTAGCTCTTTACGGTGACTGTGATGGATCTGCGAACGTGAATGTAACGGGCGGGTTATTTTCAAAAAATCCTTAGCTTTTATCAAATTCTAACAATTGGCTATTATAGTTTATGTACGTGCTTTTATTTTTTTATACATATCTATCTTACCATTCTAAGATAGAGGTGACATACTATGTATGTATTTATGTTTTCATATATATCTAAATAGTTTATAACACGTATGACGATAGCCGCTTTATTATAAGGTCTGCTCGCTTTTGAAATTCGAGCTATCTACAAACCAATTTCATCGGAATCAGAATTGAAAACGTTACACACAGTTTATAATAATATACATACACACAACACCATCTAGCCCAAACTAAGCAGAGCTTGTGCTATGGGTTCTAGAAAATGGACAAACATACATATATACTTTTTTTTTGTATATACGTACATATAATACGTAGAAATACCCAGACCAAGACAAACACACGAATATTTGACTTGTGCGGGCATCGAACCCGCCTTGTGCGGGCATCGAACCCGCGACCTCAGGCGTGGCAGTCGGTTACGCTAACCACTACGCCATCGAGGCCAACTTTGTTATTTTTGAGTTACTTATTTATTATTTATTATTACTTACTTATTATTGAGTTATATTACTGAGTTACTTGTATCTATAAATTAATATAGACATTGGTTTCTCTATCGATTTCGCTCTATCATGCCATCGCCCCACCCCTTCTATGTATCAGCTACAACACAATAAGTAATTTAATCGAGCTATTCACTGCAATATAACATATTATCCACTGTGATCAACTATTACCTCTTAGATATATAACTTTCCCCACGCACCTGAATCGTGTTATTAAACACCTTACCCCAAACATCATCTACCACTCTACAAAATAAGATATTTCTCCGTAAAAAGGTGATGAGCATAATATTTTCCCCTACACACCATAAACCCCACGGGAAAGTAACCACATCATAACCGGTAACTTACGATATTGCGTAACATGCAACCGATCTTACTTCACCCCATAACTTACTAAAGTATCCATATATTCCACACTATTGCGAACATTCCCGTCACTGTCATTATGACGTATGAAGAATGCGGACAAATGGACAAGATTAGGGTGGCCCCGGTATTTCATTAATACGGATAATAGCCTTAAGGGTTTTATTTGTTTCTGCCACCCCTAGTTTGTTTGTAAGGATATAATGTTCTGTTATTAAGTATGGTTTTAGAAGTATATATTAAAGAGATAGATTATACCTTTATGTTATACTGCTGGTAGCGTATAAAACAACTCTTATGCACCATATATAATTATTAAACCAAGTGTAGTAAAAGAGTTGTTTTAATGCTTTCTTATGTCAATGTTGCAGTGGATGGAAGAATCACATCGACGATTAGGATGGATTAAGTTCTAAGTATTTAAAGGTTTCAATATATGTATGCTCCACTAATCAAAAGCTTAAAAATTTGCTATTAAATAAAACTAATAATACTTTGGTCAATTCGGCAAATGAACCCGACCTAAAATATTGTATTATTTTTCAAACATGATTTTAGGAGTATGACGATACCGTCTTATAATTTCCAATTATAATAAAATAATCTCATAATTAATAACAACATAATAAACGAATATATTGCTTATTAGCTTACTTGCGAGGTACATAAGGATTGTATACAGGAGCAATGCTTTATCCGAATATGGAGTTGGCAAGATACTGTTGTATAGCCCAACGGAAAAATGAATAGATACTCAAAGACACAAACTTATGCACATGCAAGCTTATACATTAAGTTCATTGATATAAAAACACATATTCAAAAACATACGCAACATACACAATATTAAATTACCACAAATTTAATTATCACCAATAAATTATCGGAACCAGTCCGATAAATTAATCCGGCGTGTCAATTTTAATATCATAAATGATCAACGGGGACCTAATATTAAAGCCCACTGTAATGCGGATATATGGCCGCTCTATCGATGACGTCAAACTAGTGTGGACTGTGACGTAAGCAATATTAATTATTTGATAATAGAATGGTATTGGGATTTAGTCGTTATTTACTATAGGGGATCCTTATTGAATTATAATGCTTGGTAAATATAATGTTGTGTGGTGCCGCTTGTTAAGGATTAATTGATGGTCATTGAACAGCGATTGAATTATAGCTGGTTGTTATACTGTTCATTATATAAGATTATTTGAAATGTGGTCTCATAAATCAATTTTATTATAAAATGTTTTGTTTTGATCAGATGATGTTGTATCGCGCCTGTGAATTACTGGGTTAGGCATACTTCCGGATATCTAGTACTTTACTATGCTATGGCCTATAAAGTAATAGCTTTCTCATTTGACTTAATTAGTAAACAAATATGGCGTCCTGGTTGCTGGAGACCCCATGTGTATGTAATGTCTTTCGATTTTAGGACGAAAACGGATATAGTCTGAAAGCAGAAGCTGAAAATTTTTATAGTAAAATATTTGTTTGCCAGATAAGTAAAATATTTACTATTGATATGAGTTGCAAAATACTGAAATTATATTTAATTGGCGATTTAGAAGAATGGCCGCGAGTTTCTACTTCTGTAACTTAGTAAACTGGCTTACCTATATTTTTTGACGTTCAAATGTGTTGAATGATTTTTGACTTCTGGCTATGAGTGACAATTTTTGGTGAAACTTTGCTGGGGAAGTGTACATTAATTATTGTATGTAATATGGTGCAGTGGCGTCTGTTTTATTTTTCAGTTATTTGCTGCAACAAAAAGCTTTCAAAGCAAAACTATTTGTGAAAACCACACCCAAAGTGCTTGTAAAGCGAGGTGGCAATTAATATTTTCAATTTGGGCATTAAAAGTCCACACTTTCAATGCCCAAATTCCCTAATCCCTATATCACTAAAGCCCCACTTTAGTGATATCTCGCTATCTCTTTTGCATTTTTACACTTAAATAGCGTTTATGTTACAATGTGCATTACGCAAATCGCGCATTCTTTCCTGTCATTTGACAATTGCCTCCTATACTAAAATTAAAAAGCTTTTAACTTATTAATTTTTCAGATAATTTTAATCAATTTATTTTTCGGTTCTACATAACTTTTTGATTGATATTCTAATTAATGCGAACTTGAGTTTGTTTGTTTGTTACGCTTTTACATGAACTTTCGCATACATGTTGTCAGTGTTACAGAAAAGGACATAGGGTACCTTTTATCCAAAGAGTACTACTACCGAGCGAGTGAATCCGCGAGCAAAAGCTAGTAATAAAAATATTAAGTCTATTACTCTATTGCAACTGCATACGAAACTTCAAAATCTATCTTAAGCTATTTATCAGAGCCTTTCTATAAAATAAGATCTATAAAATCGTATTACGTACATCGAAGAAATGAGTTTATAAAGTCGGCATCTAGTGGTGGCAATATTAGGTTTAGCAAGTTACTTGACTCAAGTTGTTTGGAGCTTAAGTCACGGCTTTTGTCCCGGCTTAGCTTGTGTCCCGGATTTCTTCAACATTTCTTACCTTTTAACTGTAAGTGCGAACTGCAAAGAAATATTTTAAGTTAATTTAGCGTAATCTATTTCTTTTTGTGTTGCTTTTTGATTTTATATTGAGTTGCGGTTTTAAAAAGATTAGTAAAGATAGTTGTAAATTCTATTAATTAAAAAGTAAATCTTGAAATGAGTTTCTTGCTAGTATCTTCTCATTAGTTCATTAGCCTTTTCTTGATTTTGGAACTAATATAAATAATTTAATAACATTGATCACTACACTCCAAAATTATTTATTCAATTTGGTTACAATGTAAAACTTATGAATATCAAAGTTAAGTTTATTAATGTACTTTTTTATCGCTGACAATTCGTTCATATATAAATATAATTTATTTTACTCTACCCGTGTTTTAAAATATATATATCTTTTACTTCTAAGAAAAATTTTATTTGATTTATTTGATATTCAATCCATTACATTCATAATATACATATATAGATGACATTAAAAGAAGCGTGTCAAAACGCGGGTCCATTATAACCCAATACGGCTCAAATTCACCCGGAAAAAAAACACATTTCTAAACATAATATTAGAACTCGGAGCGTTCGAATGCCTCTCCATTTGCCTTTGTATGTTTATTCCACGAAGATCCAGGTTCAGTGATCCGGATCTGTGTCCAGTCATATCGAAGGTACAATGAGTCCTCCTGACAGGAAACCAATAAGTCTATGATAATTTGCTCTGCGGTTGCGGTGTAGTGCAAATAAAATGTCGTCATACGAGGCTAGGATTCTATTTCATTAAAGAATTTGTTGATATACAAGTATATGAATCCTATTAATATGTCGAAAAGGGTAGGCAGAGGTATTACATCCACATTTTATCAGCTATGGTGTTAGGTCCAGTGAGCATATTGCTGTCTACCGGGCATAGTACCACTGATTCAGAGCCGCTATTGAATACCTATTTTGTGACGTAAAACACAGAAATACTTTCTTTTTTTTAGTTAAGGATTTCTTCCACCTGGGGATCGGTGGAAAGGTAAGCCGATTATATATCGGCTGACTATATTCCTCTCTTTGCTTACAAAAAAGCACATACCTGGGGAATAGAGCCTGAGTCTTCATCCCAAGCGATTCCTTCCACATCTGCACCCTTGCTTGTACCACGGCAAAGGATGCAGGTTAACAGAAAAAGCCATACGATTTGGCTTTTTTTGGAAACTCACCTCTCTGACTTACGTCGCAGTACCAACAAGGCATATTAGATATCGATAGACTCATGGCTGATTTATTAACTAAAATATAAATATATAACTTTTTTAATTAATTAAATTTATAAATTAAATATTATTACATTATCTACATATTAAAAAAGAAAATCTTGAAATAAACAAATGTTGGATGTTGGCACAATGGCGCAAATAACACCTAAACACGGAACAACAATTTTTCTATAGTTACGATGTTTTTAATTATTAAACAGAAATGTTCATCCCATTGTTCATCTGGGGATCTTACCCGCAACAAGCGCCACAGCGTCTGCACAAGGTGCCTATAAACTATCGCGCCATTCGTGCAGTCTATCTTTATAGCCACCCTAAAGCCACCCCTTGAAAACATGTATTGATAACTCGTTCCTTTTTCTTGACACGGTTACGACACGATGTGGAAGTTGGTTTAAGATGAGCTGCGAATTGGAAGGAGCGACTTGTCGCCACGATCGTGGCGGTAAGTCCCGTTTTTGAGGAGTGGCTGGAGAGGCGGCATGGCGCCCTCACCTTCCAGCTGACACAGGTACTGACTGGCCACGGTTGTTTTGGCCAGTTCCTGTGTCGTATACGCCGGCAAGAGACGCCCGGTTGTCACCACTGCGGCGACTGCCGCGACGTTATAGAGGACACGGCGCTGCACACTTTGGTGGTTTGCCCCGCCTGGGCATCGCAGCGCCGTGAATTGATCGCGGCAGTCGGATCGGTTGCCCTCTCGCTCCCGGCCGTAGTTCAGTCTATGGTCCGGAGTGAGAGGTCGTGGAACGCCGTCGCCTCCTTTTGCGAGGAAGTAATTTCCATCAAGGAGGCGGCGGAGCGGGAGAGGGAGCGTTTAAACCCTCTCCCCAACCGCAGAGCCAGGCGCCGGAGGGCGCGCGACGACCTCCAGCCACCCTGAGGTTTGACCTGGGAGTGGCGGGCTTTGTGGGCCTGCCCGCCATCCATTCAGCACCAGGTCCGAGAGGCGGCGTGCGTGTTCACACGCGCGCCTCTGTGTCGAGTCCGTCTCCCCCCTAGGGGGGAGACAGTAGGGAATTTTTGAGGGAGTCCTTTGGATAGGTCTCTTTGGGTAGTGGCCTGCCGTTTCATACGGCGGGCCGAAACCTCGGCGGGGTCGCGACCGCATGCGAAAGCGATTCGCGCGGCCCCGCCGATAGTGGTTTTGTTGAGGAACACCGTGGTAGGTTTAGTCGGTATTCCGGGAGGTACATTGTTTCTTTTCCATCTTCTTTTACCCCGGCGAGTCCGACATAATCCGTCCGCCCACCCCCGCGGAGGGATATGCGTCATTGCATTCCCCCAGGCAAAAAAAAAAAAAAAAAATAAGATGAGCTATAGATAGAGAGTCATATCATATATATTTCCAGAAGGTGAAGACAGTGATGTTTTACATATCGTGAATATCGTTTTTAAGTCGCACGCTTTCTATTATGTGGGGGATCTACTTTGCATATTTCCATATTCCTATCTGATATTGAGATCATAGTCAGTACTCTAAAGATCGGACAATAACATTTGCACAAAATAACAAAAAAATTAATATCGTCGTCAAATTTACATATCATGGATGTATAAATTTTAACAAAAGACAATCCATGATGAAGTATTTAAACTTGTTACTTTGAAAAACCGTGTCGTCGCTCTGCCAACTGATTTATTCATGATCTGATGTCAGAGATTGAATTTGCCTCCATGTTTTGCATCTAATAAAGGGTCTATCTAGGCTTATTATATAAAAAATTGGTACAACTATTTGTGGATCACATAATGTTTTGTTCTATAATTGTACCAGATTTTATAAAATAAGCTTGAAATATAATATTTCTTTACAAATACATTAAAATATTAGACCTATACAAATGACAAACAAAACTTTGAGACACATCAGACACTATCGTCTATTCTAAAACACCGTACGATATAAAAATATCTTGTAGTAAAACACAGATGTTTGGAAGGTTAAAGTTTGTATGTTCAACTTCGGCTGGTCATGAAGAAGCCGATAAAATAGCTAAATGTGATTTCCGTTTAACATTATACAAGTTCCGTTAATAAAAATAAAATCTCTAGAGACATTATTATTGCTTCCAGCTTATAATAATTATATGTATCCTAACTAATATTATCAATATCATTGTAAGTTTGCTTGTTTGTTACGCTTTCAAGCCTTAACAACTTGACCGAACATCATGAAATTTCGCATAGGTACATGTTGTCAGAAGTATAGCAAATACTCAACAGGTAGCTTTCATCTACAAAATAGAACTGTTCCCGAGTGTTGGAAATTTATAGATAAAATTTTAATTAAAGCAAGTAAAGCCGCAGGCAAATTTAAGGGATAGCCTTATGTGTATTACATCCACATTTCGCCAGCTATGTACATATATATGCTGTATGTATTTTGTTTTAGTTCCCACGTTGCAAGAGGTGTAACTATTACCGTTTATCGGGCACAGATCCAGACTTCGTACTGCTACTAAGAATTTCTTCGAATCGAACCTTTAATTTAATGCACAGCAGTCGCATACACTACCGCTGCACCATCGAGATGTGTGGTCTACTAGTAGTTTTCTGGGTCTGGATATTATGTTGTTTAAATGTTTGGAAAATCTCTCACGACACAGAATTTATTCTTAATGCAGAAGTTGTTATTATTTAAGAAAGAAAAGAGAAAAATGTCTTTCCAAAGGTGTAAAAATTTGAACTCGACGCTAAAATTGAACCTGGCACTACACTCTTGACATATGAGTGCTCACACACCACTAAACTAATCAGGTAGGTTTATTAGTTCTTAATTCACCACAAACTTGTTAAGACATAATATTCTTGTTTTAATTGTATTCTTCGCCGCGGTCTAGACGGGCGATGACATAGATTTATCTGAAAGATATCAATTACATATCGCTTGTGGATTATATTTCAATAAATTGTACTTTGGCTAATAATTTTTTTTTTTTTATGATTGATTGATTTTATGATTAGTTTTACTTATTTGAAACATATATATGATTATTTTTACTTATTTGGAAACACACATATATATATATATATATATATATATATATATATATATATATATATGTATAATAATAACCGGCGGTAGCCCAATGGATAAGGCATTGGACTTACGATCAAGAGGTCGCGGGTTCGAATCCCACCCATTGCACTACCGACGTGAACCCTCTCCTAACACAAGCACTCTCGCTTAGCTGGAGGGGTTTACAAGAATACTAGTAATTTGAAACACAAATAGCTAAAATCTTTTCAAAAATAAAACTTACAATTAGTTTTATTTTTGGAAAGATTACTAGAACTAATTGTACTTAAATAACTTTGACGTTCATGATTGTTATTTTGTAACGTAAACAAATGAACAAATGAAGTGTGTTACCTAAATATATATGTAACCTTAATTAATAAACGATTTTACGAAAAAGTAATTCGTTTATACTTGTTACTTTACCTAAATGAATAGATATAGCAAAATGTTTTCTTATTACGATAACATAATATGAGTGTCAAATATCGACTATTCATAAAAACAAATCTGAGGCTTAATTCTCATAATAGAAGCTGCTTATAATAGAGATTCGAGCTAGTCTCAGTGTCATAAATATATTAACTAAATGAAAATAAATGTGAATATAGGTCGGGTTTAATTCTGATTCCGTTCATTAGACTAGAATTTTATTTGAACAGTTTTTATTACGAAAATAGTTGGCTATCTACATAAGTTGTGTTTCACATTTCAAAACTAAGAAGCAATAGCATTGCTTTCGTATTATTTTTAGGCAAAGAATAACAAACTAAAATTGTTAATTAAATGCATATTGAAATAGTTACCTAATACCCTTATTTCTAACAGAATACTGCAGTATCTTTATTTATTCAAGTGAATGCATACTAACAAAATTGCTACACAACTCAAAGAGAGACCAACCGAGCGAGAACATCAACAAATTAAAATTATTTGCTATGTTGCCATCCATCTTTAAATACCTGCATAGGGTTAGGTCTTACCGTTAGTATATTTTTAGTAGATGTTTAACTTGCAGTAATTTTAGTTTAAATTTTACTTAAGAGTACATACCACCTATCTCTAAATGCAGGGTAAAGGGGTAGGGGCTCACTGGTTAGTATCCTTTTAGTCGATGTTTTAATTAGGAGTTTAAGGCATCCAACGCTAAATATAGGGCTCCAGGCTCCAGGGATCACTCGTTAGTATGTTTTTAGTCGATGTTCTAGATACAGTAGATTTAGTTTGTTTTTAACTTTAATGTATATGTCGTCTTTCCTGAATGCAAGGTATAGGGCTAGGACTTACTCGTTACTAGCTTATTAGAAAATATTTTTACTAGTGTGAACTTGGTATATTAAACATTTGTACATCGATAAACGCCTGTGTCCTGGTGAGGTGAGATTGCTATGATCCTGCAATATATATTATGATTTAATTACTGTCGTCACACTCTTCATGCAGGCATATTAGTTGAAGGCTATTCCTTACTTTGAACATCTCGGATCGCAATTAATGTATATCAGAAATTATTAAAATAAAATATCGAAGGCTTATGTACACTACTTATCGAATAGGTACATACCTTACCTATTCCTTTCCTCTCATTTAATTTTAATTCTTGACCTTTGTGACTTTAATTTAAAACATCGAGTTAACTTTAACGGTAATAATATAACATTTCTCGTATCGGCAAAGTTTACAGAAACTGATACTCTAACTAAACAAATACTCAGAACAACTTTTGAAACCACCAATAGCCCACATAATATGATAATTCATGAACCCCACGGGTATATGTATATGGCAAGTTTCATCCATACGTCCATCTAAACGGTTTACTCGTGATTAAGTAAAAACATCACATAGGTACAGATATTATAGTAACGATTAAGTAGTACTAATTATTACGGCAGCATACTAAGTACGAGTAAAATAGATGAAAATATTTAATGTGACTATTTGTTCGTCGCTGCATCCAACATATTATATAATAGCTCAGATTTACCAGCGTCCCGAAGGATGCAGTCCGTAATTAATATGTTTGCTACTCGTATGTGGTTAACTCCAACTAGTATTTCCAGTAATACATATTCAACTACTGCACGAACAAAAGGGAGCTGTTATGTTCACTATCTTTGCCTAGATGCAAAGGACGTTTGGAACAACGTATCCTGGTAATGTATTTTGGTTGGTTGGTCCTCTGGCACGAACAAATGAACATGATTTTTGTACAGGGATAGTCTATATGCGGGCGAGTGACTTTATCATGGCAATCGAATGCAAATACGCGCTCTCATTGAACGAAACGCATCAGCATACTGTTGCGTATAATGAGCGACAGCACTCAACGCGGCTCAGTCATGTCCTTGATCTCCTTTCTTTGTCCTTTTCCTTTTGATTATCTATGTAGGCAGCTGCTTAGTTGTGTTTCTTTACAATTGTTACTGCAATACATGCATGCCAGAATCTCAACTAATAATATAAATGAGAATGTGATTTTTTTGTTTGCTACAGACGCTTTCACGTCTTAACTTCTTAATAATTTCGCGTATACGTTGCTAGGGGAACAAAAAAGCATATAGGGTAGGGTCATTCAGAAAAAGTACTGTTACTGACCTAACCTAAACTTATGCGAACGAAGCCACGAGCAAAGTCTACTCAAAATTTACCATTAAAGATTATCATAGTAGGTTGTAGCATAAGTTTATATTAAAATCTACAGGTAATCATGAGATCGATTCCCGATCAAAGTGTTTTTGGATTTTTCTGTTCAGTACTTCTCAGTCGCAGACTTAAACTGAACATAAACTGTCTGGAAATATATAAGTAGTAGTATTCCCATTTGACATGTACGAGTTTCCCCGAACTAAATTATAGAGATTATTGCCTTGATGAATCAATGGCGTTTTGCTTATAAGTAAAAATATTAATTGTGCTCAATTTATACCAATTACGAGAATTTCTGCCTCTTGGCATTGCCTAATGACGGCGTTTTGTAAGCATGCCGGATTTGCTGAGTGCTCCTCGGATGCTATAAGAAATAAAATACGTTCGTTAGAGATTCTATTATAATGTATTCGCATCACTACTTCTTTAAGAATTATTTGGTCTGAGTGCGGATTCTGTTTCATTTTGAGTATTATGTTTGGATGGTTGAACTTGATGGTGATCGTGAAATAATCTAAATGGAACTGTCCCACTGATCAAATAATTTAAACAAAGATGCTAAAAATAGTCAAGCATCTTTCTTTAATTAAATTATGAAATCTCTCTTTATTTAGAAAACCTCTTCAACTGAATTTAGAAAAAATGGAGACCATTTATCTTTTCTAAATTCCTTTGAAGCCATTTACAGGATCTATATTGTTTAACATGTCAAAGGTTAGTGATTTTGAGATTGCTATCGCTATGGCTCTCTTGGTTAATTGCCTAATTAACTAATCATTTTAATTTTATAACAAAGTTATTGAATGTATAATGTACGGCTGTTTAAAAGGGAAACTCATTTCAAAGGGAATGTTCGGCACCGATGCTTTGTACGTAAAGCATCACTTTTCAGGACATCCTTAATAAGTAAAGCAGATTTGCGTAACGTCTATATGTACATACATTCAGGTCATATGGCGCAAGTCTTTTCCCGTTTATAAGGTATGGTATTAAGACTCCTTAATATTTATTCGAATGTGCTTAAATTCAAGCGTATTCGTGTTTTTGAAGGGTAAGGTATTTTTACTTGTCATTTTAATTGCATGATTTAAACACAGTTATATCATTGATTTTCTCGCAGAACACTCCGTTTAGCACGTGAACCACCCTTCTAACATTATTTAATTTAACCTCTATTTACGACCGAATTCACGCATACGTATAATAGAATGTCAGATTTATAGGCTCGTAAAATGTTAGACGTATCATGATGATATTAGGTATGTGATTTGAGTGTCAATGTCGTGCTTCAACATACGGGTCATATTTTCCATTTATTTTTTTATAGCTTTCCTAAAGCGGTTTTAAATTCAAGTTAGAATGTCGTTGCACTGGTAAATACATACATACACAGTCTTACGTGTATACCCTCAAATTCAACAACTGCAATTAAACATGGTCTTGTATTGATCATTAGATTGATAGTATAAATATTAATAAAATCATTCTCTCTTTCCAGGTAAGTAACGCGAACCGCCATCTGGTTTAGGGTCCTTTCACACAGACCGGCTCGGAGAGCATCGGTCCGCTTTTTTCTATTCACACAGACCGGATCATCGCTTGGAATTAGTCGGAGCGGAGCCGCCAACTATTTCAGATAGACCAGCTGGAAGAGATCCATGAGAGCCGATCGGCTGCGCAAGCGAGAAAGAGCACGCAATCGGAGCCGATCGGCTCCTCTTATTTTTTCACACGAAGCGGGTTCAAGCATTTTTAATGACAAAAGAAGTGCACATGCAAAAATAAACCTTGCTACAATTACTCAAAACTCTGTTTCGAACGTGATAACAATTTGCTCTCCTCTCCGAGCCGGTCTGTGTGAACGGACCCTTATTCATCGTCTACAGGATTATACTTATAAGGATAATGTATGAAATATGGTTAAATACGGTAAATATAAAAAGTATTTTGTGAATGACGGCTAGTCACTAGTCGTGCGCGGTTGTACAAACGTCTACGAGTACTGCTCTACTCCCGTGGCTCATAGCGTAATGTTATATATAGCCTTTAATGAAGGAAGACTTACACTGAAATTCAGTTCAATTGTTATTGAGTTTATTCTTACAATGAATATACAAATATGTTCTCTTTATAATATTAATATAGAGAAATGTCTAATCATTATTCTATAGTAATAAGTTGTGATTAAAATCGCAATCCTTTAACTATTGCTGCTATAAAAAATTACGAATTATCATTACTATGTATGCTAGGCATTCAAAATTTCACGAATGTTTATAGTCTTACTACGACTAACTGATGGCTTAGCTGTTTAAGTGTACTAAGCCGAGTGTTGTGTGTTCGATCCCTGCACGGCACAAAAATTGTGTGATCCACAAATAGTTGTTCCAAATCTGGGTGTGCCTTGCGTCTGTTGATTTAATGTTTATAAAGTCCTCGCGACACAAGATTTATTCCTAATGCGGAGGTTGACTTTTTAAATACATAAACATAAACTTACATCGCTGTGCAAGTCCTACTCGCAATGACCGGAGTGAATAAGTTCACCGAAGCGCGATTGGTAATGACATTGACAAGCGAGAGTGAAAGGCACCCATAGGATGGATGGAGCTGCTTTCGTGGCTGAATACTGACGGTAGATTTTATGCAAAACTGCGATATGTTTTGACGCCAATACATTTATTTATTGGAAAGAATATTATAAGTATAATATTGTCATACGTTTACGCGAATGTCATACTTTCAAATCAAACTACTTTATATCGACTTTATTATTCTTATAAGATTATAAAGAGGAAAGATTTGATTTTTTTGTTTGTTTTCTTGTAAGGATTTAACATAAAACTAATCAACCGTTTTTAAAGAATATATTATTTCACTATTAGAAAGCTGTATTACTACTGAGTAATATAGGGTATATTTTATTTTAAAAAATGTTCTGATACCAACATAACCTACTTTTACGCGAACGAAGCCGTGAGCAAAAGCTAGTACCTATTACATAATTTTGAAACTATTAAACTACTACTGTTAAACTTTATTACTATTTACGCTATTTAAACTATTAAAGCTATTTAGATTTATGTTTACACTTTCCCCAACGATTCGGCTGTTTTTTAGCAGCCATGTTCACGGGAGGACTACTTAGTTTCCGTGTTTTAAAATAAACAACGTCATAGAATCCGTTTAAATTACTTTAAATTATTTCAAGAATATGGTAGAAACACCTTTAATAATAAATAAAAATGGAGCATATTCTACTATGAGTGGCGTTTATGTACCTATATATGAAATGCACAATGACGTACAAACACTCAATTTCATAAAGTCTATCTTGGCAAAAAGAATTTTGACGTTTTAATTTACGAATTAATTATGTATGCATATACATATATATAAGCGTAAGTAATTCCTTATACCCATCTAAAGCTTATTGCAATATGTCATAAAGTTTACAAATCTGAATTTCTTACCCTTTCGGGATACCCAGATTTTCGGGATACCTACATCTAGATTTGAAAATCTTAGGTGTAAAACTTTGTATGTACGAGAGTAACGAGTATATTATCATAATATACAAGGGGTCAATGCAGTCTAACATTAAAACAGCATCAGATCTATAAAGTACAAAGCAAAATCATCTGTTTCCACTCATATCAACTCATAACGATAACTTAGTCGCCTAGTGTGACAACGATTCTAACAAGCCCGGGACTCCGGCGCCACAAGTAATTGCGATCAATCTACTGTATGTATAAACACCAATAAAGATTTCTAGATAGCAATAATGATTTCGATAGCAACTATTATTTATTGCTATTGCCATTTGTTTTATTTGCCTTTTATTGCTCGGGATCAAAGAACAGAAAGGGACAATATTGTAGTTTGGATGGCCTGGGGTGTCAAATGATCATTAGGACTACCTACCGCATTTGACTACTGGTATATTTATAGGTTTAGGGTGTTAGTTGACTTATGATGCAAAAGCAAACGAGATCTCTACTTAACCTATTTAGTCGCAGTGGCGGCCGGATACAATAAGGTTTTCAATTATGTCTGGCATTTTAACAATTGACAGGTTAAGCATGGAAGCAGCTCAACAGGGGAAACATATTTTCTTTTATTATTAATTATTTTATTATTAATAACTTATTTTATTTAACAGAGGCATTGGGAATATTTTTTGGTCGAAGTGGACTTTACAAGCAATCAAACAACGGACACAAATAACACCTAGACTCGAAGCAACTTTTTGTGGATCACGCAAATGTTTGTCCCATGTGGATCGAGCGCACAAGACTCGTCGCAGGCAGTAGAGATATGACAACATTAACCACTACACCATCAGTGCCATGCAGTATTTGTCCCTTCTGATGGCAACACAGTAATTCCTTTTCGAAGGATTGGCGCAAAGAGCATGCTATCTTTTTATTAGAGAATCGGTTATCATTTTCTATATAATCGAGGTGTGTTTCATATATAATTATTCTTACGCCTCGATTCCCAAAGGGCTAAGGAGCCATATTTAGTTGCCGATTCCTTTGATGTCTACCGGCATAGATTCAGACTCCGTGCTGCTATTAAAAAAAACAAAATCACTACCCGAGTAACCAACTCGGGACTTCACGCACAGCAGTCGCATTCCCTACAGCTGCACCATCGACGAAATTATTCTCCTATAAACTACCATCAATATACAAATTGCCAAAGACTAGTGCTCCTAATGGCTACCCGATTGGATATTATATAGTCTTAAAGAGTACTTATAAATAATAATAAAACTAACTAACTAGGATATTTCAATTAAGTTGCAAGCAATAATTAACTGCCATGTTGTACCGCCAACAAAATAATGGTAGACGCGTTAATATATTATTTTAAATTATATTTCTATTATATATTAGGTATAGTGCAAGATGTGGTTAAAATATACTGGCCAAAAATAACAGGTATATATGTGGAATTAGGAGTTGTATCTGTAATTATGGCCGTATGTGGAATGCTTAAACAAAAAGAAAAAGGAAACACGTCAATATATTGCATAAGGCTATCACAAGATACTGCTTTGGACAGCCATATTTATTATTTTGTTTGAGCTTGCTGATGAATTTCAATGTTTTTAAGCTGACTTAGCTATTATGTAGTTGCAAACATTGCAGCTACATATTGCAGTTAAAAAAGTGTTTGTTTTGCACGTTATGAAGAATGCGTGCCTTTATATTTGCAATCGAAGGTTAAGTCTCGGGTTTCATTCTCGGGTAAGACCAAGGGTGACCAAATTTTTATGTAAGGAGATTTTCAATAGCAGCTTAGGGTCCTGAAATATGCCGGGTATAGATTCTTTTCATATTATGCGCGCCCAAAATCATAGCTTATACAATGTGGGTGTAATACACCTCTGTCTACCTCGAAAATCCTCAGTTATGAGTTTACCTTGTTATTCCAACATTTACATTTTGAAATGTCTGATATTGATTATGCTCTCACTTAATATCCGAGTTTTTTGTGTACCGTACAAATAGCTCACTCGGTAGTTGTTGTAACTAGTCGGGCAACTAGTCAGACAACCAGTCGTTAAATTAACTAGCTGATATCAATTACTTTGTTTATAGATTGGATAATTGCTATTGTGGAACTGTTGTTCTACTGAATTATTATTTGTCATTACTGATTGTTTTGGTATTACTAATTCGAATTTACGTCACAATATTAATCCAAACAAATGGCAATAGTGTCTTTGGACTTATTACTAGTTCCAAAATATTCCATATTAGATATTGCCCACGGCTTTGCTATAATATATCAATTTACATCCCTCGAGAACAGTACATTTTCTTGATGAAAGGTACCCTATGTATGTGTCCTTTTATGTTCCCCTGACAACGTGTATGCGAAAGTTCATGATAATCGATCAAGTAGTTATGGCGTTAAAGCGAAACACACAAACTTTCATTCGCATTTATAATATTAATTAGGATATTTTTGGGAAAATGAAATCACCCACAGATTGTATGAGAAAGACCTCCTTGTCTCACTAATCAGATAATGTCATATGGGATACTACTGGGACGAAATTGTGTCAATTGACATACCTAAGTATTTTGGTTCCAGAAGTCCCATTTCCATCACACCATAGGACTACTGGGACAGACTGCATGTGCATAGCCTTAATCGCAATCAAGTATAGCTAATAGCCAGCTTAAAGTGTGAAACTAGGGTACCAAATACCATGACACCTTTTCCTTACTGTATCGCAATATCTTGTTGAACTCTTTATACCTCACGCAGATACCATTGCTACAATTTTTAAAGGTCAAGGGTGCAGGAAGTTTACTAACTAAGTAAAACAATTACGTACAGAAAAGAAAAACACGGGGGCAATACCGTCTACTGCCTAGCTTCGGGCTACTATTGACAATATATTGACAGAATATTTTCCTAGCTAATATTATAAATGCAATTGCGAGTATATCTATTTGTTACGCTTTCACGCCTCAATTAGTTGACCGATCATCATGAAATGTCCCATAAACTTAGTCAGGCGTAGGTACAGAAAAGGACATAGGGACACACCTTTCATCATATAAATGCACAACCGCATTTAGCCACGGACTGCCTTTGCATTCTCACAAAGTGTAAGTGTACGCACCATCATGCCATCCTATTGTCTATTATAGATGAATATTAAAAAATATAACTAAACCCAAATTATTTAATCGCTATAATCTATCATTAAGTTATTATAGTTATTATCTTTAGTTTGTTAAAGTCAGTAGTATATGGTATAATGGCTGCAATATCTTGTTGATATGAGTTGTAAAATACTGAATTATATTTAGTTGGTGATTTAAAAGAGTGGCCGTGAGTTTCTTGCAGGTTTCTTCTCATAGGCTTACCCTTTGCCTGAACCTAGCAACTAACCTAAATGTAGCTTCGGTATCTTAGAAAACTCACTAACCTATATATTTTGACGTTCATAAGTGTTACTTTGTGATCTAAATGAATAAATGATTTTTACTTTGACTTGACATCCAGAAAAAAGAGTGTTGCCGTTGTACAGAAAATAGACATAACCTACGTTTAACGCTAGCGAAGTTGCGGGCTAAATTAATACCCAATAACTTGTTGGTGGTCTGAATCGAATCTAACACGTCGCATATACTACCGCTTCGCCATTGAGCAATCCGTGTAAGGACTACTAAACATATGTATATACAATGAAGCAAAGCAGCAATTTGACCTATTTCGTGTAGTAAGTAATCAGAACGTTTTTAACGTGTGTAACGTACCGAGTGCGCAGACTAATTTTAGTTGAAGATAAAACGCGAAGAACTGGGAGTTCAATTTGTCGAACTGACACCCGTTTTCGCGAAGTCATGGCTGAAACCCGCAAGAAAAGAATTTGACCTGCTACTTCTTCGTAAAAGTAAACGTCATTGCACGTACGATAATTACATTTTATTATAATACATACCTTGATAAATTTGAATTGTTTTATTTATATTTTGTTCGTTAGGCACTTCTTTTCAAACTTCGTATGTTTAAATGCTGGCGCTACTTACTCTAATTGACGTTTATTTTTTTAATTTATTATTTGGCAATGTTAGACCTTCAATCGGCCAAATTTTACAATTTTTGTTTTTATTTCAAGTTAAAAAATATGATTACCTATTTTCATAGTAAGGAAACATCCTACAAATCGTATCAGTATATTAATTTAATATTTTACTATGTTATAATCATTTAAACGTAATCGATTCCATGCGATTAATTAGTGAGTAAATTAATTTCCCTCATATGGCAACACCGTGGGTAAATTTAACTAATGTAATAGCCCAAAAGCCTAGAAGCCATGTCAAAAGTATTACATACGACTGACGTACAGTTGACGCACAGCACACGCGCAGTTTACGTGCAGCTCACGCGCAGCCAAACAATTACAAGAATACCATTTTGCATTAAGACGTAAACTTCATTGCAACTGCACCGAAACTTGATCGGCGCGTCACGAAGTTACGTGAATTAGCCTACTGGCCATTCTCAGGCTACATTTTTTATTGGAGGACGCTTGAACCGTATTAATGTCGACTGCATTTTTTTCTTTCAATGGTATAGAATATGATATAATTACATAAAATGTGGTGCATAAAAGATAGAACATAAATAGGTAAAATAGAGCGAGATAAGTACATATTATTTTAGACTATAGTCAAGTGCACTATAGCATGTGGTCGCTTGCATCTGCCCCCAGCAGCCTTTAAACAAAATAAAGCTTTTACATATATTTAAAGAGTAGACACAAAGAAGGTCTAGTTTGTACCAGTTTAGTTTTTGTCCCTTGTGTGATCGAAACCTCAAAACTCCCCATAAAGAGGGAAGCACTTTTTTTAATAGTTTTTATAAAGTCTACCCTTGTACTTGAAATAATATCTGTCTTGCAGAGGACTTTACATATTTATAGAATACATATTTGTACCATATAGGTATCGAACTCACAACCTTCGACGCAGCGTAGTGGCAAGATGACCATTTTAACTACAGCCAAAACGCAGTTCCTTTAGACCCAATGCTTTTTCAACATATCTAAATTCCGGAAGACAAGGTTAAAAGAATATCACGACAACAAGTCTCACAGACTTACAAAATTAAGAATTATTCTCTTCTTTAGCTAAAAGTAGGTTATTTACGAGAATTTGGCCACAGCAGTCCTATAAAGCCATACGTTTTACGGACCGTTAGGGGATTTTTTTAAAACATTTATTGCCCTTGAGGATGTACTCACTGAAGTTTTTAGAGCAAAACCCTTCAGTTACTTGTAATGGGTTTTGTAAGTGTATTTTGGGAAAATAATGTTAAAAATGGTTTGCTATAGTATTGCAGCGGCAGTGAATGTGAGTATTGTGCGTGTGAGGTCTCGGGTTTCATTTGCAGGTCGAGCTCACAAAAGGCTAGGTTAGGTTTACCTGAGAATAAATATTAAGTGGACTCCGTGCATTCTTGGGACTATGGCCGGTAGTTATAAGCTAGCTCTCTGTTATGTGGTGCCTAAAATAACAGCTAGCGAGGTGTAGGTGTAATACACCTCTGCTTATCCCTTCGGGAATATACAAGTAAGACTGTGTACCTATAATATTGAAAAGAGTAATTGTCATATTATTTTAGTCTCCTATATCAAGACAATTTATGATATTTGTAATGTAGAACTTCTAAATTATACAAGGTATGCTTTAAATGAATAGACGTTTAATTAAGTGGGAAGTACGGAATACCTCTTTCCAAAGGATGATTATTATTTCTCTGAGATTTAAATGAACCTTCTAGCACAATATATTATTAAGAATTTTGAACAGAGAAACACAAGATGACTGCTCCAGAGTATCGAACCTCACAACCGACCACAAATATAACCGCACATCCCACAATATCAATACGACTACCATTCTCTATCAGATCTTTTATCTTCACAAAAGACATCCCAGCACTCACTATGCATCCAATTTCGCTTAATATCCATACTTTTCATACAAAACCATATCACTACCTAACCCTTACAGCTAAAGCGTGAAGCTAAATGACTCATTTACCAACAACATTCGTTTTAAATATCAATTAAGTTGCATATGAAGTCATTATGAGTATCGTCAACTCGGTTAAAATAATAGGGATTACCAGAGTAGGTTACAGCAACATTGCGTGGTGTGTTCAGAGTTTTAACTATGATGACACATCTAGAATAAGCTTGTAATATAAAGGAAATAGGGATTTTGTTTGTTTACAACAAAATGATATTAAATACTTCGGTGGTGGTAGTGAATGCGATTGCTGTGTATCAGATCTCGGGTTCAATTTCCGTTTCAATGGTATTGCGGTTATTTGTCAAGAAATTTTAGTAGCAGCACAGATCTTTGCCCAAGAGATGGCAATAGGATCGCCCTCTACTACGTGGGACCTAAAATCATAAATGGGAAAATGTGGGTGTAATACACTTCTGACTACTGTGGGATAATTCCAAACTTCGCGCTACTGAGGAATACATTACAGAGGAAGCCAATGATACTTAGCCTAAACTGAAAATCAAACCCAAAACTTAGTCATTGGCCGTTAGCATATAATATCTAATGGCTATATCTGTTAACAAATCTGAATTTTATATTCACTTACTGTTTTCTTTTGATTTCTACTAGTATTACTAGATTTTGCTTTGCTCGCTTTAATGTATGTAGATTAGTAGCCTATATGTTACTCAGATGTATAAACAATAATACTGTAAAGTTTCATCAAAATCCGTTTAGCAGTTTTTGCGTGAAAGAGTAACAAACATCCATCCATCCATCCCCACAAACTTTGACAATTATAATATTTATCACGGGAAATTTGCCTGAATAGGGTGTGTGAGTAATTAATTATTTATTTAAAGTATGATTTATTGCTCTGAATTTTTCCCAAATATGAATAAATTAATAAATATATACCTAAGCGCAATCTTATGCCACAAAACCAATAAGCTAGTCACACAACAATCATGTTCTTGATATTTCTTAATTTTTATATTACGTTATCTATATGTATATACTAGATTTCACCCGCGGTTTCGCTTGCATAAATGTAGGTTAGGTTAATAATAGTACTTTTATCTGGATGAAAGGTACCCTATGTCCTTTTCCGTTCCTGACCTGATTACGTGTATGCGAAATTTCATGATGATCGAGTATGAGAAATGAGGTCGAGTATTTAGGGCGTGAAAGCGTAACAAACAAACAAACTCACATTCGTATTTATTTATTTATTTTTATTAATTTTTATTTATTTATTTAGGACAACTTTGTTACGAGTGCAGAAAGCCTCGTAAGCTAAATAACGTTCCCACGAGAACCGCGGGACTGGAGGAGACGTGACACCTCGTTTACGTCATATTAATGTTAAGTTCAGTAAGTCTTAAGCCTAACTTCGGCGGGACCACTCTTGTGTTAAAAGTTCATATTCTGTAAAGTGAACGTTTCGTGGACATTTCTCGTGAACATTTTTATGAACATTTCGTCAGAACTTTATGTAATCTAAATTTTTACATTTTCAATATACTTTTTATTACTATAAATATTAGTTTAATTGCTTCCCGATAGCGCCCAATGTAATTGGCGCAGTCGTGGTTAGCTCGGGACTTAAAAGTGTAGTTGTGTGTGACCTCGAATCGGACACCATCGAATTTCACCCTGAGCTAAGAACCTACCGGAGGCGTATCGAGGAGCAGCCGCTGACCTACTATCGGTTAGAGCAGAGTTCGAGACATCCAAACATTGATGAGTCGAAATTCTCCGGCAATGGTATTCAAGTAAGTGCATTAATCCTTTTTATTAGTTGCTATAATCATTTTTAATAAGCAGTGATACTATAACTTTCACCATTTTTCACCCAAAGGGGTCTAGAGATTCGTCCCCTTCAAGGGATTCAAGGCGAACGCAATTACGAGCAGCGTTAAACGACGCTCGACGTAACTTAGATTTAAACATGGACGGCAGTACAGCAAGCTCGTCTGCCTCCACCGTCGGCACAAGCCAATTCAATAAAATTGATCAAATTTGTAGATCATTAAAATTAGTTCCACAATTCGATGGCAACCCACATGTCCTTACAAGATTCTTAAAATTATGTGACGAACTCGTTGCCACATTTGTTAGCCCAACAACAGGCAATGAACTTATTAATCTTTCTCTAATTAATGGAATTTTGAACAAAATTACTGGTAGCGCAGCACGCACATTGGCCACTAACGGCATACCAAGTGATTGGAATGGCATAAGGTCTACTTTAGTGAACAGCTTTTCAGATCACAGAGACGAGGCTTCGTTATATACTGATTTATCTTTGCTAACTCAGGGAAGTGACACACTACAGATATTCTACGAAAGAGTCCAAAATTTACTGTGTACCATAATGACATATGTCGAATTGCACGAAACTATAAGCACTACTATAGAGGCCAAAAGAACATTATATAAAAAACTGGCTCTACAGACATATTTAAAAGGTTTATCAGAACCATTGAGTTCTAGAATAAGGTGTATGAGACCTGAAACCCTTGAAAAAGCCCTTGAGTACGCTCAAGAAGAAGCAAATGTAATATATCTTCAAAATAAAAATCGATACCTACCTATTAAAAAGAACTTTCAGAACTTTAATGACCATACACCTCATTCTTTTCGTTCAAATCAGAATTCTAATACATACGTACCACTGAACACTGTACAAACCTTACAAACATATTCGAAACCGCAGATTCAATCACCTCACCACACATCGCAATACAGACAACCCTAAATAAGGCCTTCAAGAACACAACAAATGTTTAAGGATTTCCCCGCTAACGTGTCAGTCGGATTTAAAATTCCACCACAGCAAAAATCCCATAATAATTACCCGAGACCTATGAGTGGTATTAGCCACCCGGTCGCTCGTACTTTACCGCCTACTCATTTAAACGGACGACGCGAAAATTATGTACCGAACAAGAACGTACCGATAGTTAAAGAACTGAATATTAACGAATCTTTTAATGATAATTACTACAATGATAACGGTCAAACGCCGATAACAATTTCAGATGTAACGTATTGTGACGATCCTGATAATACCAGCATGGAACCTTACTTTGGCCTTGAAAATTTGGACGTTTCGGATGACCCAAATTTTTGCCCAGATTTGAAGAATACTGCCCCCGAATAGAATTAAATTTACAGAGTAAACATCATTTACCATACATCCAAATTAATAATCCACCCTTAAAACTTCTGATTGACACGGGTGCAAATGAGTCATTTCTTAGCCCGGAAGCACATGAAAAATTTTACGTACACACCTCACTGGATTATGATCCATTTTTAGTTACGAATACACATATTACTACGCAGAACTACTATTCCATTACCATACCTTGCTTTACGGAATTTAACGAGAGTACTCCAATGAAATTATACATATATAAATTTCATAATTTTTTCGACGGTCTTATAGGTTGTAATCAGTTAAAAAAATGGAATGCTAAAATTGACCTTGCTGCTCACGTATTAGAGACTAAATTGGCTAGAATACCTATTATGTTATACCAACCCGAAAGTTCGAAATGTAATGAAATAACTATTTCTGCCCATACAGCTCAATTTATTACTGTTCCAATTAATATAAGTCATGGTGATATTTACGTAGAAGAACAATCGATATCCGATTGTTTTATTAGTGAATGTCTGTCCACAGCCAAAAATTATCATACTATTATCCAAATTTCAAACCCGACGGATAGCGATATTATTATTCCTATTCTCAGTCCGATACGCGCACAGATGTACAACGAGCAAACGATGCCAGTGAAACATAATACCACTAGTACGGACGATAACAGGATTCATAAGGTCTTATCTAATTTGCGCACAGACCATTTAAACGCAGAGGAGTCACTCAATTTATATACACTTGGCAAAGAATATCACGACGTATTTTACCTTGAAAATGAGCCATTAACTTTCACAAACGACGTCAAGCATCATATAAAATATATATATACAAGTGACGATATACCTGTATATAGTAGAAGTTATCGGTATCCGTATATACATAGATCAGAGGTACAAAATCAAATAAAAACTATGCTTGATCAGGGAATTATTCGCCCTTCATCGTCTCCATGGAACGCTCCAGTGTGGATCGTACCTAAAAAGTGTGACGCATCTGGTAAGACGAAGTGGCGTTTAGTCATTGACTTCCGACAACTGAATGCGAAAACAATCGACGACAAGTACCCGATCCCGAACATTAGTGACATATTGGATAAACTGGGTAGATGCTTATATTTTACGACTTTGGACTTAAAATCCGGATTTTACCAAGTGGAATTAAACCCGGGTGATATTTCTAAAACGGCTTTTAGTGTAGAGAAAGGGCATTACGAATTTCTAAGAATGCCCATGGGTTTAAAAAATGCTCCATCCACGTTTCAGCGTGTGATGGACAATGTCCTCCGGGGATTACCTAACTGTATTACATATGTTGATGATATATTATGTTACTCTACTAGTTTACAGGAGCATATAGTTAATTTGCGCGCCATTTTTGAACGACTCAGAAATTCCAACCTAAAAATTTAAATGGACAAGTCGGAATTTTTCAAACATGAGACGCCATATCTAGGTCATATAATTACTCCGGAAGGCATTAAACCCAACCCGGATAAAATATCGGCAATCTTAAATTATCCACTTCCAAAAACTCCTAAACAGATTAAATCATTTTTAGGTCTTCTAGGTTACTACCGCCGTTTTATACCAGATTTTGCACATGTCACCAAGCCCTTTACTTCTTGCCTAAAAAAAGGTGCGAAAATTAGTCTAACTTCCGAATACATAAATTGTTTTAACCATTGCAAAACTCTACTAACGAACGACCCTATTTTAATATACCCAGATTTCAGTAAGGAGTTTGTCATAACTACGGACGCATCTAATGTAGCAATAGGCGCTATACTGTCGCAAGGCCCTATAGGCGCTGACAAGCCCATAGCCTACGCATCGAGAACCCTAAACGACAGCGAGATTAATTATAGTATGCATGAAAAAGAGCTTCTCGCGATAGTATGGGCTACCAAATATTTCAGGCCATACATATTCATTGAAAAATCAAAATTATTACAGATCATAAACCATTAATGTGGCTTATGAATCTCAAAGAGCCCGGGTCGCGTCTTACAAGATGGAAACTTAAATGAGCAGAATACGATTATACTATTATTCATAAAAAAGGTAAGTCCAATACTAACGCAGACGCTCTGTCACGCATAGAATTAAATCACAATGAAAATATGTCGTTATTCGTTAATCAGTCCGCTCAGTCAGATTCATCAACTATAACCGCCCCAGGTAGCCCAGTATATTCCTCATCATCTACTCTTACCGCTCATTCAGATTGCAATGTCGAATCCCAAAACGCGCAAGAAAACCCAGACCCTCCGTCTGCTGAAACCATTCACAGTAGCCATGAAAACCCGATCCTAGAGATACCTATAACAGAAGAACCTTTGAATAAATTTAAAAGACAACTAATTTTAAACATAAAAAATAGTAATATAAGCAATAAAACGCATATAACAGAACTCTTTACGTCGTACCAAAGAATTTCGGTGGATATACATGAGGATAACCTTGAATTGAACCTTATTAAATCTCTCAAAAACTCATATTAAAGATTTCAAAACTCTGACAGCGATTTTGGTCAAACCAACAGAAAAGATGTTATCTATAATTCCTATTTTACAAAAAACTTTTATAAACGTCTCCATTAAACTAGTTTTGGTAAAAACAATAATCAATGATATTAGCGATCAACCTACTCAGAATCAGATAATTAAAAATTATCACGATGGTAAAACAAATCACCGCGGGATTAATGAAACTTATTTATCGTTATCGCAGCGTTATTTCTGGCCCAAGATGAAAGCCGATATCACAAAATTTATAAATGAGTGCCGTACATGTAGTCAAGCAAAATACGATCGTAATCCCGTGCGCCCACAATTTAAAGTCGTACCTCTACCAATCAAACCGCTTGAATTAGCACACGCAGACGTACTAACAATTGAGCACGATAAGTATTTAACAATAGTGGATTCATTTTCCAAATACGCACAAGCTTATTTCCTACCAGATTGCACTGCCCCTAATATAGTAACAGCTCTATTAAACTATAGTTCACATCATGGTTTTCCCTTAAATTTGACAACAGACCAGGGCACAGAATTCAGTAACCAAGTCATAACAGAGTTCCTACGATTACATAAAATACAGCACCACATGACCAGTGCATATGCACCGAACGAGAACGGCATTGTAGAACGTTTCCATAATACTCTACTGGAACATTTACGGCTATTAAAACTACAGCATATGCACGATCCAGTACGCACTCTAATACAATATGCATTAATAGGTTATAATAGCTCTATACACAGTCTAACTAAATGTAGACCATTTGATTTGATATCCGGCCAATTTGACCCTCGCGAACCCATAGACTTAAATATGACGGACCGATATCTTCAAAGTTATATTCAAGAACATCGTAGTAAAATGGACACAGTTTATAAAATTATTCATGACTCTGCAATGTCTCAACGTGAAGCAATAATGACGCGTCGTAACGCTAGTAGGGAAGAGGTTTTAGATTGCGAACCAAATCAGGCAATATTTGTGAGAAACCCCGCAGCCGATAGACAAAAATTAGCACCCCATTTTATTCGTGATCGCGTAGTCACTAATTTACCTATACACGTATACACCGCAAAGAGCCGCGGCCCAGTAGCAAAATCGCGATTAGAAAGACCTACCAAAAATTAAAAAGCGAATGTATATCTATTGTTACAGGTACTTTTTAATACTCCACGGCATTCTGGTCAATGCTCAAGACATACAACTTGATAGCCTAGATAATGGACCCGGCATATTACCATTTAATCTTGGACCCACAAAAATTATTTCCCATTTTCATACGTTTTTACAAGAAATTGACCTTGACAGAATTGAGTCACATGTGAATACTATCAAGTCCACACTCTCCGACACTACATATGAATTATCCAAAGTTGAACACACTCTATTCAATCATCAGATTAAACACCTTTTTGATAAATTAAATAAAATTTTAGTGCAGCTAGACACATTTAGACCAACCAGATTTAAAAGAGGTTTGCTTAACCCATTAGGCACAATTATTAAAAGTATTACAGGGAATTTGGATAACGATGACGCCTTGAAATTCGAAAATGCCTTGCAAATTTTGAATAAAAATGATCAAAGTTTATCGCAGACATTTAACAATCATATAACCTTGTACAAAGAAATGACCATTCAGCAGAACAAGATACTCAGTAATTTATCCATTAATCAGAGAAGATTAGAGACGGCTCTTTCTTTTGTCATGAACATGACAAACAATGAAAATGAGCGTACTATTCATTTTGCCCAACTTCTGCAAGTTTTCGCTATAATTAGCGAAAATGCACAAGATCTTCTGAACGAAATTAACAGACTAGAAAACATATTAGCTTTTAGTCGAAACAGGTCAGTTCATCACTCAATACTTTCTATTAAAGATTTAAATAGTATATTAACTAAATTAAAAAAAACTTATCAGTTAGATCAGATTGTGGCTTTAGGTATAAGAAATTACTATGATATTCTTAGCCTAGGTTCTTATATTACCGAGTCGAAAGTCGTTGTAGTGATCAAATTTCCAATTACATCTAGTACCTCTTATCAGCTATATAAACTCTGCCCGGTCCCCAATAAGTATAGTAATGTTATATGTAGTACCACCTGCACAATTTATAGCAACTAATTCTCAGGAATTCGTGTATCTAGAGACAGAATGTCAGCGAATTGAGTCCTGGCACCTATGCGAGCAGAAGATTATACACCAGGTCACGGTCAAACCGGACTGTATTCAACGACTCATACATTATCAGGAGATAGATGTAACGTGTAAAATCACGCCTATCTCTCTGACTAAGGAGGCTCTAACCGAACTGGATAGCTACCGCTATATAATTTCATTTCCCGTTGAAACCAAGGTCCAAATATCTTGTGGATATGAAAAACATAGAATATTACAAGGCAGCTTCCTACTCAACATTCCCATAGGATGCAAATTGAAATCTCAGGAAATAACCATCGTGAATTTAGACAACAAAATAGCTGGGGCGCCATTAGAAATCATACCATTAGGATCGCAGGACAACCAGAATTTGAATAATACACAAAATTTCATACTCCATTCTACAGATCTAAGCAGCCTTCATAAAATACAAGGGCAGATTATGATGGAGACTAAAATCGAGACCTCGGAATTATCATCAGTTTACCACACTACAATTCCGCTTTATACCATGGTTTTACTAAGTGCAGGCGCACTGATTGTCATATACATCGTATACAATAGTCGCAAAGCCAAGCTAGACATCGCGACGCAAGACACTCAGACGAATGTGGACGTTTCAGCAACAGAGAGAAGAGCCGCAGCTTTTGGCGTCAATATCACCAAATAGCTGCTCATTTTAGAGGGGAGGTGTTACGAGTGCAGAAAGCCTCGTAAGCTAAATAACGTTCCCACGAGAACCGCGGGACTGGAGGAGACGTGACACCTCGTTTACGTCATATTAATGTTAAGTTCAGTAAGTCTTAAGCCTAACTTCGGCGGGACCACTCTTGTGTTAAAAGTTCATATTCAGTAAAGTGAACGTTTCGTGGACATTTCTCGTGAACCTTTTTATGAACATTTCGTCAGAACTTTATGTAATCTAAATTTTTACATTTTCAATATACTTTTTATTACTATAAATACTAGTTTAATTGCTTCCCGATAGCGCCCAATGTAATAACTTACAAAACATACACTTATACAGGGTTTACAAACATGTTTTACAAATACTTGCTGAGTGTTGTTTTACTTACAAGTCGCCACGACATGATAAGGGACAGTTTCATTTAGAAAGCTTAAAAAATACATTTTTTATTACACCAATATAAACTAAACTTAAACTAACAATTAAGAAAAAATAACAATTATTTAAAGTAAACAAAAAACACATGTGAGCATACCTACAAATATAAGAATAAGATTTATAATATTGATTAGGATAGAAACAACAATGTCATTGCTTTTTTTAAATGAATAAGTAGGTATACTAAAGTAAACCTCATTTATATTCTAAAGCAAAGATTATGTACATAGATGAAATTAGAATATTTACACAATATTTAGTAACAAAGCAGCCGTATAAAACCTCGCTAAAAAGATATTTGTTAAATAACACTGATAAATTCCTACTGTCATTGTGAATTATTATTTACTTCATGCAGAGACCAATATATTAGCAGACTTAATGCCAAGGGCATTCTCTTCCAGTCAACCGTAGGGTGATGCAGAGATAAAAAGAAGTAGGTGCATACACGTACACGACTACTGGCGCCCCTGAAGATATGTCGAGAACCATTTAAGTACACCAGATGAGATATTAAGATGGGATAGGATCGCTCGTAAGATGTCGCGGCTGACGGTGTTGAAGGCGTTCGTAAAGTCAACCAAGGCCACAGTGACTTTAGTATCCTAGGGTTCCAAGAAACCGCCAGATATCAACAGTAATAATAATATCACATAATTCCCTGTAGGCTGTATTTTAATAATTATTGCCATACTAGTGTTTGCCGCGATTTCGCCTGTTTAAATCCTTTGGGAAAGCATACCTGGTCTATCCTGTGTGCATAGTTTTAACCAAAGCCGTTCAATCGTTTACGCGTATTTTGTTTTCTTTAAAAAGTCTACTCACACACACACACACACGGTACAATAGGAATATTTTTTTTGGCACGAATACAACAGCTGCACACCTATTTGTGGATCACATGACTTTTTTTCGGCTTGAAAATAGAACCTACAAGCTTCGCCGAAATGGCAGTGGCGAGGCGACCACTTAAACCACATCTATCCAGTTTCATCGTCATAATGTCAAGTTACCAAACATATTAACAGAGATTTATTATAAACAATTGCCACAACTTTCATTCCTAATATACGTATCATCGAATTATTTTACCGAAGAATCAGCTATAATTCTTGTCATATGCCGCTTTATACTCGGCTATATCTCCCAACGATCCTCATATTGATAATAACTGCGTATTTGCATAAAACATAAGCGCGCACAAGGCAATATATAGTTGCGCAACGTGTTGCTCGACTGTTGCCCGAATCTCAACCATTGACACAATTCGGACGCGGTTGAGATATAGTTTGAAATTCACGCTTGTTTTTCTTATTAACCAGTCGGTTAATATGGCAATCAAGCATTAAACACTGGAGTATATAGACACTTGCAAAAAATATCTTGTGCAACTAGCACAAGATATTTTTTCTCTTTCTTCTTTTGTATAAACTTGGTAAAAATAGTACCAAAATAACCATATTCGTCATATATTTTCACACATTAAGTGCTATATAGCAGAATAGAAAGTGTATCTGTCGCAGTTACTTGTGACCGGCATGGCGTTGTATGTGTTAAGCAAATATTTTTATTTATTTTAGCCAAATAGGAGACTGTGACGTAACTTTCGAAGAATTAAGCTTTACTATAAGACTAAGTGATTAGGCAACATGGTATTCATTTGGTTACATAGCAATAGTTGGAAAAGGTAGGCATTTATTTATATTTATAAATAAGTCAAGAATTCAAGAAATCAATTTTCATAAATATCCTATTAAATGTTTATCATTATTTTCCTCCTTCGTCAAATATTTTTGACATCAGTGAAAGTTTAAAATAAAAATTGACAAAGTAATTAATCCTTATAGATTCGTGTATGATTTGAATAAATATAAAAATTTAATAATTGCATCGGATGCAACACTATGATACAATGTTATCAATATTTCCTAGTAATATAATCGACTTTATATTCGTATTATTTACAATGTCATCCACAACTCATGTTTAAATCTCTAAGGCGATAGATATCTTCATAATCTTCATAGTAGCTACAGCAAGGATGCAAACAAGTTGCGCAACAATATTGTAGCCTTGTGCGAACCAAAATATACGGTTTACTTGCATACACGACGTATTCAAACAGCCATTAAGAAATCCTAGCTAAAATGAGCGTTTTAATGAAATTCCTAGTTTTGATAACGCATTTTAATACATTATTTAGCGATGTTCCGTGAGTTCGTTAATGAGAATGCTATTTGCTCGTGAATTATTTAAATAAGGTCATTGACTCAATTTTTATTGCTGCAATCATAAAGTTCTATTATGGAATAGCAGAGCTTTGCTGATTCCATCATATATTTATATACAATAATTTGTACGCAGCTTAACTCGCTTTAATGTAGGTTCTATTAACACAGTTCTATCCCTCGAGAACAGTACTTTTTTCCTGACGAAATGTATGCCAAATCCTTTTCTATACCCCAGACGACGTGTTTGCGAAATTTCATGATGCTTGGTCGAGAAGTTAAGGAGTGAAAGCGTAACAAACAAACAAACAGATAGACAAACGATCTCACTTTCGCATTTATAATATTAGGTAGGATTACTATTAGGATGACACAGTATTTCTTGAGCGACTTGTCTTTCTTATAACGGAGCAATATTATCTTAATTGCTTGGGTGGCGCAGTGAGAGCGAATGCTACTGCTGAGTAAGTGCTCTTGAGTCCCGACCCCGAGGTCGAAGGTGTTATTAAGTTATGCTGTCATGAAATTCTCGGTATCAGCACGGTGTTTGGAATTGTTTCCGGTAGATTACAATAGGCTCGTCCCTATGACGCGGGTATGTAAGACATCTCCGCACACCCCTTAGTAATATAGGCGCAAGACTATGTATGTACTATTAGGCAGCAGCTTGCTTGTATATATTAATGAAATTGTTAAAGTTCATAATTGCCATCTTACATGAGTTCTTTTGGCGCTAGAGCAAAAAGTAAAGGAACATAATGTCATTAACGTTTTAATACTTTCCAAAATATCTTGTAAGATAAAAACAAGTACACGTTTGTCTCCTTACGTCGCCCACACGCAATATTTAATAAAGATTCCTTGAAATTTTTCCGCGTTTCTTTATTGCTTACATGACTTTAGGTGTGGTTTGAGTTATGAGATGCAGTGGATTAGGTGGTTGTTTGGCTAAGCCTTGGGATAGTGTGGCTTATAGTTTGATTGGAAGTTTTATAATCTAAGCTTTAGATTTCTTTTATACTGTAAAATAAATGATTATATTTATTTACTGCACGAATGGCGTAGTGGTTTAAGTGGTCACCTCGCCACTGCCCTTGCGCCGAATGCTGGGTATTCGTAGTGTCCATTATGTGTGTAAAGCGCGCATTCTCCGCAACACTAAAATTGTTCCTAGTTTTGGGTTTGTAAAGAAGAGCCGCCGCTCTAACTGAGCTAGCGAAACACAGTAACAGAGTTTTTACTTTAAAACCGACTCGCCAGAGCCGATGATCTCGTAGTGTCACCAAATATTTGGCAATAGTGGGCTTCTCCACTCACAAAAGGTACCTTGCCAGTAGTAATGCGTTGCGCCGCATTACTACAGGCAAGCGTAACGATTGAAACTACAAACGCTTCTTGCAGTAATCAAAGATTTAAATCATAGATGTAGATGCACCCTACTATGTTAAACATGGTTACCTTTCTAGACACACTATGCCAATGTGACATCTGAATTTAAAATATAGCATTATCACGCTCACTCCTATTAAAGATTCTATACCATCGTATTCCATCATGTATAAAAAGTGTGAGCTTACTCTTATCAGTGTGGACACTTTATTTATTTGCTTTAAGGACCTCCAACAAAGGCTGTACACATCTTATTCACAAAAGAAAAATTAAATACAATTCAAGATATTTTTGGACTGTGTACTCTTTCAATTACAGGAGACCACATCATGCGTTAAATACAGCGTCTAAACGTGAAAGTATAATGAATGAATAATTATTATGAAGTCTAGGTTCGATGAGGGTATTTCTATGATTTAAATCTTTGTCAATAATATCCCAGCCAGTTTCTGGCATCTTTTAACTTGCCCCACACATCGGTGTTGATTTATCCGACTTTTAGTAATTCGGTCCTTACCCTTGTTTTGAATATTTCTTTTTATCTTACATTAACCATTGGAGGGTTAGAATCGTATCCACTAATATCTGCCTTTCATATTTGATGAGCCTTTTGTACACCAAGATACAATTTGTTTCATATACTTTAATATATATTAAATACGCCATAATGACATTATAACTCCACTAAAGCCGACGCACTACCCGGCAAACGTGACACACCGACCCGATATATTAGACGTAACACTTCTAAGGAATATAAAATATTTGGGGTTATTTATATTTGGCTTGTTGAAACTTCTAGAGTTTGATGTGCTCTGATATTTTTATATAACTAGTGCACACTCTATACGGATTTCATCGCGTTGTTTTATTTTAAAACAATTTTATAAGATTTTCCCGCGGCTTCGGCACTTAAATGTAGGTTAGGTTAGAGACAGTACTTTTTTCTGGATGAAAGATAACCTATGTCCTTTTCTGTACCCCTGAAAACGTATATGCGAAATTTCATGATGATTAGTCGAATAGTTAAGGTGTGGAGGCGTAACAAACAAACTCACATTCTCATTTATAATATTAGTTAAGATTTTTAAACTATTACAATGCTATTGTTAAATTTTACTACTATTTAAGCTATTTAAATTATTAAAGCAATTTATTGTTAAGTATACCCTTTCTCGGAAGTTTCGGTTGCTTTTCAGCAGCCATGTTCACGGGGTGACTTCTCGTGAACATGGCTGTTGAAAAGCAATAGTAGTAAAGTTTAACAATAGTAGTGTACCAGTTTCAAAATTATGTAATAAAAGTGTTTTATATTAAACAACGCGATAATATCCGTATAAAGTAGTTTTATTTTAATGTATAACATTCGCGTAAATGTGAGGACATTATGGTGTAAACTTGCTACGTTTGTGTATTATTTAGAACAAAAAGTAGCTTAGGTGTCATAAAAAGTCTTATAAAACTTTGTATTTATGTTTGAAATACGTGGTTTTATACTGAATCAATCAGTGCAAGAATTTTACTATAACATGTTATTATAGTGTTTGGACCCACATTTTATCGGCTTACAGATTGAAAGTTATGTAGCGGACAAAATAGAAAATGCATTGCTCGCGGTCATTTGTTACCGGCACAGCGTTCATTGTGATAAGGATGGTTTTACTGCAATTAATGTATATGGTTAGTGATATACACGTTTAGAATATTTTATAAATTGTTTTGGTTACAATCTTAATGCACTAAGAAAGGAAAAGAAGAATAAAAAATTTCAAAGGTCTTTTTATTGTCTGTATTCACTTAATAGTTATAAGAAAAATAAGTCTACAGTACGTCAATCTGCCAGTCAGTTTTTTTAAAGGAACCCTTCTGTCTAGGAATAATTTCCTGTGTCTTTTACAAACATTCAAACAAAGGAATCAAAACAGAATCGTAACAACCATTTGTGGACCACACAAATATTTGTCCCGTGTGTGATCCCGCGAGGCAACCTTTTAAACCACAACGCCATCCGTGCAGACAATCAATCAATCTGTCTGTTTTCAATTAATAAGGTTAATTTTATTACGCCATAACAATTAAATAAAGTAACTCTTTCTACTGAGTTCATACATAGTCTCGCCATCATTATGATTTTATTTGGTTATAATCACGCCTACGATCTCTTAGTCGATTTGCATTAGAAGCAAGTTATCAGCGGATAAGCAGTCCAGTTATATCGCCTGTCTCTTTCAACAACACTTCTTGCTTATAGAACACCCTGGAGTAATCTTGTACATGTTATATCGGCTGTATAAAGCGATGGGGTGGTCCTACAATCAAGACAACTAGCCGAACAAGTTTAATCAATGACAGTATGAAGTTATCTTTGATAATGATGTTATAAAGTAAAATATCTTCCGGTATTTTTAATTGACTCGGATGGTTTCGTTTACGTTGTGTTACGTCATTATTAAAAAAAAATTAAACCTTTCGTCTCCTTAAGGGCCGGGTAGTTTTCCACAGTAATATGCTAGAGAAAAATGTAAAGAGAGCTGAAATAATAATATTAGTGATATAATAAGTTACAAAATTAATAAATTATTCTGGATCCAGTGCCTATATAAACTGTCTAACGGGACCCAATGTATTATTTTCAAATATGAACAATATGTTGACATTTTAAATTACCTTTTTTTTTAGAAATAACGCCCAAAGATTTTACACACTTTAGGACACAAAGTAAACCCACAATCAGAATATTAATTTGTGGAACATACAAATAATTGTCTCATATAGCATTTGAATCCCACAATACTCAGCAACTGTGGCGACGCGACAGCACCGTCCGCGTCCGTGCAATCAAATTAGTTAATAATAAAATATAATATCAGCCCTGTATTAAACTGTCTTACTGCTGGGCACGGGCTCCTTCTCAGTGTGAGAAGGGTTAGGCCACGATGGCCTAATGCGGGTTGGCAGACTTCACATATCTTTGAGAACATTATGGGGAACTCTCAGACAAGCAGCTTTCGTCACGATATGTGTCCCTTTACCGCTATAGCGAGCGATAATTAACTGTATCATTCCTATGCATATAATTACCAAAAGTAAGAGCTGCGCTCCTTGGTCTTTGAACTCGAGAACTGTGCATGGCAGTCCAACGGTCTTCCACTAGACTATCGCTGCTTGTATTTGTATTTAATAATAAACACAGCTTAAAAATAGGTGTACGCTTTTTATACAATTAATATGGCGCACTAGCATTCGACGCGTGTACTAAGCTATCACTCGCGTGTCATGGATTCAGCTTCGACAAATGATGGATGTCTTCGCAAAGTAAAACACACGACTATTAAAGTTGCAATGTTCTGTAAGTAAGAGTTACAGCCCCGACCATTTCAGCAAACTCCTAGATGTATGTCAGAACCCCGCTTTTGGGCCAGCACTTGAAAACTAACATTTGTATTATATTTAAGTAAGCAACTGCATGAACGAGAGAGAATTTCATTATTTTATTTTACGTATTTCGTAAGTTTCTGGTCGCGGATATTCATGAGATCGAATGTCAGGATTTAAAAGAATCCTATCAGGTCGTCCATTGTCATCGTCATTCAAATTTGTTCAACAGTTTACGCGTGATTTAATAATAAACATCCAAACTTCTTCATACAATTTCACATTTATTAGGTAGGTATATATTATTAGTAGGATTATACTTGATCTATGTATAGAAATTATATTATTTCAATGGTGTAAGCGTTTTAGTACTAATAATAAAATAAACAAATACTACCACATGAAACGATTAAGTTTACTTTACAGATACTGTGACTGTGCAGATAGCGTAGTGGTTTAAGTGGTCGCCTCGTCACAGACACTGCGCCGAGTATTGTGGTTTCGATACCCACACGGGGCAAAAAACTGTGTAATCCACTAATTGTTCTTTCGAGTCTGGGTGTTCTTTGTGTTTGTTGTTTAAATGTTTGTGACATTTGTCCGCCATGACACAAGAATATATATTGTCATTTAAAAAATAATAAGGAAAAGTATCTGAAAATATCTTTTAAATCTTGTTATAAATATTAACCGAAAAACATAAAACGGTTTCATTCATAGTCCTGTCGCATAAATATCATCAAAGCATCACAACAACCAATAATACAGATATTCCTACTTAAAATTTAACTTAATAAACCTAAGAATAAACCCATTCAAATATCTGAGCCAGCACCAAGACATTTTTCTAACAAAATTCTACAAAAATAAACCAAAGAAAGTAAATAACAAAAGCGCGGGGTCACAGAAAAGACTTTGACGCGTGGTTATATTTCTTTTAACTTTTTGTTAAACAGCAGACTTCAATGGCACCTAATTATTATTCCACAACATAATCGAATAATGAATCAATTTTACGTAGTCGATTATCTCAGTTTCGTAGAATGATCGCTAGATTATACGAGAAACGAACGGGCTCTTTGTTGAGAGCGGAATCTGGATCAGAGATTGAGAACACCAGGCGTGGGCAGTTTGTAGTTAGAAGTGAAGTAACTGAATGTTGTTTTTATCGATATAATTAACTTTTGGTAATTAATGTGTTCGTTATATTTTAAGTCTTTACGAGCGCTAGCATTATTTTAGTGCGTGACTGTTTAGCAGACTATTTAAGTCGCTTCAGCTATATTTTAAATTCAGTGTAATTGATTTGGATTTATCAAGTCCAATGGCTTTAAATTCGAAGTATGCTTTTAGTAATCTTAAAATTCGAATTGGTTTTACCACGCTGGAAACAGTTACTTGACAAATAAGTTTTAGCATTAAATATTTGTTTGTATGAGTAAATATACGTTTCAATTACTTTATTAATGCGTTTGAAATCTTAATAACACTTTGACGAAATGAGAAGCAGCCAGACTAGATAAGTACCTCCTCTCCACGTTATAGTAAACTGCAAGCAAATGAGCTTATTGTGTTTCGAGATGAACATTGTTTTAAAAGCTTCTTCGCTTCGCCTTATGGGTTAAATGCTTGTTCGGTATATTAGTTGTATAAAAAAATGGTTCAGTAAAGAAAATTGAACCGATTACGATACATACTCTACTAAAATTTGCGATGGTAGTGATATTCTAACTAATATAAATGCAAATGTGAGTATTTGTTTGTTATGCTTTCACGGCTTAACTACTCGACCGATCATCATACAGTTTCGCATATCTGCATACGTAGCCAGGGCAGGGTACATAAAAGAACACAGGGACTGATCCAGAAAAAGGATACGGTTTCCGAGGGATAGAAATTTTTTGCCATAATCTTCAATAACGCGTGCGACACTGCGGACCAAATCCAGTACGTTATAGCTGTTAGTTCACGAGTATGCGTAATTTGGTGATTATTCCTTAATATAATTATATAAATGAAGTAAGTGTAATAACCGCCACCGCTGCACGCTACGTGTTCGTATTATTTGCATCCCAATTTAGAGACAATAATTTGTTAATTTGGCTGCGCTTAAATATCCTTTAATTATGCGTAACTCGAACGCAATATGTAAAATTTGAATAAGTGCCACTTAGGCAATATTGAGCTAAAAAAATATTTGTTATTTCTTACTGCATTTGCTTCATAATAATACATTAAAATATCTTCGTTATAATAAATATCACTATTTAACCTCTCCGTTTTATGTAGGGATCATACGTACTGTAGCATTTATGAGTTAATATTCAATAAAACAAATATATATTTCTTGATATTGACTAAGGAATAAAGTTTTTTTTTAATGACAAATACTCAAGTCCTAAAAGTTTAATAAATTATCGATATTGACTTTTAACACTTTCCCATCACTATCGATATAGGATCGCAAAATTGTACTTCAAAAGCATTCCTTCAACGAAGCTTAATTCTAAATAGGTCTACATATGCACAAAATATCGTTAGGAACACGGCACAACGATTTAATTCCAATGGAAGTGGCTTAAAGAAAGGTGCTTTATTACACAATATGGTATGATGTATGAATGTATTTGTATATGTGTGTGTCACTAACCCGTTACCCGTTTGGGATAAATCGAGTTATTGTGTATTATATATAGGCTTGTTTGCTTTTGTTTAATGCGTCGCTGTAAATGAGGAAAACTGATGAATGTTTGAGCCGGTACAGGTTTCAATGAAGTGAAGGTTAACTGAACAGTGTGTATGGATGAATGTTTTCGTATTGAATAAATACGTTTGGATGTGTGTGTTCTTGTTTTTAAGTGTGCTTAGTTTCGTAGCACAACGTATTGTTCGTTAGCAAATTTTGATATTTATACAGTGTGTAACAGAAAGTTGTGGTCATATTTAAGTGCCATATAATATATACCCTGTACAGTGAAAAGCCGCGTTAAACATATCCGTGAACATTATTTTCACTAAGATATAGCATTTTATTTTATATTGACATAAAAATATCATACATTGTAGTAAATACAAAACGTTAACTGCTACCTTGGGTGACCGATGTGAACCCCAAAATGATTAGACGCAATTTTGATCTTTCAATGTTTAATAATAAATATAAATGTTAGATTTTTTATAAAATCCTAAGTAATATTATAAATGCGAATACAGTTTGTTTGTTTTGCTTTCACGCCTAAACTACTCGCCTGACCGATAATCATGAAATTTCGCACACACGTTATCAGGGGAACAGAAAAGGATATAGGATACCTTTCACCCAAAAAAACTTCTGTTACTAATCTAACCTCATTTACGCAAGCGAAGCTGCTGGCAAAATCTAGTATATTTTTTTGTTTTAATCTGAGGATAGGCCATATAGGTTATTATTCATATAATTAATATTGGCAGTCTTAAAATATGACCAAACCTTTCTGTTACACGTTATATAAGCTGTTCTGTTGTTCAAATTAGAATGGATGATGATGAAAATGGAAATGAATTGGAATAATTAATTCCCATATTTTCTAGCAATTAGAAGCTCTGATATATATTTTTGTCCATAATATATAAAATATCAGATATTTGTTACTGCAGATTTGTTAATGAGTTCGATAAAGATTTTACAAAATTGAACTGCAAGATAAAACTTTAAAGATAAAGATAATAAGATTAAAATAATCTAAAGAAAAATACAACACATTGTGTAAAAGTAATTAAGTATAAATCTGTGCTAGATGGTGCAATATATCTTAAAGCACCTACTGGTAAGCTGTTGGTAAGTATAACATGATCCCTTACAACACCATAAGTATCACTAATGCCTTAATAACCTTTAAAAAAGGTCTTGCTATCCTTTCAGCACTGGGGACAATAATATCACATGTGCCTTCCTGACACACACACCGTCGCCTTAATCCTAACTAATATTATAAATGTAAATGTACGTTTGTTACGCTTAAATGCTTGACCGATCATCAAATTTGCATCCACGTTATCAGAAAAAGTACTGTTCTCAAAACGGTCAAACTACTTAACAATTTATAATATGTTTATAAACGTATCCTAAAATTTGTCTGATGATCACTTGTAGCTTGTAGCCAGTAAATAAGCCACTATCCTCTCAGCACAAGGGACAGAAATCACACGATCCCTCCTGTCGACAAAACACTATCGCCTCAATGAATTCCCAGTACATGTCACGCCATTATATTACAAAGCACTAACCTAATTAACAATCGTACTCCTTTGCTGTGGTCTCACAAACCCAACTGTACTCCCTGTCTAAGTAGCAACCTGATGACATTAGCCATTGCGCTTAAGCGATAAATGGAGTGAGTGGCAAGTAATCGTCGAAAATGTCTTCTGTGAACGGTACAATTAAGGTAGGTGGGAAGGTATTACACTGATTAGCAATACTTAGTCAGATGGTATATACGTAAGTACATATATAGGTATAAGTACTGACGTATATATTCAAAGGGTATGCAGAAGTGTATTGTGTAGACATGTCGCTAGCTATGTGTTTAAGTCCAACGTAATAGGTCAGCTTATTACGTAGATAAGACTAAAGGACGAAAATGAATAATATATTCTTCCTTCAGTTAGAATTTCGGGGTATACTAACTAATATTATAAATGAATATGAATATGAGTTTATTTAATAGAAATTTATTGACAAAATCTAGATAAACGCAAGCGAGGCCGCGGGCAAAATCCAATAAAATATATTAAAGGATATTGTCCAGGATTTTATTACTATGTAAAAAAATATAAAAATATTTGTGGTAGGCAGGTGTATTTCGCAAAAGTAATAGCCACGCAGCCTACATCAGTATCAGCACAGAATATGTAAATGCACCCGGTAAACGTAAAACCTAATAAGAATTTTCCTGACCCGGGTATCGAACCGAGACCTTATGGTGAACTGTCGCCTGCGCTACCGAGGTATACCAATAATAATATCAGCCTCGTTCATAAACTGTCCCAATAGTGAAACCCTGTCAGTTTGAAAAGGGTTAAAACATACTTAATCTAAAGCGCCGGCTAATTGGAAAACATTATTATTAACACAACAGAAAACAGGCCCGGGTTGGAAAACATCACACATATTCGAGAAATTAATGAAGAAATCTTAGATATGTGTGATCTAACCCACAAACACGAAGCAGTGGCAGTGGCGAGTCGACCACTTAAACCACTATGCTTTCTGTGCAATCAATAAAATAAAACAAAACAACTATACGTGTATTTATGTGCCATTCAGAACATAAATCGCTATACTCGTAATTTATGTGCTTTTGCAAATCAAAGCGAAGTACTTTTACTACTAATCAGAATTTACAATAAGCAAAGCCTTAAGTACCAATACAATACACAAATAAACGCAAACACAAACTACACTTAATAACTCATCCATCCGTTCAATATCCTTAACAAAAATAACAAAAATATTGTTCGAACATCGTGCATATTTCCGAAAAAGAAATTGCGGTTTACTTTTCTGTACCTCTCCTTTTGTACAAGCGTACAAAATCACGTTGATATTTACCCTACTGCGTAAATAGCGTGAAGTTTCGCCTTCATAAAATTTATTTTATGGTATTGACGGTTGTGTAAAAATAAATAAAAACGCGAATGATTTGCAAATACTGGTTGTAGTAAACGGCTATGGTTTTGAGAATAGTTACTCCACTATCCTGAAGTGTTGCAAGTGTCAAATTTGAAAGATGTTAGTGCAGATCTATGAAAGAAAATAAACATTGCCACCGTTACATCTTTTGAAATTTGAAAACAGAGGTTAGAAAGGAGAGAGAAGCGGCAACAGCATAATAGTTACTACATCGGATTTTGATAGATACTATTATATTTGCCTCAAATCATAAGTTTGATGCCCGGGTTGTGCAAACTCTAATTAGTTTTGCTGTCAGGAATTCTCAGTATAATTATATCCTCAGTGTTTACAAAATATGGATATAAATATCTATGCCTACCTCTTCGGGATATAAAAAGCTTAATCTTTGTATGACTGGGATGCGTACTGTCGCATTCTTATGCTCATCCCTTATTAATATGCTCTCCTACTCTGTATATTTAATATAATAATATAATAATATTTTATCACATACACACAACACCATCTAGCCCAACTAAGCAGAGCTTGTACTATGGGTACTAGACAATGGATAAACATACATAATTATATATTTTCTTTTTGTAAATACCTACATATTATACATAGAAACACTTAGACCAAGACAATAAGAAAATATGAGGTATATTCAAATATGCTCGTCAATAATAACTTACTATTAATATAGTTAAGTATGATCTATTCATTCTTACTTAGTATTAATTAGTAAACAATGGTGTAGGTACTGGTCTTTAATCTTTTTTAATTCGATTTTTATCGTCATTTATATTTATTAGTGTACGAATATTCATTCCTAAAATCAATAAATTCATTACGAAATCATTCAGTTACTACTTTCAGACTAGTCCGAAAGTAGTAACTTCGGCAAGAGAATTAATTGTATACCAAATAAAAAATATAACTATGTGAATATTTTACGTTTTTGAATAATATAAAACGTACTTTATATTTAATAGAGGATACGTAATGATGAGCTTAATATATGACCACATCTTGTTTCAAGTTGTAAAATATAATTAACATATAGATAAGGGGATCTGGATGAATACTTTCAAACGATTATTTTAATTGTATTCCTTTACATACGGAACAATAAATACAACCGCAGGGTACCGAGGAAAGTAATAAATAATGTCATATAAACCAGAGGATTCAAATCAAAAATAAAATAAATAAATAGAATTAAAACTCATTGTTACCTTTTGAATCGAATACATCACTATAGAGATCAACATGCTTAGTTTACATTATAAGAAGCCTACCACAAAACTTAAATGTCGAAGTTTTGAGCTGATTGTTTGTGCTATTCGTACCATGAAACATATAACAATACTATAGTATCAAATATAGTAACGTTTTGATCGTGCTATAGTCTACTATGAAGTAATCTCAATAATAGAGTAAAGGAATAAAAACTTCAAAGTAGGTATAATCTTAATATTTTGTTTGGCCCGAAATTTCGAATAGACACTTTCATAAAGGCGCACATTAAAGTAAAAGTCACTGACTTCTGCGATGTGTCGTATGTGTTGTGACAGAAGTTTTCTAGTTGTAGTCAATGAATATAATGTATAGAATGTGCCATTGGTGATCTTAATCTGTTAGCTTAATCATATCAAGACATTATGATTAAAGCTTATGTCCGTACATCCGTAAACAAATTATATTATCTATCGGGGATAGAAATCGTGTTCGCACTAGGGATGTTGCAAATATTCGCATCCGCATCCGCAATTCCGGAGCTTTCGCATCGATTTGGACATCCGCATCCGCGGATGTCAAAAAATCTGCATCCACAACATCCCCTCCATATGTGTGCGAACTTCGTACACACGGATAGTGGCAAAGAGAAAGAGAGAGAAGGTACAACGTACATAATTATATTAGTGTACAAACAAGCCAGGCTCTTAGTATCTAAGTAACTAGCCTGATAGGAAACTTGCTATTTATAGACGAGCATATTGTTCGTTGAATAAACATACGTTTTTGCATTTCCTAATTTAGTTTTTGTTTAAAGGATAAAACAATGCACGTATTGCAAAAATTATATCACAAGTGTGATTGTAAATATTGAATCCAATACAAATTTATTAACTTGATTAAAAAAATCCAATTTATTTTCTTGCAGCCAACCATTTAACTCAAATATTTCACGACGGACACGCGACGCTAAGTAACGTAAATGTGTCTCCTTTATTGATATTCAATCTATTCGATGCGAGGGTAGGTGGCAATTAAAATGTATTTTTTTGTTTAATTTTGTTTGACCCACAAATTGGTTTTCGTGATAGGAATGCGTAATTGTTTATAAATTACCATACGAATATTGTCTTATGTTTACGCGAATGTTATACATTGAAATTAAACACTTTATACGGATTTTATCGCGTTGTTTATTTTACTTTAAACACTGGTATTACATAATTTTGAAAACTCTAACACTACTATTATTGAAATTTTACTACTATTTAATCTATATATTTTCTAATTAAAACAATTTATATTCTAACAACGCGATAAAATCCGTATAAAGTGTTTAATTTCAATTTACCATACGAACATATAATTGTATGAGTTTAAATAATGATGTATCGAAATAATTATTTATTTTAGACTTTATTGGTTAAGTTTTTGAATACCATTAAAATGAATGAATATTCAGTTCAAGTTAATAATACTAAGCCTACGCCGTCTGTCTGTCTGACCTTTAAAGTGCTTTCTATCTTTCTCTAGACCTTTACTCTCTTTCTTTCTGTTTTCTTCAAGGAGAGTTTAAATATCATACAAGTGGCCTACAGATTTGGCAATAAATTAAATTAGAACATTTCTTGAAGCATATTTCTCGAGCTGAAATTTTATACAGATTTTGGGTATACTATTATAAATAAAATAACAAATAAATCACCACAGGTCGAATTTATCGGCTTGTTTGCATTTTCCTCTTCAACGGTAAGTTTTATCATGAAAAAGGACAGACAAAAACTTTAGATCATGCAATTATTCAAACTTCCTTCACTTTTCCTTAAGCATGGCTATTTCTGAGATATCGCGATTGTTAATGTAAGTTTATTCTGACTGGACTATAACTATTCTGATATCGACTATAGTATTACATCTATGTTTAACTATGAGTTTGACCCACATATAATTTTTCAGCGAGAACGTACTACAATATATTTGGCGAGAACCAAATATTTGCGTGACATTTGTGCAGCGCTCCTAGCGGTTACGTGATGAAATTAAATTCGAGTGGTTTTTGGCAACTGTGTAAATGTATTTCTGTAGAAATTAATACAAAATTATTTTCTGTTTAATTTTTAAGAGTGGTGGACATGCCGCTTGTCACTATCGCTTATAGCTTTGTAACTGCGTGCGCGAGAATAAGACTGGTTGTTATATGGGTGTATATATCTTTGCCTCGCTCAATATTCGCTTATTTTCGCTTGTACGCTTGTATTACTAGCGGGTTGTCGATTCTACGAAAACTTCTATCTACTACAAAATATATTACGGATTTGTTGTGTGTGTGTGTGTGTGGAAGTGTTATTAAGCTTTTATAATTATTAGATACAACATTAGGAGGACGGCCGCACTACCAAAGAAGTATGTATGCGTAATGTAGAGTTAGATATGTTATTTTTACATTATAAAACTAATCTCACGCTTATATCCGCAAAAGGATAGGCAGAAGTGACTTTAGGTCAGCAGTTTTAGAGGCCGGGCTGCCACTGAGAATTTATTAACAGAAAATCTTTTTTGAAATACCACTATATCCATACGCACACACCAGGAATACATGCTATATCGAGTAATCATTATTGTTTATTTTGGTACTGATCACTGATTCAAAGAAGAATGATGGATACTTGCCGCAAATGTTTAAATGCTGTTTGCAACGAAAGCCGCCTTCAATACGAATACTAACACTATGTTTTAAATTCCAGTGATAATTGCGTAACAACAAAATTAATCAAGTCTTCCAATTACTTTGTTAACTGAATAATATTACGGTGAAATTGACATTTACTTCTACGGGCCAAACACTTCCTTGTTATCGTTACGGGCCTTGGGTTACCGATACGAAGGTTTCAGTTACCGATATTTAGGTTGAATCACGTTATTAAATGTAATGGCTGGGAAAATGGCGGGTGTTTGGCTGTTTTTTGTTGTTGTTTTTATAAAGTAAAAATACTAAACCAAGATTTTTGGTTTACAGTGATTTAAATAGATAACTATCCTTAGGTGTTGATTGTTGGGAATTTTTTCCCTGACACAAGCTAACAAAAATTCTGTTCACAGAAAGTAATCTTAAGTGAGGCTGATTATACTGGATTTTCCACCTTAGCATAGGGATAGCTTATTAATCAAACTTATTAATCAGCTTATTAATCAATATAAAATAAAAATAAAAATATACTACATATTATTCCGCGTTCTCATTCGTTCTTCTTCTATCTTTAACAATTAAGTTTGTTGGTGCTTCTGCAGAATCTAGGTACATAACTTACATTCACTCACAGCAAAAGTTTGTTACATTAAAACTTCTGTTAAATATACTCTACAGAAGATTTCAAAGTAAAGGTAGTAAGAAAGAAAAGAAAGAAGGTATACCTTAGCCAGGTGGTTCCAGATGGATGAAAATAAGACGGATAAGACAAAATTGTCGGATGTCGGTTATTTTTAATAAAAGTCAAACCCCGCACTAGGAATTAATCCTGTGTCGCAAAACGGATATAACCGGAAACGGACCTAGAGTTGTAACAATTATGTGTGAATCATAAAAAATTTCACTTGTAGGATCCAACCCGCAACACTCGGCGCGGCGGCAGTGGCGAGGTTTGACCACTTAAACCACTACGTTTAAGTGGTCTTTTGTGCGGTCAAATTTTAAAGTTTGTAGTGTTTGAATGAATAGCATTTATAATTAGCGGCGATAGCCCAATGAATAAAACATCGGACTTGCGATTAGGAAGTCGTGAGTTAAAATTCCACCCATTGCACTACCGATCTGAACCAATTCCTAGCCCAAGCATATGCGATTAGCTGGAGGGCTTAAAATAACAATCGTAGTTTGTAACTTAAAGTGATAGTAATGACAAAATAATAAATTTAGCAGTGGTATCACTAGCGTGTAGCCCCGCCCCTTTAAAAAAGTCAGCTAAGCCAACAAGTAGGACAAAAAATATAGCGTTCTGCTGAGAAGCTAGCGCTTCCTTTAGGATCCTGGAACTATACTCACTGGGACACAATCTCCTAATTTGTTTGCACACCTGCCTGATAAAAATAGTGTCATTGCATTGCTAGCGTTACGGAATGAGAGCTTTAAGCAGCTAAGACTTAAACTTAAGACTTATTAAAGTATCGAGTTTTCTTATTTATAACGTTATTTTTAATTTGAGCTTATTCGGCTGTTAATACAGTGGATAAAATTCTGAATTGGATATGAAAGATTCTATTATATTTGAACTAGCCGGAAAAATTAATAAAAGGATTTTAAAATGAAATACCATAATATCTATAACCACGACAAAACTAATTTGTATTTGCTATCCGATTTTTATTTAAGCACTAACAGGGCGTGAATAGGTGTCGCAACGTCACACTGAACATACGAAAATATAGCTCACTTCTTTTCCGAGCTAAAAAGGTAATAAAATAAAAAAACATACGTGCTAAAAACCATCTGCTTTTCACCCATATGTATTATGTGGGACAGTGCATGGCAACTTTTAGCGGCCCAGCCTTCCTGGCTTATTGCCAGCAGTTAAAATATGGTGCTGTATGGTGCTGTGAGATTGTGTGTGACGCCATTGCCTGTAACATTGGCGCTCACAAAATTAAACAGAATGGGCTTTAATGAAGTTTTCTAGAGCGGTTATTGAAAATTTACAGGGTTGTTAACCTTTAGTACCATTGATACGACGATTTAAGTATTATTCATAGCTGGCTATTGCGTGTGAAGTCATTTACGTTTACATATGTAAACTGCTCATTATTTAGTACTGATTTCGTTCTTGTCCATCCAAAGGTTGCCTGTTAGAGATCTTTTAGGGATAAGGACAAAGTTTTGTCCCGTATGGGATTCGAACCTACAACGCTTGGCGCAATGGTAGTGCTGCCGTGACCACCTAAACCACTACGCCATCCGTGCAGTCAACAAACCAAAAACAAATCTGTTCATTAGTTTCAAAGTTTATCAATTACAAACAAATCTTTCCAATTCATGATATTAGTCAGATATCATGTTTGCATTGTGTGTTCGATGAAAATCTTAACTAATATTATAAATGAGAATGTGAGTTTGTTTGTTACTCGATTGATCATCATGAAATTTTGCATGCACATTGTTAGGAGAACGGAAAAGGACATAAGCTACCTTTCATCCAGAAAAAGTACTGTTTGTAATCTCGGTTAGTTTAGGTTATTTTTAAATACCATGAAGCATTCCATTTGACCAACTACAACGCACACTTAACACAACCCCTACATGTTCAAGTATGACATATTTTTATGACACATTCTTTACGTATCAACCATAGTAATTGTATGATCGGCGGTATCATCCAACTACATGCAGTTACGGTAGCAGCGCCGCATAAAGATGAAGCTATTGATTACGATGCAAATTGATGCTCATCTCACCCCCTCTTCACCCTTCTCTCTCCTCCCCACCCGGCTACATGTTCGTGTTGTCGAAGATGGGGGCACGTATCATATTTGGATTTGGAGATACGCCCAAGGCTCTCAGTTACAGTCATGAATATATGAGGCTGGATAAATATGGTTCATAATTATGGGATGTGTATTAGGGTTGCACAATATTTAAACTTAATATAGCAGCGATGGACTAGTAAGTGACTGTTGGACTGCCAAGCAGAGTTCTCGCGTTCGATCCAATCGTTATGTGCGTATGAAACCATTAGTCGTAGTGGCGCACCGGCGGTTAGACACAATAGATTTTTAATTATGTCTGACGATTAAATGATTAACAGGTTAAATAGTTAATTATGCTCACATTAACAGTGAAGGATAACTTCGTGAGGAAACCTGTATGTTTGAGAGTTCGTTTGTTCTCGAAGTCTGCCAACGCGCATGCCACGTGTCCAGCATGACACGTATCCGGCATGTCACATGTTCGGCATGCCACGTATCTAGCATTTCACATGCATAGTACTGTAGGAAACTTATATTCTAGACATACGGGTCTAAGATGTAAGTTGTGCTTTTTGTCTACTCGAGCCTGCAGTCCATACCTCAATATAGATTTCACGTGATTCACATTACAGCGCGCAGTAGAGCGTAAGCTACGGTCTATTTTCGCCATTTTGTCGTCCAATTCTGACTAATCTGCATGTCTTCTTATTGAACGAACAAATAGTATAACTGTATTATGCTAGTTTTTGCCTACGGCTCAGCACGGGTGCAGTACTGTTATTCTTGATGAAGGTAACCGATGTTTTTTTCTTTTTGTGCTTTTCTGTACCCCTGACAACGTGTATGCGAATTTTTATGATGATCGGTCAAGTGGTTAAGGCGTGAAAGCGTAACAAACAAACAAGCAAACTCGCATTCGCATTTATAATATTAGTTAGGATTTGTTCAAATCGATATTTTTTTATTTATTTATTTATTTAGTTTTAGGAAGGCTTACAGACTAATACATAATATAGGTATAAATTAAAATTACATTTATATGTTCTTATTGCTAATAACAAGCCTCCGCAGATGAGTAACTATACATATGTTTTACTAATACTAACCTAACTGTAACATAAATAAAATACTAACAATCAATTACCACTAAGTTTATATACAAGAGAAAATATTATATAAGATTTGAAAGTTTGTTTGACGCTAATCACTCTCAAAAAATGATTTAGCCAGGAGCCTGCCTGCCGACCCAGTACTGGTGCAGAACAAGTCTATATCCAACCCACAGGGTAGATTATTAAATGCCTTCATGGCTCTTTGGAAAAATGCATTGCGCCTATAGTTCGTGTTATTAAACTGTATATGTAGTATAGGACGCTGTCTAAGGCCAAGCAATTCAACTTTAGATACAACTTTTCGGTTATTAAATATATAAACATATCATCGTTCACACGCCACTTCTATAGCGAGCGTGATTTGACTCCAAGCACGTGAAATAGCTTACTCAAGAAATAAATTTGATAGATTTCTAATACATTACATTTATTACGCAATTTAGTTTTTGGGAGTAGCTAAATCAAGATACGAAAAAAAAATTTTGAATTTTCATTTAGTATTAAAAATCATGGGTCATTTTCGATCCGATAACATTAACTGCAAATAATTTGAAAGGAACATAATAAAGAAATTGAATTCTTGTTTTACGTTCAAAGAAATATTAGTACGTAGAATTAAACTGTGTTACAACCATAAAATTATTTATAGTAATGATTATGTTTATGGCCGTACACAATATAATTATTCATATATTAATTGTAGTTTATTGAGTATATACTATGATACAGGCCACGTGCTTGCAAAAACAAACTAAGTATGCACCATCGATCAAAAATTACCTATACCATATTCCTGCCACTATCAGATAACCGCATTATCCGAGCGCCGAGTATCAACTCACCAATTGTGCCCAACAGCAATCATTAAAATAATACTCCCTCCGCACTGCTATATCATTTTAACCCAATATATCTCCGAGGGTAGTAATTTAACGAGTATTTTTATCACTGTTATTTTATCACAGTGATTATTGCACATCCATCTTGATATGCTTTGGGCAAATTTTGATGAAAGGTGTTTTTTATCGCGCGAATCTTCGGATGATAAAGACTGTGATTTTTGATATTTAAGCGATTGCTTATATCGATATGAGATGGGAAATTATTATTTTCGATTGGGTACGTTGAAATATATTATATTCGTACATATTTCGAGGAATGAATTTAAAATAAAAGACTTATGTATAGGAATCTTTTAATATGATTAATGCAAATGTGAGTTTGTTTGTAGTCATCATGTGAATCATCATGAAATTTTACTCACACGTTATCAGGGATACAGAAATGGACATACGGTACCTTTCATCTAGAAAAAAGTACTGTTCCGAGCGAATGAACCCGCGGACAAAAGCTAGTTTGGATTAAATGGCTCACGAGAATAATAAATAACATCTTGCTAAGATGGGTTTGGATTTATTTTTATATTTTTATCAATACATTAAGCAACATAAGATCAATCAACATAATAAATAGGGCAGTTTGTCAATGAAGCCGCGACGTGTTAAAGCATTTTTATATTTTTATACTACTAAACTGGTGACTTTAAAATGTGAAACAACGCTGCTAGCACAAGAGATAAATACTACTGGTCTTTACTCAGTGCAAACTCTCTCTAAGGTGATCTAGAAATTCAACTCGCTGTAGACATGACAAGTATTTCTTCTTTACCACGAATAAAACGCACTCAAAGCACACACTGACTCGGAACAACCACACATTGTTTATCCCATGCGGAATCGAACCAGGAATAATCGGTGTAGAGGTGAGAAACCACTTAAACCGTTTTGTCATCCGTAAACTCAAATTTTACTTTGATTTACTCAGTTCAGTCTTCTACTTTCCTACAAGAATGTGTTACTTACATAAATCTTCTTTTGTTGCAGCTTCCATCGAGTCCCTGCATGCGCCAACGGGAGGCGGTGTAGAACTACCGTGTGACGTCACACCAACCCTCACCGATGATCGCATGGGGCTCGTCATCTGGTACAAGCAGGGACATGAAACACCTATATATACGTAAGTATAAATAAGTATATATTTATGTGTGATTTGTAAAGAAACTGTAAATATAAAAGAAATGCGGTTGACAAATACGTTCACGACCTGAGAATCGAATCCGAGACCTCATGCACAGCAGTCGCATTTAGTACCACTGCACCACTAAGGCATCCAGGCAGGTACCGTCATAAAATTATTAGCAGGCTGGCTTACACTAGCCGAGGCGAGTTTTAATACTGGCTGGTTTTGAAACTAAATCTCTACTAACAGAATAGTGTCGATACAAAATTATTAAAAACCGTATACACATCACACGTGTCTTCAAATTTCATGCTCCGTATAAGAGCAGCTTATCATAGGATCATAATAATCTCGTATTGGCCTGGTTCGACTCAAAAACGCCGACGTATTTCATGCTCAGCAGAGCGATTAGTTGTTTTAATATGGTACGCATTTTCGCTGTAGCACGAAATATTTTAAAGTTCCATGACACCGATTCTTAGTCCAATTTAAATTTATTTAGTAATAGATTAATTGATATATGTAGTTGCCTCTCCACTTCCACTGCACTGGGTGTAGTGTCAAAAAATTATATGATCCACAAATAGTTGTTCCATGTCAAGGTATTATTTAAATGTTTGTAAAGTCCCCCACGACTCAGAAATTATTCCTAAAGCGGATGGTTTTTTAAAAGTTAAGTATAAATAGTTACATCTTTTTTGTTTATTTACTTTATTTAGAGACTTGTTCCCTAAGGATCCGTCAGTCCAATAAAATCTTACAGAGAAGAAATATTTTATAGTATTATTTATACAGCATTGTAGTTATTTATAATTCGTTTCTCTCTTTTTTTTAATACTCTATGAATCGATTATTTTTATTTGATGATTGAGTAGTCAGTACGTGGTTGTATCAAATACTAGTTTTATAAACCCACACACCAAAACCTTAACCTTTCATCGCTATACAAGCATAAGATGTCAAGTGCACAATACGCACAAATTTGTCAAAGTCATCAGCCGCTACGGATACATTGCGTAGTAAGTAGCATTAGTGGCATATAGTTGTCTGCCTCCGTCGCGCAACGGTAGTAAACGCGACTGCTATGCATGAGGTCTCGGGTTCGAATCCCCGGTCGAGCTAACAAAAAGTTATCGAGATTTTCTGTTACATACATACATACATCATCATACATCCCGTGCCTCGGAAAGCACGTAAAGCCACTGATCTCTCTCCTTGGTACTGCGCCTGATCTCTCTCCGGTCGTGACGGATTACCATCCCATCGGAAATGAGAGTTAGGGAGCAGAGAGTGCAGTTTATTTGACGTACCTACATGAAATGTGGTATCGAAACCAACTATGGAAACACACCTCATCAGTATTTGAGACAATGACGATATTGATACTCGCGTCTATAAGTCTTATCTCAAAATATTACTATTTTATCGATTTACTTTGAGAAAAATCTGAGTCTACGTATAGACGTTACGACACAGATTTTTCATCGTCATTACAAACACTAATCATTAACATATGTTAATGATTAGTGTTTGTAGTGACGCCTATGTTAGAAATAATTCTAATATAATATAATGAAAGACATTTATAAGCGATGATCAGAATCCGTAATCCAAAATGGAGCCAATGATCTTGAACATAATATGGATTACAAAATGTAATAAAAAGGCTTGTATTATAATTTTATTTGCGTCCGGGTGGCGAAGCGGTGGCGCGGTTGCTGTATGTGTTGTTTTGGGTTCGATCCCGGGTCAGGCAAAGTGTGTCGGTTAAAATTAGAAAAGGAAGACATCTAACACTTCCTAAGACAATTAAGACACGTTATGCTTCTAAGGCGCACCGGTAGTGAATGCGACAGATGTAAGTACATGATTCGATTCCTGGATCGGGCAAATTGAAAGTGCTAGAACTAAGCCCGCTAGATCAATTACTTTTTTATCCTTTCATGTTTCTCTTCTTCATATTAACATGATGATTGCTATTTTGATAATTTAGTACAAACCATACTTGGCATAGACTCAAATAAATATACATACATGTGGAACATAAACGAAAAATAACCAATAAAAATTTAAGTTAGTATGAATAACACAACGTTACTGATCTTCATACAAAAAGGCAATTCATAAGACCCAAAAACATAATATAAATAAATAAACCATGAAAAAGGTTTTTAAACAGAAATCACAGACAAGGGTCATTCAAAACGAGAACAAATATTTGTGGATTACACATTTTTTGTGACACTCGTTGCACTAGCTGTTCACAAGGCAATCCTTTGCCCGATGTTACAAACGTGTTGACAGTTTTATTGATACGTATGTATATATACTAGATTTTGCCCCCGGCTTCGCGTAAATGTGGGTTATGTTAGATTAAGTTAGAAACAATAGATTACCTAGGGGGGGGGTGGGATTTGTGGGCCTGCCCGCCACCCGATCAGCTCCGGGTCCGAAAGGCGGCGTGCGCGTTACCACGCGCGCCTCTCTGTTGTTTAGTCTTGCTTGCAACAAGCCCTAGGAAATAAAAATTCTCTATAAATTGGGTAGGTCGATTTGTGTAGTGGCCTGCCGTTTCGTAAGGCAGGCTGAAATCTCAGCAGGGTCGCGATTGCATGCGAAAGTGATCTGCGCAGCCCCGCAGACTTTGGTTATGTCGAGGAATACCGTGGCAGGTTTAGTCAGTATTACCGGGATGTCGCCATCTTTCTCCGGTGAGTCCTATATAACCTCTTCGTCGCCGCGCAAACAGGCAGGCGTCAGTGCAAACACCACGAAAAAATAGAAACAGTAGATACTTCTTGTTGGATTAAAGATACCCTATGTCCTTTTCTGCTCCCCTAACAACGTATACCTATGCGAAATTTTAAAGAGTAGTTAAGTTGTGAAGGCGTTACAAACAAACAAACACATTTGCATTATACCTAATATTAAGTTAGGATGTAAGGAGTCTATTCCTTCTGGAAAAAACGTGTGTAACAATAAGGTATGGTCGCAGTACTAACTCTGTGAAAAATTATATACTCAATATATATACTCAACGAAAATAATACTTTTAATACGAAAGCTTATATAACTCTATATATATAATACTAGCTTTTGCTCGCGGCTTCGCTCGCATAAAAGAAGGTTAGGTTAGTAACAGTATTTAATTAAATAAAATAACACTCATGTTACGGCTTGATAATATAGCTTACTAAAGGTGTTTTTTTTTTTAAATCGGCTTAGTTATTTCTAGTTAAATCCTTATAAACAAACAAACAAAAAAAAACATCTTTCCTCTTTATAATATAAGTATGAGTATAGATAAAAAGCTTTATAATCAAACCTAGTGTTTCTACATTTACTCGCTTCCTGTAAATTCGGTGTTACCTAGTTCAAATATATATTTTAAATTCTTTCACGCTCTTACCACTGCGAAATAAAATAGTAACACGGTTTTATACTTTTTTACTTCAGTAACCTTTTCCAAATTGTTAATATATAGTCTGCGCAGACTGGTTTAAAAATGCTATGTGATAAATTATTAACGGGACTGAGTTGTTGTATAATACTTGAAAAGTAGGGTAAGTAAAATACTAGTATTTCAGCAGCCATATTTGTTACACGTAATTTGAAGTCTATTGTTTAATCACTAAGAATTTTCTGACAGCAGTGCATGCATGGCGTAGCGGTTTATGTGATCGCTATACTGTCACTATGTCGAGTACTGTGGGTTCGACGCGGGTTAACAATTTGTGTGATGTATAATTAATATTTGTTTCGAGTCTGGGTGTTTGTGTCCGCTTGTTGAATGTTTGTAAATTTATTCGCGACGCGGGAATAATGTTAAGTGCGGGAGATGTCTTTATTTGAATAAGAATAAAAATATCATATATTATATTAATCATGCCTACGGCTAACAGATGTCATGTCCATTTTATACAGATTTTATTTTTTATTTACTAACAAATAGTTTTTGAGTTAGCTTTACGGTATTTGTTTCTTGTCTTATCCTGTTTATACTGGTGTGTATGTCACTTCGGCAGTAAACACGGCAACCATCTATAATTCCCATAGTTACTGTGAGAAAACACTTATTTTCATTGCGATCTCGGCAGCGAGTTTGTTATAGAGATGATGGATGACAGAATTGCATAGTTGGTCAGGTTACACAGCTGGTACTGTAGTTCTAATAGCAGGGCCATTATATAAGAAGACAAAGTATATAAGTAGGCGTAAAATGCAAGTAAAAAAAAACAGATAATATCGTGTTTGAACACAATGTTTCATTCCCTTTCTATTTCTAAATAATCCTTTTAATATTATAAGTGAGTAGCGTAAGAATCATGCAAATGTTTGTAGAGATATTTTCATGATTCTTACGCTTTCATGCATAAACTGTTCAACATATGTATTTAGATGAAACTTGACATATGACATACTTACAGATAGATCATTGAATTACCTTATAGCATACTTTTTCTCGGTACGTGAAAACGCGGACAAAGCATAAAGCCAGAAACCAGATAAATGATAACATGAAAATCTTACTAAATGTTACCTACTTATTATAAATTTATTAACAAAGTATATTCAATTCACGACAAAGTCTCAACCCACCGTAGTTGGTTTATAAGACCTAAAACTTAGTCTATAACTTGCGTCCTATGTAAACAGAACAGTTTTATACAACCATTATATGTACTTATCTTTAGAATCACATAAAAGAAGAATTAAAAACTGAAACACTGAAAATTCAAGGTAATACAGTAAAAAGTTTCTACATAAGAGAAAACAAAGCACTTTTTGTTTGTAAATATGTGTCTTGCGTTGCCAAAAACTGGTGACCCGCCACTTGAGATTTCCGTTTGCAAGGATAGCTTGAATCGTTTACTGGTATTCTTATTGGGCAGTAAAATATAAATATGTAAATTGAAAATATTGTAATTAATCTACTTTATACTGATTTTACCGAGTTGTTTATTTGATAAATACAACTTTAATATTTTGCAACTATTAAAACGTCGGTGAAATGTTTTAATCTTAATTTAATGAATTAAATAGCTTAATATAGTAATATAGTTAAACATTAGTAGTTTAAAATGAAACACAAACGTAGACGTATTAAAATCTTAAAAATATTTGTAGCTGAAGAATCGAAGTTAACCTTAATGTTTAAAAATAAGTGTAGAATAACACTATTTTTAAATACACAGATATCGTAATGCATTGAATATAATATCCCAGTCTCGCACATTAAGTGATAAATACTTAATATAATATAAGACAACAGAAAAAGCTAGGCACAATGCTGGTCCAGTGCGGGTTGGCAGACTTCACCCGCACTCGGCTATTTTATTTATATTTGCAACTAACAAATATAAATACAAATGAGCAAGTGATGGGTGGTTGCCGAAACCCGTACTTCATGAAGGCGCCGCTGAGCTCACATCAATCAACTCGTGATCACGATAGATGCAAGTTGATCGAAAGATCGGCAAATAAATGTGTATACCTATAGGTATACATGAGGTATTTAGTCCAAATGGGGAAACTAGAACATTTGGCAAACTCACTCTGCACACTCACCCTAAGTCACTGCACCATTTGCAGTTTTTGCAAATAATAGCAAATTTGCTGATCATTTAGTGTGTAAAGCCGGCCGAGACAATCTTTATCTTTCTAGAATAAGAATAGTATTAACTGAAAAATATATAATTATTACATAAATTTTTCGAGTTGCAGCAGCTCACCGACTTTCAGACACAATTGTTTTTCCAATTATGTCTGCCATTACAGCAATTGATAAATTAAATTATGAAAAATTTGATCACACACTTGAACTGAACCGATCATAGTTAACTGTAAAGCCACTACTTAAAGCAACAGCAACAAAACCTACACAGCAATTACATTCACCGATCTGTTTTACATAATTAACTACAAAAAAAGAAAACAACGGTCAGGTAGCGCCGCGGCACATACTAGTCAAACATTAATCCTTATAATCTGCCAGATTAGATCCCATGTCGATGTTGTCAACCATTTCCTGCGGCGCACAAAGAAATTCTTTTCTAAGCCTTCGTGATTGAGTGATTTGGATGAGAATGACTTACGTTGTCATTTTAGGGTTAACGGACTGTGGGTATGTGTGATATGCGTACGTAAACGGTTAATTAGTTTCGAGGTATATAGTTTAGTGCATTTTTTGTTTGTCTATTGGGATTATGTCGTATTATATGATGTATTAATTGATATTTTTATGTTAGTATGTGCATGTAAAAAGTTGTGTCATGATATTACATTTATGAATGTTTTATTTTAGAAAGTAATTACAATAAGTAAAAGATATTGTATTTTTCTATAGTTAACATGAATTTAAAATAAGTGGGTCCAGGAGACCCACCATTATAGAAACGTTACAATTTTCACCACTACAGTAAAGGTTTAAAGGGCTAAGCAGATACGTATTATAACAGCCTCGTCTATTTATCTTCTTATAAACATATTTATGTATGTTTGTAAGCATCTGCTTACATACATACCTATATCTATCTAGATATAGGTATGTTGGCTATGGCTATAATAATACAACTCTGCCAACCTACATTTCGCCAGCTACGGTTATAAGTCCCACGTCATAAGAGTCTATTCCCATTTACACAACACACGGGCACAGTTCCAGACTCCATACTGCTACTGAGAACGTGTCGACAGAATAACGCAACATCACTTTGCTCGACACAGACATCGAACCCGAGTTTTCAAGCACAACAGTCACACACACAAGCGCTGCACTATCTAGGCAGTCACACGGCATCACTTTGAATACATTAAAAATAAATGTGCGATTCAATTTTCAATTCAAAAACAACAATGACCGAAGATATTACTTTTAAATAAGTAATTTAAATGGAAATTTAATAAATAAACTGTTGAAATTTATATAACCGATATGTTATAAAGTTTAACGGTTTTTATAAAATATTTAAATTTAGGTTTGAATATTTTATATTTCGATTCAACTAGTTTGACTGTTCAGAATCACCGTATTAAAAATTAAAACAGATTTAGATTACGCTACTACATGCATTTTAAAGTTTTCTATTTTGTTTGGTGGGGTTTTTTGAATGTATTAAATGGTATTATTCTATATATGTTAGAGTTGTAAAATACTGAAATTATATTTGATTGGCGATATAAAAGAGTGGCAGTGAGTTCTTGCCTGAACCTTGTAACTAACCTAAATGTAGCTTAATTTGCTTAGTCAACTTACTAACCTATATTTTGACATTCAACGTTACTTTATGACCTAAATAAATAAATGATTTTTCACTTTGACGTTACGTCGTTACGTCCATACAATGCTTATGCGTGTACTCGTATATCGATGAAGAGTACGATTGAGGTGTAATACAGTCACATTTTTTTATTAAAGTAGGTATATTAGTGTCTACGAGGGTTATTTTTAAACCGTATGCGGTAACTAAAATTGCATCGTCGAAAATCCATTGCCCGTCGTGGTAATCGAGTGGGCAAATAAGTTAGCAAATATAATAAAACAGATATTTTTACTGCTGTGGTCTCGGGTTCGAAGTCGCATCGGACAAAGTGTTATTGGGTTTTTCGATTTGGGTTCACCAAGATCTTTCGCTTTCTGCTGTACAATTCACAATTGCTTTATAATAATTTATATTTCAGTTTTTGTCTGCCATCTTTTCTTTTGTTTTCGTGTAAACATAAAACAAAAGAAAGAAGGGACATTGTTTTCGGTTTTATTTTGTTTTAAGTAGTAACTGTAACATTAAATAAATATAATTAAGTATCCATACCCTAGTATGGAGACAGTAGGACTGCCACGCTATGGTCTCGAGTTCAATACCCAGGCCATCACGGCTTGCCGAAATAATGTGTGTATCCAAGGACTAAATATAGATCAGTTTAACAATGAAGGAAAATATCGGTATGTCTCGTTCTTTCTTTTTATTTAATTTAAAATAAACAGATATTTTACGCCCGCTTGAGAAAATATCCTGTGTTGAAAGGGGTTTTACACACTTTGAAATAACGGATACAAAAACACGCAGAGCTAGAATAAACAATCTTTTTAATTTTTTATATTACTATAGATGAATAAAAGTTAAATTGTCGTAAGGGTTACCTACATTTTGAACTCAAAAAGTATGGTTAACATGGTTAAAATAAAGGAATTTTAATATCTCAAGGCATAGGTAGTGTATGCTGATTATCTCCACTTTCAACATTAACACAATTATATCACGGTCAACTTTACATGTTATAACTAAAACTGTCGGTGACTTTGTAACTCCGTTACTAATCCGAATGGGCAATTTACGTTTATTTAATAACTATTATAGCATCGTTATTTTAAACGTTATTCCGGTGGCGTTACTGTTTAGTTATGGTGATTATAGTAAGCTTTTATATGCGATTGCAGTCTTTAGTTCAATCTATTTTTTCCCACTAGTGATTAATAAGCAAACGGGCTGCAGAGTTATTTTAGCTTATAAACCCTTTTAGTACTACTGTTAAATAACATATAATTTTTTTTATTGAATTGTCTAAGAAGATAACTCCCGCACGAGGAATATATCCTGTATCGCGGGGGACTTTACAAACATTGAAACAACGGACACAAGATCACCCAGATTGGGAACAACTATTTGCGGATCACACAAATTTTACCCGTGTGGGATTCGAGCTCACAACACTCGGCACAGTGGCAATGGTGAGGCGACCACTTAAACCACTACGCCATCCGTGCAGTCAAAGTATTCTGTAATACACCCACATCTCTGCCTAACCTTACTGGAGTTTAGGAGTACGATTAGGTATACATTTTGCCATTACATCATTATGTAGGACATTTTGCTCCAAGTTATAGTCAAATATACCCACTATTGACATAGTCCCAAACCCAATGCCGTGCTATTGAAAACTTCTTGACAGAAAAATATAACAAGACTACCCGACTCTGGAAACCCAAGACTTCATGCTCGACGTTCGCATTTACTACCGCGGCGCCATCGAGGCAATCTTAATTTAACTAATATTATAAATGTGAAAGTGAGTTTGTTTGTTTGATACACTTTCACGCCTTATATACTCGACTGATCATCATGAAATTTCGCATAAAATGTTTTCAGGGATACAAAACAGGACACCTTTCATCCTGAAAATGAGTACTGTTCCCGAGGGATGAAATCTATGTACATTAACGCGCGCGACGCTGCGGGCAAAATCTAGTTTTCACATAAGACGTGCTTACTATTGATACAATATTGATGATTCAAACGTAATATTTTTCAACGAGAAAGATTATTAAACTAAGATTGGTCTTTGAGTATTTGTTATCGGTCTAGTGCTGGTATAGAGAAAGATTATTGCTTTAGTTCCAACTACTAACGTTTGAAACATTTTGTTTTAAAGTTAAAATGTGTGGAAATGTACTATTTTAAAATAGATATTTTGGAGTAATAGTGTAGCCGTCATCTTTATAACATATGTATATAGATTAATACATTTTCACGTCTATGATCATGTAGTAGTAGCATCGGTGTATTACGCTCATATTTTGTTAGCTGTGTTATAGGTCCGTTTTAGGAGTGAGTGTATTGACTGTTTTTTAGGCACAATTCCTAACTGCTACTAAGAATTTTTTCACAGAAGAAAACAATAATATCGGGTTTGGGAATCGAATGTTAGATCTCAAGCAAAGCAGTCCAATCACAACCGCTTGCGAAAAACGAATTGCTTAGGTTTATGCATGAAGCTTTTATTCCCGGGTCGAGCAATGTTATTGAGTGTTTCTGTCGTAGAGGTATCTTGTGCCCTTTTCTGTTATCCTGACAATGTGTATGCGAAATTTCATGACGATCGGTTGAGTAGTTAAAGCTTGAAAGCGGAACAAACAGACTCACATTCGCATTAATAATATTAGTAAGGATTTACGTTAAGGTTCACGTTGGTCACGGAGCGACTAAAATAGTGGTTGTATCAGTGTCTTGAATTGTAGTCATTTCAAAGTACTCGAACATTTTATTCGATAAATAAATGCGTACTATTGTACTTTATATAATATCAGCGCTGTAAATATACCTATAAATTGTCCCTCCGTTGGGCACGGCCTTTTCTCAGTATGGGAAGGGTAAGGCCATAGTCCACCACGCTGGCTCAGTGATGGTTGGCAGAGTTCCCATATCTTCGAGTACATTATGGAGAACTCGCAGACATGCAGGATTCCTCACGATGTTTCCCTTCACCGTTAAAGTGAGCGATAATAATAAGCCAATTAATACGCACATACTTTGAAAAGTCGGAGGTCCTCTGCGTCACTGACCAACGGTTTCCCATTAGACAATAGAAACCAAAAATAAAGGTACTATTTCTGTTTGTCCCCAGGCTGGATACCCGTGAAGGCGTGACGTCACACTGGTCCGATGGTACGCTCGGCATGAGAGCTACCTTCAGAAGCGATACCAGACCGGCTGTACTAGTCCTCACCAAGTTGCGGTAAGTCCATCCACCCCTATATTGTATTATTCTCTCTATAAATAACGTTCTCTATCAACGTCATTTAAATTAGAGGCTTATGTTTAGCTTCTTTAAGCATACGGTTGAAATATTTGACTCTAAAACGTCATCTTCCGTGTTTCGTTATACTTAGGCTAGCATTCTATTCAAGATTTTACAGAAAAAAGAAAGCTAGTGGTTGTAATGACATATATTTTCGATTATCGATTCGATTATTGTCACTTTATCGATATTCAAAAATCTGTAAAATGTCCATAATCGAATCTGTAATATTATAAATGCGAATTTGAGTTTTTTTGATGCGGTTTCACGCCTAGTTTGACCGATCATCATGGAATTTCGAATTTCATGAATAGACGTTGTCAGCGAATCGAAACAGGACATAGGGTAACTTCCATCCAAAAAAAAGTACTATTACTAACCTAAACTATATTTACGCGAGTGAAGAAAAAAACAAAACAAAATCTAGTATAAATATAACAAAAATGGTACGGTCTTGTCAGTTTGCTATCTTTAATGGTGAGAAATACGATTAACGGTACAGGAAAGACGCTGATCTTATTCTTTTTGTTAAGGTAGAATAAAGACTTGTTGTTTCCATGGCATAATGTTGTGCGTATGTTTACGAGCAATCGTAAGGACCTGGTTCGAATCCCAGCTTACGCAAAAATATTTTTTGCTAGAGTGCGATATTAGCTCGCCTATTACGTGGAACCACGAATGTACATAGTAAATACTATGAAAGTGTCGTTTATTTTCTTCACCTAATATCGTGGTTATTAAATTACTATTGCATTTTGTACAGTAATTCGTTTATAAAACGGGCTATATACAATAATTATAATAATTATAATAAATATCAGACCTTAAATTTATAGGTAAAATGTGTATTTTGAATTTTGTAATTACATGATTATGGTTATATTTGTTAATATAAGACCTTACCTTGGTGGCTTAAATACAAGCATCTACATCAAAATAAACATAGAATTTAAAACGGCCATTTAAAAAAATATTAATGAAATAGTTAGTATGAAAACCACAAGGTTACCAATTTTCTCCATACAAAGCGTGAACTTAATATTTTTTATCTTCCTATCATCGCCAGATTTATTTATTGACTAGCTGATACGCGCAACATCGTCTACTTCACATAAGATAATTTTCCCCGTATTTGCAACATTTTTCACTGATGTTCATCTCCTATTTGTCGTACGTAGCGTGATGTTATATAGCGTATAACCTTCCACGATAAATAGGCTATCTAACACTAAAAGATTTTTTTTAATTTGGTCCCGTCATTCCTGAGGTAAGCGCGTGTTCACGCTACGAATAATAGGAGCAGAGCATAAATGAAAAATGTTGCAAAAACGGGGAAAATTCTCTTATGTGAAGCAGACGACGTTGCACAGGTCAGCTAATATTAGTATAAATTAGAAAATGTAAAACTACTTTATTTAGTATAAAAAGAATAATGTATATTTATACAATAATTTAAATTATACCTATACAAGTAAAATACAATCGATCTACCTTTAATTTTTTATAAATTACACCCAAATCTGATTTACATTTACAACCAAAACAACACAACATAACAAAATAATCTAAAATTCTGCTAGAGTCCTCTACATTGTGCACCGAGCTTTATCATCGAAGCCCACGACATTAATTAAGCGTAGTACATAATAGTGACGCTATATGGTCACCATGGAATAAAGAGAAATAGTCCAATGGATAGGACTTGGAACTTTCGTAAGTACGTGCTGTGTCGCCAAAAATATATTATGAAGTAGTAATGTTGCTAATTATATTATTGCTCCCATATAAATCTATCTATCTCCCTAATCATTTTAAATTATTAAAAATATAGTATAGAAGCTTCTGACCAATTTTGATAATATTTCATCTATACAGCTTGGAACGCCGAGGTAAACGATATGTCCAGGTCGTTACAACTTTAATTAATCACGCGTTTATATTATAAGTTTTAGTTCGATATTACTTAATATTCAATAATAGATATTATTATTGTAAAGAAAATGTAACATGAGATGTAGAGACAAACTCGTCTTTAGTATCTCCTTTACTATGCATGAGTGATGGACAGCAAACAAACTGTCGGTGAAAGACACGATATACAAAAAAAACAAAATAGTTTAATTGCAATATTCAACCTTCACCGATAAACTATACTATGGTATGTTGTTTGGAATATCAACATATACGGTGTATGCTACTAGATGACGCAGAGTACGTCAATATTTCAAACTGTACTAATGATGCGTCAATTGCAATCGAAATATATTCGAATACAGCTATGCACAACACAATGAATACTTCACATAATCAAAGAAGCAGGCCAGGTACTAATGTGAGTATAGTATTGTCAAATATTCGAATCAATTGTGTATAGTGCCGAACTGTACTCTAGTTTCTCATGGAATTACATTTTGTCTGTATGTAGTTTGATTGCACCCATCAATTGTGGCCAATCGTGCATAAATGTAGCACTTTACGGCCGTTTGCCGTATCCTACATCTTCACAATTGCATGCACTATACTCCTCATGACACGTTTCTTACCCCTATAATGCTATTAGCCTTTTTAGGGGGAGAATGGGATACTTATGGCTTTCTATATATTATAATTTGGATATGTATTTTAATGTTTGGTGCATGTGGATTTCATTAAGTTACATGAGATTTATAAAATATGATGTTTAGCTTATGGTTCTATTTGTTAAGTGCTTCGTCTATTCTGATGAGATAAACAGAGGCGTATTATACCCACATATCTCCAGCTATGTGTGTTAGCCCCTTGTAATAGCGAATCTATTGCCAACCGGGCTCACTTTATAACTCCGTACTATGAATTTCGTAACAAAAAATCACAAAGATTTTATCTGATCCTGGAATTGAATCACAGACTTTACTTGCATAAAGACGATCTCTGTGTCACTGATGCTCTCTAGACCCTTTCTGATTTGGTTACGGAACGTTAACTTTCTACTTCCAATTTTGCCTTTTGCATACATGCCTCGGCCACGATATATATATTTTCACGAAAGCGAGCAATCTTTTAAATGTTGCTTTTTCTGGATATATAGGCCAATTTACGTTGTTAGCTAATTGATGATACGTTTCGGTGACAGCGTAAATTTTAAAGTGTTATAACACCTACAAATTATTTTGAATTTACTTACAGTGGTATAAATAAAATTCAGCCACAACATTCGTCAAAGCGACCGCTACAGCTAAGACATCAAATATTTTTCAATAAATGATTGTTCTGAGTCTATGTTTAACTTGTGTCCGTTAGTTGTATGTTCGAAAGCTCAATCCATAATGCAAAACGCGAAGTGCTTGGCGAGTGTTCAGATATTCTGTTGAATATTTTCGTTAATATTAAGCGGTCGCTTTGACAAGTGTTGCGAGTTCACACGGGTAAATTATTCTTTCTTTGCATGTAAGAAGAAGCTGAACCGTATACATAATATTAGATTTTAAGGCGGCATATCAAGATGAAATATGAACCAGATTTATAGTTTGAGTTGCTTTTTTGTGCTATACAACTGTGATGGTATTCGATTTTTTACAGTAGTTTTCGCGTGATTCGCGTACAAACATACAGACAAACAAAATTATAAAACATTGTTTCAGCTTCTATAACTCTTATAAAGACTCCACTCATATTTTCTTAAATATGTTCGAAGTACAGACGGCGACCAGTTACAATTTTATATATATGTAAAGATATTGTACTAAAGTACATTAAATGAAATATAGAAGTAATACTTTAGAGAGAGAAGAATTGTAGAATTATTTTCAAATCCTACTATAACGTACTAGAATATAACGAAAATAAATAATACAGTCATTCATTTATGAGTAACTACACTATTCCCTTTTTAAATGAGATTTCAGCAAAAAATATCGCTATATGTACCCCAGTTATATTTTTAAACAAAGACTCAAATACTTTTAGTATGAATTTAATAACTGTAAAAAATTTCTGGTAACAATACTTCGCAATATACGTACAAAACTATGAATCCAAAATAATAGCCGCATTACGCAAAGCGCGTAGAAAATTATACCCATAAGCAATCTATGTGAAAATTTTATTTTTATCGATAACTTACTGGCGATTCTCGATAAAAATGGATTGCCACGGCAATATTCAACAGATTTTATATTATAGCCCCCGATACGTACCGATTAGTTGCGACGATAAATTGCTTGAAATACGCTTAGAAAATTTATTGAATCGTTACAAGATTTCGAACGATACCGATGACAGCATTGTAATTGATGAAATTGGTCTCGTATTTTATATCTCGTTAGCTTTATCGATTCGAGGTCCTATCGACCTTGTTGTAAAAAGAACTCTGATTTTTTATTCAAAGTTCTTATGAAATATTGGATGATCTTAAAAACAATGACTGCATGCGCTCTGATTTAAGTGGTGGCTTTGTCGTCAGATCGATCACTGGACGGGATAAAAAATTGTTTGATCGACTAATAGTTGTTCCGTGTCTGGTTGTTCTTTGTCTCGGTAGTTTCAACGTTTGTAAAGTTCTGCATGACAGACTGTCCCTAAATTGAGAGTTGTCATCTTATAACAATAAATATATAGTATTAGTAGATTTTGTCCGCAGCTTCGCTCGCGTAGATCTTGTCAATCAATTTCTATCCCTCTTGAACAGATTTATTTTTCCGGATTAAAGGTGGCCCATGTCCTTTTCTGTAGCTCTGTCAACGTGTATGCAAAATTTCATGATAATCGGTTGAATAAATATGGCGTGAAAGCGTTACAAACCAAAAACCTTACATCCGAATTTATAATATAAGTTAGCATCACCAATAGTGTTTAAAGAGTTCTTTGGGTGCTCGTCATGCAGGATCATAGATGGGTAATCATTTCGATCACTGCTCTGATAACCATCTAAGACAGATGATATGGCAGATCGGTCCCCTCAAATATTGTATGTAGCTTTTAATTTTGATCACACTATAGATGTATCGTTATGACTTTGGTCAGATGGCATGGTCGTCCTATGGTAAAAACAGATATTCAGCCAAATCTGGTTAGTCTAGGTAACGGATTGGAACTCAGTTGAGAATTCACATTTCTTTTTGTGAACTCTAGAATAATGCTCGTTTGATGATTCCTTTACTTATCTATATAATATTAGACCTGTTTTATAAACTGTGCCACTGTTGGTTATGGGTCCCTCCTTAGCATGATAAGGGGAAGTCCAGAGTACACTACGCTGGTACGGGTTGGCAGATGTTGGGAACATTTTTGAGAACTCTTAAAAATCCAGGTTGCCCCACGATATTTTCCTTTACCGTTGAAGCGTTGGTAATGAACTATTATTTATAGATACCCACAAAACTTTTTATTACTTGTGCGTAAAATCATAAGTATTATAATAGGCTATATATATTCGAAACTAATTACAAGTATTTGTTACAGACCTGAAGACAGCGGACAATACAGGTGCCGAGTCGATTTCATTAAGTCACCGACTAAGAATACAAGGCTCAATCTTACCGTGCTTAGTAAGTTATTTTAGTAACAATAATGGCTGGTTTACAATGCGTTATCTGCCGACATCGGCTTGCCGGAGGCGGTTTTGTCGAAGCGTTGCTTACATAGAGGCTTTCGGCTTGCTGACTGATGACTGACCGACCATGTCACTTGATGCCGAATATGATCGGCGTCGGCTGCTAACTGTGAGTCAGATGACTAAGCGTTTAAACTGGTTCATTGATACAATTGCTGTCCGCTATAGTGGTCCCCTCAACGTATGATATTATATAATAATAAAATATCGAATCTGTATATTAACTGAACCACGCACGGGCTTCTTTATGGTTTAAGAAGGATAAGGCCATAGTCCACCATGCTGGCCCAATGTGGATTGGTAGACTTCACATGTCTTTGACAACATTACGGAGAACTCTCAGACATGCAGGTTTTCTCACGATATTTTACTTCACCATTAAAGTGAGCGAAAATACATATTTAATATGCATATAGCTTCGAAAAGTCTGAGGTGCGTCCTTGGGGATCGAACTCGAGACCTCTGTATGGCAGGGAAAGTTAAGATGTAGTGTAGTAGACGTAGACCATAATTATATTGTAATATGTACAATAACTATTAAAAATCTTGTAGTTATAGTATTAATTTGTATTAATTTTCTTATTCAAATAAGAAAATTAATGCTGATTGTTTATTTGCAGTACCACCTGAACGGCTGATTATCCTGAACCATGAAGGCAATGAGATCAGAGGCGGCGTCTTAGGACCTTATGACGAGGGAACCGAAGTTAATCTGACCTGCATTGCAGTTGGAGGTAAGGATTGAAACATTTTATATAGCGATGCGGATAATAAAATTGTATTCGAATACTTAAACGACATGTAACATACATAAATATACACATAATATCAGGCCTCTATTCGCTAAAGAGAGAGGTAGAGATGTATTATACCCACAGTTCGCCACTATGTTTTATGTAAAAGAAGTCCAACATATTACCATTTATCGGGCACAAATCCAAACTTCGTGCTGCTGCTGAATTTCCTGCCTAAAAATCCTTATAAGAATTTGCTCGATCTGAAAATCAACCTCGAGAGATAAGGCACACGGGCTTGACCACACTAAGTAGGTAAATGTATTCGAATAAGATTCGAATTAATACAATCGCGCACATCCCTAATGTATATAACACCCCGTCGTTTTTGGGTCGGGGGTTAAAAAATAAATTGTCATCATCTTTTCCAAGTTCAACATTTGTACCTATTTATTGTTAATTGGTAATTTTGGATTTGAAAAAGATGGTGCTGGATGGTTAGAATATCTACTCATTCATATTCGCCTCAGCTGAGTATAGAGATATCTTTAAAAATTTAGATGTTCCTACGTGACAATTGTGGCAACCGTGGCTAACCGTGCAGGCTAATCGATCTGCATGATTGTCATTACGTCACGGGTCACCCTGAAGTGTATGTTTACCATTAATGTGTGGCAACAAACATACGACCTGTCTGACGGTAAGTGGCTACCGTAGCCTTTTATCGCTATATATGAACTGATAAGTGCTGGGTCTATGGATTAATAATTAAAAATGGGATGTAAGTAAAGGAATACTAGAGATAGGCAGGTAGTGCCTTTTTAAAAATCTTACACTAGGCTCTAAATGCCAATACTCTTATACTAGTTTCCTATAAGAGGGTGGTATATTCCGAGTTAGCTGGCTGTTTTGTTCAGGCTATATTCTACCTTGCTGGCTCAGTTGATCTGCGAGAACATTATGAAAAACTCTGGGACTTGCTGGTTTTTCTCACGATGTTTTCCTCGTGTACCCTGACCAAATAATTGGCAATGACTGGCAGATTAGCTCATAAAGTATATTTACGGTTAAATCATGACTACATCATGAGTTTGGCACGTCAATACCTGGATAATACAGGCACAACAAGTTTTAAAGAAAGAATGCGTATACATTGCTGCATACACAAGCCTTCTTCCCTTAAAATATATTTAAATAACGCAATGGATGTTGAACACGATGCCAAGTGTGAAATTATCCTGCACCAACCGCCTTCATTTTCACCTGTCATCACGTCCGGAGCACATTTCACAAACATTCTTTCTTTTTCACAATGTTCACGGTCCGCGCGTGTGTGCTGTTTGGGAACCTGGATCAAACGTCACGGCTTCTGATTTAACGAAAAATGTCCGTATCATGCATACTGGCTTGTGCGATGGTCTAAAATTGAGTATAAAGCGGGTAGTTTATGATTATATAATTGTACATTATCTGATTACATTATAGTGCTGCCAGAAGGCTAAAACCAATTGAAATCAATAGAGTATGCGAAATTTACCAGAATATGTATTTCAAACAGTGTTTAAAGTCGTCTCTTCCAGATTCGACAGCACAAAAAAAAATCTGCCGTGTAAACCTACAGCAACACGGCAGGTGAAGAATGTTCACTTTACAAAAGTTACTGTCAAGTAGCTCAATACTGTGTCCTTTGGTGACTAGAAGTTCTAAAGCTTCTTGAGACAACATTGTGTTATCAACAGGTTTTAGGTTTGTTTATTTTTCGCTGGTTAGGATGTTTTAACATTCAGGTGGTGTTGCACGTTACGGGTTACTTGCGAGGGTGTCCCACGACGAATGTTTACACGACGCATTACAACTCATGTCAGTCCCTTAATTTACGCATATAACGCGCGTACTAAGGCCGACCGGGTTACCAGTTGGTAACCCTGATGGCCTGTTGGTCTGTTGTAAATATCGTAATTACGTAGTCTTCTTCTTTTGCCACTACTATTGCAAATATTTTTCGCTTGCAATAACAAATAATGGAAAGGATCATGGATACTCGGTGTTATTTGTGCAATAATATAAAACGAAACTGTTTAATTGTAAATTTATTGATTAGACAAACACACACACGTATAGGTACAGTAGCTCACAGCTATTAACTTCTAAAGAAACGCTCTCTCTTTCACCTTAGACCAGCCCCTAACCCTAAATTGAAAAGGTACACGCCAGACCATTGTTTTACAAGCTTTTTTATTATCTCCACTCATTCAGCACTCCCAATGTACAACAATATAGGTGCCACTTGCCACTAAGTAATTATACCAATTTGTTAATTTATTTAACCGTTACGACTTTAGCTAAATTAAATTAAATTTAACGTCGAGAAATATATGATTAAAGGATGTGTTTAGAACATATTGAACTCTTAATAAATCGATATAAAATTCGTCTGCTAAACGGATTGACAGTGCATTGAAATTAAACCACTTTATACAGATTTTTTGGTTAAATGGCTGCTAAAAAGCAACGGATACCTCGGGGAACCTTTAAAACTAAATAGTTTAATGATGTAAATAGTTTTATAGTAGTAAACATTAATAGTAATTGTATTTCAATATTTTTGTGTCTGTAGCATAAATGTACTTCCTACTAGCTGAGGTCGGGCTCAGAGCTGTTTCTGATACAACTTGGCGACTTTACTGCACCTTATGGGCCTTAGACAGGAGAATTTACTGCACCTTATGGGCTAGACTGCCACACAGAGATTTCGAGTTCAATCTCAAGACGCGTATCTCTGACTTTTGCGAAGTTATGTGCGTATTAAATAGTAAATTATCGCTCGCTATGACAGCGAATGAATATATCGTGAGTAACTGTGCCAGCGTGTACTATGGCCTAACCGCAGCGGAACAGTTTAATACAGGGCTGATATTATTATAATTATATTCTTATTAGGTACTGAATATCCCTTCCGAAAATCCTTTTAGTTTATAAAGGTCTTTCGTTATACTGGGAAGAACCAACCAGTGATGAGAGTGATGTCCCTTAAGTTGACAGCACATCGAATTTTTACCCAAATGTTAGAGCTGTAATAGCCCTAGTATTGTGTAAGTTATAATAAGTGGTTACCATCAGAAAAAACATATGCTTGCCACCTTAAAGATAAAAAATTCCTTGTCATTATTTGACCATCCATTGGTAGTTCATTTAGCTTGTACGTAGAAGTGTTGTAACAACAGTCACCAATGTATATGAGTCATTTGTTTTCTTACTACAGGTCGCCCAACAGCAAGAGTATCTTGGTGGAAGTCACATGCACTTCTCGCCAACTCTGAAGCCAGAGCCACTATGACTTTTCGGCTGCAGAGGTCTGACTTCGGCACTGACGTCACTTGCCAGGTACGTGTGTAACAGCTATTTGGTATAATGCATCAAAAAACCTATACTTTCAAATATAAACATTGTACTTTGTCCTTGGGCTTAGATAGCCTAGTTAAGCACCTTGCTGCCGAAAAATAACATAATAAGAATATTAATAATGTGGTACATGTGTCTCGCTTAACAGCCTAGTGTAGAAGTCAGCAGTTGCTTTACGAATAGCAAAAATGGTCTTACGCCTATTGTATTAAATTGATGCCTTTGTAAGTTTATATAGACTAACGCTGCGAGCTTATAAAGACACGATTTTTAAACATCTTTATTCTTTCTTTCACACAGTTTTAACATCTCAATGATTGGATACGTTGAAAGCTGGATGTGTTCTTTTGTTGATAAATATTAACGAGATGTGCTCCTTTCTTCTTTTATGATGTTGTACAAGAAATTTGTTAAATTCTCAATTTCAGTACCCCGTTTCGATAACAACTGTTAGATACAAATAACAAACGTTTTTGCAATATATTTTACGTGAACTAACAATGTTCTCGTTAATACTTCCGTTAGCTAGAGGATTAATATATAACAGCTAGACTTGCAAAGTCTTGTTAAAACGTATATTGTAAATCCTTCATACATGCAACATTTACGGAGTGTTTTTATACTAAAAGCTGCTATGTTTTATTAACAGCTGTTATTCATTTGTTCACAGGCAGTAACAGATCCGCTGATTGCGCCCGTCTCCGAAAACATATCCATCGACGTCAATCGTAAGTAATTTTGTTTAGTTCTTTCTATTGAAGTTTATTAGATCGGGGCATCGAACATAGTTTATCTATACTAAGAGGAAAGGTTTGATTTTTTGTTTGTTGGTTTGTAAGGATTTTACTTTAAAAGAATCAACCAATTTTAAAATAAAATATAGCATATGTTACTCGACTACTATTTTATTTTTAGTTAAAAGAACTGTTACTCACATAACCTATCTTATTCTACTTTTACGCGAGCAAAGCCGCGTGCAAAATCTAGTCGGATATAAACTATGCCCGACCCGGGATCGGGTGCAAACATAAGCCAAACATATGACGTGGCATAAGTTTGATAATCAAAAAATATACTCACTGCCTTTGTATCGTGTCACAAAGTAGTAGTATATTTTTTACACTATAACAATAATTTCAGATTCTATGAGAATCTTCACGCGTATAAATCGCGGGCTTAATTTTCTCATTCATGACTAAAATCAAAACGTTGCACTGTACAACTCACGTTAACGCTGTAAGACTCAACTCTGAAGTTTGATCGCTCTACGTGTGCATGATTATACATATACCATCACACTCAAGAGCGTATAACAAGTTCATTAAACTTACGCCACCTAAGTTTACGTCACAATCTTCTTATTCTTAGGTACTAGATTAGCTTACGTTCTGCAATCGCGCTTACTAGTTTGGCCGATGTTTTAATTATTTATTCTAATTTAATATTATAAATGCGAATCTCATCTAGAAAATATTACTGTTGCTAACTTAACCTACATCTGCAGTATGCATCTCTAGTATATGTATATACATATATATATATATACATAGATATTCTAACTAATATTATAAATGTAAATGTGAGTTTGTTTGTTACGTTTTTACGCCTTAGCTACTTGACTGATCATGAAATATCGAATACACGTAGTCAGGTGTACAGAAAAGGATATAGGTTTCCTTTCCTCTAGAAAAAAGCACTGTTCTCTAGAGATGGAAAATTTACAAAATCGACGTTATCACGAGCGAAGCTGCGAGCTACATCTAGTAATATTATAAATATGACAGTGAGTATATTAGGTTGTTTGTTACGCTTTCATGCCTTAACCACTCGACTGATCTTTATGGAATTTTGCATAGGTACACGTTATACAGAAGAGGATATAGGGTTTCATCTTGAAAAAGTACTGTTCCCGAGCAAGCGAAATCGCAGGTAACGGCTATTTAGAAAATTACAGAACAATAGTACATACTTTAAATGAATAATTAATTATACACTGTCCAGTTCAGTTTAAAAATATTTCAGACAGCACAGTCTGTTGGTTAAAAGTTTCGAGTCATGATTTATGTTGCGACAGTTTAAATAGTGCTTTGTTTAAATTTTGTTCGGTGAGGATTTCAAATTCATATATTCACAGTTTCGAGTGTGTTTTCAGCTCTTGACGGTGTTGTTGTATTATTGCGATAGTCTCGTGGTAGATCGTTGGACTGCCACGTACAGGTAATGAGTTTGACCCCAAGAAACACGGCTGACTTTTCAAAATTATGTGTTTATTTAAAAGTAAATATAGTTCGCTTTAACGGTAAAGGAACACACCGCAAAGAAACAAGTGTATGTCTGTAAGTTCTTCATAATATGATATGGCAAGTCTACCCACGCACATTGGCCTAATGTGGTGGACTATGGCCTAATCCTTCTCAGATTAAGAATAGGTCCGTGCCTAGAAATGGGGTAGTTTATAACTAGGAATTATTTTTATTTATGTTTTAGCTAATTATTTTAAAGATACGTTATATTATGATTTTCTAATTGTCGTGTCCCAAGCAGTTTTATCCGAGTTTAAGATTACTACTCCATTCCCGTGGCTAATAGCGTGACGTTACAGTCTTTGTTACTTCAGTAGTATTCCAAAGGTGATTTTATTTTTTAAAGCGTTTCTTAGGTTTTGTATCAATTCGTAACTAACAAAAATACAAATCTTTCCTCTTTATACTATTAATATAGATATAGATTTCTCTTTAATGGATATTTCCATAGTATTATGTAAAAACATACATACATAGTTTCGCATGTATCCCCGAAGGAGTAGACAGAGGCGTATTACACCAACATTTCGCCAACTATATTTTTAGGTTTCACATAATAGAGGCGAGTCTATTGTACTAAGTAATTCTAGACAGAAATCTCAATAGCACTATAACCGACCAGAATCGAACCTGAGACCTTATGCACAGAAGTCGCATTCACTACCAGTACCACCAAGGCAGAAAAATAATCCTGTCAAAACCCACTTAAGTCTGATCTCTCATGTTACTCCGAAATCTTTCCCATATCTTTAACATTATCCTCCTCATCGTAACCCGTGATTGACGTATCATTACCGATACAGATTATATCCTTACGTGACCTGCACGTACGATACAAGCAGTCTCCTTCACTCACGTTGTAAGATTACGAACTCTCGCTCTGACACGAACGGATTTTGGAGAGACATCATGCATGTTATTGTATCGATTTGGAATGTTAAGTACAGAAGTGGTATCGATTAATATATTAATACGATCTGATTGGCTCTTGAAGTCAAAGCTAGGCAAAGCGATCTGTGTCTTGGAGGATTTAGCATCGTAGCTAAGTAATGACGTGGTCGGGTGTAATTATTTAAAATGTTTGTTAGATTGAGACGAACACCTCTATGAAAGAAAACATAAAACATATAAGAAAGTGTAAACTTTATAAAAATTTGCTTTTGCCCGCGGCTTCGTTCGTTTGGGAACATACCGTACATTTTTCTAGGTGAAATGTATAGTATGTTCTTTTCTGTACTCGTGAAAACGTGTATGCTAACTGTCATTTTGATAGATCGACCAGTTAAGGCGTGAGAAAGCGTAACAAACAAAGTCACATTCCCATATTTAATATTAAAGTTAGGATAATAAATTACTACTACTACGATAAGTATTTACAGCACCTAGAATAAACTGACTGTCTAAATTAGTTGAATTTCAATGTGTAACATTTATGTAAATGGAAGACAATACATAATACGTTTAATATTTATATCAGCCTTGTTTATTAACCGTGGTACAGGCCTCTTCTGTGATGAGAAGGGTTAGGCTAGAATCCACAACGCTGGCCCAATGCCAGTTGATAGACTTCAGACGACTTCGAGAACATTCTGGAGAATTTTAGATATGAGGGTTTCCTGATGGTGTTTTTCTTCACCTTTAAAGTGAGCGAAAATACCTTCCAAAAGTCGCGGGTGCCATCTTTAGATCTCTGTTTAGCATCTCACAATAGGCTATTGCTGACCTTCAATAATATACCTAATAATATTTTTATGCTGAATAGCCCCTTTTATATGGGACCTAAGAACATAGGATGCAATGAATGCTGTAATAAATCTCTGCCGTCAAATTAAATTAAATCATTTACTCGCTCATCAGGGGTATACAGTGGTGTTAACATTACGTTTTACACTTTATCTTTTCCAAGATATACACAACTAAATTATGTCATCGTGTTAAAAATAAAATATGTACTAGTAGTTATTTTACTTGAAAATAAGGACCTGTTTCCCGATGTAAAAGAGGGTAAGTATCCTTTAAACTTGCAACAATATGTGACACTTCCTCATATCCTCTTTGTATATTACCCCACCACTCATTAATAAGAATTACCCCAAAAAGTACACACTCATATTTCCCTTAGTTTTTAGGTCAATGGTATTATTTACTCTATTTTATTTGGAGAAGTTTTGTTGTGACATATAAACATACGATAAATAAAAGAGCTTATGCGATGACTTGCTTGGTAGCGCATCGGTAGTGAATGTAATTGCTGTGCATGAGATATCGTGCTGGTTCTCAGGTCAAGCTGTGTTATTGGGACATTGCATTTTTTGTTAAATTTTTTTGTTATAACAGCACGGTATCGCAAACTGTGCCTAGTAGACTACCATAGGTCCGTCTCCTGTTACGTGAGATATAAAATATAGCCTATGTTACTCGGTGATAATATAGCTTTCTAATGATGAAAGAATTAAAAAATCGGTTAAGTACTTAGTCTTTGAGTTAAATCGTTACGAACAAACAAATGAAGAATCAAATCTTTCCATTATAATGTTAGTAAAGAAGTATAGGCTAGTGTTTGCCTGCGACTTTATCCACGTGAATTCCACGAGATCAGGTAGACTATGTCCTTCCCAGAATACAATCTATCTCCTTGTCATGCATCAAAATGGGTGCAGTGGATTAGAAGTACAGCAGACAGACAGACAGACAGAGCTACTTTTGCATTTATAATATTAGTATGTATAAATTTGTATGCGGCAATCGCAATGCATTCAACGCACCAAACCGAGCATTTAAAATATTTCATAAACTATACACAGCTGTTATTACTTCGTGTTATTATCGTTGAAACCTAATGCTCGACAAAAGAACACGCATTTCCCTAGTATTATGTTTATTATACACGTCTAATATAGTTTAACGAACCCTTATCCTAAACGGTAAAATTTTATCGGAAAATCAGTCAACCAAATTTTAACCGATATTTTAAACCGATTTACTATAATTTTCACAGGATTTCTAGTAAAATTCCGAAGTAAAACCGTATAAAAAAACTGCCGTGGTACTAAATTGTATATAAGTTTAAGGAACTTTTGAATATAAAGTCCAACCATTTATCCATGGGTATTACATTAATGGTGCAGGATTAAGTGTGTGTAGATCGCCATAAAAAGTATTGCATGCCCCGGGTTCTCATTTCGTTCGAAGCAAATTTTTAAACGCTCAACTGAGCTGTATTCTATGTAACAATTTATTGGCTAAGAGTGGGAATATAGTCACTTATATTCCCACACTTAGCCAATAAATTGTTACATCGACAAAAATTACCTATGTTTGGGTATCCTTTGTATCCATTGTTGAAATGTTTTTGGTCTTCCGTTTACAGTGAGTACAATTAGAGAAGACTCAAAATAAAAAACGAGAAATAAGAAAAAGCAATCGTACCCAAAATTTTAATCAGAGGCATGATCTATCTATGTGGCTAGTTCACGTATTATTTAGTAGAAATCATCATGACATCTTCACCATTTATAATATTAGTGGGATATTAAGAAATTAGACATCACTAGGTATATACTTAGCAGTACTGGCAACACAGAAACGAAACAAAACAAATAAACCAAATTTTAACTTTAACCAAAAAGCCGAAGGATTCCTTAAAACAGCGTTACCGCAAAAATTGTGTCCTCGCGTAAATTACTGGGGTCCCCGAAACGCGGGGGAATATAATCACGCCATACATAACACAGATGATAATCTATGGACTAATTGACAGGTTGATATACTTTTGTATCCGATTGTACCGACAAGGAGCCGGCGTTTTGGATGCGGCATGTGTGTGTGCTTTTTTATGTTTTGTTTTATAATTTATGTGTGGTTTTTGTGCCAATATGCTCGTCGGTTAGGATCGACCTAAATGTAGATTGGCGAAATTTGAGTGCGTGAAATAATCTTGTCATAATAATAATAATATGTTAGATGGAATCTTTTGTTCTGCTAATATTATTAACGTGTTTTGTGAAAATGTTTGTTTGTCAATAACTCGTTAACTATTGAACGGTTTTGGATGACACTTTACACACGGTTAGACATTAATTTTACATAGGCAATGCTTATAATATGCATCCTTCTATACTTATACAGATAAAATGTAATTGAACATAGGATGGCTCGATGGCGTAGTGGTTAATGAAACCGACTGCCACGCCTGAGATTCGTTCGTCGCGGGTTCGATTCCCGCACAAGACAAATATTTGTGTGCATCAACATGGATGTTTGTCTTGGTCTGGGTGTTTCTATGTGTAAAATGTAGGTATATACAAAAAAAAAAATATGTATGTACGTTTATCCATTGTCTAGTACCCATAGTACAAGCTCTGCTTAGTTTGGGCTAGATAGTGTTGTGTGTATGTGGTAGAATATTATTATTTATATCGTGGTATGATTTCCGGTACAAAGCTTTAACCGCTTGAATCTCACGATAGTGCATACTGGAATAAAAGTATCCGATGTCTTAGCCCAGGATATTGTATACCTGTGTGCAAATTTTAATTAAATCTTAGCAATAATTTACGCGTGATTGTGTTATAAGCATGCAAACATCTATCATCAATAATTTTCACGCTTATAATATTAATAGGATTAACACTTTCCTAAACTTGGTAGATGTAAAATGTCATAAGAGTGAATAAAGTAAGAGATATGCAAAATCCATAGTCTCTGCTCCTACCCCTACGAACAATAGGCGTGGTTTTATGATTGACTGATTGCTTAAAAAGAGAACTCTTGCACTAGAAGTTTTATTAGACAACTCCTGCACTATTCCGTTGTCCCGAAAGACTTACTAATACTTAAACAACGGACACAAAGACAGATTAGGAACAATTATTTGTGGATCACACATTTTTTTTGTACCCACTATCGTACTACAACACTCAGCGCGTCGGCAACGCCCAGACGACCATTCAAACCAGTACGCCATTCGTATAGTTACTGATACATTGATCCGGGTAACTCAGAAATGCTACTCAGTCTTATAGACACAAACTGGCTCGGCAACTTCGATTTCTACGAAGATGTATACTGAAGATTACATCTCCTATAGAAAGCTGCGAAATATCTTGTTCTACGAAATAGTTTAGTGAAGTCAAAATCCGTTTAATTAATGTTTATTGGTTTGATAACTTTAACACTTATCTAAGGACCATCGACATTATATCCCGAACATATTCCGCACGGATGGCGTTGTGGTTTAAGTAATCGCCGCGCCACTATTGCTGCGCCGAGAGTTGAAAGTTCAAATACCACACGGGACAACAATTTTTGTGATCTTCAAATGGATGTTCTGTGTCTGCATGATGTTTATGTTCGTTGTTTATACGTATGTTTGTTAAATCCACTGCAATACAGAATTTATTTTTAATACCAGAGGTGTAATTTTAATGAAAATTCTACTGAAATATGTGCGTTTAAGTTGCCATAGGCACCTCCAGAATAAATGGAGCAAAAGTTCTGTATCAAATTCCTGACAAACGTTGACTCTGGATGTTATTTGTGTAAGTTATTTTAACACTTAAAATTGCTTGCGTCATAAGAAATTCTCCTGCGCGGGAGTTTACCCGTCTGCCACTAGCTATCGCTGTACTTAAATCTGTTGAAAATAACTTTAATTTAGCTCATTAATTTTAAATTGATAAACTTTCCTTTGGTTTTCACGATTTGCTTAAAGCGACTGTAGAACGGACGAAGAAAGGTTAATAAAATTACAAAGTTGAACTTTGTAAACAGAAACAGTAAGCGATCCTTTGTTGAGTAACTTTGATGTTTATGAAGTTACAGACATTTTTAACGGACTTGACTTAAACGAGGTTCTCAATCAGACCTTTTTGTTTTGTGCCCGCCTTCGGAAAGTGAGCCTAGGATGGCTTATGTGTTATCTGAAGACAGATCTACCTGTGTACCAAGTTTGATGCAAATTCTTTTAATAGTTTAGGCGTGACGGAAAGTTTAATAGTTTAAATAGTCGATTTGCTGCTGCTAGTGCGCCAAGTGTCGTGGGTTCAATCTCAAACAGAACAAAAAATAGTGAGTTTCTCAAGCAGTTGTTCCAAGTCCGGGTGTTTTTGTGTCCGGTCATTCAATGTTTAAAAAGTTTCCTGCGACACAGGAATTATTTCTAACCCTAGATATTTGTTTTTGGAAAAACAGGAGAAACATTATATAAATTACATTCAGATGTCTTCATAATCTTTCACAATTATAAATACTAGCGGTCGCCTAGTGGTCGAAATCCGACCATAACTGATTTAAAATTTTAAGTTCGATAGTTATTAAGGTTTAATTGTTTAGAACCTTATAATCACATTTCATTTAGATTCCGATTTATACATGTTAATTTACCTATCTATTTCACACAAGTTATTATTTACTTAACTAAACTCTTTAATTTACGATATTCCTAAACTTGCTACTTTGTTTTTTTATTCATATAATAACGTAAATATATTATTATAAAAATACTATATATCATTCCAATACGCTCAAAGGTTGCCTGTAAGATATTGTTGATATATGTCATTATATATTGCTATATGTAACCATAGTTACGAGGAATATTACTACATCAGCCGAACAATGCCGATATACTACGATCGTGATTCGACTGCGTGTGTTAAATGCATGGTTGTGTGCGTGTAGTATTTTTCATTATATTTAATGTATTTCTAATACATATTTTATATAAATAATAAGATTCGCCCTCCTTCTCCATATAAACTTTAACTGTACCAAATTTCATATTTGCGCAATTTTCATAAAAAGGGGTACAAAGTTTTTGCTTCACGTCTTAATATATAGATTAGTAGGTTTATGTTATTTATGTCTTACTATCTTTCTAGAAAGAGCTGAGTTGGTATGAATAGTTACTTTGCAACTTAGCTCTATCCAGAAAGCGTAAGCGCCAAACGTAATGGTGGTCGGTTGCCTATCATTCCATTGGTAGCCACGCAGTTAGGTCATTATACGTAAGAGACACTTAATGACCCAGTTACGAGGCTAAGTGCAGAATACATGCGCCTAACTAACAAAACCTGGATTATACACTCCATTTCAATTATCTATGTGAACTGCAAATAGCCTGTTACTTAGGTAGATCACACTATGCACGATAACTATTTAGTTGATATTTCGTTCGGACTCAATGCCCAATAATAAATCTGCTAACATCCTTTTCTTAAAAAACTTTGATGCTCGCATTACCACAATGATTTCGACTCAATAGATGAAGATTAACAGCAATAGTCTAGTGGGAAATCGTTGGGTGCCAACCTATAAACCCATATTGCATACCTTATGTCTAAGCCCTCTGCTCTTCTTATTATACAGTGCAGATGTTACCAACCATATACATAATACGCAGTTTCATATGTATGCAGATGATCTGCAATTATATATATCCTTTCACCCCAATGACTGCCATGGATCTGTAAATAAAATGAATATAGATTTAGATAAAATATCAGACTGGGCTAGGAAAAATTCACTGGTACTTAACCCTACTAAATCCAAATTTTTAATACTGGGCTCAAAGGAATGCATTAAAAAGATACAAGACCTAAATCCTTTAGTAATGGTTGATAGCTGTCCCATTGAGCAAGTTCGTGAGGCTCGAAATCTAGGTTTGGTCATGGATGGTGAACTGCATTTTGAGACGCATGTACTTGAAGCTGTGAAAAACTGTTTTTACCGTCTCAAGTTGCTATACCTAATTCGCCAACACCTGAGTACTGAAATGCGTATATTGCTCTGTGAGACCCTAATATTTTCAAAATTAAACTATGTGGATACTGTGTTTGGTCCATGCATATTGAAAAGAACGGAGAAAGTAATCCAGCGAGTACAGAACGCATGTGCTCGATTTTGTTATAACATCCCACCTCGTACACATGTCACCCCATTCCTGAACAGTGGTAACCTGATGAAGATGTCTACTCGCAGGCACCTTCATCTGGCAATGTCTTTTTTCGTAATTTAATTTCTTAATTCGTAATGTCAATCAGTACAGTACACGGGCGGCATCACATCTTTTGGTCACATCGAGTCACAGAACCACGGCTTTCAGGGGTAGTTTCAGATACGCCGCAACCCATTGCTGGAATGACCTTCCGCCGCCTATGCGAAATCTGAAAACATTACATACATTCCGTAATAAGTTTAAGATGTTTTTAATAAACAAACAAAAATCATTGTTATAATTTTACGTACTTACCTTTATAACAGATATGTATAGCAACTTTTCTTACACGTATGGTACCCATCATTACGAAACATATTGTATAAATAAATTGAATAATGATTGTGGTAACATAGTGTATATTTTGTTAATTTGCGCGTACGCAGCGGTAATGTATGTTTTATCATTGTATTCGACTCTGGTAGACGCTTTTTTGACATTCGTGACAGATGTGACTAGTTTAATTGGCGTTCGAAAACTCATTAATATTATATTGTTCCTTTGTTTTTCTCGTTATTGCTTTTGTTTATTTTTACTTTTTTATTTTTTTTGTGTATCACATGCTGTATTTTGTAGTATAACATAATTTTATATATTACGCTAATGAATATAGACTATTTACGTTTATATATATACATATATCTATATATATTACATAATATATAAAGATAATATAAATATATTGTTATGAGGTTATATTTATTATTTTTATTAAATTTTTTGTATGTTTATTTTATTATGTATTGGTTTATAATAAATTATTATTTAGTAGGCCTGCGAGAATACCAGCGTTGTAGTCTATACTCTATACTGCAACAATAGCTGACGCAGTGCCTAATTTGATCTCCATGTACCGTCGTTAAATTGTATGTAATATTGTTTTCTTTTAAATTATGTGTGTATGGAGGTTCAAATAAAACATTTTTCTTTCTTTTCTTTCTTTCTTAAGTGACTCATTCCATTATATGATCTAGTTACACCCGAAATCAAAGCGGAAAAACGAGTCTTATAACGTTCAAACTTATAATCTGTATACCAGCACTAGTCTAGTGAGAGACCGTTAGATTGCCACGCGAAGGTCTCGAGTTTGATCCCAAAGCACGCTTCTCTATCTTTTCGAAATTATGTGCGTATCAAATAGTTAATTGTAGCTCACTTTAACGGTGAAGAATAGCAGTGCGAGGAAATCTAGTCTGAGAGATCTCCATAATGTTCGTGAAGATATGTGAAGTCTGCACTGGGCCAGCGTGGTGGACTATGGCCTAACCGTTCTCACTAAGCAAAGGCCCGTGACCAGCAGTAGGACAGTCTATGTATATGATAGAATTTATATTATTATGTAGAAGGCTAATATTATTAGAGCAACGATATTTTTTTCTAATAGTACAGATCACGCGATTACAACTAGTTTTGGCTACGGATAGTTAATTTAAATTATTTTTTACACAATATGTGTCAAAAACTAACTATCTGTGGCTTAATCAAGTCGTTTCTTGAATTTAGGAACCAGGCCATAAACAGTTAACAATAAATAAAAGTTACACCTAATCCATCACTTTCTTTGCGAACCAAAGATTAATCCCTCGACTAACTACGTTTGAACATTAAACTTAACCCTGCTACACCATCCCTGTCAACGTTCAAAGGTAAAGATGAAAATTTATCTCGATATTGATCTGTCAGAATGGTGAAATATGGCCGCTTCCGGGCAATCACGGTCACGTCAGCTAAGTTTAGAACTTGCTCGATATGTTATACCTTTGTCCGTTTGTTATTTTCAAGCATTGCCTTTGAAGAAAACATTGTTAGTTTGAAAGTTATGTTACTATATTATATTGATGTCGATGTTACTTGCTATCTTATTGTGACCTGTAAACGGAAATAAAGTGTTCCGGAGACTCACATACCTATCCCACTCATTCCTTATTTCATCCTGTTTTTAATTATTGTATCTTTGTTTTAGTAACCGCTTACCATCATGCGGAACGTAAACTTATTAAAAAAGAAGTGGTTTTACAAAGTCTACCTTGCCTATTACGTGGGTCTTAAAACATAGTTGGTAAAACTGTGAGAGTAATACTGTCCCTATCAGGCATAATTAGGTGCAAGGCAAGTTTTTCTGTGTGTGACTGTCATATATAGTTAGTAATTACAAGACACATACATTTCTTGTTTTATATTTCACGATAATAATATCATGAAACATCAAAATTAGGCAGCAAATATGTTTTCATCTTTCAAACGCTCTTGGTCACGATAACATCACAATTATACGCCATACAGGCTAAAGAGTTAAAAATTATATTTAATTTCATCACTACCCACAATACTTAACTCCTTACAATCACAAAAGGTACTAAGCTACCTCTGCAAAAACACCTTATAGAATTGAATTTCACCGTATCACGGTACTTCAAAACAATAAGTTAAAATTCGCACTTGATACCGAAATTTCTCACACTTAAAATAATAGCGTTGAATTTTAATAAACTTTTATAAAAAATACTTGAAGCAAATTTAAGCCTTAACTACCCCTAATTAAGCCTATTTCTCCTTCCCTGGTTTTGATCAACCTTTGGTATACAAAGGATAATTTAAATTGAACCTTGAACTTTAAGAAATTAGGTCGAATTTTAATCGTTATGGAGTCTTGCCTTCATTGATTATTTTTATCGTCCTGGGATCCGTGGTTTTTAAATGATTTTATTTATACCGTGCCCAATTTTGTTTCATTTGTCACAGTCGTATCTTAATTGGTATGCATCAATTCTTTAACATTTATGTCTACTGTATTTATTGGATGGCTTGTTGACCCAGTGGCACAATATGTACCGGGTTAGATTAGAGAACCAGTAGTATTGAGATATACTGTTTCTGCAATAGCAATGTAGATATCCTCTTAAACTAGTTACAACTGGGAAAATACCTTTAACCTACAGAACATCGATGTTTCTGCGATGAGATAAGGGGTCCAAACATCCTAACAAGCCGTACCGTGACCTTTTGTGTAGTCTGTACCACGTGTCCTATAATAGCAACGCTTATTTATTTTAGATGATGTAACCTCTTACTATTAGGCAAGGCGTATGTATTCAGGGCACTGGCCTTAGCATGGTGACCGCTTAATACGCTAATTCGTTTTTTGTCTTAATTAAATACTGGCACCGAACCAGGACAACTTGCTGTGTCGCGGGGGACTTAGCAAACATTCAGGCAACGGACGTTAAGATCACCCAGACTCGATACAACATTTTTTGGCACTCACTTTTTTATCCCGCTTGGTAATCCAGCTTACCCATTCAGGGCACTTCACCACTAAAACAGCGCCATCCGTGCAGCCATTTTACATGCATTGTGCATAGTATTTGCGATATGAAGGAACACTTCTTGTATAACGGCAGATTGTGCAGACATACAATCTACAAACAACAAGTGTGTTAGTCAGGCACTGACGGGACATCTATTTGTGGATCGCACTAACGTTTGCTGTATGTAATCCACCTCACCCGAAATTAGTTGATATTCGTAATACTGTTCAGTGTTTCTGTGTTTCACAAGTTATTTGTTACAGTTTGGGTGTATCATCTGTAAGTTAATGTTTACTCTTGATATTTATAAATACAGATGTAATGGTGCAAGTTATTGATTATCCTTACTTCCTTACTATTATTAGAAATGCGAATGTGAGTTTGTTTGTTTGTTACTCTTTCATGCCTTAATTACTGAACCGATCATCATAAAATTTCGCATACACATTGTCAGTGAAACAGAAAAGAACATACGGTACCTTTCATCCGGAAAAAGTACTGTTACTTACACAAAATAATCTACATTTATGCGAGTGAAGCCACGGGCAAAATCTAGTGCATAATTATGAACATACATACTCTCAGGTTTACAACCCCAAAGGGGTAGGCAGATGTGTTATACACTCACCTATTGCCAACTATGGTTTTTACCCTACGAATTGGGAATAGTCTATTGTCTGCTACTGCTACTGGGTTTTCTTGTGAGAAACCTTTAATAACACTGTCCAACCCAGGAATTAAACCCAAGGTCTCTTGCACAGCAGACGCATTAGTAATTTAACATTTTATTGATCGTCATTCACAAGTATCGCTCATTCGTTAGAAGCAAATGGTTCAAACATTTAAGTATTTTTATTAGAAACCATGTTGACTAAAATGTTGACTATCTCGTTGGTTCTTCTTCTCCAAGTTCGATTCCCGAGCAGTAATATATGGATTTTCAAAATTTGTCCCTGAGATATTTACTCAGTAGGCGAAAATAGCCTCGGTCATTGACCTTTTTGTGACCCTTTTATGCACATTAGTCGCACTTATTACCGCTGCGCCACCGAGGCAGAACCCAAACAAACATAGCTAAAACCGCGATCCAAATCAATTTCCTCTTGGTTAAAAACAGACCATTTTTGTTGGTGGAGTGAAAAGGTTTTACACCTTGCCATACAGAACCCTAAAAAGGGTTAAAGCAACAACAAGCCCGGCTTAATTGTCTTAAGTGGTCTAAATTAAAAAAGGGATCGGGATCTTTTAAATCCTAGTTAAGTTAACCCTTTGTTTCCCACCAATGGGCCTTTGTTGATGCCCACAATGAGTTTATAAAACCGTCATCCGTGCAAGTAGGGTTTTTTAATATATTGTTTTTGTGAATTTATTAAAGGAGACGGATACGCTTTCATACATTCTTGGGCCTGGCTGTAAAAGGATGAAAGTTGAATGAATTTAGAGCTTATGTATTACCAAACCATCTTTGAAAATTCTGCGGATTTTGGCAATCTGAGAGCAGAGCTATAAGAGATTTAGTAAAAGTGAGGTTATGCAACAAGTTGACAAGAATCTACACTAAACAGCTGATTTTTGAGCTGCGATTGCTACTTTGTTTTACTAGACAGTTATTTACTATAAAAATTGTAGTATTTATTGTATTGTTTTGAATGGGAGGATATTAGGAAACTCACAAATAGATTAAAATATAGGGAAGACAAGGATGTGATGTTTAAAAATAAAAATCACTTTTTTAATAATAATTATCTTTTATTTATCTTCAATTATAATCAGAATATCATCTAAGAAGTACGCAGGTGGTAGATGGCTGACTCATGATGCCAGGGAACGACCACAGCGGAGACATACACTACGATGGCCAAGTTGTTGTGGTTCATCAACAGATGGTTGTTGAGCCAAATCCCAACAAGCTTGGCAAATATAGTCACTGCTGTTTACCTGAAAGATGAGAAAAGTTAAATAAAAAAAATCATGATTACTGTAAAATATACAGTCAGTTTAGGTTTTTAGTTGTTTTTACATGTAAATAATCTTCATATGACTATTATAATATGTTTAAGTATCTATACTTTATTTGTAAGTATAATGCAGGGGCCACACTTAGGTTTAATGCTGATAATTATTAACGTGTTTAGGAACACCTATTAACAAGCAGAGTCAACTATTGTAGCAATAAGCATGATTTTTTACAGTAGGTAGGTTTCTTTTATAATGAAGCCGCCACTAAGAAAGGATTTATGGAAAATCACCCTCTCAAAATCGATGTTTAGTAGGTATCCAATAACGCGTTAAAAAACGACGTTAAGCATTAGTGTTGCTCCTGCATAATGGTTATGGAAAACATAGGAAGGAACCTATAGTGAGAGACGCTGGGTAGCCAACAAACAAAAGGTTGTACTTACAGGTTCTGGTGCACGCCATTGACGAATCACTGACAGTGTCGTGTCATCATCTAAAGCTCGTCGCCCCAGTGTATTACAGCGACTAGTCGCTATACCACAATTCACACAGCGATCCATGGTGTCAATATCCAATCGATAAGCAGGACGTAAAATACAAAATAACGAGCCAAATTCAGACGAGTAAACGAGTTTATCCGTGTCCGTTAAGATAGCAAGGGTCGTACAAGTTAAGCAAGATCAGAAGTCCGTAGAAAGAAAGCACTGGTTGGGGAATATATATAAAAATCTGGAAAAACACTCAAAATGCACACGCAGTAAACGATACGAGACGAGTGATCATAGATTGAGAGTCAGGTAGCTGTCACTGTTAGCACAGATTAAAAATACAGTTGACAAACACAGGTAATAAATCGATCTGTAAACGAGAATCAATTTACAGATTTATTTTCATCAAGTTAGTATTTCGATATTTTTAACTGTTGACATTATGTTAATTATTGTTAAATACATTTACTTTGATTGAATCAATCATCTGGTGCAAGTGATTTTATGTTTTTTTATTTAATACATTCACATTAATCGATTATAGTAATCGATATCCTATTTTATTAGTGACATAAACTTATTTTTAAGATTTCTCGTGTTCCAGATTGTGAATTAAGCTAATTTTTTATATTTTACAATAGAAAAATACAACGCTTTTTTTAAACCATATCTTAACTTAAAGCAGTCAGGCCCAGAAATCCCCGTCTCCTTTATTGCAATTGTGTCCTAGCAACTACTAAATATTTTAATATGATTGAGTCATTAACTGTTTAATGTTGTCTTAAATTTAAACTATTATGAACGGCTTTTACCGCGGTTTATTTTAAAACACGTTATAGCATTTTTGTCTTCACGAAAACATGACTGCTGAAACGCATCCGAAACCTCGGGAAAGTGCAAATTTAAATAGTTAATAGCAGTCTCTAGTACACATTCGCTAAGTAAGTTTTTAGGTCATACGTAATAGGATCTTTCCTTCTGAGACTTGACAAAAAACCCAATAACGCTTTACCCGACCCGGCAATAAAACCCGCAACCTAGTGCACAGCAGTCACATACATAACCGCTGCGCCACCAAGACAGCCAGTTTAAAATAAAACCGTAAACAGTTATTGAATTCCAATGTATATAATATAACATTCACGTAAACGTAAGACAGAGCGGCGATAGCTCAGTGGGGAGACCAACAGACTGCAATGCAGAGCGTCTCAGGTTCGAACCCACGTCGCGCATCTCTGACTTTCGGAAGATATATGACTTTTCGAAATTATGTGCGTATTGATTGACAATCATCGCATGCTCCGTGCCTCGGAGAGCACGTTAATCCGTCGGTCCCGACTGCCATGAACATCTATGGCAGTCGTTACTGGGGAAGTCGATACAAAAGATCCCACTGGGTCGATGTGTCGCCGATCTCTGCTGACTGGCCCCCACACAAGATAAGATAAGATAAAGTAAGACAAGTACAAACATCGTAAGGAAACCTGCATGTCTGAAAGTTCTTCATAATATTCTCGGAGATATCGTAAGTGCCAATCCACACTAGGCTAACTTGGTGAACTATGTTGTAACCCTTCCCACACTGGGAAGAAGATCATGTCAAGCAGTGGGTCAATCTATATATGGGGCTGATTATATTATTATTTATATTAAAGCATAAAACCCATAGATAAAATCAGTAGATAAAAGTAGTTGGTATGTACATATCTTTATATTTGTAGCAAAAAGTGTGTGTGTAAATTTATGTACTGTGGACACATTTATACCTATATTAAGACAATTTAAAGTTCAATCTGTGTACATAACGATTAATATCAAAGAAGGATTATCAATGAATTGCTATAAATTTAATTACTGTAGGCAAAGTTTCACGCTTACTGTTATAACTCCCGACAATTTATTTAGGTGATTGAAGTTTAATAATTAATACTAGCAGTGACCTGCTACTTCGTTCGTATCTTAACAGTATGCTAGTGATAGTGCTAAAATGCCTTTCTATCTGAGTATTAATTAGTATTAGGTTTCAAATGTGACATCTTAACTAAATAGTTCGTAAGACGCGTCTGAGTCACGGTAATATTAACTAACATTACCGTGTCTGAGTCTTAGTAAAACGACACATTTGAGTGAAACATTCTTTAAGCAGTAGCGCATACGTATGAACGGAGAAGTAAAACGTCGTGAGGGAACCTGCATGTCTGAGAGTTCTTTATAAAGTTTTCGAAGATATGTGAAGTCTGCAAACCCGCACTGGGCCAGCGTGGTAGACATGGCTGGTGGACTATAAGTCTTACTCTGCTTACACACACATTGGTTTGTTTCAGAATTATCCAATTCTAACTAATATTATAAATGCGAATGTAAGTTTGTTTGTTACGCTTTCACGCCTTAACTACTGAACCGACCATCATGAAGTTTCGCATATATGTTGTCAGAGTACACAAAAGGACATAGGTTACCTTTCATCTAAAAAAATAGTTCTGTCCCTGAGCGAAGCCTCGGGTAAAAACCAGTCTAATTTAAATTTGACAATATTTATTTTACGTCAGCAACCGATACCAACCTAACAAACAAAAACTTCCAAGTAGTCCCTCTATTAATAAACCTTCACTCCACAGGGCTAATTTTTATTTAAGTGATTTAAAAATATAAATTCGAAATTTAAAATACCCCCGACACAAAATTAATTTGATACCCATATTGAGGGAGTTGTGAAAAATTATGTAATCCGCCATTTTGTGGCGCCGGCTATCTTGGATGATTTACATCAATCATAACTAAGAACATTCCCGACTAATTCACCTTTCAAATAAAAAAAACAAAATTAAAATCTGTTCATCCGTTCGGGAGCTACGATGCCACAGACACACACATACACAGACACGTCAAACTTATAACACCCCGTCGTTTTTGTGTCGGGGGTTAAAAAGGTTTTTATCTACCGTTATCGGGCTTCCAAACCCAACCATATGGTCACACCTGGTGGATCCATTCACCCTGTTTAATCATTAATTTAATTATAAATTGATTGATATTTGATAGGCGTATATTAATTATTTTCTGATGATTCCGGAAGTAAAAAAAAAGTCATTAAAGTTCAATTTTGTAAAAAAAAGGCAGGACCGCCTTTTTAGGATAGTTAATGAATGCGTGGTTATAGACTCGTGTTTTTGTAAAGAAATGGCTATTGACGAAATGTAATTGAGAGTATTGCCTTTATCACTCGCAATTTGTTGACCCTAGAGAAGAAGGAAAGGGGATGTATAGCTTGCCTTCCATCCTGCGTTTGCTCTGCCAGTTCTTAAACTGGTTGAACTGGCTTAGTAGGAAACAAAACGTGTGTAAGCCTCTTGAACTGTTACTAACTGAGCGAAAAACAGGATCAATATAAGTTAATAGTTATTTTGAAACCGATTTCCCGTAAAACAGTAGTGCATTACACGGACGAGCTAGCTAATTAGTACTATGACCAAGTAATTTGTCCGCAGCTTCGCTCGCGTAGTAGGTTAAGTTCGGTTATGTTAGTAACAATACTTTTTTAAATCGATTGTATAGTTTTTGAGTTAATTTCGTAGAAACAAAAAAAACAAATCTTTCCATTTTTTAATATTATTATATTTTATAGATTCAATGTTGCTCCTTTGTCCACAGTTCGGCCATTATGGGTGCGACTCCAAGGCGGCAAACGGCCACTAGTGGCAGGCCAGAGCACCGAACTGGTGTGCCAAGCAGTAGGGGCTCGGCCCAAGCCCACCATATCCTGGTGGAAGGGAGGCACGAGGCTCAAGACTGTCAGAGAGACAGTGAGTATAAAATGCTTAAAATTATATGCTTATTGCTGCCATTTTATTTGGGCAAGACGGTAGATCAAACCTTTAGTGAAGGCGATTTTTCTAAAGATGGTTTATGGTGTTTTGACTGAGATCAATGGTCGATAGTTTGCTTTACTTAGAGAAGCTATAGGTCAGCTCTAAAGAAAAAAAGAAAAATTGTAATCGAGTCTCTCTCGAGCTTTTTTTAATTCCTGCCCTGGGACTCTTAAGAAAGTGGAGGTTAACTCATGTGATTTAAAAAATCTGTATCATTCGGCTATTACTTTACTCGCATTGTCTATGTGTAATAAATTGCCTGGTTATATATAATGTATATGTATCTCTCTGCGTCTAACTATTATAACATAAATAATATCAGCCCTGTATTAAACTGTCCCATTGCTGGGCACGAGCCTCTTCTCACTGTGAGAAGGGTTAGGTCATAGTCCACCATGCTGGCCTAGTGCAGTTTGGCAGACTTCACATATCTTTGACAACATTATGGAGAACTCTCAGATATGCAGGTTTCCTCATGATGTTTTCCTTCTCCGTTAAAGCAAGCGATAATTAACTATTTAATACACATAAAACTTCGAAAATTCAGTGATGTGTGCCGTGGGTTCGAACTCGAGACCTCTGCGTGGCAGTCCAACGGTATTCGACAAGAATTACAAAATAAAAAATTGGTATATTATATTTACTATAAATAGTTAGCTTAAAGTCAAGCAATTGACATTCGTCTTAATCTTCAGACAATATCAATTGCTTAATATAGAAATATTCAAATACATCTGTGTTAGAATATCTATTTCTTGTCGTATAAATACATTGTCAATTCAATTTCTTACAGAAACAGGAATGTATGTGTCTAAATACCGATATTTATCTATTTTTTATGTAATTATTTGTAGAGTCGTAATATTTAAAGGCAATAATTCTCGGGCCGAAAAATATAAAGTATCAACGCAGTACACCTGTCAATATTTATTTCTTTATGTTTTTCGGTGGTATAATATGCGTTGTTCAGAAACGACGTAGCTCATTATTCATTTTAAACGCGAGACCATCAACTTGGCAATTAACAGGTCTTGGGTTTCTCACTAATCACAGTATCAACGTGAACCGTACGTTATTTTTTTGATACCCTCGTGATTCTAGCCGTATCCTGGCTAAATAGAAGGATAAACTTATAATATTAATGTTTTGTCATCGGTCTTTGATAAGTATACAAAGTTTTAAGTTAATCCGATGTTTTTAAGTGAGTGTAAATCGTATTCAAAGATCCCGTTACATATATAGATAGATACAGGTCAAGCTAATAAAAGCGTGTTAAGAGGAAATAATATCAAGGTGCATTTACGTACTTAAATTCTGAATATGACGTATATATTCTAGTAACAAGCGAAGTTAAAGCAGCGCCATATAATAATACTCGGAGCGCGTATAGCTTTGTCATAACAAACTTTACACCTAAGTACCGTAACCGTAAGTAGATATTGCATCTCATTACACGTTAGTTGTAACATTTTGAGAAGCGAGAGTAAAGCTAATGATATTTAAATATTACCTACATATTTGATAGAGATGCTTTATTATCTGCACTATATATTGAATGCACGGATGGCGTAGTGGTCAAAATTGTCCTTGGCACTTGCGACGCACCGAGTGTTATGGGATAGATCCCCACACGGTACAAAAAATGACGGTCTAGAAATAATCGTTCCGAGTCTGGGTGTCGGTCCATCGTTTGAATGTTTGTAAAGTCCCCTGCGACATAGGATCCGTTTTGATCCTAGATACTGTACGAGTCTATAAAAATAACAAAAGCAACATCAGACTTTATGTAAAGGCATTTTAGGATTTGTGTTGTGTTTCTGCTGGAAAAAATCAGTGCGCCTTCATAATGTCAGTCATATAATCCAACAACTAAATCATAACATTCAATTCAGTCATCCTTACCCAAAAGATTTTTCATTATATGAACAACGTAGCATTGTTTCAAATGGTATGTAACCACAAGCGTCAGCTAGTTTTAATAAACTTAATTTACACATAACAAAGAAGTATAACATTTCAGCTACGCGCCAAATTACCTAATTAAATAAAAAATACATGAGCTAACGCATAGCATTACCATACGCGCCGCAGCCGAAACTGAAACTAAAACTTTACTTCTTCCTATGCGGTTTCTGAAACTCGAGGACTAACTTCGTTAAAAGCCGAAACAGCAGCAGTGTTCCTGTAAATAATTGGAAATTTACAGGAACACTACAAAACATACTCAACAATTGTTTACTCTTATTAAACAAAGCTGACCTATTTTCATTGCGCATTTTGTTTAAGCTGCTAAGAATAGAGAGGGATCTCGTTAGCTTAACTGTATTTTTTTGTATTCTGTCACCGAGTGATGTAAAACATTGTCTGTTTTTTTAATCTCTGATATTCTAAATAATTATTTATGAACCTTGAGACTTCGCGTTTTATTCCGAAGTTGCCAGTGCGGTTATTGCAAAGCTGTAGATTCTTGTTTTCAAAATCTTTAATGGTCGGTTCAGCCTGGTTGTCAATCAATCTAAGTCAAACGTATCAACACTTAACCCTATTCACCTCCCAACGCAGAACAGGAATTATAACAACCTTGGTTAAAAAAACATCACCGTGCACATAAGATTATTTTCTAATATAAAAGAAAAGTATTAAGTAGTATATTTATTACGTACTGAGGAAATGTCGCCCAAATTTCAACTTCTGACGTTTTTTCGTAAAGCAACGACACGATTTGTCAAGGTAAAGTAGTTTTAAATTCTGCACCATAGGTTTTCTTGTCTCTCCCCATTTATTTCCCCATTTATAATATTAACAAGTTTATTTGTTTATCTTTTTTTAAGGTGTAGCTAATTAAATTTCAGTGTATAGTCTGCTTTGGTACATCTCTAATGTTTCCTATAGACAAATAATCTAACTGCTATATACCCGGAGGGGTAGGCAGAGATGTGTCACAATCACTTTTCATCACGTTATAAGAGGCAAGCTTGTTACTAAAAACTTGTTGCCATCTACCAGGCATAATTACAGACTTCGTGCAGTCACTAAGAATATCTTGACAGCAAGATCCTATAACACATTACCAAACCAGGAAATCACCTCATGCAGAGGAACCCCATTCACTAAGGAAAACGAGAATTTAAAGAAATCAAACCGCTATTAAACCCATTAAAATAGAGTTCAAATGAATAATACCGAAACTGAAAAAAAAAGCCGAATCGAAAACTAAACAATAAGGCGCTCCTCTATCGCAGTACCGCAGTCTGTGAATAATTATTTTCTCCAGTGCAGCACAATACTGATCTGATTTGATTCTGCCATTGTTTCCCTTTTCTTTAACTAAGTTCGCTTAATTGAAGTGGTTAGATTCCGTAGAGAGTGTTTTAAGCAAAAGGGTTACGTTTTCGTATAATACAAGTGACAGCGCAATAATCTCTCGAGTAAAATATTTTTAATTCAATTAAACGTAAAGAACATTTAATTTCAGTTAAAATATTTTACTTTAGCTTTGGTGGCCCATGTAATTATACAATTTAGGAATCTTACCGATTTGAGGAGTCAGATAAATATTAGCTATCTGCAGGAAAGCTCATAAACAGCGATCGGTAATTATAGCATCAAGTTTACAAGGACCAGCTGAGTAATCGAATTAAATTCTTTAAATTTAAAATCGTTTTGTAGCAGTAGTAAAGTACTAATTACTTTTCTTAGGCACTCCAAGTAATTGAAATTAAACTACTTTATACGGATTTCATCGCTTTGTTTATGTGACACTTCGTTACATAATTTTGAAACTACAACACTACCTACTACTATTAAACTTAATACTAATACTTTTTAAGCTAATTATATTATTACGACTATTTATTTATTTTGTCTAGTTTGAGGTCAATGTATTCTCTTTTTGGAAATAAACAAACTTCTTTAGTTACTTTTGTTTAAAAAGAATGTAGCTCCCGCTCTATGAATATATCCAGTGTAGCGAAGACTTTTTCAATATTTAAACAACGGATACAAAAAACACCCAGACTCGAAACCAGAATTTGCGGATCACACATATTGTGCGTTCCGTGTGGAGATCGAACGCAGTGGCAGTAGCGCGGCGATAATTTAAACCACTACACATTCCTTGCAGTCAAATAACTATATAAATAGATAGATATAAATATAAAATATGTCGAAATATCAACAATAATATTGTCTTACGTTTAAGCGAATGTTATTTACTTAAATTTATCTACTTTATACGGATTTTAGCGCTTTGTTTATTTAACACTTTATTACATAATTTTGCAGCTGTTACACTACTACTATTAAACTACTACTTTTTAGCTAATTTAATTATTAAAACTATTTATATTTAAGTTTACACTATTTCCGACGTTTCGTTTGCTTTTCAGCAGCCATGCTCATGGGGAGACTCCACAGCTTTAGCTGAATCCTAAGCTTAGTTTTTAAATTGAACCCCATACTACCTACCAAACTATGAAAACCGTATCAATATTTGTTCTATAGGATTATGTAATGCCGGAATGAAGTGATGGTAGTCCAATGGATATGATATTGGACTTGCGATCGAGAGGTCGCGGGTTCGAAACCTACCCATTGCACTACTGACGTGAACCCACTCTCAATACAAGCATTCTAGCTTAGCTGGACGTGTTAACAAGAATAAACATAACACCTAAATTGCTAGTAATTAAAAAAAATACATTCAGGAAGTCAAAAATTGTAAAATGCATCACTTTACGTTCACACACTCTAAGTAATCGATACTAAATGGTTTACAAAATATATCCAAATGCATAGCCTCGTTACAGTTTTATAATAGTATAGATTATTACCCTGTTAAACAAAAGATTATTGTTTTAAATTAATGGATACTACTCTGCACATATTAAAACATCTTAAACTTTGAACCAAAGAAATACGTTACATTCAAATTTATCAATTCCTAACGCCATTTCTTACCTACAATAGCAAAGACCATTAACTAAAACTTCTAATAGATGTCGCTACTTGCATTGTTAGTCAGTGAACCTAATTACCCTGAATATTACGGCCATCAAGATAGTTCAGGGGACAGCACAATGGGTGGTTGTCATTATACGAGTCTTGTATTGAAACTTTAAGCGTATCAACCATCGGTAATGGTGGTTTGATTCAATGTGATTGATTGAAATAGGGATGACTACTTGGAGAATTTCTTTTTTATATGCTACTCTTGTTAAAGATCAGATAAATGTAAAACTCCTTTAAAGGAATAGTTAATTTATACTCAAGATAATTTACCCTAAATGGTAAATGAGATTTATTTAAGAAAAGGTCGACAAGAATCGATATTTATCATTGTCTACAAAAGGCAATAGTGAGATTGCCCTTACATAAGCTTTATATCCGTCTTAGTTTAAAGTAAACATAGATAAGAAGAAAAATTTTCAGAATGCTCGTTTTGTCAAAGCTCAACAATGTTTAATGATTCTTCTTGCGGTCCAACAATTTTATTTTACTGTCTAATATCTAGTGAAGTGCAATTTTAGTTGAAAAACGGAAAAATATTCAATGGTTTATGATAAATGAAGTAGGTAGTTGTTTGTATTTGATTTTATATAAAATACAACAGGAAATACCATTCAAAAGGAACCTTTTTGTGAAACCATTTTAATGATCCTTTGCCACACCAATTATATTTTTATTTAAATCGTTTGCGGACTATTAATCAATCTTTAAACCGATTTTGCGTGCCTTATGGGACCTGGGTTCACCCAAAATCAAAGCACCTTTACCTGAAATATTTCCCTAGAAGTTATAAAAAGTAGATGTGAACTATACATTCAAAACGTTGTCGTGACAGCCCTGACAATACGACGTTACTTTATTGTTAGCTATTAATCCATCAAGCCGTATTTTCAGAAACTAAACGTACTAATTTGTAATAATACAAACGTCACTCGATATAATCGATCGATCGAGCTATCAATCAAAGTCTGAAAGAAAAAGAAAGCTTACTGAAAATAATTGCTCTGGACTTCAAGGAACGATGTTATTGTTGTTTCAATATCTAACGGATTGTCTGTTTTTGAACTCCTAGCTATAAATACATATATATGTTACCAATTTCTAGTTAAATATACAAATGTATTTTCTCTTTACTCTGGTAACTTATAGGGAATTGGAAAAGGCCCTCGTCAATTACTAATTAAAAGTAAATTTATTTGATTCAGTGACTTGATCGAGGTCTGACAGCAGCGTAATTTGTTTAGTATCTCATTTTACAGACAATTATGTTATATATTTGGAACACAAAAGTACTTACCAATTTAAACTCTTAAATACATATTTTTTTTACTTATTAAACAAACTTTCAGACATATTGCTTTCATTCATCCCTAGGTTCGTCAACCACACAACACGGGCTTTCCCTACAGAACAGAGAGGTATAATTTTTAGATAGCTATTTCATTTACTCTGATAATTTTTAGTATAGGTACCTGTTAAAATATATTCTATGAACATTACCCATGCTAAACACATCTGTTTTGCAATAGACGCAAAATATAGAGGCAAATTTGAGTGCCTGACGTTGGCTCAAGAATAGCTTAGTTAGCAACTAAACGATTTGTCGGTGTCGTAGGTTGAAGTTTTGCTTCATCGATTGTCTTTCTCCTTTGTCATAATTCTCATATTTTTATTAATAAAATATGTAAACATAATGCAGCCTTATAAACTGACGATACTGAAGTTTTAACGTCGTTTTATATGAGTGTAGCATAACTATGATATTATGATATCATTGTTATAAAACCAATAATAACAAATACATAAGGACATAGTTTTTATTTATTACAATACGATCAAGTCTTTTTTTATAATAATATTTGACAATATTTTGCCACCAGACATCAACGGATGGTAACGTGACCAGCAGTATCCTGACCTTCGTACCGTCGATAGAAGACGCTGGAAGAGTTATATCCTGTAGAGCAGTTCAGCCGAGCATACCGCACTCCACTCACGAGGATGGTTGGAAGATGGAGATACAACGTAAGTACAAATGGCTGGCGCAACAAGTGGCCACGTCTCTACCATCACACTTAGTGTTGTGTGTTCGAAACCCATACGAGACAAATATATATCTGTGTGATGTACGGTCGCCCAAGAAAGTGGTCTACCAGTTTTGACACCAGTTTCTGTGATATCTAATTATCGCTAAGTTTGACTTTTCTAACTTGACACATGAAATGACGTAAATATTATTATTTTTTTAAATAATTTTTTAGCAGTCGCAATATTGCTTAACCTCATAGATCATCGATCTATCTGCCCGATAATCTCCATTGTATTTATAAATAAGGAAATGCAGCATCATATCCTACAGATCTCGCAATAACGCAAAAATCAAATGGCTTTGCGTTCAAAGGTGGACAATGGGACAATTGGCTTGAATCGACCAGAAAACTGTCTACGGTTGTATACAAAACGTATTCTGTATTAACGTGAATTAAATTTCATTGTTTCTGCCATGAGGAAGCACTATTCCTGCATGTACGCAAACTGGAACATAGTGCCTGCAGCAACATAATATAAAAATGGTTGTAATTTTTCAAGTTGCCTGTTATTATTTATATGCATACATTTTTGAAGTGAGGTTTCCACACTATCTTTCTTTGCTTTGGGTCGGCAGAGGGCTACCTAGCACAAACCAACACATTGTTCCTCTTTTTGCCTATGTGATGAGGTATCAGTCAAGTAATCACTTTAGATACATACCTGTCGACTTTATCAAAGTAGTACACAAACGTGTAATGAGCCCAATAATTTAAATCATACATACGCCTTACTAGGTTTAAATATTGTCACTTTTCTGGACGTTAAGTCATCATCTGACATACAATGTCAACAAGACATTCTAATCCTAACTAATATTATAAATACGAATATTAGTTCTTTTGTTTGTTTGTTACGCTCAAGCCTTAACATCTGAACCGATCTTCATACAAATTTGCATACACGTTGTCAGGGGTATAGAAATCGACAATTACAATCTAGGAAAAAGTTCATATTTACTAACAAAATATACATTAACGCGAGCGAAGCCGCGCATAAAATCTGGTATGAAGATAATATTATCACGTATTCAATAAATATATTATGTGATATTGAAAATGAAACTATCGTTCTCTATAGGGTGAATATAATGTGTGAGCTCAATCTTCTTAGTGTGGACACTTTACCATGCAATCCGTACGGTGAGGGCATATCTATGATTTAATTAAATCTTTGATTAAACCTACATTTCTGTTGCTCATAAGCTAAGTGCCACCTAATAGGAGGCCTATTACGTGATACTTAGCCTAAAATTGAGATGAATCTTGCTACCTATTTAGAAGTTCGAAAATCCTATAAAATAATTTATTACCTTGCTAATTACAATTTTCTAAACGAAAATTAGCATAAAACTGAACAGGGAAACGACACAGGTAAATTTTAGTTACATGTTAAATTGCTGTCTTTCTTATATTTAGTTTTGTGATGGCTATAAGACAATGATTATATCGAAATAAAATTATTTATATTTTATTAATATAAACATGTAATCTACATTTATTACTGATCAAAGTTACGTCGTTTTCTATCTTACCGTATGTATAATTGTTGCTTCATATGCGTCGCCATAATACGCTATAATTTTATGATCAATTTGATAAATTAAAACCACGTAAAAAACAAATATACATGTTAACAAATTATTTCGAATTTTCTATACAAAAATATCAATGAAATAGTTTGTATTAATTTCTTTATGCAAAACGCCAAGTATATTAGCACCTAATAAAAGCGAAAATGAGGTACTGATTAGGCATAATTGTTTTCTAACAGATTTGCCGGTGGCAAAATTGGAGCTTGGCGCCAACTTAGATGCGAAGAAGGTCGTGGAAGGTTCTGACGTCTACCTGGACTGTAGAGTACGAGCGAATCCATGGCATGACCATGTATATTTCACTCATAATGTAAGTATTTTTCAATTTATATTCTTCGTTATATGGCTACCGATTTACTGCTTTGAATTCTTGTTTACTGGATTTATTATAGTTAGTCCCTTTTAAATTGATTTACAGCAGAATTCAGAATACTGCATGCGACGCTTTTACTAAAGATGAGAGTAATAATAAAATTCTAAATAAAATAATTGGGAAGGGAGGGAGAGGCCACGCACCCTCGTATTGCCCATCCCAACTATTGCAATAGAAACAGGTTGACAATACTGAACTCCTCTGGTATGGAACATCCGCATCATAAGATCCGAGCGTAATTCAACTTGAAGTTATCTTGCAGTATTTTATTTATATTACACAAATTACCTGCGTTCCATAGTATGATGCACAAACAATTAAATTTTATATTAAGTAAAGAGTAATATAATATATATAACTAAATACAATATAATAATGTCCTCCAGACCGAATTTTGGTCACGGTGGCCAATCTTAACGTAGACTGGCCATCTGCGCAGGAGATATTATAGTGCACAAGTGTGTGCGCAAATACAAGTGCACTTTCCTCATGAACCGATGGGACAGTAATCCGACACAACCGGAGAGAGATCAAGCGCAGGACCAACGGCTTAACGTGCTTTCCGAGGCACGCACAATATACCATGTGGCTAAATCAAATGGACCTCTGTGCTTAATTATTTTAGTAATTAGAAAGCACAGACTTATCAGCCAGATTAGCAAGTGTATTGAGAATCGACGGTATTCATTTAGCATTTAAATCACTTTGTATGGAAAAGACCAATTAAGCAAAATCATTTGCGATGACTGCAGTAAAGAATATATAAGTCAGACCGGTCGTAGTTTTGAAGTTAGATATAAGGAACAGCAGCGTTTTAAAATAATAATGGAGAAAAATTACATTTTGCTCAATATTTGTTACAAGCAAGTCATAATTTAAATTATGGTTTTGTAGTTTTACATGCAAGCCAAAAATTCTATGAGTATATTGTGAGAATTAGAGAAAAAAATATATTGCTGAATCAACAAATAAACTTCAACACGTCACCATTACTAAATTTATTCGGTACCCACAAAATAATTTACTATGTCATTTGAACTTTATCAGCCTCGATGGCGTAGAACTTAAACAATAGATAGTTAATTTTGATAATACCTATATATTATTATTTCGAGACTTAGCTATAGCCAATATTAAAATAGTCTACATTAATTATTATATAAATTTTCATTCAAGTCGTGTTAAATGTTAGGGCTTTTAGTGTCTTCCTCTTTACAATTCACCATAAATACATGTTGATAACTATTTCTGATAATTTAAGACATCAAACTTGGTTTGGTACATACACATACACAATATAATCGAATAAAATTTTTCTTTAAATAGACATTGATTAAATAGATTTTTTAATACAAGACTGCCATTTATACCTATTTAATTATGATCTACTATTTGTATATTTCTGCTTATATGAAACGTGCCGTGACCTACTTGTTGATTTGCAACGACCGGCAAATATGGTTGTTCTTTTAGTGCGTACTGCAGAAGAAATTTTTAGGTGCTGTCACGAAAAAAGCGGTGAAACATGACATGGTCTGGGAAGATGACTTTATAGGACACTTATGTTTTCGAACTAGTGGTGCTGCCTGCGTTCGGCACCGTCATTTATCCAGCACGAATATGATTATTACTTTATCTTTATTAGAAGCTTGATGCGCAGTATTATGTCAAAAGTGTTCCATGTAGTTGAAACTATAATTGATATTAGACTTCCGAAAGAGGTTATCAAAGCGGTCAAATCGCGAACAGCAGTGGTGATGGCGATCAGATACTTTCCATAAAAGTTAATTCGTGTACATACGATTTGAATGCTTGTGATTGGAAAGTAGATCACAGTAGGGTTTTCAGTTAATCTCCAACTCGTACTTATATATTACAGAATATATTAGCCAAATATTGTTGTCACCCAGCGGTAAATATAATTGTCAAAAATTCGATATTGCGGCTTCTCTATCGGCAAAATCCAGTAACTTTTGCCAACCTGGGCACCAAACCTTACAATCAGTCACAAACATAAGCACCAGCAGAACTAGTATTGTAACTGTATTAGTCTCTTGTTAAACTAGAATATTCCATCAATCTTCACCATTCATGTTTACTTGTTTATTCTAACAGGGTGTAGTAGTAAAACCAGGTCCAGGAGTACTGCTAGCCAATCAGAGCCTGGTCCTTCAGCGAGTATCAAGGAAGGCTGCTGGTGCATACGTTTGTTCGGCCAGGAACAGCTTGGGTGAAGGATCAAGCGAGAACCTTATTCTGGACGTTAAATGTAAGTATACCATCTTGTTTTCGAATTTACTTGTTTTAAGAACCATGGGCAAAAGTAAATCTACATTACGTCCAGTTTAATAGGAAGCATATCTTTTATCTACCTGATACATAAGCAGACTCATTGGTGCTTTTAGATATTTCTTAACAAAAGCACCGACAGCCTAGTGAAATACTGTTGAATCACCACACAGAGGTCTGAAGTTCTATTCCAAGGTTCAGATTTTTCTAAATTGTATTTATTACTCGCTCTAACGGTGAAGGAAAACATCCTGTGTGAAATCTGCATAAAGGTCTCAAAGTATGAAGTCTACCAACTCGCACGGAGCCTGCATGATGGATAAAGACTCTTCGTACCCACTAGTGGAATAGTTTATATATAGGGCAGTTTTTATTATAACAAAATAAAACGTTTGACCCAGTAGTCGTATCCACACGATCAGCTACAATCCCAAGCCACGAGCCAACAAAACAAGTACGAATACACTCAAATGATATAGATATGCTTGTACCATTGAAATGACTTAACGGTCGAAAGCCAAAATTTGTTTCGTACAAAGCAGAATGCGGCGGAATAAACGAAAGTGCATTTATAATGGAATAAAGGGAATAGCATGGGAATTATATTACGTAGTGCCTCTACTCTCTGCCTCTATTGTATAAAGAGGAACGCTAGGAATCGTTTGCTTGTTAGCTTTTCCAGGTTTAATTGCGCTCTTGGCTTTGGGTTTAAAGCTTTTCTTTAGCATAAATGCATCTATAGCTGGTGTAAGGGATAGTGTACCGACTACCGAATTAGTAGATTTAGACCATTATATTACATAGGAGATATTTGTGATGGTGGCTACACGGTCGGCGTAGTAGTTTAAGTGGTCGCCTCGGCACTACCATTTCACGAAAATGTTTGTTACGTTTGGGATTCGAGCCCATAACACAAGGGCTCGAATCCTAAACGGAACAAATATCTCTATATTTTTTCTTTTATATTTTCATGTGTGTATGTTTGTACTCGCATAAAACAAAAACTACTACAAAAAATTAAATCCCTTTTCACAGTTGTATTGCTGGAAGTCTTACATGAAATCTACGAGACAATTGTGTACGGGGCAGTATTTATCAGACTATTAGTAATTTTGATTGCCTGTTAGTTAATTGCCACAGATAATTCAAAATGAACAGTGAATCTATTAAATAATGAACATTAATTTTATTACTTAGTAATTATTATCATGGTCATATGGTGGTATATGGTCTAGAGTCATTAAAATAATATACACAGACGGTATTAATAGAGGTGTATTCTACCTACATTTCACCAGCTATGGCTTTAGGTCCCACGTTCTAAGACGCAAGCTTACTGCAATCAACCAGACACAAATACCGTGATAGGAACACTTTGCTAAATCTAGGAAATGAACCCAAGTACTCCTACACAATAATCGCATCGATAGTCGTAGCGCTACCGACGTGTTTCTGATCCAAACAGATCATAAATATCCTTAACCCGTAGCAAACTACTTAACCAATACAACTTTGTACCTATAATTACTCTCTATTCACATGAAATTTAATATTGCCTGTCAAAGGGCAATGAAGAAGTTTAGAGGAATCAATATAACTTTTGAAGCATGGTGAAATATTAACCGTGGTGGTTATAGGTCATGTCATGTGGATAAAATGAAGAATTAAACACAGTTAATGGCGAAGCTTTTGAGGTTACAGTTTGAAACTTAGTAATATGACGCGATTGATTGGATCGTCCAATATTGTGCTTAGCTTGCTATTGTGAAGTCCTTGGTTTACGGGTCGGGAATGGATTTTCTTTTAGGCTTGTTTTATTAGGAAAAGTTTCAGTTCTATGTCTGGCGATATGGTAGTTGACAAAAGGTTGGTAGTCATTATGTGATCTAAAACGTTAGTGAAATGTAAAAGTAGTATTCCTGTCTATCCTCTCAAGGAACATCAGGTGTGAGCGTATGTATCTTGTACTTGCTTTTGCCTGCGGTTTCGTTTGCTTGTGAACAGTATTTTTTTCTGAATGGAAGAGACCCTCTGTAAATTACTGTACTCCTGTCAACGTGTATGTGCAATTTAATGATGGGCGGTCGAGTAGTTAAGACGTGAAAGTGGCACAAACAATTAAAAAAACTCTCATTCGCATTTATAATAAGTATAAGTAAGAATAAAGCTTGGTTAGGTTTTATCTTCCTTGGATCAAAATATGTAGCAGCGCCATGATCTGCGTACAGATTAAGAGTACAGCAAAACCATAAAAAAAACTATCCTCATTTTTGTGAAAGTAAATTACTTTGCCCTGTGGACGTTAACTCAGGAGTATTAATATTGCGAACGGGAATAGCCTATGGTAACTGCTTACCCCTGAAATGTGGTATGCTTTTACGCCACCTTTGTTGTTAACCTATTTCGTCGCAGCAACACACCGGCGGCCAGGCACAATCGATTTTTATTCATGTGTAGTATTCTAGGACTTGGTAGACTACACAAAAAGTCCGTTATGTGCTTTTTTGTCTTTATCAGATTTAATATATATCTTTGTTATAGTCGTGCCTACTTGTAAGGCATCACAACCGCTGGTGGTGAGAGCGGCTAGAGGAGAGGTCATTAACATCGAGTGCGACCTGGATGCTAATCCCAAGGTAAGGTAACATTGTCACAGTCAAGCTATCATTATTGTTATTCAATTGTTTATTCAACCATACTTCATAAATACTTCACTGGTAGTGCCAAAAATAAATTTGTGACGAAAGATTGTTATACAAAAGGCAGGCCTCAGGCGATTGTCAGAACTTCAAGGTTGTAAAAGCCCTTACATTTAACTTTATACTCAATTTTTCGGATAACCTGACAATGTCGATCTGAAGAAAATTGTCTTCTCAAATACTTGCTACAACGTCTTGGGATATTCAGGACATTTATTTTAAATATCTAACATAATCGGTCAAAGATATTTCACTTTTACTTTTACCATAAAAATGTACTTCCTTTTGGTATTATATCAAATTATTAATAACTAGATTTTGCCTGCAGCTTCGCTCGCGTAAATGTAGATTAGGTTAGATTAATATCAGTACTTTTTATGGATGAAAGGTACCTTATGTCCTTTTCTGTTTCCCTGACAACGCGTATGCAAAATTTGATGATGATCGATCGAATAGTTATCGCGTGAAAGCGTAACAATTAAACAAACTTACATTCACATTAATAATATTAGTTAGGATAATAATAATGGTTTAAACTGTCCCATTGTTGGGTACGAGCTTCTTTTCAGTGTGAGAAGGCCATAGTCCATCAAAGCATTCACAACACTCTAAATTAAACTTATTGGTATTCTGCCACATTAGCCTTGAATCTATTTTCAGATGACGAAAATTACATTAGAAAAATATATCAAATTTGTTAGGTTTTAACATAATATTACGCTTCTTCTTCTTTTTTTAATGAATATACTTAACAACAGCATTTTGAAAACTCTAACACTACTATTATTGAAATTTTACTACTATTTATTTATATAAGCTATATATTTTCTAATTAAAACAATTTATATTTGAGTTTACACTTTGCCCCGATGTGTCGGTTGCTTTACAGCAGCCATGTTCACGGGGAGACTAAGATGGTAGTAGTAGTGTTAGAGTTTTCAAAATTATGTAATACCAGTGTTTAAAGTAAAATTAACAACGCGATAAAATCCGTATAAAGTGTTTAATTTCAATGTATAACATTCGCGTAAACATAAGACAATATTAAATATTGTTTTATAAAATATATGAGTATCATAAAAATTGCATCAGCAGCGATAGTGGGAAACCGTTGGATACTTGATCCCCGAGCACCTCTAACTTTTCAAAGTTGAGTGCGTATTAGAAACTTATTTATCGCTTGCTTTAATGGTGAAGGAAAACATCTTGAGGAAACTTGCATGCCATACAGTTCTTTATAATGTTCTCGAAGATGTGTGAAGTCCGCGAACCACCCGCTCTGAGCCAGTGTGGTGGACTATAATAGTCTTGCCTCACACTGATAAGAAGCCACAGCAGTTGTATTCACAACCGCGGCGCCACGAATCAACCTTTCACGACTCGCAAGCTGCTTCTGATAATTCATTGTTTGGTCAACTATCTAAATAGAAACTTCAATGTAGGCTGCTTAACAGACCAGTAAGCACAGCTTTGAGTGCTCTCAAGTGAAATTTAAACCAAGAACTAGAGATTTAATACATACTGAATATCATCTCTACAAATTCAGAAAGTTTAATTTGAAACTAACGAAAACTCAGCATAATAAAAAATAATATACACTTGTACTTATATTTAGCATTATAATTCAATTTTATCTAGAACTTGTATAAGTTTTATCTTCTAAAGAACTCGGTGAGATACGATTTCGACATAGTGTCGGTAGTTTCAAGTCTGTATGAAGTTTTATGAGTGTGTGATATTTGATATTTTCATTGTTATTAGATTAATAGCTTTTGCCCACGGCATCGTGGTAATCAAAATTTTGTCAATAAATTGATATCCCTTAGGATCAGTACTTTTGTCTAGGTGGAAAGTACCCTAAGTCCTTTTCTGTACCCTTGAAAAGATGTATGCGAAATATTATGATGATCGTTCGAGTAGTTTTCGCGTGAAAGCGTTACGAACAAACTCACTCGCATATATCCTTGAAGTAAAGGAGTGTACTTTTTTTTTTGTGCACGCTCGCTGCCTTGCATATTGGATGGGCCGCTGGCAAAATTACTACCTCAGCGACCCACCCAGCAGTCTACAACTCCTCGGCGCAAAGGAGTGTACTACACTAACATTGAACTGAGTAGTTGGCGCAATAGTTAAAGTAGTCACCTCGCTGCTACATACTTCGCCAAGTGTTATGGTTTCGATCCTCACATAGGGCACAGATTTGCACGATCTATAAATATTTGTTCTAAGTTTTTAGACACGTATTCTTTGTATTCTTTGATTCAATGTCTGTAAAATTCCCGGGATACAGGAATCGTTCCTATCGCTGCTTATGTTAAGTTTAATGTAATAGGAAGCAACTCTGTTACCATCTATCGAGTACATTTGCAGACACCGTGCTGCTCTTGAAAATTTCTCTACTCCAAATAAGAAGAACATTTTCTCCGACCCTGGAATTCAATCTGGGACGTTATGCTCTTACACAAACTAAACGACTAAACGCGCACTTACGCTACGGTTCAAACAAGGCTGTCAGCTAGTACTAAGAATAACAAAGCAATATAATGTACTATATTATATAATGAATAAATATATAGTACATTAGCTAGTTCATTTTCATTAAATCTGAATTTAAATTAACCATGTTGAATAGCACAGGTGTTACAACCGCTTTAAACTACGACCTAATTCCATAATTCCGTTCACTTGTTATTAATTCCCTATCTCTGCCCTCTGCCTACCAGTTTAGGCGTGAATCTATAAGTTTATTACAATCTTTACAGATAAAAGATAATAATATAATAAATATTTTTACAGTGGTTTAACTTGTCGCCTCGTTATTATTAATCTGCCGAGAAGTGGTTTTGATGAAATCAAATGATGTCTCAATTATTGGTTAAGTATGTCATTTAAAATAATTTTGAAGAATCTTGCGCTCTAGTGATCAAATCCTGTGTAGCGGGGCATTTTAAACATAAATTAAATCGTATATAGTACAACCGATCTGAAAACAATCATTCGTGCATTATACAATGAATTGGATTTTGGTTTAACGGTGAAAGAAAACATTGTGAGGAAACCTGCATGTCTGAGAGTTTTTCATAATGTTTTCGAAGACATGTGAAGTCTGCTAACCGGCACTGGGCCACGGTGGTGGACTATAGCCTAACCCTTCTCACACTGCGAAGAGGACCGTGCTGAGCACTGGGACAGTTAAATACAGGGCTGAAATTGTTAAAGAAAGAAAAGTGTTTTAAGTGTTATTATTGTTATGTGGCATTTGATTCACAACACTCAGCGTGGCGACACTCCTTGACTTTCCTCTCAGATATATCGTACGGGAACGCACACTGGGATAAAAATCCAAATCTAATCGAAATGTATGCAATGGTTTTCGCGAAAGACTAGACTAACAGCATCTCCTAAACTTTCACACTTATAATATTAGTTGGTTATCTACTTGAGATAAATAAATCAAAAGGAAAAACAGACCGAAATTCCGTACGAGCGTAGATATAGGAAGTACAGGTAATAACGTGTGTTGATGGTGTATTATGTTATTCATGAGACACCGTCTCTTTTGGGATAAAGGCTCGACCCCGCGGTATCTACATCCGATATTTGCGAGCAAAATAAATTAGACCATCATATCTTGTGGCTATGTCGGCGGCTGTTTGTAATACTCAGAAATAAGTCTTATATTCCATAATTAGCTTATGGCCATGTTGGCTGGTAAAATTTGTAATTTATTTCATGCTTTTACCCGCGGTTTCGCTCGTTCGGGCATAGTACTTTGTGTCTGGATGAAAAGTACCCTGTCCTTTCCTTCCCTGATAACGTGTATATGAAATTTCATCATGATCAGTCGAGTAGTTAAGACGTGAAAACGTGATAAACAAACTCTCATACGCATTTGACCAATGATTGATTTATGTGATACCTACCAATGTCTCTGATGTTTTTGGCATATCAAATGAAAGAGTTTTGGTTGATCACCAAAAATATGTTGGTTTTATTAATTTCACACAAACATTACAAGCCTAATTTCAACGAAACGCAATGTACATGCATGTGTCGCTACAGCTAAGCTACGCTAAGACCCGGTTCCCATATTTACGAAACGAGTCTTGTTACCTAGAAATATATCAAAATTTAATGTATGTATCTAAAACAACTCGTTTCTTGGTATACGAATCAGGAATTATAATATTAGTTAAATTTAAATAAATTCAAGTTAAATCACAGCATCCAGACAGGATTTCAACTACACTCGGGTGCAATGAAATCGCACATGTGAACAATTTTTGAAAAATATTGTGTATATATTTTCATTTAGGTAAATAAATACGTATATTTTTTAATATGGGATTAAATATTATTTCAATACCTATTCAGTGACACCACATAAGCGGTAATAAGTTTCTTTTAATGCCGAAAAAAAGACAATAACAAATTTATCTTTATTGGGAGATTTTTGCTTAACTAACAAAGTGTGAAAATTAGGGGGTTAATTTAAAAAAAAACACAAATTCTACTAAAAATATCTTTATTAATAGGAAGTATAACCCTCTCTTGCCCGAATTACCGCACCGACACCGGTGTTCCATCGATTCTATCAAGTGTTTGATAAAGTCTTGTGGGATAGTGTCCCATTCTTCACTAAGCGCAGTTTGTAGCTCCTGGAGATTGGTTGGAGCAATATTTCGGCCACTTATTTTTCTTTTTAACGTGTCCCATAAATGCTCGATCGTGTTAAGGTCCGGACTCCGAACTGGCCACTCCATTACGGGAATACCCAACTCTTGAAGATACTTTCGTACAATAACAGCGGTATGGGGTCTTGCATTATCATGCATAAGGAGGAAGTTATCTCCAACGAAACCGCTAAATGGTACGACATGTTCCTGAAGAACTTCCTCTATGTACCTCCGAGTAGTTAGTCCTCAGTCTTGATGCTTTATATTGGCCCCAGCAATGAAGATAAGCTCAGTTTTGGCTTCGAGAGAGATCCCTCCCCATAACATACACGAACCACCGCCGTATGCGACACGTTCCGTGATACAACACTGGGCAAATCTCTCTGTAGGCCTTCTGTAGACCCGTTCTCGTCCATCATTGCCATGAAGACACATCCTGGACTTGTCTGAGAACAAGACTGCTCTCCATTGGTCGACTGTCCAGTCGACATGTTCTCGTGCAAATCGAAGACGAGCCAGGCGGTGAGCTCGCGTCAATTTGCTGGCCTATGCGCAGTCAGGCCACCTTCAACAAGTCTTCTTCTGACCTTCCACCGGCTGAGTTCCACTTCACGCATCTCTTGGAGACGATGCGCAAGATCAACGGAAGTCAGGTGACGATTTCGCAAAGCCGTCGTAACGAGAAATCGGTTGTCGCGCTCAGTTGTAGTTCTGGCTCGACCAGATCCTTGTCGTCGTTCATAGCCACCAGTCTCCGGATAGCGCTGGTAGACACGACGAACTGAATATCAGCTGATATTCAGCTGTCGAGCTACAGCAGTCCGCTTCAATTAGAGCAACGTCTTGAGCGGCTTTTTCCGGAGTAGTATCCATTTTCTTCTAATAAATGCAGCTGTAGTCACTGAACGTCCTTTGAGTTCGAGCGTTGATATGCAACTGATGACTTTTTACTCAAAACATGCCTTTTTATACCTGCAATTAGTCTGGCAAACTGAGGTGACCTAAGGGAGTAATTTTAGGGTTCTTTTGTTGTTATTACTTTTTTGCAGTAGGGTAAACTTATAACGGCTTATATGATATCATTAAATGGGTATCGAAAAAAGCTTAAACTCAATATTAAAAAATATAGGTATTTTAATATAAAAAAATCAATATTTTGCAAAAAAATATGATTTCATTGCACCCGAGTGTATGTTTGCGAAGAAACGGAGAAATATTAACCAATAGGATTGCATACTGGAGCGGAGCAGAGATTTTATGCAATCCTATTGGTTCTCCGCTTCAATGGACAGGCAGCTTTAATATGTTTTTCCACTGCGTTATGAAATAAGCACTAATTTGCTACATGTAGAACTGATTCAAGGCATTTTATCAATGCTCAAATCTGATGCGGTTGCAAAATTTTGCTCTTCTAACTAATATTATAAATGCGAATGTGAATTTGTTTGTTTGTTTGTTACGCTTTCAACCCTTAACGACTTGACCGATCATCATACAATTTCGCATATACGTTGTCAGGAGTCCAGGAAAGTACGAAGGATATATTTCATCTAGAAAAAATAATGTCCCCGAGCAAAGCAGCGGGCAAAAAATAGTTCCCTCTCTCATTAAAAGTAACTAAAATTTATTTTCTTTTAGATAAAACTAAATAAAATTTCCAAAAAATAAACAACATTAAAATAAAATGTTTGTGGCTGGTATGTGGTTTAATCTAGCAAAATGGAATCGGATCACCATAGGATATAAATGGCTCGAGTTCATTTTCCAAGTCGGACTTAAAAACTGAAACTTTATTACGTAGGCCCTTCAACCCCGGAATATGGTTATAATACATCTGTACCTTCCCCTTCGGGTATATCCCCGGGTATCCAACTATACATACATGCCCAAGAATTCCAAATACCAAAGACTCAGCTACATTAAAGCAACGATTTCATCACTGTTCTATAATTGCGCCATCATGGATGCCGAATCCATTTAATTGTCGGAAATGTATTTCAATTCCAGTTATTACAAACGCAATAGGATTCTCTGATTATCAATTTGGAATCAACTCGATTCCTTTTATATAACCGATGATTGATTTGATTTCTTGTTTGGAATTTGATGATTGGTTAACTGATTTGATTGAAGCGATTGGTTGGCTGCTGTTTGTACTCAATTACTTCTTTTTATTAAAATATCTGGTTGTTTGGGTAATAAATATTTCTAAGTAATATTTTTGTCAATTCCTAGATCTAATTAACCTTGTATAAGGAGTGGGTTCATGTCGGTAGTGCAATGCGTGGGATTCGATACCACTACCTCTTAATCGCAAGTTCAATGCCTAATCCATTGGGCTACTGGTGCTTCAAATACAACGACGCAGAAATAATTTTCTCTAACCATTTCTAAGATATGCTAAGGAATACATATCGTAATAGGGTAGGTAAGCAAGGCAAGTATCTTCGGTGGCGCAGCGGTAGTTACGACTGATGTGCATGAAGTACTGGTTGCATTACCCGGTCGGCAAATTGCTATAATGGTAATGTTTTTCTGTCAAGACATTTTTATTAGCACCAAAGAGAGATTATGCTAGATAGACGACAGTAGGGTCGCCTCCTGTTACGTAGAATCAAATGATGATGACATGTGGGTCTAATATACCTCTGGCCTACTCCTTCGGAGATAGAGGCGTGAGTCTATGTATCTATCTATTGGATACATGTTGTTACATTTATTTGATATCATTATGATGATAGTCATAATTATTTCTTGTGACACCTCTATGCGATTAAAGTTGTCTTAACCTAAATTTGTAAAAGTAGTTACTCTAACGCTAATTGAGTCTTGTCCATTGCTCATTTTAAAATAAAGAATAGTGTTTTCTTGGGCTTGCGGTCTTACAATTTCAGTTAAGGTAATGAATTTGTCTTCGGGTCGCATTTTGTACAAGCCGTGACAAGAGATTTATAATCAAAGCTCTTGAATATTATTTGAATTCTCGGTGGTGCAGCGGTGGAAATAATTTAATTTATTTTACAAATTACAAATTTTATTTAATTTACAAATATAATTAAATTTACGACTATAATTAAGTTTACAAATATAATTTACAAAATAATATGACTGACAATACACACACAAATAAAATAAACATACATATAACATATAATTTTTCATGGAATGGAGAGAATTAAGATACAAATTGTGCATTATTATTCCCAAATTTGAAAAGTGTTGTGTATGTTTGTCCCCAGAAGCCCATGTCTTACCAGTGGTGGTTCAACAGCTCGGCACACAGCAAGTACGAGCTCGCTACGTCACCGATGACTACTGCGCCGAACATGCCAGGTAAAAAGCTACATATTATGTAGTACTGAGAATACTGATACTGCGCGGATGGCGTTGTGGTTTAAGTGATCGCTTCGTCACTGTCACTGCGGTTTGATCTTCATACGGAACGAAAATTTGATCCACAAATAATTGTTTCGAGTCTGGGTCTTCTTTATGTCCGTTCTTTAAATACTAATTGTATATTGTACAAGTTCCCTTCGATATAGAAACAATCCCTAGTGCGGGACTTGTCTTTAAAGACAAAATAAACTTCAGCTAAGAGCTACACCGGCGAGTATCTTTCTGAAAGTAAGAAGGCTTCAAAACAGCCAGTATTTTACTGCAATATTTGGCTGCAATATACAATAGCAGCCATTTTATAAAAAAATTAACTTGAGAGGTGTCAAGTGTCACCCGGATGGAACGAAGTTCCTTTCGATTAATTAGTGAAGGAATTGTAATAAATTTTTTTTAATTAATTAATTTATAAATTTCCGAATATTAAAAAAATCCATAAAAGATACACACCCTACACGGCGCGTGCATAATAATAAGAAGTCTGTTAGCTCGCAGCTGGCCACAAGGTCACGCGTTTTTTCCATAATGAAGTAATCTGCTGGCGCATGAATGAACAGTGCGAGCGAGATAGCGTAACTACTTACGCACGCCGCGCAGTATCAGTACAATAGCTTACTATAGCAAAAAGTGTCGTGACAACTTTTCGTAAGAATTTTTTCCGTCTAGCCGCCTTTCACAACGCGCGATAAGGAACTTCGTTCCAAAAACATTAATTTGCTATCAGGTAAAACATCTCGGACTATACAAATGTATAATATCAATGCTATCTAAGAGATTGTATTGTATCACACATGTTTAAAGCAAATAAATATTTTCATTCTCAAGGCTTGGAATGGCCAATTGTTTCTGAACTAGCCAGGCTATAGTAAAAACATTGCACCAGTGTAAATATTACTCATTTAGATGAATAATATTTACTGTATATTGTTTGGAATTTCAGACGCAATTGAAAACCTATTATCCAGCCACCGGTGTGCCGCTGAGACTAGATAATTTAAAAATGTATTGAGTAAAATGTAGCTTCTTTCGTACACTGTATCAATATAGAACGAATTGGGTATTAAGCGTATTGACAGAATCTGATTTTGTAGCGTTTTTACGTGTCTCGATTACCGGACTTGGATTACGGAACTTGAAGGAAATCAAGGATTCATTTCCTTTTAGTCTTGTATTGATCCAATACCGTGGATTGTTTTCGTCTATAATAGGTTACGAATTGTTCTCAATAACAGTTTCAATCGAGAAATTTCATTATGAAACTTTTTAAGTCCAGTTCAAATCTGGATGAAGCTAAATGCTAATCGCAAGCTATACCATTTTTTCTAAGAAACGTTAAGCGCTTTCTCGGTGCTTGTAGCCTTGAATTGAGCTATCGTTTTCGGAAAATTTCTATCTTAAATAGCACGTCTAAGGCTTTGGTTTAATAACGTTTGTGTAGATGAATGTTTGTATTTGTAAGTGTTATTGTTTAATTGCAACGCAAAACTAAAAACGGCGGTAGCCTGATAGTTAATGAGTTTGACTTACAAAAAAATCGTGGGATTTGAATGGGCACTTTAAAAAAAGCATTTAGTTTATCTGAAAAGGTTAACAAAGACATTAATTTGTAAACCAAATTCACTTCTTCACTTTTTAGAGACATTTCCTGTATCGCGGCGAATTTTGCATACATTCAAACAACGAACACAAAGATCATCCAGACTCGTAACAACCATTTATGGTTCAAATATATTTTTTATCCCACACTACATTCGGTACTGTAGCGATACCACCAAACCACTACGCCATCCGTGCCATAAAATTACTGTCAATCTTGAACATAAAATCTTAGGAATCTACTTTGAACCACGGTAACCATTTAACAATTTAGTAAGTATATAATATGTTTTAGGCACATATATCTACATGGTGAACACATCGGCTGACTACGGCTGGGTGCAGTGTGCTGGGACCAACTCTGTGGGCCGACAGACCAAGCCGTGCCTCTTCCACATATTGCCTGCAGGTAATATAATTAAAACTTGATTCCATTTCTAATGTAAAAATTCTACATTCTATATCGTTTGCCAATCATCGATTAATACAGACTTAAAAGCTGATTGGCTGATTTACCGTATGAATAACCTTAATTGTCACCAAAGATTAAAAATGCAATCTATAGATAATAGATGTTCTTCTGAAAATATACTATTACTAGAGCTTACCCGCGGCTTCGCTTGGGAACAGTACTATTTTTCTGGACGAAACGTACTCTTTATCCTTCGATATAAATGCAATGAAAGCAGATCTATGATTTAAATATTTCTACACGCTCTATATTTACACCGCTTTAGAGGAATTAATGTTATATTTTTAGATTCCAAGAGCGCTGTCAGTTTCAATAAAAATGCTTTCTCGATTAGACTTTTCAATTACTTTATGATTGTCAAAGACTTTCGAATTGATAAAAAGTTTTCTAAAATGAAAGATTGTAGGACAAAGATTTTTTGCTTGCAGTTGTTAGTCGTACAGACGACTAGATAAGTCGACAAACATTCGCGATATTTTATTACACACAATAATGGTAATGACTCATGTTCTACTGTAGCAATATTTAAAGGATTGTTATTTTAATCACAATTCACGACTGGAACAATAATAATTTCCGTTCACAAAATAATGTTATAAATTTGTTTACTGTTCAGCTATTTATGTAGGTAATTGACTGTACATAATCTTATTTTGTTAAGAAAATAATCAATTATCCCATTTTAATATAGACTAGGCTGTATAATAGAAAGTTTTTTATTGCATATAGTACTAGAATATTAAATAATAAAGCCAGATTATGGCATTACTCAAGTAATTATACAAGTAATTATGTCTTTCATCGTTTTAATATAATATTTTATAAATATATAAAATATTTTTTTAGTAAATCAGAGCCAAGGGCTTAACATCTCAATATAGACTTACGTCTACATATCCCCGACAAAGCGCCTTACACTCATTTCAGCAGTTATATTTTTAGGTCCTATGTAATTAGTGGAAAGCGTATTGCCGTCATCCAGGTGTATGGCCAGACTTCGTGCTACTACTGAGAATTGCCCAAAAGAAAATAAATAACACTCGACTCAGGGATCGAAACCAGGATTTCACGATCACATACAAAAATAAACGCAAACTATTTCCACTAATCCAACCAAGCAGTCAAATGCACAAAGAATATCAAGACTATTATTTTCAAAGGGTTATATATATATAACCCTTTGCAAATATAGTTTGGAAGCACTCAAATATCTAAAGGCGGGATTTAATCCAATGTAATAATGTATAAGCCTCAGCCAATGACCGTGCTGCTACGGATAATTACCTGAAAGCAAAAATCTAAAACAGGTCTGCTGACTGGAAACTTGAACTTATCTTATATTTGAGTATGTCTAGATATAATAGAAGTAGATTGTTCACAGATAAGCCATCAACGCCTAAATCGTGTGAAATAACCAACGTGACTTACGACTCTTTAACTCTGAACTGCAGGCCAGGCCACGACGGAGGAATACGCCAGTCTTTCCTTCTAGAAGTAAGTTTATTCTGTGTGATTTTAGCTAACTGCCTCAACGGTCTTGTAGCTAGTATATAAGGCTGCCAATTAAGAAGATTTAAGTTCGAATCCCAGGTAAAAACAACAAAAAAGCTATTGTGTTTTGTCAAGAAAATACTCCTTAACGATATACCCATGTCTCGTGCAGAAAACGGATATATATTTATAACATAACATTAAAAAAAACCGGGCTATAGACATTTTTTAAGAAAGACGTAGTCATCATTGCGTTCAAATGACGACTGCGCTTAGTGTAATATGTGTCGTAGTTTAAACTAAAGACAGTGTAAGTATTGCAGGCCCAGAATATTTCATACATAGACATATGCCTATATTATTATGCTCCTAGTTGTTGTACAGGTGTGTGTGTTATACCCATATTTAGTCAAATATGTTTTAGGTTCCAGATAATAGGCGATCCCATAGCCTACCGAGTAATATTGCCACACGCCACGATCCCTCTGAAAATATTCTCATACCACTTAACCCGACTCGGAATTCAAATCAGTTGTAAACACGAACACATCGCGAAATCGCAAGCCCAACCTAATCCTGAAAATCAACTTGTGATTACGTTCATAATTCTAATTACAAACCCCTTTTAATAACTATTGTACACACCAAAACAATATTACGATAAACGATTAGCGCTTTTGGGATATTACTATTATTTATATGTATACAACTAAATAAATAATTACATTTGATAATATTGTAGTGTAATGTAAACAAGGCGTAATTGTATGTAAAATAACTGTACCGTTCCATATTAAGTAAATTAATTTGTTTGAATTGGAAACAGAATTGGCAATAATGATTAGCATTACCGTACTTAATTACAATAATGAACATTCAAAAACGTACTGAGTCTAGAATACATTAAAATTTATTATGAACATTAAATATTGATATAACAGTTTGAATAGTTAAATTGTTTTAAAATATTAGGGGTTTACATATTATGTTGCCGCTTTGTTTGAAGAAAATCGGTAACGTCGTGGTTCTTATACTAATAATTTCATCAATATTTTATAAAGGCTAATTCTGTATTTGTATTTTAATGGAGAAATCAACCTGGTGGTTGATTACAAGATTGTAATTATAGCGATTTGAACCAACGCATATAATATAATATATAATATAATATAATTTATTTATTTCGCCCATTTTATTACAATTAAACACAAAGGTACAATGTTATCAATAAAAGTTACTGGGAGACTGGTTTCCAAGCTAGGTAAAAACCTGTGTTATGGATAACCAGGCTTCCATTCCACGGAAAAGTCGTACTTAAAACAGTGAGAAATTGTATCTAACAGTAGACGTAGACATAAAAAGAAAAATAAATAATGAAACTCAAAACAGGTAAGTAAAATTAAAATAAACATATACAAAGTTACAATTAATTTGTATGGGCATGTAGATAATGATAATTATCTTGTTTGTGAATTAGGTGTATGTGTGGTTGAGTGTATGAATGTGAATGGGTGGTTAAGTGTGTGTACGTGTATGTGTGTGTACGTGTATGTGTATGTATGGCGTGCGTGTTATTATTTTTGTACCTCTAGTAGGTTTTCCGTTTGACTATAGTCCAGATCAAGTAAAAACTTTGAAATTATTTCTTTTGCACACACTTTTGTTTGCGGATATATGTTCAAGATTTTGTTTAGTCTATTATACAAGTAACCGCCTAAGAAAGAAAAAGATCTGTGGGAGAAAACTGAACAAGTTGAGGAGGGACATACGTTATATTTGCGTCGCTTAGACAAAACTGTGGTATCGTAAGATAGCAAAGAATGCTGCTTAAGAACTGTGTATACAACTGTGTAATATAAATAATTGTCGAATCGAAAGTAAGGAGCATTTTTTATATAGTTCCACTGTGGGGAAGCGAAAGGGAAGAGATAGGGATGTTTTCAAAACTGCTCGTTGTGCTCGCTCCAGTTTAAGGATTGTGGTTTTATAGGTGCCTCCCCAAATTGTGACACAATAAATTAATAATGAGTGACAAAGCGTCACGTATACCATTTTAATTGTACTAACGTCAGCAACCCCACGCAAGCTCTTAAAGAAGTACATAAGTTTGCGCAATCGACCAGAAAGCAATTCTATGTGACCGTTGAAAATTAGTTTGCGGTCGATAAGAACTCCAAGGTACATTATATTGGTGACACTGTGTAAGGTAGGACAATTGCACGAGCAGTTTACGGATCGTGGGCGAGGACAGCAACGGTTCATGATAGACCAGGGATCGTTAGGGGGACAGGCTCGTTTTGAGAATGTCATATATTTTGTTTTCTCCGTATTTAACGTTAAGACGTTATCACAAAGCCAGTCAGTGACAGCGCCAAGGCCAATTTGAGCGTGAGTGAAAGCCTCCTTCCATGTGGGTGCATTAAATATTAAAGCAGTATCATCCGCAAAGGCAACAATAGAACCATTAGTCATTGGTAAGTTACAGAGTTCATTTATATATAATAGGAAGAGGGTAGGACCCAGAATGCTGCCCTGCGGAACACCGTATTGAACATGGAGGTCCTCGCTCACGCTGTCCGCAATTTTTGTGCTTTGGGTTCTATTGGTCAAGTAGTCCCTAAACAATTCCAATTGAGCTCCTCTCACACCAGCACGCTCCAGTTTATTTATTAGTATTGGTATAGAGACCGTGTCAAAAGCCTTTGATAGATCCAGAAATATTGCTATACATTTCATGTTCCTGTCGAGGCTTTTAAAAACATAGTCTGTGAGAGCATGAACAGCATCTCCAGTGGATTTTCCAGAGCGAAAACCGTACTGGGAAGAAGACAAAAGCTTATTTACTTCTAGATATTTTATAAGTCGATTATTCATTATCTTTTCCAAAACCTTGGACATAGCAGGCAAGATGGAAATCGGTCGGTAATTAGTGACACGGTCTCTTGGTCCCCCTTTATGGACTGGGATTATTAAAGCTTTTTTAAAAGCAGATGGAAATGTGCCATTGTTAAGAGCCAAGTTACAAATATGTGTGAGAGGCGGCACAATAACTTCCTTATGAAAACGTAGAATTTTTGCGCTAATATTGTCACATCCTGCGGCATCACTTTTTAGAGATGTGACGAGCCCATCCACCTCGCGTTCATCGGTAGGCAAAAATACGAGGGAATTGAGTATACTATGAGAAGCTAGTTTGCAGTTAGGAATGGTACTAGTACAGCCCTTTTTTATTAAATCTTCTGCCAGAGTCTTGCCAATATTTACAAAAAAGTCGTTGACACCATTTACTGCTGCTAAAGTATTAGAGTAATTTTTTAGCAATTCAATAGGGGTAGTTTTCGGTTTTCGCCTATTGGTTATAGTATTAATTGATTTCCATAATAATTTGGAACTATGCTTGTATGAGTGCGAGTTAGTGTATAGTAAAGTATGAATTGTAAAGTATTAATAAATTTTGTTGAGTAACTGACAAAGCAAATTTTTATGTTGAAAGTGGTAAATATGTTAAAAAAAGTAAAAATGTGAAAGATTTTGAATAGTTATGGTTCTTGTTCTTCTTTTTTCAGGTTAAGGAGACATTGTTCGGAGCGTATTTGTAAAGCTTTATCTTCTGCCGTCTTCTTTACTAGAATTCTGCCATTTGATTGCCAGCAAATCAATTTCCTTATCTTAGAATATTGACGAACATCATAGAAAAGTTTCCTTATGGTTGGCGGCAAATGATCATCAACATATATTGGTATACATTTACCAGTAATTCCAATTGTATGCGTGTTCAGCTTTTCGGAGAGAGGGCGTTTTTTATTAAACTGACGTATATGGGTAGACACTATGCGATATAACTTTTAATAGAAATTGTATGAAAGTTTATTAATATTTATTATAAATAATACATGCTTTTAATAATATAATTATAGCCTACTAGTTTTCCCTGCGACTTCGATCGCGTAAATGTAGAATATGTCAAATTTCTATCCGCTGGGAATAGTACTCTTTCTGGATGATACATGCGAAATTTTATGATTGGCCTAGTAGTTAAGGCGTGAAAGCGTAACAAACAAACGAACGAACACAAATTGTAATATTAGTAAGGATTCTTAAAATACAAATGAATTTAAAAATAACCTTTGCATTTTGTACAGAAACAATAAGTGAAGAATGTGGATACTAGGTACTGTAATTACTACACGGATAACGTGGTAGTTAAGTGGTCGCCTCGCCACGGCTACTGTATCGAGTATTGTAGGCTCAAACCACACACACATACTAATAACAAATGTGCGATTTTGAAATGGTTGTTTCGATTCTGAATGTTCTATATGTGCGTAGTATGAATGTTCATAAAGTCACATGAATGCTAGTGCATGAGTTGTTTTTTAGAAGAAAAGAAAATAACTATTTCCATCCGCGACAAAATGTTATATAATCCACAAATCGTTGTGTTAAATTAATCAAATCAATTCAATCAATCAATCATCAATTATCGAAAAAAAATATGTTGATTATTAAATCATTATTATTAACATAATAAGTATTCGCTTATATACTATTGCAAAGCAGTAATTAAGCATAACTAGTTTATTTTTAAGATGCGTAATTATTGTCTATGCGACTGAAGTCCTGAGTTGTTGGGGTTGGGTTGGGGCATAAAAAAGGGGTATGAGGTCTCGGGTTCAATTTTAACGGGGTTGTAGTTGTATGTAGGCGTGAGACTATGTAGGTATGTAAAGATAAGGATAGATCATAAAATTAAAGGTACAGTGGGATTACCACTTAAACTATACCACTACCCCTTAGCTTGGTTGAAAAAGAACCTGTGAGTGGATAACTAGGTGTTACTAATGGTTTGGAGACAATATGGAGTGCAGGCTAGCCCTCATCTCTTACAGTACCACCCTCTTACAGAAAACTGGCGTAAGAGTACAAATATTATTACTGTGTTTGGCCCAATAAATAAGAAATCTCGCAACGTGTGAATGATATCCCTGGTAATACAAGCGACTATCAAAAATAAAAATGGAATAAGTGGGAATGCGAGTCTACGGCACTCTTACTTCAAGCGAAACTCAGTAACAGTATTAATACTCTATGACGGTTAGGAAATCGCCTATTACAGAAGTAAGAGAACACCTGTGTAATTCGGTTCATTCATACCATCACCATTTGGGGGTACCAATTATTTAATTGGTAGCAGTGGCCTCTTCTTCGCAAAAATAAAATCCTTTTTATATTTTAATACACCCAGATTGATATTAAATATTGTGTCGATTTCCATATGGATGTACAAATACTTTATGCTTTTAATTCCTTTCTTTCGGACAACATCATTATAAATTTAAAATTATATTGCTGCGGAAATATATATTTCACACACATTTTCGTAGCGTTGTTGTATTTACATAAAAATTTTCGAATAAACACGGACGCTCTATCGGCAAATGTATTCTTAAATTGTTTTTATCAAGAAAATGTCGACTGTCTTTACCCGATTGGGTAGTAAAGTAGATACATTTAAGACCCACCTATTAGAAAGTATGCCTATTGCTGTTATGTTTTAAAAAAATAGTCCTTTCTGACAGATTAATCTATGTTTAAATATTAAAAGGTTGCAATTGAATATATATTTATAATGGTGAAGCTAGAAAATCGTAATAACCATACAAGCCTATGACTCACTAGACTATGACTGATATCAGGTTTTGCTGCTTGTATGTGCTACGGGATCAAATTCAAGACTTCTGCGCGGCAACCAGAAGTCCATTCCTTGGTAGTCTATTCCTTAGTAGTATATTCCTTAGTAGTCTATTCCTTCGTTATTCCTTCGTATCATCGTATTAAATATCGATCTTTTTAAGGAAAACATCACGAGGAACCCTACGTATTTAAGAACTAGACATATTTTGTTCTAAAATGTCTACTGCCATCTTGCATTGTATCAGCCTGGAGGAATGAGGTGTAATCAATCTCGCACTGTGGCCTGGGTCAGGCATTAGGACACCCTTAATCCGATATTCTTCTTAGTAAAAGAAAGATAAATAAATTATTTATAAGTATAATTTCTTATTTTCCAAACAGTTTGACCATGTTTTTCTTTGGCTTCTTGTAGCTTCCACCAAACGTCTATGAATAAGTTTTTCCCCACAGATCTTCGACATGGCAACAGGCTTGCTTCTCCGCAACGTGAGCAATGACGACCCTGAGTTTGAAGTGGCAGGACTATTAGCGAGCAACTCCTTGGCTGTGTCAGTCAAAGCTTTTAATAGAAAAGGCTTCAGTGATGCATTGACCCTGACTTCCAGTTTGCTGAAATATCCACAATGGCAAACAGGTAAATACACAAGTGACATCTTTGGACTTTTGATTGTCTTTTTGGTCTCGTGGCATAATTTCCATGCCAGCGACTAGTGTTATTGGGTTTTTCTGCTTGTAATTTTCAGTAGCAACGTGGGGTCGACGAATGTATGTCCTTGATCAAAGCCCTAATAACGTTGAACCTAAACTTTGATTGCTAAATGTAAGTGAAATAACATCGTAACATTCTCATCCAGGGTTATGCAGACGTCTTTCCAAATATACATTTTCAGATTCTATGCTGCTACATAGAAGTTCCTAACAAATAACCTCAATAACACTTTGTCCGACGCGTATACTTCACATAGACCTCATAATCGGTCGAAAGCTAAACCTCTTCAATGCCGATTCTCTTGACAACTGTTAGTGCTTGATGAATTGCGTCCAAATTTATGCTATGGGACAAGCGAGGCAGTAATACATCGAAAACTAGAACAATAATAATGTTAAGTATTTATTCTTCAACCAGCTCAAGTCCCAGTGAAAGTGGAATTGACGACGGTGCTGATAATAGTCCTGGGAGTGGTGGGAGTTATTGCTGCCATGACTGCTGTGTCTGCAACTGTGTTCTGCTGCAAGTACTGCAATAAACGTGACAGTGAGTGATTTTGATCTTGCCAATTTTACTTTTGCTCCATCATGAATGATGCTTCATAAGTGGACATCATTACTTTTGTGTACGACTCCTACAGTGACCCGTGAAGTTTGCTGATTTAGTTCTGACTCTTAAGTAGATCCAGTGCATTTATTCCGAATTTGAATCTAGTTCATGAATCAAGAAAAGTTCATCAAGTTTATTTTTATAGGTACTAGCATAAAAAAATACACTTGTTGAACTAACTTAAGGTATTGAGTCTCAGCGGCACACCGGTGGCTACACAAAATCGAGTTTTAATTGTGAGGTAATCTAACACAGGGCTGATTAAATAAAATTTGACGAATAGTTAGTCTATTATACATAGAATTTGGTAAATACTGAGTTGTTTTTATACTTTGGACAATATACCGCAAATGCAATACAGATATATAGATCAGGGTCACCAGTGTACCAAGACGATATTTAAAGTGGTAAAGCAGCTTTAGGGAATAATTTATCCTGTATTGCGAGGTTTTTAATACTGCGATAAAGGACGCTCTTATGATCTAGGTTGTAAATGTATGTATTTATACATATATGGATTAAACAAATGCAATTTTTAAACAAAGATGCACGTGGTGGCTGCAAGGTCTTTGTTTAGCCCTTCATAAAAACTGTTTTGTTTAGGATACAGGTGTGGTTTTTATGTTGTTTTAAAGCTTATTAGATACAGATTAACGTCAATTAATAAACTAGGGGTAATGTAGACATTTTCTTGAGTTTTTTAACAATGTTAAAAAGACATTGTACGGAGCTCAGTTTTGGTCTAAAATCTTCCTTATTTTTATGCCATCGGTATTTTTTGGGTGTGAATAGTATACCGTCGTTATTGTCTACACATTGCGTATTATTACTGTTTTTGTTTCAACACGATTAACCACCTGGTTCAAAAGTTCCAAGGTTTTCTTGGTACAAGGTCCATAACTACTAAAGAAAAAATATAAATAGGTATAAATCGAAGAATATTATTTTTATATTTTTTTATTATTTTTCCTTGCGATAAAATGATATCTAGTTTCACTCATTTTCATATGTGCACTTTATGAAAACTTACACTGTAGAAAGCAATTTAATATATTTGAAATAGAGCTGATTTTCTTGTTTTATTTAGTATTTTTACATTACGAAGGAAAGAGGTTGAGCCATTGAAAAAATATCTACAAGAAATAGAGACCACTCTTTTTAGATCGCTGTTTAATAAAAAGATTTGTAAATAACACCTTATGTCTGCGAAATATTGCCATCATTATACCATTTATTATGTAGTCCACAAACGATAGACGTCGAATGATTTCACTATCGTTTGATGACATCTATAGACAGCATCATTCGATGCAATCGTGCAAGGCATCGATCGACGGTTCGACGATGACGTTTGACGGATATTTTCGATGACGTCGTTTGAGATCATCTTTCGACGGCGTCGTTCGGCGATCTGCCCGATACGAACAATATCATATCAAGGCTTACATTAAAATGTTTCTTTCCTTTGTAGGTAAACATGAAAAAGATAAAAAACAACAGGATGAGACTTCAAACAAACCACTTACTGGTACTAAGGAATCTGAGAGTGTGGACAGCTTTGGTAAGTATAGCCTAATAAGGACTTACTGACATAGGGTAAGAAAGCAGTACATAGTTGTGTAGCCTGTCTGATAGTAGGTGATATCTATGATGCTACGGCCTGACTATTTTAAAGCCATGGTGATCGTATGTGTGTTATTTGGCCTGCGAAAATAGTCATTATAGGTGCGCCGAGCGTAAGGGATAGATATTATTAGGCTCGCTTCCGATAGCACATTTTTAAGTAATTGACTAACACCTATATTTCTAGGAGGGACAGATAGAGGCGTACTACACGCATATTTTAACAACTATAATTTTAAATCTCACATAAAAATAGGTGAGTTTATTGTGTACCTGGCATATGTCATCCAGACTCCGTGCTGTTATTGATAAATTTTATTAGAAAAATAACCAGAGTTACTTTTTGTAAAAGGTAGCCCAATCCGAGCCTCCACCATCACAAATAAACATAGCGCTTACTTATTCCATGGAACCAAAGTGACATGCCTAAGGGACCAAGGAGGCAGTCTTTCCTTTGACTAATTATTCTTCATTCAATCCGTACTACAACAGAGACGGCCAATTTTCTTAAAAAAATTAAGGAATCTGGCTTTCTCTTTTGTAATAGCGAACACCGATATTTTCAAAATACCCCAGATATGTATCAAATTTAAACCTTAAAAGCCATTTGGAAAACTGGCTCCGTTATAAATATGATACTGAACTGACAGATGGGACAATAAAAATTGTACCGAATGCCCAGCGTCAAAGCTTCGTAAATTTAATAATATTTAGCCTTAAGATTTTAAGTTCAATTTACGAGATAAAACTAGACTTTCCTTCTAGACCTTTGTTAAATGAAACGGACGAAAGGACTGCAAAAAAGTTTTCTAATAACAAAAATGTTTGAGTTGAAATACTTTTTAAAGTAAAAGAAACTAAGGATTTCTTATTGGAAAAAGATTTGGTCAATTATGAATTATGAAAATTCTTTCAACTTACTCGCTTTACGGGTCTACCCGTTTATATAATATACTCTCCTATTTATAACTAATTTATTATTGCAGTTGACTCTGGTCAACTGCAATAATAAATAAGTTAAAATTGAGTCTTTGGCACCTTTAAAATTGCCGTTTTCTATAAAGACAAAAATTGGTATCGTTGCTTCTCATACAAACCTTTTCATTCATATTTTTAAAACATTTCCGAATTCGATGTTTTTAAAAAGGTTTTACGACTTAACAAATTGCTTGTCTTAAATTATGAAAAACAGCAAACGACGAATACAACAAAGGAACAAATGCAATAAAAAATTAAATAAAAATAAATATATGCATATTAAATACGTATTATTAATGTTAATAATATCTATTCTTGAATAGAAAAATAATATGAGGAATAACCATTGTATTTTATATCGATATCAAGAAATTAATATAACTAAAAACCGGCAAATTTAGAGACAAGGCTCAAATATATCTTAACTTATTCCATTTACTTTAATTCAAAAGTTATCACATAAATTCAGTGACCTTATATTAGTCTGATAGTGCTTTTCAAGAAACAAAATTAATTCCGCATAATGTGATCAGAAACTATTTGATCTTCTTACGTGATCTGAAGTACGGACATATCAGGTACATGATATGTCCGTACTTCAGACCACGTAAGAAGATCATATGCCTAGTTTCTGATTAATGTGATCATATCATATCAGTGGTAATGTGACTGTATTTATAAAATAAATATGATAATAATAATTGGACGACGGGATAAGGACTTGAAAGGTGTTATCTGTATAAGCAAGAGCAGATAGATAGAAAAATAGAACTCTTTACAATTTTATAGTTTGGTTATCAGTAAACTGAGATTCTTTTGTCTATTGTTGACGTGAAATTGCGTCGTTGCTCTATTAAGATAAATTTACGCTTATGTTAACAGTCGATCGTTAAATCACCTAATCAAAAACCTTATTTGATACGAAATTCTGACTAGTAGTACGAAGTCTGACAATGTATCCATAGACAGTAAGGTCATATGACGTAGTTAACAAAATGTGTAAGATACATCACTACCTACCGACACCTACAGATATAGGGATGTAAATTCGTTGTTAAAATTAAATAGATAGAAACATGTCTGCTCGTATAAAAAGCTCCCTTTACACCAATAATTCTAACAACAAAATTTTATAATGGCTTGTAATTTCAGTCCCACAAATGGCAATAATTGCTCAGCTTGTAATACCAGTCGTAAGAAAAACATAAAGTTCACTGAACCAAATAAATTTCCACTTGAGAACCAACAAAAAACAGATAGCGAGCACTAAAGGGAGTTTATTGTCTTTCGTTGCAGATAAAAACCCCGATATTATACCGATAGACGGAAAAATGAACGACAACTGTTCGAGTAAGTCTTCTGCTACAGACTATAGCTCAATACGACCCCTCATATCTAAGACTACGGATAAATACGACATGTCAAATTGCGACAGATTTTACGACCACAACATAGACCCGTGCAACCAATACATTCAAGTACGACCAATGGAGTACAGACGACAATACGCCCCAACATTGGCCCCAATGCCGAATTTGGGGCCGAGTATACAGAATTTGGGGCCAATGAGCAGCTTGCATATGCCGAATGTTGGACCAAATAATTGTCATATACAGCCGTATGATAAGGTCTATGAAGATTGGTTGAAGTACAAGAATGCATTGCCGTTGAACACTAGTGGCTTGGTGAGTAATATTTTTCTTATTTTGTTTTTAATATTTGAAACTATAAAGTTAGGGTCGATTGTAGTACAAAATAAGCGTATTTTTTTAATTATCTCTCAATGTAATATTTAAGTATAATTATGATTTTCTTTAAACAATAATGACAGATAAAATACCTAGACTTTGTCTTACGATGCGCTGGTGGTACGAAATATACGTGATTTTCATTATACGCATAAACTTTCTAATTTATTTATTCTAATGTCTTATTATTATTAGTTATTTATTTATTTCTTCTTCTCAAAAATAAACCATACTGTATCAAACGGATTCTATAAAAACTGTCTGTTTGCAATATTAGATGATTGTAATAATTACAATTCTTTCTCGAGTTATGGCAGAGTCTTCGGCTACGAGTACTTGTATAGAATAATTTTACTTAACTTTTGTAGATAAATACATATTTTTAATAAAAAGTAAGTCGTATTAGTTATATGTATGATGCGAACTCCAACGCACGAGTGTTTTAAAAGTTTCAAATCGTGTACATTTTAAATTACATTACAATTGTTTCTGTTTAGTCATTAAAATTTAACAAACACACAGAAATGGCAGCCTGACTAAACATTTTAAATTGTTTATCTTACCCATAATGAACGGGGGTTGCCAACAAACTGTCCATCTCTGATTTGCCTTATCAGCAATAAGAGCTCGTATAATATTCAGGAGTTTATGTCAAATATCCATCTTGTTAGATAAACATCGGTGATTGGGGACCACCGCTAAAGTGCAAATATACGATCTAACATAGTCTATTTTCACTTTTTTACAAACCAAATATCAAACTATGATTGTCTTTTAGCTGCCAACTGAACAACTTATGCCCCCGGAGCTGTACGTGACCCCTCCACCGCTATCACTCTACAGCAACCCAAACAGAAACCCGTTGAACTTGACTCAAATGCCTGAGCTAGAGCCACGGTACCATCTAGAACCGAAGTCGCTGGTCGCCGACTCTAGAAGTTGTTCCAACTCTCCCCCAGTGAGATTCAATGCTGAGAACAATAGTGCATATTTCAGTAAAAGTATTTTAGATAGAACTACCAATACGCTGCCGCATTTGAAACCTAGAATAAATGGTAAGTCTACTTGTATATACTTACCCAGATTTAGGTCTGTTGCCAGGAGGATACTGCCCTAGTGGCGCAGCGGTAATTAATGCGACTACTGTGCATGAGGTCATAGAGGAAAAGTGTTATTGGGTTTTCCTGAAATTCTAAGTATCAGCTCGGAATCTAGAACTGCGCTTGGTAGACAGCAATAGGCTCGCTTTTTGTTTATGTGCGACCTAAAACCATAGCTGGCGAAATGTGTCAACCTATCCCTTCGGAGAGGCGTGAGCCTTATGTATGTATTTACGAATGGGTAGACAGATACTACAGATTTCTACTTGCTACGATTTAGCCAAACCTCTTGCTTTATAAACTTTCATCACTTTTGTCAGCTTACGGTATTCCTAACTTGGCCTTTCTTCAGAAGGTCCGTGATCTGGCTAGAAAATATTCATAAAAAATCTCGAATGTGTTAGAAACTCAACAAATTATTTCCTCAAGAGATACATCTTCATAGATATGTAATGTGTAAAGCCGTTTTCCTTTTAAATCCATTATGTATCGACGATGTAAAATGGAAATGGCCTTCGATGTATACAGCTAAGCGACTTATGCACTTGAGCTGCTTTTAAATTTAATGTGATCTAATGTACTCCGCTGTATGTTAAGAAATAAGGTAAACATACGGCCGCTTTTGTTTTTCTTGTCTTTTTAGGAATTTTTATCGTCATACTATTTTTCTGTACTAGCTTTTGCCCACGGCTTTGCTCGCGTAAAAGTAGGTTAGGTTATGTTAGAAACAGTACCTTTTTAAATAAAATATAGCCTATGTTATAAGAATATTTAAAATCGGTTGATTAACTTTTGAGTAAAATCCTTACAAACAAACGAAAAACAAACTTTTCCTGTTTATTATATTAGTATAGATGAGTTTGTCATTAGATAAGCAACAGTGTAGTATCCTATCACAGCGATTCGACAGCGATCACTAGACAAAAAATGAAAACTTGTTCATGAAAATAAATAAATAAAATTATTCTCCGTTTTGTTTATTCGTGTTGTTCCCGTGACGACCATACGTACTATGGAGTTAGCTTTCCAGCATGGGCAGTGTTTTTTGATTTCTTGTTAGAAATAGTAATAGTAGAAATATTCAATAGTAGCACGATTTCTGACAATAGATCTAATTCAGAGGCTTGCTCCATATTACGTGGCAACTTAACTATGTAAAATACTAAATATACAGCAACAGAGATTCCCTGGTTATTTTAATAAGTTACGACTTACATATAAAACCGCTAAATCTCTGTATGTCTAGATAAAGCTTTCTCATATTCTATGGCCATAACAGACTGCACGGATGGTGACGTGGTTTAAGTGGTCGCCTGGTCGATTTGAAGTCACAACAGTGTTGTGACTTCAAATCCCACACGGGACAAAACTTTGTGTGATCTACAAATGGTTGTTCTGAGTCTGGGTGATCATTGTGTTCGTTATTTGAATGTTTGTAAAGTCTCCACGACACAAGATTTATTACTAGTGCAGGAGTCGTCTTTTTAAAAAGAAAAAGAAAATAATATAAATTTTTACTTATGCGTTTATCCTCAACATGATAAGCAGAAGTTTATTACATCCACATTTTGCCAGCTGTGGTTTTAGTTCTCACGAAATAGGAGACGAGGCCATTGACGCCTATCCGGCTCAGTTCGAGAGCTCAGTTCATCCGACCTGGACATCGAACCTGAGACCTCATGCACTGCAATAGTATTCACGATAGCTGCCACTGAAATAAAGTCGAAATAAATGTTAGATATGCCCAAAATAAAAAAATCTAAATCTAATTATTATTAAACAGATATGTGTCATTTAACTTCAAACAAAGGTAGATCCATTGTACGTATACTGGATTTACCTTTATTTGAAGTTGAGCGACACATACGTCTCCCCAGTTTTTTGTATATATGTGTGTCTGAAATGCTTTTTATTTACAGGAAACTCGCAAACACAGATGAAGAGTGAGCCGAAAGCGGAGTGTATGGCAAAGATTGACGACAGAAACTTAGAAGTGAAAGTTAGCAAAGATTGTGACTGAGGCAAATATTAGAATAGTGATCTTGGACTAGGCAAAGTATCAGGTCGTGGACTATAGCGCAGTGTAGACTGGCCATGAGTGATGTACAGGCCTTGTACTAAGAATTGGAGGCCTGAACAGTGCGTTTATAAATATGTAAAGTGTAAATAGTTGTGATATAATTTGATTTTCTATCTTTTGACCTGTCTGTTTTTTTTATTTTTACAAGAAGGAAAATATTATACCCATGTTTCTTTTAAATTTTGTAATGTCTTACTGATTATACGTTATATTACCAATTAATTTATTCGGCATTATTTATTAGTACTTGAATAATTATTTTTGTATAATAAGATTATCTAAAATAAAAGTCAATTTGATAAAACGAAAAGAAACAAACTGTTTGTGTGTTTAACCCTTATAGGCTACTGCGGTGTTTATTACACCCGGGTGACATAATTTTGTGCATGTATATTTTTTCGTGTTTAAGCCAGCGCTTTCAGATTCCGTGTATTCTCGTTAGTCGACAGTAGCCCTCAAACACACGGGAAGACTGTTGCAACCGGTTATTGAGTTACAGCATAAGAGATAATCTTTTTATGTTTTACTTGTAGTATGTGTGTAGTTTATGCTATTTTTATTTGTATTATTATGTATGTTATTATATTTATATGTTATTTTTATTTCAGATTATGCATCGAACGTAACTGTAATAAGTAATATAAATTTGTTTGGCAAATATTGACGCAATTTAGAAAATATTGTTTATTTTCATGATTGTAGTCTATAATTACTAAAATGATGTTGATTTTATGTTTTAATTTTTCTTACAAGCATCTTTAAAAAAGATTTCTGGATTTCATTATTCATGTTTATTTTGTAGATATAAGGATAAATAATATGCCAAATTAATGGCTTATCTGTGATTGTTAAAATATAAAGACTGATTAAAAGAACATAATAAGACATTTTCTTTCAAATTTTCCATACCCCTTCACAATTACCATAGTTTTGAGAACCATCTTTCACTCGTACTTTAAACGGTTTTTTTTTTTAAATATTATACCTATAAATCAAACTATCAAAGAACACGAGCCATAATTAAATACATATAATCAAAAATAATTTAATATTTTTAATTATAATACTTATTCCAATGATTAAATCCGTGTGTTTTACTGTACCTAGTGTCCGTTGTAGTTTTAGCAGTATACAAATTTATTGTAGCCTTTAAGGGTTAATGAAATAAATTAATTTGTACGCCACGGTTAGGTACGGACGTAAAATGTATTATTACTTATATCGGTATAAGAACGAGCAAAAACGTTTTTACTCTATACAATTTAATGATTGGGTCATCAGAAAAGTGAGTCTTTTTCTAAAATATTTTCATTGTAAAACTGCGTCGTTGCTCTATTGATCGGTAGGTCACTCAATCTAGACTATTTTCTGATACGAAATTCTAACTAGTAATATGGAGTCTGATAGTACATTCATAGGTCATATGACGTACTTAACAAAATAAGAGTGAGATACACCAATGCCCACCCTTTTACAGATCTATGGATGTAATATCTTTTTAAATTTAAATAGATTTAACACATGTCTGCTCATATACCCTTTAAACCAATAATTCTAACAACACAATTTTATAATGACTTGTGTTTCCAGTCCCACAAATGGTAATAATTGCTTAGCTTGTAATACCAGTTGTACCAAAAACATAAAGTTTACTTAACCAAATAAATTGCCACTTGGAATCTAACAAAAAACAGATAGCGTAAAATTCATTATCTTCCGTTGCGGATAAAAACTCCGGTATTATACCTCTAGACGGGAAAATAAGCGACAACTGCTCGAATAAATCTTCTACTACTACTACTACATCTTACAGCTCAATACGACCCCTCATATATAAGGCTACAGTTAAATATGACAGATATTATGACCACGACATCGACCCATGCAACCAATACATTCAAGTGCTACCGACGGAGTATAGACGGCAGTACGCCCCAACATTGGCCCCAATGCGACACTTGGGGCCAGTGGACAGCCTGCATATGCCAAATATTGGACCAAATGATTGCCATAGATAGCCGTATGATCAGGTACTGTAACAAAAATGCTTTGACGTTAAACACTAGTGGTTTGGTGAGTAATATATAATTGTTTTCCAATTTAGTTTAATACATATAGTACTTACCTAAATTTTAGAGTAAGATTCAAATACCGTATGATTTTAATACAACTCTCAATTTTTTTGAGATATATATTTAGATATTGAATGTAGGTACTTTCGTGACAGAAAATATTTTGTGCTGAGCTAAGCTTTTGAAAGCTTTAAAATATATACTGTCAATAAACGTAAATAGAAAGATATGAATGTACAATACAAAAAAAGCATATACCTAAACTCATAACTGAGGTTACATTTAGGTTGTAATGGAATATGTCTCGCGATGCGATGGCGTTACGAAATATACATATACGCTTTGCATTATACGCATAAACTTGCTCAATGTTTGGTTAGCCAAAGTATATATTTTTTTAATGTATCAGCTACCTGTATGTCCGGGCAATATCCATAATATTCTTAAAGATACGTTAAGTGTGCCAACCTTCACACACAGTGTAGTATACTATGGCCTAACCCTATACGAACATACTGAGTAGAGGTTCATGCTAAGCAATGAGACAGTTTAGGAATAAGGCTGATTTCATCATCATTATCATCATCTCAGCCAAAAGACGCCCACTACTGGATATAGGCCTCCCCCAACGTTTTCCACACAGACCGGTCTTGCGCCACCCACTGATTTCGTATTATTAGTTATTTATAATGTTCTCAAGAATAAACCTTACTACACCGAAAGTATTCTATTAAAACTATCTGTACCTATTATGGATTTGAGTTTCTTCAATCTATCTAATGCTTATCCTACAGACAGCAAATAAGTTATAGTAGGTACTTCAAGATCTCCGTTTGTCACTTATAAAGTCCTCACAATGATAAAAATATTTCCAAAGCTTCACTTCGTCTGCTTTAACTCCTACGTAGTCAATAATGACAACGACGATGACAGCAAAACATAAGAGCCTTAAACATAAGATCGTTTGATATATTTGATAAACAAAAGGATCGTAAAATATTGATAAACATTAAATAAATAATAATTTTCTTCTTCTTAGATTTCTGTACAAAAGTAACAATAAATTGCTACTAATATTCTAAATGTAAAAGTTTGTATATTTTTCAGTATTTGTTCTTCAATAGGTAACGCGTAAGCGGTAGAACATATTTGACAAATCAAGACTTACTCATATATTTTTTATCTTAGACTACGTTCTTGTTCGATACATGCGGAAAAAGCCGCGGACTATTAGTCGCTTCAAGAGTTTTTCGAAGATAAGAATATTGAAAATCTTTTTGTATTTAATTATTAGCTACCTATATACTTAATTATATATTTTGACATTCTGTTATTAGGTATTATTTGACATTTAATTACTATTATTTATTTTTTACGTCATTACTAATATTTTTTGACATTGCGTTATTATGACAGTCTCGATGGCGTAGTGGTTAGTATAACCGACTGCCACGCCTGAAGTCGCGGGATCTATTCCCGCACAAGTCAAACATTTGTGTGCATGAACATGGATGTTTGTCTTGGTCTGGGTGTTTCTATATATAATATGTATGTATTTAAAAAAAAAAGTATATATGTATGTTTATCTATTGTCTAGTACCCTACAAGCTCTGCTTAGTTCGGGCTAGATGGTGTTGTGTGTATCTGTTAGTGTTATGTCAAAATTCCCTTTTAGCGGTATACTAGGTACCTATCTGTACGTAGATATGCATTTGTTTACCCTCCCGTTTAGTTACAATAAATCGAGTATACAAGCCAGACGTGTTTTGCTTTAAAATTCACCTGCAACCGATTTTGAACCTTATCTCGTAAAGAACATGGTCCTTCGAGCCGGATACTTGACAGTGACTCGTAAAAACAGTTGGTTCAATAGAAAATCGGTGTAATTTCAGTGAATTAACGAATAATACTGATCAAAATGTGTTAAATTCGTTGGATAATTATGTTAGGCAAGTGAATTACGTAAAAAGAACTTTAAGGATTAAGACATTTCGGTGTTTTTAACAAAAAACTGTTTGCGGATTTGAAGTGTGATAATTCTACAAAGGACTAGTTATCGTGTAATCATAACGTTGAGTAGCTTAAGTAACTAAGACTGGACAGCATAATATTACAATAGTGAGCCGTCGTGAGATAGATACCTAAGTTTGGTGGACAATCCCGTGGTGCGCGGCGCTCGCTTACCCTACACATAAAAAGTTAACAATTGACTGGAACTTTCCTATAGTTACGTACATACTTTCGTGCTGTGTTTCGAGTGTTTTGACTATATTTGATAGACTTTTGATATTTAGTGGTGAAAGACTTTGATTACAATGGAAACAATCGAAAAAAGTATAGTTATTCAAGCAGATACGTTAGAAAAAGTGAGAAGGGCTTACGTTAACTACAAGAAGTCACCTAGGGAAAGATTAACAGCTGGTTATGTGAAGGGAAGAATAGATACACTGGAAATGTACTGGAAGGAGTTTAAGTCTGTACATGAGACGTTAATTTTATCGGTTGCCATGGAACAGCGTCCGCAGATAAATTATTTTGCTGAGCGCATGTGTGAAGAATTTGAAGAAGTTTATTACGCATATAAAGGCGAAATGATGTCTAAGTTAGAAAGTTTGGTTCCGATGAAATGTGAGTCTCAACAAATACCTACTCCTAACCCGTCTACTGGCGGTGAAGTAAAATTGCCACGAATTTCGATTCCGTCTTTCAATGGCAACTACACTGAATGGCAGTCGTTCCACGATCTATTTATGGCACTAGTGCATAACAATCAAACATTAAAAGATGTTCAAAAGCTACACTATTTGAAGGGCAGTTTATTAGGAGAAGCTGAAACATTATTACGTCAATTTTCGATAACTGCTGAAAATTACACCGAAGCTTGGTCAGTGCTGAAAAAACGCTACGCTAATAAGAGATACATCGCAAATTGTGTTTTTAAGAAATTCTTTACACAAAAATCGATATTACACGAATCGGCTGCAGCTTTAAAACAATTATTGGATACATCGGTAGAATGTATGAGTTCACTTAAACACCTAGGCTTACCTACGAATCATTGGGACGCAATCGTTAGTTATTCCATAGTATCAAAGTTGGATTCGAGCACGCATAAAGAGTGGGAAGAACTGATTAGCAGAGACGAAACGGATGACTTACCTAGTTTTGATAGATTAAAGTCGTTCTTGGAAAATAGATTTCGTACGCTCGAGATGGTCGAACCTGCAAAAAAGAGTTTCAACGCTGTGAAAACAAAGATGTTTCATGTTACCGCGCCGAGCGAAGTGAAGTGTGCATTCTGTAATGAAGATCACTATATCTATCAATGTAAACAGTTTTCCAAGCAACCAATAGATGACAGGTACAGTTTCGTGCAGAAAAATAGTCTCTGTTTCAATTGCCTAGTACCCAACCACAACGTGTTTAAGTGTAGACAAAAAACAACTTGCCAGATTTGCAAAAGAAAACACCATTCATTATTGCACCGAGACAAGAAACAAGCAAATGAAGAAACACACACGTCTGGAGAAACAACAAACAAGGAGAAGATACAAACCTTAGTCGCGGCGCACACGTCGAGTGTACCAAAACAACTACAACCTGGTCAAGATATTTTGTTGGCGACAGCGCTGGTGCACGTCACATCCGAGTCGGGGCAGTCACACGTGCTTCGGGCGCTCTTGGACCAGGGATCAGAGGCTTCGTTCGTGACCGCGAGGGCGGTCGAGTTGTTAGGTTTGAGGAAATCTAAAGTCAGCGGAGTAGTCTCTGGGGTCGGTGAGGACAACCATATGTGTATAAAACATTTGGTAATGTTACATGTTACATCAAGGTACGATATTTCCTATTCTATCAGTGTGAGTGCTTATGTATTGAAGTCGTTAACCCGTCAGCTGCCAGCTAGGGAAATAAGAGGATTTATTTGGCCTCAGGTTAACGAAATGAATTTAGCTGACCCTACCTTTAGCAAGCCAGGTAGAATTGATATTCTTCTTGGTGCGGATGTTTTCAGCAAAATCATAGACGCAGGTTTATTGAAAGGTCCGGGCAACGTAGTTGCTCAAAAAACACACCTGGGTTGGATTTTGTCAGGGGGTACTAATCCATCACTTAATGTTTCACAGCACATCACTAGTCTGCATGTTACACGACAAGTAGAAGAAGACAACGACTTCCTGAAAAGGTTCTGGGAGGTAGAGAACGAGCTGTATGCGAAACAAAGCATGTGGACAAGAGAAGAAGAGAAATGCGAGGAAATATATCAACAAACAACAACTAGGGATGAAACTGGGAGGTATGTGGTACAGCTTCCTTTGAAAAAAAACATTGAAGACACTGTAAGATCATGTGGAAATACAAAGCATCAGGCAGTAGGCAGGCTTGAGCAACTAGAGAGGAAGTTCTCAAGAAATGAGCAGCTGAAAGCAGAATACACAAAAGTGATACATGAGTACTTACAGTTAGGACACATGAAGAAGGTCGAGGCAGAAGATGAAGGTAATGTGATTTACCTTGCACATCATGCTGTTATCAGAGAGGACAAGGAGACGTCTAAGGTACGTGTAGTTTTTGATGGCTCAGCAAAGGGCTCCAACGGGTGCTCCTTAAACAACAGCATGATGGTAGGACCTACGATTCAACCCGACCTGCGTAGTCTGATATTTAGATGGAGATCTCACAAAATCTGTGTGGTTGGCGATATCATAAAGATGTATCGTCAAATAAGGATGGATGACACACACGCAGATTTACAGCGCATAGTATGGCAGGATAATGTATCTGAAAGAATAGATAGTTATAAGTTAATGACCGTTACATTTGGAACGGCAGCAGCCCCCCACCTTGCAGTACGAACCCTTCAACGCCTTGCTGATGATGAACAGGACAACTATCCTCGTGGAGCGGCGGTAGTAAGAAATTCCTTCTACATGGACGACCTTATGACAGGTCATGAAGATCTCGGCGAGTTGAAGGTAATCTGTAAAGAAATTGATCAGTTGTTAAAGACAGGTGGTTTCCAAATGCAAAAATGGTCTAGTAACTCTGAAGAACTCCTGAATGACTTGGCTGATGGCACGAAGACTCCGGAACCTGTAAAAGAAAAGAAAGAAATTAAGTTACATAAAGTTATTAAAATACTGGGACTTACATGGGACAGGAAAGATGACACGTTTCACATCTCAGTTAACTTACCAGCAAGCAGGTTACCTGTAACAAAAAGAGTTATTTTATCAGATGTCGCTAGTTTATTCGATCCTTTTGGATGGCTCTCACCTGTTGTAATAACAGCTAAAATCATGATTCAGAAGTTATGGTTGTGTAATCTTGGGTGGGATGACGAATTGGCTACTGAGCTGGTCGACGAGTGGATGAGTTTCAGAGACGAACTTCATGAGCTGCAAACCGTTGAGATCCCGCGTTGGATAAAGACGTCATCACGCTGCAAGGAAGTGGAGCTGCATGGATTTTCGGACGCCTCAACTCTTGCTCTTGCAGCTGTTGTCTACGCCAGAGTTGTAGACGAGCATGATGAAGTTCATGTCACGATATTAGCCTCAAAGACAAAAGTAGCACCTCTGAAACAACTGACAGTCCCGAGATTGGAACTTTGTGCTGCAGTGATATTGGCAAAGCTGCTGCATGATATTTCTGATTTGTTAATTGTTCCCATGTGCAAAATCTATGCGTACACAGATTCAATGGTGGTCCTTTCCTGGCTCCAGTCACAACCCAGTCGTTGGCAGCTATTCGTTGGTAATAGAGTGTCAGAAATAATCCAGCAAATAAACAACGATCGATGGAGGCACGTTTTGTCTGAAGACAATCCTGCTGATCTCGCGTCCAGAGGCATAAGAGTAAGTGAGCTGACAAACAATGATCTTTGGTGGAGTGGCCCTAAGTGGCTAAAGATAAAGGATACAGAGATACTAAGACCAATTGAGATTCCAAGTACGGAATTAGAGATGAAGAAGACTTTTCACACTTTAATACAAGACACACCAATTTGGGAGAGATTTTCGTCATTAATTAGGATGAAAAGAGTAATAGCACACTGTAAGAGATTTTTAGACTATAAAAACAAAAGACGTGATATCTTGAGTGCTGCTGAATTGAATGAAGCTGAAGACTGCTGCGTGAGATATTATCAGCAATTGGTCTATGGCCAGGAGTTTGAAGATCTGAAAAAGAAAGGTAAAGTTAGAAACAAGAGTTCATTGATTAAACTTACGCCGTACATAGATGAAAAGAATTTGCTACGAGTTGGAGGAAGGTTAAGTAAAGCGGACTTACCTGAAAACTCTAAACACCCGATTATCATACCAAGCAAACAACATATTGCAAGGTTAATAATAGCGGATGCACACACCAAAACCTTACACGGGACGATCATGCAGATGATGACTTACATCAGGAGCAAGTACTGGATCATCGGTCTCAAATCTTCAGTTCGAGATTTTACTCGCAATTGCATTGTGTGTATAAAGAACAACGCACTTACAAGACAGCAGCTGATGGGTCAATTACCCACTCCGAGAGTCACTCAGAATCGCGCCTTTTATCAGAGTGGTGTAGATTTTGCAGGGCCGGTGCACCTGAGAACGTCTAAAGGCCGTGGTCATAACTCAACAAAGGGTTATATCTGTTTATTTGTCTGCATGTGCACTAAGGCCATTCATTTAGAGGCAGTGACAGGTCTGACATCTCAGGCATTCATCGCAGCCTTTAGGAGATTTGTCGCTCGCAGAGGACATTGTGCACAACTATGGAGCGACAACGGCACTAATTTTGTTGGTGCTGATAAGGAATTAAGAGATATGTGGTCAAGGAGCACCAGTAACGTTGCTAAAGAGATTGCTGAACTTTTAGCTAACGACGGCACCACATGGCATTTTGTGCCACCAAAGTCACCCAATTTTGGAGGTCTTTGGGAGAGTGGAGTTTGATCAGCTAAGCGCCATCTAGTGAGAGTCAATGGAACTACAAAATTGACATATGAGGAAATGTCAAGCTTACTTGCACAAGTTGAGGCATGTTTGAATTCCCGTCCTCTTTGTCAATTAGATGAAACTCTGGATACTCTTAACCCACTTACACCAGGACACTTTCTCGTCGGTGAACCTCTGATCAACGTTCCTGACATAAAGTATGAAAACAAAAAAGTGCATTTATTAACTCGCTGGCAACTTATCCAATCACAAATGCAAGATTTCTGGAGGAAATGGCATTCGGATTATTTAAATACACTCCAACAAAAACAGAAGTGGTATGATGTGGTACAGTCACCCTGTATAGGAGATATTGTTATTATAAAAGAACGTGATTTACCACCTACCAAGTGGTTGCTAGGCAAAATCACGGACTTACACGCCGGTCCTGACAATTTGGTACGTGTTGTTACGGTCAAGTGCAAGGGTGATCACATTCTTAAAAGGCCGTTATCCAAATTGATATTGTTACCTAAAACCGCAGATTAAAGTTAACATGTAATTAAAGAATAAGTCAAGATGGGCGGTCAAATTTATATTGTGTTTTAAATAAATATAATATTAAAAATAATGCTGGCTGACTGTACCTACTCAATACATAAGCACAACCATTGATATAGGAAATCATTAAATAACATTGTTAGTATTCATTCATACCATTAATAAACATACTTACCTATTAATTGTTGAGAACGGTCGTAGGTACTTATGTCGCGTCGTGTTATTTATGATGTACCGATTGGAAATAAACCTATAAAGTAAATTAATGACCTATACTTGTATAGTTACGAAATTTTATCTCAAATGTTTTGTTATTTACTTTCTTAGTTGTTTACAAAGTACCTATATTAAAATGTCCACATAAAACATTTGTAAAAACCTTTGGTTAAGTATCCTAGATATGTAAATGTTTTCTTATACTTACTTACCACAAATAGGTACTATTTAACTTGTTTTAGTTAAACGATGTAATGTTATTTTATTTACTTAATATGAACTTTCAAGCGTCCATACGCTACATTGGCCGCTTACCATGTTTAATAGCTAAAATGTATGTTTGTGTAACATTACCTAGTATTTTAGTTAGTTATAGTGTAACTTCTTTCCCATAAAAGCAAATAAATGTACATACATTTAACACATAGAACTTTGTCACTGAGACAAAAACAACATACAGTCCACTAAAGTTTATGCTTAAATTGCTACGTACTGTACATGTAATTTGTTATTATGGTTAGCCTAATATAGATTTTCATATTTAGGAAGTAAGGTAACTATGTATTAGTTGGTTACTAAGTTTTCTGATACCTACCCTACGCGGGCATGTTGCCAATACTTACCTACCCGACGCGAGCTGTTGTTATTAGATATGTAATAAAAAATTCGATCAGTATCGATCTGCTTTGGCTTGCGCCGGCGTCGCTTTCGTTTGTTATTAGTTATTTGTTGTGATGCGAGTGAAATGTATTGTAATCTTTATCTTTTTACTTTAGTGTTGAACTTAAAACATGAGATAAATGTGTTAGTGATGTGATGAGTGTCGATACGCATCAATACAAGCAACAATGCCTGTAAGTTATAGATTAAGCACTTTGCTTAGATAATAGTTAAAAACTGTTGTTTTTGGCAGGCGGTATGTTATGTCAAAATTCCCTTTTAGCGGTATACTAGGTACCTATCTGTACGTAGATATGCATTTGTTTACCCTCCCGTTTAGTTACAATAAATCGAGTATACAAGCCAGACGTGTTTTGCTTTAAAATTCACCTGCAACCGATTTTGAACCTTATCTCGTAAAGAACAGTTAGAATATTATTATATTATATTGTTTACATTTCATTATGGTATTATGAAAATAAATTTAATTTCAATCCTTTTAATAATGTATTCATGTTTTTCGCCCAAGTCTTGTCTTTGTTGGTTGCCGTTGTAGTAAAGATAATAGATTTTTACGTATATGGGTTTCTTAATAAGGATTTGTACTACACGAGAAATAAGTTCTTTACAACCACTAAAAACAGATACAAAGAAGTCCCATATTCGGCATAACTGTGAAATGTGTAAATAAAAATGTTTGTTCCATGTGGTGATCGAACTTATCGAACACTTGCAGCGACGCGACCTCTTAAATCATTCCGCCATATGCGCAATTTTGTTCTTCCGCGTTCGCCTATCTTATATACACTCTAGTTCTATAAGGAGGATAAGAAGAACTGAAATACGCGCATAACTGAAATGATATACAGTTTATATACCTTTCAGATCTTATCTGGTATTATCTACAAAAGATATCGAGATAGATCAGCATCAGCGTAAACGTTACAATCTGTTGACTGAAAAACATGGCTCATCTTTGAAAAATTAATATTTGATCCAGTAGCGATAGTGTAATAGGCAGGCCATTGGACTAGCTCACAGAGATGTCAAGTTCGATACATCCGCACGCATCTCTAAGTTTTTGAAGATATAGATTTTAATTATTAGTGGACTGTAATGAGCTAATTGATTGCAAAAGGGGCCGAAACAGACTACGAGCTGGCGTAATTTAATGTGTTTAGTAGGTAAAAAAGAAGCGCCCACTGATTAGAGGAAACAAAATGTATACAATAATTATATGTATCGGAGCCTATCTGGCTGAGACTACGGATTGCCTCTTGCTAAAATAATTTTCTTGTTCCTTCTAGCTTTCATCAACACGCTTCATTTTAGGAGAATCTTATATTCTGGATAAAGGCACAAAGTGCCTAGAGCCTTAGAACTGTCCGATTCACATTCGTCTTATTCATTTTCTTTGACAACATTTTATCGTCCATTCTTTCTGCACACCCAAACAGTATACCATTACCGATTTTTGCCGCTTGTAAACATGTATACAAACAACACAAAGACTTTTAGGCGTAGTGGCTTAAGGGGTCGCCGCGCTGAGTGTTGTGGATTCAATTCTCACACGGGACATTTGCTTGCGTCTGGTTGGACTTTGTATCCGTTAATTGTATTTTGCAAAGTTCTCAGTTTTCTTTTTATTCGTATGAGCAATTTTATGCTGCCATGTGCAAACTTATTAGGAATTTAAGAAATTTTGTAACATTTGCATTATTTAAAGATCTTGTCAAGTCTCGGTCTCGCTGAGTCGATACCATATTAGAAATAATTTTTCAGCGAGACCGACACTTGACAAATTTGTATCGACCGACACAAAATAAATCGATGTTATAGGTACAAGTATAACATTGATTTATTTTATTTTAATAATGAAGATTATTTTTGCCAATTTTTCAATTCTATGTCTAGCCGAGAAATTATATGTCTCGGTTTTAATGAAAACCGAGACATATAATTTCTCTTTCTCTCTGATTGACACTAAACAAATCAATTACCTCCTACCTGACGACTAAGTGATTTCAAAACAAAAGGGTTTTAAAATTGAAGTCATGTCACTGTTTTCTCTAACGATACATATTATTTACTTTTGCAGATATTAGGAAACCAGCAGTCTACCCTCGTCGATCAGAACTGCTTGCAGGTGGGTCAAGCTAAAACACGTAGCTAAGTGGATGCTTCCTGCTATATAATACTGGCACTAGGCGGGTTCAGTCCGCACATGGTCTTATGACTACCGTCGCTTATAAACTATGCCCGGAGGCGCTCCTTTTTGTATGCTTTAGAAGGTAAATGTTTTTTATTTTTAGATTTGATAATACTACGTGACCCGTTAAGGGGAGAGAGGAGGGTCTTCAAAATATCACGCTTGGTCACAGAACGGAGCGGATTTACTTTTTTGTCACGTAGTATCCTTTAGGGATATTTCGCGCTTTTTCCAGCTATATTGAAATATGGCGACAAATATGAGCCAATTTTTCCTTTAACTATCTATTTGCAATAATGATTTGACACCATATTTATGAATTGCTACATGTAAACTAGTGGGGGGAAGGGAGAGTCTTGACATATACTACGGATGGTCATCGAGAGGAGGAAGGTAAAAATAAAAGAACTAACTATGTTAACATCCTAATATTATAAATATAATTCTAATATAATTTGCGGAAAAATTTGTAACAGTGTTATTACTATTATACTGGTAATTTCTTCGGAATGTAACTAAGTCAATAGGTGGCTCTGCCACTTATTATCACATAGAGGTATTTGGCTCTTATCTTTTAAATACATGCTATTCTCACGCCTATATCTCTGAAGTGATACACAAATACACAGATTTTCACCACCTATACATTTTTCTTGACAAAAACGCAATAATGTCATCAAGACCGAATTTTAGCTTTTCGTTCACATCGGCCAATCTTAACGGAGGCTGGCCATCTGCGCAGAAGATATTATAGTCCACAAGCGTGTACGCAAACACAAGTGCACCCTCTGTTCCTTAACTCTCATGATCCGATGGGATGATCATCCGACACGACCAGGCGCAGGACCAACGGCTTTTACGTGCTTTCCGAAGCTTGGGAGTGTCTAACACCGCCAACTTCCTAACTCCGGGCTGTTATTGAGAGTTCTTAACAGAAAAACCCAATAACTTTTTGTTGGCCCGATCCGGGATTCGAACCCGAGACCTCATGCACAGCAGTCGCATTCACTATCACTGCGCCACGGAGGCAGTTAACAAGGAGCACCTAACAACCTATCCAAGCCCAATAGCATATAAAAAAACCATATATAGATAACTATATATAGACCCGACCCAGGAATCGAAACCAAGACTTTATTCAGAGCAGTCGCAGTTACTACCACTACATCACCGAGGCAGCTTATGTAGAATTATGTTTTGTATTTAAGATAAGGAATGTCCTATTACAACAAATATTAGACTAATGATTCACACTGAAAACCTCTCTATAAGTACACATAAATTCGGCAACAAACATAATTATATTTAGCTTTTTCCATTTCCAGGTTCTATAGCCATAGCCGGCGGTGGGATGAAGTTCCTCCGCGTTAACCTAGGGCTGATCAAAGACGTCGCCCAGGACACGGAGCACATTGCCGGCCAGGTGTTCCCTACAGGCGACGTGCACTTATACCAACCTAACAGATTTTATTTAAAATAGAACTTTGTACAAACTTTAACATATATTTTTTACTGCTTACAATCAAAGGCAAATACTTTGTGTAATATCTCCTAAAATTATTCAGTCGTTTTGTTGTTACCAAATTATATTATGGATATAAACATCACTAATGTGTAATAATATGCAATATGAAATATGCGCATAACGTATGTTAAAATATAAGGTTAACATACGTTACGCGCATATTTTATTGTTATATTAAACGTTACGTTTACTCAAAACATAATTAAGCGGAGGCATTTTGAAATTTTTTATTTCATATCCTATGTTGTATGACTAAGTATGCTTGTAAGTAATCGACCAAATATTATAAAAAAAATATTTATATATTTGTCCTTAAATAAAACCTATAAAAGGAGCTTAAATCATTATGACTATGTTTAATGTATATTTCTTAAATTTTTAGTATGATTATTGACTTTAACTTTTGTTATGTTTTATGACACGTTAACAATATGACGGACGTTTTTAAAATAAGTATAATTATGATTGATTTATCAAGACGGATTTTTTATATTTATAATTTTTGTACTGAAATTTGATTATTGTTTTGATTGATTATGTTTGAATTATATTATGCATTTTGATTATGTTTGATTGGATTAAAGTAAATTGTTGAATGTGTCAACGGAGGGTTTAATGCAATGCACAGATATACAATATATGTATATGCACACATACATGTAAGAACAGTTTACATTCAAGTAGGCCAGTGTCAATTATTGCATATAGCCAACTTAGGCTCACTTATCAGTCATCGTAGAGTGCAAGTCACCGTCTGTCTACTCGTGTGTATAAGTAGATATGTTTTCTTGTATTGTTCCGGTCATCTGTACTACTTATTTTGTGTCATTACTTTATTACTCGGGCTTAATTATTTTAACAGAATAAAGAAAAAACAGAAGCGTCATGAGCGGCGGGTGTTACCGAACAATCTGATTCGATACAAATAACATGCTATGAAACACCTGTCACTATTCTACACAGTCAACCTCAAGATGACTCTATTGAACTGTATGGAAATTGAGTATTGTTGAGTAATACCTATTCGGTGGCCATGATGCTAATGATGGTACCTAAACACATATACTGGGCCTGAGAAGCATTATATGGTAAGAGTTGCAAACGAGTTACAAACATTTGTGATAGTTATAAATAAGAAAGAATTGATTAATAAATTATATCGATAGTTCCTTTCCAAAGTGAAACAAGGATTAAAACTATTTGGGCTTAAAATGTTTTGTGAAATAAGGAGTACATACGGTTATACCTACCTGCCTACATCGATGAATTTGAATCATATTGTAAACGCGTTCTGGTTGTAAATAGCAAAATTAATTCGAAGGTATCGTTATAATAATTAATTTTTGTGAGCAAATTCAATAAATGTACAGTATCTAGTGGTTATAGTGGTTTTATTTATTGAAATTAAACTACTATATACGGATTTTATCGCGTTGTTTATTTATCACTGTATTACAAAATTTTGAAAATATTACACTACTACTACTATTGATTTTATTTAACTAATTTATAAGCTAATGAAATTATTTAAACTATTAAATCTATTTATTTTTGGTTTACACTTTCCCCGACGTTTCGGTTGCTTTTCAGCAGCCATGGTCACGGGGAGACTAAGATGGTAGTTGTCTCAATGTTCCAGTGTAGTTATTTCAATGTACCCGAACATAATTTAATCATGGGTGTTTCTATTTACGCAGAATGAGCTCAAAGTATCATGAAGTCTAGCTGTGGTTTGTTTCTTCTTGGGTTTGACTATTTGAAGTACAGGCAGGCAGCGGACCAATGCTTGATGACAATCTTCTTGTACATACATCATTAGTATTCAAATATATATTTATACTGTCCACTCTGAGTTTTATTCCGCATAACACCAAGGATCCCGTCCAACCAAAGCCTGAGTTTGTATCGCAGGTTTTGCTAATTGTATTTGATAAAACAAGAGTGCACTAAAAGAGAAAACAGTATTTTAAATTCGTGTTAACCTTTTTTTTTTTTTTTACGTGGGGGAATGCTATGACGCATATCCCTCCGCGGGGGCGGGCGGAGGGATTATGTCGGACTCGCCGGGGTAAAAGAAAGATGTTAAAAGACAATGTACCTCCCGGAATACCGACTAAACCTACCACGGTGTTCCTCGACAAAACCACTATCGACGGGGCCGCGCGAATCGCTTTCGCATGCGGTCGCGACCCCGCCGAGGTTACGGCCCGCCGTATGAAACGGCAGGCCACTACGCAACAAGACCTACCCAAGATAGGCACTACACAATATAAAAGCCCTACTGTCTCCCCCTAAAGGGGACGGAGACGGACACGACACAGAGGCGCGCGTGGGAACACGCACGCCGCCTCTCGGACCTGGTGCTGAACGGATGGCGGGCAGGCCCACAAAGCCCGCCACCCCCAGGTCAAACCTCAGGGTGGCTGGAGGTCATCGCGCGCCCTCCGGCGCCCGGCTCTGCGGTTGGGGAGAGGGTTCAAACGCTCCCTCTCCCGCTCCGCCGCCTCCTTGGTGGAGATTACTTCCTCGCAGAAGGAGGCGACGGCGTTCCACGACCTCTCACTCCGGACCATAGACTGAACTACGGCCGGGAGCGAGAGGGCAACCGATCCGACTGCCGCGATCAACTCACGGCGCTGCGATGCCCAGGCGGGGCAAACCGCCAAAGTGTGCAGCGCCGTGTCCTCTACAACGTCGCGGCAGTCGCCGCAGTGGTGACAACCGGGCGTCTCTTGCCGGCGTATACGACACAGGAACTGGCCAAAACAACCGTGGCCAGTTAGAACCTGTGTCAGCCGGAAGGTGAGGGCGCCATGCCACCTCTCCAGCCACTCCTCAAACACGGGACTTACCGCCACGATCGTGGCGTGCCCAACGGCACTGATGCTAACCCAAGCCTCAAGAAAGATATTTAACTATTTTCAATTTTCTCAACTTAATCAGCCTAGGTTAATAGGGTGGCTATTTTTCATTTTGTACGCTATTTAAAATGTAATAGTGAAGCCACCACGCACATGCAGCCATACAGCAGCACAACACTTTTATCGTTTAATATAAATCAGAAGACAGTTCAGAAAATAATCCATTAGTAGACTTTGTTCAATATTGAAACAGGTTATTAACTTTCACTAGAACCGTGTAAGTATCGTCAGCAAGTATAATTAAAAGGAAACATTATTGTAAAAACAGTATCATAATTATTCGCAACTTAAAAATTAATTTATATTTTAAATTTCAGCGTAAGAAAACGTGGTAGCGTAGTGGAATTATGTATATCGCATTAAATTTCTCAGTAGGCGCACGGATCTAATAATGTTTAATAGACATCAATAAGCTATTATGAGGGATCTAAAACAGACTTGGCGAAATGAGGGTGTAAAATATCTCTGCTTATCTCTAGAGGTAAGTAGGTACAGGCATAGGGATGTATTTTTATCGTATAATTGTAATACATATATTATAATTAGACGATATAATTCGAACTGCATGTTTAAGAGATTATCGTAATGTTCTCTTAGTACCTAATGTGAAGTCTGATAACCCGCACTGATACTGACATAGACCATAGCCTTCTTGTACTAAGAATAAGCCCCTGCCCAGCAGTGGGTTAGTTTATATATGAGGCTAATATTATAATTATACATTATTATATTACGTGGTTTCGAATAATCTAATCTTTAAGACACTTATCTCGAAGTCGTCACGATCATAATAAAAATTACTTATACAACTCCCATGACACTAATGCCCTGTTTCACAAATGGTATCCGAAATATTTATTGCATGACGTCCTTGTCTTGTAAGGAGAAATAAAAGTGACAGCGTGACATTTATCTGATAGATAAAATTAAATGCTACTTGCAGAAACAGGACCTTAATTCTAGTATTGTTAGTGTATAATGGTAGTGTTTGATTGAGTGCTCTAGATACACGGCTCGTTGGTCTAGGGGTATGATTCTCGCTTTGGGTGCGAGAGGTCCCGGGTTCAAATCCCGGACGAGCCCTGTTTTTATATAATACCAAATGTATTCTTGAAACAAGTGGGTATTTAAATTCAGAAGTAACGAATTTAATTTTGTTTCTGTGGTTTATTTTACTGAACCGATAGTCACACACAGTCTGTGATTCTTTTGGCTTGTGGTATTTTGGAGATTTGTGTATAAAAAGTCCTTGGTTTAAGTCGTTGCTTCACTACTGTCGCAGCGCCGAGTGTTGTGGGTTAGATCTCCACACGGGACAAAAAATTGTGTGATCCACAAATAGTTGTACGGAGTCTTAATTGACGATTTTTGTGACCGTTGTTTGAATTTTTGTAACGTCCCCCACGACACAGTACAGAAATTATTTGTAGTGCGGGAGTTGTCTTTCTGGCCCGTATGTGGATCGAATCAAGGCAAAGTAACCGCTTAAACCAATACGCCATCGGTGCAGTCATATATTAAAACACATAAAAGAGTAAATAAACAAATAATTAACAACACAATAAGTAATTAAAATAATAAAACAGCGACAACAAATAAAACTAACATTCTTAAAATACCATTAAAAAGGGATGATTGATACTGTTTTATAACAAACACACAAAAAATTAATGAATATGAATACAGTACTCGCCTATTTGTTTAATGCTAATAGATGAATGTTAATTAAATGTCATATTTAATGTACCCTTTATAATTAATGGGCATTAAAAACAAGAAAGACAAGCCTGAAATTATAACACCTTTAAAATACACTGCCCTGTTAAAATTATAAATAAATTGTTAGAAAAATGTGTCTGCTGTAAATTATATGGCAGCTAAGTATTTTAGAAGAATAATAATGCAATAAGGGTTAATTTTGCAGAATCGTTAGCATTTTATTTCGGTGTTTTATATGTTGTTTTGTTATTAATAGTTGTTTATTATGTAAGCAAAGTACAGCCCCGATTACAGAAGACTATATTAATAGACAATGGACAATGTTAGAAGATTAGCTAAGAAACGTTTTTTGGTACGGCATTGGCAAAGGTTTAAATCTTCAACACACGTGTTTCAAAATATGTCAATCCCACACCAATTATTATTATTTACATAAATTTTTCTTTGACAATTTTATTCTAACACAGAGTATTTATAGGACTAAGCATACGCAGCGTATTTATAGTCATTGACTTTGCTTGATACAAAGAACTAAGCATAGTTATTGACTATGCTTGACACAAAGGACTCAGCATAGTCAATGACTATGCTTGACGCAAAGAACTAAGCCAGCTAATGACTACGCTTGACACTAAGGACTAAGCATAGTCAATGACTATGCTTGATGCAAAGAACTAAGCCATCTAATGACTACGCTTGACACTAAGGACTAAGCATAGTCAATGACTATGCTTGACACAATGGACTAAGCATAGTCAATGACTATGCTTGGCACAAAAAACTAAGCATAGTCAATGACTATGCCTGACGCAAGGGACTAAGCATAGTCAATGACTATGCTTGACGCAAAGGACTAAGCCAGCTAATGACTATGCTTGACACTAAGGATTAAGTATAGTCAATGACTATGCTTGACACAAAGGACTAAGCATAGTCAATGACTATGCTTGGCCCAAAGGACTAAGCATACTCAATGACTATGCTTGACACAAAGGACTAAGCATAGTCAATGACTATGCTTGACACAAAGGACTAAGCATAGTCAATGACAATGCTTGACGCAAAGGACTCAGCATAGTCAATGACTATGCTTGACGCAAAGGACTAAGCATAGTCAATGACTATGCTTGACGCAAAGGACTAAGCATAGTCAATGACTATGCTTGACGCAAAGGACTCAGCATAGTCAATGACTATGCTTGACGCAAAGGACTAAGCCAGCTAATGACTATGCTTGACACAAAGAACTCAGCATAGTCAATGACTATGCTTGACGCAGAGGACTAAGCATAGTCAATGACTATGCTTGGCACAAAGGACTTAGCATAGTCAATGACTATGCTTGACACAAAGGACTAAGCATAGTCAATGACTATGCTTGACACAAAGGACTTAGCATAGTCAATGACTATGCTTGACACAAAGGACTAAGCATAGTCAATGACTATGCTTGGCACAAAGGACTAAGCATAGTCAATGACTATGCTTGACGCAAAGGACTAAGCATAGTCAATGACTATGCTTGACGCAAAGGACTAAGCATAGTCAGTGACTATGCTTGACGCAAAGGACTCAGCATAGTTAATGACTATGCTTGACGCAAAGGACTCAGCATAGTCAATGACTATGCTTGACGCAAAGAACACAGCATAGTCAATGATCATGCTTGACGCAGAGGACTAAGCATAGTCAATGACTATGCTTGGCACAAAGGACTTAGCATAGTCAATGACTATGCTTGACGCAAAGGACTAAGCATAGTCAGTGACTATGCTTGACGCAAAGGACTAAGCATAGTCAATGGCTATGCTTGACGCAAAGGACTAAGCATAGTCAGTGACTATGCTTGACGCAAAGGACTAAGCATAGTCAATGGCTATGCTTGACGCAAAGGACTCAGCATAGTCAATGACTATGCTTGACGCAAAGGACTAAGCCAGCTAATGACTATGCTTGACACAAAGAACTCAGCATAGTCAATGACTATGCTTGACGCAGAGGACTAAGCATAGTCAATGACTATGCTTGGCACAAAGGACTTAGCATAGTCAATGACTATGCTTGACTCAAAGGACTAAGCATGGTCAATGACTATGCTTGGCACAAAGGACTAAGCATAGTCAAGACTATGCTTGGCAGAAGCTACGACTATAAAATTAATTGTGAATGTGACTTTGTTTCTAGCATTCAAGCCTCTAACGATCGTCATGAAATTTCGCATACACGATGACAGGTCATGATGACAGAATAGTACGGACCTTTAATCGAGAAAGAAGTACCTACTATAACTAATCTAGTTTAACCTAATATAATTATGTACATTTACGCGAGTCAAGCCACGGGCAAAATGTAGTTTATAATATTGCTAAAGATAGAATATCCGTACTAATAATATGGTAGGTACAAATACCTACCATATTATTTTCATCCTCTCCTCAATAAAGCTCTCCAATATTAAGCATCAATGGAACTACATTAACACGACTGAAACCACAAAATTTCACTAGTATCCCATGCGGATGCTCTTAACCTAATTACGAGATCCAACATAATGTTTTACCACCTACTCCGGCTTTCTTATTGAATTCCCTTATCGAAATGGGCAGTTGTTATTGCAGGATATTGGCTAATATTGGGCAAATAGTCCGTTGCTATCAAGGGGTTAGCAGTGAACAGCTGATACAGCGTGATACAGTGTGAAAATTATTAGACCAGTAGATTATTTCAGATTTACTTTTAATTAATTTCCCTCCCGTCTACACGACAACTTGTATACTTGATTCGATTCCGCGCAGAATATTGTAGCGGCTCCTGACGCTACAAATTTATATACAAGGCGCGCTGTTGTGCGTGCGCAGCGCAGCAGTCGTCTCCCCACACCCGCTCAGTTAGGTCGCATAATTATGTAGTTTATTATTGTATATCTATTATAAGTTTCTGGTACCAGTAAAGAAAGTATATATCAAAGTGACCATCATTTTCTTCCACCTCACATCATGATATTGCCCCTACATTGGTGACCCACGACATGGGACCGGCGGTGGCACTCTATGGAACAGTGCATGCGTCGAAGCGGCTGATCACACTTGAAGGCGAGGATGGATACCGCATCAGTGTTAGATAGCGCACCCGGTCATAGATCTGAAACACGGCCCAAGCAACACGTCGCTGGCAGGATTGACAACATATTTGCTTCTTTGTACGACCAGCTCTCGACAAGCGGCATATGAAGAGCAAGAGAAGTTTTACGGACATGTCATTCTTGTGTCATACGTATATTCTGTTTTTTTTAAATGTTTCTGTTGTGTCTTTGTCTATTTGTTTCATATCGTCACACTGTTAATCGTAATAATTCCACGTATTGAATCAGTGTATCATTTCTGCATAGCTTTCATTGTTATTAGAACTAGCGCACGGTAACAGGATGCGATTGTTTACGTTATCATATGAGACGAGCGCCAGTTTTGTTGTTCTATTAAGTATGTATGTTGTATGTTATAATATTTGTTTTTTTGTTTTGTTAGATATTTAGTTATCTTAAAGCTTTCTTTTTTTTAAAAGAGGGGGGGAATATTGTAGCGGCTCCTGACGCTACAAATTTATATACAAGGCGCGCTGTTGTGCGTGCGCAGCGCAGCAGTCGTCTCCCCACACCCGCTCAGTTAGGTCGCATAATTATGTAGTTTATTATTGTATATCTATTATAAGTTTCTGGTACCAGTAAAGAAAGTATATATCAAAGTGACCATCATTTTCTTCCACCTCACATCATGATATTGCCCCTACAAAGAGTATGACAGATGTGAATCTCAACCTATTTCATATTGACAGCACAGATGGCGTTTTGATTTAAGTCACTGCGCAGTGTTGTAGGTTTGATTACACGGGATAAAAATATTGCGTGATTCGCAGATAGGTGTTGCTCATTTTTAATAAAAATATAAAATATGTGTACTTAACTTACAAATAGTTGTTCCGAGTCTGGATGTTCTTTCAATATATCAATAATCATGTATTTTGAAAAAAATAGGTACAAAGTAAGATAGCAGGAATGCAATATTGATCTTTATGTTTGCCAATGACTGCTGTACAAAATATTTATGTCTAGAAACTACGAGTATACCGATTAGGTACATAATACACAAAGATAAAAAGAATAGTATTCTTTGGGCCCGTTTTGTTTAGATGTTTGTTAAGTCCCCACGTGATACAGGTATTATTACGAGTGAAGTAATAATACTTACTAATAATTAATCTTTCAGGAATGAAAACTATATAAAATTATTACCTTTTCTATACCTTCAATTTAATAGATTAGGAAACATTTTTCAAAACACTATGAAGTTTTCTTCATAGTTTTGTCTGCTGCTGCATGTTTGAGAATTCTCCAGAATGTTCTTAGAGTTCTAGGCAGTACGGCAACTGCTTTTGTTTAGATTATTCTATCCACTACCAGGTCCTAAATCTTTAAATGTATATATAATTCTTTAGAAACAAGCCGACCGCCATTTGATTACCATAAAAGCGAAATACCCACGTATGTAAAATATATAAAATTTTGCGAAAAATGTCACTAACTGTTCGTGCAGTAAATATTTTCTCGGTAGCATACCTTTCCAACACAACCTTGCACGGAAAATGGGATAACCTTGATTTACGAAACTCTAGTTACGTTTGAACTACTCATTTCACTGTTTCGATAGTTTAAGTGTTAGAACAGACTCGGGTATCGTTTGAGGTTATGGTTACAATTTGAATGCGGATTTCACAATTGTATTGCTGGAGGTCTAACTTAAAATCTAGTGCAAGCTTGCATCTTGCATCTTGATAAGTCGCCTAAAAGCTGAATATTAATAATAATAAAAAAATATATACACCGCCTAGAAGCTAGACGATAGAAGGTCGGAGAGAGAAAGAGTCAATCCAGATTTCTAGGGTAATAAACATCAATTTGAACTAAAATGCGTTTCATGTTCACAGGAAATTGATATCGAATATTTATGTTATGTTATTGCTATGTTTGTGTCATTCATTGTACTTAGTCGCGATAGTTGTTAAAGTCTAAGGTAAGTAAAACTCATCTATTCATTTAGGTCACAAAGTAACACTTATGAACATCTAAATTTATGAGTTTGTGAGATTCGTAAAGTATACGCAGAGGTGCTGCTTACATCGTACAGGTGTGAATGTATATGTATTTGTATGTACTTATAACTGAAGCATCATATAGGAACAAGCAATGAGCAACGACTTTATCAAATAAAACTTTCTTATCGGTATAGCTATAGGGACAAAAAGATATATCGAACAGTAAATAACGATTTTCTGACTTACACACCTTTACCTTTGCAGCACAAAATGTATTTGCTCCGGTATATTTTACGATCAGCTTTCACCCGGTCGACAGTTGACGTAGCTCGTATATTACGAACTAGGCTGTATTTTACTACATTTTGCACTTACGTACTACCTTAATGAGAAACTAAGCTGGATATGTATTCCTTCTGTGCTTTTCAAATTCGTCTACTTTGTATGATTTGTCCATGACAGAGCAATGTACAAATCAGCGTGACATGCTTACTTACTTCTTATATTAAATATAAGGCAATTACTTATGTGAAGGTACTTCGTGGTTATATTAAAGTATCTTTCTTTTCCTTGAATAAACGCTGTAAGTAAAATAAATTTTGTTTTACTACATTCAGTCACAACTTACCTTTTCATCTGTCACAAAGTGATTTATTATAAACTACCTACATATTGTAAAAACGACCTACCTATTATAAATGACTACGAATAAATATTACTACAAACCTGAAATGCGATTCATGATATTATTATTTTTTTATGTGGGATGTTATATATTATTATGGCATAATGATATATATGGCCTTGTATATAAATGAGTTGTTAAATACTGAAATCATAATTTGATGGTGATTTATAAGAGTAGCCGTGAGTTTCTTGCAGGTATCTTCTCATAAGCTAAACCTTTTGCCTAGACCACCAACACAAATTAACGTAAATTCAGAAAATGTAGTAAACTCACCATCTACTTTGACGTTCATAAGTGTTACTTTGTGACCTAAATGAATAAATTATTTTTAACTTTTACTTTAGGTGACGCTCATTGATTATACCTGTTTGGAAAGATTTCTTGATAAAACCGCGCGCGTGACATTGACTGTGCGTAACATTGTCAAGTGTGATATGCAGAGCTCTGCGCTGCGTCAATAAGACACCGAGCGATATGATTGCCGCTGGCATTGGGTTGCTGAATAACTTTATAATTATATTCGTCGTGTTGTCACGTCGCGTGACATGTGCTAATCTGGAAGTTACTGCGACGAAAACCCATTTTAAGAGGAGCTGCTATCAGACTGTGACCATCGTCATCTACTAACGCCAACTAATGCTCGCAATTGTCACTTGATACATACATAATATATGAGTATATCACAGGTCAAATTATGTCTTGTGTTTCTAGAGAGTTTTAAATGCATTTCTTTAACCAGCACATTCCTAGACAGACTACAATAACAAGGTATATGGAGTTCAGTTAGCGTTTACTTAAGTCGATATATACTTAAGTCTAGACAAGTCAAGATATACTTAAGTCCTTAGACCCTCACTTAAAAAATGAGATTGCTCGGTTTTTGCGGTAAAAATATATAATAATAAAGGTGAGTGATTGGTGTGAATGTGTGTATGTAAAATGTGTGTGGGCTATAAATATTTGCCGCGATACAGAAACTATTCTTAATATGAGAAATTACTTTAAAAAGAACATGATTTTCAACAGTTCCAAGAGTAAAAAGCAAATTTGCCCAGCAACACTATGGTAACGTTGCACCTAGACTGTATATTAAACTTAATTCAACCTATAAAACAAAAACCTATCTAACTATGAAAATAAAAATATTATTAAAATATGGCTTAAATATTTAGGATACGATGATGTAGAAAACTTACTACAAATTGTGAAATTAAATGAGTTGCAACTCCGACTCATACATCATACACGAAAGCGCGCACAATCATACAATCATAAATACACATTTTTCACATATTCATGCATAAACACACCCATGCGCGCACCATGTATTATTAAAACATGTATTATTATTATTGTACTTAACTAAAAGAAAAAGAAAAACAAATTGTATCTACTAAACAGCTTGTAACTTTTTTGATTTAAATTGTCTTTGGGAAGGAACTGACTCCCAACATACAGCTCACGCTAGTTTGGAAATCAGAGCTGCATAATGTTTGTATTCACCTTGCTGTTACAAATAAAGAATTATTATTATTATTATGAACACTTGACGGAGGCAATTGTCAATCGGATTTTGGAATCTGGAAAAATGCAATGGATTGGTGTGGGGACTTAACCATGGCTGGAAAATGTAGTTATGACATAGTTCTGCCTAACCTTTGTGGATAATAAGATGTAATGCATGCGTGAATTTTATGTAAATCCTTTCTTTCTTTTTAAAATAGGCAACTGCCACACTAAAATTTAATCCTGTGTCGCGGGGAACTTTACAAACATTCGAAGAAGACAAAGAACACCCCGACTCTGCTTAACTATTTGTGGACCACACAAATTTTCGGTTCGAAACCACAACACACGGTGCAGTCGAAGTGGCGAGGCGAACACTAAAACCCTTACGCCATCCGTGCAGTCGATTATGTTGTTTAGCTGTAGGTATACTCAGCTTATGTATTTGTCATTCTCGTCAGTCCGATGGCATATGAGAATATACTTATGCTGCGGTCTATCGTTGGATTCCGGGTTCCGGTTCTCGGGTCGAGACGTTTGGTGATTCTGCTTAACGAATATTATAATTGTGAATGTGAGGTTGTTTATTTGTTACGCTTCCAAGCCTTAATTACTCGATCGATCAACATTAAATTTAACTTACACGTTACCAGTAGAATATAAAAGGACATACCTTTGAACTAGAAAAAGCCTTTTTTTGTGTTTTCCTGGGAAAATGCTTTATGCTCTGTCCGCCGGCTAGGGAACGGCAACGGCGGGGTGTGTGGGATTCCCATCATGAAATGCTGGTATACCCACTAAAAACCTGGGGTGTTCCCTCTCTCATCCAATGGTGGAGACCAGTTAAACCTTTTTTTTATTTTTTGATACCCAGGAAAATATGCTTGATGCACTACCCGTCGGCTAGGGGACGGCACCGGCGGGGCGTGTGGGACTCACCAGCCGAGTGCTGGTATACCCACTATAAAAACCTGGGGTGTTCCCTCTCTCACCCAATGGGGGGGGCCTGTTGGGAGTCTAAAAAGATTCATCCATAGCAGGCCCCCCCGTGTGGGTGCCGGCCGGGTCAATGGGACCCGACCTCCTCTCGTCCCCGGGGGAGAGCATTTCACAGCTTTCCCCTTTCGACGTTAGAAGGCGCGCGGGAACACCGCGCGCGCCCTCTATGGGTTCTTACTCACGGGTGGCAGGGTCCCCTGAGGCCTTGCCACCCAGAACCCTTAGGTGGGGGGCAGGAGAGCGACATAAGCGCGTCTCCTGCGCCCCCTCCTCCGGCGGCGGATGTCCGGGGCGTAAGGATCTTCCTCACGCCCCCGCTCCGCCGCCTCCTTCTGCGAAATGACAGCCTCGCAGAAGGACCTCATTGCGCCCCAGCACCTGTCGTCGCCGACCATCATGGATACGACGGTCGGCAACGAGAGGTCGGGGCCAATCACGGCGACCAGGGCACAGCGCTCCTCGGCCCACGCCGGACACTCCTCCAGCGTGTGCTGCGCCGTGTCCCGGTCGCACTCCTCGCAGTGGTGACACCTGGTTGTCGGCTCCCTACCGGCTATCTTGCACAGGTACTCTCCGAAACAGCCGTGTCCGGAGAGCACCTGAGTAAGCCGGTAGGTGAGCGGTCCGCGCCGTCTGTCCGTCCATTGCCTTAGCACCGGACGGACAGCCTCGACTGTCCTCACCCCGTAGCGGGGCTGCTCGAGGACCAGTCGAGCCTGGGACCTTCGCGTCTCCACCGCCCCGTGAGTGGGTTCCTCACCATGGAGCCGGAGGTCCACGCGCCAGTGATACACCGACGCTTGGACCTCCGCCTCCAAATCCCAGGGCGGCGATGCCGCCAGGACGCACGCCGCCTCAAAGGAGACGGTGCGGTACGCCCGCGACACCCTAATCGCCATCGCCCTCTGAGGTTTCCTCAGAAGGGCGATGTTTCGGCGATCGAGGGCGCCGGCCCAAATGGGCGACCCGTAAAGGGCCATCGACCGCACCACCCCCAAATAGAGGCGGCGGCAGACGACACTCGGCCCCCCGATATTCGGCAGCAGAGAGCTAAGCGCTCCCGCCGCCGACATCAGCCGGGGGGCCAGGCGGCTAAAATGGACGCGAAAGTTCCAGCGGCCGTCGAGGTGGAGCCCCAAGTATTTCATACTCGGCTCCACCCCGATGCGGACCCCTCCAACTATGATGTGGGCATCTGGTAGCGGCGCCCGCCGAGGCCCATGAAATAACAGGGCCTCGGACTTTTCCAGCGCCACCTCCAGTCCCAACATCCTAATTCTACCGACAACCAGGGCCACCCCTGCCGTGGCAAGACGGGCAGCTGCCCCGTAATCCTCTCCCCGGGCCGTGACCAGCGTGTCGTCGGCGTAACAAGTTACGCCGACGCCCGGGGGTAGGGCGCCCCGCAGCACCCAGTCGTAGCCGATGTTCCACAGGATCGGTCCAAGAACGGAACCCTGCGGAACACCGCACGACACCTCCCTCCGGAACGTCTCTCCGTTCCGCCCCACACAGAACACACTCCTCTGGTGCAGGTAGTCCCCGACTATTCGGCGCAGATAGGGAGGCACCCCATGAAATCGGAGCGCCTCCCTAATAGTCGCCCACGGCAGGGTGTTGAACGCGTTGGCGATGTCCAAGGACACCGCCAACACCACCCCGCGCGAGGCGACCGCCTCATCCGAGAGGGCCTTGACGCGACTGATCGCGTCAATCGTCGATCGGCCCTCTCGGAATCCGAACTGATGTTCGGACAAGTCGGGGCCCACCCGCACCAGGTGCCTGGAGAGGCGGGCAACCACTACTCGCTCAAAGAGCTTGCCCACCTCATCCAACAGCACTATGGTGCGGTACGCGGAGGGAGAGTCCGCGGGGCGGCCCTCCTTTCTCAGGAGGACCAGCTTACCCGTCTTCCACATGGCAGGGAACCGTCCCGACTCCAAACAGGCGCTAAACAGCCTGAGGAGCCGGTCCCCTAGGGCGTCGTAGGCCAAAACCCAGGCGCGGCCAGGAATTCCGTCCGGCCCCGGGGCGGTGTTTTTTGCCCCGGAGCCGAACCATTGCCGCGCCGAGCTCCGCCATTGTTACCTCTGGCGCCCCGGCATCGGCACCGCCCTCCTCGATATCGGGCGGCGCCATTTCGGGAGGCGTGTGCTCCGCTCTCGAAGGAAAGAGAGCGGAGACCACCTCCTCTAATTGCCGGGGCTGGAGACTCTCGGTGACCGGTGGGGCCCAGGGGCGCAACTTGCCCCTGACCGCCTTGTACGGGCGGCCCCACGGATCTGCCTCGAGAGTCCCCAGGAACTCTTCCCATCTTTGGGTTTTGGCCTCACTGATGGCGGACTGCAGGGCGTGCTTCCGCTGTACATAATCGCCCCGCAGCCGTGCCTCCACGGTCGGGTCACGGTACCGCCTGCGTCGGCGGTACCTAGTGTACTGGCGACGCGCCGCAATGCACGCGGCGCGTTTCTGACTAATGTCGTCAGACCACCAGTAAGACCAGTTAAACCTAGCCTAACTTAACCTACATTTACGCGAGCGTAGCCGCGCCCAATATCTAGTTACTCTATAAGTGACAAAATGTTGATGCAATATATTTCTGCTTACGGCATCGACGATCAAGTATATATGAAATTCGCCAAGCCTGGCATTTTCTCCCCAACTTTCTTACAAGACAACAACTTGCTTAGCAACAAGTATCAAACTAAACTAAGAAGATTTGCTCGCGCCACTGGATCACGTTCTACAACGTTTTTTTCTTTAAAACTGTTTTTTATTTAGTGTCTAAGTTTGTTACTCAAAAGTAAAGGCAGCGATAGCCTAGTACTTTTCATGACTTTAAGAAAAAGATAACTCCTATACTAGGAATAATTTCTGTGTCGTGGAGGACTTTACAAACATTCGAACAACGGACACAAAGAACACCCACACAGTAGGACCCCTGGCAAAACTGCCACGTAGAGGTCTAAATACGTTACTAAACGGGTGTATCGATTAAAAAGTGCATATGGTAGATGAGTAGTCAAAGGCATATTATAGTGAAATAAATGTATAATACATATATATAATAGCGATAGTCTAGAAGGAGACCATTGGAATGCCACGAAGAGATCTCGAATTTGATCGTAAGGCACACACTTCTGAATATTCGAAGTTATGCGCGAATTAAATAGTTAATTATCACTCGCTTTTACGGTGAAGGAAAACGTTGTGAGAAAATCTAGCCCATGCACGGCATTTTACAATATATATTTGAAAGCACGCTTATACGTAAGTGGCGTTCGCGACCCACATTTCGCCAGCTATGGATTAAGCTTCCCCGTAATAGGGGCGAGTATGTTGCCGGCTATCGAGAAATTCCAGAATCAATGCTACTGAGAATTCCCTAAAAGTAAGACACTATAACATTTTGCCTGACCTTGGAACAAAACTTGAAATATCATGCGCAGTAGTTGCGTCCATAACCGCTACACTTAGTTAGTCTAATTGCTATATCTATATCCCTTCTGTCCCTTAGTTATTTTGCCTCTTAACTGTACCCAAGACCTCACTAGCAATAGTTGCATTCACTACTACTACTCCATCGAGAATTGCAATATAGCTGAAGAAATGTAGAATTTATACTTTTCCCTACACCGTTTCTGTAGATAAAGAACGGAAAAATAATCATCTTGGAAAAATGAGATAAGAATCTAGTATAAGATTTCCTTTACAGAATGAGTTACTAAGGAAATACAAAGAAGACTTAACGCATCGCACGCTTAACACGAGATTGGCTTCCTATTCAAGATTACAAGGAATGCATTTTATTTTATTTCGCTCTTATTATTTTTGGTTCGTTTGTATAAATTCACATGTAATGGAATCTTAATTTGTAATTTTGTAAGTGACTTAGTACCGATGAGTATGACATAAGTAAACACTAATAATACACATACACACGTACACACACACGCAAACACGCACGCACGCACGTACGCACGCACCCTCGGTGGGCCAGAGGTATTGAATGCGGCTGTTGTGCATAAGAGCTCAGTTCAATTGTTGAGCAAAGTGCTTTGGTATCAAGAATTCTCAGTATACCTGGTAGATGGTAATAGCTGGTGAATTGTATATTATGTAATACTCCTTCGGGTATGACGTCATAAAACGGTTTTATGACGTCATTGTGTGTACATTGCATTAGTCTTAATATTTCGTAAAGTACTATTTACATTTAAACCTCTACATATTCCTACAACATAATACACACACTCACACATACTTCCACTGTATTAGATTCTACTTTGGTACTTTTGGAATGTTAGTGCACTCTACATATTCTAGAGCCAGGAGCACAACTTTACCTATAAAAGTAAACCTCTAGCGTGGACAGTCACCATTTTGTATAGAATTCGAAAGTTTTTGTTATTTATAGTCCTTTGTTGTCATAAACATGAAATTGCATCATCTCTACATGTAAACCTAGTAACATTATGCTTGAAAGTCCCTAAAGGGCTAAACACAAGTGTATCATAGCAAAACATTTTTAATATTCTTTTTTGGTAAAGGCTACTCTGTAAGGAAGTAATAGCAATTAAAACGTAATATTCTGAATCATAACTAATATTATAAATGCAAATGTGAGTTTATTTGTTATGCTTTCACGCCTTAACTACTCAACCGATTATTTTGAAATTTCGCAATCACGTTGTCAGGGGTACAGAAAAGAACATAGGGAGACTTTTTTCAGGATGAATGGTATTTCGTCCAGGAAAAAGTCTCTCCTATCTGTTACTAATCCAACCTACATATACGCGAGGAAAGCTGCGAGAAAAATCAAGTGAATTATGGTTTGCTACGCGCTAGTACAAAGTTATGATAATACTATTGTTTGAGTTGCCAAAAACCGAATCTTTTCCATATTTTTTGGTAAAGACAACTCTCGCAATAAGGTTAAAACCTTGTATCGCGGGAGACTGTACAAACATACTATGTATTAACGGACTTAAAGTACACCCAGACTCGGAGCAATCACTTGTGGATCACACATTTCGTCCTGTATGGGACTCGAACTAACAACTTTCAATACGATGCCAGTGGCGAGGTGTCTATTTGCTCACTGCAACGTTGGTTTTAGGTAATAAGTTTACTGTGGTGACAACCGATAATGTTATAGGTTTGATTACAGTTCAGGTAGGCAGTATACATATTAAGAAACAGCACAAAGTGTAGTAACCTTTTTGGTAGGCTATATTTATTCAGACTATAAAATACCCACCATAATGTTACATATAAGATTTAACTATACAAGGGTTTGGTATATACTGTAATGTTGTTCATTTGTGCTTAGGAATAAATAAATCATGGTACCACGAGGCAGTATAACAGAGTATATAGTAAAAGCTACGCTTATCTTTCTGTGGAGGCCACCTTTACTTTTATGTCCAAACTTGTCCCCACGTAAGTAGGAATGTAGCTGACAACGCATTCTATAACATTTTTATTTGATTATTTTGTATTTCCCCAATAAGCCAACTACTTCAAAAAATTTAAGCCATCTATTTCGGACCCTAATATAATATTTTACGATTTACGTAGAAACAGAATAAATATCCCCCATTTCTATGAAATTGGCGGGACATATTTTGGAATACCTATCCGGATATACTTTGCCCGCGTCCTTTGAATGTTATTTCCGGTGCACCGGACGCGGAAATATGACTTCTATTTTCAAATAAGTCAGTTTTCGCTGTACATTTGACAAGCTTCTATAGCAATTCTATGACAAGTTGGCTTGTATGTTTTTTGTTACTCTTTCACGCCTTATCTTTTAGATAGACAGTGGTGCTTTTTTTTAAATTTGCATTCATATTTGCAGTGGTATAAAATGGATATAGTACCCTATGTCCTTTTCTGTACAACAAGTACTTTTTTGGATGAAAGGTTTCAGAAAAATACTGTTTTCGAGGGATATAATTTTCCGCCGTGGGTAAAATCTAGATAATTATACAAATTAATTAAAACGTTAAAGTAGATAAAAACGACCTCAGTTGAGGATCATAAACGCAATTCTATTCCTGGGCAGGATAAAGTGTTATTATAGTATTAAATTCGTCTGTTAGAAATTCTTCGTAACGTCTTTTTTTTGTTGTATGCTTATTATGTTAATTAAAAAAATAGACGGATGTCCTTGTCTTTTCCCTGGACGAGCAAAATGTTATTGGATTTAAGTTAATTTTTTTAATACCAGCGCTGTTTCTGTACGGTAGTATTAGGCTTGCCCTGTATTACATGGGATCTAGAAACATAGCTGACAAAATCTGGGATATGAGCGTATGCGTGTATGTATGTTCTTTTGCTATTCATTTGTAAGTATTTATAAAATCAGTTTTAATAAAATATGTATTACATAATGTTATCAGCCCTGTAGTAAACTACCACTGCTGAGCACGGTACCTCTTCTCAGTGTGAGAAAAATTTGCCGGTAGTCTACCACGCTGGCCCAGTGCAGGTTTCCAGACTTCCCATATTATGGAGAACATTTTGGAAAGCTCTCAGATACGTAAGTTTTCTCACGATGTCGACGGTCTCCCACTAGGCTATCGCTGTTCTACATAATACAATATTTATTGCACTATAATATGCCTTTGACCACTCACCTACTAAATACAGTTTTTAATCAAAACACCCATTTAGTGACGGCAAAATATTTACAACATGGAAAATGACATTATCATACACTTTTAAGGTTTCAAAACTGGCTGCACGAACTCGACGGGGCATCCGGTATTCGTAATAGTCTCTTAAGTATTTATTATAAAATACGGCCTGGGCCGCTTGACATTATAAAGCCTTAAACCGTAACACTTGGCCCGGTTTGCTAGTTACTTGGTATGGTACAAGTAGAGAACGGTAGAGAGCGCCTCACGATTCGGTATTTTACCATTTTATAGTTGGCTTAGCATCTCTAAGTAATAACAAGCCACAAAAAAATATTGTTAGGCTTCTTCCTTACTAGTTGTTATACCCGTATCCTTTACAAACATTTAAACAATGGACACAAAGAACATCTAGACTAGGAACAGTCATACACATTATTATCCCATGTGGTGATCGAATCCACAATAGTCGGCGCAGTGGCTATAGCGAGGCTATCATTTAAACCACTTTGCCATCGGTGTAGTCAAGTCAGTATTACATCAATCAGTTTATAATAAATTACTGCGTGAAATTAAAATGGCCTTGTTTATGACGTTACAAGCAAGTCAACAATTTTGAGCTATAAATAAAAATTTCAAAGGTGCATTGCAACTTATTAGAGATTTTCCTAAAAAGTGTAAATATTTAAAATCACATAGAAAATAAATACTTAAAAATGGCCAGTAAAAGAAGTAGAGCTCTCATGCGATTTTAAAACAATGGCTGATGGTGATTTGCGATCTGGATTGCAAATTACTATTATTCCATTATTTTTTTATAGCAGCTATAGCATAGGGTAGATCTTTGGACTGCCACACAGATGTCTCTAGTTCCATCCCAAGGCTGCCCTCTGACTTTCACAGTTATGTGCGTATAATAGTTCATTATTGTGCGCTTTAACGGTAAAGAAAAACCATAATATTGCGCAGTGGGCTAGATTGGTAAGCTATGGCATTGTCACACTGAAAACCGTAGCATATCGGGACAGTTTATAAACAGGGCTGATATTATATGTATATTCATTGAATGGGCTCAAGCTATACTAAATGTTTGTCAAAATCAAAAACTGTAAAACATTTTGATGTTTTACAGTATTTGTCTTTGACAAACATTTATCGTGATAGTCTAAGGATTATCTATCTATATTTTATGAATATTCGTATTGAAAGCAATCATGACTATTTACTATATGGAGCATACTCTTATGACTACACCTTAATAAACAACACCTGTACAACACGTGAAGCTATATATGCAAATAATAAAACCACCATTCTCTTATCGCTTGCTCTGCTAAACAAACGTGCAACAGCAGTCAAGATTATATTCGAGATCGCTACTACTTAGGAAAAATAGTGGTTCGGTTACAGAAAGAGCCGATTTCTTTATTCATTTCAACATTTTGAGAAAGAAACTTTGTATAAAGTGGGAACAAATATATCAGGGATGACGACTTCATGAGATTTTTTAGAGCTAACTGATTTTTATGTGAGTAGGAGAGCGTAGTATGATGTCGTTGAATTGCTACCTACGTAGAGGAGTTGAGTTTGATTCCACGTCATGTACTTTTGCCTAGATTATACATACATAGTCTCACGCTTATATTCGAAGGCGTGGGCTGGAGTGTTCTGCACACACATTTCTTCAAGTATGATTTAAGGTCTCACGTAAAGGTGGCGTGCTTATTGCCATTGTCCGGGCTCATTTCTAAACCTCGTATTTTCCTAAGAATTTTTTGAGTGAAAATCCCAGTGCTACCTTAGCTGACTCAGGTATTGAATCTAAGATCTCATGCAACAATCGCATTCGTTACAACGGTAGTCTAGAGCAGCGATTCCTAAAGTGGGTTCCGCGGAACCTAGAGGTTCCGTAGAGAAGTCACCAGAGTTCCGCGAAATTATTTATATTTGGCTGTTGGATAATACCACAATTTTTCAATCAACTTTGCTCCCATTTGTCTCAACGTATCGTTGTGGAACAGGTTTTTCAGCTTATACTTTATACAAATAACAAATTCAAGTCGAGATAGGATGCTTCCACGGATATGCGCATACAATATAAGACATAATACCGAACTATAAAGCAATTATTATAAAACAGTGAAACAATTTCATTCTTCGCAATGAAAGTTAAAGTAAATAATGAAAGCGTTTCACTTACAAAATACTAGCTTATGCGTATGGCGTATGTGCTCGATTGCAATCAAATCATCGTTTACAAGTGAGATTGTGTTCAAACGCGAACCTAACTCCAATAAAAACTCACAAGGAAACTTGTCAGGTTTTGATAAAATTATATGGTTTCAATAGAAGGGACAACGTCACTTTCAAAACTTCTCTTTAACGTTTTTAATTAATCGAATCAAAATCGGCAATTTTATTTGGGCTTGATCATTACATGACACTGATTTCATGATTGACATTACGCATCTAACATTTTCTATGTCTTTCTTTACATAGTAAAAACACTACAAACATAATTATATAACACTAGCATTTGCCCGCGACATCGCTCGCGTATACGTATGTTTGGTAAGGTTATGTTAGTAACAGTACTTTTTTTTAAATAGAATATTCCTCGGTGATAATATTGTAACTTACTAATGGGGAAAAATTATAAATAAATAAATCGGTTAAGTTGTTTTTGAGTTAAATCCCTCCAAACTAACAAACAAAAATTCAAATCTTTCCTCTTTATTATATTAGTATAGATCTATGATACACTTTTATTTTAGAATATAGAGCGCGTTAAAATCTTTTAAATTAATGCCAGGATAGACAGGCATTTAATATGAGCCTTGTATATAAACTGTCCCATAGCAATGGGACAGTTTATATACAACGCTGACACACAACACTGAGAAGGGCAACCCTGCTGGGCATGGGCCTCTTCTCAGTGTGAGAATGGTTAGGCCATTGTCCATTACGCTGGCTAAGTGCAGTTGGCAGACTGCAAGTGGCAGACTTCTCATATCGAAACGAACATATACTTACATCATTATCTATTTCTACTAAAATCTGTGCCAAAATAAAATCAATTTCTAATTGAGATGGCGGTGAGAGGAGAACCAAATTCTGCAGTTAGTATGCCTTGCAACATGCGTTGGTGATTGGGCGTGATATTTGGCACGAGGACCAAGGGATAGGCAGCAGATAGCGCCATTTTAGTATTTCAATATTTAAACAAAAATAAATTGTCGATACTGTAACATGAAGCTATTTCTAAAGCAGCGAGCTTATTTTTACTTCTAGTAATTTCTATAATACACTAGCTATACCTTAGGATCATTAAATATTTCTGGATGAAAGGTATCCTGTGCCTTTTTATGTACCACTGCCAACGTGTATACAAAATTGCATGATGATCGGTAGTTAAGACATGAAAACGTAATAGACAAACAAACTCTACTAATATTATAAATGCGAATGCGCATTTATAATATTAGTAAGGGTATAATAGTAAGGATTCTAAGCTATATCTAACTATCTATGCTTCTTTGACTTTACCAAACATGCGTTTTACTTTTCGGTTTACGTTAAGGTACCCGGGTTTCGTTCATTGTTTAACATATCCTACCATCATACGCATCTAGATTTGTTCTTCCTAATGATAATAATTTATTATAAATTTTGTAGAGCTCATAGTTATACCACGTCTGCAAGCTAAATCCTACAACAGAATAACAATGCCTATTACTCGCACCAACACAGGCGATACGTGCTGCTTTACTCGAAAAATAAAAATGGCACTCACAAACACGTGATGGCAAACAGCTGAAAACTGAAACTTTTCCTTTAACGAAAACCATTTTTGTATTATATCTGAATAAAAAAATTAAATTCACGCTTTTTTCTATATTTTGAGGTACTGGAAATGTAAAATCGTACACTATGAACTATTATCATATTATCTCAGTTGCAGCATGGAGTCTGGAAATGTGCCCGGTGGGCGGCAATAGGCTTGCCTCCTGTTAAGCTGTGTAAACTAATTGTTACGAATACCCATTGCACCCTTACAGGATATTTGCGTATGTTTGATTTAGTACATTATTTTACGCACAGGGACAAAACGGTCAATATCCTCTATCGCGCACACTACTTACTTTTGCCTAAATATGCCAGATTCATTTCTATATCAAAGTGCTATATCTTATACTTGTGGTGATTGGTCGACCTTGGTTTCGTGGGATTCAATAATTTACTTACTACATTTTTATTTAAACAGTTAGATTAAACTACGGACTACAATCATGCCCTGTCTTGATTATTTATGTACATGTAAGTGGATGCCCCTATTTACCATACTACTGCTTTAGAAGCTACCATCAAATTTTATCAAATGCTTGAGTATGTTCAGTAGTAATTCATGGAGAAATGGTTGCAGCACCTTACAGTTATGATTTGTAAACGAAATATTATTGTACACTTGGCGTTTAAAAAGAGTAGCTATGAGTTTCTTGTCCGTTCTTCTCATGAGCTATACACCCTAGCTTTGCTGACCGCGGCAGAAAATGTAAATTCACAGAAAAAATTTACGTGTAACTTTGACATTCATAAGTGTTACCTCGTAACCTAACTTGAATAAATTTATTTTGATTTGATTTGATTTATACCATATTCGTTATTATTAGTGTGTCGAAATAATCCAATACCTTGCACCCAGGAAAATGAATTGTTTCTTGGGAAAATACCTTCAGATTAAAAATTTATTGACAACATCTACTTCGGCAAAACCAAATACTTTTTTAAAAGAATACTAAATCTCGGAGCCCTATAACAGTGCAAATATGTTTCTATTTTTAAGTGCTTGTATTCTTTGTAGCTACAGTGGTGACTATATATACCATATAATCGGCATACAAAAGCTAAACCTCCATAAAAAACCCTGTGAATATTTTATTGTTCGGTACGTAAATCCGAAGTGGCACAATCGATTCGTAGCTATATCTAATATTCACAATCAAAATGCATTTTATAGAAGAGTTTGGCGTCTAAATCGGCGGTACTTAAAAGTTTAATATCACTGCCACTGCGCCGATTGTCGTGGGTTCGAATCCCACACGGGGCTAAAATTTGTGTGATCCACAAATGGTTCTTCTAAGTCTGGATGTCCTTTGTGTCCGTTGTTTGAATGTTTTTAAAGGCCCCCCGATACAGGAATTATTTCTAGTACGGGCGTTGTGCTTTTAAAAAGAAAAATGAAATGTCTGAATAAAAAAAATAGATTTCAACATAATATGCTTTAAGGTAAAATTAAAATTATTCAATAAATTTAAAGAAAAGGCCCGTTTAATTTAAAGAAATTAAAAATTAAACGTAAATGTTTTAGTTCTAAGAAATATACGTATTGAATTATTCCTTGAGAATTATTATTTGAAAACTTAAATATATTTGCTTTTAAAATAATTTGTTTTACACCTACCTTTTTTACTGTTTGTCTATCACTCTTCACTCTTCCAGACACCGTGCTTTTAAGTGTAAGAATTTTCTGACAAAATCTCAGTAACACTTACCTTATCTGGGTATCAAAAGTAAGACCTTATGGACAGTTTCTGTCACTACCAAAAACAATTGATTAAATAACCGGTACAATGCTTAATTGGTTTAATCTTTTGATCATGACCGTAGTATCATCAACAATTGTCCAATTAGAAAATCAAGTCAGTAATCAAAATACCACATTTTCCATCTCATTACAACACATTAGGTCTACCGAAGCACTTGATTGATTAAGGGTTTCCTGGCTAGATTGTGGACCATATAATTATGGGCGATCGATCACCGCCCGGAAACCATGTCGGCTATCTCATGTTCTAGACGTTTGTACTGGAAATTCTAGCCAACAATTTGTTGGAAATGCAATTAAATTTTACATTCAGGCTTGTATAACGTATATAACTAAAGTATATAATAAAGTTCCTTGAACTATAAAAATGCGACTTAGTACATATAAAATCATATATTTAAAAATATGCTACATAATTACGTCTTACAAAAATCTCAGTGTGAAAAGGGTTAGGCCGTAGTCCACTGCGCTGGCCCAGTGCAGGTTGGCAGACTTCACATAGCTGCGAGAACATAATGGGGAAGTCTTAGACATCCAGGTTTCCTCACGATGTTCGCCTTCACCGTTAAAGCGAGCGTTAATTAAGTAATTAATGCGCCCATAACTTTAAAAAGTCAAATCCTTGGGATCGAACTTAAGACTTCGGCGTGGCATTCCAACAGTCTACTACTAAGCTATCGCTGCTCTACCCCACTAATCTCTGCTTACTCCACGGGAAAGAGACGTGAATTTATATATGATATCTAAAAGACAGAATTGATCTTCTGTGAAATCGAATTCAACACCTCTGCGTGGCAGTCCATTTATACTATACACATCCCAGTCGTAGTCATAAATAACAAAACGCCAATACATGCGATATTGCGTCTATACGTTACACATAAAACATGCATATAAATCGGTTATTAGATTGACGCACCGAGTGCAAATGTGCGGGTAAATCCGGTAAAACTGTGCTTCTATTTGATTCGTGTCAATAGTTTTTCGTATTAGGGTACCATCGCTTATACATAATATATTTATAACATACAAATTGACTAATCAACATATTTTACGTTTTACGTTGTGACCTAAATAAATGAATGACTTTTGTCTGCAACATTATTGAGACATATTTTGCAATTGGGAACATTAGTTGCCGTATATATGAAAGAAAGAAATAAACATTTATTGGTCCAGACAGTGTGACACAATAATAAAAAAAACACAAACTAAGCAAAGTATACGATAAGGACTTATCAACTTATCTAAGCTTAATAAAATTAATTTAAAAAGAAAACATATAAAAGTATCAATTAAAATAAAATAAGGTAATTTATATGTTCCACAGTCGTTGCAAAAGTTTCAGTTCAGCATTCGCTAGACCAGAGGCTGACGCTGGTTTTCAACTGGACCTCTAAAGTAAATATAAATAGAACATTTAATGCCTTTGCCATCGCGTCGCTCCTATTCGGCGCCTTAAATAATGTGCCCACGCTCATCTGAAACATGTTTCAGACCTTGCAGCCGAAGCCTTCACCAGAAGCTGGCTTAGCTCTCGGTGCACGTCGCACGAGGCCCTGTTGACTTATAGTCGCGTTCAAGCTGAATTCTAATAACATCGCGAAGTAAGTGTTGGCTGACCTTTGCGTGGAAAATCCTTTATGTGTTTTATTCCGTTCAATGTTGAGGTTTAGGAAGATTACCAGACCTTATGCTGTACTATGAGTAGTCTTTTGTTCTACTTTTTAAATACAATATGGTGGTAAACCAGCATACGATCCGTCTGATGATAAGTGATTATTGTAGGCTTAAATCGCTTGCAGTACTTGTTGTAATCGCTTGCAGTACTTGGAATATCCCAGGTCTCTGAACTCAAGGCAAAGGATTTAGATATGGGATGAAAGGAAAGGAATAGGAGAGACAGTCATCGATATAGATTTTTAATGACGCCTTTTTTATGACGTATATCATATTGAGTTGACCTCTATATCCTGGACAATTAAACAAATAATGTGAAAGTAGAACACAAAGTACAACCAGTCTTGGAACAACTATTAGTGTATTATTTGATATACGCAGTAGCTTTTTTAGCAGTACCTAACTTGATCAGAAGAAATATTTTTATAACGCTAGTTGTGCTCCTTGCCTTAGGTCTTAGGCAATTCTACGCAAGGAACAACCCAAATTTTGTCAACTACTAGTGATTTGAACCCAGTAATTCTAGCACAATTGTAGTGACGAAAGAACTGATTTAAGTGGCTTTTTAGAAGTAGAACGAAAGAACTGATTTAAGTGGCTACCACGTACCGGCAAGTGGTAGCCACTTAAATCAGTTCTTTCGTTCTACTTCTAAAAAGGCATGAATCGTGCATACATCAACGCCTGCTAAAATAATGATAGCAATATGCAACACATAACACAAACACACCACAACACAGAACACCGTTTAACATCAAAACATTAAGGCTTGTTTCACACGTACCACAACCACACTACAACCACAATGGGCGCAATTTTGTATTGAAAATAAATAGAAGAATTTACACGGACCGCATTTTGCCGTCATTATCGACCACATGGGTGATACCCACCACATCGTAACCACAACGCAACTACCAGGGACACCGCGAAGTAGCGTCCGACCACATCGCAGACACAACGCTGCGCCGACGCACCGATACTGCGCTCGACAGTGAAAATCTGTGTCAAACCGTCTGTCTGCACTCGTGAGCGTAATTGCGTCGTCGCAACCACATCGCAACTACTAACGACAACTCAACCACATACACATTTTGTAGGAATCACAACGCGACTGCAAAAAGCTGCAGCGACATTATTCACACGTAACCACTGCTTGCTCACCTTTTGTCACGTCGATGTGGTGTGGTTGTGGTACGTGTGAATGAAGCCTTAATTACGAATGCAATATTCATGATAAGCTACGCATCGATAGAAGAGAAGTGAATTGGACCAATATGGCGTCATCGTATCTTATGATAAAAGATACTCAAATATCGGCAAATAGTCAACTAATGGCGATATACATAACAAATTGCCCAAAAATCTATCAAAAAGAGTAATGGTGTGTACCGTTACAAAATACGCCTTTGGGTTAATTTAAAAGACGTAGCGATCATCACTAAATGTATGTATATTTTAAATGTCTTACGGTCAGATAAAACGAATAAATCGAATCTTTGCAAATGTCCTAACAGGACTGCAAAGGGCCAGATTTTTGATATCTAAGATAGATTTCGCAATCATACTTTAGTGACGGCTTTTCCTAACACCATTTTAATCGTTGAAAGCACTATCAGGATTGCTCGCTGATTCAAAGAGAGGAGGAGAGAGCATGATGTTGCCGGCAAAAGATTTTTTCCTATAGGTTTAATCATTATTTCTGGAAGCACTCATTGCATGCGCGAAAACAAGAGAGCACGATACAGAACGCAGAACGTAGCAAGCAGTACATTACCGAGCTTTATCTAGTTAACAATACTATAAAAAGTGGTACCGGTCTAGATCCCATAGGTAAAGTTTTATGCTGATTCGTATTATGTCAACTACTACCCAAACAACTAGAGCATTGCGCCCGTCTTTTACTGAGGTATTGGCCAGATCTGTTTTATCAGCTATGTAGGTCCGAAATATTAGTTGGCAAGCTTAATATCTTTCACCAACATATAGAATATATATACATACGTTCTACAAATAGATTAAATAGAACTTTGCAGTAGCCAAAAATCGTGACCAAGTTTCTCACATTTTATAGTTGCTAACGTTTATTCTAGTGGACCTTCGACACATATCAATCAATCAAACAACCTGAATCAGTCCAGTGCTAACGTTATAAAGCGGCGTTGCTTTACATATCCAACATCCCTATTTGGACCCGGTCTTCCATAATAATAATGTTTATTTATTTCTCCACAAAGTATTATGACATACAAACATTATACTCTTACATACACCTTTGTGGGAGACTCTTTGCCTCATATTCTAAACTATGAAGCCACTAAAATAAAATCTTTTTGCATTTAAATTCAGTAAGAGGATACATTTTATAATCTTTATTGACCTTACAATGGATGTGCCTTTCAAATATTCACCAATTATAATAATTTTCAAAGGCTTTACTACATGGTTAATCGGACCAGGTCTCCATTTATCCGAGGCCAGCGATGGCAATAAACTGCTTTTTTCCAAAACGGTATATCCCTAACCTCTCACGATGGGCTTAATGATGCCTATCTTTTCGGGTTTAAGTAAAAATTATTCAAATGGTACATTTAGTACAACATTACGTTCCTTTTCTTCTTGTATTACCAAATATGTGATAGCATGTGGTATTTAGATGTTATTAAAAAAGAAAACTAGCTAATACATTTATTAAAAATACTGCTCTCTATTATCATTTTAATGTTATAAATGTGGCAGTTTGGGACGATGTTTGGATGTTTGTTGTTTGGTTACATGTTCACATTTCAATGTTAGTGAAGGAAGTTCCTCGTGATACAGGGAATTAAATAAATATAATAAATTTAATTAATAATACATTTCGCCAGTTATGGTAGTAGGTCGCTCAAGGTACCGCTGGAAAGATGAACTAGCTAAAGACCTGAAAGAGATGAATGTGCTCGATTGGTCTGGCTTGGCACAAAATAAGAATGAAAGAATGGCGCACTTTAATGTCGGAGGCCAAGATCCATTGTGGACTAAGATTTGGATTGCTGAGCTAGCGAAATAATTAAGTAAGTAAGTTATGGTCGTAAGTCTCACGTAATATACCAGAAAAACCTAGTAACGCCCGACCCGGGCATTGAATCCGAAACTTAACGTACAGCTATCGCGTTCAACACTGATGCACTGAGGCATTCTTAAACAAATTAATATATAACCCTATTTCTTGCAAGTGTTAAAATCAATACAAAGTTTTTTTTGAAACAACTCCCTCTCTAGGAATAATTTCTGTATCGCGGGGGACTTTACTAACATTCAAACAACGGACACATAGAACAGCCAGACTCGGCACAACCATTTGTGGATCACACAAATTTTTCTCCCATGTGGGATTCAAACCCACAACACAGTGGTGCAGTGGCACTGGCAAGGCAACCACTTAAACTACTACCCCATCCGTGCAGGCAAAATGTTTCTATGCATAGAAACATTTCCAAAAGGGTCTCCTTTTCTATAAATCGCTGTTTTGAAAACGCTTACCGCTTATAACTTAAAAGTGTAACACAGAAAAAAGTTTATTGTGTTATCGATGCGGCGTTAAATCAAAATATGTTACAAGTTATATCGTCCAGTCCGCGGCGCGGTCTACCCTTAACTATTTAGTTCTATTTTCTATTTGCACTACAAATGTACGGTGATATAGGATGCATGGATTTATGTTGAAAATGAAATCTTCTGATGTATTCGGTGTTGGGATTAATGTTCAATATGAAATGTATTGATGTATGTTTATGTAGATATGATGTAAAGGTTGGTATTTTTTTAAATTTGGATACTATTTCGTACTCCTTGTCTTAAAATATTCAACCTGTATAAAAAGTATACGTCCAAAATCGATTATTAAAGACTTCTTTAAAAAATCCATGGAGGCAGTCGCTAACTAACGTTTAGCATTGATGTCACTGCTAAAGTTAGCAAATTCTAACATGGTGATCGAATCCAGAGCATCACGTAATAGGAATTCGATCTTAAAATTATATTACAAATGCAAAATGCAATTGCCAATATGACTGTCTGGATAGATTCTATTCTATCCGCACATTACATTTGCACAATTGATCAATTTTCTTATTTCCAGCTTTTGTAACTTGTTGTTTAACAAATTGCTAATGCTAGTAGTAGCAATAATAGTAGTATTTGTACTGAGTCTAATAATTACTTTATTTGACATGTCTTTTAGTGTGCGTTCACACATTTGTTGCAAGTCACAGGTCTTGAAGTTTGACTTATGATAACGCGTGTGTTTATATCAAATATTTTCTACCAAAACAACAAACATTTTGTCCAGTTTTTAAATTTCATAGAGAACTTCTCGTACTTGGCATAATTGCTGTGTCGCGGACTTACAACAGACGCAAAGGATGCCAATACCCGTTTAGAATCTAACCTATACAGCGCAGTGGCAGAAGCGAGGCTATCACTTAAATCGCTACACTATCCTTATCAGTGCAATCAAATCGTATGGCATGTTCACTTAAGCATTTCACATAAGTGTGGACGTTGGATTTGTCACAGTCCGATGCTCTATTACGATTTTGGTCAATATAATTTTCAGGCCAATGATATCATGGGACAACGCTTTGCACTTTTGAAATCATGAAACAGAGTTACCGTTGCTACCGTTTTATACATATTCGAAGTTATACAAGTTTGAGTCTATGTGTGTCTATGTCTGATGTTATGTAGAACGCAATTAAAATCCTAACTTAATATTATAAATGCGAATGTAAGTTTGCTTGTTTGTTTGTGACGCTTTCACGCTCGACTCGACCGATCATCATATCATTTTGCATACACGTTGTCTGGGAAAAATAAAAGGAAATAGGGTATCTTTCATCCAGAAAAGAGTACTGTGTCCAAAGAACAGAAAATTGACATAACCTACACTTACGTGAGCAATGCCGCGGGCATAATCTAGTTCCTTTAATAATAATAACTAATATTCAAATCAAATACAATATATATATTCAAAATGTTCAACGTGTTCGAATAGGAATAACAATATGGTTTAATTTTAAGTTGTAACAGCTAAATTTCAATAACGATAATTCTTATAATAATAAAAGTTTAATTATTTTTATAACAACATTTAAATTGAGTGATTAAATAAAAAACATAAATGTAACAAAATGTCATTATTACCATTGATAGAAATTTTAAGTTTAACTAAACAATTAATCAACTTAATAATAATTATAATTTTACAAAATTATTAGAACAGCAATTTATAGCTTTTCACAAAGTATATATTATGGCATAATATATCATACACACTTTAATTCTTACTCAAATTGGTCACAAAATCCAATCTACGCCTACGGCTGCTCAGACAATGAAATAAAACAATCATAAAAATATTATGGTCACAATATTTCAACAACACTAGACAAGTTTTATTATTTTCTTGTTAGAACAAATCCAATAATGTTTTATAAATCATAAAACCGAATGCTCATATACATGCTTAAAGCTGAGAACTTTGTCTCATTCGAACGTTTATTATACAACGGTTTACTAAAAATGCGATATCCGTGATACTACATTGCAAAATACAAATCGAAAATTCACAATATGCGTTTTGTTCAGCATATCTCAGAGAAAAGCTTGTGATTCCAGGCAAAATCGCTAAGTGGTTAAGCTAGATTCCCTGGTAGGATTTCAGATTGCGTGGAGCTACGCAACATTTCAATAGATGGAAACCAGTATGAGCTTTTTACTCAAGCCGGATATCAACAAGCGATTTTAGGCACGGCACTTGGATTTTACGCTTCAGACATGGAGGCAACCAGGCAGCCATTTTAGGTTTAAATATTTTAGTATTTATGTTATATGTTTTGTTTATTATGATAGATGAGCCAGCGGCCCATCTGATGATAAGTGGTGACTACCGCTCACGGACTTTGATTCATGTAATCACAGAGGCAATCCTGACTAATATTAAAAATATGTATGTGAGTTTGTTTGTTTTTTACGCTTTCACGCTTTCACTTCTTGACCAATCATCATGAAACGTCGCATAGAAATTGTCAGGGGAACAGAGAAGAACATATCCTTTCTCTGTTCCCCTGACAATATCTAAGATACCCATGGGTACCTTCCACCCAGAAAAAAGTACTGTTACTTACCAGACCTAAGCAACATTTAAATCAAAATCTAGTTAGGCCATATCTAGGACAGACGGTCACCTCGCCGATGCTACTGTGTAGAGAGTTCTAGGCTGAAGTCCCAAACGAAGTTATTACGTGTAAGATACACAAATTATTGTTCTGAGCCCGGATGCTTTTTGTGTTCATTAATTTTATGTTTATAAAATGCCCGAAGCACAGGGCTTAATGCTTGATGCATGAGTAAGCCTTAAAAAAATCAAAGAAATATAAACTGTAAAGGCAACAATAGGCATTAACTTAGCATACGTTATGCAGCTAAAGCAAGGGACAAAGTCCGTTGAGACCATATTGACTCCTCAAGGAGGCTGGAAACCTTACTAATTACTACAATACGAGGATCTTTTGCTGAAATCTTCTATACCACAGGTACTTACCTATATAAGGTGATTTCACTGCGCTCTACAGGACGTAGTAAAATCTTCTGACTAGACAAGTCACATAGTTTTAAAGTAATCACAGTGTAAGATGTGTATATTACAAATAATAAATTAAATGCAGATGATCCAAATGAACTATGTGCCTTAAAGCTGTGTTTTATAAAGTCACAGGTAAGTACGAAACTTGATGAATTGTGACAAGCCTCGAACTACTTACAATTATTATAATTACTCTCAGATCACTTTGACTTCCAAAAACTTTTTACTTCAGTAGTACATGAGTGAATGGAGAAGTTGGATGTGGCGTACGTACTTCGCCACTTCACTCCGTTACGAAATTCGTATTGTCGAACTTGGACCAAAATCGCTTTTTCATAAATCGCCTACGCTTTTGCATCTTGGTCCACACGACAATACGGGTCTCGCAGCGGTGTACCCCCCGCGCCCGCGCAGGCATCGACCTCTGCGCTGTCCGCCAGTCGCCTACACACCACGATCAGCTGTCTTAGCTTTCGCGCGCGCGTTTATAATATTCATCTGCTTCATTCCATAAATACTATATTTAGCTATTGTATAATATAATTGTAATAAATCTTTCTAATCACTTCTAAAATAATATTCTTCATTTCTTCCGCTTTCGATCTTCTTTCTACCTATCATCTACGATCTATCAATAAATACCTTTTCTGGATGGTAAGGGACGTGTACAGGAGTACAGCAGCCATACCACATTGGTGACCCTCAAGTGTTGTGGAATACGTAACGCCCTTGGACGACCTCCGCGGAAAGTTCGAGAGCGCGCAGGTAAAACGAGGAATTTGGTGTGTGGTACAAGTGCTGGGCGGTGAGTAAATTTTCCATACTTTGTCGAAGATGTCAACCTCGGGTGCTAATGATAATTTTGTGGATGCTCAGCCCGCTGTGGGATCTGAAGTATTAAGAGTTGGTGTTAGGGTTCCGCCATTCTGGCCAGAAGAACCAGCCTTGTGGTTTGCACAAGTAGAGAGTCAGTTCGTTCTTTCTAAGATAACAACGGATGAGACAAAATTCTGTTATGTGGTTGCTCAACTAGATCACCAATACGCTGCCGAGGTGAAAGACATAATAACGAACCCACCCTCAAATGACAAATATAACAAGCTTAAAACAGAACTCATTAAACGGCTTTCAGCGTCACAGGAAAAGCGCGTAAAGCAGCTGCTGATGCACGAAGAGCTTGGTGACAGGAAGCCCTCGCAGTTCCTTCGCCATCTGCAAAGCCTTGCTGGTCCATCTGTGCCCAAAGATTTCCTGATCACCATCTGGTCAAGCCGACTGCCTGCCAACATCCAGACGGTAATTGCAACACAGGTAGATTTACCATTAGACAAGTTATCTGATTTAGCAGACAAGGTGCATGAGATAGCTCCTACAACTGCTCAAGTGGCAAGTACTTCAAAGACAGAGGCTGCTGCATCATCATCATCATTAAACGATGATCTAGTAAGGCAAGTATATGAACTTACTAAGCAAGTAGCCAAGCTAGCGGACCAGGTGGCCAGCGGTGGACGATCGCGCTCGCAGCACAGAAATAAACGAAACGACGACTACAATCATCGCTCACGCTCACGCCCACGCTTTAAGCAACCACCTGCAAACTGCCCTCTCTGTTTTTATCACTTCAACTACGGAGCCCAAGCTAAGAACTGTAAAGAACCTTGCACATTTTCGTCGTCATCGGGAAACAGCCAGGGCGGTCGCAAGTAGCGGCCAACGACTGCCCTTCTCCCCCAAAAGGCCGTCTCTTCGTGACCGATCGCGCCTCGAGTATGCAGTTCTTGGTGGACACTGGTTCTGACTTGTGCGTTTTCCCGCGGTTGGCTGTTAAAACACCCTGTACTAAGTCAAAGTTTACCTTGACAGCTGCAAACAACTCCGTCATATACACCTACGGCCTGACACAACTGCAACTGGACTTGGGTCTGCGACGATCTTTTCCTTGGAGCTTCACTATCGCCGACGTATCTAAGCCTATAATTGGTATAGACTTTCTTAGCTTCTATGGTCTACTTGTGGACTGCAAAAATCAACGTCTCGTGGACAGCGTTACTTCACTCTTCGTCAATGCTCTTCATTCTAGATTACCTGATGACACTGCATCAATCAAGGCTGTGGCAGGTGAATCAGAACTTCACGAGCTGTTACGAGAGTTCCCGGAAATAACCAGACCTGCAGGTATACCTTCTACTCCTAAACACAGTACTCTACACCATATCAGGACAACACCTGGCCCTCCCGTCTCTTGTAAACCTCGACGACTCGATCCTGTCCGACTCCAGGTTGCAAAGAAGGAGTTCGAGAACATGGTAGCAAGTGGTGTAGCTAGGCGCTCTGAAAGCCCGTGGTCTTCTGCTTTGCATCTAGTAAGGAAGAAAGACGATGGATGGAGACCCTGCGGAGATTACCGTTCACTCAACGCCAGAACTATACCTGATAGGTACCCTATTCGCCACATTCAAGATTTTGCGCAACAGCTTTCAGGGTGTACCATTTTCTCAACGGTAGACCTCGTTAAAGCCTACCATCAAATTAAGGTGAACCCTGACGATGTACCGAAGACAGCTGTTACTACACCTTTTGGACTTTTTGAATTTGAGTTTATGACCTTCGGCCTTCGGAATGCCGCTCAATCTTTTCAGAGGTTCATCGACGAGGTACTCTTGGGTCTGGACTTCTGTTATGGATATATTGACGACATATTAATATCATCCCCCACGCCTGAAATTCATAAAGAGCAACTACGTAAGCTGTTCGAACGTCTAAAGCAGTACGGTGTCCTGATTAATACTTCCAAGTGCGTGCTGGGTAAAGCGGAGGTAAACTTCTATAACTATAACGTTTCAGCAAGGGGTTCTCGTCCGCTGGAATCTAAAGTTGAGGCTGTGCAGAACTACCCTCCTCCTAAGACGGTTAAAGAACTCCGACGCTTTCTAGGAATGTTGAATTTTTATCGTCGCTTCATCCCGAACGCAGCAAAAATTCAAGCACCTTTGAACGCAGTACTGTCCGGCCCTATGGTAAAAGGTTCGCATCCCATAGATTTGACTCCAGAGTTGATGCGCGCGTTTGAAGATTGCAAGTCATCACTTTCACGGGCAACACTCCTTGCTCATCCTGATGCTTCAGCAGAGATCGCAATTGTCACAGATGCTTCCGATACCTCCATGGGCGCAGTGTTACAGCAACGTCAGAAAAACTCTACAGACTGGGAACCACTAGGATTCTTCTCACATAAGCTGACTAATTCTCAGATTAAGTATAGTCCTTATGACCGTGAGTTGCTCGCCGTGTATGAAGCTGTGAAGTATTTTAGGCACATGGTTGAAGCAAGAAATTTTACGATCTTTACAGATCACAAGCCGCTTACGTTCGCCTTCTCACGCTGCAAGGAAAAATGTTCGCCGCGTCAATTTCGACACCTAGACTTTATATCCCAGTTTACGACAGATATCAAGTTCATACCTGGCAAGCAGAATGTTGTTGCAGATGCTCTTTCTCGTGTGGACGAGATTACAGGAATCGACTATCAAGCCCTCGCACGATTTCAGGATAAAGATCCTGAACTGCAGAACTTGTTAATCAATGGTTGCAGCCTCAAACTCCAGAAGGTAAAACCTATGGATAGCCACATGCCTATCTTCTGTGACATAAGTGCAGAGCGGGCTCGCCCGTACATTACTCCACAGCTTCGCAGGCAAGTCTTCGATATGATGCACACATTACATCATCCCGGAACTGCAGCTACAGTGCGACTGGTCACTCAAAGATTTGTGTGGCCGGGGATTCGTCGAGATTGTAGAGAGTGGTCTAGGCAATGTATACATTGCCAACAAAGCAAAGTTACCCGTCACACTAAATCTCCACTTTCCTCTTTCCTTACCCCTTCCGCGAGGTTCTCCCATATTCACCTAGACCTCGTGGGCCCCTTACCGCTGTCTTCTGATTACAGATTTTGCCTCACTATCATTGACCGCTTTACAAGGTGGCCTGAGGTGGTGCCACTCAAAGACATCTCAGCCGAGACCTGCGCTGCAGCCTTGGTGTCCACCTGGATCTCCAGATTTGGCTGCCCTGCTCGCGTCACCACAGATCGCGGCCGCCAATTCGAGAGCCAGCTTTTCAAATCACTTGCCTCGATGATTGGTGCTCGTCACTTCCGCACGACTGCCTATCACCCCGCAGCCAACGGCATCGTGGAACGTCTCCATCGGCAACTGAAGGCAGCCATCATGTGCCACGCTACCTCGCAGTGGACTGAAGCTCTTCCGCTGGTGCTTCTAGGCATGCGTAGTGCCTGGAAAGACGATCTGCAGACGTCGGCAGCCGAGCTTGTCTACGGGGAACCTCTACAGTTACCTGGACAGTTTCTTTCTCCACGAGATGACTGCACCTCAGATGACATCACGCAATACCTAACCCGCCTCCGAGCTCATGTCCAGAGACTTGCACCTAAGCCTACTTCTTGGCACACTTCTTCGCCATTCTACTTTCCACGCGACCTACAGAACTCTTCTCATGTTTTCTTGCGACTAGATCGCGTACGTAGTTCTCTAGAACCCCCATATGCTGGCCCTTATCGTGTCCTTGACAGAAAACCAAAGTTCTTCACCATAGAGATCAAGAGCAAGAAGACCAACGTCAGCGTCGATAGACTCAAACCGGCGTATATGGCAAAAGAAGCTAGAGCATCTGACACGCTGCCAATGAGGAACGACGTACAGCCAGCTCCTGCTCCAGAACCACCTTCTGAAGAGAAAAGGACCCGAAGTGGCAGAAGAGTGCGGTTTCCGGATTTCTATCGACCGTAGTAACGGTCTGGCCGGGGGGAATATGTGGCGTACGTACTTCGCCACTTCACTCCGTTACGAAATTCGTATTGTCGAACTTGGACCAAAATCGCTTTTTCATAAATCGCCTACGCTTTTGTACGTGTACAGGAGTACAGCAGCCATACCACATTGGACATATTGGAACAGCTTTCAACTGCGTTCTAAAGACTGATTGCTGACTTCAAATTACAAATATCTTCAAAAGTTTTGTGTTAATGACGAACTGAAATCGATATTGTAATTATAATGTCCTCTAGATCGAATTTCAGTCACAGCAGCTAATCTTAACAGAGACAAGCAATCCAGACATGAAATATTGTAGGATGATTATACAAATGTATACGCTTACACAAGTCCACTCTCCATTCTTTCATGCCCATATTGCGATGGCATGACGATGCAACACGACCTCAGAGAGATCAGGCGCAGGAATAACAAATTTTAATTGCTAAGGTAAAGGAATCAAACATAGCCAACTTCTTAAGGATTTCTTGACAGAAAATCCCAATTACTTATTATTTCACCTGATCTTAGATTCACACAACAGACCACATGAATAGGATAGCAGAAGCTATGTCAAGAACGAAAGCGCAAGAGAAACAGTTAGTCGTTTGAATGGAAGAGTTTTTCGTGGTCTATTATTTGGTAACGGTACAATTAAGCTGGCTTGCCAAAGAATGTACCATCTCCTTACGAGGTATTGTCGTAAGAGTAACACTGTGACTGAGTTTTGGTCAGTAAGGAAGAGTTCCACAGATTCACATAACCACCCGTCGGCTAGACCCGTAATCAAACCTGGGACATCAGGATAGCATGCAAACATTAGCGCAAAAATATGCTAAGGGGCCAACAGACAAACCTAACAATTCTAATCCTACTAATCGACTAAACTAAATTGCTTCTAATTGAGTTCAATACCTTTATTAGTACATTCTATTAAATTAAGGCACATTATGGTGTAAAGCGGTCACACAGAATAATTATGTGGTTTAAGTTAGAACGACACTAAGCCTAAATACTATCTATGTTCTTGCAAAGAAAATTGCACTTTGTTGCTCTTATTTTAAAGTTTATTTTAGCAGAGTTTTATCACGTCCGCCTCTCGTGGATGTAGTGTAGGTTTAAGGAACAAATCTCCATACAAAGTTACGAGCGTTGACGTTCCCAACAGTACGTGACCTATGTGGATATGGCTCTAGCTTTAATCTTTTCAATTCCGTAAGCCGAGACTAATTATGTGCATATAGCAGAATGCTTCGGGTCTGAGTGATAAAACAATGAAGCAGAATAGATAAAAGATTACCGCATGCATCTCTGGGAAAGAAAGCGAATTTATCCAGTATAAGGACTTAATAAGTTAGATAGATAAAACGCATGTGATATTCTACCAACCTGCACTAGTTTAGCGTAGTGATCTATGGCTTAAGAAGCCCACTGGGAAGAGGCCCGTGCCCGGCAGTGGGACAGTTTAATAAAGAGCTGGTATTATCATACTAAAGAAACATCTCATAAACTCGATTAGTATATTTCCGAAGAATTAGGCATATGCCTGTTAATGTTCATTCAACATGTTAACTATTTTGTACATATTTATGCATATATATGCATAAGTATATACAAAATAGTTAACATGTTCTCAAAAATGTATAAAGCCTTCCAATTCACACAACTAGAGAGCTAAACTGGGACCTAACTCTCCTCACACTATGGCCAACAGCAGTACAGTTAACAAACATGTTTGTTATCATATTACTATTAGAATCAGGACACAATACGCTCTCTCAATAAACTTGACCACTTTCAAAAATATAAACTGCAACTCATCTCAGTATTCAACTTGTGCGATTAAACTTATCCCGCATTCGTTGCCCTCGGCGTGCAATATAAGTTACGGAGCAATACGACCACTAGTAAGCCAGTTGGGACAATATGCCTGCGGTCTAGTTGCTGCAGCTATTGCATATTATTGTCCACGGTCGGCTCAAGGGTTAATTGTTAGATTATGAATGTAGATTTCGAATGTTCTGGCGTGATAATCTTGTGTAATAGTTAGACTGCTAGAGATTGTCGTCAAGTCCTTTGCTTTTACTGAGTTGATCTAAATATGAATACGGCACACAATCTAAGGCGGTCGATGAAGTTAAGCAATGATATTGAGTACAAGAATTGGATGGATGACAAATTAATGATGTGATTTACTCAGAGGTGATAAACTTGTGTAACTATCGAACGGCAAACGATTTTTATAAACATAGCCGGTAAAATGTCGGTACTCTAACTCTTCAGTTGAACTCTTTATGAAATAAATCGCTTAATTATTGTCAAATCGTATTAGTACTAGCGTAAAAGAAGTGCGACTAACAAACACTTCTGTCATTTTTATATAAAGTTGCGTTTTGTTAGTATAATAATAAAGTTAATTATTATAATACCTAGTATCTATAGGCCAAAGTTTAAATTCAAAGTAAATAATAAGTCAAAATATATACAATTTGTTAAATTTTGAGTATTTAATACTAACCCTACCACATTATTTGTTATTTAATAAGCCTAGGTTTACACATTTTTACATGCTAAGCACCACCATTACGTTATAATAAAACACAAGTGCTTCAGAGAATTTGTCAAAATTATACGCCAGTCAATTTCACGAAATCACAAATAAAAGCAGTAAGAAGTCCTTAATATTTCACCGTTTAAAGGGTCATCAATCCTTTTTATGCCCTTACCGTGCTATCATTACCGTAAGGTGACCATCTCATTCGTTGTTAGAGATACTGTTATCTTTTTTGGTATACTTTCGGATGATTTATTGACATCAATTATAGTTATTTATTGATTTGATATTTCATTTTATTTGTCTTATGTAATGGACGATAAAATTTATTTAATGTCCCAAATTATGGTGTTATAACGATTTATTGGTTATAGATTCGGAAAGAAAGATTTATTTCCTTTTGATGGTCTATTTATGCAAGTGGAATGTCGATCATGAGAATAGTAAATGGTTCTTCTGTTAAAATAATATAATTGACTAAGTATATAGATGGTGAAGTGAATCGGCAGTTACCTGGTGCTATGGTTTCGAATCCCACATAAGACTAGTATTATTTTGTGTTCGTTAATAATGTGATTGTAAAATCTCCGTGCGTCCCAAGCGTTGGTTTAAGCAAAAAGTTTAGCAGAAGGTATTTGGCAAAGATCAATAAGACTGTCTGGAGTCTGGTGTTAAACATTTTTAATACAAGTGGGGTTAGTTTGACTTTGCAGGACACACTCTTCTTAAGATGCGGTTACGTATCGGGTAGATATGTTGTAATGTATCGTGGTATGTTGGCGTTATAAATGTGTTTCTTTATGCGAGTACTTATCTTTCTTTAAGTTCAACGTAGTAGAAACGTGCGCCCTAAAATATGGCTATTCGTAAGCAGCAGCTGAACTGCAGAACTATCTTAGTCGTATTAAAGATTTATTGAACATTCCAAACAATATCAAGCTATTTTTTCGTCGATATTCTAGGCACCTTAAGAAGATATTATGCTGTGACAAGTGAAGACAAAAGGTACTTTTAAAATTAGAAAATTGCATACCGCCTTACAATAATAAGTGTCTTCGCAGCTTATAGGCTCTGGCGTGGATAACTCCATTAAGTTTGATTGAGTAAGCAATATCATTATATTGCTTTGCAGATATGTTAGTTAATATAATTTGTGCAAAGCGAATCGTTGTTATTAAAGATTTAGTTTTGAATAGGCTACGGCTTAGTTCGAACGTCTTTACAAATGTTTTGAATGCAACAGTGTGATTGTTTGTCGATGAAAAGACACGATTTTAATTATTGAATTGAGTAATGAGGTGTTTTATAAGTTTTAAGTTTAAGTCTGTTTATGTCTTTGTAGTTCTTAAACATAATTTAATATTGGTTTTCCATTGCTAGTTATTTTAATCGGAATAGTTAAAATGCTTAACAATTCAAATATTTTTGCTAGGTATAGCTTTTTGGCGATTGTATTCGTTATAATAATAATAATAATAAATGTTTATTGAAGAAAAGTGATTGCAGACAGATTTACAATAATTTCACATATAAATTACATATGATTGTACATCTACAATTTTTTTTGGGTGGAGCGCTGTTCTCCTAGCTAGGCTACAAAATAACCTGTGTTAAGGAGATACAGTCCCGATCCCTCGATTGTAAGAAAGTAGGCTTGATTAGTTTGTAGTATATGTGTGACAAACAGTAGGCGGTGATTGTATAAGCTGCTATTATTATTGCTATTTTACTTTAAATATATTTTTACATGTTGTGTGTGTGTGTGTGTTTGTGTGTGTGTGTGTGTACGGTGTTGAAGTAAGGTTGTTTGTAAAATATATTGTTGTCTTACATTTAGTACATGCCATTCTTTGTATAATGTAGCGGATGGGAATAGGATTTCTCTAAAAGATGCTACTTTGAGTATTGCTCTATGTGCTATTTCTACCGGTTTTAAGATGGTTTTACCTGCTCCACCCCAGCAAGTGATGCAGTAGATAAGGATTGACTGGCATAAAGCGAAGTAAACGTTGCGAATAACTGTATGGTTAGCGACATGCCTCAGAGTTTTAAAAATATATATTAATTTACGCAACCGGTTAGCAAGAGTGTTTGTGTGTGATTTAAAGGTCAGCGTTTTGTCTAATATAATACCCAGGTATTTAGTTTGATCTAATGCGGTTAGCGATGGACAGCTGCAGTGGATGTGGGGTTCGTTAAATGAAGAGTGTGCTTTAAGGATAATAGGTGCAGTTGGCTGAGATATTGAACTTAGAGAGAAGGTTATAAAATTTGTTTTTGTAGTATTGAGCGATAGTGTATGTGTGTGGAGCCACTGCAAGGTGATATCAAAGCCGAGCTGGGCAGTCGCTTGAAGCTCCATCCATGAGTTGGCAAAAAAGGTGATAGCGGTGTCGTCAGCGAAGGATACAACTTTAGCATTAGATAGATTAAGGTTACTGAGCTCGTTTATGAATATAAGGAAGAGCGTGGGCCCCAAGATACTACCCTGAGGCACGCCATACTGGATAGGAAGCTCTTCACTACTGTGGTTGTCAATTTTAACATACTGAGTACGATTTGTTAGGTAGCTTTTAAATAGATCTAGCTGAAGACCTCTGACACCGATATTTTCTAGTTTACGTAAGAGGGTCGGAACAGGGACTGTGTCAAAGGCCCTTGCTAGATCCAGGAATATAGTAAGAACTTTCTTCTTAGTCGTAAGCTTCTCTACTATAAAGCTGGTTAAGCCTTGTACGGCATCGCTGGTGGACTTGTTTTTGCGAAAGCCAAATTGATTTGGGGAAAGTAATTGGAAATGTTCAAGGTACTGTACTAGTCTTGTGTTAATTAAGCGTTCGAGTATCTTTGATAGAGAGCTGAGTACAGCTATAGGACGGTAGTTATTTGGTATGGAACCGTCGCCACCTTTCAGTATGGGATGAATTATGGCTTTTTTAAACGGAGTGGGAAAAGTGGCAGTTTGAAAACACAGGTTAAAGATATGACTGAGAATAGGTGCAAGAGTTCGTGCGTATCTTCTCAAAAAGTTCTGAGAAATACCATCCCAGCCAACTGCAGCATTAGGTTTTAGAGAGAATATGGTACGTATAACTTCGTCAATATCAGTTTCTTCTAGTACAAATGATGATGTGCAAGAGGAGGCATGAGTGATGTGTAGTGTCTGGCTTTGGCTATTGGTAAGGTTATCTGCTAGTAGCTTTCCAATATTTACAAAATAGTGTGTGCAATATTTACATAATTGTGTGGTTGAGCGTGATTGCGATAATAACTGAGATGAGGATGTTTTGTGTTGAGTTGTGTTTGTGATAGACTTGATGGTTTCCCACAGTTTCTTGGGATTATGTGTTGCCTTATTTAATTCTGCAGTGTCATATTTGCGTTTTTCTTTCTTTAATATGTTTGTGCAAAAGTTTCTGTATCGTCTGTATGTGATAAGTAGTGTTTGATTTTGAGGTGATTGTTTTGATTTTCGGTGCAGGGTGTCTCGGTTACGTATGCAGCGTAGTAATCCAGGGGTAATCCAGGGCTTAATAATTCTTTTGGCTGCGCGGGTACTTTAATTGTAGTTGTACATTTTGTAAGTGCTGATTTAACTAAGTTTATACAATTTTCCGTAGCAATATTTGGGTCTGATATCAAAAAAAGAGGGGCAAAATCAATATTGTTCATAGCAATGTCAAGTGCTACATAGTTAACCTTGTTCATAATTTTCTGAGGTGTCACATTTGGCCCTATTCGCTGTATAGACACTAATGAGGAACAGTGGTCAGTAAGCGTTGTGTCATACAATAGAGTTATTGTTTTAGACTTGGTTCGCAACATAACATGGTCTAAGCAGTTATTGGCTCGTGTTGGTTCAGTAAATGCTGGCAAAAAGCCGTGAAAAGCCATAGTGTTTAGATAGTCATGTGATCTTACATCAGTGGTGGTGGACTTAATATCTATATTAATATCTCCCGTGATAATGACAGATTTGAAGCTAGATAGGGTGGCAAGTATATTACCAAGTGCAGAGAGAAATGTATGAATGTTATCAAGTGAAGGCGAACGATATATACACAGAATTGCAAGCTCTGTGTTGATTTTTACAATCAGTCCAGTGGCTGAGCCGTTGAAGTCCGGTTCAGTATAGGTAGATATAATAGATGAGCTAACGTAAGCTACAACCCCATCACTTTGATTTATGTGTTTTGTTGTGTTGTATCTTGTATAATTTTGTAGCACGGGAAGATTAGCGTTGCTTGAACATCTCAACCAACACTCTGTCAAAATTATAAGATCACAATCGACTGGGATGCGATGAAGTAGTGTTTGTAAGTTAAGGAAGTTACAGTTAATGGACCTAATGTTTTGAGAGAGGATTTTCACGAATGATTGGGGGTGTTCTAAATAAGACAGAGTATGTTCTGGGATACATGTTTGGATTTCAGATACAGAAAGAATATCAATGTTTTCAATTAGATTACTAATATTATTAGTCACGACGAAAAAAGGCAATTAATTAAACATCGGGTATAAGGCAGTTTAATGGGCAAGTTTGATATGACTTTGGCATTAATGTGGTGTGCGTGTGGGTGTGACTTTTTGGATACAAGTAGTTTTGTCATGATGTGTATAAGCAATTTGGGTGAGAGGCATTTGTGTGTGTAGAAGTGTCGATTTATGGTGTAGGGTATGTTTTTGAAATATGTATGACTATTTTTAGTTAGAGTAAACATAACAAAAAAATTACAATTATAAAAGCAAAAAACAGAATTATAACTAGGATAAAAACTATTACAATTTGATATTATTACTAGTCATGCGCTATTTGCTACAGTTATTTGTTCCAATTGTGGTTCTGATTTAATAACGATGGTCTGGCTGTTAGTGTCCTTCTTCATCAGTATGCGTCCATTTGAGGTCCAGCAGTAGAGGTATTTGTTGGCCTTTGCAAAATTACGAGATAGATAAAAGAGGCGCTTGGAGTTGGTGGTTAGTAGGTCTGCAATGTACGTAGGAGTTTTAGGACCTATAATACCCAAGTTCATTGAATTCACCTTGTCATTAGGATGGTGTTTGTTGTACTCCCTAACAGCAGTCAAAAAATTGCTTTTGGTAAGAGTATTTGTAAATTCAACGGTCAGCGACGAGTTATTTTGTTCTTTTTTTGACGGTTGTCGGGACACATCACGGATTTCAGACTTTTGGATATTCAGTTCCAGATGTTTCGAGAGCTGCAGTATGGCATCAAAGAGCATATTTTTGGTCTCATTCGATTTTTTCGGTACATTACGGAGTTCTACACAAGTTTTTATGTTAGACCGTTCAATCGAGTCAAGTTTCTCTTCGAGTGATTTTATTTTAATGGCCATAGTGTTACGTTCTTTTTCGAGACCTATAATTTTTGATTCCAGAGAGGTTAGTTGGTCGCCCACAAATGACACCGATTTCTCTATTTCCAAATTCGTTTCCTCTATCTTAGAATTTACATTTTTAATCTCTAATATATGATGCTCCAATTTATCTAGTCGAGAGTTTTGTGAACGCATCATATTCTGTAACATTTATTTTATTTCATTTTTGAAGTCGTCAAAGTTGTCTCTTATATTTTCGCTTGATGGGCAGCGGCGCTTGGCTCGTTGAGTAATATTGTCCGCGTTGAATATCGAAGGATTGTCGTCCTCTTCTAGGTGTAATTTCCGAATGTCAGACTCGGAACGTGACGGAGAGTGTTTAGTAGCAGGCGGTGTTCTTTTTGTTGAAAACATTCTAATAAATATTTTTTAAATATAAATAGAACACAAAAAGAGCAGGCTGACAAGTAGGGCTCGATCCTCCGACTCACGGCGACAGCGCAGTTAGAGCAGCCGTCTTAACCGCTACGCCGCAGTGACGTTTACATTAGTTGGTAAAATTAGTCTTCTGTACTTGCGTGGTTAAGTCGTTGGGTTCAATGACCGCTCGATCGTTCAAGGTCGTATACATAATGACACAGCACGATAAGTTTTGCAAGTTTGTGTTTTAACGAAGTTTTAACGTATAAAATAATGGAATAATGTTATTAGCACTCACTTTAGGGTTTATTGATGCACTGGCTTTTATAACTATGGTGTTGTTATATGTTTTTACATAAAAATATTCATTATAATAACTTTAAATACTGTGTAATGAATATATAAACACGGAGCAAACAAAAACACGTCCGATCGCTAGCGGTGCGGAGGGGGGATCATTGATGTAAGGTAATTTGAATTAACTTGATAGTTGCTAATTTGAATTGTAAGTTAATTCGACTTAATGGCGCAGTCAATGCGAATGCTGTGCGTGCGTGTTTTAGTTTGGAATCCCAACTCCCATCAACAAAACTTTATGGAGTTTTTCTTTACAGAAATTCTAAATAGCAGCCCAGAATAAGGAAATTGACGGTAATGGACGTGGCTCGGAAAGCACGTTACCCCGTTTATGGTTTTTTCGGACTGCCGTTCAATCGCAGTATGAGCGTTAGGAAATAAAGAGTGCTCTTATATTTGCGTACATACTTGGGCACTATAATATTTATAGGGCAGATGGCTAGTCTTCGTTTAGATTGGCCGCTTCCACTAAAATAGGCAACTATACTTTATCAGTCCTAGTGCTATCCTAAATATGCAAAAATCACATCTACCCTACAGTAAAGCGAAATATGATTAAACATTAATTTACAACTTTTGCCTTAAGTAGGCGGCGTGGAAGCGTTATTGATTTAAATTACACGTCGGAACACCTCGCTATAACCGCTCGCCTATGGGCACTGGTCTTTACTATAACGAGCCATACTTAGCGTTTTGTTTTGAATATAATGTAGCACGTAAGGTAATTTGCTACCTTTTTGGTTTGAGGTAGGTAAACTTCAGATTTAACTTAAGTGGTTTGTGCACTAGTGATGTCGATTGCATAGGTGTATTGCGTCGGTATTTTGGCAGCTATGGTAAAGTCTCTAAGTTTCAAATTTGTCTATTATCATTATTAACAAAATTTTCTAACATATAATACCTACTATAAAATTAAAGTTAACAAAATTTTATTGAGAAGTATTGAACATATTGAACAACTAATATGAACAATGCGAATATAAACTTGTTTTTAAATATAATTTCACGCGTCAGTAAAAATGAAAGCAGTATCTAAGTACATTTGATTTAAAACATGGATTTCTTTAAATTTCTTACCACTTTCATCTATATTTAAAATTTTATCAAAATCTGTACACAAATTTAGCCGTATATTCTTAATATAATACTAACCGAGTCTTTACGCCTCATGTTACCTCTTAACAGCAGTCTGAAATAGCTTTCAGTTTTTATTTTTAATGTACTTCAATACCTTAGTTGATGTTCCGATGACTTGTCCATACATCATGCTTTTTTATTGTATACAGATATGAATACTATCCTTTTTTAAGTTTTCAAGTAGTATCTTAGACTGTAAAAGTAAGGACCTCAGCACCATATCAGTTATAATGAGGACGTGGTGTGGAGGCCTCTGATCGTGGACACGACTGCTTACAATCAGGAGAAGTTTACAAAAACAAACCTATATTTAAAATCATTTCAGCCACGAAACACAATATACAAAACCATCCACTGTCGCATATAAAATTAGAATTTGAAGAGTAATTGGCGTGTTTACGTTCAATATTTTCATTGTCAAAATGAGCAGCGAAATTAATGTGATCGTATTGATAATGGCGAACGTTTAGCATGAGTCAGTTAATTACATTTGTTTATTTATAGTCTTGAGTGGTTTAAAAGCATTAGATATCAAAACATTGGATCCATATAGTTGAAAGCTGAAGCTTGCTACTTGATAAAGTCAATAATATTTTATTTTATTGCCTTGGTATTCCCGTGATAACTATGCGCTTTTTTTCGGTTGTGGTGTACCGCGTTAGGTTCCCAGGTTGGATAAAGTTGCTCGGTTTTCTGGTACAAATTCTCAGTAGCTGTACGGAGTCAGGCTAGTGTGATATTCACGTGTTAACTTTGGAGTCCAGACGAAAACCAGCGTCAGCCTTAGCGGTCTGGCAAATGATGAGCTGGACACCTTTTGCAACGATCTTAGGACACAAAAATGTCTTTATTTTGTACTATTTTAAAAATCGTTTGATTAAGCTTAAGTTAGTTGATAAGTGTGTGTTTGTTGTATATTTTATTATTTTTGTGTCTCATTATTATAAAATAATAGAGAGACACAAAAGTAAAAAATAAATGCTTTCCATTGCTATATAGCACCATGCAAAATTCTCAGAATGATATATCCCAATCTATGGTAACTGCATTATTAAACATACATACATACATAGAAGTATGCCTCTATTCTCGAAAATGTAGGTAGAGATGTAATGCAATCACATTTCACCAGCTATGGTTTTAGGTCCTACGTAATAGAGGGTTAGTAAATGAAGACTGAAGAATTTCTCGACAGGGAAACTAAGTTATACACTACTCGAATCGGGAATCGAACCCGATATCACATGCCTGAGCAGTTGCATTTACCACCGATTCGGTGCCGAGACAGTCGCATTTATTTAATTTAAGTTAATTAATATTGTCTATAGAATTCATTGACGAATGAAAATGAAATAAATTCTCAATTGTTTCAAAATTGTCATATCTGTTTATTACGAAGCATAATATTCAATTAAACACATTAATTATGTCAATATTTACACAAATTGAATATCGACAGTTGAATTTGCCAAGAAACTGGAAGCCATTCAGTTACTAATTATATTATTGATAGATAAGCTTCAATGTATTAAAATGAGCACTGCATATTATGATCTCATTATATACATATATCGTACATAGCACAGTATAACATAGTATCATGCCTATATATCTAAAACAGTAGGCAGTGGTGTATTTCGCCATCACTGATTTTAGACTACTGGGCACAGATCGGGACATCATGCTGCTTCTCAGAATGCCTTGAGAGAAATAAAAAATAACAATTTACCATATTCGAGCATTGAACGCGAGATCTTATGGACAGCAGTTGTATTTACTACAGATGGGCCACCGAGGCAGTTACAATTTTTTATATATTAATTGAAAAATACTAATTACTTTTTAATTGTGATTTATTTATTGTCTGGTGCGGCAATCGAACCTAAAACTCTCGGCGCAGTGGTAGTAGCGTGGCGACCACTTAAACCACTATATTATCTGCGCTGTCAAATTGTTGTCTTATAATAAATTATTTAATTGTTTGAATACCAAGCAGCTGACATAATAGAAAAACTATTATTTAACGTAAAAAAATTGCACGCGGGTCCGCCTCTCGTGATCGTACATTTGGTCGATATATTACTATCTCTCAGGAACAGCACTTTGTCTGTATGAAAGGTAACCTATGCTCTTTTCTGTATCGCTAACAACATATTTACGAAATCTCATAATAATCGGTCGATTAGTTGAGGCGTAAAAGCGTACCAAACAAACAAACAGATTCTTATTTATAATATGTACTAGTTAGGATTAGGATAATATAATAAGAAATAACTATTAGTATTGAGAGCAAAATAATGTTTATATTATTTAGTCTGTAGAAATAAATAAAAAGGCAGACAGATTAAACTTGTATTACCTATAGCTAAAGGAATACGTCTTACAAATTGTTCGACATTATCTCAGTATTATAAACAGATGCAATGTTAATGTTTCTTACATTGATTGATCGACGTGGGTTCGATCCCACCAGTGAGTTTAAGTGTTTAATTTAATGTAATATCAGTAAAAGTAATGGTTTATTGAGGAATGAATCGGACAATTTAGAGATAAGTACTATAAATTATACCTATAGGTTCAGTAGGACTACCATGAAAATGTCTACCCAAAACTACAGGCCCAATGATAAATCTTAGCAAAGAAGTTTGATCGGCTTTCTTTCTTTAAAAATGCCATTACTCCGTTGTTAGGACTGTGTGAAAGGGCTAAGGATAATCAAGAGGTTACGTACCTAAAAGAGAAATAAACTTATGGAATCCTAACAATATTAGTTAGCATTCGTCCTAGGCTCGATATAAGGAATGTGAGTTATTTGTTTGTTTCTTTGTTACGCCTTTACGTCTTAACTACGATACTGATCATCATGAAAGTTCGCATACACGTTGTCAGGGATACACAAAAGGATATAGAGCACATTATATCTAGGAAAAATTACTGTTACCGAGGGATAGAAATGTCGCTATCCGTGCAGTCAACAAATTGTATCAATATACATGAAGTAGTAAGTAACACTAGACCTTTACAAAATACTAAAATGATAGTTAGGTTAAAAAAATTAAAGGTTTTTGGCGGAACTTTTATTTAACACTCCTACCTCCTACTCAAACCTACATTCGATTGTCGGAGTGAACAGACGTGTACGTTGCTTTTACTTAAATTCTATTATTTTAAAGTTATAATTGCCCCGGTAAAGTGTAACTTATAATTATTATATTAGTAGTCAAAGTTGCATCCTTAGTGCTTCCTCGATTATATATATATATATATACGACACACAGCATTGTATGGCAGCAGCGGTAACCGCTCTTCACCACCTGGCGGAATCGAGACAAGCTCTTATTTTTAACTCGCTCACACGAAACGGAGTCAACGCTGCGCTCGCGCGATACGTCATCGTACTCAGCCGAGCTAAAGGATGAGTTTATAAAGAACACCAACTACCAGCGGAAACATCACAAGCGGTAGCGTGAGCAGCTCATTTCCTGAATTACGCATCTTGCAAACACAAGAAAACTGTATTACACAGCGACAAAAAAGAAAACTACCATTTCCAGAAATAAATATTAAGGAGGAGTTTGATGGTTTTCGTAATGAAATTATGAAATTGCTACAAGATTTTAGTGCTAAGCAGAGTAAAATCTTGAATAAAATGTACCAAAAAATATCCGAAGTTAAAAATGATTTGGAGAACCTAAAAAGTGCAACAGATATTTTGATTTTGGATCAAAGCAAAATTAAAACTGAAGTAAGTAAGTCAAAATTCCGTATTTCAGGAAAAGATTACGGTTCTTGAAAATGAAATGTGTACAATAAAACAACAACGCACTATTACAGATGATAAACCGCTACATCTAAATTATGAGACCATGGCCTTCGAGTTCCAAGAGCGAATGGATCGGCAACATAACGTCATAATTGTCGGTATACCCGAACTAAATAATAAAAACTCAGTAATGAGACGTGACTATGACATTGAGAAACTTTTAAGCACAATTAAAATGTTTTATAAGGAATGTCCTACTCCAATACGATGTATGCGGCTGGGTAAGTATTGTGCAGATAAGAATAGACAGCTTAAAGTTTTTTTAACAGAAAGACACCGTTATGCACATCCTTCGGAACAAATCGAACTATACTAGTGAAATTGTGCACATATTTGCTGATCAAACACACATGCGAATAAAATATATTCGTAAGGATCAAGGTGAGTCTGTTTTAATAATTAAATACGTAAAGGGTACACGTAAAATTATTAAAATACATAAAATAAACTACAACTAAACGATTTCGGTGCGCCAATCTGTAACGACAACTCGCCAAACGATAACATCACTTACGACATTATAGATAATTACACAAGTCTGTGCACATCTGCCTGATCATTAAAAATTTTATATGCCAATATTCGTAGCTTGAAAATGGGTAAACTAGATGAATTGAATGCATACTAAAGTTTTTTAAGCGACCAGTGCAAATCGTCTTACTGACTGAGACTTGGATTAAATCTAAAAACGAAGCGGAACTACTTGAAATCCTTAACTTTATACATATTTATAACATCAGAATGAATGGCATAGGAGGGGTAGTATCCATATACATACACAAAAATATAAAGTTTAATGTTATAGAAGATCGCTATGTATACGGTAACAACTTCCTTTTTATCGAGCTTATAAATCTGTCGCTAACTATAGGAGTAATTTACAAGCCACCTCACACGAACCAAAAACATTCTTTCAACTATATGCATCAATATTGGAGCAAACAAAACACAAATCAATTATATTTGGATACTTTAACATAGATTTACTGGAAAATGAGCGCACATCTACAGAATATATGAATATGATACATGAGTCGGACTATTACATAATAAATAATAGGGCTAAACAATATGCCACGCGTCAGACTGAACGCTCAAAAAGTATTATCAATCACGTATGCACAAATATCTGGGATACAAACATACATATATGGCTATAATTGACTCAACATTATCAGATCACAAACAAATATATGTAGAACTAAAAAAGTTTAAGCAGCCATTAAAACAAAAAGTCCTATATCAAGCCAAAGACTATGGAAAACTGACTATAGATATAAATAATATAAACTTTATAAATAAAGAGGACAACTATAGTATTATTGAAAAATGTCTACTGCAAGAAATAATATGAGAGTTAAAATACAAAAATATAATATGGATTAATAAAAATATAATTAGTCATATAAACGTAACCTCTGGCACAGGTAAATGTCAAGTAATTGCTTGACCCTGCAAACAAACAGCTCAAACTAGAACTTGAAACAGCGAAACAACATCTTAAAAGAGCCATCAGAAGAGACAAAAGGATATGTTATTATGATGCGTTTAATAAGTGTCATAAAAACCCAAAGACGATGTGGGAGTTGATTAACACACTCGCGGAAAATAAACACACTACTAACTGCGTGCCCTCAAAACTTATTATTTATGGTAAAATAATAACAGACGGTACAGATATTTGTAAAACAATTAATAACTACTTTGCAACCATTGGTTCTATATTAGCTCAAAAAATACAGTCAAGAAATACACCCACCCTACTTACACAGCCAACCACACCAAGTAATTATTTCCACACTATATCTGAACTGCAACCATGTACCGACAAATAAATTTTGAAGATCATTGAGTTGTGGCATAGATGGCATAACTACAAAAGCTACACAATGTTTAAAATATTTTCTGGCAATTAAAACATTTATTAATGCATTTTGTAAGGTGGCTACCTTACAAAATGCATTCATAAATGTTTTAATTATGGTTTATTCCCTAACAGCCTTAGAGTTGTCAAGGTGACTCCAATATATAAATCAGGAGCCAAAAGTGATCCTGGCAATAACCGGCCCATATCCGTGCTACTGGTATTATAAAAAAAAATTGAAAAATTGTTATGAATATTGCCTATTTCAATATTTAACTAAAATTTATTTTCTTTACAAATATCAATACGGATTTCGTCCGCATTCAAATACACTATCAGCGACAATAGATTTAGTCACTAAAATTAAAAATAGTATCGATAATAAACAACTAGCTTTAGGAGTTTTTATAGACATGCAGAAAGCTTTCGATAGTATCAGCCATTCGATCTTATTACAAAAGCTAAAAGACATCGGTGTAACTTCTAAGGCTTACAAAGTATTAGAATATTTTCTTAATAATAGATATCAAGTTGTAAAATTAGAAAATTATGAAAGTACACCTGCCAGTGTAGTTTATGGTATTCCTCAGGGTTCTGTGCTCGGGCCATTATTTTTCTTAATATACATTAATAATATAGATTCTATAGGTTTACCAGGTAACATCTCATTATTCGCGGATGATACATGTCTTTTTTATTACGGTCATTCAATACACAGCGTAATCGATGAAATCCAACATGATTTGTCTAAATTAGATAAGTGGTTAAAGCAACATGTATTAACTATTAATATTAAAAAAACTTCATACGTTATTTTACCAAATAAAAAAAAAAGAGAAAACCAAAAAGATACCTTCTTTTCCACCACTAACTATAGACAACCAACAGCTACTACGCTCAAACCAAGAAAAATATCTAGGTCTGATTTTAGACAACAGACTGACACGCAAACCGCACATTGATTACATAAGATCTAAGCTAATACCATTAACTGGAGCTTTGCGCAATATGGCTAAATGCATACCACCTCGAATAAAGCACACGATTTATAATAGCCTAGTTAAGCCACATCTTGAATACCTTATACAAGCTTGGGGACAAGCAGCTAAAACAAAATTACGTGATTTGCAAATAACACAAAATAAATTAATTAAAGTCCTTTTACCCTTTACGACTACTTAATGCCTACTAATCATATTTACAATAAAACTAAACTACTAAACTTATAAAAGTTATATACATATCATACATGCTTATTAATTAGAAAAATATTAACGAAATCAACTCATATTATTATTACATTCAAACACAAATCACACAGATATCATACAAGAAATAGAAATAATATAGAACTACCTCGCATAAGAACATTGTATGGTAAAAAAAAATTACAGTATGAAGGAGCTCAGTTATATAATAAGTTACCTAAAGACGTAAAAAATTCTTTATCTATAAATTGTTTTAAAAGTAGATTAAAGATGTACTTATTAAACTAACTTAACTCGACTAATCGAATATAAAGTGTTAATATGTACTTGTAATGTTATAATTGTTTGAATTTTCTTATATTTTAAGTGAACTATGTAATGTTTTTTTGAGAAATAAGCTCTTTAAACCAAACAGACCTTAGGACTCAAAGAACAAAGATCTAGTCTTAACTTAGGTGCTTTTGTTTGGCTTAAGATCGACGCTCGTACTTACTTAGATGGAATCGTCGCTTTTCACAGTAACTTCACATAAAGACAGAAAATAATGTTTATTTACGTATTGTATTCATAGTGACAATAAGCGATTGATTCTGATTGTATCGAATCACGTACTCGGTAGTCATTCGAATTATTCGGTCAAAAATGTACTTTGCATTTTTTTTTTCTATTTAAACTTTAATTTTATTTGTCGGTCTATTATAGACATCACTAAATATATATATAGCTATATGACTAGTTTCTGTATATCATCTCACAGATTGTTTAGTCTAGAGTAGAACTTGTCGAATAGCTTTTTAAAACAGGCTCGCCCTTGCCATTAAAATTGCCGCTACTTACCATCTAAAACCATAGCTGTCTACATGCGGATGTAATAGCCCTCTGCTCACTCTCTCCAGGATATAGATGTGACATTACATATGAGGATTCATGTCTCGACTATCCAACGTACTTTCATACCACAAATACTTAAAGCATTCACCGTGAACTGAATGTTTGCGCTAAATATCGTTCCTATCGGAAGTACATTTTTTTTTATTGGAATACCACTGCCTGAAATACGATGGAAACCGCGTTATTTGATACAATGCGAACTTCAAGCGTAGCTTGAAAGTGGATGCGGCTATATTGGATTTAAGACAGGTTTTAGTTTGCTCTATTTTAATATATCTCCTATTGAACTCCGTGCTATCGTTTTATTAGATATTGTGTTCTTTTATACTATCTCTGCATGATGTATGTATATTATAGTAATAATATGCATTCTGTGGCACAAGCACTATTATAAGTATTTATGTTTTCCTTTTATAATTTTCACTTCTGTATCTTTAAGCAGTAATAAACAACTATTACTTTTTTTTATTCAGCGTAAAATATGAGAGGGAATAGTCAATTTTCTTCGTTTCGTTGCAAAAATTAATTTAAAACCTTTTACGTTTTCTGTCGACTAACCGTGAAGTTCTTTTTACAATGATACGACATAGCGCAATTAATAAAGGGTTTATTTTATATCAAGTGTTCTTCAACAATTATTCGTTCTGAATTGTTATTGATAATTTAATTTACTTACAATCAAGTTTGTTTTCTTTTAAATTGAAACGGTTATTTGTATCGTTGCAGTAGGTGACACTAGTAGGTTTGGGTTGTAACTTTTATCTTTCGCTTCGGCTGTGACAACTGATCGTTCTTTTGACAGGAAAAACTCTTAAATCATAACTAACACATGTGCTAACCTATTGACCTTAACCTATTGAGTCGCAGCGGAACTTTGGTGGCCAGACACAATAGATTTTTCATGATGTCTGGCGTTCTAACACTTAACAGATTAATCAAGTTTAATTTTGTGGTTCGAAATATATTTAGTAGATAAGTTGAATAAAATAATAATAGTGATTGTCATTAATTACAAAAGTAAATATTTTAAGCTTCCCATCTTTACGCTCACGAACAATAGCCAAGTTCGCTCCATTGCCCCTTCTGATACTCCGTGTGAAAAGCATTAGGCTGTATTCCACCACGCTGGCCCAGTGCGGGTTGGGAGACTTCACATATCTTCGAGAAGATTATGGAGAACTCTCAGACATGCAGATTTCCACATAGTAGCTATTTCTAGCGTTCGCATTAATGTAGATTTTGACAATAAATTTGTATCCCTCGGGAACAGAACAGAACTTTTAGATCAAGGGTAACTTGTACCCCTGACAACGTGTATGCGACATTTCATGATGATCAGCCGAGAAGTTAAGGCGTGAAAGCGTAACAAACAAACATACAATCTCACATTCGCATTTATAATATTAGTTAGGATTTAAAGACCTACCTGCTTTGTTTAAATATATCAATGTGATACATTGAAAAAGCGTATAGACACATTTTTCGCTTTGCCTTACTGCAAAAATTAGCCACATCTTTGCCGAAAATTGTATTATTTATATTATGAAACATTCAACATTTATTTTTAAAGAAATACTCGGTCTTAAACCTATTCTCCGAATGGGCAAAGGCAGAATTGGTAAAATTTAGGTGTACAAATACCTAAATTTTACCAATTCTGGCTAAAAGAACTTCTCAATGGGGGCGAGTTTTTTATCCTTTACCTTCTTATTTACTTCTACTTTTGTATAACTGAAATATAGTATTGGTCGAAATTTCATTTGATTTCTAACTCCGCTTTGCTACCCGCGTAAGCACATTGCTTTTAAAAATAAATAATAATTGATTTGTCCAAGCCGAACTTTAGCAATCTGCGCAAGAGATAATATAGTAAATAAGAGTGTGCAAATTCAAGCGAACTTTCTATTTCATAACTCGTATAATCAGATGCCACAGCAGTCCGGAGTTTGCAGAGATTGAGCGCAGTACCTATAGCTTTACGTGCTTGCCAAGGCATAGGTATGTGCAACAATGTAATCTTCCTAACACCGAGCTGAGATTAAAAATTTCTTGAGAATTTCTCGCATTCACTGCCGCTGCGCTACCAAAGCGAGTATGCTTACTCTTACTCTGTTTTGCTCTTTACCTCTCTTCAATTAGGCCATCTACTTGTATGATAATATTTATAGAACAACTGTACATAAAGTTTTAGATAGCATGTTCGACCCACTAACAAGTGTGCTATCTGTGCCTAACATTAATTCTTTTTCGCCTCGTATCAGAAACAAGATTAGAATATCTGAATGTCGATCATTTGTACGTAAGAATTTCAAAGATTTCTGTGTCTGTGAATATTGTTCATAGTCTAGTGATTTTGTATAAGAACGAAATGAATATCGTCGATCGTATTTTCAGCTTTTAATATAAGAAGGATATCTATAAAAGGAACGTTCTGTTTTTCTATAATTATTAACCTAAGCCTTGATGGCGCATTGGTAGTTATGTAACTTTGAAGTTTGGATTAATTAAAAAAAATATATCTTGTTAGTAGCACGGTGACTGCAACTGTACCTGGCAGACGGCAGTAGGCATGCCCTCTATATGTGAGATTTTACCCTATACATGGCTTCATTTATTCATTTATTTCACACAAGATTTTGCCCGCGGCTTCGTACATGTAGGTTAGGTTAGGTAACAGTACTTTTTTTCTGAATAAAAGGTACCGTATTTCTCAGACAACGTGTAAGCGAAATTTCATAATGATCTGTCGAGTACTTAGGGCGTGAAAGCATCACAAACAAACAAACTTACATCGCATTTATAATATTAGTTAGGATAGAAAGGCACAAATTTTAAGTACTATTTATAAATTAAAATTTAGCTTACTTTATGATACTCAAATTTTAACCGGTTGCGCGTCCAAGAAAAATATTCATAAGCGAATTTTGAGCACTGTAGTCGTTTTAAATAACCTCAAAGTGGCCAGAGAGTGGAGAGATTTTGATATTTCGGACGCGGCGAAATAGCAAAATACCGAAATTGAAGTTGAACTATGGTTATGCTATTCTGTAAGCTCTAGTAAGGCCTCACTATCGAACTATTACAGAATAAGCAATATCAATCAGTATTTTATGACATAGCGGAAAAGGGATGGCCAATGTCATGGGTTCATCGATTTCTAGGTCTTAAATAATTCACAGTCCTATAAAATTCCTTGTGTTTCCAGACAAACATACAAATTTTAAAAATATGTATCTAAACATGGTAGTGGTAGCAAGCCAAGCTTTTTGAAAATTGTTTTACATGAGTCATCACATTTGAGACCGTATATTGCTCGGATGCTCTTTTTTTGAGCCATAAATGCTCTCATTTGGTTTGTACTATTTCCCCATACTATTAACCCATAGCGCAGTACGGATTCAACGTATGCACCATATGACATCACAGCCATTTTTATATTAGTCACGTACTTAACCTGTCTAAGGGCATATACAAATTTAATTATTTTATTCGATATATTCTCTACATGTGATTTCCAATTAAGATGTTCATCGATTATTACGCCTAAGAATTTCGTCTCGGTTGTATAAACTTAATACGCCTTATATAAATTAATGTCAACAAAAAGGATTTGACACAGCGATAAAAATGTGTCTAAGATCTTGTGTCTACGTATATTTTTAATAGTTTTGAATGCAAACTATAGCTAATAGCAACCTTTCGGCACTTACAGACATGCATAAGAACCTCGATTTCGTTTCGTTTTTATTTCCTTTTAGTCTTAATGGTTCGTTTATTTTCATTTGCTTGAAAATCGATCTTTTAATAACCCTTCATCGACAAGCAATCAATAGGTAATAATATCAAGGAAACACAGCCAATGCCTACTGTAAAGTAATCCGGTAAATATAGACAAATGGGAAAGAAACTCAGTAGGGGTTTCTGACTAACAGTGTATAATCTATTTACACAATCTATTATTTTTAATTTTAGGAAGACAACGCCAAGACCCGTTGTAAAACCTGTATCAAGAAGAGCTTTACTAACATTTGAACATCGGACACAAAGAACTCTCAGTATCGGAACAACCATTTGTGGATTCATTTTTGTACCATTTGGGGTCTAAACTCTCAGTACTTTGCGTAGTGGTACTGTTTTTATGCATTTAAACTTATTAAGTTTGTAAAATGTGCTTTTCGACTGAAATTCTCTTTGTCTTTTGAAGGCAAATCCCGCACTAGGAATAATTTCTGTATTGCAGAGAACTTTGCAAAAATTTAAATAACGGACAAAAAGAACACCCAGACTCGAAACAACCAGTTGAATCATACAGATTATTGTGTCCTGTGTGGGATTCGAACACATGACGTAAATCTGCTTGGTGACTGAAATAGATAGAAAATCAGAAGGAAATCTATAATAGAGCAACTAAATATGTGAGGTAATTGTCGTGTTTAAGGGACGTTACAAAGTACACTGTCGCCGTGTGTTCAAGATGATTTAGGTCATTCATATTCACTATGTTGTAATACCAATTGCCTTTCTCTCTTTCTAGAAATCCAGCTTATATTGGTATTAAAAAAACAGGTCAGTCCTCTCGACCATGGCTGCTGAAAACCAACCAAAGCGTTTATAAATCTATCCTGTCAATTGTTTAAATATCTAGCATTCATAATTGAAAATTTATTATGTCTGGCCGCCGGTGTGCTGCTGTGACAAAATAGGTTAAATCGTTTTATAAATGGCATCATAGTACTTAGTTTTTGAAAATAAACATTGATAAAATTCATATGAATTAGTATAATTTCTATTCGTATTTATATTGTTCATGTTTGTGTATTGCTATACTAGCTAAACGCCACACTTCGCTGTAGTTAAGTTTGATAATTATTAACTATTAGAGAAGTATATTTTAAAAGTATTCTATTACCCGTTTTCGTGACAACTTCGGAATAAAATGTATAATTTTAAGTCAGTCCATGGACTACTTTTTGAGTTTACAGTCACAAACAGCTAAATCCTCTTTCCAATTTAATATTATAAATGCGACTATGAGTTTGTTTATGTATTACACTTCCACGCCTTAACTACTCGACCGATTATCATGAAATTTTTCATACACGTAATCAGGGGCACAGAAAAGGACATAGAGATAATCTTTAGATGCATAACTAATGGATTAAAATTGCAGTTATGCATCTAAAGGTTGTTTATAAAATTACTACTATTAGATACTAGCTCTAATAAAGAATATGCTGATCTAAATAACAAAGACTCATTTCTGTATAATGTTGTGCACCCAAAGTTCGTATAAACATTCAATACACATAAAAATGTTATGTTGATGAGTATTTAAAGAGCTTAGTTGCCAGTATCCTGACTCGACGAACCGAGTATTAAACCGATATCCCTCACAAAGACACTCGAACTGCATTCATCTATTGTGGAACATATGATGTGTAATCAACGCTAGCCATTGTCAACTTTTCGTCATATAACTTTATGATGACATATATGCATATTTTATAGTTTCGAAAACAGTATCAAAGCCTAATAGGTTTTGGTCTTGTTTTAGTATATTGTCTAGTGGTGTCTGTGTGATATTCGAACAAATAAACGATGTATTCCATTGTAACTATTGTAGATAAATGAGCTAGCGTTGTTTATAAATATCATCATAGTCCTACGCGTATATTCCCGATGGGGTAGGCAGAGGGGTATTACATACATTTCTCTAGCTATTATTTTATGTTCCTCGTTATAGGGCGCTAGCCTAATGTCGTCTACGTCTAGTTGCAGACTACGCTTATTCTTAAATCAAACCTGAAAAATTATGCACAGCAATCGTATTTGCTGTGGCCACCTAGGCAGTCCTTTTATGTATAAATGAGACTTCTCATATTACATTGGGTCCGTTTAATTTAAATAATAAATAAAACAATGGTATATAACTATCGTATAAAAGCTTATTCAGCTGGTGCCTGTAGCAAATCTTGTGAAAAAGTTTCTCGTTATGATTAAGGATTATAATATATGTAAATTACCACAACTGCAAACAAACTCAAGTAAAAAGCAGCATTTTCTTTTTGTATTCTCATCGGCTTAGTCACGTCATAGTCGACGTTCGCACTAGAGCATAACAACTAGTCAGTTGTTATGCTCTAGTGCGAACGTCGACTATGCTTTGAGCACGTAGCATGCTATTCACGCTATGTGCCCTTACCGTGAAAATTACGATCTCCGAAATTGTAGATAATTACCCAGTATTGATTTTCAGTAAGCAATAGGCAGCTTTAAACAAGTTGAACCAACTTCTTTTAATACCGAACTCAAGAAAGAAATAAAAAACTTGGCTCATAATTAATAATAAGGTAGTTAAAACAATCATTTCTAATATAAGTTTTGGTAAAACAGTAATGAAGTGTTTAATGTGAAATCGTAAGAATGGAACAATCCAAATTTTAAATAAGGGGTGTGCCATTTGAATGTATAGGTGGGGAGCTAGTAGAAATATATGTAAATAAAATTGTATTTTGGTATTTAACATTCGTCTTTATAAGCAATGCAAGTATTCTTTATATAACATGTAAGATAAACATGCATATGAATCGCCTTGTTTTTTGGTTACTGTAATCTATGATCATTAGAAATACAAGAGGTATACTTATGCGTTATTGTATTTGAAAATATGAATTATAGATGGTATGAAAGAAGATCATCCGTAACTTGTATCCACAGGCAATACGCAATAACAACAGCTACTAATCTTATGGTGGTATATGATAGAAGATAAGCATTTTCTTAGACGGGATGCTCAATTCGTTTTGCCACCCAATAATTAGCTATGGCGTCCGCTTTTTAAAATACTCATGTATTTTTATTCAGAGATATTAAAAGAAATACCTTTCAAACAACCTTACTGTTTTGCTGTTCCTGTGCATGAATTTGTGCTAATGACTGTGATTGAACGTGAAGCTTTCTGTAAGGAGTTACTCAGTAGCAGCACATGTGACTGGTAGACAGTATTAGGTTTGCTCTCTATCATGACGGATCTTGGATAAACTAAATATGACCTTAAACCTAACTTTTGGTTTTATATCGAGTCCCTTTCGCTACTACAAAACTTTGGTTTTGTAAGTGCCAATAGGCCACTAGTGTTCGTTTACTAACAGCCAGGCAGTTAAATTATGTAAACTAACACCTCAATGTGAAAAATGATCAATATTTTATAAGTTAAATTCACCTTAAATATATTTCCCTTGGATGTTAAGGTGGTCGCTTTCTGGCAAATGACATATTGACAAAATATTTTCAGGTAGAATCGACCCGTATGCGTTTATTTGTCAGCAAATGAATTAACTCGTACAATTATTCAGCACAACTGGTCTATTATCTAGGAAAGGAACTGGCGACCAACATAACTTAGAACAATTGTTAGAATTTATTCAACCAGCTGACTGCAAACAATGGGACAGAGGGAAACTACATACCGCTTGTCCTATAAATTTATCTTATCGTCCATAAGTCGCGAGCTTCCCGACTATATTTCGTTTTCAGTAATAATGTGGCTTCTTTTATCTTTTCCTTAATATCTTGGTACCCTATTTATTTCGCATATTAGAAAATGTGAAATAACAATGATAACTAAGTTCCTTCCCTGTTTTCTCTTACTGTTTGGGTTTCATTACTTTTTGTTCATTGAAATAATGTATTTGACATAAAGTGAGTTAGTGTAAATGTTGGTAATTGAAGATGTTTCTATTTGTACTTTTGTGTATAAAGTAGGTACTTCAGATTTCTTTGAGTTGATATTGTCTGTTCGATAGGCTTGTAAATTAATTGTCTTTACTTCACTGATCTGTTGCGTTGGTATGACGCCATGGGTTAGCTCTAATATGAGGTCTTCGAAGTTTTCATGTCTAAATTCTTGTGCTATTAGGATTTCTTCTAGAAAATTCTTAATGGAAGACTTTTGCTAAGGTACATAATTTGAGTGTAAAAACTAAGCTGTATCAATAATTTTAAGATACGAGATAAACGGACACCTGTCACCTATCTAGCGTATTTCCATACAACTCATACCTAATTATCCGACAGAAAACCCAAAAGCATTTCTTGACCTGAAAATTGAACCTTACAATCAACATAAGCGCATGCGCCACTACCAAAATCTGAACCATGATATTTATACTTCACGTATTGATCCTGTTACCTTAGCAATAATCAATAACGAAAGGTAATTAGTTATTTGTTCGATGAGAGTTTTTGTCAGAAACTTTGAGGTATTATTTTAGGTCACATAAAAGTTAAATTGAGTTTCACTGTTTGATTTACTGGTATTATATCTGGAATCAATTTCTCTAACGACTACTTTCAAGGTACTAAGTTAAATAAATCTGGAGTATTTGTATTTGTTTTTTATAATCATACTAATAATATAACTGCGTCAGTGTGTTAGTTTATTTATATAATTTTTTTAAGGTATATAGCTAGTAAAAAGCTTACTTATTTATTACTAGATTTTGACGTTGACTGTCTAGTGGATAGTAGGCAGTCATCTTCATCTGTGATCACGAAAAGCCATGCACGTAAAAGCAGGTTATAGACTCGTGAAATTAAACTACTATATACGGATTTTATCGCGTTGTTTATTTATCACTGTATTACAAAATTTTGAAAATATTACTCTACTACTACTATTGATTTTATTTACAACAGGGGACCAACCACTACCTGAGATTTGACAAACCACAGATTCTCGCTAAAGAACACCGATTCCTGCTAAGGATGCTTCGCGAGGCGATTGAAATTAAAAAACATCCCAATTTCAATAGAGAAGATGGTTGGAATGTACCACCAGCTTGGGATCCAGTACTTCAAATAGTCAAACCCAAGAAGAAACAAACCACAGCTAGACTTCATGATACTTTGAGCTCATTCTGCGTAAATAGAAACACCAATAATTAAATTATGTTCAGGTACTTTGAAATAACTACACTGGAACATTGAGACAACTACCATCTTAGTCTCCCCGTGACCATGGCTGCTGAAAAGCACCCGAAACGTCGGGGAAAGTGTAAACCAAAAATAAATAGATTTAATAGTTTAAATAATTTTATTAGCTTATAAATTAGTCAAATAAAATCAATAGTAGTAGTAGAGTAATATTTCCAAAATTTTGTAATACAGTGATAAATAAACAACGCGATAAAATCCGTATATAGTAGTTTAATTTCAATGAATAACATTCGCGTAAACAGAAGACAATATTATAGACTCGTGGCTAATGTAATGTACCTCGCGGATACGTTTGTATTACCTCAAACCGACTACTTCGGTACATGGCCCGATTCGAGTCAGATAGTTATTGTTAACCGGTTTTTGTGGTGTTTAGCGCGGTGTCGTGCACTATAAGTTTGAAACTCGCGCACCAATGAAACGGTGCAGAACCTTATTAATAGAGCCTTTTTACTAAACTGAGTGCAGCGCCATCTCTGTGCCCTTATGTGAACTACTGAGTACATTCGCAGTGCCACCACAGATAACAAATAGTTACTCACTAACATAATTTTTTTATTAACTAATAAAGTGCGGTTGGCACGCCATCTCTGTATCATCGTGGGAACTACTAAGCACTCAATCGATAGTAGCTATGTCGAAAAGCTGTGGGCGTTGTCGTCGCTTTTTGTCGCCGGCCGAAGCTGCAAGATGTCACCACTGCAATGGAGTTTTTTATTTAAAATGCGTTGCCCTGCCTTCTACTGGTTCCATTTCTCCATCATGGCAGTGCCCGGGTTGTATGAAATCCAAGCCCAAAATAATAATCGCCAAAGATTCTGATGTGTCAACTCCTGGCCAGAAGCGTGAGAATCCAATAAGTAGAAACTCACCCATAAACTCTTCATTTGAGTCCACTCATGAGTTGACATTGGATATTGCGGAGGAACTTAAAATTTTTAGGGATCACCTACGTTCTGTAAACAGAGACCTACAAACTTTTCGAGACGAGCTTACTGAAATAAGACTAGACATAAAAAAATATCAACAAAAAGTTGATACACTGGAGGAAAAGGTCAGTAGCTTGGAGAAAAAGCAGCCCCTTCAGATGGAGGATGTTGATGTGATCGCCAAGCTAAGGCAAGATCTACGCGAACGAGACCAGCAGCTGCTATCGAACGATGTAGAGATAACTAACTTCCCTGAGGTCAGCGGCGAGAACCCCGTCAATGTCGTGCTGCAGATAGCTGCGAAGATCGGCTTAACGGTGGAGGAACGGGATATCGATTGCGCTGAGCGCGTCGGTGGTCGGCGCATCGTGGCGACGGACCCTGCGGGCCCCGAGGTGCGCCCGCGCCCCCTGGTGGTGCGTTTTACACAACGCGCCAAGCGGGACGCAATGCTACACAGCGCGCGAGTTCGGCGGGGAGCGACGTCGGATGACCTGGTACCGGGGGCGCCCCGGCGCTTTTACATCAACGAGCGGCTCACCAAGACGAACAGAGATTTATTTCGTTTGGCACGTGAAGCCGGTAAGCGCTCAGGTCGGCAATTCGTATGGGTCAAACGGGGCCGCATCTTTGCACGTTATAAGCCAGGGGACAAAGTCAACTCGATTAGAGACGAGTCGGATATTGAACAGGTGTTTGGTCCTAACTTTAAATAAATGTAAACCTAAATTAATAGTTATAAGTGATTTTATGTATAGTTTTTATAGGAGGTATGTTTTTAGTGATAATGGAAACAGGAATATAGGATTTATCGATATCTTATATTATTATAAATTTATTGTTTACAAGTTATGCTATTTACACATATTATATATTATCTATATTTTTGGAATTCTATTTTATATATTTTTAAATATTCAACATACAGCAATTTCATTAAATACAAAATTATATATTCAAAATATTGTATTTACTAATCATAATCTCAAAGTACACAGAAAAGTTATTTACATTATATCTACAGATAAAAATAAGTTAAAGATATTTACACTGACATATATTTACATAAATTGTGTATTCCTGCCAAGCCTTGATAAACTACTTTATAGTATGGTAAGAATATTTTATAAGTATAGCAATGGATAGGGGTAAATATTTAAAGGTGGGTTTATTCAATGCTGGATCATTGGGAACACGTCATGATGAATTCTTGTTGGCAATGGATGAACTTGCAGTAGACGTAATGGCCATTAATGAGACTTGGCTGCGGGATGGAGAGGAGGGTCGAGCGCCTACAGTCCCTAATTATCGCCTCAGACACGTACCAAGACCGTCGAGAATACGAGGAGGTAGAGGCGGAGGTGTCGGATTCTATGTGCGTCGTGATCTCAGAGTTCAAACCATGGTCCATCCAGTCTCCTCAAACGTTGAGCAAATGTGGCTCAAATTCAATGTCAACTCACAAACAGTTATCATAAGTACAGCATACAGACCACCATGGTTAGATATCAACATTTTCTTAGATGCAATCACGGCATCCCTCACTTCGTTTCATATGGCAGATAAAATTATCCTCCTAGGTGATTTTAATATTAACTGTCTCAAGAGCAATGATAACAGCACTATATTATTAAATAGTTTTTTACAATACACAAGTTTAAACCAAGTGATCCAGCAGCCTACACATTTCACAGATCATAGTGAGACACTGATAGATATTGTGTGCACTGATGCACAGGTTCACAATGTGTCAGTGACATTTAAGCCTGAGTTGGGACAACATGCCATTTTGTCTGTAACTTGCTCATTCAAAATCAGCAAACCTTCTCCTCAATGGATTCTTTATAGACCTTTATCTCGGGTACTGCTAGACATTTTTGAGGAGGATCTTTGCAGGCTTGATTGGGCATACCTGGCAACTTTGGAGAATGTGAGTGACATGGTGACAGTTTTCAATACCTTAATCACTACTCTGTTTAATGCTCATGCACCAATTACAAGAGTTCTAATTAGAGAGAAGTCTTATCCTTGGGTTACAGACACAATCAAGCAAATGGTGAAAATTCGTGACAAGTACCATACTAGATATAAACTAAATAAAACAGACACTCACAAAAACAGTTACAAAGACATGAAAAACATTGTAGCAAGGGCAATTGAAAATGAAAAAAGAGCCTACTTCAAAACCTATATAAACAGACATATAAAAAATCCTAAGAAACTATGGCACAACTTAAAATCAACCATCAATATTAATAAAAAAATAATTCATGACTTGCCTTATGCACTTGACAACCCTGAAGACCTCAATAAGCACTTTTTAGATATCCCAGGTAATAATACAGTTTCTCTATCAGATCTGGTATACTTTGAAACCAATAGGTATCACACGGACAGCTTTGGTTTAGAGCCAGTTAGTGAACAAGCAGTCAGCTCACATATCAACAGTCTAAAAACAAATGCTATGGGTATTGACAATATTTCATTAGAAATGTTGATGATGACACTCCCTCATACTCTGCCATACATAACAGCAATCATCAACAAATCTATAACTTCTTCTACCTTCCCAGATGTATGGAAAACGGCAATAGTCAAACCTATACCCAAAATTTCTAATCCAACTGTTGCCAAAGATCTTAGGCCTATCAGCTTGCTTCCTTGTTTGTCAAAAATACTGGAAAGGGTGGTCAGTAACCAGTTGAGGAAGTATCTTGAGAAATATAACATAATACCTCAAAGACAGTCTGGGTTTAGAAAAGGACATAGCACTACTACCACTCTACTCGATGTTACAGATGATGATTTGAAGGCTAAGGACAAGGGTATGGCTACTCTACTAACTCTGCTTGATTTCTCCCGAGCATTTGAAACTATAAATATTTCTCTCCTTCTTTCTAAACTTTCCTATTATGGATGTGACTTGGCAACAGTAAAATGGTTTCATAGTTATCTAACTGATAGATCTCAATTTGTCCAACTGGATAATGCCAGAGATGGTAACAAGGTGAATTCTTCTTGCTGTCAGGTAACCCGGGGCGTCCCTCAGGGATCAGTTCTCGGGCCTCTTCTCTTTTTATTGTACAGCGCCGATGTTACCAACCATATACAGCATGTCCAATATCATATGTATGCCGATGACCTCCAACTATATATTTCATTTAATCCCAATGACTGCCACAATTCTGTAAATAAAATGAATGTAGATTTGAATAGGATATCTAATTGGGCCAAAAAGAATTCACTTGTACTTAACCCCTCGAAATCAAAATTTTTGATATTAGGCTCAAGGCAACATATTAGAAAGACACAGAATTTAAACCCTATGGTCATGGTAGATGGTTGCCCCATAGAACAAGTTACTGAGGCTCGAAACTTGGGTTTGGTTATGTATGGCGAACTGCATTTTGAGACGCATGTATTCCAAGCGGTAAAAAACTGTTTCTACCGTCTCAAGTTGCTATACCAAATCCGCCGACACCTGAGTATTGATGTGCGGCTACAACTTTGTGAGGCTCTCATATTATCCAAACTTAATTATACGGATGCTGTGTTTGGCCCATGTATTTTGAAAAGAACTGAGAAAGTGATACAGCGTGTACAGAACGCATGTGCTCGCTTTTGTTATAATATTCCACCTCGCATGCATGTCACTGCATTTTTAAACAGTGGAAATCTGATGAAGATGGCTGCCCGCAGACACCTTCATTTGGCGACATTGCTGTTTGGTATTGTTCAATACAAAAAACCAGTTTACCTCTATGATAAGCTAAAGTGGTCACGTGATATTAATCACTACAGCACACGGGCGGCGTCTCATCTCTTGGTCACTGCAAGTCACAGAACCACGGCTTTAAGGGGTAGTTTCAAATACGCAGCGACGCAATGTTGGAATAACCTTCCGCCGCCAATACGAGATCTAAAATCATTGCGTTCATTTCGTAACAATTTAAAACAATATTTAATAAATAAACAAAAATCTGTTTCATAAATTTAATATGTACTTACATGAAGTGCAATACGCCACTATTTGTTGTTGTATTATTTCGATATTATTTAGTTTTAATTTGCGCATGCGCATCTTTCTCAATTTTGTAAGGAACCATGTGTACTTTTGTATCGTATTAGTATATTCTTTACTCTGTAATTGTGTACTATTAGGTCATTTATAACCCAAGCCGCGTGCAATGTTGATAATTTTAATTATTATGTCTATCGTGGTAACTGTTGACGTTGTTGACATTGACAGATGTCAGTCTGGCATGTATGCTGCGTTCGTAAACCTCGTTTTACAAGATGCGGTAATAAATATTTATAATTATTATCTATATATTATTATTATTTATTCTGTATTTGCATGTTGTTGTTATATTATATTTAAAATTATAATATTATTAGGTATATTTATATATAATGTATAATGTAATCATATAATTTTAAGAAATTTTAATCTTAAGGCTTCTATTTTATGTTAGGCCTGCGAGAATACCAGCGTTGCAGTTAAACTGCAACAATAGCTGACGCAGATGCTTATTTTACCACCTTTATTTAAATAATTTAATTGTTTGTGTACTGTATGTTTATGTTGGTAAATAAACTTTTTCATTTCATTTCATTTCATTTCATATGATACACTGACTGCACACTGCTACGGACGCCAGCCTTTCTAAAGTATATATTTATTTTAGATGGGTCGCAGGCCAATAATACTAACTAAATATAAAGATGTAAAATATTTACAAGAATGAAAAGAAACTAGACAAAACGATTACATGGTGTGATGGTTTAAGCAGTCGCCTCGTCATTGTCATTGGGTTCGATCCAAAAACAGGACAAACATTTACTGATCCATAAATTACTGTTCCTAATTTGGGTGTACTTTGTGTTCGTTGTTCGAATGTTTGTAAAGTTCCCCGTGACACAGGATCTATGTAGGTAGAGTAAAATTAGTCGTGACACAGCTTTATAAAGAAAAAAAGACAAGACGTACGGTCTTCAAAATCTTGAGTATCACGTCATTTAATTTTCACATCCAATATCTCAAATGATTTAAGTCGAAACAGCAGCTTGTTATAAATAACGTCCAACTTGTAAATTGATCCCACTTATGACCCCGGGTACAGGAGCGATACGTGCCGTCGTTTCGAAAAAATTGCACGAACGACTCTTAACGCGAATAAAGGAGTGAAATAACGATATCAAAGTTACTTCAACTACCTTCTACAATTCCAAGCTGAGAATTAAATTGTGTTATTACGTTTGTATAATATAACTAACTTTTGCCCACGACTTTGTATATAATATGTAACGGGTATTAACGCGATCTTGCATGTTTACCTTTTAATGCTAAAATTGCCTAACAAAAATGTTTACTAGTAATACTTTGGATAACTCTTCGCTCTACCCGGCAATCGAACTGTAGAACTCGCAGTTAACCACCAATACAAGCATATAAAACGTCACTTACAATGACAATTTGATGTAATTCCAAATAAATTTAATTGTTCCTGAAGTAATGTAAAGCTCAAAAGGTTAATGCTTAATTAGGTGTTTGACTAAGTGCAGGTGCTAGTGATTAAGTCACCTGGACATCATAAATTAAGATCATAATTATATTTATAGTAATAATCACCCGTGACTTCAAAATTGGCGTAGTGGTTAGTGTAACCGACTGTCACGCCTGAGGTCGCGGGTTCGATTCCCGCACAATACAAATATTTGTGTGTATGAACATGGATGTTTGTCTTGGTCTGGGTGTTTCTATGTATAATATGTACGTATTTACAAAAAAAAAGTATATATGTATGTTTATCCATTGTCTAGTACCCATAGTACAAGCTCTGCTTAGTTTGGGCTAGATAGTGTTGTGTGTATGTGGTAGAATATATATATTATTATATTATTTATTCTTCATTAGTTTTAGCTGGCTTTGGTCGCTTGTGAACAGTACTTTTTCTGGATAAAAGGTACCTTATGTCCTCTTCTGTACCCCTGACAATGTGTATGCGAAATTACATGATGATTGGTCTAATAGTTAAGATGTCAAATCATAACAATTAAACACACATTCGCCTTTATAATATTAGTTAGGATTGTTAAAAAACAATTTTCGTTATAGAAATAATTTCTGTATCGCGTAGGATATTTCATAAATTTAAACAACGGACATAAAAAGTGGATGTTCTTTACTGATACATATTTGAAACAGTTACATAGGATACATGTTAGTAATCATCATCCTCCTGCCCTCATCCCAAACTATTTGGGGTCGGCGCAACATGTCTCTCTCTTCCATAAATCTCTATCGCTCGTCATCTCAGTACTCACACCCTTCCTGGCCATATCATCTATTATGCAGTCCATCCATCTTTTCTTGGGTCTTCAAAAATTACTATGTTTCGCAACGAAAGGTGCAATAATTAGAAAGGCTGAACATTCTATATTGAAGTATAGCTAAGTGTATAACTGAGTCAGTTATAGTAGCTGTTAATTCTTCGTTTATTTAATTGTTAGCTTATTTTATACTAATTGGCTGCCTCGGTAACAGTATAGCATAAGTTCTTTGTTTTTCCAGGTTGGATGAGTTTTCATCCGTAAGGAAGCATTCAATTGCAGCAAGGAATCAGGTAATGTGCGCGAAAAACCCAAGGACTTTAAATATATGGAATTTAAGTTAGCAAGACAGACAAGACATCAATAGAAAAAGCAGGACCCTTAAGGACCACTTCGTTGTCCGAGTGTTCGCCTGTCCGATCAGTCTATAACCTTAAAAAATGTAAAGAGGTATTCAGTTGAAACCTTTCTCCAACATTGAAATTTATGATCTTTTAGAAGTGCAAAAATTTCGAGGTATATTTTCAGTCAGTTAAACAGTCGTATCTTTCAATTTGACTTATATTTCAGTTAGAGCAAAGTTCAATGCTTACTGCATCAAAAATTTATGTATATTATTATAAGGTACGAAATCCTCAACGCACAAGTCCGACTCGCACATGGTAGTTTTATTTATTTATAAGATATATTAGACTACTATTTTGAAATGGCCAATCAACTAAAAACTGTTTCAGTAAAGGGATCGTCGACATAAACCCTCACAAAACACCCCCTAAGGCTACCACCACTTATGTCGTTAAAATACGCGCGCCAAACTTCTGGTGGTCACAATGGAAAAGTTTTCGTCGATAAAATGTTGCTTAAACTCGGAGTAGCAGTTTTTGGTTGTGATAATGTTTTATTTTATTTTGAATAAATAGAGACTTGGACTACTTTGCCGGCTTATGATTTGATATGTGTGAATATGTTATACGTATCTAAATTCACTTTGTAATTGGCTGTTACTTATACAGATTTACAAAATACAGGTAGTTATTAGGCTTAATTTTGACACGCAAGCAGACCAAATTTGCATATATTTAACACATAGGATACTTTTATCGCGGATAGTATGTTCCCAGGCGATTCACACAGGTGAAGCCGCTAGCAGAAACTAGCTTGCAATAAAGTATGGATTAACAATCCAATAAAGTATGGCTTAACAAACTTATTATTTATTTTCCGATGTTAATAAAACGACGATTCGTCAATAAAACGGTACCAACACCAACGGCAGCAGCTTTTCCGGTCAGTTACACCCGGTTTCGGCTAGTGCCGCTGAGTTCCGCCTCTACTGGTATACTATCGAATCGTTGCGGCAACGGAATTATTCCCTACGCACCAATAAAATATAAGGATTAATCTGAATAATATCGGTGATAATATTTATAATGCCATAGTGCATATTATCCTGAATAAATTATGAACTTCTAGATTTTGTCTGCGGCTTCGCTTGCGTTAACATAGATATTTTCAATAAATTTATATTCCTTTAGAACAATACTTCTCCCTGGATGAAAGGTACCATATGTCCTTTTCTGTACCCTGTTTAAAGACAATCAAAAAATATATAAATATTTGTAATATTTGATATATTTTTTATTGAAACATCATAATAAATGCATAACATCACTATTGAAATTTCGCATTTATTTACGGGTTCACAGCTGTTAATGTTGCTGCTGATATTGTCGTTGTAAGTCGATAAAAAAGAAAATGCTATATCTTAGTAAAAATAATGTATAGGAATTTATCCGTTGCACTTGAATATGACCGCACCTTTCTGTTACATGCTGTCTATGATGCGCTAACTTAATGTTTATATTCGTTATTTTTACTAAACCTTCGTCGCAAACCCATATAATATATGTAGCTTGGAACAAAGAGAAATTGCATTAGAGAACCACACTAATAAATGTACGATATAAATTAGAGCTGAATGCGCCTCGGGCCATCGATAACGGATTTACATTCAGGTTCAGTAAAGTTGTTTTTAAACGCTTTAATATAAAGAAAACATCTAAGTAAGTATCTACGTTTAAGTAAAATTGTTCCTGAAATGTAAGAAGGATTTTAGTTTTAAAGGTTTTGTCTGTTTACCTTTTTCTTGAAAAGAAAATATTGCTAAATGAAAAATAGCTAATGCTACTAATACTACTAAAAATAGATATATGCATATCATTATTTGTCAATAAATTGTTATCCCGCGGAACACTACTTTTATCTGGACGAAATTGCACACTATGTCATTAACTGAGCTCCGGATAACGTGAATGCAAAATTTCACGACGATCGGTCAAGTAGTTCGCATTTATGATATCATTTATGTAAAGTTATATAAGGTGTCTATGACCGATGGGCATTATAATGGACAGAGTATTCCATATGGGCTCAGTGTTAATTCAAAACGGTTAAAAACTCGATAAAGATAAAAATAGAAAATCACTTTTTTCAAACAAATTAAAACAATTTAATACGCAAACACCATTTATAAACATTTACACTAACCTGCGGTCACTTGCATAACAAAACGGCAACGTCGCATTCTGTTGTCTTTCATTTTGCCGATGGCGGGCGGCGGAGCCACAGATGTTTCAAGTGTGTACGTAGCTAATACAGTTTTACGGGCAGAACACAATTTTTAGTCAAAGAGAACACAATATATAGTACCTACATAATTATTACTAACCACACAAATCACCTCAAATCTTAAAATTTTCAATATGTCCACCATTCTCATTTACACACAAATGATATCGACGTAAGATATTATTTTGTAGCCTTACAATGAAGTTATTGTTCGCTACCAAGCTTTTTAATTTATTGAATGCTACAATTATTATATTTCTAAGATCGTCTATTGTATTTACATCCGTGGCGTACACTTCACCTTTCACGTACCCCCACAAAAAGAAGTCCATAGGCATTAGGTCCGGAGATCGGGCGGGCCATCGTACGGGGCCGAATCTGCCCAAACATTTCTGTGAGTCGCGCCTTGGAAGACACCACTGAATGTGGAGGCGCGCCGTCTAGCTGGTACCACAACCGCCGATATTCGGCTACGGACAGTTCATCTACGTACTCACTAACGGGACCATTTAATATGTCCAAAAACTTTGTCGCGTTAAGGGTGCCGTCAATAAAAATAGGGTCGATGACATGATTTTTATGTACGTGTGGGCGGGACGTTCAGTGAAAAGCGGTATTGATGTTCGGACTCCCGAAACATGTGTGGGTTTTCTTCACTCCAATATCTACGATTCTGTCTGTTCTAAATGCCGTTGCGCGTAAATGTACTCTCATCGGTCCACACAATATTGGATAAGAAGTTATCGTCGATACTAACGTAATTTAACAGCCACTGACAATAACTATTCCTAACCGGCAAGTCTCGGCTCAATAAGGCTTGGACTTTTCTAAATTTGTAAGGTTTGCGCCTATCACGTTTTATTGTTGCGCGGCTCTATGAAGGCTTGTAGGGTTACGGGCGAAATGCTCCAAGATTTGTTCTTGCAGCTCGTGCAGCGGGTATCCGCTGTGCAGCTACTCCCTCTTGATGCGGCACTATGGGTTTATTTTCCCGTGTCCTTTGTACTGATTTTACTATAGTGCGGGCATTGCTGGGACATGTACGGCTGTCTCCATACCTTTCTCTGTATGTTCGCAGCGCTAGGGCGGCATTTCCGTGACATTCACCGTATATCAATATCATGTCAGTGTATTCGGACGACGTGTACGTGACGCGAGGCATTTTATTGCAATCAGCGTGTCTAATCAAGTAATCACAATAAAAACAAAAAACAAACAGTGTGTCACAAAGTTAAAAAAGCCCAAACACTATTTAATCCGAAGATCCGAGCGGCTCGGGCGCTGCGCTGTCGCAAACTAAAAAAGTTCTTTTAATTTTTGGAGATTTTAACTCGTTAGGATCCGGTAATTCCCGGACCCAAACAATAGGTACGATGGTCTTTCCAAATGTGGACGCCAGCCGTCGGGCTAATGACCGGGGCCCAATCGCTTTCAAGTGTGCATAGTGATCTATTTTCTTTTCTTTTACTCTTATTGAATAAGAGCGGGACGTTTATTATGATTTGTTCACTCTCTTCATAAAAGTGCAAGAGCGGCAACATTTTACGTATACGTATGCTTAGACTCTCGGTCAGCTGTTAGGGCAGATACAACCCGTTGCCATTTAGCAAAAACTAAAAGTCTATCTTGTGGCTAAACTACTGCTACTATTGAACTGAAATTTGGTTTAGAGATCGTATGTGGTACATACTATATGTAGTTAGAAATAAAGCCTCACTGTTTAATCCATCCTGTATTATATATGTCGGAGGAAGCTAGGAATCGGATTGATTGTTGTTTGCACGTATAATTCACAATATAAATTGTCTACATTTTAGTTACTTTTAAATTCTTAATTTAATTTTATTTGATTTGTTAAATTATTCTATAGCTCAAAAACCTTATTAATCTAATAAAAGTTATGAATACTGTAATTCACGTAACGACCAATCAGAGCAGAGCATGTGCTTGAGTGAGGCTCGAGGCGCCATCTTTACTTTAGAAAGGCCGACAGCGATTGAGACACATTTAAGTGATAGCGACTGATCAAGCCGGAACGTTGAGTTGTGAGTTGTGTACAGAAAGTAAGATCAGTGCCCTGAACCCACACTGCTCGGTCTTAACTATTATTTTTCATTCGAAATTATTGTCAAGTAAAAATATTGTTTATTCTGAATAAAAATAGTGTAAAACCAGCATCGTTGTGTTTTGTGCTCGCATATTACCCAGATGACGCCACTAATGACGTTGCCATAGAGAACAATACTTCTCCGACATATATAATATAATAATAATAATAATATTCTACCACATACACACAACACTATCTAGCCCAAACTAAGCAGAGCTTGTACTATGGGTACTAGACAATGGATAAACATACATATATGCTTTTTTTTTGTAAATACATACATATTATACATAGAAACACTCAGACCAACACAAACATCAATGTTCATGCACACAAATGTTTGACTTGTGCGGGAATCGAACCCGTGACCTCAGGCGTGGCAGTCGGTTACACTAACCACTACGCCATCGAGGCTGACAAAACATATCTACCATAATTTTATATGTCGTAGTAAACGTAAAAATAATATATAAAAAAAATAGAGGCATATTTCGTCTCGTTTATGTTCATAGACTTATTGACAATTAGCCAGGGGCACAAAATATTATATTGGAAGAGGGCTAAGTCCCTTACCTTCTACCATTGTCGTTGCTCGGACGGTTCGGCGCCAACTCTATCCTATAGGCAACCGTGTAAATCAATCTAAGAAACTTTACCTGTTTTGTAGGACAACGACTGGACTAATATTTCGAATTTACGCTTTAGACAAAAGAAGGCCCCTAACGTGGAATAAGAAGGAAAATCTCAGGCATTCATGGTTTTTCAAAGAGCTATTCGTGTGTGTTGTAACCAAAGGTGTTTCGAAATTGGATCTTTGTGACGACGGACATTTTCTGGGTAGTCAGTTTTTACATAGGTATGGGGAATTCGTGTTTAGAGTATGCGGATTTAGGTTGATATAAGCTATGTTAAACTGTTCTTACTGGCGTCAAAGCAGAACGAGATTCTATATTTCATTTATACATACATTTTTCATAGTTGTCTTTTCATTTCTTAGCAACGGCCCTCTCTATTTAGATTCTTATGCTGAACTTCCAAAGATAGCTTTCGAACTCCTTTTTAACAATAATGAAATCAACCAGAATTGAAGTGATCCATCCATCTACTGTGTGCCATCACACTATCTATTACGGGTTCAAGCCCCGCGATGGAAAATAATTGTGTGAGCCAGAAACAATTGTTCCGGGTCTGGATACACTGCGACACAGAAATTAAGTTTTAAACAGGCGTTATCTTTTTAAAAAGTAATAAAGTAGTATTGCTATATGCAATAGAATTTCTAACAGTATATAATTTTAATTATAATGCTAATGATCATCCAACTATAGACCTTAATAAAATGTTGTTAAATGATTATTTTAAATAGATAATTGCGAAATGATAACTATTTGACGAATAGAATTCAAGCAAATCTGTGGTTTTTAAAATGATTTATATTTTGTGTTCTGGCAAGGTTCGTATAAGGAAGTCAAAACTAAACAATTTTTTTTTTTTGCATTGCTATATGTTTGCGTTTTGTGCCTTGCGTTTCTCCTAGAGATGACAGCATGAAGATCTTAAAGAAAAATAAATGTTTATTAGTCACAATAATATCTTAACTAATATTATAAATGCAAATGTGCGTTTGTTTGTTAAGCTGTTAAGCCTTAACTACTCGACCGAGCATCATGGAAATTTGCTTACTCGTTGTCAGGGGTACAGAAAAGGACATACTTTGACTTTTTTTTGGGTAAAAGTACCCCTTTTATCTAGAAAAAAGTAATTTTTCGAGGGATAGAAAATTGACATAACCGATATTTACGCAATCGGTGCCTCTGGTAAAATCTAGTAGTTTACAATAAATGAATTTAAACTATGATGACAGATGGGTTACAGTTCGCCGAGTTTGGGAACTCATCCCAGAACCTTTTGTAACCCACCACACAGGAACACAGCAGACACAGTGTAGTAGTGTAAGGTCATAAAGCATTTCTGGTGGATTGGCAATGCGCGCATGATATTCCAGCTGTTACATACGTTCATAAAGTTCGGTAACTGCTTACCACCAGGCATAAAAATAATGTTTCTATACCGGCAAACATGCATAAGTGTGAGTATACGAGTGTCATGAATATATCTAAAGTACTAATGTACGATTTAGTGCTTTTACGCTTTAGCGCTCTTTTACGAGCTAAGCATAATAATAAAATGTGCCAGTGAACTAAGCTATTTTCCGGGATTAAATTTTATATGATAATCTAGATAATATTCTATTTACGACCCTTATTTAACTAAAATTGGTGCAGTGATTTGGGCGTGGTTCAGTAATAAATATCTAAGGATGCGTCCAGATCTGGCGAATTCGCCGCTCGCGAACTGCGTGTGTGTGGTATGCGTGTAGTTACGGGAATTAGGAATTCACGCAATATCTAATTCTCAACCTATACATAATGTGCACAGATGAAAATCTGCTTATCCATTTTCAGGGCCTCGTACCAACTGACAGTCTTAGCGCAAGCGGAGAACACATTACTAGCATCTTCCCATATTTTTTATTCCTAGGTGTAGTGACCTCTACGCAGACCAAAGAAGTTACAATATACGACAGTAGATATATATTTTAACACATACACACAACACTATCTAGCCCAAACTAAGTAGAGCTTGTACTATTATATAATAACAATAATAATATTCTATCATATACACATATCACCATCTAGCCCAAAATAAGCAGAGCGTGTACTATGGGTACTAGACTATGGATAAACATACATATATACTATTTTTTTTGTAAATTCTTACATATTATACATAGAAACACCCTGACCAAGACAAACATCCATGTTCACGCACATAAATGTTTGACGTGTGCGGGAATCGAACCCGATTGATACAATACAGATGGCGCTGTACTTTCCTAAATCGCGCAAGCAAAGTTTTCACAGCGAGTTACTATGTTATATCGACACAAAAGATCCCACTGGCTCGAAGTGTCGCCGGTCTGTACTGACTGGCCCCCACACAAGATAAGATAATATATTATATTTTTTTAATTTTATTTATTTTTTTATCTTGACACGGCAAACTGATTGTAACGGACCTGATGGAAAGCCCAATTACAGTCCAGAGACAGTGACGAAGAGGAGAAGAAAGATGTTTTCTAGTCGTCGTCAGTGTCAAGCCGGTCTGAACAGATGCTTCTTCACACTACGTTTGAAGGATCCAATGTCATAAAAAGGAGGGAACACATGAGCCGGAAGACTGTTCCAAAGTTGTATGGTACGGCATAAAAAGGAATTGCTGAACATTTTGGTGCGAGACGGGCTTGTGCTAACCGTCAATCGGTGATTACGAAGACCGGCACGTGTGGTTCTCAAAAGGAAGGGGGAAGGTGGGATGAGGTCAAATAACTCTTCAGAGCATTCGCCATGATAGAGGCGATAGAAAACGCTAAGGGACGCAATGTTTCTACGAAGTTGTAGCGGTTCGATGTCCTTCGTAACTGGCTGTCGATTATACGTACGGCATGACGCTGCAGTTTATCTAAGGCATCGAGTAGGTACTTAGCGGAACCATTCCAAAGGTGCGAACAGTACTCCATGCTGCTACGGACTTCGGCCTTATATAGGTATAAGTTTCCGACATCCACCGTCCGGCTGCGGCCCGCCAGGTTATAGTACCTGTACCCTACCTGGTTGCACAATGGTTCATTTATGTTAGTGGGACATTACACCACGTTCCTCTATGGCTCCTTAAGCGAGAAGTGGAGAAGTATCTCTTACGCCCGTAAAAGCCTACTTTTACATATATCTTAATATATGTATATACTATATCGTTGATTGCATAGATAGCGCAGCAGGCGAGCCGCTGCCGCCATACAGCGTGCTTTTTGAATCCAATATCCTTAATGAATATATTGTGTCACGGTGTAGTCTTTGTATCGTATAATTGTAGATTTGTCATTCCGGCAAACGTTTAGAAAACTAGTGCGAATCTTATTTTTCTTAAAAAAAAAACAAATATCTCTCGCACATACATAGAAGTTTGCTTGTCTAATGTATAAAGTTCCATCGCCCAATTGCAAAGTATGTATGCAATAAAATGCACCATTTGCTCATGGATTGCCCTAAGAACAACAAAATAAAAGAGAATAATTAAACAGGAAATAATGGTTTTAACTTGCGGGATGTTGGACTTATCCTGTGTGATAGCTGATAGTTTTATATGTAATAAAGGATAAGGTACAAATGGATTGACGTATCCGTGAGGATAAAATTCCCATTAAATATAAATAAACATAAATATAAAACTCTCGCTTGTCAGATTGAGAATTTAACTTATTTTCCTCAAGTATAAAAAATCCCGTCAGAAACTAAGTGAAATTCACTAAGTTTCTTGCCTTATCTCTAAAAGCTAAACAAGTGTAATATTAGTTAGCCTCGAATGAGGAGCAACACATTGCATCAGTTGGTAACAGCATTTAATCTAGCACGTATTTCATAAAACCGCCCCGGAGACTATGGTCTAATTACTCGCGCGTGTCGGCCATAGTTTTGCAATCACCCAGGGGTGATACATCAGTGTACCTCTAAATATACTACCATTGGATACTTTAACAACTTGTGTAATTGTACTACGTTCGTGTATATACTGCTCTATATTATTCTGTCTCTATCTATCTCACTAATATTATTTAAATGTTCGGATGATTACTCTTTCACGTTTCCAGATTTTTCTACTTCCAGATTTTTAAGTAATTTGGGATGTAGAAAGTTGTAAGTCTTGAATTATTATATAGGATAATTTTCGACGTAGTTTTGTATTCCCGTGGGTTAATAGCTCGATTTTTGTCATCGACCTGCTTACGAAATATACACCGGGTCGAGTTTAACTAATACTGGTGTAAATTATAATATTTTGGCTGTAATCTATAAGACGTAGGTCTATAATTTTCATTTAAACAAAAAATATAGGGACCTAATTTAGTCTGATCATAATTAATAATCATTAATTTTCTCAACTAAATTATCCATATATACACGCATACATATAGTCACGCGCCTATATACCAGACGGGTTGGGCAAAGGCGTATTAAACATGTTAGGTACTTACTAGGTATGGATCTACTGGACTACTTACTATGGATTTTGGTCCCACGTGATAGCCTAGGGGTGAGCCTATTACCGAATATCAAATACTGGAACCGTATTTGATTTTCGGTAATAAGCTCACCCCTAGGCTCATCCTCGTATTGATACAAATTTATTTTAACTGCATATCCAATAATACTTTATCCGACTTGGGAATCGAATCCGAGACCTCTAGCGCAGCAGTGGCATACGCTGCTGCTACGCAATCAATAATCCTCAAAGCAAAATAAATTATAATACCCAAAATTGGACTGCAACAGACAATCTGATACTGCTAAAATGGATGAGTTCAATTCATAATACCTCACAATCTAACAAAGTTATAAGCTATAGTAATCAAAAGTTTTACCAAATAATATATAATATACGCTTGGGTATTATGTAATTGATTCGTACATCAATAAATCGACTACCGCTCTCAAGAAAATGTTATTCGATTAACGAAGTTTATCTCGAGGGAAAACAACAAAATGTAGAAAAATGAAATGTGTGAATGTGAATAAGAGATAACAGTGACTATTGTATCTACACTTCGAATAGGGATAGTAAGCTTTATTTACATTTGCCAATAACTTAAGGGTTGTGACAAGAAACGGCGCTATACTAAATGCCTCACTTTATACGGCTTGTACTAGATCCTAAATTGCGCAAGCAAAGTTTGCATTGCGGGTTACCATATAATTATACAAGTTCCTTAGATCAAATTTCAGGACGCGGCCCGCTAGGTACCGTATTATTATGTTACTGCTTGGTGATCACATTCAACCCGATCCAGCCTACGGATAATAACACGGTTTCGCCCGGAAGCTAGAAGTTTCGGAAGCTGCATTTCTAACTCTTCCACTCATTTCCCTTCATCCCAACTGTAATACCTTCCTAGGCACGTCAGCTCGCTTACCATCATGCGGACCGTAAATACCACCGTGGTAGTATAATACAATTGCCTCAGTACAGTAACGGACATGATTCAAAATCTAAGGTGCTGAACTTAGTAATATACGTATTTTTATATTCTTAAATATAAAAGCAGATGTAATAAAATTAAAGTTACTTTTATATCAGATGACAAATTAATCACTGCCCCTTATGGATCATCTTTGATGTTCGGGACAGAGTTTACGTGCACTCCTTGTCATTGAATTTGAATTACAGCTGTTGCTTTAGCAGATAATTAAATAATAGCCACAAGAGAGTAGAAAATACAACATGAAAATATTGGTAGGTAACAACTATGACCTACGACAGTACCAACATTTCGACATCGTTTTATAGGACCCATGTAATAGAGGGCTAGCCTAATCTCACCAACCGGAAAAAAGTTCCAGACTCCATGCTGCTACTAAGAATTTCTTGACAAGAAAAACCAAAAACGCTGCCTTTAGAATTAAATCCAAAACCCCATGCACGGCATCGTATTTACTACGTTAGAAGAAAACAGAGATTGTCTGCAATGGACCCAATGTATACAATGTCTACAAATTACATTATATTTGCAGAGTAGTTGCCGTGGAAAGGAATTCAATCTGAAATTCACTAAGTCAACTTTTGGGTAACAAAGGCAACTGTAGCCGATGTATATATACATAGACTCACGCCAGTACACTCATACAAGGGTAGGCAGTAGCCTGTTACATCAAAAAAAAAAAAAACAAAATTCGCTAGTTATATTTTTAGGCCCAGCTAATGAAAGGCCTACCGAATATATTTCAGATTCCATGCTTCGACATACGTGATTCTCTGTTGCTTTATTCAATAACATTACATTTCATAAACTTGTGACAAACGGGCACCAATTCGTGACAATTTTTTATACAGTAATACCTCGACTTACGCTACCCCGACACACGCGAACTCGGGTTCGAGTTACGCGATTTTCAAATCTCGTCGATTCGTCTTTTGTTTAATAATCGCACAATTCTCAAATATCGATTTAAGACTTACTGTCCCTACACTATTGTTTAGGAATTGAGAGAATATTGCAGGAGAAAGAGTCTTTGGGTCATCAAACTCCTTTTTTAGGTTTTAAGAAGCCTTCTACATCACAATAACGGCAGTTGGCGATTTTATATTCGTAATATCTAATATGAATTTATATGCTAAACTATACCCCGACTTACGCGAAATCGACTTATGCTGTTATCGCTTAGTCTCACCTATCGCGTACGTTCGGGGTATTACTGTACAAAATATCATAGCCCTAGTAACTTATGCTACGAACCACGCAGTCAACAGTATTTTTTGCCATAATAGCAAATTAAAATAATTAGAGTTTATTAATATTGCCAATATTTCGTTCCTAATCCTTTCATTCTTAACATTATTTCTTACATAGAATCATCACTTCCATTTGTTATTCAAAACAAGTCGTCCGCTTATTCTTCAATTTGGGTTGTTCGGCTCTTCCGGGTTTGTCTGAGAGTCCGGATTAAACTCGGACGTGTGGCCAAAACCCTTTATGCAAACCGGGCCATGGCTTCTGGTCTAAAATCTACATTGAGGGCGATACCGAATTACTTATTTAAAGCTTGAGTACAAGGAGCAATGATATGTTTTATATTATTAAGAAATATAGTTTTGGTACCTCCGTAAGCTGCCACAGCCTTGAAGACCGTTGGAGTGCCACGCAGAGGTCTTGCATTCAAGCCCAAGGCACGCACGTCTGACGCACGTCAAAAATATATGTGTATTCAATAGTTAATCTGTTTATCTGAGAGTTCTCCATAAAGTTCTTTCGGTCAGCGCAGTGTGCTAAGGCCTAAACCGTTTCACACTTAGAAGAGGACCGTGCCCAGCAGTGAGAAAGTTTAAATACAGGGCTGATATTATTCTCGTGTATCTTTGAATGGGTAGACAGAGGCGTAGAGCACTCAAATTCTACTTAAGGTCCTATATAACGGGGTACTGTTGATCATATTATAGGTGATAGTATTGTCGATGAGACTATCTCATCGGTTCTGCGGATTAAGTTTACGCTTGTGTAGCCAATTATGACGCCACGGATTTGATTTTAAGCCTTAATATTTTTTTTCTAAATAATAATAATAATAAATAATTAATATATAATCTACACCACAGAATAGTAACTCATCCACAATTAGTAAATTCGATTTAGGTTTTTATTTGTATCCGTTGTTTAAATGTTTGTAAAGTGCCCCGGGACGCAGGAATAATTCCTAGTGCTCGAGTTGTCTTTCTTCAGTTAGACCCTCTAACATTAAGGGAACGTTTTAATTTTATTCGTTGTGGGCTGTATTATTCGTATGTAGCATTATGTTAATGTTACGCTTAGGGCCATAAGTAAGTTCTACGCGATACAAATGTTAGTCCAAACGCAGTAACTACTTTATTTATAAATAAAATATTTATTCACTGTTTAAGACGTCCAGTCCTTACTTCGCGGATCTTGTACTGGCATGAAACCTTATTCTCCTGCGTTGTCTCATTAACTAAACAAGCGTCGAAGTATCCCCAGGGCAGCGTAGATACTACCTCAAATTCCTCAAAATATAAGCTCAGGGATGCGAACTGACTATTCTGCGCGCAATTACATTCCCGAAATCATAGATATGAATGGTTTCTTTACCTTCTACGTAATAACTGTAGTAAGCAGGGAAACTAATATTTTGGTCTTAGTTGTGTTTGGGAATTATTCTTGTTTTACCTACGCAGCATAAAATGAAATAACATTATATGGTTTTCTTGTTATTTTACCTGTGAAAATGACAAAGAAAGCCATACCAACGGGTTTTATAAATCTATACTCATATATCCTTGAAGGGGCGGAAAGATTCCAATCTTGCCAAAGCTTGATGAAGATATCCTGGATATATATCTTATGTTAGAAAATAACGTTATAATTTCCTTTATTGAAAACGTTAAGTCATTTTTATATATTACAAAAGAAATTGTTTTTGTTATTTTACTTAAAACGGTAATTATTTCGACAAACTACGAAATGTGGGTGGAATACCTATACTTTATGACCCTTCATATCATCAGTACATACTGCCTTGTTGTCGCAGCGGTGGTGAATGTGACTACTGTGCATGGGCTCTTGGGTTTGACATCGTGGCCGAGAAAAGATTTATTGGATTTTAAGACGTTATCTGGATATGTGGCCGGTAGACGGCAATTGGCTTGACTTTTATTACATCGAACCTAAACTTTTACTGGCAAAATGCGGGTTTAATACATCTCTTATATAATAAATTGTCACATAAAATGTATATATAAATCATAGAAACACATTTTTTTCTATCTCGTACACACAACACCATCTAGCCCAAACTAAGCAGAGGTTGTACTATGGGTACTAGACAATGGATAAACATGCATATATACTTTTATTTTTGTAAATACATACGTTTTATACATAGAAACACCCAGACCAAGACAAACATCCATGTTCATGCACACAAATGTTTGACTTGCCGAAATTTTATCCCTTTTTATACCCTTTACTGCCCTTCAAATTTATTTTACGCGAATAGGTACTCGCAACTCTATTAAAACTTCTATTATTACTATATTTCAATGTTTTACACATTCAAATATAGTAAAAAGCTCAAAGTATTATTCAAAGAAGAATGCGCCATTAATATTTCCCAGTTCGACGGAAAACGTTCGACTTCAATGACGCTTAAATTCCTTCCTTTCTTAGTCTAAATCATGCTGTTTACTTTGTTAAAAGAGAACTTTGAAAGTACTTTTTCTTAAAAGAGTCACTTAGCAATAGATTTTTAGGTTCACTTTGCGAAAAGTTTTGAAGTCAGATATTTCTTTAAACGATTCGGTAAGGGCAACTTAAATCTTTAAAACATTCTAGAATTTAAAATAAGTTTATTAACCTCTACCTTAATCTTATATACACTATTAGTCTCGCGGCTACGTTCCTGAAGGGGCGGAGAAAAGGTCTATCACACCCACATTTCGGAAGCTACAGTTTAGGTACCATGTTTTAAAGGGGTCATCCTATTGCTAGCTCAGGTTACCGGTGACTGTTTCGGATTACATGCTGCCACCAGGAATGGATTATCCCTCTATTTATAATCAAATAATGTAAAAAACAACCCAACTTTATTCCAAGATCGTCTAGTTGGTTTCTGTATTTGCTTTATTTATTGTCTTGTCAATAATATTATTTTATATTAAAACAAAAGTTGCACTAGGAATAGTTCTTGTGTCACTGGGAATTTAACAAACTTTTAAACAACGGACACCAAGTACACCCAGACTCGGAACAATTATTTGTAGATCACACATATAGATTTCTCGTGTAGGATTCGAACTCAGAACACTCGGCATAGCGGCAGTGGCGAGGAAACCACTTAAATCTACCCGTGCAGTCAAATTTCCTTGTCAGCTTGTCTTTCTGGTTTCATTTGCCTGCTAACTCTTTTCCATTGATTTACAACTTAAATTATTTGAATAATTTATTACCAAACACTTTTCAGATAAAATTACAATAATAAATTGATTTACGATTGACTTCCGATACCGTCAACTAAAGGACAAGTATTTGATTATCAGATCAAGTCGATCCATCAAAGCTTCATGCTTTGGCAAGCATAAGTAATTTAAAACTTTTTCTTCGTAAAAAGATTTTATGCACGATTGTACTTAAGTTGAGAGATTTTTTGATAAATGCTTCAGTCTGATATTGTATTGAGAGCAATGATTCGGAGAAAGGAAACATCCAGGTCTCTTAACCTGGATGTTTCCTTTCTCCGAATCATTTCATTTTCATCATCAATTTTTGTTTTGGATAATTTTCTGTTTTTTCTTTGTTGAGATCTTGTAGCCTAACGCTACAAGATCTCAATCTCGTCACGTGGAATTCAATTTCCATATCGAAGAAGGTAACGAAGGTAGATAAGAAGCTGAACAAATTTGTAACAGTAATGTACGATAGAAATTAACTTATTATGATTAGATAGTTATTATAATTAGATTAATTATTACTATAGTTAATCTGATTATAATAACTATCATTTAGCTGTTACCGCAGTTAGAGTAAGTAACTAACTATCATTTAGTAAGTAACTATCATTTAGCTGTTACCCAGTAAGACGAAGGATTACCAGTATCGTATATGGTTATGCAATTCAAACTCGTCTTATATCGCTGACTGTACATGCATAGTTTCACGCCTGTATTTGCCCGTGTACTATAATAATACAGTTATTTGCATTAGGCTTTCTTAAAATCTCTTTCAATGCGGATAGGCAATATATATAAATTAAAGGAAACACAGTGTTGTAGTAAAATATTGTAGGCTTTTTCAAATATTTATGAAATTTGAATCACATATAAGTCTCTTCTACCCGCAGCCTGAACGATTCTCATGGGCGAACAAACAGGGATAAGGGGGACGTATCATATGTGTTAATATAGGGCATGTGTCTATATCTGTATATTATTGTATAAGGTCTATATTATGTGACTCTTAAATATGACTACAACTTTCTGTTACACGCCGTATATGATTAACACCATATTATAACAAACCTACATTCATTTTCCTGGCGTTTGCCATCGTCCATTTCTTCTCGCAGACTTGTAAAGGTAGTTCAAAAATAAGCAAAAGAGAAAGAAAACTTTTAAGTCAACAAATCACGTGAAGATTTTACAAACTGCAGTTTTTTCGGCGCACGTCGCTACATCCGCATAAACTGAAATTTATATTCTACCCTGCAATGCTTTTAACTCATGTAGTTTTGACACGGCGGCTCTCGGGGGAGGGTTTCGCGGAGCCCATACTAGGGTACAAATGTGACCTGGTTCTAGGATGTGACAAGAAAAATATGTGGTGATTTATTACTTGTAGAATTAAAATCTGTCTCAGTGGTAATGTCGTGAAAGCTAGCAGCTGATCTTGGGTTCGATTACCGTATTATTACACTTAATTGGAGTAGCAGTACGGAGACTATACGGATGGCGTAGTAATAAAGTGGTTGCCTCTTCGCTACGCCGCGAGTTGTGGGTTCAAGCCCAATAAAAATAAAAATTGTGTGGACATAAATAGTAATTGGGAAAAATATGTTCGCCAGATGCCTATTAACATAGGACTTCAAACAAATAGGGAAATGGGCAAAAAGTAGGTAAAGTTTGTATGGTATGTGAATAGTTATCCTAACTTCCTACCGCGAATTTAAGTTTGTTTGTTTGTTAAGTCAATCGCAGCGTGAGACACGTGCCATCTTTAACGATGCAGACGTTGCAAATACAGTGTGTCTACATATTATGAATTATACTATATCCTAATTAACAACATGTATGTGATATTTCATGATGATCGGTTGAGTAGTTAAAGCGTGAAAGCGTAACAAGAAAACAAACAAACTTACTTTCGCATTTATAATATTAGTTATTATATATAATAATAATAATTGATAATTATTGATGTGAATCATACTGAAGCGGAACATTTTGCCCACCCAAACACTCAAAACACAAATGTTATTATATAAAAGAATTTCGCGCAACTGTTACGAAAACCAAGAAACAAAAGTGAACTTTTAGACACGAAATATAATATAATAGACTAAGCATGCAAGCTCCCTATACGAAAAATTCAATACTAATTATTTTATAACATTACTGTATGTACTGTACTGGATTTTGCAATTTATTTTACAATGCAGAAAATTAGGAAAATTTGGATCGCTTAATCAAGTAGCAGATACTAGCTTTTACCCGCGGCTTTGCTCGTGAACAATACTCTTCTGGATGAAATGTCCTCTTCTGTACCCCTGACAAACTGTAAGCAAGTTTTAAATTTCTTGGAGATCGATCGAGTAGTTAAGGCGTGCAGGTGTATCAAACAATCTAACGAACAAATTCACATTCGCATTTACAATATTAGTTAAGATTCTATTTTTAGAAGATGTATTTTGTTTTTATGAACTAAACGAGAATTTGGGCAACTAAAAAGGTACTATTCCTAAGGGATAAAAAATTATTGACGAAATGTAGTAAGGATTAATAATTATTATTATTTATCTATTGATTACAGTGATAAAACATGAATACAGTCCATAAAGTACTTAATAATATAATATGGGTGCCTGTACTAGGGTAAACCTGTGCCACAGGCGTTAACGCACTTACAATATTACTAGGAACTAAGTTATATACAATTAACCATACTTATTATATAAATATGGCTAGTATTTAAATGCACAGCAAAAAAATACTAATTGTACAGCAAAATATGCTTACCAAAAATACTAATTGCACACATGGTCATTATATTTAATCCCTATAAATATATGCAAAAATAGGCCAAGATTATAATTATTATCATGGAACTTGTTATTACTTATTTAACAACAATCAACAAATCTTCAGTATCCTCATAATTTAGAGTTTGTAAGTATCGACAGACTATCCGTTTAGATCTTATATAACTTAGGTCATATATTATGTATAGTTGTTTGTTTATTTATCTTGTTATAAAGAAGAGGACCTACGAATGCGAAAAATTGTAAAAACGAAATTTGATTCAGAAAGTGTAGTACAGACAATATTTTCCGTCTTTTAATGTTAGTAAGGTTGATGTTGTACGTAAGCGCTGCGTGTTATTTAACGGTTTTACGGTGTACATTATAAAAAGGTGTCGGTCACAAAAGATGTGTGTAAAAACGGCAGGGTTGGCGGGTTGCTACTTTTAAAAACACTCAAATATTGTAATTACCTTGTATATATGTATAAGTATATGCAAGAAAATTACAAGCCCTACTCAATATATGGAAAGAAATTACAAACCCTACTAATCAAACTATACCCTTACGGCAATGACCATTCTAATCAGCTGCATTTGTGCGAACATAACTACCTCTGAATATTATTCTTATGTTTGGTTAGCCAACCGCACAAAATATTATATTGTTGCCAGTCAATAATTATAGAACCTATTGGACCCTGAAATTGGTAATTACTCCATCCAAAACCGATTTAATGTAAACGCAATGATTTACGAGCAAAGGTGATTCATTAACAGGCCAATTGTATTTTTGATTACCCCGATGAATAAGGTGCTATATGTTTAAAGTTGTCGATGTGAGTATGTTTTTGATATTGGTGCTTCGCAATTAATGGATCGATATCAATGCAATTTTTCAATAGACTGGTTTATTGGGTTGCTTCTTAAGAGAAAATGCGGCAGTGCCAGCCATATAAAAGTAATCATCTATTTGCTCCCTGAATAATGACAATAGCGCAAAAGAAAACGGTATTAAAATAGCTATACTATCTTCTATATTTTTGTTTCTTTTTATAATTTTATTTTTGTTAGGATTAGCTGTCCTTCGCGATTTCAATCACATTTATGGTTACTGCTTCGCTCCCATTGCATTATATAGCCTATGTAGTCCTTACAAAGAATATCTTTTGTCTGACACGTTCCTAGCACGGTCATAGTATGAGACGGGGTAGTCGGCAGACTCCTTAATAACTGCAAACGAACATACAAGTCTTTCCTTTTGATAATATTAGTAACCTTAATAAATATATAATTCGTTGGGGTTATTCTGTTGTTTTCAAATAAACGTTTTTAACTGAAGTAATAGTAAAAATAAAAACACACAAATATAAAAACAAAACTTTTCCTATTTTTTTAACAACTAAATACCCAATTAACTCTCACCTGCACAGCAGTTGCATTTAAAATTACTGCACTAAAAAAGCAGTGAATTTTTTTAACTGTTTAAATTACTCGAACATCGAGTGCAGTCCTATAGGACGGTATAGTCCTATAGGTAATATATTACCCATTCAAAAGCCCGCGACGCCGCGGCACTTAAGTTAAAATCGCAAGAAGTTAAGTTGAAATTTAATTTCAGCTGTAGCCGAGAGAGCTGAACCAAAATTGAGTTTCATATTACTGTTCTGTGTTAACGAAATTATTCTTTACAAAAGGATGGTGAATAAGTAAACTTATATTGCATTTAATAAAAATAATTCGGGTAACTATTTTAAAGTGCAATGTATTCTCAAAAGTAATAGTCTCCGTATTTTGTTACGTTTCTGCTATATCATCGTATGTGTTTTATGGTGCAAATAAACTCGCTGATCAAATGTTTCTAACATTATGTATAGGAATATAGGTCTATTGGTAACCGATTGCATGAAAGTAAATGTGTTGGAAAGCAGATACCTAAAGGTTACTGCTAATAATGTGTGTGTACAAACAATGGCACAAAATAGTCAGTCGAGATTCATACCCAATGTTACTGACGACAAGATGTGTGTGTGTGTGTTAGTACAAGCTAACAAATCAGTGCCTACAATATGCTACTATAATGTAATTATGGCATTATAATAGCAAACGTGTGAGATATTCAAATAAACAACTGTAGCAAACGGACATTTATTTTGTTCGAAAAAAAAAGAAGAATAGCGGTGAGTTCGTTACGGATCACAAACCCTTAGAGGTAATTTCCAGCACGCGTTCGAAGCCCTGTGCCCGTATTGAGCGTTGGGTATTGAGACTGCAGGCTTACAACTACAAAGTTGTGTATAAGCCAGGCAAATCTAATATTGCCGATCCACTTTCACGCCTTTGCACCAGGTCTTACTGCGTCCCATTTGATGACGAGTACCATGTTAACCAAATTGTCTTTAAAAACAGTTTCGGAGGAGTCTCAGTCTGATAAAGAGTTTACTTTAATAAGAGAAGGAATACTTCATAACAAATGGGACCCTAGTATTAACAATAACAAATTGTTTGAAAATGAACTTTGGTTACACAACGGCATCTTGTTAAGAGGGAACAAGATAGTTATTCCCTCGGAATTAAGACGCCATGTATTAGGAGCTGCACACGAGGGTCACCCCAGAATAGTAAACATGAAGGCCAGATTACGTACAAATGTGTGGTGGCCCAGGATAGATAAAGACGCCGAAAACGTTGTTAAGAACTGTAGAGAGTGCATTTAAGTATCTGGTCCTAATCCACCTACACCTATGAAAAGGCGTGAGCTCCCAACTCAAGCCTGGGTTGACACTGCTATAGATTTTTTTGGCCCACTGCCTAGTGCAGATTATCTCCTTGTTATTATTGATTATTTTAGCCCCTATAAAGAAATCATAATCATGAAATCTATTACTGCTAAAGATATAGTATAACTTGCGACAATGGTCGACAATTCACTAGTCATGAATTTAAAACGTTTTGTGAAGAATTAGGAATTCGCATACACAGCACAATCCCATATTGGCCACAACAAAACGGAGAGGTCGAAAGACAAAATCGTGCTATATTAAAAAGCATCTCCCTCTGAATTATTTTACGGGCGCCAGTTTAGAGACAAATTGCCATGTTTAATCAATATCGAAAATAAGGAAATATATCAAGAAGTACGTAATAGAGACACTGAAAAAAAACAAAAGGGTTAACGCATTAGGATAGGAAAAGGAGAGCACAGGAACAAGATGTCGAAGTTGGCGAAAAAGTATATATAAAAAACTTTGCCAGAAATAATAAGATGGCTCCGAATTTCATTCCTGAACCACATACAGTGCTGACCACTGTACACAGGGAAATGAAGTAAATATTCGGAATGACTCTACTGGACAAGAGTTTAAAAGGAATGTACTCCATCTTAAACGAGTAGAAGGAAATTGGGAAATAGTAGGGGGAGAACAGGATACAGGAAAAGATGTACTAAGTGAGGATGATAATGAAATGGCAACATAATAACGAAATTTTGGAATGAAATTTAATTATGGTGTAGTTGTATAAAATTGATTCAAATAAAAAGATTAAAAATTTGACGTTGTCAAACAAGGTGTGATTTTTTCTGCTCTATAGATCTCTATAAATTTTGCATATATTTAATACAATTATACAGGTGCTGTCCAATTTTTATAGCAGCCATAAGAATAAACTAAAAATTTTAAAATTTTAAATACAACAATCGGCGCTATTTGCCGCGTTTCAAACGAAACACTTCGCTACTGGCTGTGAGGTGCTCAGTGAGGAGGTGGCGGAGGCTGTAAGCTTTGACGGGACGCGACGCCGGCACCTTGGCGACGCCCCGTCGCCATGCAGACGGCAGCCGTAGACGTCGACAAACAAGGCAACAGTCATAGTGACAAACGTCATACAAATTTTTAATAAGTTTATTTTATTATTTCATATAAAATCATTGTAAATATTTAGCGTAAGTAAAACTTTGTTTGGTTATGTTGCAAAACTTAGGCAACAAAAGTGATGTGGAAGTGAGTGCCGGTCAACCTGCCACATCCCTAACAAATCTGGTACGTTGCCCTAATTGTTCGCAGGCTCGTTTTTTTAAAGGTGAGCGGGGCTTGAGAGTGCATTTTGGTAAAGTTCATAAAAACCAAAATGTACCCTCTAGTCCCAGCACAATATTACTAAGTAATCCCTTACCTTTAACACCCCAAATTCCCTTTTGGCAATATTTAGGACGCATGAAAAATTCCATTCCGATTTTAAAAAGAGTTCCTCGAGGTGCGAGACCTTCAGTGGCTCAAAAATTGGCTCACTGCATAGGTCTTGTCGTTCGAGAGAACTCTAAAACAGCTTGGGAACAATTACTTACCTTTCCTTATAGGATTCTACATGTTAAAAAAGTTGAGAATACACAAAAATCATTAACAGCACAAATTAAAGATAATTGCAGTTTTAGTTATAACTATTTAGAACCAAAAGACACCACCTCCTACAATAGCAAATCATTGTACCAATATGTAGAATCCAAATTAAGGGAAGGTGACATTAGAGGTGCATCTAGGTTATTGTTCAGTAGCGATGTGGTGGCGCCTTACTCTGCAGAAACACTTGCGGGTCTGCAGAGCAAGCATCCAGCGCCCACTGATGGTCTCTCCTTCCCAGACGCACCTGATGCTGACATGGATTGTCTCAAGGTGACAGCCAAGGACGTATTTACATATTTACAGCCGTTTGCTCCTTTCGAAGTGGATCTGCTGGTGGCCTCGACGGCTTGGCACCGCAACATTTAAAAGATCTTTTGTGTTACAGCGCCGGGGAAGCTGGTGATGCACTTTTGAAGGAGCTGACGGCTTTAATCAACTTAATGCTCTCCGGCGGTGTGGTGGATGACATCATCGATATTTTGTACGGGGCAAATTTATGCGCCCTACGTAAGAAAGATGGTGGCATTCGTCCCATTGCCGTGGGGTGTACCTATCGTCGTTTGGCAGCCAAGCTATGTTGCAAATACTACAGTGCCCCCCTCGCAGAGAAATTTCAACCAGTCCAGCTTGGTTTTGGTTCGAAGGGGGGTTGTGAGGCTGCCATCCACGCTCTCTCCACGTACCTTGGCTGTGGCGAAGGTGAGGTCATCTTAAAGGTTGACTTGAAGAACGCCTTCAATTCTGTGAATAGGGATACCTTGCTGACGCAAGCTAAATTAGAAACACCCAAAATTTTCAATTTTTTGTGGCAGTGTTATAGACACCCATCTAAATTAATTTATAAAGACAACCATTTAGAATCTGCAGTTGGGTGTCAACAAGGTGACCCTCTTGGACCAGTCATTTTTAGTTTAGCCATTCACCCAATTATTGAAAAATTAAATTCTAAATTTAACATCTGGTACCTGGATGATGGGACCCTAGGAGGCGACATGGAAACGGTTTTACAAGACTTGAAACTTTTAAAAAATAAATTTAATTCAATTGGTTTAGAACTAAATTCCAATAAATGTGAAATTTTTATTAACGATAAAGTTGATAAATCTTTGGCTTTATCAAAATTCAATTCTTTGGCTTCAAACATAAAAATTATTGAAAAAGTTTCTTTTCGCCTTCTCGGGTCTCCCGTATTGGAGGAGGGATTCGAGTCTTTCATAGATGAGAAGATCCAAAATTTTTGTGAAATTTCAGACCGACTACTCAAAATTAATATTCATTCGGCTTATACAATCATTCGTTATTGCCTCTTCGTTCCTAAATTCACACATGCCCTCCGATCCTCTCAATTTTGGAAGCATTTAATACTTTTGGATAAAATTGACAATACTATTCGGCATACACTTAGCAAAATTTTAAATTTGGCCATGAACGACCGTGTGTGGCTCCAGGCAACCCTACCAGTTCGCTTGGGTGGCCTCGGCGTTCGCAAAATTAGTGATGTCAGTTTACCGGCGTTCCTGTCTTCGGTCCACTGCACTGAAGAATTGACCAGGAAAATTTTAGCTCCCACACTGGTTAATTCGGAAGTGTCGTGCAAGTCCGATGCAGTGAACGCTTGGAAAATGATCTGTCCAAGCTCTGATTTGCCATCCGATCTATTCTCTCAGAGTCGGTGGGACGGGCCGCTCTGCAACATGGTGAGAGAACATCTCATGAACACATCTCCTAATGTTGCTGAGCGTGCCCGTTTATTGGCTGTGGGGGAATGGGAATCGGGTCTTTGGCTTCAAGCACTCCCATCGTCCAACATAGGCACTATGTTGGATGACACAACGTTCCGCATCGCTTCTTGCCTTCGTTTAGGTGCTCCATGTGTTTCTCCGCATCGATGTCACTGTGGTGAAGCCGTCGATGGCCTTGGCCACCATGGCCTATCATGTAGCAGGAGTGCCGGTCGTTTTTTGCGGCACGCCAACCTTAATGACATTATCCGTCGTGCTCTTGTCACCGCCGGCGTGCCAGCTCATCTTGAACCTAATGGTTTGGCGCGTGACGATGGAAAGAGACCGGACGGTATGTCATTGATGCCTTGGAAGATGGGTAGGCCCTTGGTGTGGGACGCAACGTGTGTAGACACCCTTGCGCCATCACATCTTCCCAGTACGGCGGGTTGTGCTGGTGCTGCTGCTGCATCCGCGGAGACTCTCAAGCGGCGCAAATACAAAAACCTGGCAGGGGATTATGTTTTTGAGCCGTTTGGGGTCGAAACGCTAGGGTCATGGGGTCCCAGTGCTCGTGCTCTTTATAGAGACATAGCGAAAAGGTTAATCGACGCTTCCCGTGACCAGAGGGCTGGCCTTTATTTCGCGGAAAGGATAAGCATTGCCATTCAACGTGGCAATGCTGCCAGTCTTCTGGGCACACTACCAGTTGACTGTGATGCGGAGGAATTCTATGACGCCTATTAGAGGGTTTTAGTTTTCTTTTTTATTTCTCTGTTTCATAATATTTTAGGTATAAGTTAGTTTTAAAGAATTGTTTATATTATGTATATAATTTATAAAGATAAATTATTTGTATTTTTGTCTGTAATAAATAAAATTATTATAGAAAAAAAAATTCAAATAAAATCTTAAATTTAATTTAGTTACTCATATAATCTTTGATCAAATTATACATTGTTATTTAAATTTTAATTATTACTTTAATATTTGTTTCGCAATGTAATTACAGAATAAATTAATATTTGAAAAAAAGAAACAGATGTGATATTTGGTTTAAATAAGTAATATTATATTATATAAAATATAAGTATTATTGTATTAACTTGATTATAACTGTGATATGAATAATATTAATAGTTGTTGTATTGATTGGAAATAAACGTACGCACGGTAACTGGTGAGGGCAACGCCTCGCTCCTTACAATATTCATTATTGTGTGATCTCTCGAGCAGAGCGGACGTTGTGATCACTGTGTGCTGTGTGTACCTAAATACTGTTTGTTGAGTATTATTTACCCATAAACGTGTGTGCATATCACACGTTACATAAAAAAAACTTAAAAGGAATACCAAGTCATTTCCTTTTTCTTTAGTGCAAAAATAAAAAGTATCACCATAACAAATCTGTTTTCTAAATGAAAAATGTATGTGGCGAGAGTCCGCGGCACTGAGGCCGGCTATTTATAATTCCCGACATAGCAACTCTCAGTTCAATTTCAGCAAAGTTTAAATGAAATCTCCGCTTTTTTTATTATAATACATTACCTACTGAGAATGTATGTCTTGGTGGCAAAGTTTTTTTGAAGATAATATGGGTTTGTGAAAACAGATTTTAATCTATATGCATCCGTTTTAATGCGCGGAAGGAGCTATTAGTTAGTTTTATCTCTTTATGTGTGATAGTTTTATAATTAGTTTACTATTCAATGTGACTTCATTCGTGTTTATGAAGTAGTTTATGATTGCGGACTATTGGATTTGAGCTATAACAATACCTATTTTCGTTCATATCGCTTCAGCGGTTTAGTCGATAAAACGTAACAAATAAATTGAGTAACTTTCATGTATTATCATAGCGATAGCTTTGTCTCGAATTCGGTTTCAAAGAACGTCCCTCTGACGTGATCTGATTCGTTTTATGCGAATTAAATACTTAATTATGGCTTCAGCGTTAAAGTAAATCTTCGTGAGAAAACCAGCATTGCAAACTGAGTTTTCTATATAATGTTCTCGAAGATGTGTTAAGTCTGCCAACTCGCATTGGGCCATCGTGGCGGATTCTCGCCTATCCCTTCTCATACTGTGAAGAGGCTGTGCTCAGCAGTGTGACAATTTAAAGACTAAATGAATACTATTATATTATTTATTCATATATTTATTTTATAAACACTCCATAACAAAGATTTAAACAATGGACACAAACATGACCCAAACTCAGAATATACATATATTAATTATTAATATAGTTACCATTAATTGCCCTATAACCTTACGAAGCAAATTGAACGTGTATCAAAGTTGTTTCTATTGTAACAGCATAGTTGCGATTTCAAGAGTTATCGAGTGATTGTTCCTATAACCTACACGTGTCATAGATATTACTGCAGTAACTCACGGTATTATCACTTCAATTTTATATTTAACTTGCTCTTCCTCGTAAACAGTAAATGTTTCTGGATGAAAGGTACCTTATGTCCATTTGTGTACCTGTGACACAGTGTAATATATCAGCCCTGTATATAAACGGTCCTACTGCTGGATTATTGCTGAATCTCACGCTGGCGCAAAGGGGTTGGCATATTTCACATAGCTTCGAGAACATTATGAAGAACTCTCACATATGTAGGGTTCCTCACAATGTTTTCGTTCATCGTTAAAGCGAGCGATAATTAACTAATTAATATGCACATAAATTCGAAACGTCAAGCCTTGGGACAAACTCGAGACCTCTGCATGGCGGTTCAATGGTCTCCGACTAGGTTTACGCTGCTAAACTTTTTAGATTAAAAATCTATTTTAATAAATTTAATGATTTTACATTTAATTTATTGAAATAGATTTTTATTTACTTCTGCCTATCTCTTCAGTGATATTGTTATAAAATTATGTAATATGTTTAGCAAAGGATTGCAAAAGGCTGATTGATCGATACTTTAATCACTACATAAAATTTTTTGTACAAGGTATATAGATAAATATGGCAACTCATCGTAGTTCTACAGATAATAATATAACTGAAACCGTATTTGTTGCAGCCAGACACGATTATGTTTGGCATTTCAACAAGTGACAGGTTAAGTAAATGTGCTTTTAAAATGAATCTGTATCAGTAAATTACAGATTTTCTATAAAAACTGGGCAAACTTGTTGGATCCCAGTTTTTATAAAATATTTCGGTATATTTAGAACATTTTAACATATTAACATTTTAACCGAAAATTAGAATATTTGCCTTTTGTCGGTCTATTTGTGACTGCATCACGCTATAACCACATATTTGAAGTTGTTTGGTAGATTGAGATTTAATTTAAAAGCAAACACTTCACAGCAGGTCTCTTTCAGTAGAGTCCAAATAACAATTGCGTAAATATTGCGAGTACAGTGACAATTGCGTAAATATTGTAACAAGTATTTTTTTAATTGTATATTCGACATACCAAATGCTTGAAATACACATTTTGAAATAAAAATTACATTCCTATTGACAAGTATTCGCATATAGAATCAAATTGTTTGAACCAAAAACAGAAATATTTTAAAAATAACATTTGATTGGCTGCGGGCTTGGATTTATATACCTATATACCTTCTACATTGGCTCCCATGATACAGGTTTAGCTAGTTTGGGGTCAATATATTTTCTTTTAGGAAATGAACAAACAATTTCATTTATTTTTTAAATGCATCTCCCCCTCTATGAATAAGTCCTGTGTAGCGAAGATCTTTTTTAACATTCAAACAGCGGACACAAAAAACGCCCAGACTCGGAACAACAATTTGTAGATCACACAAAGTTTTGTCCCGTGTAGATATCGTTGCCACAACACTCGGTGCAGTGGCAATGGCGAGGCGACTACTTAAACCATCCGTACAGTTAAATAGTTATATACAAATGTCACCACCATTATAATCTCGATCAAGACTCAAACACAACAGATAACAATCTCGTTCGAGTTCCAACAGTAGGCAAAACGTTATTCTATTAAACTTTATTCTTTTAATTTGTCACTTTAAGAGTGTTCGTGTAACATTTCGCAAACTTTTTATAGACAGCTTGAAGCCTTGTATTTGCAAATAAATTTCGTTGACAATAGGCAAATAAAGCGAAACAAATACGGCTTCAGTTATATTATCTATAGGATTACGATAAGTTGCCATATTTACCTAAGTAGGTACCTAGTATAACATTTTATTGTCATGTAGCTATCAGGGTTGCACTCCACAGTTAAGCATATTACATAGTGTAATGCCTATATAATTATGTAAATAGATAGGCAAAATAAGGCATATAAAAAAAATTAAGACAAAATTACTTTTTATGGTTTTACTCTATTGCACTCTATCAGACACTGTTTCAATTTCAACCCGGGAATCAAAACCAAGACCTCATACACAGCAGACTCAGCTATCAACTGCCGCTGAAGAAAGGAGATACAAATGCACATTCATCAAACTTAGAATAAATAGAGACATTGAATCGATACATTATTATACAGAGAATTTCTGAAAGAAAATATCTTTGTCCGACCGGGAAATCGAACTAAAGAACTTATGATCGACAATAAGACTCACCCACTGTGGCATCAGGGCAACCATATTCCATTTCATAAATAAAATGTGATGAAAGTGAATGAAGCCAGAGAAGTGCGTCAGAATCGTAGCAAATGAAATCCGTAGTCTCTGCCTACCCCTCTGGGAAACAAGCATCAATCTATGTATGTATGTAAAATTTACGTAAATTATTTTTGCGTTGAAAATCTTTTTAAAGTTATACTTGGAGACAAAGCACGGAGGGCGAAATAAAAAGTGTACTTGAAACCTGAGCAGTGCTGTGTCGCGGAAGATTTACATCGGGCTCCCGAGAATCTCAGGAGCCCCGAGGGGGGCGGGATGGTTGTGGGGATCTTATCTTCCCTTGAGAGCTTTACAGATAGTAATGGTGTAAGTTTCTACTAATTTTGTTACTACGGACATGTATTTAAAAATTGAACTGGCAGTGGATTGTATTTTTCCGGAGAATGCATGAAGGTATTGTAGCAAGTGGAAATCTGTAGATCTGCTTACTTATCGGGGGAATATTCGAGAGGCTATGTGTCTGTTAGTAGGCTGTTTATAAAAAATAAAGGGTATAATAAAAACAAATAGTTGTTCCATGCATGAGTGTCCACAATCACTAGCCACCAAGATCCGAACTAATATCTGTTTAAACAATTTTGGTGCCTTTTTGTAAGACTCGTTACAAAACTGCCGACCAAATTTTCTCCGCGAGTCTGGCAGCCCGAAACCCTTAGGCTTACCCAAGTCGGTTTTATAAATAACCGTTGATAATCTTATCTACCCTTTATACTCAGTTTTACCCTTACAGGGAGTTTCTATGGCCGAGGGGAACTTTCGCGCGACATTTGTTACTATGATAACGGGAACTAATGCTTTTTTATGTTTTTCGCTGTTATTTTGTAAGGAGGTAAAACTTAATAGTGTTAGTATTTTGTGTATTCAGAGTGGTTCACGTTTATCGTTTGAGTTACTGTTTTATTTTATATTCTTTTGAATATATACAGCTCATAAATTACTAGCTTTTTCTCACAGCTTCGTTCGCGTATAAATAGGTTAGATTTATGTTAGTAACAGAAAATTCTTATAAAAAAAATTATAGCTATATTATTCGGTGATAATAATATATAGCTTACTAATAGTCTAAAACAATTTAAAATCGATTGCATAATTTTTTATTTAATTCGTTACAAATAAACAAATAAAAATTAAATCTTTCCTTTTTTATAATTTTAGTATAGATATGGATTTACGACTGTACGGATGGTGTAGTGGTTAAAGTGGTCACCTCACTACTGCCATTGCGCCGTGTGTTGTGTGTTCGATCCACTTACGAGCAGAAATTATGTGGTTCAGAAATATTTGTTTAAGTCTGAATGATATTTGTGTCGTTAGTTTATTAAAATGTTTGTAAAGTCTTTTGCGACACATGAATTACTCCTTGAGCCCAAAAACTTTAAAAAATAATGAATGTATTATATAAAATATTTGTATCCAGTTATGTCCTATTTTGATTTTAAAGACCCTTGTATGGACCCAACTGAGGTTTTGATTTACCTAAGCCGATCTGCAACAAAAATCAGTTTTCAAATGTTAAACGTATGACAAACCTTATAATCATTACGAAAATCTACACAAGGTAGGAAACAGTGTAGCTTATAACGTGAGCATTTGCACACAATTTCATTTTTCAATCGTAATGAATGTATCTTTATTACAATTATATTATTGAATTGTATTCATGGCGACAAAAACAGTGAAAAGCGCACCAAACAGTATGTACTGCTTCGTTATTTCCTACGCCAAGCAAGCCCCGAAAAGAGCCAGAACAGGTTTTACCAAAAGCGACCGAAAACTACTCGACTACTCGACAACCGTGCATTATAATAACTTAATATATAAAAATAATAACTTTTAACAATAATAATATTATGTTATTGTTAATAGTTTTTATATTCATATATCTTACACCTATTTTGTGTCTGACACTGCCGCCGGTATTCTAATACCCATGATAGATATTAGAATACTGGCGGCGGTGTCAGAGATCTACATCTCGCAAAGCTCGTTGAAAACTTTGTCTAGTTATTATTTTTACACATGTACATACCTTTGCGGAAAACTTTCAATTCAATTGTCGTCCGCTAAACAGTTCTAGTCAATTGAGAATTTCTTGACAAATACATCTAATAAATATTTTCCTGACCTGCAAATCTTGGCTACTATTGTGAAAGATTTTGTTAAACAGTTATTAATGTAAATACATAATGCAGGTCCATGCAAAAATTAAACCTACCTTAAATACATTGGCTTTAATGAAGTGATTAACATAAATCTACAGAATCGACAGGATCAATAATCTGCAACCAATTTCATATAAAACCATTCAATGCTCTCAATAAATGTTCCCTTAAAGCCAATAATTTAAAATAAAATAGTTTAACACTCAAATTTGTCTCATTATCTTCGCCACCTCCGCAATTAATTCAAATGGCCCTGTAATCCCAGCAAATGATTGCAAAATGTCCCCAAAGGGCCATCAACATTGCATTCCTACAAGGCAATTTAACTTTAAAATAGTATTGCAAAGCAAAAAACGTGTTACATTTTAAATATTGCGTTTATAAAGTTCAGGAGATGCAAGTAATAGGGTAGTTGACTTAATTTTTTTATTATTTATGATAAATAGTTACATGACTCAAACTAAATGCAAAGAATAGTTAAATGCACAAGTAAAATTAAAAATACAAGCTTTTCAAATCTGGTAGGGGTACTAATCAAATGACAAAATCAAATGACAGAAAAAGGATCCACGATACAAACTGTGATGTAAACGCTATTTAAATGCAGCTCTGCGAGAGAAATAGCGAGATGTTTCCACTACAGCCTCATATATTTTATATTTATATTTAAATATTTAAAATATAAAATCAGACCCTCATCTCAGCCTTAGATATTTTTATATTTAAATATTTTAAATATGAAAGAACTGAGGCTGTAATTAATCTGTAATAAAAATTTAAGTGTATAATAATGACAACATCAAACATATGCATAACTACCCTGTTATACCTAAAATAATTATAAAAGTTTTATGAAGATGTTTGTTACGTAAACACGCATGTACTGATGACCAACATGAACGGAGATGTATAACCACACGGACAGATTATGTAAATCGGATAGATAAACTATTTATATTTAAGTTTACACTTTGCCCCGACGTTTCAGTTGCTGGTTCTAAACGTCGGGGCAAAGTGTAAACTTAAATATAAATACTTTTAATTAGAAAATATATAGCTTAAATAGTAGTAAAGTTCAATAATAGTAGTATAGTTAGAGTTTTATGATATAGTTAGTTTTCAAAATGATGTACTTAATAACAGTGTTTAAAGTAAAATAAACAACGCGACATAATCCGTATAAAGTATTTAATATCAATGTATAACATTCGCGTAAACATAAGACAATATTATTAAAGTTATTATATCATAATGGAAAAATTCGGACCAATATATAGTTTAAATGGGGTTATAAAGTGAGATATTATAAAATGCATATTATTATAACTATGTTTTTATGACGGAGAATTTGTATTCGAACTCTATATCGAAATCATTTTACAGCAATAATTATGTAATTCTGTGCAAATTTCGTTTTAATTATGGAGTTCAAAATTCTTCGCGTGAATTACGACATATCAGATATTTATTTAAATTATATTCGAGGAAAAATATAATCCATGATGCAGGATGGCTGTGTTTACATACATTTTGAAAAAAGGTTATTTATACGTCCGCTTAGCGGACGAAAAATATATTTAATTCATCCCTATAGTGGACGACTAATATTTATATGATATTTGTCCGTTTAGTGGACGACTATGTACTCGATCGATCATCACAAGGAAAAAATAATACTGTTCACGAGTAAGCGAAGCCGCGGGCAGATACAAGTACGAAATAATGTAAAAGTAAAATCTAAATAAGGGGCTTGATTTTTTAACCGTCTGATATAACATATTCACGGGATACAGTACATACAGCTGCGCATATAATAGCAGCATGTATGTCATTTCAGGAAATGTTCGCAAACATATTGTGTGAGGTACAGGTACCTCTCACAATATGTTTGCGAAATTTCATGATGATCAATCAAGTAGTTAAGGCGTGAAAGCGTAACAAAGAAACTCTCGTTCGCATTTATAATACTAGTAAAGATTCTAATCGTTAGTGTCCCGTCTAGCTTTGAATTCCTAGCCAGTTGAAAAGACGTTTTTAACTGAGTTCTTGTCATTAAATATTGCATCCCGAGATTGTCAGACAAGTTGATCAGTATGAAAACTCAATAAGTCTCGTCTCCAGTCGCAGTAATTCAGTTTTGCTCAGTTACAATTTAGATTTAACACTAGAATACTAGAATAGTAAAAATTATTGGGAATAATTCTATCAGTATTGATTGAGCATATTTTAGTGAGGTAAAAGTCGTTTCAAGGTGCATTTGCTTTTATCTATACTAATATTATAAAGCTGAAGAGTTTGTTTGTTTGGTTGAACGCGCTGATCTCAGGAACTACTGTTTCGTATTGAAAAATTCGTTTAGTTATAGCCCATTTATCGAAGAAGGCAATAAGCTATATAACATCACGCTAGAACCAATAGGAGCGGAGCATTAATGAAAAATATTGCAAAAACGTAAAAAATTTCTTATGGGTCAGCTCGTATGTACATATATGTATATTTCAGTTTTGACGTCCAGCTTGTTTAAACTGTCTATCGGTGACATTACAAGTCCTAAAAGTAGATCTTAAATAATTAATCAGAGGGTCCGTCCTCGTAATTGTTCTGTTCAAAACAGAGGTCCGTTCTAGTCTTAATGTTAAAATACCACAAATATTAGTCTCCAAGAAACTCAAAGAAACTTGTTATGTGAACTTAAGGTGATGTGGTTTAAGTGGTCGCTTCAGCAACTCCTGTTACGTAAACTATTGTGTGTTTGAAACACACACGGACAAAACTTTGTGTGATCCACATGTTTATTCCAAGTGTGGCTTTTTTATGTCCTTTGTTCGAATTTGTATACTTACAATTCCCCGTTGTACAGGAATAACGATTAGCGCGAGAGAAGACATTTTAAAATAAAATATTACATATTTGACTAGACCTACGTCTAGTATTTTATTGTATTAGTATTAGTAATTCGTATAGATCTAGATCTATACGAACGAATTACCCACAGAATAATCGTTACTAAAATAAAACTGCTTTGCTATGTCTAGTATTTGTATTTCAATAACTGTACGTTACGCTTCACAAAGTTATAGGTACATCGTTTACCAAAGATGTCGCTTACATAACCTTACTTAAAGCAATCAATCAAAGCCATCATATCATCATACATCATCAAATACTATTTGTAATCGTAAAAGATTATTCGGAACAGGAACATACACTTTATTTAAAACAAGTGTACCTATTTACAAATATTGACACAATTATCGATTGTTTATTCGAGTGGACCGTTCCCATCACGATTCCGTCATTGGAAAAGTAAATATAGTCTGTGTGTTCATCGTTCAGTAGCTATAGTCTATGGAGCAGTGCTTTTATTTTGTTGTAGGTTTGTTCTGTACAATAACGCTAATATAAAGTTTTTATATTAGCGTTCTTTTACATAAGCTTTCCATCATCCACAGGCCTCCTCCAGGGTTTTACATACAGACCTGTCTTGGACCACCAGCATCCAACCGCTTCCCGCGTCCCATACCAGGTCGTCGGTCCACTTTGTTGCACCACCTCGCCTACCCGTGCTGCGGCTGCCGGAGCATCGCCACTATTTTTAGATCTGCTTTTATATTAACGAGCTGGGCGTTTCCCAATCTTACGATTAATTAAGTATTATTAAAATTTATATGCCAAATAATCAAGCTTCTAAAACTAGATTATTTGACATATTTCTTTGCTTTATTTCTTTTAAAAGACAACTCCCATACGGGGGACTTTACGTACATTCAAGCAACGTAATAAAGAACAAATATTTGTTGCTCACACAAATTATTATCCCGTATGGGATTCGAGTTAATTAATTCCCTATGTCCAGCAGTGGACTGCGGTGGGCTGATTGATTGATTGATGGGATTCGAACCCACAACACTCGACATAGTGGTAGCGGCGTGGCGACCACTTAAACCACTACGCCATCTGTAGAGTCATAACTCATAATAGTCTATCGTCTATGTTCTCTTTTAAAACATGTTCACGATGTTCATTTTATTCTTCTATTTTTAGACAGCTTCAGCTAAAGATAATTCTTACTTGCGGGGTAATTACAAATTACCTAATAACTTTCTATATTTTCACTTTCGATTTAACCGTAGATAAATAGCTTTCGATTTAACTGTGAGCAAACCTGTGTCTAAGCAATTTCCATAAAATTCTCGAAGTTGTGGGAAGTTTGCCAACCTGCAGGATAGGATGAGCTTCTTGTACTGAGAGGAAGCTAGTGCCTTGTATCCGTTGGACCCTAGTATCGATTAACTAGGACGCCTGTTCGTGAATAATGCATGATTATACCACCATCCTCTTTACTAGATAATGAAGAATAAATTAAAATTCAATTTTATAAACTCACATTTATTTCAAATCAATTTTACGTCACAAGAAACGTAAGATCATTTAACATTGTTCGTACAAAATACTAATATTTTTGTTACAGAGTCCAAAATAACGCCCAAGGCATACAACTTCATCCGCTAACAGAAACTTACATAATTATATACAGGGTGTCCAAGAACCTGGCGTCCAACTGGATTCCCACGATGCCCCAAGTTCTAACAGTACTCAGAAAAATATTTTAAAAAATCCACCCCATGTACTTACAGAATTATACTGATTTCAAAAAAAAAGGGGAAATGAGCACCCTGTGACATACTTTTGAATGCTGTGACTGCTAATGCTGATAATTTCGATATTTCTTGGAGGTTTTGTAATCTAGGGTATTGCTGTGTCTAAATAGAATGTAAAAATAAAGTACTTATTGTACCATTTTAAAATAAAATATTATTTTAACTAAAGGTGATATGGAAAACTATTGAATTTCGCAACTTTGACCGACTGTAGTGTAAAAAAAATGTACCAAAATAGTATGGCAAGTGACGTCAAATTTTGACGCGTTTATTCCTCTTTTTAAAAAGGTATAATACTTACACATTAATTTGAAAAAAAAAATTTTGATAATATTTTTACTCAACAACCCAATTTTTACGAAGTGCCTACCTACTAACGGTAACTGTCGGACCCTTTCTTATCTTAGAAACTGTTATGTTACTACTATTATTTACTTCGGTTCCAAGAGTGAGCAAGAAGGAAATACACACAGGTAGATGGGTTCCCAGTAGAATAAAAGCAAAGAATGTTAGTTTAAAGATATTTTATTACAATAAATGTTCAAAATGTTGACCACCCGCGGCAATACAAGCTCTCACTCTCCTTAAAAAGGACCGCTTTATGTTTCGCGAGTAACTTTTTTGACGTATCACCTGCACTGCTTGTGTTATCTTCTCACGAAGGTCAGCGATGTCATTAATGGGCTTCGCATAAACGAGCTCCTTCATAGTTCCCCAGAAAAAAAAATCCAGCGGATTTAAGTCAGGTGAGCGGGCTGGCCACGGGATTGTTCCTGATCGCCCAATCCACCTGTTCGGGTATTGCTCGTCCAAAAACTCTCTAACGGATACGCGAAAATGTGCTGGACAGCCGTCGTGTTGGAACCACATATCTGGTGGGGTCTCTTCTAGTAAGTTTGGCAAATCATTTTGAAGAAAATTTAAATATGATTCGCCAGTCAAATTCTCGGGCATCTCAAATGGACCAATAATATTCCCACAGAGAATACCGGTCCACATGTTCACTTTGAACCGGTACTGGGATCTATCTTCTCGCATCAAGTGCGGATTTTCCACATGCCACTCGTGCAAGTTGTGTAGGTTCATGTAGCCATCCTTCTTAAATGTAGATTCATCTGACCACAAAATTTTGTCGATAAAGTTTTCGTCTTCTCGATGTTTTTGCAGGATTGTTTCACAAAACGCGACTCGGCTCGGATAGTCTCGAGGTAAAAGACTTTGCACTCGCTGTACGTGGTACGGATGATATTCTTCTTTTTGGAGAATACTGTGTGCTGTGCTCTTCGGTATCCCCGTATCAGCTTCTATTCCTCGCACAGAGATGCTTGGATTTGCCGACACCGCCTCTAAAACTTCATCGCGTATGAAGTCATTTACGGGTCGTCCTTCACCAGCTACTTGATTGGGGAACCGCCCGTCATATAGTGATCTGTGCACATTAATGAAAACTCGATGGTCGGGATATCGCGTAGCCCTCGGATACCTTTCTCTGTAAAGTCTCGCTGCAGCTCGTCCATTACCTCTACATTCTCCATAAATGTAGTGCATATTTGCGTATTCTTGCGGAGTGTAGGTCGCCATGGTAGCACACACAAAACACAAACTGTCCAAACACAGGCAAAGGTCGTCGTAAAGAGTTCGTTTCAAAGTCCAGAGCACAAAGAGTAATCGAGTCCAATAAACAAAGCTTTAAATCGTAGTACGTGATCAATGGTAACAATAAGAGAGAGGTGCGTAGTAACGGCAGGAGGCAGTGACGCGTACTGACCGTACTGTTATCCTAAATAGCACGATCCCAGATAGCGTCACTATCTATCTCACTCGCACCTCTAACCTTTTTCTCCCTCACTCTTACCTGAATAATGGGGTACCATAAAGAAGAACCAGCAAATCGCAAAGATAGTTTCTGTCTTGCTCCCTCCTGTTGTAATAACGAATCACTATGGTGAGATGCATGCACATACCGTCCCTTACGGTCTAACCTGTTTTTTGAGAGGCCTGTTGTTATTTTTATGAGCATACAACAGTAATTCTTTAGAGGTTAGATTCAATTCGTCGTAAATTTTTCTTTCTAAGAATTCTGTAAGACATCGTAAAAATTGGGTTGTTGAGTAAAAATATTATCAAAATTTTTTTTTTTCAAATTAATGTGTAAGTATTATACCTTTTTAAAAAGAGGAATAAACGCGTCAAAATTTGACGTCACTTGCCATACTATTTTGGTACATTTTTTTTACACTACAGTCGGTCAAAGTTGCGAAATTCAATAGTTTTCCATATCACCTTTAGTTAAAATAATATTTTATTTTAAAATGGTACAATAAGTACTTTATTTTTACATTCTATTTAGACACAGCAATACCCTAGATTACAAAACCTCCAAGAAATATCGAAATTATCAGCATTAGCAGTCACAGCATTCAAAAGTATGTCACAGGGTGCTCATTTCCCCTTTTTTTTTGAAATCAGTATAATTCTGTAAGTACATGGGGTGGATTTTTTAAAATATTTTTCTGAGTACTGTTAGAACTTGGGGCATCGTGGGAATCCAGTTGGACGCCAGGTTCTTGGACACCCTGTATATAAAAACATATACTAGCGATCTGGTCTGGCTTCGCACGGGTAGTACAAAACCTTAACAATATACCTAAACCTTCCTCAAGAATCATTCTGTCTATTAGTGAAAACCGCATGCAAATCCTTTCAGTAGTTTTTGAGTTTATCGCGAACAGACATACAGACAGACGCGGCGGGGAACTTTGTTTTATAATATGTAGTAATATTTATTTTATATAACTTATTCTGTATAAGAACGAGTTTATTATCTGGGTTTGAGCAGTAATTTAAAAAAAATATTTTACCTGCTTTTTTATACGGACGCCATTATGCGACATAATATCTTGTGACCGTATATAATATATAGATCGTTATAAAATAGTTGTTGCTAACAACAACTTCATATAGCGTTAGTTAAGAATGCTGATTGTTCGCAAAATTATTTACACGGCAACATTAATTAAATAAATACACGATGGAAAATTGTACCAGCTAATTTATTTTCTGATAAAATACAACTATGAATGATGATAATATTACTGGCATCGGACATTTACACGAAGCATTCTCCCCCCGTGCAAATGTTATTCGCGTCGTGTGTAAGAGCCAACAAAGGCAAGAGAAAACACAGATGCTTAAAAATGTTCATATTGTTTATGAAAAGCAAAGCTTAGTTCTATACAATCTATTTAATACGATTATCGTAAAACGTCAAGCACTGCTATTCATATACGGTTCTAAAAAAAATATTTATACTGTATTCTGGTAAAGTTTATTTTTTATCTGTCCATTGTTGGAATGTCGGTGAGCCGCTGTGACTCAATACGTTAAAAGTATATCCAATGGCTAGAAGCCGCAGCTGAAATTAAAAATCAATCTGTCAATAATAGAAAACCCTCTATAGCATTTTTATCATTAAATAATAAGACCTCATTTGGTAACTTTATATTCTATTAGCGGATGTCCTCAAATAAATCTCTACAAATTCTAATTCCGACACTATTTTTACAAATTAAATAAGCTAAAACCTAATCAGCGATTTTGGTCTGTTTCCAACTCAATAAGATAATTACAGCAATTTTACATAATTTTTATATTCATTGATATTCATTTCAATAATAATTGATATTCGCAATTATGATATTATTTTTATACTGTAGATTACATAACTTAAATAAACATAGTAGATAGTAAAAAGTAAAAGAGGGTTATAAAAACAACTTCACGTTTAAAATAATACAATAATTGTGAGATTAGGCCGAATCAGAATTATGATTGTACCTAATAGAAATTATACACAAAGTCATTTCAAAGCAAATCCCGTTATCACATTTAGTAGTTATATTTTATATATTTTTAATTTAAATTTAAACAATATCACTTTTCCCTCACGAGTAGAGCAATTAATAAATCGAATTATTTTTATTAATTTTTTTAACAATCTGGGGATAGTAGCGAGCGCACCATTTTTAACATTTTACATAATAGTTTCACTTCACAAGTGAAATATTTTTCTGAGATAAATCACTTACCCGTTAATATTAAATTCCAATAAACTAAAATTAAATTATATTTATCATTCGTAACATAAAATCTCAATTTTTGACAATAATTAATTATTTTTAAATACACATTATGAACTATTTAACTAGTATGGCAACGTTTCGTATAACAAATTTTATTTACAATATTTACAATCACAACGAAACTAAGTTTTACTTTATTTCAGTCACAATTTACCATTATGGTAATCTATTCAACTAAATTATAATTGATTATTATTATAGTTAACATGTGGTAATTATTATTAATTATTATTTAAATTATAAAAACGAATTATTTTCAGACAGAAAATAATACCTGCTATGCTATCTTGAAACCAAATCTGAAAGACATTACATTGATGTACTATTTGTTTAAAATGTATTTTATTATAATTATATTAAATAATAAATTACAATTGTACCTAATTGTAAGTAGACGAGTAATTGCTTTATCTAAATGTGTGCAACATTTACAAAAATTCAGCCTTATACATCTTAAAGAAGATGCAAAACTAATTTACAATATATTTTTCGTTTTATCAAATTGACATTTATATTAGATAATCATAATAAACAAAAAACATTATTGAAGTGCCAATAAATAATTCCGAATAAATTAATTGGTAATATAACGAATAATCAGTGAGACATTATTTCATTATACATAAATTTCAAAATAAACATTGGACTAATATTTTACTTTGTGTAAGAATAAAAAAACGGACGGGTGGAAAGATAGAAAAACCGATTTCTGTCAAATTTTATCACAACAATTTAGACCTTACATATTTAAAACCGCAATGTTCAGGCCGCCAACCCTTAGTCCAAGGCCTGTAAGTCACTGAAAGCCACACCGCACTACAGTCCACAGCCTTACACTTTGCCTAGTCCAACTTCACTGTGTTAATATTTGCCTCAGTCACAATCTTTACTAACTTTTACTTCTAAGTTTGTGTTGGTAGGTTTTGCCATACACGACGGTTTCGGCTCACTCGGCGCCTGTGTTTGTGAGTTTCCTGTAAATAAAAAACATTTTAGACTTACCTACACATAAAAAAAAACTGGACAGACAATACTTTCGATTTTCTTTGTTTTGGGCATAACCAACATTTATTTTGACTTTAATTCGGTGACAGCTATTGTAAATACTACTGCTGTGCATGAGGTCTCAGTTTCGATGTCCGGGTCGCATGAAATATTATTTGGTGTTTCTGTTAAATTTTTCGGTAGTAGCCCAAAGTCTTGAACGGTGCCGGATAGGCGGCAATGGTCGTCGCCTATTACGTGGAAACTAAAACTATAGCTGGCGAAATTTGAATGTATTACTGCCTTCTCTCTCGGAGTTAAAGGTTAAAGTATATACCTTTGATTTAAAATTAGAAAGCTTTATCTGAACATACAGAAACTCGGCAGCTTTATATGTAAGCCCTAATTTATTAAAATTAACAGGCAAACTCTCTTCTTGTATAGTTAGTTACGTTCCCACGTAATAGGGAGCAAGCCTTTGAACTAGATCTATTGCGAAGTCGTGCTGCTATAAAATTTTCTAACACAAAATGAGAAACACTGCCCGAGGAAAGCAAGCTCGATAGTAAATATTATAATCGCCACGGGATGAACATAAAAGAAACGGAGAATAGTTTGAAAAGTTGTTTTAATTTCATTAAGAAGTTTTTCATCTTTCGTGTAGTGATTGAAATCATCTAGTTAGCAAATAATGCCTGTAACAGAAGATTACGCTCTTCCGTTATTAATGACGAATAGTCAAAATTAACTGTAGTCTTTGCTTACTCCTACTGTAAACAGGCGTGAATCTACATAGATTCACGTTCATACATACATATCTATGACTTTTGTGATGTTTGTAGAAAATAAAAATAGTTGAATACCAAGATTCGTTTATAACATTTATAACTTACAAATCATCAAGTAGACATAAAACTCGACACGATTAATTACATTTGTGGACATTTTAAAATTAATATGCAATAATAAAATGAAATGAAAGCTTCGTGAACAATTAATGGATATTCAGACGAAAAATATTAATCCTTTAGTACAGACACACAAAGTAACTGTTCAACTGTATTTAATAACTAGGAATCCAAACACCCCGCATCGCGAGTCATATTTAATTCTAACTTGGCAACTAACTTCAGTAACTCCAGTAAATTGACTAACCACAAAACTTTATCTTTTATAAGTGTTACTTTGTGACCTTAAATGAATAAATGATTACACAGTACTGATCATCAGACTATGTGAATGGGGAAGTAGCAGAGGTTAGACTTAGGCGTCAGCCTTCTCTGACATGATCAGAATCCTTTACGAGAAATGCTAACAGTAAACCGAATAGTGTCGATTAAAAATGTGATGAGAGCGAACGATGAAAGATACATATATATACAAGCTTCGTAGCCAGAGGGAACCGTATTATCCATCTGGCCCTTTCGAAAAACAGGTGTCAGGCTATGTATGTATGTGTAAGTAATTTTGTGCAAATCTTTTCTAGCCAGATCACATTATGGCTAAATCGTAGCAAATATAAATCTGTAGTATCTGCACACCCAGTCGTAAATACATACATGAGGCTCACGCCTCTCCGAAGGGATAGGTTGACACTTTGCGCCAGATATGGTTTTAGAATCCACATAAACAGAAATCAAGCCTATTGCTGTCAAACAAGCACAGTTCCAGATTCCGTGCTGCTTCTCAGAATTTTAGGAAAAACCAATAACTCTTTTCCTCAATAACCATGAGGAGGCTGTGCATGAGCACAGCAGTCGCATTCACTACCACTGCGCCAAGGCAGTATCCTCCTGGCAACAGACCTAAATCTACGGAAGTATATACAAGTAGACCTTACCATTTATCCTAGGTTTCAAATGCGGCAGCGTATTGGTAGTTCTATCTAAAATACTTTTACTAAAATATACACTGTTATTCTCAGCATTAAATCTCACTGGGGGAGAGTTAGAACAACTTCTAGAGTCGGCGACCATCGACCTTGGTTCCATATGGTACCGTGGCTCTAGCTCAGGCATTTGAGTCAAGTTCAACGGGTTTCTGTTCGGGTTGCTGTAGAGTGATGGTGGTGGAGGGATCATGTACAGCTCCGGAGGCATGAGTTGTTCAGCTGGCAGCTAAAATACAATATCAGATTTTAATATTTGGGTTATACTAAAAGCGCAAAAGGACGATATACTGCACGGATGGAGTAGTGGTTTAAGTGGTCGCCTCGCTACTGCCACCGTGCCGTGTGTTGTGATTTCAAATCCACACGGTACAAAAAACGGGATAATAATTATGACGGCCGTGGTGCGATGGTATGGTGTGATGAGCGCACCGTAGCACGGTACAGTGCGTTGGTTCGGCCGCACCACGTCCGATCGTCTATTTGCAATTTAACGGTGGTCCGCAATCACCGATATAACTGGCGTTTGTCTTATAAGGTGCATATATGACTTAAGCTTATACAAAGTAGTAATTTCTTTATTTTACTAATGCAAACCAGATATAGACCAATTGGTGGTAACAACAATTAGTTATATTCAGGATAGCCTTAATAGTCAACCTGCAGCCTTACTACAAAAATAAGAATTACCACTATAATAAGAATTCTATTATAACTGATCTGCCTGCAGGCAAAACAGTAATAATAGTAATTTATTACATTTTCACGTCTTATCGGCAGCTTTAACTTTGATGTAATTTAAAATGTACAATACCTACTTGATTTAAAATCTCTGAAATGCTTGCTGGTTTTTACTTTCTATACAAGAATGAGTACGTACTTGTATAGTATAATTTTATATATAAATATTTTTGATAAAAATGATATAATACGAGCTTTTAGCTCAATTGTATCTCAAGAAATAATTGAAATTATTACAAACAACTAAAAACGGTATTCACCTTCACATTATATAAAAATGACATCTACCTAAAATTACATTTTAAGATATCATAGTACAAATAAGCTCTAGGTCTCTCAAAGCACCAAATACCAAATATACTTTCAAAATACAAACCAATTTCTACAAATTCAATTTTATTTCGAGGGCGCAACATATTGTACGTTCAGCACATTATATTACACTACATAAAAAGAAAGGAATGATATTGGATTTCAAATACGCCGTATTTTTATTGTTATCGATTGGAGACATCCAAAATCATAATAGGTACAGAGTTACAGACCGTTTGTATAGATTTATTTTAATGTAGTATGGATTATTTCTGAGAAAATTAAATGTATTTATAAATAAAAACAATAGAATCAGCCTTGTTAGTAAAGTATCTCATTGCTGAGCATGGGCTTCTTCTCAGTATGAGAAGGGTCATAAATCATAATACAAACACTACACTGAGTGTGCAGGTTGGCAGACTTCGAGCTTCGAGTACCTTTAAGAGTATTATGGAGATCTCTCATACATATAGGTAGTTAACACATTAGCATAAAATAAATAAATAAGCAAGTGTATGCATATAATGAAAATCACCTATATTTCGTACCACTTTCGCATATCAAGACAGAAAATACCTAGGATTGTTGCTTAAAGCACAACACGCTGTTTGTACTACAATCGGTCCTTACTTTATATGTAGTTACAAATATTAAAAACGAACTTAGAAAAATATGATTACTCACCAAGCCACTTGTGTTCAACGGTAAAGCATTTTTGTACTTCAACCAATCTTCATACACCTTATCATACGGCTGTCTATGACAATCATTTGATCCAACATTCGGCATATGCAAGCTACTCATTGGGCCCAAACTTTGTATACTCGGCCCCAAATTCGGCATTGGGGCCAATGTTGGGACGTACTGCCGTCTGTACTCTATCGGTCGTACTTGAATGTATTGGTTGCACGGATCGATGTTATGGTCGTAAAATCTGTCGCAGTTTGACATGTCATATTTATCTGTAGTCTTAGATACGAGGGGTCGTATTGAGCTGTAGTCGGTAGCAGAAGATTTATTCGAACAGTTGTCGCTTATATGCCCATCTAGCGGTATAATATCGGGGTTTTTATCTGCAACGAAAGATAATACATTCCGTTTAGTGCTCGCTAACTGTTTTTTGTTGGTTTCCAAGTGCAAATTTATTTGGTTGAGTGAACTTTATGTTTTTGGTACGACTGGTTTTACAAGCTGAGCAATTATTACAATTTGTGGGACTGGAATTACAAGTCATTATAAAATTGTGTTGTTAGAATTATTGGTTTAAAGAAAGCGGTACATGAGCAGACATGATTTTATCAATATTAATTTTACATCGATATTACATCCCTAGATCTGTAAAGCGGTGGGCAGTGATCTCACACTTATTTTGTTAACTACGTGACCGTGACGAGTATATGACCTGCTATCTATGGACACATTGCCAGATTTCGTACTACTAGTCAGTATTTCGTGTAATAAAACTGTTTTGTTTTTTGATGATCTAACTATAGGTTGCTCTATTAGGAACAGTTAACGCTTATATTCATAAGTGTTAACTTATCCAACGACAATAGAGCAATGACGCAGTATTACGTCAAAAATAGAAAAAGGAATCGTATTTTGTAGATGACCAATTTATTCAATTATAAGGAGCAAAACCATCTTTTGCTTTCCTTGTACAATATCTATCTGTAAAAGTTCTAAAAAAAATTTACAGTCCATATTTAGCCATTCAATGGCGATCATATTTATTTATTTCATTAGGGCAAACTAATGCTAGTCTTGTAAACTAAACTTATAATAATAATTATTCTATCCACAATATTTTCCACAGTTAGCCAGCTAGCTTGATAGAAAATCGAAAACTGTACATGAGATTGTACCCAACAACAAAATACAGTTTCACGTCTTATTCTTATTTCACCGTAACAATTCAACTATACATAGTCGTGTATAACCGAAAGGATTTATAAAGCTGCTATAGACACAAGATTAAACTCACTCATTATTGCAGTTGCAACCTACCCATAAAGCTAGTAAGTTGAATTTTTATTATTCAAAATTGCTCAAATCTTTTTCCAATACGAAACCCTTATTTTCTTTTCCTTTAAAAAGTATTTTATCATAAACATTTTCGTTATTAGAAACTTTTTCGCAGACCCTTCGACCGTTTCATTTTACAAGGTCTGGAAGGTCATAGGTAAATCTAGTTTTATCTCTTAAATGGACCTTATAATCTTGACGCTAAATTGTATTCAAATTACGAAGCTTTGAGGCTGGGCACTCGGTAAAATATTCATTTTCTCATCAGTTTGTGTCAGTTCAATATCGCATCTATACCGGAACCAGTTTTTGCCCCAAATAGCTTTTGCGGTTTAAGGGTTCATTGATACATGTTTGGGGTTATTTAGAAAATATCGGAGTTCGTTATTAAAAAAGATTTTAGGAAAACAGGCTCTGTCTGTTGTAATATGGATTGATGTAAGAATATTTTGACAAAAGAAAGACTGCCTCCTTGGTCCCTTAGAATTATATATTTAGAAAATATCGGTGTTCGTTATTGAAAAAGATTTTAGGAAAACAGGCTCTCTCTGTTGTAATATGGATTGATGTAAGAATATTTTGACAAAAGAAAGACTGCCTCCTTGGTCCCTTGGAATTACATTTTGGTCCCATGGAATAAGTAAGCGCTATGTTTACTTGTGATTGTGAGTCCTGGGGTTAGGTTTCCGGTTCAAACAAAATATTTTGGTAAAAAATATCTCAATAACAGCACGGAGTCTGGATGATATATGCCAGGTAGACAAGCAACCCACGTGGGATCTAAAATTATAGTTGTTAAAATGTGGGTGTAGTACGCCTCCGTCTATCCCTTCTAGAATTATAGGTGTAAGTCTATTTATTTGCTTTTTCTTAACAATGTAACCAATTACTTCAAAATGTGCTTTTGGAAGCGAGCCCAATAAGTTCATGCCCTTGTGCTAACAATCTACATACAATGTCTATTTTCGCAGGTCAAATAACACCAACGATGGAAAAAGTCCTACATTAGCACGATACCCATAGATATCTCTTAGTATCAGACAGATTATACAGCTATGTATCGCTTCCTTACCCATTTGTTTGATTTACAATATCAGTAGGTCCGTATGACAATATACTTACCCAAGCTGTCCACACTCTCAGATCCCTTCGTACCAGTGAGTGGTATGTTTGACGTCTCATCCTGTTGTCTTTTTTCTTTCTCATGTTTATCTACAAAGAAAAGATAGTTAATATTTCAATATAAGTCATAAAATTATACTACCGTAACCGGACTGACGTCGGACGACGCCGTCGACTATCACCGTCGAACGATGACCAAACGACGTCATCAAAAACGACTTTCGAATGTCTCCGTCTAACATTTTCGTTCGCTGTCTTCGCTGATCGCTGTCGTTTGATATCTCAAACAATTGCGATGAGTGACGCTGTCGAAAGATCGACATCTTTCGAAAACATCGGTATCAAATGATGGTAGAATGGTCTCACCATTCGATGTGTATCGTTCATACTCAGTAATATATGGTATAATGGCTGTAATGTATTGCAGTAACTGATTCTAGAATTTCATTACTTTACTTTAATTTAGATGATAATATTTGTTACGGCAGTCGCTAATAATCGACAACTGTAATTCAGGGAACAAGACTTAACAAGTACGAAAGACGCAAATAGCGTTGCGACTATTTGCATTGTGTATTTATTGTTGTTGTGTTGTTTACCCCTTTTTTATACATTAATAACCCATATTCTGTCATAAGAAAAAAAAGAGGAATCTGCCAATGTTATCATATTTAATAAAAAAAAACTGGCAGTCGAGTCGATACGTCAAATGTCAATTTTGAAAAAAATATTTCCTTCTCTTTTATGACGCCAGTATTATCCAATTGATTTAGTAAAAACTCTATTCGCCCGAAGAACCGATTTTTGGCAGTGGCATCAATGTGTATTTGTATTTTATTTTATTAGTACTGTCAAAGTACTAACTATAAATGATGTCCTTTAAAACAAACTCATTTGTGGTAGCCAGTTAAACATTTTCTCGAAAAAAAGAAATCTAATCTAAAATTTTTAGCGTGATGGCAATCAAACACTTTTTCAGAAATATAATTAATTTTATTAAAACTATTTATATTTAAGTTTACACTTTCCCCGATGTTTCGGTTGCTTTTCAGCAGCCATGGTCACGGGGAGACTAAGATGGTAGTTGTCTCAATGTTCCAGTGTAGTTATTTCAAAGTACCCGAACATAATTTAATCATTGGTGTTTCTATTTACGCAGAATGAGCTCAAAGTATCATGAAGCTAGCTAAGTCTAGCTGATATATATGCAAATATAAATAGTTTTAATAATTGAATTAGCTTAAAATTAGTAAAGTTTAATAGTAGTATAGCAGTGTAACAGTGTCTAAATTATGAAATGAAGTGTTAAATAAACAACGCGATAAATTCCGTATATAGTAGTTTAATTTCAATGAATAACATTCGCGTAATCAGAAGACAATATTAGCTCTATTTCTGAATATATTTTACATGTAATCAATTGTTTTGTATATAAAATAAAATATTTAATATCAAAATTGAATATTCAAATATGGTAAACTATTTTATTTGCAAGTTCACTCTATAGAAAAAGTAATTTTAGAAATTCAAGCTGCTGCCGCGCTGTCTAATTTCTTCGAAATTTAATTATTGTTTAAGGTTGTAAATTTAATTGAATTAATTTTAATTATTTATTCATTTCGCGTATGGTTGGTTTTATTATAGCTGGATTAATATACAGCTTTGTTTTTGTCGAGATAGGTAATATTTTCAGTTCACGGATGGCATTTCGGCATTCCTCGTCTGTTAAATCCATAGCTATATACAACCTAGATCATAAGAGCATTCTTTATGGCAGTATTAAAAACCTCACAATAGAGGGTATATTGTTCCCTAAAGCTCTACCACTTTAACTATCGTCTTGGTACACTGGTGACTCTGAGTTATATATCTGTATTGCCTTTGCTGTATAATGTCCAAAGTATATAAACAACTTAGTAGTTACCAAACTCTATGTATGGTTGATTAATTATCCGTTATACACAAACAAATTAAGGAAAACAAATTTTATTTAATCAGTCAGGTGTTAGAGTATCACACATGATTAAAAATCGATTGTGTCTAGCCGCCGGTGTGCCGATCAATAGGTTAAGTTAGTTAAACAATTTATTTTTATAGACACTAGCCAATAATCCCGGTATCACAGAAGACTATAGAATCATGAACTAGATTAAAATTCGGAACAAATGCGCTGGATCTACTTGAGTGTCAGAATTAAATAAGCAATCTTCACGGATCACAGTAGGAGTCGTACACAAAAGAAATGCCGTCCACTTATGAAGGATCATTTATGGTGGGGCAAGAGATAAAAATTGGCAAGAATAAAATCACTCACTGTCACGTTTATTGCAGTACTTGAAGCAGAACACGGTTGCAGACACAGCAGACATGGCAGCAATGACGCCTACCGCTCCCAAGACTATTATTAGCACCGTCGTCAATTCCACCTTCACTGGGACTTGAGCTGGTTGAAGAACAAACACCTAATATTATTGTTGCTTTCTGCCTTTATTTATTAGGAAATTCTACGTAGCAGCATAAAATCTGTAAATGTATATTTGGACACACGTCTGCATAAACCCGAATGAGAAAAGTATTACATCTACATTTAGCAAGCTGCATTTTAGGTTCAACGTTAAAAGGGCTAGGCTATTATAATTAATCAAGGACATATTTTACCTAGACTTCACACTGCTACTTAACATTTCCAAGAAGAAAATCCCAATAAAAGTTTAGCCGAGATGGGCATCAAACTTATGCCAAGAGACCGAAACAATTAAAAGATCAAAACTTTTATTAGTATTTTTACCTGTATGTCGTTGGGGATACTTCAGCAAGCTAGACGTCAGCGTTAATGCCTCACTGAAGCCTTTTCTATTGAAGGCTCTGACTGATACAGCCAAGGAGTTGCTCACTGATAGTCCTGCCACTTCAAACTCAGGGTCATCGTTGCTCACGTTGCGGAGAAGCAAGCCAGTTGCCATATCAAAGATCTAAAGGATAAAACACATAATATCAATAGATGTTTGGAAGAAATCTACAAGAAGTAAAGGAAAAACGTGGGAAATCGTTTAGAAAATATAAATCAAAGTTTTTAGACTATCGCGATTTGTACACATACTTAACATAATGTTAGACAACGGGTCTTACTCGCGATAAAGTATTTAAAAGGTAATAAATACCTATTAATTTCCCGACGTTTCGACCGACTTGCATCGATCGTGGTCACGGGTTGACTAATGTGAGCTCAGCGGCGCCTTCGTGAAGTGCGGGTTTCGGCAATATAAATAATAAAATGTGTGAATATAAATAATAGTGACCAAGTGAGGGTAGTTGCCGAAACCCGCACTTCACGAAGGCGCCGCTGAGCTCACATTAGTCAACCCGTGACCACGATCGATGCAAGTCGGTTGAAACGTCGGGAAATTAATAGGTATTTATTACCTTTTAAATACTTTATCGCGAGTAAGACCCGTTGTCTAACATTATGTTAAAAATATAAAATCATTTATTCATCTTTCTTTTACTAAGAAGGATTTCAGATCGAGGGTGTCCTAATGCTGGACATGTTTCAGTTTGAAGTTGCTCCTTATTCCTCCAGGCTGATACAATGCAAGATGGTAGAGCTTAGACATTTTATAAGAATATAATATGTATGTCTAGTTCTCAAATATCTAGGGTTCCTCACGATGTTTTCCTTGAAACGTACGATATTTAATATGATCTAAAAGTCGGAGGTGTGTCAAAAATTCAAGACTTCTGTGTGCCGTAACACATTTAAGAAGCCAATTCCATATGGAAATGAACATAATATTTTTATATCAATCTGTGTGTATTAAAATATAAAAAGCATTTCTTTTGCAAAGAAGAGGCCACTCCTGCCTATCATTTAGTGATGGTATGAATATACAGACTTATACAGGGTTCCCCTTACTCCTGTAATAGGCAGTTTCCTAACGGCCATTAGAGTATTAACTCTGTTACTGCGTTTGACTTGAAGTAAGAGTTACGGCGGCTCGCATACCTACTTATTCTAAACCTTTCCATTCCATAATTGCATATTATATCAGGGTCATCATTTGTGCACAAGTGATGACCCTGACTTCTTCTTCTTAATCTTAGCAAGAAGGAATTAAAGATAGGATGATGTGAGATTTCGAAATTCTTACTTATTGGGGTAAACACAAAAACAGTTTCAGTTATTTTACGCCGGTTTTCTGTAAGAGGGTGGTACTCTAAAGAGATGCGGGCTGACCAGCGCTGTCACCGTATCATTTGTTGAGGCGGGATGTGCCCATCAAAGATGCTTCCTCAGTCGAGTTACTTTTGGTTCAAATAGTAATCCCACTGTACCTTTAATTTTATGACTTCTTCTTATCTTTACATACATAATATCAATTCTACGCCCCCGAAAGGGTAGACAGCGACGATTTACACCAACATTTTGCCAACTATGATTTCAAGTCCATGTAATAGGGCTCTAGCCTATTGTTGCTACTGAGAATTTCTTGACAGAAAATTGAGTAATAAGTTGCCCCACTCGGGAACCGAACTTGCGACCTCATTCACTACCGCCGCGCCACTAAGGCTACCACCTAGATGTTATCCTTGCAAAAATAAATTAGGAATAATCGTTGCGTTGCAATGGTTTTTATTATGAACATTAAAACAACGGGAAAATAATACTCGGAATCGCAACGACTATCTGTAAATCATAAAAACATTCGTCCCGGATGGAAATATTCCTCTTTTCTTTTTAAAGAAAATTCCCGCAGTAGAAACCCTGAATCGCGTGAGACTTTACAAACATTCATATAATAGGCACGAAGAACACCCAGACTCGGAGTAATCGTTTGTGATTTGTACCCACAATACTCGGCTCAGGAGCAGTGGTGAGACAACCACTTAAATCACTACGCCATCTGTGTAGTCACTCACATAAAACACTACGCTTTGGACGTGTCTTCTATGCTTTCGATTATATATTTTAAAACAAATCAACTATAAAAACTAATATCAATATTTAATGTTGATAATAAATGTATTTAGCATCAGTACATTTTTGAATGTTCATTAGTTTAATTAACTATGGTATTACTAATAATTATTGCTAAATCTGTTTCCAATTCAAACAAATTAATTGAATTAATATGGAAAGGCACAGTTATTTTGCATACTATTACAGGTTGTTTGCATTACACTACAATATTATAAAATGTAATTATTTATTTAGTTGTATATAAATAATAATAATATCCCAAAAGCGCTAATCGTTTATCGTAATATTGTTTTGGTGTGTACAATAATTATTAATAGGCTTTTAATTAAAATTATGAACGTTATGACTAGTTGATTTTCAGGATTAGGTTGGGCTCACGATTTCACGAAGTATTCGTGCTTACAATTGATTTGATTCCGGAGTCGGGTTAAGTGGTATGGGAATGTTTTCAGAGGGTTCGCGACGTGTGGCAATATCACTCGGTAGGCTATAGGCACGCCTATTATCTGGGACCTAAAACATATTTGACTAAATATGAGTATAACACACACAGCTGTACAACAACTAGGAGCATAATAATATAGGCAAATGTCTATGTACGAAATACTCTGGGCCTACAGTACTTACGCTGTCTTTAGTTTAATCTACGACACACATTACACTAGGCGCAGTCGTTATTTAATTGCAATGACGACTGCGCATTACTTAAAAAATATCTATAGTCCGTTTTTTTATGTTATGTTAAAAATATATATACGTTTTCTGCACGGGACATGGGTATATCGTGCAAAGACCTTTAGGGAGTATTTTCTTGACTCTTGACAAAACACAATGGCTCTTTTGTTGTTTTCACCTGGGATTCGAACTTAAATCTTTTTAATTGACAGCCTTATATCCTAGCAACAACACCGTTGAAGCAATTAGCTAAAATAACACAGAATAAACTTACTTCTAGAAGGAAAGACTGGTGGATACCTCCATCGTGGCCCGGCGTGCAGTTCAGAGTTAAAGAGTCGTAAGTCACGTTGGTTATTTCACACGATTTGGGCATTGATGGCTTATCTGTGAACAACTTACTTCTATTATATCTAGACATACTCAAATATTAGATAAGTTCTAGTTTCCAGTCAGCAGATCTGTTTTAGATTTTGCTTTCAGGCCATTATCCGTAGCAGCACGGTCCTTGGCTGAGGCTTATACATTATTACATTGGATTAAATTCTACCTTTAGATATTTGAGTGCTTTAAAACTGTATTCGCAACCGGCTAAACCCTTTGAAAATATAGTCTTCATACTCTTTATACATTTGACTACTTAGTTGGATTAGTGGAAATAGTTTGCGCTTATTTTTGTATGCGATCGTAAAATCCCGGATTTGATCCCTGAGTCGAGTGTAATTTAATTCTTTTAGGGCAATTCTCAGTAGTAGCATGGAGTCTGGCCATACACCTGGATGACGGCAATACACTTTCCACTTATTACATAGGACTTCAAAATATAACTGCTGAAATGAGTGTATGCCACTATGTCGGAGATATGTAGACGTAAGTCTATATTGAGATGTTAAGCCATTGGCTCTAACTTACTATTAATATAAAATATTATATTAAAACGATGAAAGACATAATTACTTGGAGTATTCCGCTTTCGGCACCAATTTTTCCGGCACCTAAGCTATTCCACTTTCAGCACTAATAGGTATTTTTACTTGGTGCCGAATGTGGAATAACAAAATATATTAAATTTTATTCCACATTCGGTAAACAAATTTGTAACAATATTTTGTAAACGAAAACTAATATTGTTCCAGTTGTGAATTGTGATTAAAATAACGATCATTTAACTATTGCTACAGTAGAACATGAGTCATTACCATTATTGTGTATAATAAAATATCGCGAATGTTTATCGACTTATCTAGTTGTCTGTACGACTAAAAACTGCAAGCAAAAAAACTTTATCCTACAATCTTTCATTTTAGAAAACATTTTATCAATTCGATAGTCTATGACAATCATAAAGTAGGTAGTTGGAAAGTCTAATCGAGAAAGCATTTATAATTGAAACTGACAGCGCTCCTGGAATCTAAAAATAAAACGTTATAAGTTTTGAGATAAGATGGCGGCTTAGGTATCGACGGCAATCGATCGATTGATAATAAATACGTAGAATAAGATGGATTTTAAAGAACTATAATGCCGCTTGAATTAACAGATCAAAGTATTACGTAAAGCGGTGTAAATATAGAGCGTGTAGAAATATTTAAATCATAGATGTGCTCCCACTGTATTTACATCGAAGGACAAACTGTCTATCTAAGAAGAGTGAGCTCACACGTTACATTTAAGTACACAATAGAGAACGTTAGTGTATAATTTCCAGTATAAATGAGCGTAGTGCCTCTGCCTACCTCTTAGGGATATACAGCTGTCATGCTGTTAATAGCATATTTTTTGTTTGTTACTTTGTAAGCCGCGGGCAAAATCTAGTAAATAATATTATAAATTGATATAAGTTTGTTATAAATGATTTTACGCCGTAACTACTCGACCGGTCATCATGCAATTGCGCATCCATTTTATTAGGGGACAGAAAATGAAGGATAAAGTGTACCTTTCGTCCAGAAAAATAGTACTGTTCCCAGGCGGAGCCGCGAGTAAGCTCTAGTAATACTATATTTTCAGAAAAACATCTGATACATATTTTTTTTTTTAATCTTTGGTGACAAATAAGATTATTTATACAGTAAATCAGCCAGTCAGCTTTTAAATCTGTATTAATCGATGATTGGCACAGGATATAGAATGTAGAGTTGTTACATTAGAACTAGGATTAAGTTTCAATGATCTTACCTGCAGGCAATATGTGGAAGAGGCACGGCTTGGTCTGTCGACCCACAGAGTTGGTCCCGGCACACTGCACCCAGCCGTAGTCAGCCGATGTGTTCACCATGTAGATATATGTGCCTAAAACGTATATACTAAATTAGTAAATTGATTGTAATCAACCACGGAAACCATTTACTAATTTAGTAAATCTACAGATTTCAATGATTTTATGTTCAAGTTTGCGATTATAAGATCACCGATAGCTTAGTGGGAGACCGTTGGACTGCCACGCAGAGGTCTCAAATTCAAACCCAAGGCGCGCATCTTTGACTTTTCGAAGTTATGTACGTATTAAAAAGTTAATTATCGCTCGTTTCAACGGTGAAGGAAATTATCACGAGGAAACCTGCATGTCTCAAAGTTCTCCATACTGTTCTTGAAGATATGTGAAGTCTGCCAACCCTCACTGGGCCAGCGTGGTGGACTATGGCCTAACTCTCTTCACACTGAGAAGAGGCCCGTGCTCAGCAGTGGGACAGTTAGACAGAAACACCCAGACCAAGACAAAAATCCATGTTCATGCACACAAATATTTGACTTGTGCGGGAATCGAACTCGCGATCTCAGGCGTGGCAGTCGGTCAGTTCAAGATTGACAGTAATTTTAATGAATGGAAGGCGTAGTGGTTTGATGGTATCGCTACAGCGCTGAATGTAGTGTCGGATGAAAAATGTATGTGAAGCATACATGGTAGTTCCGAGTCTGGATGATCTTTGTGTTCGTTGTTTGAATGTATGCAAAGTTCGTATTGTAATAATGTAATAATTGTATTGTGTATTTAAGAAAGTGAAAGTGAATTTGGTTTATAAATGATTATATCTTTGTTAACCTTTCCAGCTAAACTAAATGTTTATTTTAAAGTGCCTAACCAAAACCCACGACCTTTTTTGTAAGTCAAACCCATTAACTACCAGGCTACCGCCGTTTTTAGTTTTGTGTTGCGAACAGACAATAAAACTAACAAATAACAAATATTTATCTACACAAACTTTTTCAAACCTATATATATATATATATATATATAGCTATTTAAGATAGATATTTTCCGATAACGATAGGTCAATCCAAGGCTACATGCACTGAGAGCGGTTAACGTTTCTTAGAAAAATTGGTCTGGCTTGCAATTAACAATTAGTTTCATCCAGATTTGAACTGGCTGAAAAGTTTCATGAAGAAACTTCTCGATTGAAACTGTTATTGAGAACAAATTCGTATTCTATGATAGACGAAAACAATCTAAGGTATTGGATCAATACAAGAATGAGTCCTTGATTTCCTTGAAGTTAAACCGTTTCTGTAAATACGCTTAATACACAATTAATTATATATAGATACAGTATACGAAAGTAGCTACATTTTACTCAGTTCATTTTTCAATTATCTAATCTCAGCGGCACACCGGCGGCTACAAAAGATTTCAATTGTGTCTGAAATACCAAGCATGACAGGCTAAGAGCAAGGCAGCAGTGTAAATATTATTCTTCTAAATGAGTAACATTTACACTGCTGCAATGTTTGTTACCATAGCCTGGCTAGGTCGGAAATATTTAAACGCATTGGCCATTCCATACATAAGCCTTGTAAATGAAAATATTTATTTGCATTAAACATGTGTGATCATACAATCTCTTAGATAGCATTGATGTTATACATTTTTATAATCCGAGATGTTCTACCTGATAGCAAAATATTGATGTGTTTTCTATAATATGGCTGTTAATGTATATTGAAGCCAGACATTGCAGTAAAATACTGCCCGTTTCGAATTCACTTTACTTTTAGAAAATACTCGCCAGTGTAGCTCTTAGTTGAAGTTTATTTTAACTTTAAAGACAAGTCCCGCACTAAGGATTGTTTCTGTGCCGAAGGGAACTTCACAAACGTTCAAAGAACGGACACAAGGAAGACCCAGACTCGACACAATTATTTGTGGATCAAATTTTCGTTCCGTATGAGGATCAAACCGCAGTGGCAGTGACGAAGTGACAACTTAAACCACAACGCCATCCGCGCAGTCTTAGTCTTCTCAGTACTACATAGTATGTAGTCTGCTTACCTGGCATGTTCGGCGCAGTAGTCATCGGTGACGTGGCGAGCTCGTGCTTGCTGTGTGCTGAGCTGTTAAACCACCACTGGTAAGACATGGGCTCCTGGCGACAAAGATACACGATGGTTTTTTAAATTTTGGAATAATACATGCAATTTTGTTCTTAATTAGAGAATGGAGAGCCATTCCATTAAAATATAAGTATGTGTGTTTATTTTATTTTATATAGATTTGTATTGTCATATTTGTAAATTTTATTTGTGAATAAAATTATATATAAATTATATAATTGTAAGAAATATACGGAAATAGACGCGTAAGGTATTTGGAGTTAAAATGCCTCACGCGTCTATTTTCGAAGTGGTAGGCAGAGGTGCATTAGACCCATATATCAGCAACTACTAAGAGAACAGTGATGAAATCGTTGTTTTGATATAGCTGAGTCTTTGGTATTCTTGGACATGTAGGTATATATAGTTTATATCCCCGAAGAGGAAGGTACAGATGTATTATAAGCATATTTTGGGTTTAACGTACGTAATAAAGTTTTAGTTTGTAAGTCCGACTCGGAAATTGAACCCGAAACATTTTTAGCTTATATGGTTATTACTAAAAATTTAATTTAGGTTTTTATTCTCTCCATTCCATTCAATATTTTATTTTATTTTATATGAATTTGTATTATCAGTCATATTTGTAAATTATATAATTGTCAGTAATATAACTCCAAATTAAATTCGGCTATGCGGTGCGGTGACAAGTTTAAAATAAAATAAGTATAAGTCTGAACATCATGACTTATTCTTCAATGTACTCGTAAAATATTAACTTTTACCTAAAAAAGACGTGTCGTCAAGCAATAAGAAATCCGAGCTCAAATTGAGAATTGTTTGACAGGATATTGGGACAAAACTTTGACTAAGCCCGGAATCCAACCCGTCACCTCACTACCATGTACATTAGTCGCATTTTCTATCGCTACACTACCGAGTATTAAATTAAAATCCAAAAGCTTTGATAATAAATCTCTAGCCACGGTTTGTAGAGAAGAATGCGACCCGACGACAAATTAATTAACTTAACTGAAATTGTAAGACCGGAAACCAAAGAAAAACTTGTACTTTACTTTAAAATGAACTCTGGAGATTTTTAAACAAAACCCAATGAACGTTCGTTATAACTAATATTACAAAACCAGGTATGGACAGCTATTTTCTTATAAAAATGAAATGTATGTATAATTATGTGTCCCAAACAGATCAAGTCTCAAATAATAATTAGAGCAATCATCACAATTACATCAAATAGATGTAACAACATTTATCTAGCAAATAGATAGACACATAGTCTCACGCCTTTATCTCCAAAGGGTCAGGCAGGGGAACATTAGACCCACATGTCATCAACTTCTATATTAGATCCTACGTAATAGGAGGCGACCCTATTGTCGTCTAACCTCCGGACAGCAGCATAGACGCAGCTCTTTGCAATAAATTGTCTTGACAGAAAATCCCCATAGCAATTTGCCGACCGGGTAATGCAACCCAGTATTTCGTGCACAGCAATCGTAACTACCGTTGCGTGACCTCCCTACCTAATCACGAAAATATATACCTTAGCATATCTAAGAAATAGTTAGAGAAAAATGATTTTTGTATCGTTGTATTTGGAGCACCATTAGCACCATGGATAGGGCATTGAAATTGCGATTGAGAGGTAGTGGTTTCGAATCCCATGTATTGCACTACCGACATGAACCCACTTCCCACCTTCAAGGTTAATTAGCTCCAGGAATCAACAAAAATATTACCTAGAAATATTATTTATTACCCAAACAACAAGATATCTCAATAAAAATAAATAATTGACTACAAACAGTAGCCAGCCAATTGCCCCAATCAAACAGTAAACCAATCATCAAATTCCAAACAAGAAATCAAAACAACCATCAGTTATTTAAAAGGGACTGAGTTGATTCCAAATTGATAATCAGAGCATCCTATTGCGTTTGTTATAACTGGAATCGAAATACATTTCCGACAATTAAATGGATCCGGCTTCCATGATGGCGCAATTATAGAACAGTGATGAAATAGTTGTTTTGATATAGCTGAATCTTTGGTATTCTTGGACATGTATATAATATTATAGTCTATATTCCCGAAGGGGAAGGTACAGATGTATTATAACCATATTTTGGGGTTTGAGGGCCTGACGTAATAAATATTTAAATTTTAAGTCCGGCTTTGAAATTGAACCCGAACCATTTTAGCTTATGGTGATATGGCTATTGCTAAGGATTTAGTAATAAATAATCCGATTACATTTTATTAGACTAAACCATATATCAGCCACATAAATTTTATTTTAATGTTGTTTATTTTTTGGGATTCTTTTCAATTTACCTATAATAAAATAAATTTTAGTTACTTTTAATGAGAGAGGGAACAATTTTTTGCCTGCTGCTTTGTACGGGGTCAGTATATTTTTCTAGATGAAAGGTATCCTTTGTACTTTCCTTTACTCCTGACAACGCATATGCAAAATTTTCTGATAATCGGTCGCGTAAATAATAAAGTAATCGGGCTTGAAAGCGTAACAAACGAACAAACAAATTCACATTTGCATTTATAATATAAGTTAGGACATCAAAATTTAGCAAACGCTTCAGTTTTGAGCATTGATAAAATGCCTTGAATCAGTTCTACATGTAGTAAATTTATGCTTATTTCATAGCGCAGTGGAAAAAACATATATAACCTATTTTGAAATTCCAGACATAGTTAAAAATCTACTATCTGGCCGCTGCGATTTGATCATAAGTAATATTACAATGCAAGGTTCTTATACCAAGAAATGAGTCGTTTTAGATACACACAGTTAAAATTAACTATCCGTAGGTAACAAGGCTCGTTTCGTGAATATGGGACCGGGCCGTAGCGTAGCTTAGCTGTTGCGACACATGCATGTACTACATTGCGTTTCGCTGACATTAAGGTTGTAATTTTTGTGTGAAATTAATAAACCAACATATTCTCGGTGGTCAACCAGAGCTCTTTCATTTGATATCCCAAAGACATCAGAGACATTGATAGGTATTGAATAAATCGATCATTGGTAAAATTCGTATGTATGTGAGTTTGTTTTTTTATTACGTTTTCACGTTTTAACTACTCAACTGATCATCATCATCAGGGAACGAAAGGTCGAGGTACTTTTTATCCAGAAAGAAAGTACTATGCCCAAGCAAGTAAAGCCGCGGGCAATAGCATGAAATAATTTACAAAATTTACTAGATTGCCAACATGGCCATAGTTATTATGAAATATGAGACTTATTTCTGAGTACCACAAACACCCGCCGACATAGCCACAAGGTATGATGGTCTAAACTATTTTGCTTGCAAATATCGGATGTAAATACCGCGGGATCGAACCTCTATCCCAAAAGAGACGGTGTCTCATGAATAACATAATACACAATCAACACATGTTATTACCTGCACTTCCTATATCTACGCTCGTAGGGAATTTCGATCCGTTTTTCCTTTTGGTTCGTTTATCTCAAGAAGGTAACCAACTAATATTATAAGTGTAAGTTTAGGAGATGCTGTTAATCTAGTCTTTCGCGAAAGCCGTTGCATAAATTTCGATTAGATTTGGATTTTTATCCCGGTGTGCGTTCCCTTACGATGTATCTGGGAGGAAAGTCAAGGAGTGTCGCCACGCTGAGTGTTGTGAGTAAATGACGCATAATAATAATAACACTTAAAACACTTTTCTTTCTTTTACAATTTCAGGTAATTAACTGTCCCAATGCTCAGCACGGACCTCTTCGCAGTGTGAGAAGGGTTAGACTATAGTCCACCACGGTGGCCCAGTGCGGGTTGGCAGACTTGACATATCTTCAAGAACATTATGGAGAACTCTCAGACATGCAGGTTATGATTGTTTTCAGACTAGTTGTACTATGTACGATTTAATTTAAGTTTTAAACGTTCCGCTACACAGGATTTGATCACTAGAGCGCAAGATTTATTTAAATAATTTTTAAATTACATACTTGACCAATAATTGAGACAATATTTGATTTCATCAAAACCACTTCTCGGCAGATTAATAATAACGAGGCGACAAATTAAACTACTGTAAAAACTGTACCTATTATCTGCCAAGATTGTTATAAACATAAATTCACGCTTAAACTGGTAGGCAGAGAACAGAGATAAGGAATTAACAACAAGTGAATGGAATTTGGTCGTAGTTTGAAGCGGTTGTAACACCTGTGTAATACTATTCAACATGGATAATTTAAATTCAGTTTTCATAAAAATGAACTAGCTAATGTACTATATATTCATTTAGTTTTGTTACTCTTAGTACTAGCTGACAGCCTTGTTTGCTGTGACCCGTAGCGTAAGTGCGTGCTTAGTTTGTTTAAGATGTAAGGTCCCAGATTGAATTCCAGGGTCGGAGAAAATGTTCTTCTGATTTTGAGTAGGGAAATTTTAAGAGCAGCATGATGTCTGCAAATGTGCTCGATAGATGGTAATAGAATTGCTTCCTATTACATTAAACTTAACATAGGTGGCGATAGGAATGATTTCAGTATCACGGGGAATTTTACAGACATTGAATCAAAAAATATAATGAACACGCAAATTCAGAACACCTATTTATAGATCGTACAAATCTGTGCCCTATGTAGGGATCGAAACCATAACACTCGGCGAAGTATGTAGCGTGGAGATGACTACTTTAACTGTTGCGCCAACTATTGAGTTCAATGTGAGTGTAGTACACTCTTTTCCTTCAAGGATATACATATGTGGACTATGTAATCGTAACTAATATTATGAATGCGAATATGAGTTTGTTTGTAACGCTTTCACACGTAAACTACTCGATCGATCATCATAATATTTCGCCTACACGTTGTCAAGGGAAAAGGACTTAGGGTACTTTCCACCTAGAAAAAAGCACTAATCTCAAGGGATAGCAATTTATTGACAAAATCTAGATTACCACGAGCGATGCCGCGAAAAGCTAGTAATCTAATAACAATGAAAATATCAAACATCACATACTCATAAAACTTCATACAGACTTGAAACTACCGACACTATGTCGAAGTTGTATCTCACAGAGTTCTTTAGAAGGTAAAACTTATACTAATTCTAGACAAAATAGAATTACAATGCTAAATACAAGTATATGCTGAATGTTTGCTAGTTTCGAAATAAACTTTCTGAATTTGTAGCTAGAGATGATATTCAGTATGTATTAAATCTCTAGTACTTAGTTAAATTTTACTTGAGAGCACTCAAAGCTGAGCTTACTGGTCTGTTAAGCAGCCTACAGTGAAGTTTCTATTTAGAAAGGTGACAATACAAGGAATTATCAGAAGCAGCTTGTGCGTCGTGAAAGTTTGGTTTGTGGCACCGCGGTAGTGAATACAACTGCTGTGGATGAGGTCCTCGGTTCGATTACCAGGTACATTCATACTAGGCACAGACTTCTTATCAGTGTGAGACATGTTAGACCATAGTCCACCACGCTGGCTCAGTGCGGGTTGGTGCTCTTCACACATTTTCGAGAACATAATGAAGATCTGTCTGGCACGCAAGTTTTCTTAAGATGTTTTTCTTCGCCGTTAAAGCGAGCGATAAATAAGTTACTAATATGCACTTAACTTGGAAAAGTGAGAGGTGCTTTGGGATCAAGCACGAGACCTTTGTGTGGTAGTCCAACGGTTTCCCACTATCACTGCTGAAGCAATTTTTATGATAACCATATCTTATATAAAACAATATTTGTTTGTAAAATCACTAAAGTGTCATACAAAACCTGATGAAACTAGTCGCTAGTGTTTAGCTACAAACAAAGCTCATATTCAACCTTAATGCTATAGAATTTTAGCTCGAAATCGTTTGGGATTAGATTTTTTATATTTAAAACTGAATAAATATTTCATAGAATTCATTTAACATTTTAGGCTTCTAAATCGAGATAGAAAAATAAAATATTTTTCAGATTGTAAAAATAGCTGGTATTAGGTATTTATAGTTGGTATTCGATCCGTGTGTATAGTTTTATGCTGATAAAACACTATATCACTTTAACCAAATTCCGGATTTAATGAGAGCGAAAAAATACAGCGTAGGCGAGTAGTAAATTCATTCATAGTAATCAATCTATTATTAGAATAGGCTTTCTGTACAGTAGAAAGATGATTTGGATATCTACAGGATATTTAGCCTTTAACATCCACTATATTCTTCGTTTAAGAGAGGATCCGAAACATCAAAGCGTTTAATGATAGGTCAACTCATGCCGTATTTGTATCAGCGAAAACATTAAATTCTACTTGGTGGTACTTTATTTAAAATTATAGTAAGGTATCATTTGCAAACTGATTATCTTTTATAAAGCAATTTATTTAAAAGTCAACTTCTTTGCTTTATATTCTGTGTCATGGGAGGCTTTATAAACACTCAAATAACGGATATAAAGAATACTCAGACCCGGAACAACCATTTGTGAATCACACATTTTTTTTTGTAGGATTCGAGCTCTCTGTTGTTCTGGTGGTGGCCAGGCGACCACTTAAATCACTACGCGATTTATGCAGTCAAATAATATGTCAATCTTGTATAAGAAGTCACGGGGCAGTCAGTGCAAGGAATAGACATCGCAACGCCCTCATCTCTCAATACTGATCTCCCGTTTACAGCATGGAAACATCGCAAGAAACCTACAAAGGTTTGTTCAGGTAAGATTTTCTATAGAGTGTAATAACTTCTCCATTTAAACTGTACGAGTTCATATCCAATTTAAGTCATACACACAGTCCCGAATTTAAGTCGATATACCAATGTACCTCAATACATACTGCTGAATACCGCAAAAACACAAACATGAAACGAAAACTGAATACGTTACATTACCATTAATACGTCTATAATGAGATCCTTTCGCAAAAGCCTTGATCAATATGAAGACAGTAATCAAATTTAATGAAACCTTATTTGCTATTCAGAATGTTATTAAGTATATTAATAAAAAAATTAGTAATATGCGTAATATTATATATTAAAACCTAACAAATTTAATATTTTTCCTTAATGTAATTTTTGTAATCTGAAAATAGATTTAAGACTAATGTGGAAGAATACCAATATGTTTAATTTAGAATGCTGCCAATGCTTTGATGGACTATGGTCTTCCCACACTGAAATGAGGCCCGAGCCCAGCAGTTGGACAATTTAAAATATTATTTTTATCCTAACTAATATTATAAATGTGAATATAAGTTTGTTTGTTTGTTACGCTTTCACGCAATAAATGCTCGATCGATCATCATAAAATGTTGCATACACGTTGTCAGGGAAACAGAAAAGAATATAACACCTTTCATCGAAAAAAAGTACTGCTACTAATCTAACCTAATTTACATTTACGCCAACGAAGCCGCGGGCAATATCTAGTTATTAATAATTTAATGTTACCAAGAGCCACGACCTTCGACCTTGGAAGTACCTTGTTATGAGAAAAGTAATAGTATCTTTTACCGATTATGTTAGATATTTAAAAATAAATGTCCTGAATATCCCAAGAAGTTTTAGCAGGTATTTGAGAAAACAATATTCTTCAGATCGACGTTGTCAGGTTATCCGGAAAATTGTGTATAAAGTTTAAAACCTTGAGGTTCTAACAATCGCCTGAGGCCTGCCTATTGTATAACAACCTTTTGTCACAAGTTTATTTCTGGGGCGACCAGTGAAGTATTAATGAAGTATGGTTGAATAAACAATTGAATAACAATAATGATGGCTTGACTATGACAATGTTAATCTTACCTTGGGATTAGCATCCAGGTCGCACTCGATGTCAATGATCTCACCTCTAGCCGCTCTGACCACAAGCGGTTGTGATGCCTTACATGTAGGCACGACTATAACAAAGGTATTTATATTAAATCTAATGATGACACAAAAAGTACATAAGTTCCAGAATACCAGACATTAATAAAATCGATTGTGTCTGGCCGCCGTTGTGTCGCTGTGACTCAAAAGGTTAACAACAAAGGTGGCGTAAAAGTATACTACATTCTTGACGAAAAGCAGTTACCGAAGCCTATTCCCGCTCGCAATACGTTGCCATCCATAGAGCAAAGTAATTATGGTTCATTAACACCTAGTCACTTTCACAAAAATTAGGATACTTAGTTTGTTTTATGGTTTTGCTGTAAATCTATACGCGGATCACGCCACTGCTACATGTTTTGATCCAAGGAAGTTAAAACCAGACCAAGCTTTATTCTTAATTATACTTATTATAAATGCGAACATGAGTTTCTTTATTTGTTTGTGCCACTGTCATGCCTTAACTACTGACCATCGTGAAATCGCGCATATAGGTTGACAGGAGTACAGTAAATTACAGAGGCTATCTTCCATTCAGAAACAATACTGTTCCCGAGCGAACGAAGCCGCAAGCAAAAGCTAGTACAAGATACATAAATACACTCACACCTAAAGTTCCTTGAGAAGATAGACAGGAATACTGCACTTACATTTCGCTAACGTTTTAGATCCTACATAATGACGACGAACCTTTTGTCATCTACCATATCGCCAGACACGGAACTGAAAATTTGCGACCCGTAAACCAAGGACTTCACAATAGCAAGCAAACATACGTCACAGAACAAGCAAGACAGTCATCTATTGGACAATCCAATCAATCGCGTCATATTACTAAGTTTCAAACTCTAACCTCAAAAGCTTTGCCCATAAACTGTTTAATCCTTCATAATAACTTCTTGAACACTTTCTTGTGAAGTAGGCACAAGTTTACGCGACATGACCTACAACCGCCACGATTAATATTTCACTATGCTTCTAAAGTCATATTGATTCCTCTAAGGTTACCCTTTGACAGGCAATCATTAAATTTCAGAGAATAATTATAGCTAAAAAGTTTCATTAGTTAAACAGTTTGCTACGGGTTATGGATATTTATGAACTGTTCTGATAACGAGTTTGTCTGGGGAACTACGACTAGTCGATGCGAATACTATGTATAAGGTCTTGCGTTCATTTCTTAGTTCGGGCAAAGTGTTCCTGTCACAGTGTTTGTGTCTGGTTGATTGCAGTTGCTCACTGCTTAGAACGTGGGACTTAAGGCCATAGCTGGTAAAATGTAGGTAGAATGCAACTCTATTAATACCGTCTGAGTGTATAATTTTAATATGTGACTCTTGACCATATGATAGTAATTACTAAGTAATAAAATTAATGTTAATTATTTAATAGATTCACAGTTCATTTTGAATTATCTGTGGCAATTAACTAACAGGCAATCAAAATTACTAATAGTCTGATAAATAAATACTGCCCCATACACAATTGTCTTGTAGATTTCAAGTTAGACTTTCAGCAATACAAGTATACAACTGTGACAGAGGATTTAATTTAGTGCAGTAGTTTTTGTTTTATGCGCGTAGAAACATACATCCACGAAAACCTAAAAGAAAAAGTTGTAAAGATATTTGATTCGTTTGGGATTCGAGCCCATGTGTTATGGGCTCGAATCCCAAACGGAACAAACATTTTGGTGCAGTGGCAGTGGCGAGGCGACCACTTAAACTACTACGCCGTCCGTATAGCCATCATCACAAACATCTCCTATGTAATATAATGGTCTGAATCTACTATTTCAGTTGTCGGTACACTATCCCTTACACCAGATATAGATGCATTTATGCTAAATAAAAGCTTTATACCAAAAGGCTAGAGTACAATCAAACATGGACTAGCTAACAAGCAAACGATTCCTAGCTACTACTACGAAATATAATTCCCATCCTGTTCCCTTTATTCCATTATAAATGCACTTTCGTTCATTCCACCGCGTTCTGCTTGTTACGAAACATATTTTGGCTTTTGACCGTAAGTCATTTCAATGGTACATACCTATATCATTTGAATTCAGACTTGTTTTGTTGGTTCGTGGCTTGGGATTGTGGCTGATCGTGTGGATACGACTACTGGGTCAAGCGTTTTGTCTTGTTATAATAAAAACAGCGCTGTATATAACCTATCCCACTACTGGCTACGAACTTCTTCTCAGGGTAAGTAGAGTTAGGCCTTAGTCCATCATGTAGACTCCGTGCGAGTTGGTAGTCTTCATATTTCTAGAACTCTTGCAGTATGTTTTCCTTTACCGTTAGAGCGAGTGATAAAAACCATTTAGAAAAGTCTGAACATTAAGATAGAGCTCCAGACCTCTGTGTGGCGATCAAACTGTCTTCCATTAGGCTATTAATGCTTTTGTTAAGAATTATCTAATAGCACCAATGAATATGCTAATGTATCAGGTAAATAAATGATATGCTTCCCATTAAATTGGACGTAATGTAGATATACTTTGGCCATGGTTTTTAAAACAAGTAGATTCGAAGACAATATGATATACTTACATTTAACGTCCAGAATAAGGTTCTCGCTTGACCCTTCACCCAAGCTGTTCCTGGCCGAACAAACGTATGCACCAGCAGCCTTCCTTGATACTCGCTGAAGGACCAGGCTCTGATTAGCTAGTAGTACTCCTGGACCTGGCTTGACTACTACACCCTGTTAGGACAAACAAACAACCATAAATGGTGATGATTAATGGAATTTTCTAGTCTAAGAAGAGACTAATTGCTTTGCTGGTGCTTATGTTTGTGATTGATTGTAAGGCTTGGTGCCCAGGTTGGCCAAAAGTTACTGGGTTTTGCCGATAAAGAATTCTAGAATCACATTGAAATTCGGAAAATAAGCTCGTTCTTCATCACGTGGCATTTAAATATGTAGCCGGCGAAATGTAGCTGTAATACTCCTTGGCTGAGCCGATACCAATATAGACGTATATTAATACTTGAAAGAATCTTCACCGTTTTTATTTAACTGGCGATGGCCTAGTGCTCGTAATTCGACCAAAGTTTACCTGTAAGATATTGCTGGTATATATCATTATATATTTATATATGTAACCATAGTTACGCGCTTCGACTGCGTGTGTCAAATGCATGGTTGTGTGCGTGTAGTATTTTTTCGTTAATTTAATGTATTTCTAATGCATATTTTATTTAAATATTAGGATTCGCCCCTCCTTCTCCATAAAAACTTTAACTGTGCCAAATTCTTCACTCCTCCGTACGCACAATTTTCGTAAAAAGGGGTACAAAGTTTTTGCTTCACGTATTAATATAATTATAAATTATGTGCATACATTAAAGTCACGTCTATATCACCTAATGGGTAGACAGAGTTCTACCCTACTATTAAAAGTGTTACACCGTCCTGTCAATTTAATAGGCGGCAAGCATATTGCAGTTTACCGGACACAGTTCCGGACACCGTTTTACTAGTAAGAATTAATTGATTCAAAAACCCATAACACTGTCTGACCCAGGAATCTAACCAGAAAGTTCATACAGAACAGTGGCAGTACTTTATTATTTAAAAGTTTTTATTTACGTATAAGCAGCAATATCGAATATTTGTCAATTGTAATTACCGCTGGTTGATAAAAATATTCGGCTAATATATTCTGTAATAACATCTTATAATGTCGCTATGATTGCCACTTTTGTACATTAAGCAGAACATAATATTATAATATATACACAAATTATTTACAAGAAATGTTACTTAAAGAGAAAAATAAAGCAAATAAACAATATTTTCTGTGATATACATGTAGGAGATAAACTGGAAACCCTGCTGTGATTTATTTTCCAATTACGAGCATTCAAATCGTACATACACCAATTAACCTTTATAGAAAGTAACTAATCGCCATCACCACTGCTGCTTGCAATCTGACCGATTCGATTACCTCTTTTTGAAGTCGTAATATTAATAATAGTTTCAAGATACATTCGATTTCAACATTGAAGTAATATTAATAAAGATTATGGAATACTGCGCATCCAGCTTCTAATAAAGATAAAGTAAAAATCATATTCCTGCTGGATAAACGACGGTGCCGAACGCAGGCAGCATCACTTCTTCGAAAATATAAGTGCCCAATAAAGTCAGTTAACAGACTGCAATGCAGATGGTCTCGAGTTCGAACCCACGTCGCGCACCTCTGACTTTTGGAAGTTATATGACTTTTCGAAATTATGTGCGTATTGATTGACAATTATGGCCTGCTCCGTGCCTCAGACAGAGAACACGTTAAGCCGTCGGTTCCGGCTTCCATGAACATCTATGGCGGTCGTTATTGGGAAGTCAGTGCCCTATAATATCTTGACACTGGTCTGGCCTAGGGTATCGTTAGCCTTCGGGTTGCGAAGGTCAGGTGGCAGCCGCTCCGTGTAAAAACTGATATCCAGTCAAATCCGGTTAGACTAGAAAAGCCGACTCCAAGTGATTTGGGAATAATAAAGGCTAGGGAGAAGGGAGAAGATATTGTGCTTGTAAAGTAGCATGACGAGGCTAAGCTTCATATGGCATATGACATATGTTTACTCATCAAAAACAGATTTTAATAATAAATCAACATGTATCTATTTGTATAATATCGCCTTTACATCCTTTGATTTGATAGAATATGACAAGCCACTACCAGTTGTGTTCTAAATAAAAAATAAACTGCCATATTTTACACCGCTCTTCGAGATTTCGAATTAAATTTTTGCTTCCTGTCATCATCAATATATAAAAAACATCTAAAGTGAATGCGATTGTCGTTAATACTTGTTGATAATTATATCTTTTAAACTCTCCTTGGATACAAATAAGGTTTAGTTTAATTACATTGGCACGTTCCTCTGTTCCATAGTGGTTGTTGTCTTGGCAATGATGCAAATTACCCTATTTGTTCAGTTAAACGAATGAACTGCCAAGCCTAATTAAAATACATAAGTCTTTGAAATGTTTTTGCATGTAATAATTCTTCATAGTTCTTGATTACGTTGAACTTAAGCCGTAATCAAAGAACAATAAATAATCTTTTCACCGAAACAATCTTTACGGAGAGATGCGCCATATTGTTTTTACGAGTCATGTAAGCTCATACAGTATTGAAATTAAACTTGCATATTATACAGATTTGCCCGCCGTATATAAAAAAACACTACAATTTATTAAAGCTTTTTATATTTACACTTTACCTGGCGATTGTGCTGCTTTTCAGCTGTCGTGGTCACGAGAAGAATGATTAAAAAAGTTTTATTAATCTAAATACAGAGGTATTTTTAAAAATAAATACTTTTAAAATACTTATAAAGTAGTTTAAAGTAAAAATAAATATTTATAAAAGCCTTAAAATGAGCGTATGATATGTCTGTTGACCAGTGTCGGATACTTAAGAGGGGTGAAATATGGTATTTATATCGAAAAATTACTATATAAATTTTCTCTTGCCCCCTCCATGATAAAATGGAAGTTCTAGAACGTCTACATCGATAGCAATGATTAAAACAGTACAGGCGCCCGAGCTTCGAGGTAAAAAAAACAAAATGGCTGCCATTTTATCATGGAGGGGGCAAGAGAACATTGAGATAGTGATTTGTCGATAAAAAAACCATTTTCGCCCCTCTTAAGTATCCGACACTGGTAAACAGACATATTGTATATCCGCGTAAACGTAAGACGACGTTACGTATTATTTACATTCGACAAATGTTACTTCCATGATATGTCTTCCTTTACTATGTTATACGGCAACCAAAACCATTAAGTACGGAACCTCTTAGCTTTGTATTAAAGACGCACCGCTTGTCATATTCCATACAACTCTAGCATGATAATGACAACATGATACAAAAATTACATTTATGCTGTTGAACTGACGGTGGTGGCTGCCCTTGCACCGTACGTCATCCAGCACGAATACATAAATTATTGAATCGAATTAAGCGTTACACTGTGGTAATCCTGTGTAATAAAATAATTGGGACGTGAGGGGTCCCTCACGTCCCAAGGTTTTCCATGCACCCTAAGATTGCCCACCATAACAACTGCAATAGAAAAAAAATTGCAATACCGAAATCCTATGATAAGGGACAGCCACGTCGTAAGATCTGGGCGTACTCCAACTTAGTATTCCGTTTCTAGCACATAATATCCGTCAACACGAGTTTTGCATCAGCGCAAGGCATTCTCAGAACAGATGGACAACGAATGAGCGATGAGTAACCGTGCGCCTGCTTTTATCGCCTTTCTATTCCCCTACTACCTCACTATCATTCGAGTGACAAAGTGAATTATTTTGAGTATAGGCAAAAAAATTAAGCAATGGTGACGTGTTGAAGATTTTTTTTTGGTCAGCAATATATTAAATAATGCTATTCCGTTTTTAATCCCTAAACACTTCCCATATATTATCTCCCAATGAACTCATTTTAAAAACCTTTGTATGACATAAAATTATGACCCGCATGTAGTTTGAATGGTTATTTTTAAACACAGCTAGGTGTTTCTAATACCTAAATTACCGTTAGACTTATATTATATTCTTAATTGCAAATCAATTTATATATTCCCGATATTTAGAAAAGAAAGAAAGAAGCACGCAAAACAGTATACAAAATTAAAATAAAAACAGAACAATAATAAAACTAGAAAAATAAAAAATAAAAACAAATACAATAAATAAATATTTGGTGTTACTAATTTAGTTTTTACCATTACAAAGTGACTTTAAAGACCTATGTGGTTTATATGGCTAGTTTATATGATTTATATCCATATGTTATACTTAGTTTTTTATTATACCCACGACTCTTTACGTAATCGAACATTAATTTTAAACTGTGAATCCTCTATGGCACGCAACTTTTTTGTGTTGCCTATATGCGGTGTTGATGATACCTTATCATCAATATCGGTATAGTTGTGTCGGTATATGCCTGCTTGAAAAAATCTCAAATGTGTAAATATTCCTGTATAAAGTTAGTTCAGCCCTGTCAGCGCAGTGTATAGTTATGTTCAAAAATGTATTGATCTAACTAGAAACGGGACAGGATAAAAATGATCCTATTCATATCTAATTTCAATTTGATACATTTTACAGCGGAATATTGCAGCTGATGACAATACCGAATTCGTCCGTAGCTCTTATCGGCAGAATTCGGCATTGTCAACCTTTTCTATTGCAATAGTTGGGGTGGGCAATCCAAAGGTGCCTAGCAAGTTCCTGTCTTCCCAGTTATTTTATTACGACTATTATTACTACTGTCGTTTCTAGTAGAAGCGTGACGTACAGCGTTCTTAATTCTGTTGTAAATTAATTTATAAGGAACAAACTTTAATAATTCCAGTAGACAAGAATTCAAACCAGTATGTAATACCATGGCAAAAAAATCATTGAATAATACTTACATTATGAGTGAAGTATACATGGTTATGCCATGGATTGGCTCGTACTCTGCAATCTAAGTAGACGTCAGAGCCTTCCACGACCTTCTTCGCATCCAAGTTGGCGCCAAGCTCCAATTTCGCCACCGGCAGATCTGTTAGAAAAACAATTATGATTAACCAGTACCTCATTGCCGGTTATATTGGGTCCTAATGTACTTGCCGTTTTGTATACAGTTATTCATACAAACTATTTAATTTATATTTTTGTATGGAAAATTCGATATATTTTACATACCTATAATATATCAATTTCTTGACTTTAAGCCAAGTGTGGTTTCAAATTATTTATTTTTATGGTGACGCATATGAAGCAACAATTATACATACAATATGATACAAAACGACCTAACTTTGAACAATAATTATATAAAAATAATAAATGTAGAGAGCAATGGTCACTGTCGTACTATTGTATGACAGTGACCATTGCTCTCTTTAGAATGTTTTATATTTACGTCATACCATGTGTCAAGTTAGAAAAGTCAATCTTCGCGATAATTAGATCTCACATAAACTTTTGCCAAAATTGATAGACTACTTTCTTGGCCGACCGTACATTACACAAATAAATATTTGTCCCGTGTGGGTTTCATACAACACACAACACTAAGTGCGGTGGTAGAGACGTGGCCACTTGCTACGCCATCCATAGGTACTTACGTTGTACCTCCATTTTCCAGCCATCCTCGTGAGTGGAGTGCGGCAGGCTCGGCTGTACTGCTCTGCAGGATAGAACTCTTCCAGCGTCGTCAATTGACGGTACGAAGGTCAGGATACTGCTGGTCATGTTACCATCCGTTGATGTCTGGTGGCAAAATATTGTCAAATATTATTATTAAAAAGAATTAACCTTATGTAATAAATAAAACGATGTTCTTATGTAGTTGTTATTATTGTATAATATAATAATATCAGCCCTGCATTAAACTGTCCCACTGCTAGGCACGGGCCTCTTTTCATTGTGAGAAGGATTATGCCGTAGTCCACCACGTTGGCCTAGTGCGGGTTGGCAGACTTCATATGTCTTCTAGAACATTATGGAGAAATCTCAGACATGCAGGTTTCCTCACGATGTTTTCCTTCACCGTTAAAGCAAGCGATAAATAACTATTTAATACGCATATAACTTCGAAAAGTCAGAGATGCGCGCCTTGGGTTCAAACTCGAGACCTCTACGTAGCAGTCCAATGGTTTCCCACTAGGCTATTGCTGCTAATTATTGTAATTTAAGATATTATTGGTTTTATTGAAATTATATTATCGTAGATATGCTACACTCATATAAAACGGCTTTAAAATTCAGTATCGCCAACCTATAAGACTACATTATGTAATACATACTTAATTATTTCATTAATAAAAATATGCGATTTATGAAAAAGGAAAAAAACAATCAATGAAGCAAGACTTCAACCTACGATATCAACAAATCGTTTTGTCGCTAACTAAGCTATTCTGGCCGGATAACGTCAGGCACTCAAATTTGCCTCTATGTTTTGCGTCTATTGCAAAACAGATGTGTTTAGCATAGGAAATGTTTAAAGAATATATCCCATACTAAAATTATCAGAGTAAATGAAATAGCTATCTAAAAACTATATCTCACTGTTCTGTAAGGAAAGCCCAAGAGCTTTGTCAAGATCATCTAGATGCTGGTTGACGGACCTAGCGTTAATAATGTCTGAAAGCTTGTTAAATAAGGAAAAATATGTATTTAAGAGTTTAAGTTGGTATGTATGTACTATTGTGTTTCAAATAGATAACATAATTGTTTGTAATATGAGATACTAAGCAAATAGCGCTGCTGTCAGACCTTGATCAAGTACCTTAATCAAACAAATTTACTTTTAATTGACAATTGATGAGGGCCTTTTCCAATTCCCCATAAGTTACCAGAGTGAAGAGAAAATAGGCTTGTATATTTAACCAGGAACAGGTGATTTATGTATACATGGAAGAATATCTCTTACCCGTCGTTTCACTAAGAATATTTTAAGGACCAATTCTACAAGAACGTAGCATTTATTCAAGATGCGATCCGCATGGGGCGTAGTGACTTGTAATAGAGGCTTACATAAACCAGCTCACACAATGCAGACCACATATGTATTGTTGGAACATCTATTATATGAGAATTATGAGAGAAATCTAATATACTTATTTGCTTTCAGGTAAAATAGTATTCATCGTTGTTAATTATTATACTTTATAGGCCTGGCCTAGGTATATATATTTCTAATGATAAAATTATGGATATCAAGAGTCACCTCTGACCTGACAACAGAACGATAAAGAATTTGCGATGTAAGATGTCAATTGTAATGATGACCTACATGTTTTGCCACACATTATGGCGTCACATATTTAGCTATGTTTACTTTACACTTAGACGGAGTTCAATCTCACTATCGCCTTTTGTAGACCATGATAAATATCGATTTTTGTCGACCTTTTCATCTTAAATAAATCTCATTTATCATTTAAGGTAAAATATCTTGAGTTTAAATTAACTATACCTTTAAAGGAATTTTACATTTATCTTACCTTTAACAAGAGTAGCATTTAAGAAAAGAAATTCTCCAAGTAGTCATCCCTATTTCAATCAATCAGATTGAATCAAACCGCCATTACCGATGGTCGATACGCTTAAAGTTTCAATCGTCAATACAAGACTCGTGTAATGACAACCACCCATTGTGCTGTCCACTAAATTATCTTGATGGCCGTAATATTCAGGGTAATTAGGTTCACTAACTTATAATGCAAGTAGCAACATCTATTAGAAGTTTGAGTTAATGGTCTTTGCTATTTATTGTAGATAAGAGATGGCGTTAGGAATTTATAAATTTGAATATAACGTATATCTTTGGTTCAAAGTTTAAGATGTTTTAATATGTGCAGAGTAGTATCCATTAATTACAAATAATTTAAATAATTTAAAATTTGTTTAATAGGGTAATAATCTATACTATTTTAAAACTGTTACGAAGCTATATACTATTTTAAAATTGCATACAATTGGAGATATTTTGTAAAGCATTTAATATCGATTACTTAGAGTGTTAGACGTTAAGTAAAGGATTTTACAATTTTTGCCTTTCTGTATGTTTGTTCCGGCATTATGTAATTCTACAGAACAAATATTAATACGGTTTTCATAGTTTGGTAGTATGGGTTCAATTTTGAACCTAAGCTTAAGATTCATCTAAAGCTGTTGAGCAAGGGTAGAGAGATGACACAGCGTGGTCCACATAAATGAGGTTCGAGGGCTGTCGAGTCCTACAAAGACAGAGTCCCGTGCAAAGTACAACATCAAATGTTAATAATACATCAGTTAACATCTGGGCCCTGTAATGAATAATATTGCAATTCCGAATTCAGGAATTGGAACTTTAAGTATAACCTAGAAATGTATTAGAAAATAGAATTAGGTGCAAATCTTAGCTTACTTGGTGTTCCTAAGTAAAATAATTAATACTTTATGAATCTTTATAATATTATTTATTCTTAATAATCGTATTCTAATTGCTACGAACCAATTTTAAATTAAAATTTACTAGGTAAATAATATAATTCGACTACTCAGCTAGTCCTTGTAAACATGATGCTATAACTACCGATCGCTGTTTATGACTATATAGCTAATATTTACCTGACTCCTCAAATCGGTAAGATTCCTAAATTAAATAATTACATGGGCCACCGAAGCTAAAGTAAAATATTTTAACTTAAATTAAACGTAAAGACAGACTCGAGAGATATATTGCGCTGTCACTTGTATTATACGGAGACGTAACCCCTTTTCCTTACTAAAACACTCTACGGAATCCAACCACTTCAATTAAGCGAACTTAGTTGAAAGAAAAGCGAAACAATGGTAGACTCAAATCAGATCACTATTGTGCTGCACTGGAGTAAACAATTATTCACAGATTGCGGTACTGAGATAGAGGAGCGCTTTATTGTGTAGTTTGGTTCGGACATTCTTTTCAGTTTTGGTATTAATAATTAAAATTTTATTTTGGTAGGTTTTATGGCGGTTTGACTTCTCTAAATTCTCGTTTTCGTTAGTGAATGCGATTCCTGTGAATGAGATGATTTCCTGCTTTGGTAAAGTATTATTGGATCTTCCTGACAAGATATTCTTAATTATGCCTGGTAGTCGGCAACAAGCTTGCCTCTTATAACGTAGTGAAAAGTGTTTATGACGCATCTCTGCCTTCCGCTCCGGGTATATAGCCGTTTTATTATTTATATATGTTTGTCTATAGGAAACATTAGAGATGCAGACCACAGCAGACTATACACTGAATTGAATTAGCTGCACCTCAAAAAAGATACGCAAATAAACTTTTTAATATTATAAATGGAGAACAAGAAAATCTATGATGCAGAACTTACAACTACTTTACCTTGACAAAAGGTGTTGTTGCATTATGAACAGAGCATCATGAGTTGAAATTTCTCTCTTCGTTGAAATTTCTTTCTCAGTATATAAATATACTACTTAATACTTTTCTTTTATATTAGAAAATAATTTAATGTATGTACTAGGTGATTCCTTTCTTTAACCAAGCAAGTCATAATTCCTATGGGGAGATTGAATAAGGTTGGGTGTTGATACGTTAGATTTATATTGATTTACATTTCAACCAGGCTAAACCGACCGTTAAAGTCTTTGAAAGCAAGAATCTACAGCTTTGCAATAACCGCAGTGGCAATTTCGAAACAAAATGCGAAGACTCAAAGTTCATAAATAAAGGTGCGGTCAAACAGCCGGCGTGCGCGGGGCGTGCGCGGGGCGTGCGCGGGGCGTGCGCGGGGCGTGCGCGGGGCGTGCGCGTGTCCCGCCGTGTTGTAATGTACTGAACTATATGAAAGCGTTCACACAGCCAGCGGTAGAGCGAGCGCGGGGCGGGCGCGGGACCGGCGCAGCGCGGCTCGGTGCGGGCGCGCGTTCGGCGCGCGTATTACGCATGCATGGTATAAAGCTTTCAACACACTGTATCGCTATAAGCTAATTGAAAATAGTATGAAATGAAAATAACATACCGTGTCAATTGAAAATAATAACATTTTATTTGACATTTTTCATTAGTTACTACTATGAGATTTATACACAAATAAAGAAATATTACCTCCATAAAATATATATTAATATGAAATGTATACTTTTATTCTGTATGAAACATAGCATGTAACATTAATGGGTGGGCATGTGTGAGGGTCGTATTATACTGTCGGTTATATAGCAGTATCATGAATTAAAAAGAAGTATTATTTTTAATGCTTCCTGTTTTTTCCCCATGATCATCATTCACAACTGTGTAAATATCAGTAAATTTTCTTATTTTGTACTTTGGAATTATTGGACTACAATGTATTTATGGAACAAAGGAACAGGGATGCAAAAGTTAGGTATGTGAGTGTCCAGATAACCCATTTGAACCAATATGGCGTACAGCCATACAATTATATATACAGGGTGATTTTGAAATCGTGTAATTCCTTTTAACCACGCATTCTACTGGTGATATAGAATAACCCTGATCATATTTTTATTTAATTAGATTTATTTTTTTTGAAAAATTATTATTCCGTTTTTTTCGTGAAATAGTGTCAGATAGTCATATGTTAACCAACCGAGGCAATTTTAATTTTTTACTAATTAAAATAAAAAATCATATTAATAATTAATGTCGTAAATAATAACGGGCGGTCCTTTTATTGCCCCTTATTATTTACGACATCAGTTATTGTTATGTTATTATTTTTAAGTTAGTAAAATATTAAGATTGTGTCAGGTGGTTAAAATATGACTAGTTGAAATCATTTCATGAAAAAAATCTGTACTCTAATTTTGCCGAAACCATTATTCTAATTAAGAAAAAATTCGGAGACGCTATTGGTTCAAGAGAAAGGCTGGCAATTTGTTTGAGCTAAGACATTTTAATAATAATATTTACAATAAAAAAATAAGTTAATTCTAAATATAGCAGCTTAATTAACGCAAAAGGCTTGACACATCTTTGTAAAAACCTAATACAATATAGTATAGCCTCAATGATGTAGTGGTTAGTGTAACCGACTGCCTGAGGTCGCGGGTTCGATTCCCGCACAAGTCAAACATTTGTGTGTATGAACATGGATGTTTGACTTGGTCTGGTTGTTTCTATGTATAATATGTATGTATTTACAAAAAAATATAGTATATATGTAAATATGTAAATATGTTTATCCATTGTCTAGTACCCATAGTACAAGCTCTGCTTAGTTTGGGCTAGATGGTGTTGTGTGTATGTGTAGAATTTTATATTATATTATAGTAGAATAATAAAATAATTACAAAATAGTACTCCAACTCGACATAGGCTTTAAACAAACAATATGCATTGAACTGTGTTCGCCTCCACATAAAGCATCCTCAAGACTGTTTAGCAATAAATAAGAAAATAGTTCTTTATATATTTTTCTGACACTGTGATATTGTATGTCAACTGTTTGCACCTTTGAATTCCAGACGCGTAACCGAAACGCTCCATCTATAGAGCGACATATTTAAATATATAGGCATATATTATATTTGACATTTTTATATTCATTTTTTTTGACGTCAATGTGACGTATTCTGAATGTCAATTTCTATAAAGAAATATATGCTTATTTATGTTAATATGTATTCTATGGTTAGTATACTACAGAGTAATTGTTATGGCTTTAAAATATTAGTAGGCATATCCAATTAACATTGGAAATAAATTTTATGGCATATAATAGATCTCATCATCATCCTCCTGCCCTCATCCCAAACTATTTGGGGTCGGCGCAACTCTCTTCCATAAATCTCTATCGCTCGTCATCTCAGCACTCACACCCTTCCTGGCCATATCATCTTTTATGCAGTCCATCCATCTTTTCTTGGGTCTTCCTCTACTGGATAATCCTTGCACCTCCATACTCAGAGCTCTCCTAACAACATTTCTTTCATCTCTTCTCATAAAACATAAATAATATAAGAAGCTAAACGTATAATAACAAAGTATTTATAATCACCGAATAATAATATTGAATTAAAGAATGAAATTAATACTAAAATAGAGTTTATTAATACTTCACTCAATTCTATTAGAACACGGCAATCTCTTTACTCTACACAAAACTCAACTTCTCTTCAAACTCACTATTATTTGGCTAGATACTATGATGGCTAGCAAGCATATGGCGCGCCTAATGGTAACTGGTCATGGAAACTTACGATCACTTGCAATAGCCTTGTGCAATAGTGATAACACATTGCTCGTGCCTATTATATGGAAAATAAATCTCATCTTTATTTCAATTGCTCTAGAAATATCTATGTGCCGATAGTCTAGTAGAAAGTCGTCGCTGGTTGTCGTAACGGCCATCAAGACGCGTACACATTTCTATGCCTGTGACCGCGGTTTTATATATAATGTCGTTCGTATCACGCATGCGTCAGCAAAGCGAAGCTTGACACCCGCCGGAGGCAGCGCGTGCCCGCCCCGCTGCCGCCGGCTGTGTGAACGCTCTCATACAATTCGGTACATTACAACACAGGCGGGACAAGCGCACGCCCCGCTCACGCCGGCTGTTTGACCGCGCCTTAATTATTAAGGATATCACAGATTTAGAAAACAGACAATGTTTTGCATCACTCAGTAACCGAAGACAAAAAATACAGTTTAGCTAACGAGATCCCTCTCTATTTCTTAGTAGCTTAAACAAAATGCGCAATTAAAATAGGTCAGTTTTGTTTGAGAGAGTAAACAATTGTTACTGTACCTATGTTTTGCAGTGTTTCTCTAAATATCCAATTAGGTTTCGGCTTTCGGCAAAGTTAGTCCTCGTGTTTTGGAAACCGGATAAGAAGTAAAGTTTCAGTTTCGGTTTGGGCTGCCGCACGTATGGTAATGGTATACGTTAGCTCATGTATTTTTCATTTCATTGGGTAATTTGGCACGTAGCTGAAATTTTATACTTCTTTGTTATGTGTGAATTAAATTTATTAAAACTAGCTGACGCTTGTGGTTACATACCATTTTAAACAATGGAACGCAGTTTATGTAATGAAAAATCTTTTGGGTAAAGATGACTGAATTGAATATGATTTAGTTGTTGCATTATATGATTGACATTATGAAAGCGCACTGACTTTTTACGGCAGAAACACAACACAAATCCTAAAATCCCTTTACAAAAAGTCTGATGTTGCTTTTGTTATTTTTATAGATTCGTAGAGTAAAAGTACTAGGATCAAAATGGATCCTGGGTCACATGAGACTTTACAAACATTCAAAGGGCGGACCGACACCCAGACTCAGAACGATTATTTCTAGTGCCGGTGGCCCAATCACCCTTTTTCCTCTTTCCCGCTCCTTTTCCTTCCCACTTCCCACTTCCCTTTTGTCTTCTTCCTTTCCTAAAGGGTCGGCAACGCGCAAGTGATGCTTCTGTTGTTGCAAGCGTCCATAGGCTACAGTGACCACTTACTATCAGATGCCGTATGCTTATTTCCCACCTTAGTTGTATAAAATAAAAGAAAAAGAGAAAAGACCGTCATTTTTGTACCGTGTGGGGATCTATCCCACAACACTCGGCGCGTCGCAAGTGGCAAGAACAATTTTAACTACTACGCCATCCGTGCATTCAATATATTGTGCAGATAATAAAGTATCTCTATCAAATATGTAGGTAATATTTCAATATCATTAACTACACTCTCGCCTACTTAAAATTTTACAACTAACGTGTAATGAGATGCAATATCTACTTACGGTACTAAGGCGTAAAGTTTGTTATGACAAAGTTATACGCGCTCCGAGTATTATAATATGGCTGCTTTAGCCTCGCTTGTTACTAGAATATATACGTCATATTCAGAATTTAAGTACGTAAATGCACCTTGATTTTCTTTCCTCTTAACACGCTTTTATTAGCGTGACTTGTATCTATTACATATACGATTTTCACCCGCTTAATAAAATCGGATTAACTTGAAACATTGTAAACTTATAAAAAACCGACAACAAAACAATAATGTTACAAGTTTTCCTAGTACCTATTCTGGGTAGGATCACCAAGATATCAAAAAAAAAAACGTTTGGTCCACGTTGGTACTCTGATTAGTGGGACACCCAAGACATGTTAATTTCAAATTCAATGTTTTAAACATTAGACTCGATGGTTTCGCATTTAAAACGAGCAATGAGCTACATCGTTTCTTAGCAACGCATATTATATCGTCTTCTGTTTACGCGAATGTTATTCATTGAAATTATACAACGTGATAAAATCCGTAAATAGTAGTTTAAACGCATATTATACCACCGAAAAACATAGAGACATATTTAAAAATATATATAAATAAATATTGACAGGCGCAACAACGCAGTACGCGTCGATACTTAATTTTTCGGCACGAGAATTTTTTCCTTTGAATATTACGACTCAACAAATAATTACATAAGAAATAGAGAAATATCGGTATTAACACATAAATTCATGTTTTCGTATTAATGAAAGTCACCTTTTCTATTAATGTTAGGTCTCCTCGAAAGAAATTGAATTAACGATGTATCCATACAATATTCAAACACAGATGTGTTTGAATATTTCTATATTAAGCAATAATATTTTCAAAATTTTGTAATACAGTGATAAATAAACAACGCGATAAAATCCGTATATAGTAGTTTAATTTCAATCAATTGACATTTGTCTAAATATTTAGACAAATAACAATCGCTTGACCTTAACCCAACTATTTACAGTAAATGTATTATATTATAAAATATATCGAATATAATTCTTAGTAACAGTTAGACGCAGATAGGTACATATAAATTATATTCAATCAGGCAGCTATATACACATGGACAATGCGAATAAAGTAATAGCCGAAAGATACAGATTTTTTCAATCACATGGGTCCTAACCTACTCTTTCTTGAGAATCCCAGGGCAGGAATAAAAAAAGCGAGAGAGACTCGAGTACATTAAAGCAAACCACCGACCATTTAACTCAGTCAAAACGCCTTAAACCATCTTTAAAAATCGCTATCACTAAAGGTTTGATCTACCATCTTGCACAAATAAAATGGCAGCAATAACCATATTATTTTAAACATATCATACTCACAGTCTCTCTGACAGTCTTGAGCCTCGTGCCTCCCTTCCACCAGGAGATGGTGGGCTTGGGGCGAGCTCCAACAGCTTGGCAGACCAGCTCGGTGCTCTGGCCTGCCACTAGTGGCCGTTTGCCGCCTTGGAGTCGCACCCATAATGGCCGAACTGTGGACAAAGAAGCATCATTGAATCTATAAATGATGGCGTAGTGGTTAGTGTAACTGACTGTTACGACTGAGGTCGCGGGTTCGATTCCCGCACAAGTCAAACATTTGTGTGCATGAACATGGATGTTTGACTTGGTCTGGGTGTTTCTATGTATAATATGTATGTATTTACAAAAAAAAAATAGTATATATGTATGTTTATCCATTGTCTAGAACCCATAGCACAAGCTCTGCTTAGTTTGGGCTAGATGGTGTTGTGTATATGTGTAGAATATTATTATTATTATTATAATAATATTAAAAAGAGGAAAGATTTGATTTCTTTTGTTTCTTCGAAATTAATTCAAAACCTACACAACCGATTTAAAAAAGTATTGTTACTAACGTAATCTAACTTAACCTACTATTACGCGAGCAAAGCTGCGGGCAAAATGTTAGTCACATAACTAATTAGCTAGCTCGCCCGTGTAATGCACCACTGTTTTATGGGAAATCGGATTAAAAATACCTATTAACTAATATCGATACTGCTTTTCGCTCAGTTAGTAACAGCTCAAGAAGCTTACATACGTTTTGTTTGCTACTAAGCCAGTTTAAGAACCGGCAGAGCAAACGTGGGATGGAAGGCAAGCTACACAACCCGTTTCCTTTTTGTCTAGAGTCAACAAAGTGCGAGTGATAACCTTAGTACTGCAGATATTCATAGGCTAAGATAAACTTTTACCATCAGACGATTTATATGCTTGTATGCCACCTATGATGAATAAATGAAAAAGAAATACTTTTAATTACATTTCGTTAAAAGCCATTTCTTTACAAAAACACGAGTCTATAATCACGCATTCATTCATTACCCCAAAAAGGCAGGACCTCTCAACAAAATTGAATATTAATAACTTTTTTGTTTAATTCCAACATCATCAAAAAAGAGTTAACATATGCCTATCAAATATCAATCAATTTATAATTAAATGGGGTGAATGAATCTACCAGGTGGTGTGACCGTATGGTTGGGTTTAGACGCCCGATAATGGTAGATAAAAACCTTTTTAAATCACCCGAATAAAAATAACCCTGTGAAGTGACGGTTAATTAATAGAGGGGTTACTACTTGGAAGTTTTTATTTGTTAGGTTGGTATCGGTTGCTGACGCAAGATAAATACATATTGTGTAATATATTTTAGACTGGTTATTACCCGCGGCTTCGCACACGATCAGAACTATTTTTCCAGATGTAAGGTAGCCTATGTCCATTTGTGTACCGCTGACAACGTATATGCGAAACTTCATGATGGTCGGTTCAGTACTTAAAGCGTGAAAGCGTAACAAACAAACTCACATTCACATTTATTATATTAGTTAGGATTGTATTTAGATAATTTTGAAACTAACCAATGTGTGTGTTAGAGAAGAGTAAGACTTGTAGTCCACCATGCTTGCCCAGTGCGGATTGGAAGACGTCACATAATTATCTACGAGAACATTATGGAGCACTCTCAGACATGCAGGTTTCCTCACGATATTTACTTTCACCACTCATGTGTATGCGCTATTGCTATTAATAATGCTACTATTAATATTGCACTTAAATGTTTAGTTTTACTAAGACTAAGACGCGTGTTACAAACTATTTAGTTACGATGTCACCTCTGAAACTTAGTATTGATAACTCAAATAGAAAGGCAGTTTATTATTATCCCCAGCATACTGCAAAGATATGAATAAAGTCGCGGGTCACTGCTAGTATTAATTATTAAATTTCAATCACCTAAATTAATTTTCGGGAATTAAAACAGTAAGCGTGAAACATTGCCTACAGTAATTCTATTTATTGCAATTAATTTATCGTCCTTCTCTGATATTAATTGTTATGTAAACAGGTTGAACTTCAAATTGTCTTTGGCATAAAATTATGTCCATAGTATTCACTCTTACACACACACACATACACTTTTTACTACGAAAATAAATATACATAAAAATATTTACTGTTTTAGTTCTAGTTCTTTTACTTTAATAAATAATAATATCAGCCCTGTATATAAATTGACCTACTGCTGGGCACGGGCCCTTTTCCTAGTGATAAATGTTAGGACATAGTTCACCACGCTAGCCTAGTGCAGATTGGCACTCATCATTTCTTCGAGAACATTACAGAGAACTTTCAGACGTGTAGGTATTTTCCATCACTGTGAGCAATAAGTAACTTAATATTTATCTTACGTTTACTCGAATGTTATAAGACTTATAAGTATATTGAAATTAAACTGTTCTATACGGATTTTATCGCGTTTTATTATAAGTTGCCTGCTTCGAGGGTACGGCGGTAATATATGCTCATGCTGTGCAAGAGGTTTCGGTTTCAATTACCGGGTCGGGTAAAATGCAGACTACACGGATAACGTAGTGGTTTAAGTGGTCGCCGCTGCCACTGCGCCGAGTGTTGTGGGTTCGAATTCCACACGGGACCAAAAAATTGTGCGATCCACAAATGATTGTTATGTGTGTTGTATATACATCTATATCATGGTTTATTTGTGTACTATTTCCCAACTTTTAGTATATACTATAGTTTAATTTCAATGTGTAAAACTCGCGTAAACTTAAAATAATATTAAATAGTCACTTAACTGAAATAAATAATTAAGTAGCTGTTATAATATAACACAATTGCAGTTAATACAAAAATTCATAAAAACAATTTATAAAAATAATGCCTACTTAAACGGATGACGGTTTTTTAAACTCATTGTGGGCATCAACAAAAGCCCACTTGCGGGAAACAAAGGGCTAACTTAACTACGATTCAAAAGATCCCGATTCCTTTTTTTATTTAGACGACTTAAGACAATTAAACCGGGCTTTTTGTTGCTTTAACCCTTTTTAGGGTTCCGTATGCGAAGGTGTAAGACCTTTTCATGGAACAAATGAAACCGGTTTGTTTTTAACCAAGGGGAAATCGATAATAGACATTACTTCAAGTTAATCAATGCAATCTTGCAAAGATAAAAATAATAATTATTATTACTTTTTGTATTTTATTTAAAAATGAGATAAACAATTAACATAATAATTATATAATATAGCAATGGTAAATTACTATTTCGATTAATTACCTGTCAATATAGATATTTTGTGTGAATGCAACATTAATATACTTCCTTGCAAGTTCCATTACATAGTTTCGTCGTTTGCTCGTTTAATATTTTAGAAAATATTACCGACTTGTACATAATAATAAATACAAGGAAGAACTAGGACAAATATTAATATTTTTTTTTAGTATAGCCATTTTCTTGTGCTCCTCTGGGTCTAATACTGGCATGCCCCTTTGCAATATCCATATATCACTGCTCAGGAATCAAACTTGGAGTTACGATCAAAGAATCAAAATTTAAGTCAATATGGCTGCCATTAAAATACTGTTAAATAAATTATCTACCAATTGCTTCTAACGACCGATACTTGTGAATGATGATCAGACCCTTCCCTCTACAGACTACTTTAGTTTATGATATAGCGTTCCCACTTGTCCACCGTTTAGGTATATAAGTGAGAACCGCTGTACCTTCCAGTGCCCGAGAGCACCTTCAGGGACCAGTTATAGAGAGATCTTGTCCCAAATCCTAAGACCCAGTTCTCGTAAGCGAGCTACCTCGTGCCCAAGTGGCATTACCTATTGTCCAGATAGGTGCTGGAGCAATAAAGCCGCTCATCACTCGCGGACTCAGAGAGTTGCTAACGAAATCCTCGCTGGGGTCGACGGAAAAGCAGCCTCCTATATTTTCAGTATGGTGCCGGAGCTGTAAGGCACGCTTACTTCCCGACGTATATCCATACGTCTACCCTTTCTGGCCTACAAGCCGGGTATTGCCCGAGTCACCTAGCTATGATTCTTACTTGCTGAGCAGGCAAGCACCCGAGATGCGTCGTGGCAGTGAAACCACATTACCCCTTCGCTAAAGGCACCTCCGTGCCTCGCGATTTGACCAATTGGTTCGCACTAGCCGCGCATGATTCCGACGCTTGAACGCCACGTGCTTGCCGAGCAACAAACATGCCTTCCTTTTCGGCTAACCACAAAGCCACTACGAGTCCAACCTCAATGTCAGGCACCGCGCACTCTAATCAGCGGCCAATAGAACACGCCTTTCGAGGTGCGGTGAGCTAGCCTGATCCCGTAGTACCCTGATCCTAAGGGGGAGACCCGTAGTTCTCCCCCCGAATCCCTACCTACTCGGGTGCTGAAGATAGAACGATGAACATGAATGATGATCAATAAAAATATTGAATTACTGTTTCTGCCTCGGTGGCGTAGCTGTAGTGAATGCGTCTGCTATGCAAGAGAGCTTGGGTTTAATTCTCGGGTTGGGCAGTAACAGTAGCAGACAATAATAGACTCCCCTCAATTCGTAGGACAAAAACCATAGTTGGCAATATGTGAGTGTATAACACCTCTGCCTACTGCTTTGGGGATGTAAACTTAAGAGTATATATGTTCATTTTTATGCACTAGGTTTTACCCGCGGTTTTGCTCGCGTAAATGTAGGTTAGGTTATGTTAGTAACAGTACTTTTTCTGAATGAAAGGTCCCCATGTTCTTTTCTGTTACCCTAACAACTATGTTTTAAGATGCACGTAATAGGCAAGCTATATTTTTAAAACCACTTATATTTTAATAAGCTTACGTTCCGCCTAATGGTAAGCGGTTACTGTGTATGCGAAATTTCATGATGATCGGTTAAGTAATTAAGGCGTGAAAGCGTAACAAACAAAAAAACTCACATTCGCATTTCTAAAGAAGTAAGGATAATCAATAACAGGCATTTATCATTACATCTGTATTTATAAATGTCAAACAGTAAACATTAACTTACAGATGATACATCCAAACTATAACAAATAACTTGTAAAACAAAGAAACACTAAACAGTATTACAAATATGAAGTCATATCGGGTGAGTTGGATTACATACATGTTATGTGCATGTTAGTGCGATCCACAAATACTAGAAATGTCGGCAGTGGCTGACTAACATACTTGTTGTTTGTAGATTGTATGTCTGCACAATCCGTTATAGAATTGTACCTTCATTTCGCAAATATTATGCACAATGCATGTAAATTGGCTGCACGGGTGGCGCGTAATATTTAAGTGGTGAAGTGCCCTAAATGAGGAGCGCTGGATTGCCAAGCGTACCTAATAAAAAAGGTGAGTGCCAAAAATCTTGACGCCCGTTGCCTGAATGTTTGTAAAGTCCCTGCGATACATGAAGTTTTCCTAGTACGGGAGCGGTATTTCTTTAAAACAAAAAATGAAGTAGCGAATTAAGCGGTCACCATGCTAATGCCAGTGCCCTGAATACGTTGCGGCTACGCCTTGCCTGAGAGTAAAAGACACATTATCTAAAAAAAAAACGTTGCTATTATAGGGCACGTGGTACAGACCCTATATGATGTGACCCACACAACAGGTCACAGTATGGCTTGTTAGGATGTTTGCACCCCTTATCTCACCGGTCATAGGTTAAAGGTATTTTCCCAAATGAAACTAGTTTAGAAAGAGATCTATATTGCTATTACAGAAACATTTTTAACAGTATATCTTAATACTACTAGTGCTGTAATCAAACCCGGGACATGTGCCGCTGGGCCAATAAGCCAAACAATAATTAATTCAGTAGATATAAATATTAAAGAATTGATGCATACCAATTAAGATACGACTGTGACATATGAAACAAAATTTGGCACGGTATAAATAAAATTGTTTAAAACTACGGATCCCAGACGATAAAAATAATCAATTTAAGCAAGACTCCATTACTATTAAAACTCTACCTTATTACTTACAAGTAAAGGTTCAATTGAAATTAATCTTTGCATACCAAAGGTTGATCAAAACCAGGAAGTAACGAGGAGAAATATGCTTTATTGAAGGTTGTTAAGGCTTATAAATGCATAAAGTACTTTTTAATAAAAGTTGATTTAAAAAATCAACGCCATTATTTAGTGTGAGAAATTTCGGCATCGAGTGCGAATTTTTAACTTATTATTTTTAAGTACCGTGATACGGTGAAATTCAATTCTATAAGGTGTTTTTGTAGAGGTAGCTTAGTGCCTTTTCTGATTGTAAGGAGTTTAGTATTTTAGGTAGTGATGAATTTAATATTATTTTTAAATCCTTAGTCTGTATGGCGTATAATTGTGATGTTATCATGACCAAGGGTGGTTATAAGAAGAAAAATATATTTGCTGCATAAACAAGAAACGTGTGTGTCTTGTATATTGTTACTATACATGACACTCACATACACACAGACAAACTTGTCTTGCACCTAAATATGCCTGTTAGGGACAGTATTACTCCCACATTTGTACCAACTATGTTTAAGACCCACGTAATAAGCAAACTATATTTTTTAAAACGCTTCTCTTTTTATAAGTTTACGTTTCGCCTGATGATAAGCGGTTACTTTAACAAATATAATAATTAAAAATAGGATGAAAGGAAGAAATGAGTTGAATATGCATGTGAGTTGCCGGAACCCTTTGTTTCCGTCTACAAGTCACAGTTCCTGGCTTTTTGTTGCTACTAGGAATATTTTCTAATAGAAAACCCAATGTAAAAAGTTTCACCCAAGCAGCGCACCAAGGACCACAAACAGCAAACATAATCACAGATTTACAACACAGAACCAACAAGAAAGCCAGTAACATGGAGATCAATATAATATAATAACATAATATTCAAACTAGCAATGTTTACCTTAAACGCAATGCTTGAGAACAACAAACGCACGAAGGTATAAAATATCGAGCAAGTGTAAAACTTTGCTGACGTGGCGCCGATGGCCCGGAAGCAATCATATTAAACTATTCTGACAGATCAACTTCAAAATACATTTTCATCTTTATCTTTGAAAGTTGACAAGGACGGTGTAGCAAAGTTTGATGTTCAAACGTTGTTAGTCGGTGGGTTAAACTTTGAATCGCGAAGAAAGTGATGGGTTGGTTGTAACTTTTGTTTATTGTTAACTGTTTATAGCTTGGATCCTATATTCAAGAAACGAGGTGTTTTGCTACGGACAGATAGTTTTTGACACATATTCTATAATATATTTTTAAATTATCAGGTATTATTAACGGGTTGTGATCGCGTGATCTGTAGGTACTATTAGAAATATTTATCGTTGTTCTAATAATATCAGCCTTCTATATAGACTGTCCCACTGCTGGTCACGGACCTTTGCTTAGTAAGAACGGTTAGGCCATAGTCCACCACGCTGGCCCAGTGCAGACTTCACATATCTTCACGAACACTATGGACGTGTAGATTTTCACTCACTGCTATACTTCACCGTTAAAGCGAGCTACAAATAACTATTTAATACGCACATAACTTCTTAAAGACAGACAAGCGTGCCTTGGGATCAAACTCGAGACCTATGCGTGGCAATCTAACGGTCTCTCACTAGGCTAACGCTGCTATACAGATCTTCTTCTTTTCGTGTGGTTAGTGGCCAACCTGTTGTCCAGAGTTGTTCAAGCCTCCCGTAGGCCTCTGACATGGCTTAACCGACTGCTGTCAATTTGGCAACAACCGAGACCTACGTTTTATGTGCCCTCCGAAGCACGGAGACGCTCAGATGAAATATCACTAAGCGGTCACCCATCTATAGACTGACCGCACTCAATGTAACTTAATCTCGCTAATCGTTTACCGATCAGTGAGTGCAACTAGCTATGAGCGCCTGCTATACAGATAAAAAGTTTGAACGGAATAATATTTGTGTTTCGCTTTGAATTCGGCTGTAACTAGATCATATATTGGAATGAGTTACTAAGCCATAAAGCATGTAATTTGTGTTTATTGTTTCAGATTATCTAAGAAGATATCTATCAGTGGCAGTTTAACAGTTTCCCACTAGGCTATTGCTGTTAATCTTCATCTATTGAGTTATACATCTATACGTTTGCGTACGGCCGTCACGCTTAAACTATTAAAAGGATTTGCATCAAACTTAGTACACAGATCTGCTCTCAGACAACACATAAGCCTTTATAGGCCCACTTTCTGAAGTTGAAGTCGCGGACACAAAACAAAAAGGCCTGATTGAGAACCTCGTATAAATCAAGTCAGTTAAAAATGTCTGGTCTGTAACTTCATAAACATCAAACTTTCGCAACAAAGGATCGCTTACTGTTTCTGTTTACAAAGTTCAACTTTGAAATTTTATTACCCTTACGGCGTTATAGCAAAAGTGGAGTAATCAAGTTAAGTGCAGTTTCTTCGTTCACTCTATAGTCGCTTTAGTCAAGTTATGAAAACCAAAGGAAAGTTTATCGATTTAAAATGAATGAGCAGAATTAAACTTATTTTCAACAGATATAAGTACAGCGACAGCTAGTGTCAGACGGGTGGACTGCTACGCGAAAGTCTCGAGTTCGACTTCACGGCATGTAACTTCGAGTTTTCGAAGTTAGTTATGCAGTAGTTGATTATTATTGGTCGCCTTACAGGTAATGGAAAACATCTTAAGTAATTTTGCTTGTTTGCAAGTAATACTCTCTTAATACTGTTCTCAAAGATATGTAAAGTCTGCTCATCCACACTAAACTAGCATGGTGATAATAGCCTAATAAATAATATAACATAAAAGCCTTCTCACTCTAAGAAGGGGCTCGTAACCAATAATGGGAGAATTTATAAACAGAGCCAATACGGGGACCTTTCGCTAGTTCCCTTACATATCTGCACTTAAAAAGCGGTTAATTCACATAATAGTATGTATTATAAATCTTGTTCGTAGTCTGTAAGAAAATAGTCACTAAAAGCGCAGAGGTTGAGTTGCCACCATAGCAAACATTGCCCACTATTGGGGGAAACTTAAAGTCAACAAACCAACAAAAATCAGTTAAACGAATTTTGACTTCAATAAACTATATTTTTGGAGAATAAGATATTTCCCAACTTGCTATTATATAGGAGATTCAATTATCAGTTTACATCTTCCTCAAAATTGAAGTTACTAAGCCGATTTGTGTCTATACTGACTGAGACTGAGTAGCATTTCTGATAGTTACCCGTATGAATGCAATACATAAATAGATTAACCACACGAATGATGGCGTAGTGGTTTGAATGGTCATCTCAACATTGTCGCCGCGCTGAGTGTTGTAGTTCGATAATGGGTACAAAAAAAGCCGTCTTTATGTCCGTTGTTTAAATATTAGTAAGTCTTTTGGGACACAGTCTAGTGTAGAAGTGCAGGAGTTGTCTTTTTAAACAATCAATCAATTATAAAACCACGCCTATTTTTCGTAGAGGTAGGCAGAGACTATGGATTTTGCAAATATTATCTCTTACTTTATTCACTCTTATAACATTTTAGATTTACCAAGTTTAGGATAGCCTTAATCCTATTAATATTATAAATGTAAAAATGATTGCCAATTAGGGTAAAAGTGGGATAGATTCCCACATTTTGAAACAGGCTCATAATTTTCAAACGGTCGTAGTATTTAAGCACGTTATTATTTTAATTGAAAAGTACGTCTTTTACTTATAATACGATAATGGGTAATGGAGTGTAACCATTATATATAAGCGGAAAATAATAATGTACTATTGTACATACTATTTTGGGGATAGGTGCCTACCGTATGGCAAATACGCTTCAAAGACTTTATGACTATGAGGATAGTTGCCCTTAGGGATTAATAAAAGAAAAATTATAATTGCTAATATTTATTTTAATTTTTATTAATGGCATACAACAATTATGTTTTAATAATTATAATCTTATAAGTAAACTATACCGCGTGACTTTTTTTACCGTCTTGATAATATTACACACAACACACCATTTGCGTAAGTGGAATAGAATCTAATAGTATTTGTGTTCTAGCATTTTGAGATCACGCGACGTCACAGTGTGCCTAATCGCATGCGACTAAAAGGGCGGTGGGCAACCAGGAGACGGTGGGTGGGAGCGGGTGTTCAGCGCTAGCGACGGCCGGCGAGTGCGAGTGCCCTTGAAGATATCTTTTATGTTATTTGTAACGAAATCATTCATAATTTGTTGAGCGTCATTAGGGTGATACCTACGTTTACGATTTTCATTTTTTTTGGTATTACTTTTTAAATGTTTTAATATGAAAAATATATTATAAATAAGGAGTGTACAATGGTAGATTAATTTCAGACTATGTCAGTAAAAAAATAATTAAATAAAATAAGTATGCCTGAGGCTTCTGCTCTATTTACCTATTACGCCCTATTTTTTTCAAGACGATAAAAAATGTCACGCGTTATATATTATGTAAAATTATTATATCTACATAATGCTTTTTTAATTACCTACCTGCACTATTAAAGGGCGTGATTCTACTCGTCTTACTGATCACTTGTTCTATAAACCTGCATCGGATATAAATTATAAATAAAATATTAACTTTCCATACATTGATACATTTTGTCCGTCTGTTTTATAGTAAAAGTTGATCAGTAGGGTGAATTGAATCGCCGCCTATAATACAATAGGTAATTAAAACAACAGCTAAATAGCAAATTTAAAGATATTAGGTAATTTTTATAAATTTTTGCATATCTTCTTTTTAGTGTTCTAGATGGAATTCCATTTTCTGCGCGATGTTTGCGTTGATGCTAAGAATGTCTTTCGACATTTCTTCCAAATCTATTACTAAATTTTCTTGTGTCCATTCAGCACGCGGACGAGCGCCAATCTTTCTCGTATATTTACGAGGCATGCTAAAAACAAAAGCGGTAATTAAACGTCATCCAAAGTTCAGCTAAAGCCATGGGGATAGTTGCCCCTAAGGATATCTATGTATACTACTACTCACGAGAAACCGGGGCGTCAATCCTTTTAGGTTGACGCCGCTATTATTAATTGAACACACGCTTAATTAAAAAATAAAACCAACTTACCTGTGAAATGAAAAGGTACACGCTTTCAAAAAACAGTCGAGTTTGTAATTTACGCCGTCCGTGAACGAGTTCAGCTAATTTATTTTACTACGCACTAAATATCCAATGCACGCGGCTGACGCTCACATATTGAGGGGGGAGGTCCAACCTTTGAATATAAGTAATAACTGCGATCGTGTTGTGTTCGAGATTCTCAATACAAGTTTCGGGGCATTTATACTCTTAAGGCAACTATCCCACTTTTACCCTATAGATGTTTCCATGTTTATAACATAATCACAGGTAAATTATTGCTAGGATGTAATGGAAATTTGTCGTATTTCTACATTGTAAAAGTGTGAGCAACCAACGGGCAAAACTTCTAATCAGTTCAGAAACGATCCAAGACGTACTGCGCAACACCGGTTCCCTATTATTTTTCTGGACGGAGCTGAGGTGGTATAAGTAACCGAAAATAACCGAAAACTAACTAACTGATGGAAATTTGCACACCAGTATACAATACCCTGGATTAACACATAGAATACTTTTATTCCGGTATGCACTACCGTGAGATTCAAGCGGGCAAGACCATAGGCAGAACCTTTCTACACACATTCATTTACATTCTATCAGTATATACGGATGTTTATTATAACCATGGACTATGCTAAATTATAATATAAATATTAACAAAATATAATCTATAAAGCAGGACTTGAACCTGCGACCTCGACAAAACAAAACAAAATTAATGTCTAACCGTGTTCAAAGTGTCATCCCAAACCGTTCAATAGTTAACGCGTTATTGACTAACAAACATTTTCACAAAACAAATTTGTAATATTAGCAGAACAAAAGATTCCATCTAATATATCATTAGTTTGACAAGATTGTTTCACGCACTCAAATTTCGCAAATCTACATTTAGCCTAACCGACGACGAGTATATCCATATGCCACAAAAATCACACAAATTATTATCAACCAACAGCTTAATAATACTTCAGTCAATAAGAACAAAAAAATAAAACATGAAAAAAGCACACACACACGTGCCGCATCCAAAACGCCGGTACAATCGGATACAAAAGTATATCAACCTGTCAATTAGGCCTCCTTAGATTATCAGATGTGTTATGTATGGCGTGATTATATCGGGTATCCGCGTTTTGAGAATCCCAGTGATTTACGCGAGGACACAATGTTTGCGGTGATGCTGTTTTTTAGGAAACCTTCGGTTTTTGGTTGAAATTTATTTGTTTTGATTCCTTTCTGTGTAGTTCTGCTAAGCGTATAGTGACGTCTAACTTCCTGTTATCCTACTAATATTATAAATGGTAAAGATGTCTCAATGATTTCTACTGTATAATACGTGAACCAGGCACATAGATAGGTCATACCTATGATAAAAAATTTGGATATCATTGTTTCTTCGTATTTCTCGTATATCTCGTTTTTTAATATCGTGTGTTTGTGTGTGTTTAGTGTCGATTCTTCACTAGTTAATCTTTCAGTAAACGGAAGACTAAAAACATTTAAACAATCGATACAAAGGATACCCAGACATAGGTAATTTTTGTCGATGTAACAAATTATTGGCTAAAAGTGGGAATAGAATCAAATAAACAGCGCTGTCGAGCGATTAAAAATTTGCTTCGAATGAAATGAGAACCTGGGGCATACAGTACTTTTATGGCGATCTACACACACTTAAATCTGCACCATTCATGTAATAACCGTGGATAAATGGTTGGACTTTATATTCAAAACTTCCTTAAACTCATATACAATTTAGTACCACGGCAGTTTTGTTTACACGGTTTACTTCAGAATTTTACCAGAAACCCCGTGAAAATTATAGTAAGTCGGTTTAAAATATCGGTTGACTGCTTTTCCGATTAAATTTTACAGTTTCGGATAAGGGTTCGTTAAACTATATTAGACGTGTATAATAAACATAATACTAGGGAAATACGTGAGTACTTTTGTCGAGCATTAGGTTTCAACGATAATAACACGACGTAATAACAGTTATGTATAGTTTATGAAATAATTTTAAATGCTCGGTTTTGTGCATCGAAAGCATCGTGATTGCCGCATACAAATTTATACATACTAATATTATAAATGCAAAAGTAGCTCTGTCTGTCTGCTGTACTTTCACGCCTAAACCACTGAACCCATTTTGATGCATGGCAAGAAGATAGATTGTATTCTGGGAAGGACATAATCTACCTTTAATTCCGGTATTTGATCTCGTGGAATTCACTTGGGTAAAGTCACGGGCAAACACTAGTCTATACTTCTATACTAATATTATAAAGAGGAAAGATTTGATATTTTGTTTGTTTGTTTGTAACGATTTAACTCAAAAACTACTTAACCTATTTTAAAAGTTCTTTCACCATTAGGAGCTATATTATCATCGAGTAACATAGACTATAAATTATATTTAAAATGTACTGTTACTTACATAATCTAACCTAATCTACATTTATGCGAAAGAAGCCGCGGCAAAAGCTAGTAATATGTATAAAATGTTAAGTATACTTTCCATTTTTTTTGTAATTTATGCCAGAATTCTTAAGTTCATGTTATATTTATCGTGCGACAATTCATTTAAAATACACTGCAATATTAAATTCAAATAGATATATAGATTTACATTTGTCCTAATAGAAACACCAAATAAATAAGTCTATTAGATAGTTTAGTTTATTCTTTAACAGGTATTACACCCACATTTTACTAGCTATCATTTTATGTCTCACGTAACAGAAGACGGGCCTGTGACAGTCTACTAGGCACAGTTTGGTATTCCGTGCTGTAATAATCAAAACTGCAATATCCCAATAACACTTAGCTTGACCTTAGAACCAGCACGATATCTCATGCAGAGCAATTACATTCACTACCGATGCGCTACCAAGCAATTTATCTCATAAGGTCTTTTATTTATCGTATGATTATATGTCACAACAAAACTTCTCCAAATAAAATAGAGTAAAGAATATCCTTGACCTAAACCTAAGGGAAATACGAGTGTGTGCATTTTAGGGTAATTCTTATTAATGAGTGTTGGGGTAATATACAAAGAGGATATGACGGGGTGTCACATATTGTTGCAAGTTAAAAGGATACTTACCCTCTTTTACATCGGAAACCGGCCCTTTATTGTAATGTAAAAAACGACTAGTGCATTTCTTTTTATACTATAACATAGTTTAGTTTTATATATCTTGGAAAGGATAAAGTGTAAAACGTAATATTAACAACACTGTATACCCCTGATCATCATCATCAAATAAATGATTAAATTTGATTTGAAGGGTAAGCAGCGATCAATTACAGCATTTATTGGACCCTATGTTTTTAGGTCCTAAATAAAAGGGACTATTGGGCTTAAAATGTTAAATATATTATAGAAGATCAGCAATAGGCTAGTATGAGATCGTTAGACTGCAAATCAGAGATCTAAAGGTGGCATCCGCGAATTTTCGAAGTTATTATCACTCGTTTTAACGGTGAAGGAGAATAGCATGAGGAAACACTCATCTGAAAACTCTCCATTATGTTCTCCAAGTTGTGTGAGGTCTGCCAACTGGCATTGGGCCAGCGTTGTGGATTCTAACCTAACCCTTCTCACACAGAGAAGAGACCCATGCCACGGTTAATAAACCATGCTGATATGCTTCTTTCTATTACACAAATGTTACACATTGAAATTCAACTAATATATACAGACAGTCAATTATTTATTGTAGTTAAAGCTTTTAAATACGGGTATTTAGATAATGATTTATTATCTTAACTTTAATATCCTAACTCTAATATTAAAATGGAAATATGACTTTGTTTGTTACGCTTTCATGCCTTAACTAGTCGATTGATGATCATGACTGTTAGCATACTCGTTGTCACGGCTACAGAAAAGAACATAGCATACCTGTCATCTAGAAAAATAAACTATTCCCAAAGGAGCAAAGCTGCTGGCAAAAGGTAATTTTTATATAGTTTACACTTTCTTCTAATGTTTCATAGAGGTGATCGTCTCAATCTTAACACTTAAATTAATTACATTCGTCTACTTCATAACATAGCTACGATGCTTAACCCCCAAAAACACAGATCGCTTTGCCTAAAGAATTCCTAAATCAGATCGTATTAATATACTAATCGATACCACTTCTGTACTTAACATTCCAAATCGATACAATAACATGCATGATGTCTCTCCAATAATCCTTTCGTGTCGGAGCGAGAGGTTGTATTCTTACAATGTGAATGAAGGAGACAGGATGTATCGTACGCGCAAGTCACGTAAGGATATAATCTGTATCGGTAATGATGCGTCAATCACGGGTTACGATGAGGAGGGATAATGTTACATATATGGGCAAGATCTCGGTGTAAATGAGGGATCAGAAATAAGTGGGCTTTGACTGTTTCTGCCTCGATGGTGCAGTGACAGCCAATAAGACTGCTGTGCATGAGGTCTCAGATTCGACTCTGGTCGGGTAAAGTGCTTTTGGGATTTAAAAAAGACTAGAGAGTCTTCTTTTACGGGGACCTAAAAGTATAGTTGGCGAAATATGCATGTAATACGCCTAGAGGGTATGTATGTATGTAATACTATGGAAATATCAATTAAAGAGAAATCTATATCTATACTAATACTATAAAGAGGAAAGATTTGTATTTTCATTTGTTACGAATAGACACAAAACCTAGGAAACAAATTTAAAATAAAATCACCTTTAGAAAACTACTGAAGTAACAAAGACTATAACATCATGCTATGAGTCACGGAAGTAGAATAGTAATCATAAACGTGGGTGAGACTACAAGGGATACGACAGTTAGAAAATCATAATATAGAGTATCTTTAAAAAAATTACAACGTTAAATAAAATAAGCCCTAGTTAACCTATCCCACTTCTGGGCACGGGCCTGTTCTTAATGTGAGAAGGATTAGGCCATAGTCCACCACTAAACTTGCCATATTTTTACAAATATTATGAAGAAATTACAGATAGATATACACAGATTTCTTTGCGGTGTGTTCTTTTACCGTTAATGCGAACGATATTTACTTTAAAATACACACATCATTTTGAAAAGTCAACGGTATATCTTGGGGTCAAACTCAACACCTCTGCGTGGTAGTCCAACTATCTACCACGAGGCTATCGCTATATTACAACACCCGTCAAGAATTGAAAACACACTCGAAACTGTGAATACATGAATTCGAAATCCTCACCGCACAAAGTTTAAACAAAGCACTATTTAAATTGTCGCAAGATAAATCATGACTTGAAACTTTTAACCAGTAGACATTACACCTCAAATATTTTAATATTGAACTGGATAGTGTATATATTACTAATTATTCATTTAAAGTATATACTATTGTTCTGTAATTTCACAAATGGTCTTTGCCTGCGACTTCGCTTGCTCGAGAACAGTACTTTTTCAAGATGAAACCTTATGTACCTACTCTTCTGTATAACGTGTATGCAAAATTCATGAAGATCAGTCGAATGGTTAAAGCATGAAATCGTAACAAACACCCTATTAAATTCACATTCGTATTTATAATATTACTAGATGTTGCCCGTAGCTTCGCTCGCGTTAATGTAGATTTAGTCAATCAATTTCCATCTCTAGGGAACAGTACTTTTCTTCTAGCTGAAACGTCTATGTCCTTGTATGTATTCCTGATAACGTGTATGCGAAATTTCATGATCAGTAGCTAAGGCTCGTAAGCGTAACAAACAAACTCATATTTACATTTATAATATTAGTTATGATGTCTATGTATATATATATTAGATTTTCCCGCGACTTCGCTCGCGTAAATGTAGGTTAGGTTAGCAACAGTACTATTTTCTAGATGAGATTCGTATTTATAACATTAAATTAGGATAAATAATTAAAACGTCGGCCAAACTAGTAAGCGCGATTGCAGAACGTAAGCTGATCTAGTAATAATAATAAGATTGTGACGTAAACTTAGTTGGCGTAAGTTTAATGAACGTATTACACGCTCTTGAGTTTGAATGTATATGTATAATCATGCATACGTAGTACGACGAAACTTGAGAGTAGAGTCTTACGATGTTATCGTAAGTTGTACGTTGCAACGTTTCGATTAGTCACGAATGTCTGAAATCTTCACGCGATTTTACACGCGTGAAGATTCTCATAGAATCTGAAGTTTTGACAATAATGTAAAAGATATAATGTTACTTTGTGACACAATACAAAGGCAGTATATATATTTTAGATCATTAAACTTATGCCACGTCATATGTTTGGCTTATGTTTGCACCCGATTCCCGGGTCGGGCATAGTTTATATCCGAATAGATTTTGCACGCGGCTTTGCTCGCGTTAAAGTAGATTCATTTCAGGTTATGTAAGTAACAGTACTTTTAACTAAAAATGAAATATAGCCTATGTTACTCAGTGATTATTATCACCTAGAAACATAGGCTATAGGAATCGGTTGATTGTTGTTTTGAGTAAAATCGTTACAAACAAACAAACAAAAAATCAAACCTTTATAATATTAGTATAGATAAACCGTGCTCGACGCCCCGGTCTAATAAACTTCATTGAGAAAGATCTAAACAAAATTACTTACGATTGACATCGATAGATATATTTTCAGAGACGGGCGCAATCAGCGGATCTGTTACTGCCTGTGAACAAATAAATAACAGCCGTCAATAAAATATAGCAGTTTTTAGTATAAAAACACTCCGTAAATGTTGCATGTATGACGGATTTATAATATACGTTTTATCAAGGCTTTGCAAGCCTAGCTGATATATGAATAATAATCCTCTAGCTAATGGAAGTATTAACGAGAACACTGATAGTTCACGTAAAATATATTGCAAAAACGTTTGTTATTTGTATCTAACAGTTGTTACTGAAATTGAGAATTTAACATATTTCTTGTAAAACATCATAAAAGAAAAATAATTCGGACAGAAGGAGCGCATGTTGTTAATATTTATCAACAAAAGAACACAGCCAGCTTTCAGCGTATCCGATCATTGAGATGTTAAAATTGTGTGAAAGAAAGAATAAAGATTATATGTTTAAAATCGTGTCTTTATAAGCTTACAGCGTTATTCTATATAAACTTACAAAGGAATTAATTTAATACAATAGGCGTAAGATCATTTTTCTATTCGTAAAGCAACTGCTGACTTCTACACAAGGTTGTTAAGCGAGTCACATGTACCATATTATATAAAAATAACATAATAAGATTTTATTATGTTATTTTTCGGCAGCAAGGTGCTTAACTAGGCTATCTAAGCCCAAGGACAAAGTACAACGTTTATATTTGAAAGTATAGGTATGTTGATGTTGCATTATAACAAATAGCTGTTAGACACGTACCTGGCAAGTGACGTCAGTGCCGAAGTCAGACCTCTGCAGCCGAAAAGACATAGTGGCCCTGGCTTCATAGTTGGCGAGAAGTGCATGTGACTTCCACCAAGATACTCTTGCTGTTGGACGACCTGTAGGAAGAAAAATTACTCATATACATTGGTGACTGACGTTACAATACTTCTACGTACAAGCTAAATGAACTACCAATGGATGGTCAAATAATGACAAGGAATTTTTATATCATTAAGGTGGCAAGCATATGTTTTGTCTGATGGTAACCGGTTATTATAACTTACAATACTAGGGCTATCACAGCTCTAACATTTGGGAAAACATCGATGTGCTGTCAACTTAAGGAACATCACTCCCATCACTGCTTGGTTCTTCCCAGTATATCGAAAAAGACCTGTATAAACTAAAAGGATTTTCGGAAGCGATATTCAGTACCTAATAAGAACATAATTATAATAATATATCAGCCCTGTATTAAACTGTCCCGGTGCTGGGCACGGGCTTCTTCTCACTTTGAGAAGGGTTAGGCCACAGTACACGCTGGCACTGTGCGGGTTAGCAGATTTCACACATCTTCGTATTCTCACTATATATTCATTCGCCGTCATAGCGAGCGGTAATTTATTATTTAATACGCACATAACTTTGCAAAATTCAGAGAGACGCGTCTTGAGATTGAACTCGGAACCTCTGTGTGGCGACTGCCACACAGAGGCACTGCATCTTATGGGAGACCGTCAGACTTGACGGTCTCCCATAAGATGCAGTAAATTCTCATGCCTGGCTGCGCCAAGTTGTATCAGAAACAGCTCTGAGCCCGACGTCAGTTAGTAGGAAGTACATTTATGCTACAGACAGAAAACTATTAAAATACCATTACTATTAATGTTTACTACTATAAAACTATTTACATCATTTAACTATTATGTTTTAAAGTTTCCTCGAGGTACCCGTTGCTTTTTAGCAGCCATTTAACCAAAAAATCGGTATAAAGTAATTTAATTTCAATGCACTGACAATCCGTTTAGCAGACGAATTTTATATCGAATTATTTAAAGAGTCTAATATGTTCTAAACACAGCCTTTAAACATACATTTCTCGACGTTAAATTTAATTTAATTTTGCTAAGGTCGTAACGGTTTAATATATGAACAAATTGGTATAATTACTTAGTGGCAAGCGGCACATATATTGTTGTACTTTGGAAGTGTTGAATGAGTAGAGAGAATAAAAAAACTTGTAAAACAATAGTCTGGCGTGTACCCTTTTAAGTTAGGGTTAGGTGGCTGGTCTAAAGTAAAAGAGAGAGCGTTTCTTTAGAAGTTAATAGTTGTGGGCTACTGTTTGCGTATGTGTGTTTATCTAATCAATAAATGTACAATTAAACAGAGTCATTTAATATTACTGCACAAAGAACACCGAGTATCCATGATCTATTTCATTATTTGTTATTTGCAAATTGCAATAGTAGTGGCGAAAGAAGAAGACTACGTAATTACGATAGTTACAACATACCAACAGGCAATCAGGGTTACCAACTGGTAACCCGGACGGCCTTAGTACGCACGTAATATGCGTAAATTAAGGCACTAACATGAGTTGTACTGCGTCGTATAAACATTCGTCATGGGACACCCTCGCAAGTAGCCCGTATGACTAAAATGCACATGGAGCCCGTGCAACCTTCTTGCATCGTGCAACATCACCTGAATGTTAAAACATCCTAACCAGCAATGTTCAATTGTCTCAAGAAGCTTCAGAACTTCTGGTCACCAAAGGACTCAGTATTGACCTACTTGACGGCAACTTTTGTAAAGTGAACATTCTTCACCTGCCGTGTTGCTGTAGGTTTACATGGAGGATTTTTTGTTGTGCTGTCAAACCCGTCAAACCTGGAAGATACGATTTTAAACGCTATATGAAGTAAATATACTGGTAAATTTCGTATATTCTATTGATTTCAATTGGTTTCAGCCTTCTGGCAGCACTATCATGTAATCAGACAATGTACAATTATATAATCAGAAACTACCCGCTTTATTCTTAATCTTAGGCCATCGCACAAGCCAGTATGCGTGATACGGACATTTTTCGTTAAATCAGAGGCCGTGACGTTTGATCCAGATTGATGCACGTTCACGAGCAGCATACACGCGCGCACCGTGAACATTGTGAAAAAGAAATAATGTTTGTGAAATGTGCTCCGGGCGTGATGACAGGTGCAAATGAAGGCGGTAGGTGCAGGATAATTTCACACTTGGCGTTGTGTTCAACATCCTTTGCGTTATTTAAATATATTTTAAAGGAAGAAGATTCATTCTTTCTTTAAAACATGTGTTGTGCCTGTATCAGCGTATTATCCAGGTATTGATGTACCAAACTCATGACATAGTCATGGTTTAACCGTAAACTTACTTTATGAGCTGATCTGCCAGTCATTGCCAATTATTTGGTCAGGGTACACGAGGAAAAAATCGTGAAAAAACCAGCATGTCCTAGAGTTTTATATAATGTTCTCGCAGATCAGCCGTGCCAGCATGGTAGAATATAGCCTGAACAAATGGGCCAGCCGACTCGGAAAATACCACTCTCCTACAGGCAACTAGTATAAGAGTTTTGGCACATTTAGCCCGTAGTGTAAGATTTTGAAAACGCACTGCCTGCCTATCTCTACTATTCTTTTACTTACATCCCATTTTTAATTATTAATCCATAGACCCAACACTTATCAATTCATATATAGCGATCATAGACTACGGTAGCCACTTACCATCAGACAGGCCGTATGCTTGTTGCCACTTTAATGGTAAACATACACTTTAGGGTGACCCGTGACGTAATGACAATCGCGCAGATCGATTGGCATGCAATATAGCAACGATTGTCACAATTGTCATGTATGAACATCTAAATTTATAAATATATCTCTATACTCAGCTAAGGCGAATATGAATGAGAGATATTCTAACCATCCAGCACCATCATTTTCAAATCCAAAATTACCTTAACAATAAATACAAATTTTGAACATGGAAAAGATGATGACAATTTATTTTTATATATTAGGGATGTGCGCGAGTGTATTAATTCGAATCTTATTCGAATACATTTACCTACTTAGTGACCCCGTGCGCCTTATATCTATATATCATACATGTTGTCACAGTGGCTCGAGGTTGAGAGTTTGATTTTCAGGTCGCGCAAATTCTTATAAGGATTTTCTGGCAGGAAATTCAGCAGCAGCACAAAGTTTGGATCTGTGCTCGATAAATGGTAATATGTTGGCCTTCTATTACATAAAACATAGTGGCGAAGTGTGGGTATAATACATCTCTGCCTGCGTTTTTAGCGAATAGAGGCTTGATACTATGTGTGTATTTATGTATCTTACATATTGTCGTTAATGTATTCGAATACAATTTTATTATGCGCATCGCTATATAAAATGTTTCAATCCTTACCTCCAACTGCAATGCAGGTCAGATTAACTTCGGTTCCCTCGTCGTAAGGTCCTAAGACGCCGCCTCTGATCTCATTGCCTTCATGGTTCAGGATAATCAGCCTTTCAGGTGGTACTGCAAATAAACAATCAGCATTAATTTTTGTTATTTAAATAAGAAAATTAATACAAATAAATACTACACTACAAAACTTTTTAATACTTATTGTACATATTTCAATGTAATAAATGGTCTACGTCGTACACAACGTCGTAACTTTCCAACGGTCTTCCATGGCCTAGTGAGAGACCGTTGAACTGCCATACAGAGGTCTCGAGTTCGATCCCCAAGGACGCACCTCTGACTTTTCGAAGCTATATGCATATTAAAAATGTAGATTCGCTTACTTTAATGGTGAATTAAAATATCGTGAGAAAACCTGCATGTCTGAGAGTTCTCCGTAATGTTGTCAAAGACATGTGAAGTCTACCAATCCACAATGGGCCAGCATGGTGGACTATGGCCTTATCCTTCTCAAACCATGAAGAAGCCCGTGCGTGGTACAGTTAATATACAGGGTCGATATTTTATTGTTATATAATATCATACGTCGAGGGGTCTACTATAGTGGACAGCAATTGTACCAATGAACCAGTTTAAACGCTTAGTCATCTGACTCACAGTTTGCAGCCGACGCCGATCATATTCGGCATCAAGTGACATCGTCAGTCAGTCCTCAGTCAGCGAGCCGAAAGCCTCTATGAAAGCAACGCTTCGACCGAATCGCCTCCAGCAAGCCGAAGTCGGCAGATAACGCATTGTAAACCAGCCATTAGTGTTATTAAAATAACTTACTGAGCACGGTAAGATTGAGCCTTGTATTCTTAGTCGGTGACTTAATGAAATCCACTCGGCACCTGTATTGTCCACTGTCTTCAGGTCTGTAACAAATACTTGTAATTAGTTTCGAATATACAATATAGCCTATTGTAATACTTATGATTTTACGCACGGGTAATAAAATATTTTTGTGGGTATCTATAAATAATAGTTCATTACCAACGCTTCAACGGTAAAAGAAAATAACGCGCGGCAACCTGGATTTTAAGAGTTCTCCATAATGTTCCCAACATCTGCCAACCCGTACCAGCGTAGTGCACTCTGGACTACCCCTTATTATGCTAAGGAGGGACCCATAACCAACAGTGGTACAGTTTATAAAACAGGTCTAATATTATATAGACAAGTAAAGGAATCATCAAATGAGCAGTATTCTAGAGTTCACAAAAAGAAATGTGAATTCTTAACTGAGTTTTAATCGGTTACCTAGACTAATCAGATTTGGCTGAATATCTGTTTTTACCATAGGGCGACTGCCATCTGACCGACGACACATCTATGGTGTGATCAAAATTAAAAGCTACAATATTTGAGGGGACCGATTCCCTACATCATCTGTCTTAGATGGTTATCAGAGTGGTGATCGAAATGTTTACCCATCTATGATCTTGCATGAGGAGCACCTAAAGAACTCTTTAAACACCATGTAATAATAATAATATTAGTCTGAGTCCTCTGTGGTTTTGCCTGGCTCTGAACCCTCTTAGTACTTTACTGGAGAGTTTGGAGCTAGGCTATCGGTTGCAGAGTAGAGGCCAGGTCATATCTCACCTTTTTTACATGGATGACCTTAAATTATTTGCCCCCACCCATCTCCAGCTGACAGAATTAGGTACTAAAGGTAACTGAAAACTTTAGTAATTCCATCAGAATGGAGTTTGGTGTGGACAAGTGTGCGGTAATGTATGTAAAGCAAGGTGAGATTGTGGAATCTGATAGGATGGAACTATCGGATTCCTCAAGACTTAGGACTCTCTCTGCAAACGAAACTTACAAATACCTGGGTATGTCGCAGGCGTTGTGCATTTCAGAGAATGGCATGAAACAGGCATTGCGGGACCGCTTCTTTGGCCGCCTGACAAAAATACTCAAAAGTTATTTGTCGGGCGGACATAAGATGCGTGCTTGTAATGGCTGGGCCATGCCGGTCTTAATGTACTCCTTTGGCATACTCAGATGGACTCAGACTGAACTGGAGGCCCTGGATAGAAAGGTCCGTACAGTGCTGACCGCATACCGGATGCATCACCCACGCTCGTCTGTAATGAGGCTGTACATCCCACGGAAGCGCGGGGGTCGTGGCTTTCTAAGTGCCAAGACCCTCCACAATCGTGAGGTGTGCAGTCTTAGAGAATATTTTCTCCAGTCTGGCTCGGATGTGCATCGGGCTGTAGTCTCAGTGGACAATGGCCTTACCCCGCTGGCTCTGGCTAAGGAGAACTGGCGCAAACCTGTGGTACTTGGTATTGATGACCGCAGGGATGTATGGAAGGGTAAAGAGCTGCATGGACGCTTCTATCGGGCCTTACACGGGCCCGATGTTGATTTAATATCATTTGTGGCCTGGCTACGTTTCGGCGATATTTTTGCCGAAACAGATAGTTTTGTCTTTGCAATAATGGACGAAGTTGTTATGACGAATAACTATCGGCGGCATATCCTGAAATATGGGACGGTCGACATATGTCGGGCGTGTCACCAGCCCGGTGAATCTCTCAGGCATATTGTCTCTGAGTGTTCTCGTCTTGCCAACGGCGAATATTTGCACAGACACAACCAAGTGGCCAGGATTATCCATCAGCAACTTGCCTTAAAGTACAATCTTGTGGATTCAGAGATGCCATACTACAGGTATATGCCCGATCCAGTTCTCGAGAATGGTTGTGTCACTTTGTACTGGGATCGATCTATCATCTCTGACAGAACCGTCGTGGCTAACAAGCCAGATATAGTGGTGATAGATCGATTAGAGCGCCTTGCAATGATCATCGATGTCACCATCCCTCATGACGAGAATCTCGTGAAAGCTGAAAAAGATAAACAAATTAAATATCTGGACTTAGCTCGCGAGGTTGTCGACATGTGGGATGTGAGCTCGGCGATCATTGTACCGATAGTCGTTTCGGTAAATGCGTTAATTGCCAAGAGCCTCTACCATCATCTTAAGAGGCTCACGTTGAATGGTTGGGTCAAGTCCTCGATTCAGAAGGCAGTATTGCTCGACACGGCGCGCATAGTGCGGAGGTTCCTTTCTCTGGAGCCCTAACCACCGATAGCTTGATCCCTGCACCCGATATGTGTGGGGTACCCGGTGGGTTTCCGTGGTCCTATTTTATATTTTATGTTTTTTATATATAATGTAAAATATAATCTCGAGAAAATATTGAAATAAATGGAATAATAATAATAATTAATAATTAAGAATTTTATTGAAATAAAAACATATAATATTAATTTGTGATCCTAACTAATATTATAAATTCGGATGTAAGTTTTTTGGTTTGTAACGCTTACACGCCACCGTATTTATTCAACCGATTATCATGAAATTTTGCATACACGTTGACAGAGCTACAGAAAAGGACATGGGGCTCCTTTAATTCGGAAAAAGAAATCTATGAAGTGGTATAGAAATTGATTGACAAGAAGCACGCGAGCGCAGCTGCGGGCAAAATCTATTAATATTATATATTTATTGTTATAAGATGACAACTCTCAATTTGAGGACAGTTTCTGTCATGCAGAACTTTAAAAATGTTGATACACAGAACAACCAGACACGGAACAAGTATTAGTAGATCAAACAATTTTTTACCCAGTCCAGAGATCGATCGGACGACAAGGCCACCACTTAAATCACAGCGCCATCCGTGCAGTCATTGTTTTTAGACATCCGATATTTAATTAGAACTTTGAATAAAAATCAGAGTTCTTTTTACAACACTATTGACCTCGAATCGATAAAGATAACGAGATATAAAATACGAGACCAATTTCATCGATTACAATGCTGTCATCGGTTTCGTTCAATATCTTGTACCGATTCAATAAATCTAAACGATTTTTCAGAACGATTCAAGCAATTTATCGACGCAACTAATCGGTACGTATCGGGGACGATATATAAAATCGGTTGAATAGTGCCGTAGCAATCCATTTTTATCGAGAATCGCCGGTGAGCTATCGATAAAAAATGTTTTTTACATTTATTGCCTGCAGGTATAATTTCTTACGCGCTTTGCGTAATGCTGCTATTATTTTGGATTAATATTTATATACGTATATTGCGAAGTATTGTAACGAGAAATTCTTTACAGTTATTAAATTTGTACTCAAAGCGTATAACGAGTCTTTGTTTAAAAATATAACTACAAATATACTTTTTCTGAAATCTCATTTAAAAACGTAAATGTGTAGTTACATGAATGAATAACTGTATTATTTCTTTTCGTTATATTATTCTAGTACGTTATTTTAAATGCTGATTTAGTATTCCAATTTATTTTGTTATTTTGTTTGTTATAGTAGGATAAATAAATAAAGAAATAGTTCTACGATTCTTCTCTCTCTAAAGCATTAATTCTATATAATATAATTGAATTTACTTCAGTACAATATCCTTACATATAATAAAATTGAAACTAGTCGACACGTCTGTACATAAAAAAAGTATATAAGAGGTGTTTTATAACAATTATAGAAGCTGAAACAATAATTTTAGAATTTTGTCTGTCTGTATGTTTGTATGCGCATCACGCAAAAACTACTGCACAGCATCAAACGAAAGGATATCACAGTTGTATTGCTGAAAGTCTAACTTAAAATGTGGTACATGTTTTATATTGTTCATATATTCATTTATCAATATAGATAGGTACATACTTCCAAATTCCATGCGTATGAAATTTCGGGCAAAAGTACTAGTGTTTTAATAATTAATTGAAGTATAAACAGTACAGTCGACAAAATTTACTCGATTAATTAATATTTTGCATAGAGTCGGTGACGTTCCGTATTTAAATGAAATTACTAGTTGTTTTCATTATATAACAAATCGAATATCCACAATAGTAACAACATAATCGATATTCAATCGTAAACAAACAAATCGAGTTGTTTATATAATACCTGGACGTTTTAACGATCTAAGGTTTCTTTACTAATCGGAATGGAGGAATTCGATATTTCGTATAGAATTACATCGATATCTTAGTTAATAAATAAGAAGTTCGATGTCTTATCGGAATAAATTACCAATATTGTTTGGTAAACAAAATAATATGTTTATGGTCAACTCTAGTAACTCCCGCATTAAGGATCAAACCCTACGTCGCTAGAACTTCACAAATATACAGCGTTGTGGACGCAAAGTACACCTAGACTCAGAACAATACTTTGTGGATTACAAAAATAATTGTCCCGTGAGATTAGAACCTAAAACTCTCGGAGGAGCGACCTCTTAATAAAAGTGATAATACTCTACAGAATATCCGAACACTGCGCGTTGTGCCTTTTTAAACACTGAATTTTCCACTATAAGTGAATTAAGGAGAAATTGTAGGTGTTATAACACTATAAAATATACGCTGTAACCGAAACGTATCATCAATTAGTTAACAGTGTAAATTTCCCTATATATCCAAAAAAAGCGAAACTATTGAAAATATCGCTCGTTTTCGTGAAATTATATATTGTAGCCGAGGCATGTAACATGCGTATACAAAGGGGTAAATTGGAAATAGAAAGTTAACATTCCATAACCAAATCAAAGAGGGTCTAGAGAGCTTCGGTCACAGAGGGATTGTCTTTATGCTGGCTCATATTCTTATAAAAAGTGGGCAGGTTAAGTTATAAGTATCTAAACTACTGTTTAAAGATACTATATGCTATGTTGTCAGTGAATGAAATAGAGTTTAATACGTTCGACAAAAAAAATTATTTCAGAATTTCGACAAAATACTATCTTCTAATGTGAATATTTTTCCTCGTTGATCCTGAACAAATAGAACCATAAGCTAAACGACATATTGTTTCAATCTTAATGAAATTCTTACGCACCAAATATTAAAATACCTATATAAAAAATATTATATAGTAAGCCATAACTATCCCATTCTCCCCTTAAAAGAGCCAATAGCATTATAGGGGTAAGAAAGGTGTCATTAGGAGTATAGTACATGCAGCAATTGTGAAGATGTAAGATACGGCAAACAGGCGTAAAGTGCTACAATTATGCACGATTGGTTACAATTGATGGCCAATCAAACTACATGTGTATGTACATGTAAAATGTAATTCCATGAGAAACTAGAGTGCAATTCAGCAATATACACAATAGATTCGAAGTGTATTCGGATGTTTGACAGTACTATTTTTTACTTTTATTGATATAATTTAAATTATTGTTAGGATTCCTGCTTTCTTATCCTGTGAACAGCCCCGTGTCCAGTAGTGGCCCGTGGCCGTGACCTGATATACATATTCTTGATAACACGTAACAGGCGAGGAAATCTCGAACACTAACGAAAAATCTTATTGAATCCTTTAAAATTTACGTAACCTGGGTATCAAACCCGGTCCTCATTATCGCTTGTAAACATACACACAAGCTTCTACCACAAGAACAAGTCTCCCTTCTTTAACAAAAAGAGAAAGAATCAGCGTCTTTCCTAGTTCGTTAAAGGTATTACGTTACCATTAAAGATACCAAACTAGCCACAATTTGTTTTATATTTTATAGAAAAGTAATAATTTTTCGATATCAAAATAGTGATAATCGAAATATTATGTCATTGCATTCACTAGCTGTCTTCTTTCTTTCAAACAACAAATAATTTGCTGGACAAAGTATTACAAAACACGCAAGATAACGTTTGTGAGTCACGTATTTCAGCGTTATGCTGAAAGAAGCTTAAGTGTTCAGGCAAATAGTTTAAATGACGTCAACAAAGAACTTTATTCTTAGAGAGAATAATGCAATATAGGTGTAGACAGACTTACCGCAACTTGGTCAGAACTAGTACAGCCGGCCTGGTGTCGCTTCTGAAGGTAGCTCTCACGCCGAGGGTACCATCGGACCAGTGTGACGTCACGCCTTCACGGGTATCCAGCCTGAGGACAAACAGAGATGATACCTATATTTTTTACTTATAAGTATCTATTGCCTAGTGGGAGACCGCTGGACAGTCACGCCGAGATCTCGGGTTCGATCCCAACGCACGCACCTCTGACATTTCAAAGTATGTGCTTATTAATTGGCTAATAATTATCGCTTCGTTTAACGGTGAACACTTGTTGGAGTTCGCGAAATTGCGACCACGTGTTGACCTTTCTGTCGTTCTGAGGTCGTCTGCCTGCGAGGAAGCTGTTCTCGGTTGGTTAAGCTTTTGACTTTAAATCGGATCCGTTTTAATGTTCAATTATGCTAACCCAACTTGATTTACAGCCCGTTGATTCAGTCAACGGGCTGTAAATCAAGTTGGGTTGACTTCTGAGGTGAGTTTTTGATCTAATCATATTTTTTATATACAGGGTGTCCGGTAATTAATGGATAACCTGGAAATGTCTTATAATGAAACTGATGGCCGTTTAGAAAAATATGAAAAAAAAAAACTATCCTAACTACAACCTGAGATATGTGTTTTTTTTTTAATTACTATGTATAACTTTCTTGTATACTACGACCATAAATGAATGAAATCCATCGGTTTTTTGTTGTTTTATTATTAAACACTAATTATGCTAATAGATAGATAGTCAAAAGTATGCTATGCTTATATAGCTTGCACTTTTTAATATATATTATTGTTAATTTTTTTTTTCATTTTTTCTGAGCGGCCTGCAGTTCTACTATAAGACATTTCAAGGTTATCCATTAATTACCGGACACCCTGTATATTGTAATTATAGCGCCATGTATCGTGGCTAGTTCATTCACAATTGTTGCTAGATCGGGCTAGAGATAGCTATTCCACTGGGCAAACAAATTCCTAGCAGGTCTTAGCACTGGATGATACAAGTTCTTTAGGAAGATAATGCTTCAAAAGATTTATAATTACATACATATAATTATATGCTCACGCCTATATCCACAAAGGGGTAAGACAGAGGTGTATTTCGTCCACATTTCGTCAGTTATAGTCTTATATGGTCCTATTTACTAAGCACAGTTTCGGTGTCGTTGCTAAAAAGCTCAACAGAAAATATCAATAACTTTGCTTGGCCCGGGAATAAAAGCCTTATGCATATATGCAACTCGTTTTCCGCAAACGGTAGTGACCAGACTGCTTTGCTTGAGATCTCACATTCGATTCTCAAGTCCGATATTATTGTGTTCTTCTGTGAAGAAATTCTCAGTTGCAGTTAGGAATTGTGTCTAAAAGACAGTCAATACACTCACTCCTAAAACGGACCTATACCTACGTGAGAATGTATAAATATATTATGGAGCTGACGGCTACACAATTACACTATTATATACACTCCAAAAAATGGAATGAATACTTTAAAATGGAAAGTTTTCACACATTTCAACTTTAAAATAAAATCTTCAATCGTAGTAGTTGGAACTAAAGCATTAATCTTTCTCTATACCAGCACTAGACCAATATCAAATACTCAAAGACCAATCTTAGTTTAATAATTTTTCTTGTTGAACAATATTACGTCTGAGTCATCAATATTGAATCATTTAAATTATTTCAAAGTTCTTAAAGTCTGCCGCGACATTCCTGTTATCCTAGAGCGGAAGTTATCTTTACACAAAAATAAAAGAAAGAATGGATCACAAAACACTGACATAGAAATTATATAAAGCAGTTGTGAATGAAAATCAAACCTGTGACCTCATATATTGCATTAACGTAACTAGCAGAAAAATATTTATGTATTATTTTAATTTTTCTCAGTTTATTGGTATGTTCCTCTGCTTGACTAAATCGCCTCCCTTGAAGTTTTAAATCACTCTGGTGGATGTCCTCTGCCAGTCTCTTTCAAAGGCGACCAGGTCAACTCGCCATCTCCGTTTAGGTCTGCGCCGTCGCCGTCGTCTGTATTATGGCACTCATATGGTGACAATTGGTGCCCACCTCTCTGGATGCATGTGGCAGATGTATCCAGACAAATCCCACTTTAGCCTGGTGGATTTCATACATCAGCTATGCGTCGTTTGGAGCGCAGACTACACCTGATTATATTTGATCATTTATCCGTCCCATTCGATTACCAAGTCGCAAAATGGACTTACGATTAGAAAATTCTCAATTACCGGTTTATAAATGATCTCAGTAGACGCCAATGTACTGAGAAATGTGAGTATATTACACCTCAGTCATACCCTTTACCGATTTACAGGTATAAGCTATAGGTATAGGAACATAAATAGAACAATACCATATAATAAATTTAACAAAAGCTTTTAAAAGGCATGTAGTAGCGTAATCTAAATCTGTTTTAATGTTTAATACGGTGATTCCGAATAGTCAAACTAGTTAAATCGAAAGATAAAATATTCAAACCCTAATTTAAATGTATTATAAAAAACGTCAAAGTTTATAACATATCGGTTATATAAATTTCAACAGTTCATTTAATAAATTGCCATTTTATGTAATATCGTCGGTCATTGTTGTTTTTTGAATTGAAAATGTAATCGGACATATATTTTTAATGTATTTAAAGTGATGCCGCGTAACTGTCTCGGTGGTGCAGTGGTTGTGTGTGTGACCGTTGTGCTTGAAGACTCGGGTTCGATGTCCGGGTCGAGCAAAGTGATGTTGCATTATTCTGTTAACACATTCTCAGTAGCAGCATGGAGTCTGGAACTGTGCCCGTGTATTGCGTAAATGGGAATAGATTCTTATAACGTGGGACTTATAACCACAGCTGGCGAAACGTGGGTTTGTGATACTTCTGCCAATCTCTTTGAGATATACATAGAGACTGAGCAGGGTTGTATTGTTATAGCCATAGCGTACATATACTATCTGCTTACATCCATACATAAATATGTAGATAAGAAGATAAATAGAAGAGGCTGTTATAACACATCGCTGCTTACCCTTTAACCCCTAACTGTAGTGATAAAAATTGTAACGTTTGTATAGTGGTGGGTCTCCTAGAGCCACCTATTTCAAAAAAATTATAAAATTTTAGAAAAATATCTTATCTTATTCTATTTTTTCCCATTTATTATTTCTTTCGGGCTTTTTGTCTAAATCATATCTTTTAACATAAATAAGATCATCACCATATCATCTTTGTAATTACTTTTTTAAATTAAAGTAATATTATGTAAAACCTTTTACATACACATACAAACGTATAAATAATAATATAGCACCGCAAAATCTAAAACTATAAACTAAAAATTCACTAAATTATGTACCTCAGTCAGACATCGACCCCAAAACTAATTAACCGTTCACATACCGATATCACACCACACACCCACAGTTCGTTAACCCTAAAATGACAACGTAAGTCATCCAAATCACTCGATCACGAAGGCTTAGACAAGAATTTCTTTGTGCGTCGCAGGAAATAGTTGACAACATCGACATGGGATCTAAATTGATAGATTACGAGGATTTATGTTTGACTAGTATGTGCCGCGGCGCTACTTCACTTTTGTTTTCTTTTTTAAGGTTGAACAAGTAATATAGATAGGTAAAAGTAATTGCTGTGTCGGTTTTCTTGCTGTTACTTTAAGTAGTGGCTTTACGATTAACTATGATCGGTCCAGTTCATGGGTGTGATGTAATTTTCTATATTTCAATTTCATAATTTAAGATATTGTTGGAGGACCGAATAATGACAACCAAAAGTGACTATATAAGGCGATACGAGCGCGTCAACCGGCATTATTAGTCGAGACTTTGTGCGGAGTGGACCTCGTGTCAAATTGCGTTTGGATTCTATTATTGTGTAAAAGTGTTGATTGTTGGTGTGTTGATAATTCATGTAAAGATTAATTTCAGTTTAGGTTAATCACCACGTGTATTTTTTTTAAAAAATGGAACCCACTTTTGGTAGCTTAAATCAGAAGTGAGATTGCTCACTACGTCCACTTAAAGCATTTTGTTTTCGTTTACTTCGTTTGAGTGTCCGTGAAGTGCAAGGTTGTGATTAATAATTCCTGGTAAGGTAATTTTTGTTACTCTGGTACCTCTTTGCATGTTTTGTTAACTCGTATCTCTCAAAACGAGTAGAAAATGGGCCGATCTCGATCTCGTGACCGGCATTATTCTTCTACCCACCGCCCGCGCGGCAAACGCCCTGCGAGTAATCGTACGCGCAGTTCAAGTAGAGGATATACGCCTCCGGTAAGAAAACGGCATTTTACACGTAGTCGTAGCCGTAGCCGCAGTGAACGTTATGATGTACATCACACGCGCCGTGATCATTATCGCAGTCGCAGCCGCGATCATAGCCGTAGTCGTGACTACCGACGGAGTTGTAGCCGCGATCATAGCCGTAGTCGTGACTACCGACGGAGTTGTAGCCGCGATCATAGCCGGAGTCGTGACTACCGTCGGAGTCGTAGCCGCGACCATTACCACCATGACCGCAGTCACCGAAACGACAATCGTGAGTTTAGTGGTCATGAATCCTGGCACACTATCATGTCGCGTCTTCAGGCTTTGGAGTCGCAATCATCTGCTCCGCATCTATCAGGTCAATTAGCCTCTGCTGAACCATCTTACGTTAATGGAACGGAGCAGATCGTCGAAGCCATTCAATCATTGAAATCGGTAAGTACACAAAGTTACTATGTGTCTAATTTTGACCCTAGCATACACGACGTGGATTCTTGGTTTGAGGAAGTTGATAGGGCCAAGATTGCAAACCGGTGGGATGAACGTGAATGCCTCGCTCGTGTGGGTAAATGTTTGAAAGGCGACGCGAGATCGTGGTTGGATGAGTGGGTTTGCAATGACCGCTCATGGTCCAATTTTAAAAGGGATTTCAAATGTTTGTGCGCTAAAAGAGTAGACCGGGCGAAAATTTTGTACGAGGTAATGTCCACTAATTCTAATATTTTTCGTACTTATGCTGAATACGCACGCAAATCATTACTCCGGTTGCGGATTGTTAAGGGCCTTAGTGATGACCTAATCACCGATATTGTGCTACGGGGTGTCACCGATCCTCAAGTAAAAGCGGCGGCTATAAATGCGAATTTATCCCCGCAAGATCTGGTAGCTTATTTGGCTACTTTCTCGAAACCGGAAAGCGTGGATGGTCGTGTCGCACGCCGTCCGGTCACGCAAAGTAGCAGCTACAAAATGTCGATTACCAAGCGACCGATTTCAGGCCCAGGGAACAGTACGAAATGTTATTTATGTGGCGAGCTGGGACATAAGCAGTTGAATTGTCCCAAAAAGCCGAAACCCACTGTTCCTGGTTCTGCAAATGAGCCGGTCCCAAAATCAAATGCTGCTAAGGTCGACCGCCTCATCCCATGTGCATATTGCAAAAAACAAGGCCATCACATACGAGATTGCTTTGCAAAGCAGCGTGCGGATTCTAGTAAGGTCAATTTCTGCTCGGTTGCCTCCGTTCAAAAACAGAACGACGTCGTTGTTGGTGTCATTAATGGAATTCCCGTTGACATACTTATAGATAGTGGTGCCATAGGTGTGTCGCTTATCTCTTCAGCAGTAGTAAATCACCTTTCCTGCGCTAGGAAACCAACCAGTCAACAAATAAAAGGAGTAGGTAAGTCCATAACACACGTTAATTCATACGTCTCTCTGATTGTTCAGCTGGAAGACATTTCACTAGATGTGGACTTCTTGGTTGTTCCTAACGAGTGCATGAATGCCCCTGTCATAATTGGCACTGATGTGCTGAATCGAGAGGGGGTGATGTATGTACGAACTAAGGACTCGCAGCGAATCATACGAGCCCCTAAACGCGCTGTTTCTTTTGTGAACAATAACAACCAACAACGCATTTGTAATACCTCTTTGAACGGTCCTCTTTTAGCCCATCTAAATAAGATCCTGGACGAGTTCTCCGAACACATGATTTCAGGTACGGCCTCTTCCACTGTTACAACAGGAGCCATGAGTATTCGTCTAAAGGACGATACCCCAGTTCATTACCGGCCGTACAAAATGTCTCAGGACGAAAAGCTGAAGGTACGTAGCATCATACAAGATTTACTTTCGAAGGGTATCATCCGTGAGTCAGAGTCGCCTTATGCAAGTCCGGTGTTACTTGTTAAGAAAAAGGACGGCTCTGACCGGATGTGTGTGGATTTCCGTGCATTAAATGCACGAACGGTGAAAGATCGATTCCCACTACCACTCATTGATGACCACATCGACCGCTTAGGTAAGAGCATCTATTTTACGACCTTGGACATGGCGACTGGGTTTCATCAAATAAAGCTTGATGAAGCATCCATACCGCTCACCGGCTTCGTGACACCAGAGGCCCATTACGAGTATATAAAAATGCCATATGGATTGGCAAACGCGCCGATCGTATACCAGCGCATTATTAGTAAAACCTTGCAGAAATTCATTATCGAGGGGAAAGTTCTGGTATACATTGACGATTGTCTGATCTTGTCCTCCTCTGTTGAAGAGGGATTGCAAACCCTGCGGGAAGTGCTGCAGGCCTTAACGGAAGCGGGATTTTCATTAAATCTGAACAAATGTTCTTTCTTATGCAAAGAAGTAGAGTACCTGGGGCGAGTAATATCTAACGGGAAAGTGCGACCCGCTCCTGGTAAGGTTCAGGCTCTTGCGGATTCCACAGCACCACAGAATGTCAAACAAGTTAGACAGTTTCTTGGATTGGCAGGGTATTTCCGAAAATACATCCCAGAGTATTCCACCAGGACTGCTTGCATCGCGCGCCTGACTTGTAAAGACGTACAGTTTCAATGGACTACGGAACATGAAACTGTTCGTCAAGAAATTATTAACATTTTAACTAGTGCACCGGTGCTCGCGATATTTGATCCAAGTTTACCTACGGAAGTGCACACTGATGCAAGCAGCCTTGGGTATGGCGCGATCTTACAGCAGGTTCATAAGGATGGTACTCGGCGTGTGGTGGCCTATTATAGCCAGGTCACTAAGGGCGCTGAACCGAAATACCATTCTTATGAACTAGAAACTCTTGCGGTGGTAAAATCATTGAGGCATTTCAGGCACTACCTCATTGGTATTCAATTCCACGTAGTAACTGATTGTAATGCCTTGAAATCCACTCAAAATAAAAAAGACTTGTTACCGCGTGTGGCAAGATGGTGGATTTATCTACAAGATTTTAACTTCACCATTCTTTACCGAAAGGGCGCCATGATGCCACACGCGGACTATTTAAGTAGAAACCCTTGTAATATAAACAATATCGAACGTCCACGTAACTGGGCTCAAATCGCTCAAGCGGGTGATGAGGAGACTCGAACTATGATTCGGTCTATTGAACAAGGTCAATTGGATACGTCAAGATACGAAGTACACAACGACATATTGTATTACCGGTATACACCGACAGGTGAAGAGCCGAGGCTACTTTGCTTCATTCCTAAGGGTCACCGTTTGAGCCTCCTCCGAATCTTTCACGATGAGCATAGCCACATAGGCGCAGATAAGGTAGTGGACCTAATATTAAGACATTTTTGGTTCCCTAGTCTTAGAAGATTTGTTACTAAATACATTTCCCATTGTTTAACATGTATCGCCCACAAACGTGTACCACGAGCACCCTTACAGCCTATCACATCCTGGGATAAATCTGAAGTTCCCTTTGAAACTTTACATGTAGATGTTCTAGGGCCTCTCCCTATGTCTAAGGGTTATAAGTTTGTCATGCTTGTGATCGATGCATTTACAAAATACTGTCTACTGAAACCCATATGTCGCCAAGATTTCAATGAACTGAAACAAGTGTTTCAACATGTATTGTCATTGTTCGGTACTCCTAAGTTAATTATATCAGATAGGGGGCGCATGTTCGAATCGACGGGCTTCACTTCATGGATGAAAGTCCTTGGTGTACAGCTTCATTACATAACTCCTGAGATGCATCATGCGAATGGACAAGTGGAACGCTACATCCGTACAGTACTGAACATGCTCCGCATTGCAGTGAACCATCGTAAGGCTGAGTGGGCCGAAGAACTGTGGCAATTACAGCTTATTCTAAACCTGACGAAGCAGAAAACCACGCAGACTTCTGCCCTGAATCTCTTAATTGGCCACGAAAGCGCAACTCCTGCGATCCGAATGTTAGTACGAGATGTCGCTTTGAATTCGACCGAAGGTAACCGGGATGCGAGACGAGAAATGCTTAGACAAAGGACGGCCGAACGGTTGAAAAAGAACCAGGGTCGTCAGGACACTATGGTCAATGAGCATCGAAAGCCTCCTCGTATGTTTCAGAATGATGACATGGTGTTTGTTATCAAGTATGCCCAATCTCAGGGCAAACTGGATCCTGGCATGCGGGGACCCTATAGGGTAGTGAAGACCCTTCCTAATCACCGATACGAATTAAAGTTACTTACTGGATCATATGGAAAGTCTACTTATGCAGCTGCACAGTTTATGATTCCATGGAAAGGTGAATGGACCCCGGAGACATGTGCAGTGTTTTTTGAAGGTGCGTGTTCACCCTTTTGACCCGTCTTAAAGTGAAGATGGTACCTTGATTTGTTCTTTTAAAGCTTTTCGCGTTGCGAAGAGTCGTCGAGGGAGTACAACCTCCTTTTCCCTCGACGTGAAAGCTTTTCGCGTTGCGAAGAGTCATCGTGGGAGTACAACCTCCTTTTCCCTCGATGAGAAAGCTTTCCGTATGGAGAGTCACTGGGGGGTTTCATGCGCCTTGCCCCCTGGTGTAGATTTAGAAATTTCTCGGTAGGGGCCCATACCGAGGAACCTGTGTAATTTTTACATTAGAGTTGATGTGAAAATTCATTTTGTTTGCTTCTTTTAAGTACTTAAATTTTATAACAACCTCTAACAAACTAACCTTGTTTACCGGCGACATAGAGTCTAGAAACAACTTGAACTTTTTATTTCAGATATCGATGACGATGTTAATGACGAATGCTTGGATCCAAACCTAGGAATGATGGACTCCAATGAGGCTGGGCCATCCCCAGCACCTGACGAGACAACCGGACCTCAACCACGTTCGATGCCAATGTCCTCAGAAGACAAGGCCTCAACGAGGGTGTTATCAAAGTAGCGGCCCCACCACTGCAATCACTTCCTCGGTTGATTTCTACATCCTCGGACGACGACGACGACTAGGCCTGTCGGGACGCCAGGATGTCAGGAGAGGCCGTGTTGGAGGACCGAATAATGACAACCAAAAGTGACTATATAAGGCGATACGAGCGCGTCAACCGGCATTATTAGTCGAGACTTTGTGCGGAGTGGACCTCGTGTCAAATTGCGTTTGGATTCTATTATTGTGTAAAAGTGTTGATTGTTGGTGTGTTGATAATTCATGTAAAGATTAATTTCAGTTTAGGTTAATCACCACGTGTATTTTTTTTAAAAAATGGAACCCACTTTTGGTAGCTTAAAATATAATATGCAGAGTGAGTTTGCCAAGTTTTTTAGTTTCCCGATTCCTAAATACCTAATGTAATATATACCCATTTATTTCCCGACGTTTCGATCAACTTGCATCTGCACTTCAACTTGCATCGATTGTGATCAACTCCTGATCACAATCGATGCAAGTTGAAGTGCAGGTTTCGGCAACCACCATCACTTGGTCATTTGTACTCATATTTGTCAGTTGCAAATATAAATTAAAGTAACCGAGTAAGAGTAAAGTCTGCCAACCCGCACTGGACCTTGTTGTTGTCTAATATTATATATTAAGTATTAATCACTTAATGCACGAGACTAGGATATTATATTCAATGTATTTCGACATCTGTGCATTTATAAATAATGTTTTCTTACACTTATTTTTAAACATTAAAGTTAACTTCGATTATTCAGTTACAAATATTTTAGCGATTTTCTTACTTTACGTTTGTCTTTAATTTTAAACTACTAATGTTAAACTAAACTACTTTTATTAGCTACTTAAATTATTAAATTTAGATTGAAACATTACAAAATTATGTAAAAGTTGTGTTTATCAAATAATCGACGCGGTAAAATCACTATAAAGTAGTTTATTTTCAATATTTTCAATTTATTTATATTTTAACTGTCCTATAAGAATACCAGTAAACGATTCAAGCTATCCTCGGAAACGGAAATATCAAGTAGCGGTTCACCAGTTTTTGGCAACGCAAGACACATATTTACAAACAAAAAGTGCTTTGTGTACTTAATATAATGTCCCGTTGTCTAAACGGGTCTTACTTACTTACATTATATTAAGTATGTGTACAAATCGCGATAGTCTAAAAAATTTTAGTGCTTTGTTTACTCTTATGTAAAAACTTTTTATTGTATTACCTTGAATTTTCAGTGTTGCAATTTTCAATTCTCCTTTTATGTGATTCTAAAGTTAAGTTTATGAGGCCCATGTAATGGTTGTATAAAACTGTTCTGTTTACATAGGAAGCAAGTTATAGACTAAGTTTTAGGTCTTATAGACTAACTACAATGGATTGAGACTTTGTCGTGAATTGAATATACTGTGTAAACAAATTTATAATAAGTAACATTTAGTAAGCTTTTGACGGTACCATATATCTAGTTTCTGGCTTTACGCTTTAAAGCTTTGCCCGCGTTTTCACGGGAACGCGGTAGGTATGCGATACCGGAAGAAAAAGTATGCTACATGTTAATTCAATGATCAATCTGTACGTATATCATACGTCAAGTTTCATCTAAATATGTTGAACAGTTTACGCGTGATAGTACTTTTACCACGCGTAAACTGTTAAACATGAATGTTCAAACATCTCTACAAATATTCTCACTTATAATATTAGTAGGATTATTTAGAAATAGAAAGAAAATGAAACATTTTGTTCCATAATTTATCTGTGTTTTTTTCCTTGTATTTCCGTCTACTTATATACTTTGATTACATTACCAGCTGTGTAACCTGACCAACAATACAATTCTGTAAAAATAACAAACTAATTTCCGAGATCGCAATTAAAATAAGTGTGCTTTCACAGTAACCATGGGAATTATATATGATTGCCGTGGCTACTGTCGAAGTCACATACAGTAACCTCAATGATGTTATGTACAAAAAAGAAGATAGGTTACGAGCGTACGAAAATTGAATACTTAAAAACGTTCCAACTGGGTCGTTTTTCTATTGTTCTCAAAATAAAACCGATTAGATAAAATCCCTTGCCTGGGGTCTATAAAATAGATTGTGACTGTGGACTCTAATATATTGGGCAAACCAAGAGAAGCATAGGCACCCGCTTAAAAGAACATATAGCTGATGTTAAACACCAACGCTCGTTGATGTCTGCTGTGTGTGAACATGTGCAACAGGGGACCAACCACTACCTACGATTTGACAAACCACATATACTCGCAAAAGAGCACCGATTCCTACCAAGGATGCTTCGCGAGGCTATTGAAATTAAAAAACATCCTAATTTCAATAGAGAGGATGGTTGGAATGTACCACCAGCTTGGGATCCAGTCATTCAAATAGTCAAACCCAAGAAGAAGCAAAACACAGGTAGACTTCATGATACTTTGAGCTCATTCTGCGTAAATAGGAACACCAAAGATTAAATTATGTTCGGGTACTTTGAAATTACTAGCTACACTTCAGAACGTTGGGACAACTACCACCTTAGTCTCCCCGTGAACATGGCTGCTGTAAAGCAACCGAAACGTCGGGGCAAAGTGTAAACTTAAATATAAATAGTTTTAATTAGAAAATATATAGCTTAAATAGTAGTAAAGTTCAATAATAGTAGTGTTAGAGTTTTCAAAATTATGTAATAACAGTGTTTAAAGTAAAATAAACAACGCGACAAAATCCGTATAAAGTGTTTAATTTCAATGTATAATATTCGCGTAAACATAAGACAATATTATTAAAATATATATTTGAAGTAGGTAACACCAAATTTACGGGTATAGTTCCCGATACCGCCGCTCCGTGCTGCTACTGCTTTATTGACAAGAAAAACTAATGATGCTTGCCCGACCGGGTAATGAATTCTCATGCTCAGCAGTTACTCACTACCTCTGCACTAGCGAGGCAGTTTGAATTCTATAGATTAACTGATTTTGGATATTTATATGTAACGCACGTACTAGCGTTTGCCCACAGCTTCAGTCGCTTGGCAATAGAAAGGTTTGCCTGAAAGAAAACCTACCTGTGTCCATTTCTGTACCCCTGACAACGTCAAAGAGATATTTCATAATGATCGGTCGAGTAGTTAAGGCGTGAAAGCGTATTAAACAAACTTTCATTTACATTTATAATATTAGTTAGGATGTCTATGTATATAGGTATATGTATCAACAAAACTATCAACTCGTTTGTAATATCGGGCAAAGGATCGCTTTGTGAACAGCCAGTGCAGCAAGTATCACAAAAAAATATTTGTTGTGGGTTTGAATGTCCGCGATTTCTGTTTAAAAAGCTTTTCATGGTTTATTGCGAAGTTAAAATTAAGCCACAATTCGGATTTATTTTGTCTTTTGGGTCTTATGAATTGCCTTTTTGTATGAAGAGTATTAGTAACGTTGTGTTATTCATACAAACTTACAAATGTTAACGGTTAACTTACACAGACGATTTTTCTTTTTAGCGCATTTAAATAAAAGCTTGCTTTTAAAAAATATTTTTTTACTTTTAATTGTCACTACACTCGGTGCAGTGGCAGTGGCGAGGCAACTACATATATCAATAGATCTAGCACTAATTTAAATTGAAGCAAGAATCCGTATCGGAACTTTAAACGATAAATTTAACAATTGACAAACTTATTGATTGGCTAAATAAACATAAATTAAATATTAATCTTAAAAAATCAGGATATATACAGTTTAATAAATCTTATAACAATAAATACAACTTTTCCTTAAACATACCAAGAATCAAAGAAGTGGCACATACTAAGTTCTTAGGAATTGTCATTGACAATAATCTGAATTGGAAAGAGCACATAGACACAATATCCAATAAAATAAATAAATTTGTATATGCACTTAGACAGGTCAAATTGGTAACCAATTTAAACACTGCTGCGATTTCATACCACGCTTACGTAGAATCTGTACTGCGATACGGATTAATTATGTGGGGCAATAGTACTGACCTCAACAGAATATTTGTTGCGCAAAAGAAATGTATACGAGCTATGACTGGACTACAACCCAGTGAATCATGTAAACCTATGTTTAAAAAGCTTAATTTATTACCATTGCCTTCTTTATACATTTACGAGATCTGCATGTTTGTATGGAAACATAAACACTTATTTAAGACGATACAAGAGGTTAATTCTAGAAACCGCAGAGATCCACATAGACTTGTAATGGAACATATACCAAAATCCACTAAATATAATAAGAACTGTATCGCTATGTGCATACGTGTATTTAATAAGATTCCCAACGATTTTAAATGTTTAAGCACAAGATTATTTAAATTAAAATTATATAAATGGCTAAATGAACATAATTTTTATAATATTAAGGACTTCCTAGACTATAAGAATTAAAAATGTTTTAGTGTGTGTGTATGTGTTATAATTCATATCTTTAATTATATTTGCATGCTTAAATTTAAGCAAAGCATGTGTGACATTTTGAATTGTAAGATCTTGTTATACCATGTTTATCTGCAAATAAATGATTATTATTATTATTATTATTATTATTAAAATATATCACGCTACAACGAAAACGCATACCATATTAAAATAACTAATCGCTTTGCTGAGCATGAAATACATCGGCGTTTTTGAGACGGAGCGGGCCAATACGAGATTATTGTAATCCTATGATAAGCTGCTCTTACACGGAGCATGAAATTTGAAAGACACGATTCGGCTAGTATAGATTTAGTTACAAAACCAGCTCTTATTAAATCTCGCCTCGACTAGTAAGCCCGCCTGCTAATAATTTAGTGACGGTACCTGCCGGGATGCCTTAGTGGTGCAGTGGTTTGTCAAGAGGAAGAAATTTAAATTAGTAGAACCGCATTTCTTTTGCCTTTACAGTTTCTTTACAAATCACACGTAAATAATTATATACTTACGTATATATAGGTGTTTCATGTCCCTGCTTGTACCAGATGACGAGCCCCATGCGATCATCGGGCAGAGCTGGAGTAACGTCACACGGTAGCTCCACACCGCCGCCCGCTGGTGCGTGCAGGGACTCTATGGAAGCTGAAACAAAAGTAACAGATTCTTGTAGAAAAGTAGGCAGCATCGGGCGTCTCCGTTTAAAATCGGAAAAGACCTAAGGAAATCAAAGTAAATTTGAGTTTACGGATGGCGCAACGGTTTATTTGGTCCCCTCACTACACCGATTGTTCCTAGTTCTATTCCGCAAGGAATAAAAAATGTTTGGTTGTTCCGAGTCGATGTGTGCTTTGAGTGCGTTTAATTCTATGTACCTACTAATAATATTTCTTTGTACGTAAAATATGAATTGAATTTCTTTAACATGTTCCTTTTCTTTCTTTTTCTTTTTCCAAATTATTTGCTGTATCGGGTCGAAAATGACCCATAATTATTGTCATCATTTTCAATAAATTTCAAATTCAATATTTATAATTTTCTAGGTTGTTTTAACCACTTCCAAAAACTAAATTGAGTAATAAATAGAATGTATTAGAAATTTATCAAATTTATTTCTTGAGTGAGCTATATCACGGACTAGGAGTCAAATCACGCACGCTATAGATGTGACGTGTAAACGATGATATTATATTTATATATTTTAACCGAAAATTTTGGATCTAACATGTGGAATTATATTGATTTAAACAAATCCTAACTAATATCATAAATGCGAATGTGAGTTTGCTTCTTTGTTTCCTACGCTTTCACGGCTTAACCACTTGACCGATCATCAAGAAATTAGATATACACGTTGTCAGGGGCACAGAAAAGGAAATAGGGTACCTGTCATCAAGAAAAGAAGTACTGCACCCAAGCGAACGAAGGCGCGGGCAAAAACTAGTATAATACAGTTTTTATATCATTACTATCTGTTTGTTAAATTACAAGACATGCAGATTATTATTGTCACGGAATCAAATGACAAAATGGCGGAAATAGACTATAAAACGTGAGCTTTGACGTAAATCACGAGAAATCTATGTTCAGGTATAGACTGTATAAGGATGCATGCTTGAATAGACAAAAAGCATTGCAGTAGAAGCTAGTTATAAATATAATATATCAAATTTACTCATATTGAAGATTGTACACTTTTATTCTCCATCATATAAATGTAATGTGTGAGCTCACTCTTCTTTATGTGAATACTTTTTCGTGGGCACTAATTATGGTGAGGCACATCTATGATTTAAATCTTTGGTCACACTATAACATGAGGAAAACAGTATATGGACGCTAGATAAGGTGAGAATTTCCGCCTGAGATTGATAAAATACGGACGAATGAATGAACAGGCGTCTCCACATTATCAAAGGGGTAGACAGAGGTATCATAACAACATTTAGCCGGCCTTGTTTTCAACATAACACAGGTGGTAGACAAGCATACAGTCTACCAGTCTACCTAGCGGTTGACGGCCACCGTAGCAAATGATCGCTCGAATAACAGATGAAGTAGTCGTGCGTTGCTGACTCTAGAAGAAGAATTGAAGATGAGATGAAAGTAGAAGATGTGAGTCTCAGGAACTCACGATGGGAGTAAAGGAGAGTTTTACTGCGGAGCAAGTTTCCTGAAGACGGTGGTACTTCCCTGGGTGAGCCGGGACTGATGTACCTTCAACATATAATTAGGCACTGAGTGCATCCATTTGAAACGCCTACATACTAGTAATATAGCGCGTTTTTCTACATTAAATAATGGACTTCATGCTGCAACTAATAATTACATAACAGAAGAACCTAATAACACTTAGTTTAACTCGAATATAAATATTTAGCAATGTAGGTTAATAGATTTTTATTTCGGAACAAAGGCAACTCTCGCCCTAGGTCACGGGCACTTTACAAATATTTTAATAAAGTACACATATGGCACTCAGACTAAGAACTAATATTTGACTTACACGATTTGCGTGTCATTTATTGATTTTCAAACTACTATTAATAGAAGAGGCTAGAATAAGCAAGACAAGAAAGGAAATCAGTACCTACTAAATAATAATGCGCAGTTTACCTATTATGTAAACGTAAATTACTTCATAATACTTAATTGTCTTATCATAAGTACTAACGGTTAACAACCCTATGTAATTTTAATATGCGCTCTTAACAACTTCAATAAAGCCCATTCTGTTTAATTTTGTGAGGGTCAATGTTACAGGAAATGACGTCACACACAATCAGCTACAGCACCATATTTTAATTGCTGGCAATAAGCCAGGAAGGCTCGCCCGGGAAAAGTTGCCATGCACTGTCCTACAGAATAAATATGGGTGGAAAGCAGATGGTTTTTAGCATGTTTCTATTTTTTTACTTTTTTGGCTTTTCAGGTCGGATAGAAGCTAGCTATATTTTCGTATATTCGGTATGACGCTGCGACACCTTTTCACGCCCTGTTAGTGCTTAAATAAATATCGTATATCAAATACATATTAGTTTTGTCGTGATTACGAGATATAATGGAATTTTATTTTATAAACCTTTTATTAATTTTTCCGGTTTGTACATATGTGTAATAGAATCTTTCATATCCAATTTTCATCCACTGTACAAACGTTATAAATAAGAAAAGCTGAATTTTTTAATAAGCCTTATCTATTTAGCTGCCTAAAGCTCTCATTCCGTTGCGCTAGCAAAGCAATGACACTATTTTTACAAGACAGGTACGCAAACAAATTAGTGGATTGTGTTTCAGTGAGTGTAGTGCCAGAATCCTAAAGGAAGCGCTAGGTTCTCAGCAGAACGCTATAATTTTCGTACTATTTGTTGGCTTAGCTGACTTTTTTAAAGGGGCGGGCCAGCTATACGCGAGATATATATACCACTGCTAAATTATTTTTTTGTGATTACTATCATTTAAGGTTACAAACTACAAGTGTTATTTTAAGCCCCTCCAGCTAATAAAATACTATACTTGTGCCAGGAATTGGTTGAAATCGGTAGTGCAATGGGTTAGATTTTAACTCATGCTCTGTTAATCGCAAGTCCGATGTCTTATATATTGGGCTATAATTATATAATTATATTATAGCTTTAAAATTTGACTGTACGAATGGCGCAATGGTTTAAGTGTTCGCCTTGCCTCTACCGCTGCGCCTAGTGTTGCGGGTTCGATTCTACATGTGACATATTTTTTATGATCCTCACATAATTGTTACAACTCTAGGTCCATTTTCGGTTATAACTGTTATGCGACACAGGATTAATGCCTAGCGCGGGGACTAACTTTTATTAAAAAGAAAGGACATCCGAAAATATTGCCTTATCCGATAATTTCGATCAACATAACAGGAACA